>CM027843.1:10412346-11769846 GCA_016097545.1 Eucalyptus victrix
GGTAAAGGATAGTTAGGGGTGTGAGACAACTCTTTCTGAAGACTAGAGTAAAATAATTGGGGCATTGAGAGAGTTAGTTGGTTGTACAATAATAAATGATATATGGATTCTTGAGAAAGGAGCTATTGGGGGTATTCTTTATACTACTCGAATTCTACAAAAGAATAGAAAATTAGATCTATATTGAATCTCACTTGAATAGCCCCATCTGTCCTCCTAAGAAGAGGTTTGGTTTCAAACTCAGTTCAAATAGGAGAACTATGATGTACTAATATGCCTTGGATGATCCACATCTCAAGGTTAGGTGCCATCCAACTCAAATGCTCCCATTTTTAATAAAAATTCCGGCTACAGCATATAAACACTAGAACGTGCCTTTACATGAGTGCTTGGAACCATGTATAAAAGGGTCAAACCACATGCTCCACTGCTTGTGCAGGCCTTCGTCAATTCATTTGAGTTTCATATTCGTCAAGCTCATAATTTTTTTTTTCTTTTAAGCAATGAAATGAGGTTACCATCATGCATGACAAAATTTATTGTGAGTCGCTACTTTTTAAAAGGAGATGTCCATTGAGTTTTCTAAGGAGCTGAAATAGCAGGCAGCTATATATATATATATTCGCACATCTCTATGCTTGTCTATGGCAAAGAAAGTAATGAATGTCCATTCTATGTCTTGGATGGAACTAACAAATCAGAGAGTTAGAAGGATAAAGTGGCGTCATTCGACGGTTTAAAACCACAACATCATTACGTTGAGGAAATAGGCAATAATGGACAATATCATATGTCAAATATGATGAATTTATCTCCAAACCCAGAAAAAGAGCAAGACGTTCAATTATATCTAAGATGGCATGTTTTCTTTAATATATCATCTCAATATTAACTTAGTGGAAACATATGATATTCACATAACTGTTTCCCATTAATTAAGTGAGTTTCTTCCAAAACTAGGGTTCATCCATGATGCAGAACAAGATGAGCATTTACTCGATCAACTTGAATCATATGAAAGATCTTTCAAAGAAAATAAGAAGAATTGAATTCCCGTTGAATTCCCAAGTGTGAACACAAATCAGCCATGACATATTAAAATCGAATCCTGAGTGTGAACACAGTATATTATATTGGAGTGCAAGTTGACCGTGGAACTGTATATGTCAGTCTCGTGTCCTCGACTCAAAAGTGACTGCTCGAATTTGACTTGAACATGTTTGTACAATCAACTACTCCTTCGGTGGCAGAAAGATGCATGTGCTGAATATAATTTCCTCTCTCTTTTTCTCTTCTCGGGTGAGAAGAAAATTCACTGAGATTAAAAGGAGTGATCACAATACCTTGGTACGGACCCGAAACTAGAAAAAGAAAATGAAGGATTGATCTGCATAGATCAAATAATTCATTAGATGAAAAACAATTTGCTGAAGAATGATAGCATAATTTTATTCTATGCAATGGTATGCCCACTCCTCGATGAAATTCTGGTCTTAACAAATTCATCACGTGATCCAATGAGTAAATAAGCCCATTATATCATCCGATGATTGATAACTACCCTACCCAACCTTTCACTTCAATGAGTTTTTACTTTGTCAAGTTGAAGGTTCAAAAAATTTATATATCATAATAGAGTGAGCGGGTTCTAAAAGAGTTTTCACCTAATTTTCCAATGCATAGCATGAAGACTGTCTTCAAAAGGAACCAGAAAGGGGGGCAAAGACATCCTAAAAAGTCTACTTGTGGACTCTACCTCGAGCGACCTTCCCTTATTTAGGACAATACAAAGACAAGGCTTTTACGACAAATGGCAAGCACAAAATTTTTTCATAAGTAATGATAAGCGTCAAATAGTTGTTGGTATGATAAAAAAATGACCTATGTTTTTTTTTTTTTTTTTTTTTTTCAGATAACTTGTTGGTAACTTTTCAACAATTTTAAGAAATTACCGACTTTTTTTTATAATTTCCAAAACTTGCTAGTTTTTTTAGATGTACTAATTCTTATATGAAATTAGCAGCCTAAATTAGAGCAGCTTAATAATTTTTTTCAAAATAAGTTACCGACCTAACTTGGGTTACCGATAATTTCCTTTTACCCATGGATTTTTATCGACGTTCACCAATTCTTTCAAAAATCTAATAGTAAGGAAAAAAGAACATTACTCTCGTTTTTTGGTCAAAACATTTGATTCGTCCCTTTTTGGAAGTGTTAAATATATATTGAACAGTTACATATTATACGAGTGAAGTTTTGGAAGGAAAACGAAGAACCTGAAGAGTTCAAGGTTCTTCAACACTTTCCACAGTTGATGCTCGATGCAAATGAACGATCTCATGGGTATATCTATCCCGATTGAAGCACCCGAATGGAAACATTTATAGACTTAGTTTGTTCTTACCTTCAACAGAATATTATCATCTGATCTAATTCATAGAGTTTTAAAGGTCTCAACCTCGTAAGTTGTCTTTAAATGAAAGTTTTGATTGGAAACTCTGCCGGAGCCAGATTCTTTTCTGTTTACACAAGTTAAAGACAACATTTTGCACATCCAGAATTGGGGGAAGTATGTGCCTTTTTTGGCTAATTGCTTTAATTTTCCGTAAGATAGCTCATTCCAATATTCTATATTTAAATTAAGTGGACCTCAACCGAGACAAATTGTTTCTCGAACACAATTGTTTCTACCATGAATCTCATTGTTTCTTGATTTGCAATAAATAAACTATCATATATGAAGCATATAGAAACCCATTTAGCTCGTGATAACAGTTTCAATTTTCATTTTTCAAAAATCAAAGCAGACCATTATACATAAATTTCTGTTTGTTTTTTTTTTTACACGTGGTTCTCGAACATAAACAGTTTTCAACAAGATTTAAAGTTGAAAATATTTGTTGTTGTATTGTTTAAAATTTAGAAGCACATTTCGAATTTAAAGTAGTCCGGGTTCTCATTCAAAATGAATAAATCTTGAACTTTTTGGTTTGTGTTGTGGTTTGGTAGGTAAAAAGAAGAGAGTTGAAAACAGTCTTCACTTGAAAAAAAACTTCTCAGTAAGTGATTAAAGGTCTCTTAGGAGGTGTTCCGATTTTTTATTTCAAGATGTAGATCGGAAAACGAAGTAAGATGAGATGACACGAAAGGCCTATTGATGGCACGAAGTGAGTGCACTGATGACTAATTTTAGGTATGAGATAACAATAGAGACAAAAATAGGAACCGATGGACCACACTCTAGTATCAAAAAAGGGGTAAGAAACTTAGTATCCCATTTGATAACTACAAGGTTCATCTAAAGATGGAGCATAAATTTATTATAAAATAATGCTCGCAGGTTTTATCTAGGCAGGAATGATTTTGCCTCCTGTCTTAATGTGGCTCCAATTAAGATTTGGAGTCTCCCTCTCACGTTCTTGCCAAAAGTGTCTTCCCACTTAGGAGACAAAGACAGCACCCAACTCTCCTATTTCTTTTATTTTACTTCAAACTAAATTTGGAAAAGCCTTTATCCAGGAACGGCAACTTTAGACATGCATATAATATGTGTGGATATATATATTCTTCGATATCCAACATATATATTGAGCACAACATAATGGAGAATCAAATTTCAGTAAGAAATATTGGACAAAGTATATATATGCGTGAAGCCATACCTTCAATTATTTTTCATGATGCATGCATGATAACCATCTATTCAGGCAGTAGTGGGTAAGCATCATGCACATCATGTTCACTGAAGTGGTACATGACTATAGGTTTTCATTTCGATCATTTTTTGTGATTTTAGATATGGACGCCACTATATACAAATAAATAAATTAAGTCATAATCAACAGTCACATCGTATGAGCTTTCGATACAGTTCACGACATTGACCCAATATATACTATTGTGCTTAACGTGTAACTTGTAAAGGTTAATACTTTGTTCTCATAGACAATAAGCTAGAGGAATGGAGTTTTCCGATGAAGAGAGTTGTATAGTGAAGGTGGCAAGATGCTATCTGGTGGGAGGATGTGGCCAAGGCCAGTTCACAAGTCAAATTAGATCAGGATTTTACTGTTTATCTTGGTGTCAATTTTGAGTAGTGAGCCAAGTAGGTCGGAAACTCCATCCTACGTTCCTAAAAGCCCCAAAAAGAAGCAAAACCCTAAATAGGAAAGAGAAAAGAACACGCTAGAAGTTCGAATGACTAAGCCACAAACTGTTCCTATATTAGAACCCGGAACTCCTAAAGGAAAGGTTAGATTTCCGCTCACCGTGTATCAAATGAATTATTAAATATCCCATTAATTGGATTCATGCGGATTCACCAATTAAACAACAACCTGATGCCCCATGTGTCCCAATCCTAGATGCACTCAATGACTCTGGAAACATAAGTGTCTCAATCAAGAATTGAAGATATTGATGTGTTTATACAACCTCTCAACAATTTGTGCTGTCAACAAAAAGCTACGTAACGTGGATATCTGCTTTTTCATGATTATCTAACATTAAGTTTCGACTAGAAATTGATAAAGCTGAAGTGCGGACGAACAAAAGATCTAAATCAACATGTATTAAAGCTATTGTTAGCGTTGAAAAGGTTTGATGGCCAAAAAAATAAAAAATCGATTACTTCTACTTCATTTGCAGTTAATTAAGGAAGCATATCTAGTCCATCATTGGAGAAGTACAAGATTACTAAATAATGCTTTCACCATATACAGTACAAGATTGTGAACGAATGGAGCAGAGCAAGAAATGTCTTTTTGCAGAATCGAGTTCACACCTCCCCCAAGTAGAACCAACTAATCATTCGGCTTTCGCTTTTCGGGACCATTAAAAGCCACACAACATCCAATTTAATGCCACAACACCCCAATCTGCACATATATATTTCCTTATGCCTTTTCATTTCATATTTCTTTTTCTTTTTAATATTTTGAACTAGAAAATGTGCACAGTTGGTGGTATTTTTCATGTTTATTTAAATGATCAAATGCTAAAAATAGTTGTCAAAAGACAATATGCTTACACTGGGGTAAGAGGACCTTTGTACAAATTAAAACTGACAGCTCTCTTTACCTCTCTCCGCATCATCTTAGCGATCTGATACTAATGGAAAAGCCCAAAAAACAATGGGCTTTGGGATACCTAATCCCATCTCATTAAAAAAAAAAAAAAAACTGACGGACATTAGAATAATCTACTTTGCCTTTGCCTTTGTTTTGTTTTGTTTTGTTTTTTTTTTTTTGCCCCTTATGTAACCCCCTTCAAATCGCAGCCTTACCTACGAAGAACTGCACTTTGAAGAGGCCATTTTCAGGACGACCGACGACTTTCTTCAATCTCCCATCACAAGGAACGCCTCCATTTAAGACCTGACCGAGAACTTGTAAGTCCTGTTGTCTTCTTCTGTTTCTTGAAGGTTATAAATCGCAAGGGTTTACGACGAGACGCTGTTTTTGGTCATCATCGTCCATTTCAGCGAGTTTCCTTCTTCGTTTTTCTCTCTCTCATCTTTTTCTTTGGAAAAGGAATCGCCATCCCTTCTGATCTAGAGAGATTTGTTTCCAAGTGTTGAGAAGCGAAGATGGTGAAGGGGAAGATTGCGATCCGAAAGATTAATTGCTCGAAGAGCAGGCAAGTGACTTTCTTCAAGAGAAGGACTGGGCTCATAAAGAAGGCAAGGGAGCTCTCCATTCTTTGCGACGCTGAAATTGGTGTCATCATCTTCTCTTGCACTGGCAAACTTTACGAGTACGCAAGCACCAGGTAAGCTCTCTCTTCCCATCATCGAAAAAATTTTCTTTGGTGCCCAATAAAAAGAAAAGAAAAGTGGTAATAATTTTAATAGAAAAAATTGGACTTATGAAATCCATTGTTGATCTATATTTTCCTTTCTAGTCCAATTAATGGTGTTTCTATGAAAAAATTGGACTTATGAAATCCATTGTTGATCTATATTTTCCTTTCTAGTCCAATTAATGGTGTTTCTATTCAAGATCGAGATCAAAGAAGTTCAATCTCGCAGTTGAAAATACATACTCTCTTATATGTTCAATCATTTCAACGAGATCCATTTGTTTTTATGAGGAACAAAGCCCGATTATTTTCAACAATACTGTGTTGTAATAAAAAAAAAAAAATGGGGGAAACGTATTTCAGTGTGGAATCTCATCAATTAGTTTCAATTCTTAATTTACCTCAGACAAATTATTAGTGATAGCTAAACTGGGGGATTTTTCATTTTGTCTTAAAACTTGGAAGTTGTCATATATTTCCATATGAGTTTTGCGGAAAAGAAAAAGACAAATCTTCTGAAAATTTGTTAAAAAAGTCAACTTTCTTCAAGCTCAATGTCTAGTCTTTCGTAGCTGACTATTTTAATTGCTTAGAAGCTGTTTGCTTCCGATCTCATTAAGATGAAGGTATTGCAGTAACTAGATAATAGAAATGAGTCTAGACAAGAACAATGTGCCCCGTGGATTTTTCATTAACTTAAAATCTGCATGAAATCTGTTCTTGCATTCTCAGGCTGCATTTGAAGATTTTTTTTTCTTCTTTGTAGCATGAGTTCAGTTATCGAACGGTATAACAAAATGAAGCAAGATAATCAGCAACAATCAATTACTACTGAGGAGATCCAGGTAAATGCCAAAGACCACCTGCAAACTAGCGATAGCTAATTATTTCTTTTGTTGTTACTTCATTTGACACCTGCAAACTAAAGCTATCTTTTGCTTAACCGCATTGGAGTTTCAACTATGCCGTAAATTGGGGAAAATAGTTTTCGAACTTGACTCCAATACTAGTGAATTTTTGTGTCCCTCTCTCTCTAATAAAAGTTTAAACTAGTAGATAGCTGTGTAAATCATGCGATTTTATATTTAAATGAGATAAAATTCCCTCTCTTTTTTACCACCTCCAACAATTTTTATGTTACAGATTTGCAAACAAAAGGGAGAGAACTAGATTAGTACTATTCAGAGTAAGAATGTGAATTCTAAGGATTAGAGAGTAATTTAAGTTTGATGCAGCATCCATATGTAGAAGTCATAATTTATTGCATTAGTCTAACTCTATGCACTGATTTCACTCCACTAGTTTTTGAAAAAGGAGGCGGAGAGCTTGATGCAACAACTGAGGCGTGTGCAGGAATGCAACAGGTACATCCTTTGCTTTACCCCATTTTAAATTACTTGGTAAAGTTGCTTTTTACTTTTAAACGAGGATTAGCGCACCTGGAAATGACCAGCATAAAGTAAGAGTTTTCAATAAGCTAGTTCAATATGTAACTTCGGATCACACTTGAAAGTGAAGGAAATCAAAGTAAGATAACCTATGACAAAAATTCTCGTCTCTATGTACCTAAGCTTTATATTAACGTGGACAAACCATCTTAATTTTTTTTTTGTCCCCCAAATATTCTTTGAAGTACAATGAGAAACCAAAATTGATGAAAGATATTGTAGATCGGGTTCTATTGACAATGTTGGCTAGATTTGAAGTCTTGAGTAACCACTAGTGAACATGCAGTTAACAAATATAACTTTTTTCCAAGCGGAGGATCATTTCATTAGAGTTCTTGCTTAGTCTGTTGACATCATCGATCGTGTAGAAATGAGGTGATGATTTTAGTATCATAAGGGTGATGATTTCCTTTTGCAGAAAAATTTATATGTATTTACTTGTTTTCTTGTCTATATATTTATATATTGAAACAAGTGTTCACTCTTCGATAGATAATCTGAAATATCTTGTACAACGGAAATAAATCAAGTTTGCTTGTAAAACTATTGTCCTTGCCACAAGAATAATTCATTTTATTAGTGTATAAATAATTGAACATTTGTGATTAATTTGATCGTGATCGAGCACACAGGCGACTGATGGGAGAAGAGCTTTCTAAACTGAGTTTGGAGGACTTGAAAAGTTTGGAAAATGTCTTAGAAATGGGTTTGAAAAATGTCCGCTCGAGGAAGGTAATGAATATGATGACCCTATCATTGATTTTGGGAGAAAGATCCCGATTCGTTTTATTTGATAAATTCTTGGCATGCTTCTGGTTTCTCACGTTACGGTAATTTCTTATCGTTGATCTACACAGGACCAGAGTTTCATGGAAGAAATGCGCGAGCTAAAGAGAAAGGTTTAACATAGAAAAAATCTCTCTCTCTCTCTCTCTCTCTCTCTCTCTCTCTCTCGCACGCGCGCGCGCGCTATCCTAAATTAGAATGGCTTCATCCCTATAGATAATTGACTTCTTGAGGGGTTGCAGGTTGAAGAAGTTGAACAAGAAAATGTAGAATTGCGGAAAAAGTCGAGAGTTGGAAGTCGAGATCATAGAGAATCAAAGGGGGAGGTACATGCCTTTTTCCTGAAAGCCCATAGACGAATCTAGGAATTGTTTACCTTCACTACAAAATCTTTTTTCTTTAACTTGGTCAAAATCAAGGACAATGCTTGAACTATCTGTCACATGATAGACAAGTCGCTCTTGAACATGGGAAGGACTTGCTTGCACTCTAGTCGACGATGACGGTTGACTATTGTGTTGGATGACTAAGGACCTTGCTTCTACAAACGACTACATGTTTATTTTTTTCTCGAGAACTCCTGAGATGGGTTTTCATCATGTTGGATTCATGTTGCTTTCTTGTAATTGTTGAATATTTGGACTCGATGGTTTTTCCCACTAATCAATATTTCAAAACGGTTCCTCTACCTCAGTTTTCTGGCGAAAGTAGCTCAAGTAAAGATACGAGCAAGATTGGTACTCACGCAATACCGTTTAAAGATGAGATGCCTGGCGTATCCTTCTCCAGTTAAGCTTGCAACCAAAGCCCCATCTTTTGGATGCGCAAAAAACTGCAAGTGGATAGCGGTAAGGATTCTGCTTTGCAAAAAAACATGCCCGAACGTATTTCATGTTACTCTCTATTCCATTATGAACCACAAATATTGTTGACTGCAAACTACAAGATCAATTCATTGTTCATTGCATTTGATGGCAGATTGTCACGGCCGTCGGGGAACGCTGGGTCTGCTTCTCTACAGATGAATTCCTACGACGGTGTACTTACAAATAAAAGTGGATCCAAGTGGTGTAGAATTACATTATCTCAGACTACGTATACATTTTTCATACATTTAACCTTAGAATTAGCTATAGTGTTGCACCCATGTCCAATGAAACGAACTATTGTGTTGAATTGGTTCTCCCATATATACTTGCTCAATAAATGTGAGTACTATACATTATATGCTATGTCTCGTTTATTTTGTCTATTGAACAAAACTCAAGAAGTGGCATCATATTATCCATTAGGTGCATTTGCAACCCTTGCACCTAATATCTTTGTTCTACGAAAGTAGCAATTAAGGGTGCATTTGGAAATATTTCTGTTCAAAAATTATTTGGGGAACGGAAATAGAAAAAACTATTTTTGTTCCGGAGAACCATTTTTTACCAGAAAAATGCATTTAGTAAACTTGTTCCAAGAATAAAAAAAGAACAAAAACATGTTTGGTAAATTTATGTTCTTTTTTTTGTTTCTTTTAATTTTTAAATTTTTTATTTTATTTTCCTTTTTTTTTCTTTTTTTTTTCTTCTTTTGGCTGGTCGCCAACCTCGGCCATGGCCAGCGATTGGCCGACGAGGGCCGGTGACCTCGCCCAACCACAGCGAGGCTCGCCGGCCCCCGGCGAGGTCGAGCCTTGCCGTGGTTCGGCGAGGCTTAGCCTCACTGTGGTTGGGTGAGCTTGGGCTCGCCCAGCCATTGGTTGGTGGTGGCTCGACGAGCTTGAGCTCGCCTAGCCAAGACGAGGCCGAGCGTTGTTGGCACGGGTGAGGTTGAGCCTCGCTAGGGGCTAGCAATGCTCGGCCTTGCTAGGGGGCGGCAACGCTCCGGCGAGGTCACCGGCCTTGCTTCGGATAGGTCGCCAGCCCTTGATGGCCGGTCGCCAGTCATGGTCAAGGCCGACGATCGGCCAAAGAAAAAAGAAGAAGAAAAGAAAAAAAAAAAAAGAAGATAGAGAAAATTTGTTTCTCTAAATTGTTCCGGAAATAAGAAGCAAGTTTTTTTTTTTTTGTTTCTTGTTTTTATTCCAAATTTATTCCTAGGAACAAAAACGCAAACAAATGCATTTCTGTTCTTTTTAGGTTCCTTGGAACAAAAAAAACAAGAATTTTGTTCATGAACAAAAAATAAGAATATAAACAAACACCGCCTAAGCATCACTATATCGACTTGTGAGGTTGGGCAATTAAGTGGAATGCAACCTTAGTGCGGATTTATGAGGTCCTTGGAAGGCAGGAAGTGAAGTGAGCTCATTAGGAAAGTTACATATCATCAAGTGAAAATCTTGGATGTATCATAAGCGGATTTATGACTGTCATCATTTTATTGTAATTATTAGGAGAAATACAAAAATGATTTTGCAGTGCAAAAATAGAATATCAATAAGTCCAACCTTTGCTTCTTTCAAATAAAAGTAGGGTTTATAGCCCATTTGATTTCATGTTGATCCAAAGGTCAAGGTAAGCTCGAAAGCTCATCAACCAAAAGAGAGAAGTTTTAGGCAATCAATTCAGAAATTTTTTTATCTCATCTAATGGGTTCATCATCATCGTACGTAAGACCTTTGGAACATGAATGGGTGTGTCGAACGGTATTATTTTTGGAACAGACAACATTAGTAGAATGATTGAAATGCAGGGAAGATAATGATGTCCATATAAATTGCTCACGAACATAAACGTCATGCATGCTGAAGAAACCCTAAACATCACTGCTTGGCCTCAAATTATTTAACATAAAATCAGGTGTGAACACAACAATTTCAAGATATAACTTTTGGGGACCGAGGATCTAGGATTTGCAAACACAACCAATCCCGCTCCTGGTTTCGAGTGGGAACGCACAATTGTTTACTTCGCCCTAAGTAGAACGTGCAATGTTCAGCTGCCAAAATCTCTTTTTGCCTCCTTTTTCTTCCATTTTCATGTGCCGATTACGAACCAGACAGAATCTTTTGATCATGGGACAATGCCGTCCATAATTAATTATTATCCTAACCTGCCCTGATCTTCAGTCGAGTTTTTATTCCCCATGTTTCGATTACATATGATCAATTTAGATAAGGGACAGCATCTGCCACTTCTGCAAAATCTTATGCGGTAGTCGTTGGTGGTCACTTGCTGCGATAACTCACCATCTTGTGAGATCTCTACTTCTAAAAGATTTTGGAATCAATGAACAGTTGTTACAATTGGCATCTTTACTGTATATCTCAGATCTAGAGGCCAGGAAAGAAGAGCTTTCTATAGATGGATGGATACTTATTTCTGCATATCTTTTTTCAGCTTCAATAAATTATATATATGGATACTTACTACAATTCATTTTCCCACTAAAAGATAAAATTCACGATTGTAAATTATGTAGAAGTGCCAAAGTCCAGTCCTAGTCTTTTGTGGACCAACCACAACTCTTGTGCTCCACGACGAATGTAATTTGCAATACCATCAAAACTTTTTTAGCATAATTTCATACGCTTAGGAATAAGATAGTTAAATATTCTTAGTGCATAAAAAACTTGTGCTATACAACGGCGCAAAGTCCAAGCTATATTATAAATTGCATTTGACTTAGATGTACTCAATTCAATGAGATATCAGTAACATAGCTTAGTTTTTCTTTCCCTCACTACTCAAGAACAAAGGATCCGCAATTCATCATGCTTTGTTACTTAACCTACCTGATAAAGCACTTTGTGAGATGTTAAACATACTAATTTATCAGCTCTATGTTGTATGTTTGGACTTTTAATAACCAAAATGTATTTTTCATGGTTCCCCGCCAAAGTTCTATCTATTATTCAAATTTCAAAAGATTTTAAAAAAATTATGTCAATCTACGTATGAAGATTGAAAGCTTTCGAGTGTTTTGAATTTAAAAAGCGCCATGTGTAAGCGTAATATTAAAAAAGAAATAAAAAGAAAAAGCCATTCTACAAACACTATTCTTGTATAAGCAGTGTGATATATGAATTTAAGTTGCAGAAGATTCATACATACATACATACATACATACATATATATATATATATATATATATATATATATATATATATATATATATATATATATATAGTCTTTGTAAGAACATACACTTAGATCGAGAGCCATTCGTTGGCATCCTTCTTGTTTCTACGAGTGGTCCAGGCCGTAAGTCCATGAGTGGCTGTTAGACCGTTGGTTTAGCTCTGTAACGGTTCGAAGAAGGGTTAGTTCCGATCTTAAGTATGAGCTTACATAGAAGATCTACATCTTCCTCTAGTTCTCTATCACAAATGGACTCAGATCCAAGTCCTATACACAGAGAAGAAGTACGGATAGAGGATTTCAACAAATCTATAGAAAATTGGGAAATTCCTAAAATACAACTTAAGGAAATATACAAGCAATCAAAGTTGAAGTTTTTCAAAAAATCAGACTATGTCATATCCACCGAAGAAAGAGATGTTCCTCTTTCTAATTCCTATGAAAAAATACATCTTTTGAATAAAGAGTCTATCCAAAAGCATAAACAAAAATACAATTACATTCATATAGGACTAGTCCAAGTAGGAGTCAAACCTCTTACAAAAGAAGGCCTTAATACTTCCATTCTCTTAGTTTTACGAGATTCACGTCTTTTAAACTACGATGAATCCATTCTCGGTACTTGTAGAGACAAGTCTCTGCAAAGGACCCATACATTTTGACCCGTTACCCCAATTTTTCTGTATCTCTCAAAGACAAAAACATTCTCGAGCCCTAACACTCCAAATCAAAACCCATAATTACAAAGTGGCAGATGGTTCTATTCCTTTAGCCCTTGTTTATAGAATTCATTATAAAGCCATGTCCTCAGCCTTTGGAGAAAATGCTTTCAAACATAGTCCTCGAGGAGAAACACTTCTCCTCCAAACTGACATTTCTAGAGCTAATACAACAATTCCTAGGTCTATTAATTGGAACCAAGTTACTTTACCAGAACAATGGGAATTAGAAAATCAAATTCCCCAACAAGTTGTTCAAAATACAGATCCGACTAATGTCATTCAACATCCAGAAGGAAGAGTGACCATTAGATTTCCTAGAAGATCTTTCGATTCAAGATCTAGTCCTTCTTTTCATAATTCTTATACGAGGTCCATAGATCTTAATCCTAATCTTCCTCCTATAATCACCATTCCTCCTAGTACGCACAGAAACACTCCTCCTCCTAGTATACATAGAGATACTCCCACACACAATACAACACCTTTACCTCCTTCCACCAGTAGAAGTAATCAAGAGACACCCCCGGAACCAGAAATTAGTGGTTTAGATAATAGATCAGGGATTTCCAGGCCAGTTTATCAACAAAACCAGCCTGAACCAGTCCTAGAAAATACAGATTCCCCTCATCATTCTCCTACTTACTCTCAAATGATAGATGCTGAGCTTAATGTTTTAGAAAAACATTTTGAACCAAACAAAACTTTTCTCAATAAAGAATTTAATTCTAAAGACAACAAACAAATCAGAGAATGGTTCTTCAAAACCTTTGCTGACAAAGCAAAAGACGTCAAACAAAAATATTACGACTACATATACGAATATGAAGTCCATATATTCTTCTTTGATTGGTTAGAAGAACAATTCCTTGAACCAAAAGAAATACTTGTTTTAGATCATCATTATAAGTGGAAACTTGATAATGGTGAAACCATAGAATCCAATCATCCACCCCTTAGAAGAATAAAAATACAACATGGAGAAAGTGAGGTAATGACTACTCCTTTTAGGCTTCCAGATCAAGGAGACTCTCTTTATACTCACAAAGTCATTGAACAAAACAATTACACTAATCAACATTTGGTGACCATAGGAAAGCGGTTGAATAGGATAGAATCCACCATTCAGAATCCTACTCAACTCGTCACACCACAAGTTGACACTTTCAAAAAACCCATTTTCAAAGCTTTTGAATTCCCAAAAACCTTAGCCCGGAGTTTGCCAAAGCCATAGAACAAAAGAAAAAACTCCTAGGAAAAGCAAAGCTAGAACCTACTCCTATTATAGACACCCCTAAATTCCAGAATCTTATCATTAAAGACACCCCTGACCAACCCACTATCAATACATTGACCAAACAATCTGGTGACTCTGATAATGAATCGGTCGCTGAGATTAACAGACTCAATTGGAGACAACTTCAAAAGCTTTATTATAGTAGGGCTACTCCACCTGACATTGCCCAAGAAGAATCATCACAGAAAATACAGAATAAATACTCTCCTGATGCCATTTATGAATGGAATATAGATGGTGTTGCCGAAAGCAATATCATGAATATTCTTAATAACATGGTCATGCTTGCCAATGCTTACAAAACCCAGCAAGATGTTTCTGATCATGCTGTTGCTAATCTTTTAGTAGCCGGATTCACTGGACAACTAAAAGGTTGGTGGGATAATTATTTAACTGATGAACAAAGAATACAAATTTTAACTGCCTATAAAATAGATGATTTTGGCCAACGCATGGATGATGATCAAGGACATCTCATCCAAGATGCAGTAAATACTCTTATCTATTCCATTTCACAACACTTCGTAGGAGACCCTTCACATATTAGAGATAGGAATCAAGACCTCTTATCCAATATGCGTTGCAAATCCTTAGGAAGGTTTAGAGAATACAAAGAACTTTTCCTTCAAAGGGTTCTCATCAGGCCTAATTGCAATCAACCCTTTTGGAAAGAAAAATTCTTAGCAGGTTTACCCCAAATTATAGGTGATCAAGTTAGGGATAAAATTAGAGAAGAATACAATGGCCAAATACCTTATGATCTTCTTTCTTATGGTGAAATAATTTCTTATGTTCACCGTCAAGGAACACAAATGTGTAATACTATCAAATTACAAAGACAACTCAAGGAAGAACAATCTCTCACCAATAGAAGTCTAGGAGATTTCTGTGCTCGATACGACCCTTCTTATAATGAAAAAACAAAACCAAAATGTAAGGGAACTTGTCCTTCGAGAAAGATACAAAGAAACATCACAATAAATCTCAACCTCATAGGAATAAACAAAGACACCAGAATAACCAAAATAGACCTCATAATGATAGGAAAAATTTTAAAGACATCAAATGCTATTCTTGTGGTAAAAAAGGTCATATTTCAAAATACTGTAGGATTAATAAAAAATTAAATGAACTCTCTCTTGATGACAATACTCTTAACCAGTTAAATAACATATTCATAGAAAATGATGATACTTCTTCTGATGAACTTCTTGAGGAAGAAGGTCTTCAGATTAATGAAATAGATTCCTCTTCTGATTCTGATTATGAAGACGCCTCTCCTGAAATAAACATGTTAACTAAAGAGGAAGAATTTCTCCTTAGCACGCGATAAGATTATCGACCCGAAGCCAAGAAGGAATACTTAGATAGACTTCATTCTTCCCTAAATATTACCTCCAAATCCAATACTTCTTACAATTTAAAAGACATCTTGAATAGAAACAAAAAACCCCAGTCTAGACCCGTTAATATAAATGATCTCCAAAATGAAATAAAACAACAAAAATTAGAAATTCAAGCCTTGAAAGCAACACAGTTAGATATGAAAAAAGAAATTTCTGATATAAAATCTCTCGTCGTAAAAGGAAAGACAAAATTAGAAGACCAAAACGAAATCACCAATACTTCGATATTCCAGATCCGGCCTTTCTTATGTTATTAACAGAAATAACATCTAGAAAATGGATAATAAATATTATGATAAAAATCAATAATGAGTTTATTATTGAAACAACAGCACTCTTTGATACGGGAGCCGATCTCAATTGTATCAAAGAAGGCCTTGTTCCAACAATATACTTTGATAAAACTTCCGAATCCCTAAAATCAGCATCAGGTGATAAACTTAATATCCAATACAAATTACCAGAAGCCTTAATAATAAAAGATCAAATGTCTTACAAAACATCTTTTCTCTTAGTAAAAAATATGAGGCAACAGGTAATTCTTGGAACACCTTTTATTCAATTAATCCAACTTTTTACAGTTACTAATGAAGGCATTGAAACTCATGCTTTAAACAGAAAAATCACTTTTAACTTTGTGACAAAACCACAAAAAAGAAGCCTAAATATTTTACAAGAACATTCTATTTCTGAGATAAATTGCCTCATAAAAGACAAAGAGAACCAGCTTGAATTCTTAAAAGAAGACTTAGAATTCAAAAGAATAGAAGAAAATCTTATAAAATCCAACATCGTAGAAAAAATAGCCTCCCTACAAAAACACATAGAAAAAACTATATGCTCTACTCTACCCAATGCCTTTTGGGAAAGGAAAAAGCATATCGTTGATTTACCTTATGAACAAGATTTTTCTGAAATTAAAATACCTACCAAAGCCCGCCCAACACGAGATGAATCAAGAAGTTTTGAAATTCGTCAGCGGAAATACAAGACCTCTTGAATAAAAAACTCATAAGAAAAAGCCAATCACCATGGAGTTGCTCTGCTTTCTATGTCAATAAAAATGCCGAACTAGAAAGAGGAGTTCCCAGATTAGTTATCAATTATAAACCTCTTAATACAGCCCTTAGATGGATAAGATATCCTATACCCAATAAAAAAGATCTGCTAAACAGACTTTGTAGATCAAAATTATTTTCAAAATTTGACATGAAGTCAGGATTTTGGCAAATACAAATCGGTGAAAAAGATAAATACAAAACAGCTTTTACTGTCCCTTTTGGTCAATATGAATGGAATGTTATGCCGTTCGGTCTCAAAAATGCCCCTTCGAGAATTCCAAAGAATCATGAATGATATCCTCAATCCTTATTCAGATTACATCATAGTTTATATGGATGATGTTCTAGTCTTTTCCTCTAATATAGAACAACATTTCAAACATCTTTCTACTTTCATAAAAATAATTATACAAAATGGTTTAGTTGTCTCTCCCACTAAGATTGCATTATTCCAGACCAGAATTAGATTTCTAGGTCATTACATCCATTTAGGTACGATAACCCCAATAGAAAGATCAATTTCTTTTACCGATAAATTTCCAGATGAGATTAAAGACAAAACTCAATTACAAAGGTTTTTGGGTAGTCTCAATTATATTTAGATTTCTTCCCCAATATAAATATCCTTTGCAAACCTTTACATCAAAGGCTTCGTAAGGATCCTCCACCCTGGACTTCGGTCCATACAGACATTGTCAAACAAATAAAAATACATGTAAAAGATATACCATGCTTACACCTTGCTGACCCTTCTACTTTCAAAATAGTTGAAACAGACGCTTCAGAATTAGGATATGGTGGCATTCTCAAACAAGTCAAAAACAACAAAGAACAAGTTGTTCAGTTTATATCAAAACATTGGAATTCCACTCAACAAAATTATTCGACAATTAAAAAGGAAATACTTGCTATAGTTTTATCTATATCAAAATTCCAAGGAGATTTATTAAACCAAAAATTTCTCTTGCGAATTGATTGCAAATCAGCCAAAGACATTTTACAAAAAGACGTTTTAAATATTGCATCAAAATAGATTTTTGCCGAGATGGCAAGCCATACTTTCAAAAGTATTTGATTTTGACATTGAATTTATAAATGGTTCTTCAAATTCATTACCTGATTTTCTCACAAGAGAATTTTTACGGGGGATACCAATATGCCAAGATCCAAAAAAGACAAAGATAAAGGCAAAGGCAAAGCCATTGCCGAACCCTCCAATACACCACCAAAGCCAAAAGGCTTAACATCCGTCAAGACATGGCTCCAAATGGCAGAAAACAACCAAACATACTTACAGCAAACACCTTTGACAACAGAACCCATAACATCTGAACCCATGCTAGCCTTTAATAAGTTAGCCAACATACTACCAAAAGAAACAATATTGTTACTTGCCCAGTCTTTACAAAACGTAAAGAAAGAGCCATCCAGTGCCATAGAGGTAAGTAACAATCCTTCCCCGCTTGCTACACAAAAACAAGCGGAATACAAAAGAATTTCGAATGAGGTGGTTATTAAGCCTCAGGCAACCCTTCCTTCTCAAAGATCAAAATTTTTCCCCAAAACATCTTTTCAAAAAATATTGACTGTGGAAGATGGATTCTTCGATAAAGATCCAATCAAATTTGCAGAAAACATATTTCCAAAAAATTGGCTTTTCAAACCTCACAATACAAACAAAACCCTTGCTTATTATGAGCAAATTTTAGTGGAAACAGAATCGGCAAGGTTCACTCACTTTACCGAAAAAACCAATACAGAAAATATCCTTTATTCCACTATATCCATCAGTAAAGTCATACACCCCTCACCCGGGGCGCCTCACCCCATACACCCAGAAAATTCCAAACCGAGACTTACCTAAAGCCTGCCATACTCCTCCTCATATACATACTTGGGACTACCAACAAGCTTGGTGGAACGTCTTTTTCAGACAGAATAAAAATTTCCAACACTCCTGGTTATTATTCTTCAAAGACAACTTCCCAAGACAAAGCTTACCAAGCTGGTTTGACTCCTGGTGGGATCTCTTTGGTCCTTTGGACATAATATTACACCCCACGGTCAAACAAGGATACAAGGTTTTCGGGGAACAATTCATACCAACACCTCATGATATAAGGTTCCCATGCCTTATGCATTTCTTTATAATATTCAGAATCTCTTGGGTAACAGCATGGGAATTTGAATACAATACATCCAATAAACCGGGTGTACCAGTACTTGTCCGCAAATACAAAACAAAATGGTGGGATGGATTCAGATTTCTTGATCAAGGATCCGAAGCTGCGATTAAAACATGGCTAAATAGCCAGAAAACCCAAATAATCGCATCCCCATCAAATACATCGTTTTTACAGGAAAAATCCATGGCAAGTGCAGCACTTGCAGCAGTCCAAAACAGAGATGAATGCGCAACATCCTCGGGACCATGCTCTCGAAGCGGAAGAATCACAATGTGGATCTTCCAAATCTCACAACGATCAAGACGGATCCTCCCGGTCATATCACGGTGGAAACACTAATGAAGACGGCGCTACGGGATCAATGCGGACAGAGATTAAAAGACATCACATGCGATACTATTACAAACGGCGCAAAAGGCTACACACCGGAGCGTAGTAGACATACACCTTGTTCATACAGCATTCCTTGTTCACTATTCATACACTATTAACTATTCATACACTGTTCAGTACTGTTCACTTTACACTGTTCAGCACTGTAGCACCCTCTATAAATACACCCACTCGACATAGAAGAGGGCACCTCAAAATTTTCCAGATTTCTCTCTTCTTCTCTCTCCCTCTCACTTGAAAGCCATCCTCTCTTCCATCTCCATCCTCATCTCTTCCATCTCCAAGCTCTCTTACCTTGTATCCCCTGGTTTCAAAGTAAGTTAGTTTTTCATATACATCGTTTTATACAGGGTTACCAACTTACATGATAGTTGGTTAACCATTTCTTGTAATATAAACATCAATACTCCCTGGAGTGCGGATTACCGCCCTAGTGGATGACTTGATGCTTTAGTTTCTGCATCTTTCAATACATGTAATTTCAGCTTCTTTCAATACATGTAATTTCAGCTTTTCAGCTTTATATAATACAAGTTCATACCACCTTCATGGTTGGTTTTTGTTTATGCATTCTCTTACTTTATATTTTATATATTGCTTTCGGTCTTTACATTATTTTTAATTTCGTGATTTTATTTAAGTCATTTACTTACTTTCTTGTTCTTATACATCGTTCCTGCCTTCATATAGATCTGTTAATCTCATATACTTCCTTGTTCTCTCATATAGTACTCCGATCCTAACCCCATATGAATGAGTTTCAGACTTGCCATAATTTGGCTCAATACGTACGCTTTTCCATTTTTCATGCTACAGTTGCCTACCCATCTATTCTAGACTTTCCAGGGAACACTTTCATGACGCGATAAACTATCCGATTCTAACGGACCAGGGGCAAAACCGAACACAAAATTTAAAAACGTCCCATTTTTAGCAAATTATTAAAAAAAAAAAATAT
Organism: Eucalyptus victrix; assembly: GCA_016097545.1. Classification (NCBI taxonomy): domain Eukaryota; kingdom Viridiplantae; phylum Streptophyta; class Magnoliopsida; order Myrtales; family Myrtaceae; genus Eucalyptus; species Eucalyptus victrix. Next base: position 10,432,470 of record CM027843.1, read on the forward strand.
TCAAAAGGTTAGGAGAGGAGAGGAGAGGAGAGCTTATCATTCTTATCATAAAATGATAATGACATTATAAGCACTTAAAACATTTATCCGTTTAATAGTTTTTTGTTACCACAACTTTTCAAATTTGGCTTAATACGGAGCATCCGTTAAAAAGAAAACCATGTCATGCGACTTAACTATATGACTTGCTTACTCAATACCAAATAAGTACAATGGCCAACTTACTTAATGAAAACTATGTCTTCTTCATTTAGGTGTTGAGTGATGAAAAGAGGGGAGGAGTGTATGGGTTGGCATTTACCGTTCGCAACTTTTGTGAAGACCTCACATTGAACCCAACGCGAAAAGTTGAAATACTCGATTGAACGTAAAAAAAAGTTTAGGTACTCAGATTGTGAAATGGGTAGGAGTTCAGGTATTTGCAATGTCATGATCTTGTAAATGTGCTCTTGAGACATCAATGCATATTTGAAATAGGGAATCTAGTGGAATAGCAAATCTCTCCGCTTTCCTCTCAATACCAAGTGTTGTTCGCTGAACTTGGTTAAGTATTGCGACTGAGAACATTTAATGAGTGATTTAAGTCTTGTAAGTAAGAACACGCTAACAGATTAAGTAGCATCTCTCTAATGACGAATTTAGAATTCTTAGATTAGTCTTGTCAACAACCAAAGTATTTGGGCTGGATTGATGTCTTTTTGTATGATAGATTAAATTGGAGGAAATTACCAAGAAAGTCATAAACATATTCCAATTGTACTAATTCAGTTCTAAACTTTTTTTTCTTATTTTACCAATTAAGTCTTAAACCATTTGCGTATGTATTAATTCAATCCATCCAACTATTTTTATTGGAAATCATCGATATAGAGGCCAACTATCCTACATAGTGCAACCTATGTTGACGTGTACCATTTTTTATAATATATATTTTTAATTTTTCTTTTAAATTTTTTTCTTTCCTTTCCTTCTTCTTCCTTTAGCCAATTGTCGGACCTTAGCCTAGCTAGGGGCGAGGGTTGGCAAGGTCAACCTTGCTAGACACTAGCGAGGGCCAACCATACCCACCCTTGTTGAGGCGCAACCTCGTCTAGGACAACAAGGTCAATCTCACTAGGGGTAGGCAAGCCTCACCGAGCAATGGTGAGGCTAACCTTGCCCAGTGACAGTGTCACTCGCACTTGCTATGAATTGATGCAAAACCCTAGAGCAACCCCTCTCTTGGGCATAGCTTTGATTTGCGATGACCCTATTATTATGAAGATTACTCCTGAACCACAAATTAACAATGATCCAAGCACTAGCTACTTCAATTTCAACGAAGAAGAACTTAGCCTCACTTGGAATCTCATGAATCTTTAGTCATTTCTCATGATTGGCGAGGCTCAACCCTCATTAGACCCGATGAGGACAAGCCTCACTAACCTAGCAGTTCGTGAGGTCAACCTCGCCCAACAACGATAAAGTCGATCCTCATTGGCTCTCACCTCTGGTTGGTCACTGAGGTTTGGCGACTGGCTAGAGGAAGATGCAGGGAAAGGAAAAAAAGAAAGAAAGAGAAAAAAAGGAAAAAAAATTAAAAAGCTAAAAATTAAAATTTTATGAAAAATTGCACATGTCAATACAAAGTGCACCATGTAGGACCTATGTTAGTGATTTCTGGTCAAAATTAGAATGAATTGAATTGGCACAAATGCAAAAAGATTTGGGACTCAATTGACCAAAAAGAGATTTAGAACTGAATTGAAACAATTCCAATATGTTTAGGGTTTTTGTGGTAATTCTCCTCTACAAATGGATTTCTTTAAATTTGCATTAAGACGAACTGCAGGCAGTTAATTACTCATTGTAAAACATCATATTTAGACACATCTCGTTTCACTAGGAATGGGTTTTCCCTAAACAGTTAACAACCTTTCACCAAAAGTTTGATTTTGGTTTTTTGTCTGAAAAAAGGGTTCTGTGTTTATTTCAAATAGGAAAATCGCATGGCTTTTTGAAAAGAAGATGAAAAAAATGGAAATAACTTGAAAGACATCTGGGAAATTGCACGCGCAATGGCGATGATCTACTTCCATTATTCCACGCTACGAGTTTTATAGCTCCCACTAACTCGGGCAGTTAGTGCTCTGAGGATGGTTACAAACCAAATATTCATCTAAATTTTGACTATTCCATTGAATTATTCATTAAATAAAATTAGAAATTGACCTAGATTCCTAACTAAAAATGTCAACTTTACATTAGGCATTATGCATTGCATAAACATTGCAATTAGGTAACAGTAACATTTTGGACCAAACTTATCCAATTTAAAATTGTTCTTAAAAGAAAAAAAAAATGTTTAGGGTAAAATTAAGTTGCTTTTTTTGAATAACATGTTAGAATAGTTCATTTTAATTGCATCAGATTGCCGTGTCATGTGCCACGTCATCAATGTTGACATTAGAATTTAGTCATATAAAGTGTAAAGTGTATATTACATGTCATGTTAAATTAGTTATCACAGACATAATTTAGAATTAAGATTGTATCTCATGCATTGCATAGAGCTTAATTATCGTTAAAAAAAAAAACCAATAAGTTGATATTGCTTTTAGAATCATGTTTAGGTTAGGCATGCATCTTCGTAATGAAAATTTTGTAGGTAATGAGGGTGAAATCCTGTGAGGTTGTGTTTTGCATTACAATGACGTAACCTTATTTCTAGCAATTTATTTATTATTTTGATTTACTGAATATTATATTATTGATTGTATACCCACATGATCATCTAATGCATGTTAATAACTTAGGATTAAGATCAACCAAGATTGTTGGCAAAATATTTTTGAAGTTAAAATAAAAAAAGTACCAAAGTGGCATTAGAATCTAATGCCACTTTACTTAAGAAGTAAAGTGTTTTCTCACACTTTACTTAAGTGGTTAATCGACCTACCGATAACTGATTAGTAACGGCTTTTGGATAATTTGACTCACATGTTAAATAAATTAAATTGAGCACCAAATTGTGATTGATATGGATTTGGGGAGTCTACGTTAAGTCTTTAAGCTAAATAACCTATTAGCTTTTCTCTGAGTTCACCTCTGTAAGGGCGCGACATCAGCCTCATTCACAAGCGGTTACTTCTCAAACCGTTGAATTATTTAACAATTGTTTGCACTGGTGTCTTCATTCCATATCTTTCAGTCCACGCCTCTTCCTTCTCTGTGTCCAACACCTAGCCTATTTCATGATAGCTGCCCGTCTATAGGCTTTGTCACTGAAGAATGTTGCTTGTCTTGTTGACCACCGTGTCATAAAATTGTCGATGACGATGTCATGTAGTCATCGATAACCATGCCATAGAGTTGCTCAAAGCTACACCATGTAATTATCGATTCTCTCCATATTTGAGTCATCTTCATTAAAACCAATTAACCGATCAAATTTCGGTATTGATTGATTTCAAGAAGTTAACTATCTTTTTGGTAGAAACACATCCATATATAATATCCCCAATAACAGCGAAAAGTTTCCCAAACATCAACCTCAGATATTACTCCGCAAATTGCAGCTAACTCCATTGGAGTAATTGCAAATGCACCTTATTGCCGGAAATTAAATAGCAAACGACAGCAACAACTCCCATCATCCGCCTTATTCTCAAGTACATATGGTCCAAACTGCAAACACACTAGTCTCTATGCAATGAGGAATGGCAAGACGGTGAGCATGAAGGACTCGTAAGTGAATGTTGCTGAACCCGACAGCATGGTGTCTCTCTCCTTGAATTTCTCGGTTAATCCCTAGAACATAGAGATCAAAGGAAGACGTCAGCATACTAATTGTATATAGTTCATGGACTTGGTTTATATCATTTAGGAATTGGTATATACCCCCATCCACCAAAGCCAATCGAAAAGGAAATCAAACTATTTATGAATCGTACACGTGGTTGAATTTAGCTACAAAGACAGAAATTGAAGTATATACCAAACTTTGCGAACATTTTTATTATTTAATAATCCAGGCCACGAGCGCAGTGGCCATGCTTCCCAATCAATCATGCATTTGTTTGTGGTAAAAATAGGGCAATCGTTCTTAAATGGAAAGGTGTAAATCTTGGGAAGTAATTAGTGAAAACAAAGAGTACTATTCCAATAATTAGTAATTATAATAAGCTAGGACGTTACCTTGACAATGAGGCAGCACCTGCACGAGATAAAACCATGTAAAAGAAAAAAAAGATGTTTAGTAACCCTAAATTTAGTATTTGGAAATGGCCCGTATATAAGGAAGAAACGTTAAGTAATTACTCAGGATAACACTAAAAAAAAAAGATACATAGCAGGGAACGCACTCGATGAAGTTATCATATTCGATTGCCCGGCTTCCATCTCCATATTTGTCGAACTTACTGACCAGCAAGTCAACCACCACTGGTGGCACCACAAACCCCATGCTCAAGAGTGCTTCTCTCAGCTCTGGGCCATCAATTTTCCCACTCCGGTCTCTGTCAAATCTCTCAAATGTGCCCTGAACAATCCTCCCTTAATTATAATTGCAGATGAGAGATCTAATCAAAGATGATGAGGAAAAAAAAAATTATGGCTCTTACCCTCCACATTTGAAGAGAGTTAAATAGTCCTGTAAATTCCCTTGGCCCTGAAAAATATTAAGTATTTACTTTACAAATTTCATGAAATTTTCAACCATGCATTCCCTCCCCGATTTAGCATCATTTTACAATTGACAAACTAAATAACTAGGGTTTTTTCCAACTTAGAAAGAGAGAGAGAGAGGCCAACCAATTCTTCTGCTGTTCGTGTGAGTGAAGAGGTACATGAGAAGGCGAACGGTGCGGAGGCTGAAGCCTTGGTTGTAAGAAGAAAGAGCTCTCTGCAACTCTCTATCGTCGACCAGGCCGCTTCCGTCTTGGTCCGCCATTTGGAAGCACGCGACCAGGTTCGGATCGGTGCCCGGCGGAAAGGACGACGGCGTCAGCGCCACGAACGGGTTCCCGTACGGCTGAGCTGGCGGTGGGTATTCACCACCAGATCCATATGGCCCACCGTAGCCGTGTCCAGCCATTCTCTCTCGCACACAAAAAAAAAAGAAAAATGCTATTCCAATGAGCGGAGGAAGAAGAAGAACCAGTGTGTGATTGTCTTTGAGTAGGTTTTATGTAGGGGTGAGGAAACCAAATTATATAGGTTCATTCTTGAAATTTTGGGATCACCTTTTGATAGAATCACAAAACTGCCACTCATTTTTCAAATTTCTTGGTAGACGAGGAAACTCTAGCACTAAACCTACCCCGTCGATACCTCGATGAATGCGTCAGTACAACTCGATTTTCGATATGACAATTAGAAACGATCAACAGATTGCCGGACTATATTCCTGGTGGCGATCATGCACGTCCAATAATTCATCTTTTATGCTTCAGCAAATAGATTAATCATCTGCGAGGCAAATCCCGTGGACTGATTTTGATGCTTTAAGGTTGGGTGCTTGCCGAGGTCACGTTCTGTTTGACCTTAATAACACTTTACTAATGATAGATGGAGATCGTAGGAGACATAAACTTTTCTTTTAGGACAATGCCTACCTGAGTATTTATGACAATTTTTAACTAACCCATATAGCTAGAGATGCTGCTCTGGACCTCATTAAAATCTTCTGACAATTTAACAAATTATATGCCCATTAATTGACCTGATAGAGAGAGAAAAGACAACAAAAGAGACAACAAAAACGAGAGTAAAAGAAGCAACAAAATGGATTTTGGCTCTTTTATACCTCAGAGCAAACTCTATTAAGTTTTTCTTGGTCAGGGAAAGATATAATTCTCTCAGACCATATCCATATGTTCACCTTTGAGCTGTGTATTCAATCACTGACTTCAAAAGAAGAATATGTATTTTGGTTATTAAAGGTAAATTAATCTATAATGTAATCTACTTTCTTCTTAGATATACATTGCAATTTGCAGAAAATGCATCGTTTGCTATTATTATGTTTTGTCAATCACCTTATTAGCTTCTTGATGGGCTAACCTGAAGGAATTAGAGAGATCTTGTTCCTTTTTGAGGATTTTCATCACATGTCTAGGCTAAATCCGATGAAGACTGAGATATATGCAGTAGGAATATTTCGCAACCATCTTGTAGATATCTTGGTTATGCCTAAATTTAAGCATGGCAAACTCCCCATTAAATACTGGCAGTTCCTTTAACCCTAAGGAAGCCGATATAAAAGAATTGCAAGCCTTTCATGGAAAAAATACTACAAAGGTTAAGGGCGCAATTGGTAACCATTCTGTTCCGGGAATAATTTTTGATAGAAATAATTATTTTTTATTCTACTCTCAAGAACAATTTCTAAGCATTTTAAGGCGTTTGGTAATTGTCCAACATTTCTATTTCCAAAATAGAATTTCATTTGATATCGTTCTCAAAATTTCTATTCCAAATTATTTTCTTTTAATTTTTGAATAATTTTATCATTTTTCCTTTTTTTTTTTCTTCTTTCCCTTATTCTTCTTCAAGCTTTGGTCGATCGCTAGAGCGTCGCCAACCCTTGGCGAGGCTACGCCTTGTTGGCCGAGCTTTGGTTGAGCGAGCAGCCTCACCCAAATCTAACGAGGCCAAGCTTGCCCAACTACTGACGGGGCTTGACCTCGCCCAATCTAGGTGGCGAGGTCGAGCCTCGCCCAACCTAGCTAGGGCTTGGCCTAGCCTCACCCGACCCGGCGAGGCTCATTGGTGGCCGGGCGAGCCTTGGGTGAGCTCATCGAAGTTCACCGAACCGGTTGCCGGCGATCGATGATAGTAGACGATGGCGACTGCTCGCCCAACCAATTGTTAGAGACCAGTGATGATGGGTGGCGACGGCAGCCAATGGTGGCGGCGACGGCAAAAGGAGAAGAGAAACAAGAAGGTAAGAAGAAGAGAAAAGAAAATAAAAAAAATTTGGTTGGTTTTGATTTTGAAATTGTTCCAAGGAAAAAATGATCATTTTTTTTTTTTTTTTTTTTTTTTAACTTCTTGATTCTACTCTAAATCTATTCCCGAGAACAAAAATTTACCAAATGGATTTTTGTTCCAAATTTACTCGCGGGAACAAAAAAAACATAATCAAACACTATTTGACCGGTTGCCAAATGCGCCCTAAGTAGCTGGGTTTCTAAGGATTTGTCTTTTGCAGGTATATTGCAACTTGAACCATCTGTTTTGCAGAGTATTGCAAATTATTGGTCAACTATTTTCATTAACCCTAAGAAATTCATCAAGGGGAAGAAAGAAGCTGTACATCTTTTCTTTAGAAGGGAAGTGCCACCGGTACTAAAGTTGTGAGAGTTGTGGTCAACAAGTGAATTCGATGAACATATGACAAAGAAGATAGATCTAATAAAATTTATCATAGGAGTGATAATATGAAGTGAAGTATTTCACTTCTCTTGCCAGTCTATATGATATATAAAACTTATCTGGATGACCTAACATTTTGTCCTTTTGCTCCTTTGATAGATTTAAAGTCAATAAAATATTATTATTATTATTAGGTGGCCTGCCCTATGGACGAATCGATGTTCTCGAGGTCAGAGCTCATTATTTTTTAAATAGGGAAGACTAATTTGATGAAAAATATAAAAGAAATTATCAAATGGAGTTTGACGAAATGCCACTGAACTATATTGAATGGCAATTACATTTTCTTTCATTTGATCTTGTGCAGTACGTACTATGTCTATATGTCTGTATTTATGCATGTAAGTATGAATGATCTCACACGATTGGTGAGTGTATACACTGTAGTTTGCTTAAAGGTTGAACATATACTAAAAATTAGCTAAGGCACTAACTGTATGGACACAGCTGGTTTTATTATTGATGGGCAAAAATCATATAGATGAGCAAAAATTGCTGCCAAGATACTTGAAATGTTTAGACTAATCTTCTAAACTGGTTTTTGTAGCTCTTACAGCATTCATCCTCTAAAAGCCATCTTGTTCTTCCGATGAACTACTTTCTCTTAGGATATTGTCGGTAAGAAAACTACAAAGGTTATCTCTCAAGTGTTTCTGACGGCAAACGTAGCCATTTTGAAATAAGTTCAGCTCTTCCAGTTGAAGTTGTTTCTTATTTTTTGCATTTTCGTCTTCAATTACAGATAGCTAATGCTATAATGAGTGAACAGAAAAGATAATTAAAGAAGTTGCAAGAAGACAGGAAATCTTTTAGCTTCATTCATTACAGATAATGCAGCAAATAACATTATTATGCTGCTGAATTGAATAGAACACCTCCCATCATTTAGTATGACGATAGAAAGGACATTCATGAAGTTATCAACTCGACAACATGGGGAGTTTCCTTTATAGAAAAGAAACCCGAATTTATTTAACAAACTCAAACATAGACAGGATAGGTAGCAGGAACCCGTTCCACAAGATGTTGGAGGAGAGATCAGAAGCAAGCGTCCAAGAGACAGCAGCAACAAAGAGCAGCCAAACTGCAAATTCGCAATGAAAAAGAAAGAGTACAATACATCACACAACTGGAGTTAAAAATTGGCTTTTCAAAATCTGATCATATCGATTTCACTATAGTTCTCTAATTCTAATTAAACGGCTGTTTTTCTTCTTCTTATTGCTTTTGACCCTAAACAAACTAGATATAAACACTGGGAATTTATATCAAGAATTGACTAGAGAGAGAGAGAGAGAGAGAGAGAGAGCTAACCAGCCTTCCAAGAAACCGACACTTTTTTGGTCTTGGTGGGGGGGCGGTGGAGGCTGGACGACCGGAGGTGGCGGGGCATAGGCCGGCACCGGGGGATATTGCTGAGCGTAACCTGGTGGTGGATATGCAGCAGGCGGTGGATAAGCATCCTTCGGATATGGTCCTGGCGGATATGCTACACTTTCACAGGAAAGCCATGAACGCAAGTTAGCCCTAATCCGAAGTTCATCTTACCAGAGTCAGGTTTAAGCTCTAAAAGAAAACCAAAGATCTGCCATTTTGCCATTTTCAATCTAATCATTGACTGCTGAGAACATGAAATATGCATCAACATTTAAAATCAGGAGATGCAAGCACTCATTTTGCGGAGTATTCAAAATCAAGAAACGGGGAAACAGAGAAAACCAAAGAAGGAGAGACGGATGAAGATGAGAACCGGATGGAGGTGGTTGTTGATTGTAATAACTCATCGTGAGAATTGGATAAGACCAAGACCTTGCCTCCTCTTCTGCTCTTACAAAACCTGCAAAATCTCGACGGAGATCTTGGTACAACGAAATGGAGCGAGAGATCAGCCTTTCTTTCCCCCTTGCTTTTTCGGCCTTTATAAAATAAGTGTATAATTGTGAACCTGAAAAGTTGCTCCAAATATTGGAGGTATCGCTAAGTGTGGTGACCATGACTTTTCCATCACCCTGCTAAATAATTATGGATGGTAATAAAGTACTTAATTAATGAACAGAAAATGGGGGAGAATTATAAAAACAGAAAAAAAAAAAAAAAAAGTTTTAAATGTATCATAATTGTGTCAATTCAGTCATAATTTTTTTGTAGTCAATTCAATTCTAAAATTTTTGCATTTGTGTTAATTCAATCTATCCGGCTAATTTTGGCCTAATACAATGACGTAGATTTTTTTAAAAAAATATTTTAATAGTTTTTTGGAAATATTTATAATTTTTTTCTTTTTTTCTTTAAGTTTTTTTTCCATCCACATAGGGTTGGGGCAAGCACTAAGAAAATAATAAAATAATAATAAAAAGTATTAAAAAAAGTCTACGTTAACGCGATAGTGTCATATCTGCGCTAACTAGTCAAAATTGATTAGATGAACTGAATTGGCACATATATAAAAAGTTTACGATTGAAAATAAGGTTTTTGAATGATTTTGTATGCAAGATTGTAAACCTATAGATATTCCTATTGCAAAAGATAAATGATTGAGCAACAGAATGTGTCCAAAGATTTCACAAGAGAAGGAAAAAATGCAACATGTTCCTTATACTAGTGCTGTTGGAAGCTTAATGTATGCTGTGATATGCACAATATCTTACATATGTTTTGCAGTTAGAATGGTAAGTAGATATCAAGCACATTGAAAGTTGTCAAAAAAATACTGAGGTATCTGAAGGAACTGCTGATTATACATTAAGTTACCAAGGAAATGATCTGCGACTTGAAGTCTATTAAGATGTTGTTTGAGAAGGAGATTTAGATGAAATGAAATCTACCTCTAGATTTGCTTTATTACTAAATAATGGCGCCATATCTTGGAGTAGTAAGAAACAAACATGTATAGCACGATGGAGGCTGAGTTCATGGCATTATCAACAAAATAAGAAAGTGTTTGGTTTAAGAGATTTTTAGATCATTTAGGTGTTATTAAGAATGTTGCAAATTAAATGTTGGTTAACTGTGATAGCCAAGTAGCAATAGCATACACAAAATATCCAAAATATCTTAGCAAGACTAAATATATATACCAAGTATAATTTTGTTAAAGATATGGTTGCACTAAAAGATGTGAACTTACATTACATATCTACGTATAAAATAGTATCAGATCCTATGATAAAGCCAATACCTAGAGATGTGTTTTGTGGCCATGTAAAATCTCTAGGACTATGTAGAGGTTGACCCTTAAGTGTTCACATTTAATGAATTTGTGTTTTCATTATTAATGCTTATGAGTCTTTGTTTGATGTTTATGCATTTTAATGCTTAGTGCATCATATAAAATTGAGAAAGTATGTCAAACAAATTAGAGATTAGCCACTCACATAGATAATCATCTCTATTCACTATGTGATAAATAAAGATGAGACAGTTTTTAAGTTTATTATATAGATGATAATCGAGAGTTCAAGCTTAAAATATATATGTCATATTAACTAAGTATTAAGATAAAGACATAATATTTACTATATCAAAAAAAAAGTAAAATAACCCACATATTTTACTTTATTTGTCTATGATACCAATTGTGAGTTTTGATGAACTCCGTGAAATAGTATATACGTAAACTCAATGTATATCTGAATTATTATATGTATGGTATTGAAAGTGTAGACATACGTTTCATGGGAAAATAGTTAATACTGTAACATATATTTCAAACTATGTATGCATGAGACGTCTAATAAGAGTGGCAAATATTTAGATATCAAACTTTTATGCTATGTGAGACTCTTGAGGAAAAGAGTTCCTCATTTTAGTGTCCTCATGACTCTTACTTATTCTCAAGATTTTTATTTAGTGTTTGCTATCATAGAATGTTACCAATGATCATGAATTGATTCGATCTAATGGGACATTTCTAAAAAAGCAAGTTGAATTGAAATTAAGAGTTTCAAGGAAAGAGGAAAATCGAGTTTTAAGAATTACATTCTAGTTTTGTATTCACCGGTCAATCAATTATGATTTTTTTTGGGACAATCATAATTATGAATACAATATATCATTGTTAAAAGAGATCAAGATAAATATAAATGTTCTAGGGTACTGCATACTATATGTACTCAAAAATGTGATATTCATTATAAGCTGCTATATATTGCTAACAAATATATGGTAACTGTTGGAGAAATCTTTCCAGAATATTTTGAAGCTGACAAAATGTTTCTATCAGTCTAGTCTGGATAATTGCAGACCTTCCGTTTAGAGTCTGAAGACTTTCAGATCACCAGACTCAGCACTCAAGACTCAAGACTCAAGACTATTCTCATTGACAGTCTTTCTAATCCAGTGACGAAGGCAATCCAGAGCCGAAGAATTTGGTTTAGGATTTAGTCCTATCCTTTGGAGAAGATCTCTTGGCTGGATAAATATAACGGATTCTTTTATTCGAAATCAAGATCGTTTGAAGATCCGATGGTCGACGAAATATTCTTAGAAGGTTCTATTCTTGGAAACCAAAATCCTGATTGTATGGGCGAACAAGATTGATGGGCTATCGTCAGGTTCCTTTAATAGCTCGAATGATCTTCTTGATTGATTCCGTCCAACTAGTAGATTGGAGGAATTCCTTTGGTAAGTGCCAACGGGTATGATGGCATAAAGGAGTATAAAAGGAAGACGTTCTAGTTACTTTAGTGCATGATCGATAGAGAAATTCCAGAGTCTGAAGCTCGTTGATTATTAGTCGATACATTTTGAGCAAAGTTGTATACACAAAGAGTGTCTATACTTAGTGATACCTTGAGCAAGTGTGGTAGATCACCTACACCGAGAAATCAAGGAAGAACAACGCTGTATCATCTCTTTGTTCATAGTGGATTCCAGCCAATAGGCTGTCAGTGCAGAAGAGTGGACGTAGGCTTGAAATAAGCCGAACCACTATAAACCGCGTGTTCAATTCTCTCATTTATTCTCTCAATCTTACTTTGATTATTGTTTGTCACAAATCTATCAATTGTCTAGTATTGTGCAATTATAAAAAAAAATCTTTTTATATACCTATTCACCCCCTTCTAGGTACTTATACTAGCTATATCAATTGGTATCAGAGCTTGTGTTCTTACTTTATTTGAAGTGTCTTACTTCAGAGTAAAAGATCCATGGCTAGTACGCTAGCACCAGGGCTGGTGAAAGGGCAAAGTAATACCAAACCACCCTACTTTGATGAAAAGGATTACAACATCTGGAAGAACAAGATGAAAGCCTTCCTACGATCAAAGGATCCTCTGGAATGGGACGTTGTAGAAAGAGGAATTACTCCTACAGCTGCATCAGTCTCTGAGAGAGGGAAAGAAACTGTTGAGACCAGCGGAATGACTCAGGAAGAGATAATGAAGAGATAAGCACTCGATGCAAAAGCAATTTACTCTTTATATTGTGTCTTGTCACCAACTAAATATAACAGAATATCTTTTTGTGTTACAGCAAAAGAAGTTTGGGACAGATTACATATCACCTATGAAGGAACAGATCGCGTGAAGGAGACCAGAATTAACATTCTCCTCGGTCAATATGAAGCCTTTAAAATGAAACTAGGAGAATCTATAACTGACATGTTTAGCCGTTTTACAGATATTGTCAATGGACTTGAGAATCAAGGACAAAAAATTTATGATCCCATGAAGGTAAACAAGCTATTGCGTGGACTCTCCAAGGATTGGAATAACATAAAGACTTCAATAAGAGAGACGCAGAGAATTATGCTACTATCTGTCGACGAGCTGATTGGAACTCTTCAGTCTTATGAAGTGGAACGAATTAATGAAGACGAAGATCCAAAAGGTAAGAAATCCATTGCATTAAAATCAAATGATGATTCTGATGTTACAGATTCTGAAGATGATATGGACGATGAGGAGCTTGCTCTTATGATAAGAAGATTCAGAAAATTGAATAGAAAAGGAAGAAGGTTCAACTTAAAGAAACAAAGTTTTCAAAGACAGCAAACCAAGTCTGTTAATGATAAGGAACCAAACAAATATGTAGTTTGCTTCGAATGTAAGAAAAATGGACACATCAGACCAAATTGTCCTCTTTTGAAGAAGAAGAGAGGAAAAGCTGAAAAGTTTCGGAAAACTCTCAAAGCTGAAACCTGGAGTGATACAGAGTGTGAAGAAAGTGATGATGAATATGCCAACCTGTGTCTGATGGCACAATCAGACTCAGACTCAGATTCTGGATCAGACTCAGAAAGTGAATTTGAGGCAAGTAATTTTAAAATTCCTGTCAAAGTTTCTAAATACATTGATGAACTGTGTTTTAGTCTTAAGACTTCTCTCAAAAGGATTTCCGAACTTAAAAAGGAAAACTCTGCTCTAAAACAACAGGAAAATGTTTTAAAAGAAAGAGTTGAATGTCTAGACAAGAATGTTTCCACTCTTAAAGAAAATGAAAATAGCCTTTTGAAAGAAAATGCTCTTTTAAAAACTGACTTATCAAATATTTCAAAGAAATTTTCAATAGGGTCCGAGAAACTTGAAAAAATTCTTTCAGCTCAAAAACCTTACTTCAATAAGTCTGGTCTAGGTTTGACAACAGAAACTATTCCCTTGATTGATTTTCCTAAAGTAAAAGAAAGAATCAAGCAAAGACCCTTGAGAGAGGCTTACAAAAATCATTTCAATAAGGTTTTTGTAAAGTCTGTAGGTCGAAATGCCCTCAGATGTTCAAAGTGCAACAGTCCGAATCACTTTGAAAAAGAGTGTCCTATGGTTTGGAAACCTGTTAAGAAAGTATGGGCTACTAATGTTTATCTTACTAACACCAAAGGACCCAAGAAAATTTGGGTACCAAAGAAAGCTTGAGATTCTTTTTTAAATGCAGGTCTCCGTCAAGAAAAAGGTAAAGTGGTATCTTGACAGTGGCTGCTCAAGACACATGACAGGAGACTCAAATTGCTTCATAAAGCTTGTTCAAGTAAATGGTGGAAAAGTCTCATTTGGAGGAAACATCAAAGGAAGTATTGTGGGATTTGGAACTGTGAAAATTGGAAATCTCACAATAAGCAATGTTTCTCTAGTGGAAGGACTCAATTACAATCTTCTCAGCATTAGCCAATTGTGTGATACTAGTTTCAAGATCTTCTTTCAAGAAGGAACATGTTCTGGAATCAGTAAAGACTCTACTCAGTCTTTCATGGGTCGAAGGCATGGAAACATCTATCTCTTGGATGTAAAACCGGATGAATCGCAATGCTTAATCTCAATTCAAGACGAAGCAAGCTTATGGCACAGAAAGCTTGGTCATGTCAACATGAAGCAATTAGCCAAAATCTCATCAAAGTAGCTTGTTCGAGGTCTACCTAAATTACCATACCGAAAGTCCGATCCATGCACTCCATGTATTCTGGGGAAGCAGGTAAGAAATTCATTCAAGCCAATAAATCATGTCTCTGCTAATCATGTACTATAGTTGCTGCATATGGATCTCTTCGAACCAACCAGAACTCAGAGCATTGGAGGTAAGAAATATTGCCTAGTAATTGTGGACGATTACTCCCGCTTTACTTGGGTATATTTCCTTACAAGTAAGTCTGAAACCTTCTCGTATTTTGAAAAATTTGCTAAAAAGGTTTAAAATGAAAAATGGTGTGTTATCTCAAGTATAAGAACATATCATGGAGGTGAATTTGAAAATCAAGATTTTACAAAATTTTGTGATAAATCTGGTTTTAATCATGTGTTCTCTTCTCCATATACTCCAGAGCAAAATGGAGTTGTGGAAAGAAAGAATAGATCTCTTCAAGAAATGGCTAGAACTCTTTTAATTGAAAGTAAGATTTCTTCACGATTTTGGGCTGAAGCTGTTTCAACAGCGTGCTATATCATTAATAGAGTCTTCTTAAGACCTATTCTAGAGAAAACCCCTTATGAGTTATTCAAAGGTAAGAAGCCTATTGTTTCATACTTTCATGTGTTCGGTTGCAAATGCTTTATTTTGAAAAATGCAAAAGATCAAGTTGGTAAGTTTGAAGAAAGATCAGATGAAGGCATCTTCCTTGGATATTCTACATCAACCAAAGCCTACAGAGTCTACAACAAGAAGAGCCAGTCTACGGAGGAATCAATGAATGTCAAATTTCAAGACTCTACGCAAGATGAATTCAGTCAGGCTCATCATGAAGAGTCTAAACCTGCTCCAGACCCCCCAAAGCTTACAACTCAAGAAACATCTCAGACTCTAGAAGACCAGCATCAAGCTGTTCGTGAAGATTCAAATAAAGAAAGAGATCATCAAATAGACAAATCAATCTGTAACTGGAAGCATAAGTCCAGTCATCCCAAAGATCTCATTATCGGCGAAATCAATGAAGGAATTCGCACCAGATCTAAAAGGCGTGAAGAGTCTAGTGTTGTGGCTCTCATTTCTGAAATTGAACCAAAGAGCATAGAAGAAGCTTTATCTAATGAAAGCTGGATTGAAGCTATGTAAGAAAAGCTCAGACAGTTCAACATTAATGATGTCTGATAATTGACATCTAAACCAAAAGGCAAAAGTGTTATTTGAGCTAAATGGGTGTTCAGGAACAAGATGAATGAGAAAGGAAAAGTCGTACGAAACAAAGCAAGACTCGTGGCCAAGGGATATACATAAGAAGAAGGAATAGACTATGATGAGACTTACACACCAGTAGCAAGGTTAGAAGCTATTCGACTATTACTTGCGTTTGCCTGTTATAAAAATTTCAGGTTATTCCAAATGGACGTCAAAAGTGCCTTCCTAAATGGATTTATCCATGAGGAAGTTTATGTGGAACAACCACCAGGGTTTGAAGACCCAAAGAAGCCGACTCGTCTTCGGACCGAAAAAGGCCTTGTATGGTTTAAAGCAAACACCTCGAGCTTGGTACGGCGAGACTAAGTAAGTTCCTGATACAGAATGGTTTTGTCAAAGGTAAAGTAGATACTACTTTATTTATCAAAAAGGAAAACAAAAGCTTTTTACTTGTTCAAATATATGTGGATGATATTATTTTTGGATCTCCTAATGAAAGTCTGTGCAAGAAATTTTCAAACTTTATGCAGGATGAGTTTGAAATGAGTATGATGGGAGAATTAACATTCTTCCTCGGGCTCCAAGTGAAACAAATGCAGGAAGGAACTTTCATTCATCAAGAAAAGTATGCAAATGATCTTGTCAAAAGGTTTGGACTGGAAAAGTGCAAAAAGACCGACATACCAATGTCATGTTCTTTGAAAATAGACAAAGATGAAGAAGGGAAGAAAGTTGATCAAAAGCTGTACAGAAGCATCATTGGTTCACTTCTTTATCTTACTGCTTCTAAACCTGACATTTTGTTGAGTGTTTGCATCTGTGCTAGGTTTCAATCAGATCCTAGAGAATCCCATCTCAGTGCTGAGAAACGTATTATCAAATACGTCGCTTCATCTTCAAGCATCGGTCTTTGGTATCCTAAGAAGGGAGACTTTAATCTTTTGGGATATTCAGACGCAGATCTGGCCGGTTGCAGAGTCGATAGAAAGAGCACTTCGGGAACTTGCCAATTGCTTGGAAGCAGGACAGTGTCTTGGTTTTCAAGGAAACAAAGCACTGTGGCTCTCTCAACAACGGAAGCAGAGTATGTAGCTTTTGGAAGTTGCTGTTCGCAAATTCTATGGATAAATCAACAGCTACAAGACTTTGGAATTGAAGACTCATGCACAGAGATTAGATGTGACAATACCAGCACAATCAATCTTACTAAAAATCCAATCCTTCACTCAAGAGCAAAGCATAGAGAGATTCGATATCATTTCATTAGAGATCATGTTCAAAATGGAGAAATATCAATTCAATTTGTTGATTCAAAAAATCAACTAGCGGATATATTCGCAAAGCCGTTGGAGAAGAATCAATTCGATCATATCCGTTCCAGACTCAACATTTTGAAGCTTGAGGAAGTTAAAGTCTAGAGACTCTCCAACCCTCAGACTCAGACATTCATGGTTATAGACTATAAGTTGTTATTATATTCAATCTCGAAAAGGTACGATCTTTAGTTAAGTTAATTTATAATTTCCGTGAAAAACGGAATCCTGTCTTTTCAAAAAGGATTAACCTTTATTTGGCGGTTATTGATTTTAAAACGAGGTGTCTGTTCACTTTCCTTTGTGCCAATTGATCTTTCCTTTTTTAAACTGAGTTATATATATACAGTTCTCTTTTTCGCTTAAACTTCAAAATCCTAAAAGGCATTCTCCTCCCAATCCTGTCTCTACTTCGTGTTCATCTTCGAGAAAGTTGTCATCTTTTCTTGGGAAAGCGAGTAAAGGAATCTTTCAACGACAAGGAAAGATGTCTTCTTCGAGGAAGTCTTTAAGAATCGCGAACAGGGGACCATAGAGAATGAGGGAGGGGCCTACCCATTTCGATCTCACCGAGGAGGAAGATTTATCGAGTCAGCAACAGAGCCCGATTCACTCTCCACCACGTCACTCAACACCATCTACCCCACAAGGTGCGGGTTAACAACCGGAGGAAGAAATAATCGAGGACGCAGACCCCGTAAGAGTCCAAAAACCCTCTTATATTTACAAGCTCTATCGTGCGTTGAAAAGCACTGGTACTCCGCTGAACTATATAGATGATTTCCTTAAAGATAAGAATTATGGGAATGAGTATATCTTTTTGCGAAAAATGGAGGATTTGGGAATTGCTCCCAAAGGAAAGGCTGAGGAAGCACTTGCGAACATTCCAAGTGACCCTCGTGTAGGAGGATTGAATCCCACTGACGGGAATGATGATGATAAAATGTTTAGTGAATTTCAACCTAGAATGGGTGTTGCTGCAAAGGTGAAGGGAAAAAGGATGGATTTGTTTAAATTGAAGGAATAGGAGAACTGTTCTTGATCTTGTTGAAACGAGGGGTGATAAACCCTAGAAGTGTTGATTTCGATTTCTTGGATGCCATTAATGTGAACTTAAGGGAGAAGTTCAATCTGCTTCAACTTGAGCAATTTTGCTCCGATACCACAGATGGTTATGCACAATTGACAGCTTACTTCTATTCGAATCTTAGCTTTTTAGATGCGAATAAAATATCATTCAGTGTTCAAGACCAAGACCATGTGGTAGATGTGGACATGTTGGCTGACATAATTGGAGTTGAACGAGGACGCTATCAACCGATCAAAGTTTCGATTGCTCGTGCCACACTAGAGCTTGTCAAAGACAGGTCTACAGAGGGAAGAATTACCTATACAAGAATGCGTGCCATCAACATCTTGCTTCACAAAATTGTGATCAACTGTATCAGGACAAAGTCTACATCCAAGACTGACGTGTCTAACTCCGAGGCGAAATTGATGTACGCAATCAATACAGGGAAGAAGTTCTCTCTCCCTCACACCATTCTCTTTCACATGTACAGAGCAATGGCGAAGGACAAGGGTCAATTGCCTTACCCAGGTCTTGTGACCAAGATCTTCAGACACTTGAACATTAAACCTCCACATACTCTTTGTGTTCGACCATGCGACAAAATGGTGGTAGGTCTGAAAATGCTAACAAAAATGCGTCTGAAAGAGCTTGATAAGGCAATGGAGAAGTTCAAAGTGAAGACTCCAGCATCTTCTGCATCTAAGAGAAAAGGGAAGGAGCCCATGAGTGCTCCATCCAAAAAGAAAAGAACTCTTATCTTGGAGGATGAAGAAGAAGAGGAAGATCTCACTATCTCTGCATTAGTAAGAACTAGATGTTCTGTACTTGAATCAACGGAACATCAGAAGAAAGGGAAAGAAGCAGAGGAAAAAGAACAGAGAGAAGCAGAGGAGCAGCAAGAGAAAGAGAAAGAGAAAGAAGTTGAAGAAGAAGGAGAAGCAGAGAAAGAAAAGTCTGCAGATGCTGAAGAGCATGACCATCACTCTTCCCCATTTGAGGTCCTAGAGACAGGGGGAGATGGCGAGCAAGGAAGGACTACACCACATGCTGTCAACAGTGAAGGTGTAAGTCGCTCACCAGCAAATCCAGAATATTTTCAGGCTTCTCAAATGCCTGAGGAAGGACATGATACGTCAACACCAAATCTGCAAGATTACACAGAAGCTCCATCGTTTGCCTTCACTCCATCCGAGAGAGCAAATGCGAGCACACATACGAACAATACAGCGGATTTTCGTCGTATTCTTGATGTTCTTCTGGAAATGAAGGGTCAAATCTATGCTCTGGACTGTGAACTTCAAGTCATGAAGAATGCAGGACACGCATCTTCTGTTACCCTGGCGGATCAAATGAAAGACCTCGCTCTTCAAATTCAAGCCAATGCCAAAGGAGAAGAGGTGACTCATCTACGGGAAGACTTGAAAAGGCTGGAAGGGATCGTACAATCGATGGGAGATTTCCAGATTGTGCGCATTCCCAAGAAGACTTTACTCTTTTCTCACCTTTTTAATGATGACAAAAAAGGGGAGAATTATAATTTGAACTTTACTTTGACTTTAAATTTCTTTTGTGTGTTTGAAGATGTTTGTTTTTTAGTATGACTTGAGTGAACTTGGGTGTGAACTTGAATTTGACCGACTTGAGTGTGGATTTTGATTGATGCTTGACCGTTTGCATTGAGTGTGGATTTTGATTGATGCTTGACCGTTTGCATTTATATCAAGTATTGTTGTATGGTATTACTCATGAAAGACTAACCGATTTTCTGTGGATGCAGAGTTTGGTTGATTTTATTAATCTTTATGAGATAGCCATATTGCTTGAGTAATGTTTTGCAGGTCAAAGTTGTTCAAATCTACAGGAAAGTTTTGTCACCATCAAAAAGGGGGAGATTGTTGGAGAAATCTTTCCAGAATATTTTGAAGCTGAAAAAACGTTTTTATCAATCTAGTCTGGATAATTGCAGACCTTCTGTTTAGAGTCTGAAGACTTTCAGATCACCAGACTCAGTACTCAAGACTCAAGACTCAAGACTATTCTCATTGACAGTCTTTCTAATCCAATGACGAAGGCAATCCAGAGCCGAAGAATTTAGTTTAGGATTTAGTCCTATCCTCTGGAGAAGATCTCTTGGCTGGATAAATATAACGGATTCTTTTATTTGAAATCAAGATCGTTTGAAGATCCGATGGTCGACAAAATATTCTTGGAAGGTTCTATTATTGGAAACCAATATCCTGATTGTATGGGCGAACAGGATTGATGGGCTATCGTCAAGTTCCTTTAATAGCTCGAATGATCTTCTTGATTGATTCCGTCCAACGGGTAGATTGGAGGAATTCCTTTGGTAAGTGCCAACGGGTATGATAGCATAAAGGAGTATAAAAGGAAGACGTTCTAGTTACTTTAGTGCATGATCGATAGAGAAATTCCAGAGTCTGAAGCTTCTTGATTATTAGTCGATACATTTTGAGCAAAGTTGTATACACAAAGAGTGTCTATACTTAGTGATACCTTGAGCGACTGTGGTAGATCACCTACACAGAGAAATCAAGGAAGAACAACGCTATATCATCTCTTTGTTCATAGTGGAATCCAGCCAATAGGCTGTCAGTGCAGAAGAGTGGACGTAGGCTTGAAATAAGCCGAACCACTATAAACCGCGTGTTCAATTCTCTCCTTCCTTCTCTCAATC
The DNA here is from genome assembly GCA_016097545.1 of Eucalyptus victrix. NCBI lineage: Eukaryota > Viridiplantae > Streptophyta > Magnoliopsida > Myrtales > Myrtaceae > Eucalyptus > Eucalyptus victrix. The sequence continues at coordinate 10,453,511 of CM027843.1, forward strand.
TCACTTTGATTATTGTTTGTCGCAAATCTATCAATTGTCTAGTATTGTGCAATTATCGAGAAAAATCTTTTATATACATATTCACCCCCCTCTAGGTACTTATACTAGCTATATGGCAACAAGCTCTCAAAGTATACTGGTCGCAAGGATTATTTACTAGTATGAATGTTCCAGAGATGTAAAGAAAAGTTCTGTTTGGCCAACCATGTGCAAGTGGGAGATGATAGGTTTTATATTTGATGGACCAAGTTAAACCCGTCTGCCCATATTAGGCCAAAACCCGCCTCATATGTGAATGGCCCATAAGAGGAGAGAGCAGTTATTTTCTAAGTGAAAATAACTACAATATATAAAAGAGGGGGATAAAGTTATCTGTAGTGTATAAGAGAAAATACGCTTAGCTATTTTTTCTTCCCATTGAAGCAATATACTCCCTCTTGACGAACGGACCTCTAGGGTTTCAAAGGATTCCTCTAAGACTGCAACGATACTTAATCTGTGGCAATTAAGGTATGTACATCTCCGTGATATGCCTTTAATCGGTGTTACATGTTTCCGGGCATGTTTCCGCATTCATTTTCGGTATTCAATCGTTTGAGTATCGGATCAATTTTTAGGAATTTGTTTCCCAATAGCCATGAAAAAACTAGATATGAACATGGGGAATTCTTTTCAAGAATTGACTAGAGGAAGGGAGACAGAGAGCTAATCAGCCTTCCAAGAAATCGATTCTTTTGTTGGTCTTGGTGTGGGAGAGGAGGCTACACGATTGGAGGCGGTAGTGCATATCCTGTCGGGGCAATCCAGCATTGGACAAGCATCCTTTGGATATGGTTCAGGCGGACATGCTACATTGGCACTAGGAAAAACTCAATAATATATGGAGCCATAAACCCAAGTAAGCCCTAATTTGAAGTTCATTTTACCAAAGTAAGGTCAAAGCACTAAAAAACAAAAAATCTACCATCTTTAATTAAAATTTTGACTGCTGTAAGCATCAAGAAATCAAGAGATGCCTACACTCATTTTCAAGAGTATTCAAAATCAAGAAATTGCACAATGGAAAAACGAATGGAGGTGAAAACCCAATGGAGGTGGCGGTCCATTGTAATAACTCATTGTGAGAATTTGATAAGCCCAAGACCTTGCCTTCTCTTCTGCTCGTAGAAGACCTGCAAAATCAGATCTAGGTACAATAGAATGAAGAGAGAGATTAGCTTGTTTCTTCCCTGACCTTTTTATCATTTTTGAAATACATGAAGAAGTCCACTAGTTAGAAGAGAGTGGAGGGGAAAGAGAGGAAAGAATGATGAAACCGCATTGAAATAAAAAAGGGGAAATGCTCATTGGTAATATTTGATGCTGATTTATTCAAGAGTACTCACCCTTAGCAAACAAGAAGTTCTAAAGTAAAAACCTAGAAATTTATGGCTTAAGGAGGGAGACAACAACAGTAGGATTTTTTGGTGGTCCTGTGTCCTACATGTTGTTATTGGGCGTGGAAGAAATTGCTTGATCTTCGTGGAATTTTTCAGCAATATTTCCACTGGCACATTGGTAATGGAATTTTGGCTTCATTTTAGTTTGATCCTTAGCACCCAAAGGGCCCTTTTTACCTTTTTTTTTTTTTTTCTCTTCTCGAGATTTATCGGGCTGGTATATCACGTTTGGCTTTGGTTAGGATAGGTCTCTCCTCTAATGTAGCTACTATCCTGGCTGATTGGGGAGAACCTCTCCCGGTACTCAACCAAGAGGTTGATCGCATCCTCTAGCTTGGGCACCCCTCTGATTACTTCTCTACTTCCTATGCCTGGAACTTAATTTGCCCTAGAGGACCTTTAGTGCCTTGGTTCTCTTTTGTTTGGAATCCCGCATTGCTTCCTCGCTACCAAACTCTCCTATGGCTGATCACGCATAATCGGTTACCAACTCAGGTAGTGCTTCTCTTTATGGCGGTATCTCTTCTGCAATGTGTGCCTTCTGCTCTTGTAGGCCTAATTCGACCAATCACCTATTTTTTGGATGTTGAATTACCGGCAATCTTGCATGGTATTGGGTGGCCAAGTGTAATCTACCTTGGCAAAACAAAAGTTGGGCTAAGAATTTAGCTTGGGTTACCAAGCATATTGGTGATAATGGTTTCCACCAATCCATGTCTCGCTTTTCCTTTGGAGCTTTATGCTATCTTATTTGAAATGAGCGGAATGTGATCTTCTTTCGCAACCACTCCCTCTTCCTTTCGGTGTTGAAGATGTACCTTCATAAGGTGATTAAGGATAAAGCTTTGTCTTTCAAGCACGTTTCGACACTCCGAGGAATAGAAGACTGCAGCAAAGTTAGGGATTGCCTTCGACAATCTTTGATTGATTGTTCATTCTTTCCTTTTCTTGTTGCTGTTTTTCTTTCCTTTTGGCTTTTGGTGCATTTCTTGTGGTTCCACGGCACCCCTACACTCTTTTGACTTCCTTGTCTTTTGAGTGTTTGTTCTTGTTGGTGCCGGGCCTCCTTATTTGTACATTATTTTGGTAAAATCTATATATTACTTATCTTTAACCAAAAAAAAAAAAAAAAAAAAAACAATAGCAGGATTTTCTTTGCCTCTATGATGCGTAGAAGTGCTCAAAATAGAATTACTCAGCTCTCACTTGATGATGGAACTATTATCACAAATAAGGAAGCTCTTAGGGATACAATTATCTCCTATTACCATCACATACTTGACAACTCTAGATGCACTCATATCCCTTATAAGCAGTATGCCTCCTTATTCCCTAAAGATGTAAGTGACCTCATGGCTTCACCAGGCTTTCAAGGAGTTGAGATCCTTAGAGTTCTCAAAGGCATCAACGACTTCTAAGATCCAGGTCCAAATAGATATAACAGTTTATTCTACAAGAAAGCCTAGCCCATTGTAGGTCATGACATAGAGAATGATATTATGGACTTCTTCTCCTCAAGAAGGATGCTAGAAACTTTAAATTCTACTTTGATAGTCCTTGTGCCAAAGTTCCTGAATGCATCCCGCATGGCGGATTTCATACTCATCTCATGCTGCAATGTTTCATATAAAATCATATCGAAGTTACTTGCAAAAAGAGTCAACTATTTTCTTCCTTTGATTGCTAGCCTCAACCAAACTATTTTCATCTCGAGTCGATAGATCTTGGAGAATATTTTGCTTTCCCAAGAACTCCTTCGCAACTACCATAAGGGTGACAAAGGTAAGCATGTGGCAATAAAAATTGACCTCATGAAAGTTTTTGACATGGTGAAATGGGAGGCAGTACTTGGGGTTCTAAGAGCTATCAATTCACCCCAACACTTAATTGATATGATAGCTTAATGCATAACTAAACTAAGGTTCTTGAAAAACCTCAATGACGAACAGGTGGCTACTTTGCTAGTACCAATGGACTACAATAAGGTGACCCACTCTCTCCTTATTTTTTTGTCTTGGTTATGGAGATTCTTAACATAATTATCATTGAGAAAGTGTTTGTATCTTCTTTCAAGTATCATTAATGTTGCCAAAAAAAAAAAACTCACTTATGCTTTGCCGATGATTTGTTTCTTTTTACTCATGGAGATGCCGATTCTGTTATTTACCTTGTTGAAGGACCATATGATTTTGCAAGTCTCACTAGACTACATTTTAACCCGGATAAATGCCAAATCTTTTTCTCTAGAGGTAGAAAAGAGTATTATATTGGATCACGTGCCTTTCCCCTTGGGCACCCTTCCCATTAGATACCTTGGTATTTTTCTTGTCACTAGACGACTCACACCCACAAATTAGAAGAGTTTGACTAATAAAATCTTCTTTAAAAAAAAAAAAAAAAGAGAGAGAAGGCTAGGGCATGCAAAATATCAGCTATGATGACTATCTACAATTGGCCAAATCGATGCTTATTTCCATCTATACTTATTGGATGCAAATGTTTCTACTTCCAAAGCAAATCATATACTAAGTGGAGAAGAAGATTAGACAATTCTTATGGGCTGGAAATATGGAAGGCTACCGATCGCATGAAGTTGCTTGGGAAATTTTTTGCTTGCAAAAAAGAGAGGGAGGACTAGGGTTGCTCGATCTAAATCTATGGAGCAAAGTTTTATTGGCTTGTATGCTCTAGAGCCTCATAAATTGTCCATCATCTTCCTTATGGAGTAAGTGGGTTCCTAGTACCAATTGTAGAGGCATTTCGATTATACAGCTTGAAGTCAAGGGTAGTATGACATAGTTGGCGCAATTTTTCTAAATTGAGACTAATTTTAGCTTCAGTCATTTCTAGGCAAAGATATTGTTGCAAAGAGTTACACAATGAACTCAGTAGTGTGGGACCGGGCATGGGATGGTGTCAACTGATATGGATAGGAGGGGTCAGCAAACACAATTTTATCGGGTAGCTAGTTTGTAGATATAGACTACCAATAGCGAAGATCATATCATGTTGGATGCCTATAGTGGCAATCCATTGGAATTTCTATTTGGTTGGTCTAGAAAATTGAGATCATCTATTCTTTCAGTGCACGTGGACTAGAAGCATATGGTGTATTATCATCACACAATATGGAATCCACCATTCCTTAGGAGAATGAAAGGATGAACTCCAATGGATGATCAAGGCTACCAAAGGCAAAGACTTGGTGATGAGACTTCTCAAAGTAACTTTTTTAACAAGCACATACTGCATTTGGTTGGAATGGAACCATAATCGTTTCCAAAACAAGTCAAATAATGTCCCCCTCATCGTGGCTTAAATTCATAAATTTGTCAGAGGGTGAGCTTCATATTACAAAAATTTTAGACATTCTCAAACAAATGTAATTTTGGCTACTATATAAAGACTCCCTTACTCCATTTTTCACATTTTTAGTTATCTATATAATGCTAGAGAATGTCCCTAAGATCCTGTATGTCACCTTATAGATGATACTTATATTTCAAACCAAATATATATGTGTATGTGCACATGTAATAATAATAATAATAATAATAATAATAATAATAATAATAATAATAATAATAATAATAATAATAATAATAATAATAATAATAATACACGATTATTTTTTTAATTTAATTTTTTTTTGTTTTGAATTGGACGAAAATAACTTGCTTGTGATGATTAGGTAAAAAGTGTGATCGGTAACCACACTTTGTACCGCAATTAGTGATTATTTGATACGTATAAGATCTTTTATGTGGCAGCTTTATATGTAGTTCCATGGGACAATGATCTACTATCTATAGTGGTATACTGAAAGGTGCTTTCTTCACAAAAACGACCCATTGTTTTACCTCAAAATTCAAGTTATACACGGTACACTTTCTTTGTAACTTAGATAAGATTTGATTATATGACCAGATAAGACACAGTCCCAACGAACCGTAGTTTGCGTCCATGACGAGATAGAGTTTTTGGATTACTGGAGTTGAGCTTTTGAAGTATTGGCGAGCTCCAACCTGAACTAGTTCAACCCAGCAAGATTAAGGTGAACTAAAGCAACCTATGTAGGTAGTTGACTCAAAAACTTAAATCATTTGGCGCGTGAGGTCGATCCCTCTTCCACATTCAGGTGAGATCGAGGCATTGCCTCTTGTGGAATTCGAACTCGTTCCGACGGCCAAAGCAGCGCCCAACCACTTTGGCAACGTCTCGCCGGCTTTTCCTCTCAAAAGAATTTGAAAACAGATGCAGGCTGCAGTATATTGTTTGGATAAAATGTGGGAAAGAATCCGTAGTCAGGACATTAAGTTTCAGCTGTTGATGAAGCTTGCTTGACTTGCTTCGTAAAATATAATCACGTAATCAGGACTCCAAGCTCTATGTACATGTAAGTTCGCATTATGAATTGAAACTACAGGAGCGTGCTGTTTCTTGTATGTGCGTTATTGCACATGTATATCATTATATGAGAATATAGATGTGGTTTATGCATTGCTAACTTGTCAAATTACAAATTGCGTCAGCTCATCTCGAAAGATTTACCAAAGAAAATTAATTTACATACATTACTTAATTTGGTTCAAAATTTCTTTGAACAAGAATCACTGAGGTTACACGCAATCATTTGAAAACTAGCTCTTTCTCACTTACAAGTTAATAGGCTTTCGTGATCATTATTGTCAATATCCACAAATCACAGTCCAGGCCGGCGGAGTCGGTTCTAGTCCATTGTTTCCTATTGGCGAATGCTAAAGGACAAAACAAAAATCATCATCGCTTCTCACTTGCAATCACGGTTATATTAGGTGATAATCTCGAGATGTCAATATCAACGTCTGAAATCACATAGTTATTATCATCTCTTTAAAATTCTTAATTAAGTGAAAATTATAGTTTTTTAAGAAATCACTGTGCCCAATGCAATTCGCAGTCATGACTAATTCTATCCTTACAGGTTAAGAAAAGCTAATTCACCAACTTCAAAATTTTGTCGATATTCATTCTTCCATGTGAGCTAAGGACTTACTTTTGCCCCCAAAATGTTATATCAACAAATCTAGAGTTCACACTACTCAGCGCTTGCATTACACATGCCTTTTCATATCGATCCAATGGTATGCATTTGTATCTAATCCACACAGAAGAAGATGAGTCCAAGGTGAAAGGGCCTACATGAGCTCAGAGGAACGAATCATGATGAATCATCATGAATGCAAGCCTAAAAAGGTGTCCGACGATTCAATCAGGAACCCTCGCGACCAACTCGAAATCGAATATAAATCTAAGACAGCTGGTTGTATTCCCAGGTACGTCCTTATTAGACAAAAGAAAAGATTATATTAGGCGAAAAGTTGTCTAAAAAATCCTGTCATGCTATATTGTCTGAACATGCACAGCACGAACTCCCATAGTTTATCCTTTGACTTGTTGGCGATCCAAATGTGAACGCACATAATTTTCTCCTTATTCAATTTCGAAACTTGGAAGGTGGCGACAAGGTCATGTGATGATGTTCTTTAATGGTGTGAACGCAAATGTTGTCAGTCATTTTGCTTTTCTTCAACCCAGATGTCCCATGTTCTTTTCCTATTTATGCTTAATTCTCTCTCCTGTTTCCAACAGCTCGGACCCTAACTTTTTTGTCTTGCTCAGACCTTTGCAGGGAAGAGATCTCCCTTCATTTTTATTTCTAGTTTTTTTTTTTTTAAAACGTTCAGACGATGTTGAGACCACATTTCGCATGCGTCAGAGCGGTCGTGAGAGCACACTTCCCCCACACTGATAAAATCCATGGGAGATTTTACTCCTAAAATGCTCTCAACAAAACCTAACATCTGAAGGAGAATAACAATCTCACTTTATCATTTTTTTTTTCAAAAGTAGACATATCATGGATAAGTTAGTTTCCTGGCTGAATCATCGATACAGCTTTTGCTTACTTCACACCAATGTTTGCAAACCGTAACGGGGACCATCCTAGATAGGCCACCAGCACACAGTTTTACTGGTCAAGGTGGTTTAACCGGAAAAACTGGACAGCCGGTGGAATGAGCGACATATAATATATTTGCATTATGCAGTCGCCAGTCACGCGAGACTTGATGGGCCATCAGCATGCAGTTCAATCGATTCAATTGATTTAATCGGAGAGATTGACCGGTTAGTGAAATAAGTAATATATATCATAGTGCATTTTGTAGCCACGGGTCAAGGGTAGCTACATTGGTCAAGTTTTTGGCTTTTTACAAATGAGAAATTGTGTGCACAGTTTGCTAAATATAGTTTAAATAAATCACATAGCCCAGTTGGTTGGAGGAGTACATCTATCCTTCAAATCGTCAACGGATTGAATTGCCATTTTTTGCAACCAAAATCTCTCTTTTACAACAAACGCTAAATAATATCGAGACTGACTAAATACGAAATAGTCTGACCAGTTCTATCGATTTTGACCCCATCCGTACAGGGGTATGAACGGAACCAGAGGTCTAATTGGCCAAACCGGCCAGTCCAATCTGCTTCAAAATAACATTGCTTGGGACCTCATCAAAAAGAATAAAAGTAAAGGAAGGAAACAAAAAAGCACTAACCCCAGGACATTGGCGCCACTGCACTAAGGATAGGCTTGAGCGTGAGACTCCACATTGGAAGCTTGTAGTCATCTTGATGAACAAAGAATAAGTCAAGCCGACATTTTCTTTTTAACAATATCAGTGATTACCATGTATTACGTGGGAAGCAAGGATATAGTTATGAGCTTCCGTCATCTGCTGCATAAACTAAATGTCAATAAGAGTATAATTGTTAAAAGGTTTAGAGATCGAAAGTACGACTTGACGTCTGACAAAATCCCATTGTGCATTCCAATTAGATGGCGCAAGAGGTCAGCAAAATGGCGTGCTCGATGTACATACCGGATTCTTTTATTAGAGTTAAGATTATATGACTATTCAGACTTTGCTATGGTCCTTGGTTCGTATTTTTTATTGTCTTGAAAAGTCATTTACTCATTGAATAACAAAAATTGCTAATACTAACGCATGTTGGAAAAAATTACAAAGATGTCGAGAAAATAACTTACCATCACAGATACTGTTCTTGTTTACCAACCTATAATGTAATAAGACGTACTATTTTATATTTAATAAAGTGACGGGCCACCTAGTAGGCAATGGTCCGCGGGCATAAATCTACTCTCTTCCTATTGGGATAAAAAAGAAAAAAAGAAAAAAAAAAAGAATATCTTTCTTTCTAATTTTTGTTATATGAAGAAGTGTCAAAATCAAGGGCCAAAAAGGAGTGCCAAACATTCCAAGTATGAAAATTTGGTACGGGTGGATACTTAAGCATCAAACTTTAAAAATATATACTTAAGTGTCAAAATCGGAGAAAAAAGAAGCACTTGAGTGTTAATGGTAAGAATTTTCGATCAAACTGCTGATGTGATGGCACTTACATGGCTAGATAAGCCCAAAAACAACGTCGTTTTGTCTCTAAATTTGATTATTAATATAAATATTAATTTAATTAAAATTTAAAAAACTAAATTTAAAAAGGGTGGGGAGAGGGGGAGGCAACATTCAATGAGGCCTCCACAGCTTTTACTGTTGCCGCCCCATGACTACAGTGGGGCTAGGGTTGATCGGCGTCGTGCAGGCCTCAACTAGTGACCAGTGACCCTTGTTGACCACCAACAAGGGCTTGGAGAGCCTATAGGCCTATTCTAGAGGCCGATTCAACGAGGATTGCCGGCCCTCGCCTAGAGGGGCCAAGGGCCACCACTAGCTATGGCACGGCAGGCGAACCTGCCTAATGTTGTCACGCCCCGAACCCCGAGCGCGCGCGCATCCCACTGCGGTCGATCAAATATGCGACATCCCAGGATACGTCGCAAACCCATTCATTTTTTTACGCATGCGGAAGCGAAACAAATCCCCTGACAACATTTAACTTGGGATAGAAAAGCAGGCAATCAATCACAATACCAAACACTCATTTACAAACACATAGGTTTAAATACAACTCTGGACTGTCTACAAAATAGGCAGCTCAACGAATGGGGAAATATCCTAAAACCAACTAGCAGGACACGTTCACCGATACTTCAGTCTCCACCTTTCCAGACTTAGGGCTTCGGGTCCTCCACGACCGCCATCTAGGGACCTGAAATTTTAATCCCACAACCGGGATGAGACGATGTCTCAGCAAGTTCAACTCCCTAAACCCCTATTAGAAAGAAAATACGCCCTAGGTGGTCTAGCCATATCACACAGAAGACTTACCTCGCATTAGTCTTCATCTGCAGGTTATCACAGTTTATATAATTCAACCACGTGCAATTATAATAACCAAACAACCATGGCACAATCACATCCTCAGAACAATTCAATCACTTGGATCGTCTCAGCAATCAATCGACTTGGCCGATTACATGTCATCCTAGCAAATCAATCATTGCTCTCAATCACGGCCCTATAGGAAGGTTTAACCACCAGTGGCAATCCCGGCCCCACTCGGCACGACCTTTAATTAGGTGGTCCATCACGGCCTCACTGGGCACGATCTCTCATAGGTGGTCCATCACGGCCTCACTGGGCACGACCTCTAATAGGTGGTCAATCACGGCCCCATTAGGCACGACCTCTCTTAGGTGGTTCATCACGGCCCTATTAGGCACGACCTCTCATAGGTGGTTCATCACGGCCCTACTAGGCATGACCTCCAATCGGTGGTTAATCACGGCCTCACTAGGCACGACCTCTAATAGGTGGTTAATCACGGCCAATCTCCCATTAATTTTAACACTTGGATTTTATAAAAAAATCCTTATCTATCGCAATCACACTCAATTTGCCACAATTAATCATCAAACTCAAATTCTACATACACAACAGCGATCGGCACGAAATTCTGAGAATATAAGATCCCGATGAAATTTTCGAATTTTAATAAATAATTAAATTTATTCCGAAAATTAATTAAATAATAATATTCATATTTTTCGCAATCCACATTCAATTTATAATATCCGACCATCAATTTCAAAATTCGGATACATAGCAGCGACGACACGAAATTTCGAGAATTTAGGGTCGACAAAATTTTCGGAATTTAATAAATAATTAAATTTATTCCGAAAATAATTAAACAATAATATTTTAATAATTTCGAATACTAATATATTATTAAATTATTAAATAATTTCGATATATTTAAATAAATCAAAAGTAAATTCATTTATGTCACATCAAGGCTTATATTAATATAAACCTTCATTTAGCCTTAAATTAAACTCACTTTAAGTTAATCAAGCACATTAATCTAATCCACACTTAAATAAATTAAACTAACCACCTAATAACACTTAACATAAACTAAACACACCTAAAGCATCATTAACCCTCTAATCAAGGTTTAGTGAGCTAAACTTACCGGATTAGCGAGCCGAGCGGACCAAAACGACGGGGACGCCGAGGAGAACAACTTTCCTCAAAGCGGGCCTAGCATCCGGGCTCGGGAAGGCGGCCAAAATGACCAAAACGGGGCTGCCATACCCATTTTCTTCCAGCTGCTGTTCACGGCGGAGGAGGGCTGATCTGGCGTCGGTTCGGGTGCGGAACCGGTGGAGAGGGGCGGCGATAGCTCGAGCGGTGCAGGCGGCGGCTCCGACGGGTCTCCGGCGGCGGCGGCAGCTTGGGACGGCCTGGTCGACGAGCTGGAGGCGCGGGCTGAGCGGAGCGGAGGGGCGAGGCGCACGCATGCGAGCGTGGGGCGTCGCGCGGTGGCACGGCGAACGGCGACGGGCGGGCTGGCTCGGCGGCGACAATCGACGGACGACAAGCGGCGAAGGGGCGGCGTCGAGCAGCTGCTGGCCGGCCGAATTCTCTCTCCCTCTCTTCCCATTTCGGAACCCAAGGAGCTAGAGGTTGAAGATGATGTTGATGGGTGCCTTTCCAAGAGCTAATATCCACCCTCCACTTGTCCAAATCTCATTCTCTTTGGCCCAACCACCATGACATCATCCCTGTCATCTTCCACTAACTCATTTACTCTACAACCTATTTCAATGGTTGCAATTTCTTTTTCCGCCGAGGCCTAAATTCTTGTACGTTAAATTCTTTAATTCCACTCGATTCTCTTCTAATTGAATTAAATTAAAGCCCATAAAATTAATTCAATGTCACCACACTTCAATTCACATCTTCATTTATCCGTAGAGCCAACTTAAGTCCCAAAAGCACGACAAAAAACGGCCTACTAATTTCTCGAGCCAAATTAGTCATTTCTTGATTATTTTGCTAAAAAGCTCGGCTTGCATGAAAAATCTTCCAAAGATGATTCAATGATCTTGAAATGATTTGTGACACACCCAGACTTCCAATTTCTGAATTCGATCTCAATTCCACGGTTAATTTCACTTTGGCACGATACTAGCGCAACCCAACCTACCGGGTAGCCTTTAGAAATTTTCATGCATTTGACCTGTGGTTGATCGTCTCAAGCCACAATGTACATCTTTGAAACATTGGCGACTTTCGGTTGTCGGCATAATCTCAAGGTTTCAAATAAGAACACAGGGTACCCAATCGATAGAAAAGTCGGTCCATTGCCAATCGACAAGAATTGTGCAATCTGGTGGAATCACTTACACCTGATCACATGCCTTTGTCGAGTCGACCTATCTTCGATCTCTAATCGATTTTTAATTGTGTCGCAATGACCCTTGCAGATTAGCTCGGTCGAAAGATCGTTTCCTGATCAAATTCTCGAGTCTGATGCATTAGAAACTCTTAGCGGCTTCACTTGATAGACTAGTTTTCACATGAATGGCCGACTCAAGGAAAGGAACTATATACGTGCCAACGAAATGCCCGTCTCAATTTATTGAAAATAGAATCGGAAAATCGGGATGTCACAAATGTAGCCCAAGAACAGCTACTCAGACAATAGGATCAAGAGAGTGACTTACACGTACGTACGGAAACTTAAACCCAAAATCAAGCAGAAATTTTTATTCTACACTAGTTTGGGAAAATGAGCATAACTTTGTCGATTTAGATCAGAATGACCTGATTACTAAGCCAAAAGAACGATGACTTGAAGATATACAACATTCATGTTTTGAGTTTTCTCAGATAAGCACTACAATTTTGTCGAATTTTGATGGAAGTTGGCGAAATGGGATTGGATAGAATGAAGAAAGGATAGAAACTTCAATGGTCTCTCTTCTAAGCCTCCAAGGAAATTGAAATGGCATCAATTCTTCAAAATTGATGGCTGCAACTTGTCAAGGATGCAGGCTTTAAAATCCCCGACTCTTCAAAAATGGAGTAAAAACTCTTACTAGGTTTTGAAAGGGGTTTGAACTTTTCAAAGTTCAAGAAAGAGAATTGCACTAAGCAAATTTCATTAATTAAATTCGGTCTCCCATTTTTACAGAGGCTTGATGACCTTTTATAGTGAAAATAAGAAAAGACTAGATTGAAACCTAGAAATTAATAATCATTTATGTACATGAAAACTATGAGCTATTAAATGTACAATATTTCCAATGCTTGTGGTTATCCCAAAATGTCTTGATAAAAGCTTCGATGCATAGAAAATGACAAAGTCAAAGATGGGGCTCTTCACTTGTGGATGAGGTTTATCGACATGAAATTTATCGATGAGAGTGTCGTCAATCTTGAATGCGCGCAGATTTTCTTGATTGGACGATTTTGACTTGAATATAGGCTGCATCATTCCCCCCTTTTTAGAAGAATTCATCCCCTAATTCGATTATTGGATGAATCACCCAAATAAGATATTAAATGCGGAACAACACGTCTTGTATCTTTATATGAGAAGGAAGCTTTAGTCGATGTGCATTAGGATTGATGCGCTCAAGAACTTTACGTGGACCAGGCTTTTGATCATTAAGCTTATTGTAAACTCCAACAGTATGACGCTCCGATGGCAAATAAGCCCAAACAAAATCTCTAGGTTCAAAGATAATTTCATGTCGACGTTTGTTGACATCCATTTTATAAGCCTCAACTTTGCTCTCCAACCTTTGACATACTTCTTCATGAACTGTCCTCATTCAAGATACAATCTAAATAGCATTGACACTAACACGTTGACATATTGTTTCTTAAAAATAGAGAATTCCGAGACGTTGGAACACGTTATATATTAAATATATATTTTTATATACATGATAAATATCATTTTTATGATTATTTTAATTAAATTAATTTGATTCAAATTCACAAATAAATAAATAATAATGAAGAGCCTAGAATGATTTTACACTAAAAACATTAATCCACCATTTGTTAGATCATTCATTATTTTAATTTACAAAATTTAACTCCATTCCAATAATTCATAAAATTTGGAAGAAAATAAAACAAGTAATCTACATTGTGAACTCGCTTGTTAGAGCGTGTCGGAAGAGAAGAGAAAAAAAAAAACAAACTTGAGAGTGAATTGTGTGTCACAAAAAGTGAGAGCAAAAGAAAAGAGAAGACTAGATTTTTATTCTTTCCCTCTTTATTATTTTTTTATTTTTTTTTTTTACATATTTTCATTTTGACCCATCATTTATTGAAAATTTGTAAATTGATCCCATACGTGTTCAAATTACATATCGGAATTTGGATGTGGAATTCCAAACTTGTATGTCGAAATTCTGAACTCATGTGTTAAAGAGTGTCAAGAGAATTCAAGTGTTAGATTTTCCGACACGTGTTGTTGAGTATCGAAGAGTGTTGAAGAATATTTGATATAACATGAAGGCTCTCGAAGAGTGTCATTTCTTCATAGGATACAATATCTTCCACCTTATCAATAGACTTTGCAGCAAAAGGAATGGGTGCAAGATCAAGAGTAGTCTTCAGTTGACATTCATACACAATCGCAAATGGATTATATCCAGTGGTAAGATTCACCAAATAATTATATGTAAATTCTCCAAGTGACAACTGAGTTTCCCAAGAGCGGGGGTTATCATCAATCAAAGTCCTTAATAGATTTCCCAATGACCGATTGAGAACTTCAGTTTTTCCATCTGTCTGGGAATGAAACACAATACTATATTGTATTTTAATGCCAACATTCTTCCATAATTGCCACTAAAAGTGACTAAGGAATTGGCATCCCAATCAAAAGTAATAATCTTAGAAAGGCCACGCAACTTAAAGATTTCTTTGAAAAATAACTCAATAAACTGAGAGGCATCCATAATTTTACAACAAGGAATGAAGCGTGCCATTTTTGAAAACCTATCCATAAGCACAAAGATTGAATCCATACCTCCTAGTGAACGCAATAATCCAAGGACAATCCCAAGGGGCTTGTGGAAATGGCAATCACAAATAAAAACTCGCATTAGTAGCTTGTCCCTTTCCTACTTGGTAACGTTGACACCTCATCACATGCCAATATACATCACATTTCACTTGAGGCCAAAAATATTTCATTGGAACAAGTTGCACAGTCTTGTCACGCCCAAAATGCCCATCATGGTGAATTTCATCAATTACCCTTTGTCGAAGAGAACAATCCAGCACAAATAGTTGGTTTCCTTTAAAAAGGAAGCCATCACATAAAGTAAAATTAGTAAGCATCTTGTTTTGCGCATCAAGAATGATAATGGAAAAATAAGGATCTTCTAATACAACTCCTAAAATAAATCAAATCGAAGAGTATTAGAACATATAGTATGAAGTAAACTCTTCTTTCAACTAAGAGCATCGGCACGTAATTTTGAATTTCAGCCTTATGCTTGATAATAAACGTGAACTCTTGAATATATTCAGCCCATTTTGCATGTCTAGAATTGAGCTTTTGCTACCCTAAAATATAATTGAGAGCTTCATGGTTAGTGTACAAAATAAATTCCCAATGAACAAGATATTGCCTCTAATGCTCAAGTGTGCGAAATAGTGCATAAAATTCCAAATCGTAAGTGATGTAACGAAGTTTTGCACCATTCAAATTTTCATTAAAGAAGGCAATGGATTGACCTTGACTTAGAACTCCTCCTATGCCAATACCCGAAGCATCAAAATGCACCTCGAAGACAAGATCAAAGTTGGGTAATGCAAGGATCAAGGCTATACTCAACTTTGCTTTGAGAAGTTCAAAATTTCTTTGTGCTACATTTGTCCACTTCCTTCTTCAAAATTCAAATTGGGCAAGGCAAATAAAATAAAATAAAATAGAAAACCGAAGGTCATCTTCTCATTTCTTTACGTAAGATGTGAGTGGGGCTACAATGGTATTAAAATGCGCAATGAACCGCCGGTAAAAAGAAGCTAGACCATGAAAACTATGAACTTCGTGCACATTTGTTGGGGTTGGCTATTCTTTAATTACCTTAATTGTAGCACCATAAACCGAAATTCCTTCTTTGGATATATGGAATTCCAAGAATAGGATTTGCAGCACCATGAAATAACGCTTGTTAGGGGCTGCATACAAATGTTCTCGTCTTAACACTCGTAATACTTCTTGAAGGTGCTGCAAGTGCTCATTAGTAGACTTACTAAAAATCAAAATATCATCGAAATATACCACAATAAACTTCCCAAGACATGGCTTCAAAACTTGGGTCATAAACCTCATGAATGTGGATGGCGCATTAGACAAAATGGCATGATAAGCCACTCTAATAGTCCATTTTTGGTTTTGAATGCAGTCTTCCATTCATCTCTGAGCTTGATTCTAATTTGATGATATATGTTCTTCAAATCCAATTTTGAGAAAATTGATCCAAAGGATTATCAAGATGAGGATTAGGAAATTGGTACTTGATGGTGACCTTGTTGATTGCCCTGTTATCAACACACATTCTTCGAGTGTCATTCTTTTTAGGCACCAAGAGAGCTGGAACAACATACCGACTGAGGCTCTCCCTTATAAAACCCTTATTCAAGAGTTCCATAACTTGTCACTACAATTCTTCATGTTCAATCGGACTCATTCGACAATGAGCTAGATTAGGTAATGAAGCATTGGGCATCAGATCAATTTGATGTTGAGTGTCTCTCATGGAAGGAAGACTAGGTGGTAAGTCCAAAGTAAAGACATTGTTAAATTCTTCCAAAAGACACTGAACTTGATGAGGTATAGAAGATACAATATCCACACTAGTTTTGTTAAGCAAAATATACACAATACTCACCTCCTTCAAAGCACCCTTTACTTCTTTCATTGTGAGCAAAGTAGAGGATGAGGAATTCTCAACTAGAGGGATCTTAAAAGGTATGTCTTGAGAGGTTCCTTATTAGGTGTCAAAGTAATTTTCTTTCCTCCATACTCAAAAGATTACATTTTAAGATAAACATCATGAATAGTGTTTCTATGAAATGACCATGGTCGGCCAAGAATAATATGACTTGCATCCATGGGTAGAACATCACACCATATCTTGTCAAAATAAGTAGAACCAATCAAAATATTGATAAGGCATCATTTTGAAATGGTTACCTCGGTACCTCTCTTCAACCAAGACATTATGTGAGGTGTGGGGTATTCTTTCAACTCCAATTTCAAATTGCTTGCCGCCACTTCTGATATCATATTCTTACAACAACTCGAGTCAATAGTTAATTGACATACCTTCCCCGAAATAGTGTGAATTGAGTGAAAAATAGTGGTGCACAACCGCCTATCTCCAATGTCATCCTTAGGAGTGAGAAAAATTTTCCTCATCATGAGAAGTTCGCTGGAATCAAAACGTATTATTTGTTCTTCTTCCATAGTGATTTTGTCATCTTTCAAATCTTCTTTAGGTGTCTCCTCCGTGTTCTCATTTGATTCAATATCCACCATGAAAATTTTACTGGTTGGTCGATTCTTGTTTCAGCAATAATTTGCACAATGACCCAACTCTCCACAAGAATAACAACATATATCTGAGTTAATTGGTTGTTTCAAATTGTCGGGCTGAGTAGAAAGCTTACTAGTGGGTTATGTCGTAGCTTCAGCAGCTTTGGCAGTGTTGGTAGTACTTCCAGTTGCTTGATTTGGCGCAACAGAGGGTTGTTGTCTCCTAGAGTGAGAAGGCTTCATTTTGAGTGCCTATTGATGTGCATCTCCCAAGTCTCAAATGTCAAGGACTTCTAAGGTGTCTTGTATATAAAGTTGAAAACCATTAAATTACTTGTTCACAATCATCTCTTCCAAATCTTGAATTTTGTTGCGAATCACCAATTCATCAAATTCATTGGTATATTGATCCATCGTTCGCATATCTTGTCTCATATTTTGGTACCTTTGATAGAGCTTCCTCTTGTATCCTTTGGGAAGGAAATACTTTTGAATCTTGTCATCCATTTTTCTTCATGAAGTGACTGGAGCCTTGCTAATAGATCGGCGAGTCTACTTCTTACATCTCCACCAAGCTATGACCTTGTCTCGGAATCGCATAGCAAGGATACCAACTCGGCGATCCTCCAGGACATTCCTATGCTCAAAAACTTCAATGACAAGTGTCAACCAATCGATAATTTCATCAGCAGAATCAGTACTTGAAAATTTTGGAATGTTTCTCTTGATTCTTTTTTTCCGATCCAACTCATAAACTTCTTGTGCATGATATGAAGCATTCCTCATACAAGGAAACGATTGAACTCTTTTTGAAAAAGAGGAGTCGCCATTGAATTCTCCGGTTCAAGAACAGGGTGGAGTGTTGTTTTCTTCAGCCATTAAGCATTGAACTTCTCAAGAAAAGTCATCAATTTGTTGTTGCATATGTTGTAGCAAATTCTCGGCAAGTATTTGTACTTCATTCAATGGAATGGTCTTGCTACCTTGATGCCTTGCTTGTCTCTGAGGCATTATCATTTCCTCCAAGGCTTAGATACCAAATGATGTAGCCCAACGTCAGCTACTCAGACGATATGACTGGAAGAGTGACCTACACGTACAAAAACTTAATCATAAATTGGGCAGAAATTTCTGTTTTGCACTAACTCAGGAAAATGAGTATAACTTTGTTGATTCAAATTAGAATGACCTGATTCCAAAGCCAAAAGAATGAAGACTTGAAGATTCACAACTTTTATGTTTTGAGTTTTCTCAGATAAGTACTATAGGCTTGTCAAATTTTGATGGAAGTCGGCTAAACAAGATTGGACAGAATGTAGAAAGGATAGAAACTTCAATTGTTACTCTTCTAGGCCTTCAAGGAAGTTGAAATGGCATCAATTCTCTGAGATTGATGACTGCAACTTTTCAAGGATGTAGGCTTTAAAAGCCCTAACTCTTCAAGAATGGAGTGAAAACTCTTGTAGGTTTTCAAGGGGGTTTGAACTCTTCAAAGTTCAAGGGAATTGCACTAAGCAAATTTATTAATCAAATTCAGTCTCCCATTTACAGAGGTTCGATGACTTTTAGGAGCTCTTAAATGTATAATATTTCCAATGCTTGCAGTTATCCCAAAGTGTTTTGATGCATTGAAAATGATAGAATTTTTATGACAAAGTCAAAGGTGAAGCTCTTCACTTGTAGATGAGGTTTATCGATATTAGGTTTACCGATAAGAGTTTCATTGATCTTGAATGCACGTGGATCTTCTTGGTTGAACAAGTTGGACTTGAATACGGGCGCCAACGACGGCCCTTGAGCCGACTGATCGAGGGCCAACAATCCTCTTCGAATTTGGGGATGGCTATGACCCCTCGCCTTAGATTTGGGTGAGGGCCTATAGGCACTTGCCTGCCGTCAGCAAGAGTTGCCAGCCACTGGCTGGGGCTCAATTGACCCTCACCCCACTGCTATTGCCCCTTTTTGGCGACGGTGGGGACAACGGCGACAAGGGCTATGGAACCCCTTACTAAATGCTGCCCCCCCCCCCCAAAAAAAAGGTTTTTCTAATTATTTTTAAATTTAATTTAATTAGTATTTATTTTAAAAATCAAATTTGGAGGCAAAACAACGTCATTTTGCACACTGATTGCTAAGTAGAGAACTCCAGTGAGTCACATAGATTAAATTTATTCTTAAAATAATGACACATCAAATCTTGAATAAAAAACTTCTTAATTTAACAAAATGATTATTACAATTCAATATAAATAATATTTGAATTCAATATAAATAATATTTGAATTCAAAAATAATTCAAAAAAAAATAGTTATTTTAATTTAATCTTATTTTTATTTACATATTTGAATTTAATTCCATTTTATAATACAAATTCAATGTATAAATAAAAATATATGTTTATATTTATTACATATTTTAGGTATTTTGTAATTAGGCATAATAGTATAGTTTACTATTTAATAAAATTTTATTAGAGAATGATAAATGGGAAAGAAAAAAAAGAAATTAATTTAGAAAGAGAGGAAAATAAAATAAAATAAAAATAAATAAATAATAAAGTAGGCAAGAGTATCACAAGAAATTTTTATATTTTACTTTGTGCCAATTTAGTCATTTCCAGCTAATTTTAACTAGATTTTGCTAACTAGATGCCAACCGATTAACGTAGACAACTTTTAATAATATATTTAATATTTTTGAATTTTTTATGTTTTTTCCTTTTCTTTTTTTCTGTTTTCCTTCTCCTCTTCCTTCCTACAGTCGGTCGCAAGATCTCGGCAATTAGATAGAGGCGATGGCTAGCCAGGCTATACTATGAGGGTTGCCTCGCGTTGGGCAATGAGGCTTGACCCTCGCCAACCCAACGTGAGGCCGCCCTCATGGCCTAAGCTGCCTTAAGTTGGCCTCATGCCGGGCTGGTGAGGCTTGACCCTCACCAAATCCAAAGAAGGCGAGCCTCATCGCCCAGTGTGAGGCCACCCTCTCAACCACTAGTGATGGCTCAAGCCTTGCCAATGACCGGCGAGATTGACCAGCCTTGCTCATGACTGGTGAGGCTTAACCTTCACTAGATTCGACAAAGAAGAGCCTTGCTAGCACAATGTGAGGCCACCCTCATAGCCACTAGCTAGGGCTCAAGCCTCGTTTTGTGACCAATGAGGTCGACCTTGACCTCAACCTTGCCAGCCATCACCTCTGGCTGATCGTCGAGGTCCAACCACCGGTTGGGAGAAGGAGGAGGAGAAGGAAAAAAAGAAATAAAAAATTCAAAAATATTAAAATATTATTAAAAATTGTCCACGTTAGTGTCGATCGTATCATGTTAGCCACCTGGCACCCAATTAGTAAAGTTCCGTCAAAATTAATTAAAGGACTAAATTGGCACCAAGTAAAAATATTTATGACTAAATTGACACCAAAAAAATATTTATAACAAAATTGAAATAAATGCAAAAGGTTTATGACTTTTTTAACACTTTTCCCGATAATAAGTGATAGATTGCGAGATCGTTAGGGCTCAAAACTTTTCCATCTAAGAGCTGAATAATCCGAATAAGTGTCTCATGCATAGACACTAGATTATATAAAAATTACACAGGTGAAAAATCTAAACAATTCAATCAATATTGCTAATCTGTTCATAAAACTCAATGAAAAAAATCAACTCATTAATTTTAAGTTAAGCTCAGGTGAGCGCCATAATTATATTATATTCGCTAATTTACAGTAGACTACATTATACTACAATAGGAATAACTGCTTAAGTCTTTACCGGAACGAACGAAATTGGCAAAGATGATACGTGCTCTCCAAAGAAGGTGATGGTGCCAATCTCCCAAATATGTCGCACGCTTTGTGATGATTACTTACAAGCTCAAATACTAAAACATCATTTTTCAAGTCTATTCAGTCTTAATCAGATGATTAATTGTCATTTGGGGAAAAGGGATGTGTCCAAATCGATCGTTTGTCGTTTTCTGGTAATTAAGTTGACTCGACCGGGTTTTACCAAGTGGTGTTCGGGTGCCATCGGCCGAACCGTACTCGCGCGAGTAGGCACTACCAAGAGTCCCGACCCCCCCAGAAACAGAAGTAATAGAAAAACCGCTGGCGGTTTTCCAGTTTTTTTCTTGAATTTGACAAGTCCTTCGATTTGGTTTTCTCATGTCTTGACTCTGAGAAAACCTCTCGGATTTCAATCTCAAAGTCGCCTCTCTGATGAACACTGTACTCTCTGCAGAGGTAAGACTCTACTTTTGTTTTTTGGGTATTGAAGACTGTACTTTTAACTCCTCATCTCTTTTTCTTTGCTTTTTTGTCCTTTTTGAATTCCGTTGATGATTTCGTCTCCTTGAACATGTCTCCTTCGACTTTCACTTTTCTTCCCTAAAGTTCTTTGACTATAAGATCGCGCTTCCTGAATTGGGTTTTCCTTGAAGGAAGATAATCGCGAGGGCCATTGAGTGACGTCAGAAGAGGGCGAGATCTATCGGGGAACGAGGAGGAGGAGGAAAGATTCCCTTGTACGGAGATGAATCCGCATTCGAGCAGCGGCGACCACATCACGTTCGCCAAGAGGAGGAATTCGCTGATGAAGAAGGCCGAGGATCTATCGCAACTCTGCGATGCCGAGGTCGGAATCATCATCTTCTCCTGCACTGGACAGCTCTATGAGTACTCGAGCTCGAGGTCAGTGTGCATCAATAGATTCGACTCGCCTTGTCTCCCTCTCCCTTCCTCGCACATGCGCGCCCGCACACCCGTACGGGCACGCACGAATCATGATACCTGTGCATGTGCTTCTTCTTCTTGCAGCTTTAGCAGCCACTCTGGCGCAACTTTTTCTTCCATGTCGGATTGATTTCTGAGATGACGACGCTGCTTCGACTTACACCTAGTTTTAGAGTTAAGCATCACTGTCGGTTCAACTTTTTGAGTTTCTTGTTATTTCTTCTCTCGTGTCACTAAAGCTTCATATGTTCAGTTCAGTTCAAACTTACTAAACTGATTATTGATTGCTTCAACTGTCTGCGAGCTGAATTTCAACACTGTTGTGACTCTTGTTTTTAGTTCAACTTTTGCCCTAAATTTTCCTTTTCCTTCTCCTATGAATCAACCAAGTAAGTAACCGTCTAAAATCCACAAATCTTTTATATGCCTCAAGAGCATCAAATACCGTCTCCCATTCTTGATTACATCAATCTTTATGA
Source organism: Eucalyptus victrix (assembly GCA_016097545.1). NCBI lineage: Eukaryota > Viridiplantae > Streptophyta > Magnoliopsida > Myrtales > Myrtaceae > Eucalyptus > Eucalyptus victrix. The sequence goes on from CM027843.1 coordinate 10,475,986, forward strand.
TATAGATCTCTTGGAGTGACTCTTGTTTGTGTTCAGCATGGACTCAGTCATTGAACGCTACAACAATCTGAAGCGGGAGGCCCAACCGGAACTGGATCAGCCAACCTTTGATGCCAAAGTACGTCACATAAACATCCTAGCCTTCGACACTATCACAGGAGAACACACATTGATGTTAAATTAGTTATCTGGGAATTTCTTCTAATTACTGTTTGCAGGTTTTAGAAGAAGAGATAGCAAACTTGAATCGTCAACTCCAAGGTCTGCAAGAGTACCACAGGTACATCAGTGTCACAATTTAAGAGCTTCCTACAGTAGTGTGTATGCAAGTATCCTCGTAGTCAAATACCAATTATGTATCTGCGAAGTAGAAAGGAGTGAATGAATTAAAGTCGAGAGGCATTTGGATAAGTGCAAAGTCTTTATTCTTGTCAAGAACTAAGTCTGTCCAATTAAGGTACAATTTAGTGTTTTGACTTTCAACTTCTTGGAACATTTCTCTTTAATTTTCTAAGACAATAGTGCTTCCAGTTATGTTCATACTCTCATCAACTTAATTTCTACTACTCTAATTTTTTGGTGCTTTTTTCACTCACTACAGTTATCTCAAATGTTCACTTTTTTCAACTCTAGGCTTACATGGACTAATAATAGTAGTTCCTCATCCATACTTATGACTCAGTACCATACTTCAGCATGCTTTTAATTGAAGACTTTTCTTAAAGCCTCAAAAGTCTCTTTCTTTTTTCACGTTCTCAATTCCCATGCATATATATTTGGTTTGAACTTATCAATTATTAGGCATTAGATATATCTCCGACTCTAGATCACTTGTGTATGAGCCTCAAATTAGTACAACATATTGTAAAATCATGCAAGCATGAGTAAGGCTCGACCGGAGAGGACAATGTCGAGCTAGCAACAGACTTGAGTGGGGCTGCCTTCAGGGGTAATAGAGCCAGGATGAGAATGTTAGGCATCAATATGCTCCTCATATCCCATCGCACATGTCTTGGTTGTTATCCACGGTCTTATACAAGTTAGTTTACAAGTTTCAAATTAGTTTGACAAGTTTCAAAACCGAAGTTAAAAAAGCTGGAATATAAACCAAAAATAGAAAAATTAAATGTATTACAAGCGTTCCAAACTGAACAGAGAAATAGAAAAGTAGAGTTGGGCTGTCCTTATAGACTTTGATCACTTTCTAACTCTCCTTATCATTTCTATAGAACATAAAATATAGTTTCAAACAATGTTCTTTCCTCTGGAGAAATTTAAATATATGCTTCTTACTTGTCGTTTTTGAGATGTGACCAAATTTTTTGCCATTGCAACATTAATCTTTGATACAAATCCTTCAATCCTCCCCTGGTCTGTCTCCATTTGCATAAATGCCCTTCTTGTTGTGTTCCTGCCTGTCTACCATCAATAGAAAAGTAAAATGTGTTTTCTCAGTAGCTGTGATCCTTTGAACATAAATCCAAATCGTCAACCATCTTCACCTTCTTCCCTAGAATCAACTTCACGCTGGTCGAACACCAGTTTATATGGCTCTATTTGAAGCTTCACTCGGGTTGGTTGACCTGAGTCAGGCTATCTTCAATTGTGTTAGAGATAATTATGAGATTCTCCACACCTTTCTTGATTGTGCATGTATGTCCCTTGATTGTGCACATCCCTAACGTATTTGTCGAAGCCAAGATGAGTCTACAGTGCTTAAGTTTTTTGATTTGTTTGTTTGGTTATTATATTGGAAGAAATCCATACTCAAGTTTGGTTTTTTTTTTTTTTTTTAAATTTAACCAGAGTCTTCTATAGAAACATATATGGCACGGCTCATATTATGATGCGGATGATTTGTAAATGCAAACCATCTTCTTTGATCAAGAATTATAGTATGAGCAGTTACACATAAGGAGGCTATTTGAGTACTTGCAGGCAACTGATGGGTGAAGACCTCTCAGGCTTGAGTGTGAAGGATATACAGAATTTGGAGAACCAATTAGAGATGAGCTTATCGACTATCCGCCTTCAAAAGGTACTTTTGGACATAGTATTATCATCCCATTTATGTTAAACAACGAATTATGCATCTAATCATCTCATGTTATACTGTGATTCAGGAGCAGATTATGATGGATCAAATAAATGAGCTCCATCGCAAGGTCTTACTTTGGCTATAGATCCCAGTTATTCTTTCTCCTAGTTCAACCGTAAGTCAGCTAATACTGGATTAATTTACTGCAGAGAAACCTCATTCATCAAGAAAATATAGAGCTGCAAGAGAAGGTAAATCTTATTGACAAAGAAAATTCAGAATTCCTGGAGGTGTCTTTGTATGTGCAGATACACACAACTTGGGCACGCAGACGGACATTCTCTGATTGTTTCGAATGTTTTTACATTACCAGGTTCTCATCTTATAAATGAGGATATTTGTTTCAAATGAGATACTTACACAAAGTTGACAGCATGTGCCGACATTTTGCTGGTCTTTGCCATAAGCAAATATGTTTCTTGATGTGGAGTGAACTACATATTAAGCCTATCTTCCTATCTTGACAGGATGAATCATACTGGCTGTATTAGTGATTATTTTTTCTTGGTCTAAGCAGTTTTAGTGAATATTATGAATTAGGTTTTCACTACATTTTCTTTTGGCGGTCACCTTAACATTTTTCAGTGTCAGATCCACAGGGAAGGGAGTTCTAGTAGTGAGGCCAACAGATTTCATGTATCATATGGCATTAACACCGGAGATGATACAGATATACCAATTCCTTCCCCTTCGAGATGGCCCTCGCGTCGAAATAGGAGCGCAACTCCTCCGGTGACCACAGAATTGGGGTGAGTTGTTTACTCCTTTACACTTCCAACGTACAAGCCCTGAATACTTTTTATGCCTTACTTTTGTCGATATTCTTCAAGAAGACATTAAATCGAAAATCCTTTTGACAGGTTACGATTATCTCGACCAGGCGACTTCACGACTCTAGATGATAATGAGTAGCCTCTGTGCTCCCTCATGATTAAAGCACTGATTGCTGCCAGTTTTGATGTGAGCAAGCAGATCTTTAATTTCACTTCAACGGCTAGACAAAACCTAAGGTTTTTGCAAGAGATGATTACCCTTAAAAAGAATCTGGGCCAATAGTTTAATTCCAAGGTTAATGAATCCGAAGATCCAGTTTCCAACTATCTATTTTTTTCTCTCATGGTAGAAGATATAAAATTGCAGTCGAAGTCGCAAGTGAAGGGAGCGAATGAGCTTACTAAGATACAAGGAGATGGTCAGTAGAATGACTCCGTTGCCTTCATTTCAATCATAAACTTTGATCGAGCAGTTCGTTTTTTTCTTTTCTTTTCCTTTTTAGAATAATGCACATTGATCATATGTTTTTTTTTTTTTTTTTTTAATTTCCATAATCCTACAATTAAATTTGGTGGGCAAGTTCTATCATATGACTCAGATTCATGAGTATGTGACATGGTTATTTTCTGATAGATCATCGATCAATATCTTGCTTGATTGGAGCATTTAGTGCCTCTTCAATTTCGTAAGGTGGACCTTGAGAAATGGATCTATTCGCATCCCACTATTCACTTTATACAAGAATACTTACGGAATTTAACAAGAAACTTCATCATTTTCGAAGAGTTCTAATGCATGTGAGGCATACCAAAATATCAAAATATGTATAACTACACATGCCATTTGGTTACTCTAATTATTGTTATGGATACACTTACCTATTGTCTTTGTTATATAATGCATTCTCAACTTTTTGGTATGTTTACGTAACTTGTTCAATATACAAAAATAGAAAGGTACATCTTTGGTAATTTCTTAAATTCATGAGAAAATTGAAATTTCGATGCATTAGATTATTCGTAATTTTTATTCATAATTACGAATAATTTATTGAACATGGTTATTAAATGTATTTGATCGATACTCCATTACCAAATAATAATAATAATAATAATAATAATAATAATAATAATAATAATAATAATAATAATAATAATAATAATACGGAATAGTATATGCAATGAAAAGTTATAAATTGTTACATCAAACTTTAATATCATTCTTATTATATAACAGTAAAAACACTTAAGCATTGACCGGGACGTGGTCATTTACCCTCTAGTAACAATTCTCTAACTCGATTGATAACAAAGCAATCCAAAAGTATTTGTGTGGACTCCTAAATTTTGGCAACCGATTCATCATTTGCTAATTGTTAGGCCTGCTCGGCCTCTTTTCCTTTTGTTCCCCCTCCTGGGCCGGGCCCAGCCCATTTTATTTTCCGGTTTCAGCCCGCTCTATTCCCCTTTTGGTTTTCTTCTTCCTCTCACGCCCTTCACGCGAGAGACGGAGACAGCAGAAGACGACGACGTACGGAGCAACAGGGCCAGAGAGCAGGCGTCGACCAAGTCTGGCGATCGGGGGGCAAGCCGGCACGGCGAGCTGGCGGAGGCAGGCGCCATGCGCTCCTGCCGGGGGAGCTTAAAAGGGGAAGGTCGGTGAGAGAAGTCCGGGGATTTTTTGGTCCCTGAGCTTTTGGATGAGAGGAGGCCCACCCAAGTGGCGGCGGCGGCGGCGGCGGGCCAGGCGGAGGCCGATCCCTCGGCCTGGGGCGGCTAGGGCGGTGCGCCCTCGGCCGGACTGAGGCGAGCGTCGTCTCTGTCGCGGCGCGGTTGCAGGAGGGGGACCGCGAACCGGGTCGGTCAGGCCGGGGCCGGGTCGGGCCTAGTTGGCGGGTCTGGTAGGCCCGAGCTTGTTGTGCATGGGCCGACTCATTTTTAAGGCTAGGCTGAATTTGTCATGGTGGATTTAGTGTGTGTGCGTTTCATTTGGGCTTAGTGGGTTTAGGTTTGGTCTGGGCTTGAATAGAATAGTGGGCCAGGCTGACCTCATTTAGGGTTTTAGGGGGTTTGGGCTTTCTCGGACTGGGCTCACGTGCTGAGCCCAGACTGACTGAGGGCCTGGGGCCCTGACATCCCGGACGGCGGAAACGGGTCCCTATTTTCGGAAAAGTTTATATTTTCTAAAAATTATGAGAAAGCTTTAAAAATAGTTTTTGAGTATTTTTCATTTAAAATGCATAAAAATCCTTGATAAAAAAATTGCGTTCAAAATTGAACAAGCTCCTATGATTTTATAAATAAGGTTTGAATGTTCTTAAAGACAAATCTTAGGTTGCTTTTTGCACATTTCGATTTTGATCATCACTTTATTGCGCACTTTTCAATAAATTAATTGTGGTTTCTCTTTAGCCTCGTTTAGGAATGGGATTTTTCTTGACAGAAACGATTGAATATGTCCAAAAAGCTAGATATATCTATTGTATGGATACATACAACATACTGAGTGGAAATTAGTAGCATACTAATTGGATATCAACGATGTACTGGAAAACTAGGTATCAATAACTGTGGATATAAGACAAAAAATTTTCAAACTTTGACAACAATTTTTCCAAACTTCAAGATTACTAATGGCTTGTGATCCAATATGGATTCCTAATTCAAAAGATTTTGATTTTCCATTAATCTTAAATATTATCTTCCCAAAAATATTCAATCATGAGAGATACCTTGATTGATTATAAAGGCAAGATTCTCCCCATAGCTGAGGTACTTCAATTTTGGGAACCAGGATTTGATTTTATGGTAACCAAATCTATGATGATTCTCATTTATCAACCTCAACAACTACCCAAACTTCTCAACAATTGTCCAATGGCTAGATTGGAGATTGATCCCCTTGAAAATTGTTCAACGGGAGCCTTGGATGGGAGGAGTATGAAAGAAGACCAAGGCGTTAAAGAGAGATATCAAGATTTCATAATTCCATATTTCGAGAGAGCTTTACATCTTTTTACATTGTTTTCTATGAGCTTAATATTGTAATCTTTTGGGAAGTGTTGGCAGAACTATAATTAGTACTTAGGTGAGAGATAGTGAGACCTATATATGCTTGGATATAAGTAGCTCCATTCTTGAGGAAAAGGGCTTGAGTATAAGCAACATACTATAACTTCTCAACTATTGATTAATGGAATCCAGCAAATAAGATATTAGTCTAAAATAGTGACTATAGATTTATACCAAGCCAAACCACTATAATAAATGTTATCTATTTCTTTGATCATATTCATTTATTATCCGATTGAAACATTTTTATATCAATCTAACTAGAAATATGCTTATATTAACACTCTATTTCACCTAATCATTTTTATATCAATCTAGGCATCTTTAAATCTGTAATGTTTTTTCAAGATTTATTAAAATCACCAATTCACCTCCTTAATTGATTCTGTTAGTTAACATCAAGAGAACAAGAAAGCGAGCCCTTGAAAGAGAAGAAATTGTCTATAAAATTTAATCAGATATTTCCACGACGGATACAATTCCCTGCTCAAGGAAACACGTGAATTCGGTGCGCCCACCAATCAGATCACTCAATTTTTCCAGGGTTTAGTTTAGCATTAGTCCGTTAACGTGCTTGGAGAAAACGTTGCAGTTTACCAAGTTAATACTCTGGGCCGGCTTATTACATCGTGGCCCAATGTCCATCATAGACATGGCCTCATTGATATACGCCGCAATCGAATCCACAGGAATTTTGTCACGACATGGACAACCCTTTAATTTTCCTTATTTAAATTCGGACATAATTACTTTACCAATATTATATCCATAGCACTTAGGGCCCGTTTGGTTCAACTTTGGGGAAATGCAAAGTCATTTCCCCAAGTATCCTTGAGTAAATGGGCATTCTCTAAAAGCAAATGTGTTTGGAAGTGTACATTTTGTAAAGTAATTTTCAGGTGAAAAAAAAAGGAAAAAAAGAAAAGAAAAGAAACTGGAGGAGGAGATGGAGGTGCGTGATCGTGGGGGAGCCGCTGGTAGCGGTGGCGCTGGTGGTGGTGGGGGAGCCGCTAGTGGCGGTGGCGCTGGTGGTGGTGGTGGCAATGGCGGGGAGGCAGCTCGCCTGAGGTTGCCGACCTCAGGTGAAGCCCTGGGTCGCACGACCCAGGCAACGCTCGCCTAAGGTCACGCGACCTCAGGCGAGCGTTGCCTCAGACTGCGCGACCCAGGCGACGCCTGAGGCCCCGCGACCTCAGGCGGCGTCGCCTGGGTCGCGCGGTCTCAGGCGACGCCTGGGTCGCTCGACCTCAGGCGCGACGCTTGAGGCCGCGCGACCTGAGGCGACGCCGCCTGAGGTCGCGCGGCCTCAGGCAACGCCGCCTGAGGTCGAGCGACCCAGGCGACGTCGCCTGAGGTCCGGCGACCTCGAGCGTCACCTGGGTCGCGCGGCCCAGGCGCCGACGCCGCCTAGGTCGCCGGACCTCAGGCCACTTCGGCTGAGCTCGGCGGCCAGATCTGGCCCTCTGGCAGCCAAGCGTTGCCACCGCGAAGAGGAAGATGAACGGCGAAGAAGATGGGCGGTGAAGAAGGCGATGAACAGTAACTCGGAATTGCATCTCCATAATGGGAATGCTCAAAGCAGCCCCAACCCAGCATTGGGCTTTCAGCATTGGGGATGCTGGCATTGGGCAAAGGAGCATTCAAAAACACATGCCAAACACCAAAAATTTTCCCCAAGGGGCTTTGGGAGCCCAAAGCCCCTTGGGAATGCCCAATCAAACACCCCCTTAATACGTCCTTCGTCTTCTTTCTGCCCGCCCGAGCGGATCATGAGAAAAGCACATAAAGACATGGACGGGACAGAGATCGAGATGCCTGCCGCCTATTCTATTAAATACTAACTAAGCACATCTAGAATAATGCGCTGACAAATGAATAGATGAATAAAAGGACGCAGAGCTAGTCAAATGCGTGATGATTAACGAAATATTCCACGATGTGTTCACACTTGATATCTTATGCTAATCATCTATGATTACGACTTGAATATCTTCGATAATCCTAGCAACCATGTTGTCCTCCTTGAATGATTTCTAAGAGGTTCCACAGGCATGTGGATCGGAAAAATTTGATGATTAGCGACTTGTCATATTCATGAACAAGTCAAACCCTAATGATGTTATTGGTTTTATCGTGTAAACTTTAATTTGGTACTTGCAAAAGATAGTGATGATATTACATGCATGCACATTTTATTAGAAGTCCCTTTCCTATGCTATAGTTTATAAAGGCCACTTTCTAATTCGTTATTGGTTTCACTTAGATGCACAATTTACTAAATGCAAAATGCTTGCCTTCTGTCTCTCATTTGTGTTGGTTTAATGTAGTTGTGGTGGATTCTAATGAAGCTTGCATCAATTAAGAGTACTATGTTTCTTTTCCATGGAAATGATGCAATAATCTTTGTCACCATTGGATGGACTCTCTCAACTATAACTCTTTGCATGAGTTTACTCCACCTTCTAGAAATGAATCGATATTATTGGACGCTATTTTAAAATTGTTTCTTGTTGTGATTTGTATCTACTTAATGATTTTTATATCATCCATCTTTTATTAAAATTCATGATTCAAGCATGTGTATTAACTTTTCTCACAATTCATTTTAATTCGATTTGTCGAGTTCTGCTAGTCTAGCACAATGACATTCATAATAAGCCCAAAACAGTTGCTCCTTATTCATTTGTAATATATTGAAATTTTGTGGGACTACTGCCAACCATTCTAAAAATTTAAACTATTAGGTAAATGCATGATTTATACCTAATTGAGGGTTTGCCCTTCGTTACATAAAAAAATTGAAATATGAGATATTTTGGGCTAGTATGACCTAGTTCCTCCTTAGGAATAAAAATCCCAACTGGTTATTCTAGATTCCAACTGGAAACGAGACCAGTTCCCACAAAAATTGCCCAAAACTTATCAGTTTAGTTTGATTTACGGTTTAACTTGGGATTGGTGCTCACCTCTAGCAAAAATAATGCATGCTAGAAGTTCTAGAGACATCAGAAGAGAGGTCGTTCTATGTCTAAAGTAGGAACCCCAAAAGGATAGGCTCATGCATGCTGATCTTAGGAATGACTGAATTGTTAGTTTGTAATTGCATCAAGAATTGAAAGATATTGATGTATTTTTAAAACCTCTAATTGTGCTGCCACCATAAAATTACGTAACTCGGATATATCTAATTTTTTTATATGCTTTTCATGGTTATCTAAAATCAAATTTAGAGTAGATCTCTATAAAGCTAAATCACGGTCGCAAGAAAGATTTAAATCAGTATATATTCTTTCAATTTTCTTGTATTAAGGATACCATTAGCCAATTTTTTTACCTAGAATATATTGTTAGCGATTGATTAACTTTAACTGAAGAAATATATTTTATCCACAACTTGAGAATTACAAGTTTACTTTTGACCATATGCAGTACAAGATCGTTAATATATGGTGCAGAGCAAGAAAACGTCTTCTTGCAGAACCAAGCTCACAGCTCCCCCAAGTAGAATCAACTAATCATTCGTCTTTCCATTTTTTAAAATATATAAGCCACACAACTGTTAAATCACGTTACCAAATTTAACACATACATTATCCATTGGCCATATTATGCACTGCACAGTTTGTTTTATTGGATTAAGTATATGTCCATTGAGAACCTATGATAGGAAACTTATTCATAATTAACTACATGAATCAATTGCTAAAAACAGGTGTCGAAGAAATGGTCTTAGACCGGGGTAAGTGGATCTTAGTTCTCATATAAACAGACACCTCTCTTTATCCCTCTTTGCCCCATCTGAATGGCTTGTCACACAATCACAATGAAATATAGAGTAAACGGGAGAAAGAGAATTTGAGACACAATGATTTATTCCGATTCACCCTTAAATTGGGGCTACATCCATTATAAAATTATGTTATAATTAGCACTTTGCACCTCTCTATTGTCCATCATTATGATGGGAACATAATAATTTGAGTGAGTCTTTCATACCATTTTGTCAATGGGAAGTAGGAATCACACCTCAACACTTTTCCACTTGGCAAATACTCCACATGCTTCTTTAGACATAACACAATTGTACATCATCTAAACTTTCTACATTTACTGCCTTGGTAAAATAAATCTACACTATTCACTTGTGCGTCAATTTTTTTTAGCATTACAACCTTCTGTTCCACTTTCTCATGAATGAAGTGATATTATATATTGATGTACTTTGTTTTTGTACGAAAGCCAGGATTCTTCTTAGCTCTTTGACTATGGGGGCCCATTTTATTATGTCGATGGGAAGTATAAATCATACCCTAACATCATCCAAAAAAGCCTCGAAATAATGGGCTTTGTGATAACTAATCCCATTTCATTAAAAATAACTTGGGAACATTAAAATAATTTACTTTGCCTCTAAGTTCTTCCCCCCTCATCGTGGACCCCCATCAAATCGCAGCCCTACTTACGGAGAACTGTACTTTAAAGGGGCCATTTTCAAGACGACCGACGACTTTCTTCAATCTCCAATCCTGTGAAGCCATCCATTTAAAACCCTAACCAAGAACGTGTAAGTCGTACTGATCTGTTGTCTTCTTCTGTTTCTGGAAATTTATAATCACAGGGGTTGTCAGAGAAACGCCGTTCTTCGCCATCATCTTTCATTTCAGCCAGTTTTTCATCTTTTTTCTGATCCTTTCTTGAAAAAAAGAACCGTCATCCTTTTTGATCTAGAAAGATCTGCTCACAAGTGGTGAGAAGCGAAGATGGTGAAGGGGAAGATCGCAATCCGAAGGATTACTAGCTCGAAGAGCAGGCAAGTGACTTTCTTCAAGAGAAGGACTGGGCTACTGAAGAAGGCAAAGGAGCTCTCGATTCTTTGCGACGCTGAGATTGGTGCCATCATCTTCTCCTGCACTGGCAAGCTTTACGATTACGCGAGCACCAGGTCAGCTCTCTCTCTCTCTCTCTCTCTCTCTCTCTCCCCCTCCCCATCAACAATTAAACGCTGCTTCTGAAAGAAGACTTGTTCGCAGCGAATGGTTTTCTTGGTGCCTTGTAAAGAGAGCGGAAAAGATGTAACAATTTTGGTAGGAAAAATTGGGCATATGAAATCCATTGGTGCTCTATATTTCCCTTTTTCAGCCCAATTAACTGCAGCCTCTAGCTGAAATGGAGATCAAAATAGCTAGATCTCGTGCTTAAAGATATTTTGATTTTTTGACCCGTTCAATCATTCCAACAAGATTCATTTATTTTCTTGAGAAACAGACTTATATCATTTCACGTAATACTCCATTTTGACAAAATATTGGGAAAGAAGTATTTCAAAAATCGAGTTTCATCAACTAGTTGCGAATCTCAATTTACCTTCGACCAATCAAAAATGCCGATGAAACTAAGGGCATTTTCATTTTGCCTTAAAACTTAGAATTTGTGGAAAAAAACAAAAAAAGAGGACCAATCTTCTGAAAATTTGTCACAGAAGTAAAATTTCTTCGAGCGCGATGTCTAGTCTTTCATTGCTCAGAATCTGTTTGCTTAAAATCTGATATAGATGCGGGGATTGCAAGTAACTAAATAGTAGGAACGAGTCTATACAAGAAGGATGTGCCTCGTGGATTTTTCATGAACTTGACAATCTGCAAGAAATCTGTTCTTGCATTTTTCACGCAGCATTTGCAATTGTTCTTGTGTTTTCTCTTTAGCATTAATTCAGTTATCGAGCGTTATAACAAAACGAAGCGAGACAACCAGCAACAACATGCGACTGCCGCGGAGATCCAGGTAAATGGCAAAGACCCAGTAAAAGCTCACGCGTTGTCTTTAACTAGTAATAGCTAGGTATTTCTTTTGTGCTCTCGTTTGCTTGACCGAATTGGAGGTTCAACTTTAAGTCACGTCAAAAGCTTGCACATGTAATTTCATGAATGGGCACGTCATGCTAATCAATGATGGAGAAGACCCAAACAATTAGCCGAACTAGATTGGTGAAAACATCTTATATCATATTTCTAGAGCTTTTAAAACACTACATCATGAGACATGTATGATTTTTGTATTTATTCTAAGATCACTGTCAATTCTTCTAAGAGATCGAGATAATTAATGGAGGTGTGATTTCACTCAGTTTCTCTGGGCATGTGCATATTGGGACTTGGCTGATCACTGAAAGTTACTTATGGTAAGGGATGCAAATTGATGATGGTCTTTATATATTTAATTATATCTAAGACTTCCATTTTTGATACCATGTGAAAAATTCTATGGAACATTACAATCCATCTGAAAGCTTATTCTTGACATATAGGTAGAGCATGATGCAAGTATGTAAGGTAGGATGGAAGCTTATATATAAGATATGTTAATCTTAAAGCACCACCAATTAGAGCAAACAGAATGAGGATTTGTACGTGAAGTTGAAGAATGGAAAATAAGATGAACAAGATAAGGTGAACAAGATAATCAGTTCCGAGAAAGGGAACATAAAGTATTAGAACTCAACTTCGATACTAACAAAATTTTGTGCTCCTCTCTCAGTATTCAAAGGATTAAACTAGTAGACAGATGGGTAAATCGTGTGATCTTATACTTATATTCTTTAAAAGTCTTTCTCTTTTCTACTAGCTCTGCCAATTCTTGTGTCGCAAACATTCAAACAAAACGGAGAGAGCTAGATTAGTACTATTCAGAGTAAAAACAGGAGTTTAAAGGATAAGAGAGCAATTAAAGTTGAATGCAGCATCCATATGGAAAAGTAATAATCGGTCTAATAGCGCGCACTAATTTTAATCCTTCAGTTTTTGAAAAAGGAGACGGAGAACACGATGCAACAGCTGAGGAATCTGCAGAAATACAACAGGTACATCTCCTGCTTAGTTGGTTACAAGTTGCCTTTTCCATCCAACCGAGAGTTAATTGAACTTGGAAATGACCGGCATATAGTCAGAATTTTCAATACAAGCTAAGTTTCACTAATAATACAAGTGGTTAAATATTTAGTTTGAAATATCCTACATCATTTGATTTTGGGTTCTATATACTCTTTATATACACATGGTTTCCTTTCTTCTATGAACTTGTACTTTTGAGTTTGATTTTCTAGCATGGTGTCAGAACCAGTTTCTGCCCCAATTTGTTTTGCATGTGCCTCCACCATGGTTGTTAAATTTCATGTGTTATTTCTAATCCGGCTTGCACATGAGAGTTTAATGTAACTAGGACCACACTAAAGCGAGGGAAATCATAGTATGACAACCTCTGATAGACATTCTTTCTATACGTGCGTAAGCTTTATTTTAAATGTTGAAAAATCATCTTAAATATTTTCTTCTGTCCCCCAAATTTACTTTGAAGTATAATGAAAACCCAAAGGAGATGAAAGACAATGCAAATGCACGAACGGATGCCATTGTCAATGCTGGCTAGATTTGAAGTCTTAAGTAACAATTAATGAATGTACCTGCAGCTAACAAATATTACCTTTTCGTAACCGGAGGCTCATTGGTAGAATTCTTGTTTTATTTGTTGATCGCAAAGAAATGAGGTGATGATTAGTATCATACGGATCATGTCTATACATATAAATCTAAACAAGTGTTCGCTCTTGTATTGGTAATCCGAAAGTCATGTATGAAAAATCAAGTCTGCTACTGAAACTTGAGGTCCTCAGCCCAAAAGTGATGCATGTGATTACAGTGTTTCCTGAATGTTTTGTCAAAAAATTGAGCATCAGCAGCTAATTTCAGTATCCTCGAGTACACAGGCAACTGATGGGAGAGGAGCTTTCGAAACTAAGTTTGGAGGACATGAAAAACTTGGAAAATGCGTTAGAGATGGGTTTGAAGAATGTCCGCTCGAGGAAGGTAATACATGCGAAGACCCTGTCATTTGTGGTGCAAGAAATATCCCGATTCGTTTTATTTAATTCATTATCGGTATGCTTTTGCGTAATATGATTACTATAATTTGTTACTGTTCATCTAAATAGGACCAGACTTTCATGGAAGAAATGAGGGAGCTAAAGAGAAAGGTTTCACATGGAAATATACTCTCTCTCTCTCTCTCTCTCTCTCTCTCTCTCCTCTCGTTAACCTACATTAGAATGGTTTCATCCCTGTAGATAGTTGATTTCTTTTTGGGTTGCAGGCTGATGACGTTGAACAAGAAAATGTAGAATTGCGGAAGAAGTTGAGAGTCTTAAATCGAGATCATAGAGACATTAAGGGGAGGTACGTACACTTTCCTTAAATCCCATAGATCAATCAAGGAATTGTTTACCTGTACTATGAAATTTCTATGTTTCAGACATTTATCATACACATGAGTCAAAATAAAGGAAAATATTTGAACTAATTGTCACAAAATGGACAAAGCCAATCCGTCATTATATAGATTTCACATGACCATATGAGCAAAGGATGAGACGTACAGATGCAAAAAAATTTTCTCCACGTGGGATCTGTATCTCAATAAAGAGAGATTATTGGGTGCTTTTAGAGAGCATCGTTTCTGTCTATGCAAACCCAGTCACCCTACCAATAGGCATGCAGCTCTGTTGGTGAAGGGTTTAATCCCCATAAGTACTACACACACATGTACATAGAAGAGAGGAGTATAACCAAAAAAAAAAAAAAAAACTGATCACCCCATGAGTAGTGTTACCTTTTTGGAGAGAAAACTGCGAACTCACGTGCTTCGCACAAGGATTTGCATTGATAGGGATATCATGCTTCTACAAATAGTTAGAAGTACTTTCTCAAGAAAAGACTTACAAACTCCTAAGATAGGGTTTCCCCATGTCACAGTCATGTTGTTTCCCTGTAATTCTCGAACCTCGGGCTCGATAGTTTTCCCAACTTAAGAATATTTAGAATCGGTTCCTCTGTCTCAGTTTTTTGCAGAAACTAGTTCGAGTAAAGAAATGAGCAAGAGTAGCGATCCAGCAATGCCGGATAAAGATGATATACCTGAACGCATCCATCTCCAACTAAGCTTGCAACCAAAAGCCCCATCTTTTGGATGCGCGTGAAACCGAAATTAAATAACAGTAAGCATTTTGCTTTGCCTTGCAGATTTTGAGAAAAAGAATTGGTTTTTCAAGTGGATACAATTCATCTTCCATTTACTCTTACTTCCATTATATGACACAAAAATAATTGATTGCATGCAAACTACAAGATCACTTCATCCTTCGTTGCATTTGATGGCAGATTGTAATGGGCGTTGAGGATTGTCGGATGCACTTCTCAACAAATAAATTCCTGCGACGGTGTACTAGCTAATAAAAGTGGATCCACGTGGTGTG
This sequence comes from Eucalyptus victrix, assembly GCA_016097545.1. Classification (NCBI taxonomy): domain Eukaryota; kingdom Viridiplantae; phylum Streptophyta; class Magnoliopsida; order Myrtales; family Myrtaceae; genus Eucalyptus; species Eucalyptus victrix. The sequence goes on from CM027843.1 coordinate 10,491,230, forward strand.
AAATTACATTTTCTCGAACGACGTATACCTTTTACATACATTTAACATTAAAATTAGCTATAATCTTAAACCCATGTCAATTGAAATGAACTATTGTGTGGAATTTGTTCTTCCATTTGTACTTGCTTAACAAATGCGACTACCATATAGTAGATGTTATATATCATTTCTGCTGTTGTGATCAGTGAAACGAACAACACGAGCATTATAGTATATACCAGGTGCTTTTGCAGTTCATGCCTCTAATCTTTTCTTTCGATCAGGGTACATAAGGGTCAACATGTCAAATTGTGAGATCGGGTGATTCAGTGAAATGCAACCTTCGTGCAGATTTATGAGGTATGAAAACCTTGGAATACAGGAAGTGAAGTGAGCTGATTAATAAAGTTACAAATCATCAAGTGAAGATTCTGGATGTATCATGAGTGGACTTATGACTATAAATGTTATTACCTTACTTCTCAAGAGAATTATAAAAAAAAAAAAAGAAAATTCTTAATCGTCTGCTTCTTCCAACGTACGCAGAAGAGCATTTAGAAGCGTTTTTCTTCCTTTTTGCCTATTTTGGATGGTCCCTACGAATCACAAGTTTGTGGGTAATCAATTTAGAAAAGAACTGCTATCACGTCCAGCGAATTCATCATCAATCCATATAAGACCTCTAACCGGTTATGGATAACGGTTATGAATTATCATAATGAGCGTGTCGAACGGTATTATTCCAGACTAAGACAACAGTGGTAGCAAGATCAAAATGCAGGAAAGATCATAGCTCATGAGCATGAACGTCACACATGCCATAGAAACCCTAAATCATCACTACTCTCGCCTCAAGCTGTTGGATATGTCCCATATTATTTAACGAAAAATCACGTGTGAACACAAAAAGTTATAGGGGACCGAGGATCGAGGGTTTCAAATACAATCGATCCTGCTTCTGGTTTTACGAATGTGAACGCATGATTGTTTACTTGCCCCTAAGCAAAACGAACCACGTGGATCCGCCAACATATATTTTGCCTCGTTTTTATTCCATTTAGATTTATTCCATTTAGATTCTTTGTATGATGGGACAATGCGGTCCATACCATTTAATTATTCTTGTACCACTCGCGATTTTCATGCTTCCTTTATTTCTTATGTTTCAATTATAAAAGTACAAGCTAAGTGAATTTTTGATATTGTGTTTGTCCATAATATGATCAATTAAAATAAGGGACGGCATCTGCCACTTGTGCAAATTCTTCAGCTCATGTCACAAGAAAGGGAGAATTACCAAAAAAGTCCTAAACCTATTGTAATTGTGTCAATTCAGTCATGAAATTTTTTTTTTGTCCAATTTAGTTTTAAACCTTTTATAATTGTACCAATTCAGTCCATCCGGCCAAAATTAGTCGGCCTGGCGCTAACGTGAATGCTAGCGGGGATAGCCGGCGGCGAGGTAATTTTTTTGTAAATATTTTTTAATATATATATTTATTTTTTTCTAATTTTTAAATATTTTTAAATTCTTTTTAAATTCTTTTTAAATTTTTTTTTTTGGCCTTCTTCTCCTTCCTTTGGTCGGCCGACACCATCGCCACCCCCGCCGCCTCGCCGCCTCCCCATCCCCCCGATCGTCGACACGATCTCCCCCTCCAAGCTCAAGCGGCCCTCCCGGCCGTGACCGTCGCCAAAACCCTATTCTAGCGCCTCTAGACCGATAAGGACGAGATTGAGCTCCTCCGTGGGTTCCTCGACTACACCATGCAGCGCGGCGGGCCTCGCCCTCGCTAGTGGCCGGCGAGGGCTGAGTTCGCCGGATTTGGCGAGGCTCGGCCTCGCCCAGCAACGGCGAGGCCACCGTCGCTAGATCTGGTGAGGCTCGGCCTTGCCCAGCCATGGCGAGGTCGAGCCTCGCCAGATCTGGCGATGGCTACCTCACCGTCGCTGGGCGAGGTTCGCCTCCGCCAGTGGCCGGCGGGGCGAGCCTCGCTAGTGACCGGCGAGGCTGACCTTGCAGGCCCTCACCTCGGCGGTGTCGGCCAACTAGACGAAGGAGAAGAAGGCCAAAAAAAAAAAAGAATTAAAAAATATTTAAAAATATTAAAAAATTACCTCGCCGGCCGGTTGTCCTCGCCGGCGTCACGTTTGCGCCGGTCGGCCATTTTGGCCGGATGGAGAATTGGCACAATTATAAAAGGTTTATGACTAAATTGAACAAAAAAAAAAGTTTAGGACTGAATTGGCACAATTGCAATAGGTTTAGGACTTTTTTGGTAATTCTCCCTCACAAGAAATACAAAAAAAAAAATCTTAAACTTATTGTAATTGTACTAATTCAATCCTATTATTATTATTATTATTTACTAATTGAGTCTTAAAATTTTTTACATTTATACTAATTCAATCCATATGACCAATTTTTACTGACCCATGTTGACGTGACACAACTGACATTAACATGAACAATCTTTAATAATATTACATGTAACTCCAGTAAGATATATATGGCATGTAACCTCCTAATTCAATCAAATAAAGTAATCTTCCCAATTTTATAATTCCCCATGTGCCATGCATATGCAATCATAATTATTTCTAACAAGATTGATTGAAATCCTCTGTCTCGGACTTAGTTCAAATAATTCAAATAAACTCAGGCCCCTTACTTCAGTCCATTAACTCCAATTAAAAATCTATACGCAATTTAACTAGTATTCTTTTTGTTAGGGTTCATGATCAATCCCTAAATATCTAAGCCAGGAATGCCTAACTGCATTGTCAAAATTTAGGTGCTAACATCTATTAATAAAATACCATGTCATGCGATACTGTTATCGTGGCTTGCTTATTCAGTATAAGTCCAATACAGCTGTTGATGAGGCTTGCTTACTCAAAGAAAATGTCATCTTCATATAGGTGTTAGATGATGGGGAGAAAGAGGGCTTGCTGGCTTGGATGATCATAGTTGTCCAATATGTCTTTGCTGACATTGCATCATCTCAAAAGACCATATTAGATGCCAATGTAGGGAATTCTTGATAATTCAATAGCGTTAGCGTAAACGGTAGCATTTTTTGTTTGCAATTTTAGTGAAGGGCTCGAATTGAGGCAAATTTCAAAAGTTCAGATACTTCATTGAATGGAAAGAAGTTTATGTACTTAATTGTAAAACGGATAAATATTCAATTATTTACGGTGTCATTATACCTATTGCATTACCATTTTATCTCTCAGTACCAAATTCGGAACTCCTGACCTAGGGTTTAAGAGAGAGGCCCTCAGGCCACGGGGCTGGAGTGAAGTCGTAAAAATCTGAACTTGGTAATTCGTTTGGGTGAGAATTTTTTATGAGTCATTTAAGTCTTAAGAATAAAAGCCCGCTAACAAATGAAGTAGCATCTCTTTAATTACGAAGTTAAAGTACCGGAAAGAACTTTAAACGGATTAGTCTTGTCACAACCAAAGAACGTGGGCCGGATTGAATTCTTTTTGAATGATAGTTGGGAATCGATGTCCTTAATTTTGTATTAAGACACATAAAGGCAGTTCATTTGCAACGGATTATATTTAGACACATCCATATATTATATCGAATAATATTGAAATTAATTGCATGACAAAAAAAAAAAAAAAATGCCCCACATCAACCTCAGTTATACTCGCAAATTGCAGCTAACTTCAATGGAGCCATTGCAATTTACCTTACTGCTAGAAATAGCGACGAAAGTATCGAAACAAAAAGAAATCTGAAAATCACACAAGTAACAATTCTCATCATGACTCTCAAGTATACCAAGCTCCAAACAGACTAAACTTGGGAGAAGAAGAGTAGTGTACGGCGCTCACATTAGTGCCCAAAGTATTTTCTATATCACTTAAGTGCCACTTAAAAAAAAAAAATGATCATTTAAGTGCCAACTCTGATTTTGGTCATCGAAAATTCAACGTGGTTATATTTTATTAATTTTTCAGTCCTACGTGGCTCGACAATGCGCCTAGTTAGTATGTAATCTCTAAATGGCATTATATAAAAGTTGTAAATAGTGATCGTTTGAATGCCAAATTTTATTTAAAGTGATCATTTCAATGCAAGTTGTCATGAAAAACCGATTACTTCAATGCCAAGGGATGAAGCTAGTACAAACATCTAGATGGGTTGAATAAGTGTTTAAAAGAAATCTTGACAAATAATTGCGGAATACAATAAGTCACTAGTAAAGTCTGAATAAGGATTATAATTTTTATGCAAGTCACCAGATTTCTGAAATAACTTGTAAATATGCAATAAACATAATTAAAAGAGTTAAGGAAAGAGAAGATTGTACATTAAATTTATAATGGTTTAGCTTAAATTAAGCTTAAGTCTACTTTCCTACACTGATAGTCTATTGATTGGATTTCACTATAGGATCAATAAAAGATTACAACTTATGAGGGCAAACAATTAATGGTATATCACACTATCTCACTAAGACACTTTTTTTTATGTTTTATTTGTAAATCACAATTTGAATAGCTCACAGACAAAGATAAGTAATCGAGAATAACTTCAAACTTTGAAATTTTAGATTCACATCACTATCCTTCTTGACTAAATGGCCTCCTTGGATACTCCTCAATGTTGCACTAGCTGTTAGTTAATCACCGAAGGAAATTCTTCCAATCAACCGTTGGACAAAATGCTTCAAAGAGATCTTGTGGCAGTTAAAGACAATGATGTAATTTCCATTTGATTCTGATTGCTCATATAAACAGAATATTGGTTTCCACAAGTGATGTTTCCTTATTTGGAGAATTGATTTGTCAATTTATGATTGACTATATATATGTAAGGTGAAATCATTTGCCAAAAAACTAGTCGTTGTTGATTAGTTTCCAAATAAGTCTCATTCTCGATTCGTGTCGTAATGTTGATGAGTTTGGTTTTGGACTTTTCCTCATTTTGACCTCAACACTTTTTGGACTTGTCAAAGCAGGATATGTTTTTGGGATAAAATAGTCTTGACAAAAATCCTCAACAATAGCTCAAAAACATACTTATACCAAATGTGTTCCAATATAAGCGTTAGAACTATAAAGTTTTGTCAACTTCAAAATTTGGTAGGAGGTTTCTCAAGCATCAAGCATGCCACATGGAAATACCATATGGACTAGATTTTTTAAATAATATACCAAGTCCTATAAAAAATTTTATTTATAAAAGTCACGTATTATTTTTGTTGCCGGAATTTCTTGCTGTTGATACTTAAGTGATCATTTTTTCTTCGATTTGGCATTTAAATAATTTGGCAAAAACTTTTGATACTAAAGTGAGTGATGTACACAACTTTTGGCACTTTTAATGTTCTTTGCCCCACTAATCTCTATGCAATGAGGAAGGACAAGACGGCAAGCATGAAGGCCTCGTAAGTGAATGTTGCCGAACCAGAAAGCATGGTGTCTCTCTCCTTGAATATCTTGGTTAGACTCTAATATTAGAGGTAAAGAAAGTTGTTAATATACTAATGGTATATATGTCTTGAAAATTACATTGACAATGAGGCAGCACCTGCATGAGATAGAACCATGGAAAATAAAGTAAATCTTTAATAATTATTGACTAATTTTTTGGAAATGGAACGTATATATTTAACAAAGATATAGGAGGGAGCATACTCGATGAAATTATCATATTCAATTGCCCGCTTCCATCTCCATATTTGTCATAATTAGTGACTAGCAAGTCAACCACCACTAGTGGCACCACAAACCCTATGCTCAAGAATGCCTCTCTAGCTTTGGCCCATTAATTTTCCCACTCATGTCTTTCTCAAATCTCTCAATGTGCCCTGAACAATTGTCCTTTAATTATAATTATAGATGAGAGGATATGATCAAAGACTGGGAGAGATTAGAGTTCCCAACCTCCATATTTGAAGACAGTTAAACAGTCCTATAAATTCCCCTGGCCCCAGAAAATATTAAGCATTTCAATGTAAAATTGATTTAAACTTGTCGGTCACTTAAAAAGAGAAACCCAAATATGCAGGAGGTTATGACTTTAGATTTTTGTGTAGAGCTAATGGCTCTCTAATCTTAAGTAGCACCAATATTGACATGTGACATGCGACATGACATGAAAAAACATGTCAATATGTCGTTTTTAAAAAATAGAGAATTTCGATATGTTAGGGCATGTTGTATATTAAATATATATCCTTTAAAAATTATCATTTTCATGATTATATTAATTAAATTAATTCAATTCAAATACACAAATAAATAAATAAAAAGGTGATAAAATGAATTTATGCTTAAAACATTAATATGCCATTTATTAATATCATTCATTGTTTCAATTTGATAAATTCAATTCCATTCCAATAATTCATAAAATTTGGAGAAAAAATAAGTAATTCACATTCTAGACTTGCATGTCAGAGTGCATCGAAAGAGAAGAGGAAAGACAACAAATTTGGGAGGTGAATTATGTGTCAAGAGACGTAAGAATCAAAAGAGAATAGAAGACTAAATTTTTTTCTTCTTTTATTATTTTTATTATTATTTGTTTTTTTTTGTTTTTTTGAACTCAAGTATCAAAAGAGTTGATTGTATGTCAGATTTTTTTACAAATGTTGATTGAGTGTCTGACGAACACAAAAGCTCTTGAAGAGTATTGGTGCTTCATAGCTTTGATCATTGTGGGAAGTTCTAGCTAAGGGCTACTTGCTTCACTTAAAAGTTTCATTTACTGGGCATTTTCACTATGTGTAGTTTTCTTTCACTGTTGGAGAAATCTTCCTTGGGTGTTTTAAAGTTGACAAAATGTTTCCATCAGTCTAGTCTGAAGACTTGTAGACTCTTTCATCAAAGCCTGAAGATCTCCGGACTGCCAGACTCAAGACTCAAAATCTATCCTCATTGACAGTTTTTAGTCCATCGAAGAAGACTTATCTAGAACTGGATGTTTTGTTAAGGATTTGACTTTATCGACTAGAGAAGATCTCTTGGCTGGATATAGCATGTCGGAATCCATTATTCAAATAAAGATTGATTTAGGGATTGTGGATCCGTTGATTGACGAAGTATACTTGGAAGGTTCTACTTATGGAAACCAAGATCCTGATTGTATCGGCGAGCAGGATTGATGGGCATCGTCATGTTCCTTAAATAGCTTGAAGATCTTCCTAATTGATTCTGTCCAACGGGTAGATTGGAGGAATTCCTTTGGTAAGTGCCGACGGGTATGATGGCATAAATGAGTATATAAGGAAGACGTTCCAATTGTTTGAGTGTATGCGCGATAAAAGAATTTCAAAATCTGAAACTCGTTGTTCTTAGTCAATTCATTTGTTGAGCGAAATCTTGTACGCAAAAGAGAGTCTATATCTGTGAGAAACCTTGAGGAAGTGTGGTAGAGTATCTACACTGTGGAATCAATGGAGAGCTTTGCTGTAACAACTCTTTTGTTAATAGTGAAATCCAGCCGGTGGACTGTCAGTGCGGAAGAGTAGACATAGGCTTGGAATAAGCCGAACCACTATAATTTATGTGTTCATTTTCTCTTCTTTACTCTCTTTTACTTTGATCATAATTTGTTTTGTTAACAAAAGGCGAACTTCCTTTCTATTGTCTATTTAGTATTGTTCACTTATCACGAGCAACTATTTTTACACCTATTCACCCCCTCTAGGTGCTTATACTAGCTATCTCAATTGGTATCAGAGCCTGTGTACTCACTTAATTTGAAGTGTTTTACTTCATAGTTAAAGATTCATGGCTAGTATGTTGGCTTCAGGGCTGGTAGAAGGGCAAAACAATATCAAACCGCCTTATTTTGATGGAAATGAATACAACATATGGAAAAACAAGATAAAGGCATTTCTAAGATCAAAGGATCCATTGGAATGGGATGTGGTAGACAGAGGAATCATTCCTAGAGCTACATCTATCTCAAAAAGAGGAAAAAAAACTGTTGAGTCTAGTGAAATGACTCAGGAAGAGATAACCAAGAGACAAGCTCTTGATGTAAAAGCAATTTATTCCTTATATTGTGCTTTGTCACCTACTGAATATAACAGAATATCTTTTTGTGTTACAGCCAAAGAAGTTTGTGATAGATTACACATCACCTATGAAGGAACTAATTGAGTGAAAGAAACCAGAATTAACATTCTCCTCGGTCAATATGAAGCATTCAAAATGAAATCAAGAGAATCTATTACTGACATGTTTAGTAATTTTACAGAAATCGTGAATGGTCTTGAAAATCAAGGTCAACCAATTTCTGATCCCATGAAAGTAAACAAGCTACTGCGTGGACTCTCTAAGGATTGGAATCACATAAAGATCTCAATAAGGGAGACACAAAGAATTATGCCACTTTCGGTTGATGAATTGGTTGGGACTCTTAGTCTTATGAAGTAGAGCGAATTAACGAAGATGAAGATCCTAAAGGTAAGAAATCCATTACATTAAAATCTAATGATGATTTTGATGTCATAGATTCTGAAGATGATATGGATGACGAAGAGCTTGCTCTCATAATAAGAAGATTCAGAAAGCTGAATAGAAAATGAAGAATATTCAATCCAAAAAAATAGAGTTTTCAAAAGTAACAGAGTAAGTCTGTTGAGGATGATGAATCCAATAAAGAAGTAGTTTGCTTTGAATATAAGAAAAATGGACACATCAAACCTAACTATCCTCTTTTGAGAAAAAAGAAAGGAAAAGCTGAGAAATATTAAAAGGCACTCAAAGCAGAAACTTGAAGTGATACAGAATGTGAAGAAAGTGATGATGACTATGCCAACATTTGTCTCATGGCACAATCAGACTCAGATTCAGACTCCGAGACAAACTCAGATTCAGACAATGAAATCGGGGTAAGTAATTTGAAAATCCCTACTAAAGTCTCTAGATACATTAAAGAATTGTGTTTTAGTCTCAAAACTTCTCTTAAAAGGATTTCTGAACTTAAAAGAGAAATTATGCACTAAAACAACAAGAAAATGTTTTGAAAGAAAATGTCAAAATTTTAGACAAAAGTGTTTTTCCTTGAAAGAAAATGAAGGCAATCTTTCAAAAGAAAATACATTCTTGAAAAATGACATCTCAAATATTTCTAAAAGATTTTCTATAGGATCTCGAGAAATTAGAAAAAAATTCTTTTTGCTCAAAGACCTTATTTCAATAAATCCAATTTGGGAATGATTGCGGAAACCATTCCTCTAATTGATTTTCCTAAAGTAAAGGAAAGAATTAAGCAAAACCTACAAGAGATGCTTACAAAAATCATTTCCAAAGAGTTTTTGTAAAATCGGTAGGTCGCAATGCTCTTAAATGTTCTAAATGCAATAGCTCAGACCATTTTGAAAAAGAATGTTCTATGGTTTGGAAACCTATTAATAAAGTATGGGCAAAGACCGTATATTATACTAACTCCAATGGACCCAAGCAAATATAGGTACTAAAGAAAGCTTGAGTCTCTTGTCTAAATGCAGGTCACTATCAAGAAAAATGTTAAATGATATCTAGATAGTGGATGCTCAAGACATATGACAGGAGATTCAAATTGCTTCATAAAACTTATTCAAGTAAATGGTGAAAAGTTTCATTTGGAGGAAACAACAAAGGAAGAATTGTGGGATTCGGAACTGTAAAGATTGGAAGCATCACAATCAATAATGTTTCCTTAGTGGAAGGACTTAACTACAATTTACTTAGTATCAGTCAGCTATGCAACACCGGTTTCAAAATCAACTTTCAAGAAGGAATATGTTCAGGAACCAGTAAAGATTCCATTCAGTCATTCATGGGTCGAAGATATGGAAATATTTACCTTTTGGATGTCAAATCAGATGAAACCCAATGTCTCATCTCAATACAAGACGAAGCAAACTTATGGTACAGAAAACTCGGGCACATCAACATGAAACAAATAGCCAAAATTTCAGCAAAAAAGCTTGTTCGGGGTCTACTCAATTTGTCATACCAAAAAACTGATCTATGCACACCATGCGTGTTGGGAAAACAGGTAAGAAACTCATTTAAACCAATAAATCAAGTTTCCACTAACCGTGTATTGCAGCTTTTGCATATGGATCTCTTTGGACCAACCAGAACTCAGAGCATTGAAGGTGAGAAATATTACCTAGTAATTGTGGATGACTACTCATGATTCACTTGGGTATATTTCTTGGTAAGTAAGTCTGAAACATTTTCTTACTTTAAAAAGTTTGCTAAAAAAGTCCAAAATGAAAAATGGTATGTTATTTCAAGTATACGAACTAACCATGGAGGTGAATTTGAAAATCTATACTTTACAAGATTTTATGATGAATTTGGTTTTTAGCATGTGTTCTCTTCTCCATATACTCCAGAGCAAAATTGAGTCGTGGAAAGAAAGAATATATCACTTTAGGAAATGGTTAGAACTCTTTTAATTGAAAATAACATCTCTTCACGTTTTTGGGCTGAAGTAGTTTCTACAGCATGTTATATCATTAATAGAGTTTTTCTAAGACCTATTTTGGAGAAAACCCCCAATGAGTTATTCAAAGAAAAGAAGCCCATTGTTTCATATTTTCATGTGTAGATGTAAATGTTTTATATTGAAAAATGCAAATGATCGAGTTGGCAAGTTTGAAAAAAAATCAGACGAATGCATCTTCCTTGGATATTCAACCACAAGCAAAGCTTATAGAGTCTACAACAAGAAGACTCAATCTGTGGAGGAATCAATGAATGTCAAATTCCAAGATTCTATACAAAATGAATCTATTCATACTCATCTTGAAGAATCTGAACCTGCTCCAAACTCTACAAAGTTTAAATCTTCAGAAGCAGCTCAGACTTCAAAAGACTAGCAACAAATGATTGTTGAAGATTCAAATGAAGAAAAAGATCAGTAATCTGACAAATCAACCAGCAATTGGAAGTATAAGTCTAGTCATCCCAAAGATCTCATTATTGGCGACATTAATGAAGGAATTCGCACAAGATCCAAAAGGCGCAAAGAATCTAGTCTTTGTGGCTCTTATTTTACGAAATAGAACCCAAAAGCATAGAAGAAGCTTTATCTGATGAAAGCTGGATTGAAGCTATGCAAGAAGAACTCAGGCAATTCGGTATTAATGATGTTTGGGAATTGACTCCTAAACCGAAAGGTAAATCTATTATTGGAGCAAAATAGGTTTTCAGGAACAAGATGAACAAGAAAGGAAAAGTCATAAGAAACAAGGCAAGACTCGTGGCCAAGGGATATACGCAAGAAGAAAGGATAGACTATGATGAGACTTATGCACTAGTAATGAGGTTAGGAGCAATTAGATCATTACTTGCTTTTGCTTATCATAAGAATTTTAGGTTATTCTAAATGGACGTCAAAAACGCTTTCCTAAATGGATTTATCCAAGAAGAAGTCTATGTGGAACAATCACCCGATTTTGAAGACCCAAGGAAACCAGACTCTATATTCAGACTGAAAAAGGCTTTATATGGTTTAGAGCAAGCATCTTGAGCTTGGTACGACAAATTGAGTAAGTTTTTAATTCAAAACCGCTTTGTCAAAGGAAAAGTAGACACTACACTATTTATCAAAAGAGAAAGCAAAAGTTTTCTGCTTGTTCAAATATATGTTGATGATATTATTTTTGGATCCTCTAATGAAAGTCTATGCAAGAGATTCTCTAAGTTTATGTAGGATGAATTTGAAATGAGCATGATGGGTGAACTAACCTTCTTTCTCGGGCTTCAAGTGAAACAACTGAAGGAAGGAACTTTTATTCATCAAGAAAAATATGCTAATGATCTTGTCAAAAAGTTTAGACTGGAAAATTGCAAAAAGACTGATATACCAATGTCAAGTTCCTTGAAGATAGACAAAGATGAAGGAGGAAAGAAAGTTGACCAGAAGTTATACAGGAGTATCATTGGTTCACTTCTTTATCTTACTGCTTCTAGACCTGATATTTTGTTTAGTGTTTGCATTTGTGCCAAATTTCAAGCAGACCCTAAAGAATCTCATCTAAGTGCTGCAAAGTGTATTATCAAATACATTACATCAACTTCAGAATTTGGTCTTTAGTATCCTAAAAAGGGAGACTTTACTCTTCTTGGATACTCAGACGCAGACCTAGCCGGATGCAGAGTTGATAGAAAGAGCACCTCGAGTACCTGTCAACTACTTGAAAGCAGGACAATGTCTTGGTTTTCAAGGAAGAAAAGTACAGTAGCTCTTTTTATAGCAGAAGCAGAATATGTAACTCTTGGGAGTTGTTGTTCATAAATTCTATGGATAAAATAACAGCTAAGAGACTTTGGAATTGAAGATTCATGCACGGAGATTAAGTGTGACAACACTAGCGCAATCAATCTCACCAAGAATCCAATTTTTCACTCAAGATAAAAACATATAGAGATTCGACATCACTTTATTAGAGATCATGTTCAAAATGGAGAAGTTTCGATTCAGTTTATTGACTCAAAAAATCAATCGGCGGATATTTTTACAAAGTCTTTGGAGAAAAATCAATTTGAAGCTATTTGTTCCAGACTCAAAATCTTAAAGTTTGAGGAAATTCAAACCCAAGATTGAAAGTCTAAAGATACTCAGACTTAGATGATCAAGATTTTCTTTCGTAAGTTATTTTATTATCTCTCGAATCATATCTCGAAAAGGTATGATCATCAACCCGTGATTGATTATTGCTATCTTTAATTTACGTGATTATTGCAATCTTTTCTTTTCGAAAAATGGGTTATTTTTTGAAATGACAGTTATCTAATTTTTTGAAAAATGCAGTTATTTTTAAAAGGCATCTTTATACCTTCTTTTATGACGTTTTGTATGCCTCTCTTCGACTACCTTATATATTGTTGGTTCCTCTTCGCTTTACTCTCAAAAACCCTAAGAGAGCACCGATCTTCCATTTCTGTCTTCTTCTCTTGTTTAATCCTCGAAAAGTTGTCATCTTTCTTGGGAAAACAAGTTTGGAATCTCTCAAAGACTGTGAAAAATGTCTTTCCAAAGAAAGTCTTCAAGGATCGCGAATAGGGGACCATAATAAATGCGTGAGGGGCCTACACACTTCGATCTAACCGAAGAATAAGAATCTCATAATCAGCAACAGAGCTCTCAACATTCTCAGCAACATCCATCTCCTCCCTCTAGACCTCAGGATGTTGTACATCGAGAAAAGGAAAAGATAATCGAAGACGCATAACTTGTAAGAATTCATAAGCCCTCTTTTACCTACAAGCTTTATTGTGCTTTGAAGAAGGGTGGTACTCCTTTGAACCATATCGATGAATTTCTAAAAGACAAAGGGTATAGAAATAAAACTTTCTTTTTAGGCACAATGAACCGTTTGGGAATTGCCCCTGCGAGGTTGGCTGAAGAAACCTTTACTAATATCCCAAGTGATCCACGGGTTTGAGGATTTAATCAACCAGATGGGAATGATGATGATAGGATGTAAGTTAGTTTAAATCGAGAATGGGTGTTGCGGCAAAAATTTGGAGCAAAATGACAAACTTGTTTCGATCGGAGGAACATAAACAATTGTACTCTAAGTTGCTGAAGCGTGGGGTAATAAACCCTAGAAGTGTGGATTTTGATTTTCTTGACTCTGTGAATGTCAATCTACGAGAGAAATTCAGTCTTCTTCAACTTGAACGGTTTTGTTCTGAATCTACCGAAGCGTATGTTGAACTTACTGTTTATTTCTATTCAAATCTCAGTTTCTTGGATGCGAATAGATTCTCTTTTAGTGTTCAAGATCAGGATTATGTGGTTGACATGAATACATTGGCTGATGCGATTGGGGTTGAAAGAGGGAGATATCAACCTATTAGTGTGTCTATTGCTCGTGCAACGTTGGAACTTGTTTAGGATAGAAGGACAGAGGGAAAGATTTCCTATATGAGAATGAATGCGACCAACATTCTGCTTCACAAGATTGTGATTAACTACCTCAGACCAAAATCTACTTCAAAGACCGACGTTTCAAACTCGGAGGCAAAGCTGATGTATGCCATCAATGCTAGGAAAAAGTTCTCTCTTCTACACACTATTATGTTCCACATGTACAGGGCAGTGGTGAAGGACAAGGGTCAACTTCCTTATCTAACTCTTGTGACCAAGTTACTCAGACATTTGAACGTTCAGCCTCCCCAAATTCTTTGTGTTCGAACGTGCGATCAAATGGTGGTGGGATTGAAAATGGTCTCCAAAATGCGTCTGAAGGAACTCAACAAGGCGTTGAGGAGAAAACCCCTATCAAGACTTATCAAATCTCTTCGGCCATAAAGAGAAAAGGGAAGGAGCCAATGGTTGCTTCATCCAATAAAAGAAGAGCTCTCATCATTGAGGATGAAGAGGATGAGGATGATATCACAATTTTTGCAATAGCATTGAAGAAATTGAGTTGTTTTGTTCCAGAATCAACTGAGAGACAAGAAAAAGACATGGATGAGACGGAACAGATGACTGGGGAAAGAGAAAATTTGGAGGCAGAGGAAAGACAAGTAGAGTAGAGAGAAGCAGAAGAAGGAGATGAAGAGGAGGAAAGAATTGAAGAAGAAGAAGAGGAGAAAAGAGATCAAGCGGAAGCAGAACATGAGGAACACTCTTCTCCACCTGAATGTATAGAAACAGGGGGAGATCCTGAGAAAAGAGGAATGTCCTCATACCCTGCTACCAGTGAAGGAGTAAGCCGCTCTCCAGCAGATCCAGAGGACATCTATGCATCTCAATTTCCTGAGGAGGGACATGATGTTTTATCGCCTAATCTGCATGACTATGCTAATTTACCATCATTTGCCTTGACACCGTCTGATTGTGCAAAAGCTAGTACTCAAACTGATAATTCAGTAGATTTTTGCAGAATTATTGATGTTCTCTTAGAGATGCGAGGTCAAATATATGCTCTGGGATGCAAAGTATAGAACTTACAGACTGCAGGTCAAGCTTCTTCAGTTTCTTTGAATGATCAACTTCAAGCTCTTGGTCTTTAGGTTCAAGCAAATGCTAAGGGTGAAGATGTGGCGCAACTGAAGAAGGACTTGAAAAGCTAGAAGGCATTGTCCAATCAATGGGAGATTTCCAGCTTGTTCGTGTTCCTAAGCAATCTTAAATTCCATTCTCTTTTCATCTTTACCTTTTTAATGATGACAAAAAGTGGGAGAGATGTGGTGCATATTTGATTAGAATTTTTGAACTCTTGATTTTTATGATGTTTTGTGACTTGACTTTTGTGTTTGGCTGTTTGGATTTGGACTGGATTTGGGTTTGATTATTTGAATGTTTGTTTATCTTAAGCACTGTTGATATCTCATGGCTTTACTTATTTAAAGAACTAATATACGTTCTGTCGATGTAGATTCTAGTGTTATTAAGCCATTTATCTATGTGAGTTATCTATACTTGCTTGAGTAATGTTTTGCAGGTCAAAGATATGCAAATCTGCAGGAAAGTTTTGTCACCATAAAAAATGGGGAGATTGTTGGAGAAATCTTCCTTGGGTGTTTTGAAGCTGACAAAACGTTTCTATCAGTCTAGTCTGAAGACTTGTAGACTCTTTCATCAAAGTCTGAAGACCTCCAGACTGCCAGACTCAAGACTCAAAGTCTATCCTCACTGACAGTTTTTAGTCCGTCGAAGAAGACTTATCCAGAACTGGATGTTTCGTTAAGAATTTGACTTTATCGACTGGAGAAGATCTCTTGGCTGGATATAGCATGTCAGAATCCATTATTCAAATCAAGATTGATTTAAGGATTGTGGATTCGTTGATTGGCGAAGTATACTTGGAAGGTTCTACTTATGGAAACCAAGACCCTGATTGTATGGGCGTGCAGGATTGATGGGCTATCGTCATATTCCTTAAATAGCTTGAAGATCTTCCTAATTGATTCTGTCCAACGGGTAGATTGGAGGAATTCTTTTGGTAAGTGCCAACGGGTATGATGGCATAGAGAAGTATATAAGGAAGATATTCCAATTGTTTGAGTGTGTGCGTGATAGAAGAATTCCAAAGTCTGAAGCTCTTTGTTCTTAGTCAATTCATTTGTTGAGCGAAATCTTCTACGCAAAAGAGAGTTTATATCTTTGAGAAACCTTAAGGAAGTGTGGTAGAGTATCTACACTGTGGAATCAAGGGAGAGTTTTGCTGTAACAACTCTTTTGTTCATAGTGAAATCCAGCCGGTGGGCTGTTAGTGCAGAAGACTTGACGTAGGCTTGGAATAAGTCAAACCACAATTATAATTTCTGTGTTCATTTTCTCTTCCTTACTCTCTTTTACTTTGATCATAATTTGTTTTGTTAACAAAAGGCGAACTTCCTTTCTATTGTCTATTTAGTATTGCTCACTTATCACGAGAAACTATTTTTACACCTATTCACCCCCCTCTAGGTGCTTATAATAGCTATCTCAGCAACTACTTCACTAATTTAATGCAATTTAACCATGGATCTAGCACCTTGAATTTAGCATCATTCTACGATGTGACGACTTAGGTACAAAATTAAGGTCTTTCCAAGTTTTTTGGGGGGGGGGGAGAGAGAGAGAGAGAGAGGGGCCGACCAATCCTTTTGATGTTTGAGCGAGTGAACAGGAACATGAGAAGGCGAACAGTGCAGATGCTGAATGTTTGCCTTGGTTGCAAGAAGAAAGAGCTCTCTACAACTCTCTATCGTCAACTAGGCCGCTTTCGTCTTGGTCCGCCGTCTGGAAGCAAGCGACCATGTTTGGATTAGTTCCCGGCGAAAAGGACGATGGCGTCAGTGCCACGATCCGATTCCTGTACAGCTGAGTTGCTAGTGAGGACCCATTGCCACCTCCATATAGTCCACCATAGCCATATCCATCTATTCTCTCTCTCTCTCTCACATGCAAAAGGAAAGAAAATATTCAAATGAGCAAAGCAAGGAGAAGTGTGAGATTGTCTTGGAGCAGGTACTAGCTACGGTGAGAAAGAGAAATTATATAGGTTCATTCTTGAAATTTTGGGATCACCCTTTGGTGCAATCACAAAAGTGCCGCTAATTTTTCTAATTTCTTGGCAAACCATTAAACCCTGGCACTAACTCTGCCCCCTAAACACTTCGGTAAATGAACCTAACAATTGATCATTCTTTTCATACAACTTTCTTCATTTTCTCTATGACAAATTTGAAACGGTCAACATATTGCTGAACTATGATTTAAGAGGCTATCATGCACCCTTAAGAATTTGTCTTATATGTTTTAGCAAAAAGTTTATCCATCTTCGAGGCGAACCTTGCGGACTGGTATTAATGCTTGAAGGTTAGGTGCATTGCCAAGGTCACATTCTGTTTGATCCTAGTTACACTTCACCAATGATAGATAGAGATCTTACAAGACCTAACCTTTTATGTTTGCTATTTTATATGAAGACCACTTGATGCATTTGACTTCTAGATTTCTGGACAATGCCAATGTGAGTCTATATGACAATTTTAACTACCCATACAGCTTGCGGAGCTGCTCTAGACCTCAGTAAAAATCTTCTTTCTTTATGAAGACATTTTTAACAAATTATATCCCCATCAAGTCTGACCTGAGAAAGAGGAACAAGGGACACAAAAAAACAAGCACAAAAGAAGAGATAGAATGGATTTTGGTTCTTTTAGACCTCCGAGCAAACTCTTATTAGATTTTCCTGGTCAGGGTTAGATAAAATTTTCTCATGACCATATCCATACCTACACCTTTTAGATATGTATTCAATCATTGGCTTCGAAAGATGTATATGTATTTTAGTTGTTAAAGATAAATTTATCTATACTTTGATCTACTTGTTGGGAGCATAGAGCATAAGTCTAATACATTCACCCAGGGAGATCATCAAGAGGAAACCCAAGTTTGAGCCTATCAACATATCTAGTTGAACCCACTTTTATTCAAAAGTTTGAGCTAATAAGTTATGGGCTAACTAATGATATATTAACTACTCTACACCACATTAATTCTCCTATGTGGGATTTCTTTAACACAACTCACTCATACGTGCATCCTAACAATCTCTCCCTCATGTGTGAGCTAAGTGTTAGGCTCATTGCCCCGTAATTCAAGTATTGTTCCGCATCAATTTCATACGTGCATCCTAACAATCTCCCCCTCACACGTGAGCTGAGTATTAGGCTCACTTTTCATTAATTCATATATCCTTCTGCATCAACTTATGGGCTCATGTTGCTACACTACAATGCCTACCTGTCCTGAAATTGCAACCATGGGCCCGAGACTATTTGTTGGGAGCGCACAAATGAAGTTTGATACATTTACATAGGAAGATCGCCTAAAGGAAGCCTAAGTCTGAGCCTATCAACATATCTAGTTGGACCCACCTTTACTCAAAAGCTTAAGCCAATGAGTTATGGGCCGACTATGATATATTAATTGCTCTACATCACATCAACTCTCCGATGTGAGATTTCTCTAATACAATTTACTTACACGTGTATCCTAACACTACTTTGTTCTTAGATATACATTGCAATTTGATTTTTATGTTATGTCGATGATCTTGTTATCTTCTTGGATCGTAAAGTTGAAGGAATTAGAGTGATCTTGTTGCTTTATGAGGAGTATTATCACATGTCGAGCCTTAAGCTAAATCCCATGAAGACTAAGATTTATACAGCAGGAACATTTGGTGAGCATCTTACAGCTATCTTGGATATGTTTGGATTTAAGTATGGCCAATCTACCTATTAAATTTCTGGGAGTTCCTCTTAACTCCAAGCAACATGAAGGCAACTATTGCAAGCCTTTGATGGAAAAATACTGCAGAAGGTAAGTTGCTGGATTCTTAAGCATTTGTCTTTTGCCGGTTGATTGCAGCTTGTGCCCTCTGTTTTGCAAGGTATTGCATTTTCGTTCATCAAGGGGATTGAAAGCAAGCATATGAAGGAAATGCCACCAGTACTAAAGGTACAAGAGTTGCATGGAAAATAGCATGTCTTCCTTAAAAGGAGAGTGGATTGGGGCTAAAAGATCTTTACTCACTGGAATATTGATTGTATTTTGCATCACATTCGGCTGCTTATCACCAAGGTAGGTTCTGTATGGGTGTCTTTGGCCCATTGATAATTATATGATCAGGGGCGGGGGCTTTAGGACACTGCCTAACTTCACTGCTTCTTCTTACTATGGGAGAGCTACCCTAAAGCTAAAATCATAAACTCTGCTCTTCTCATAGTTTTGCGTGGCATGAGATTCACCATGCTATACAATGTGATATTAGATAGAGGACTCGTAAGTCGGGGAAAATGAATTTGAGAGACACTGTTCAAACGTCGCTTTGTGCTAATTAGGGGATTTTGTGTTAATAGTCTTTTAATCTGAGAATCTTTCAGATGTTGAGATACAATCTTTAGCCCCCACTGTTGCACAGTTTCGAGCATAACTTTGTTTAAATCTATCTTTTGAGGTTACATTTATATAAAACTATTAATAAAATCAATGACAACATTGCATTTGTATGGGGCAAAAGAATTGGCAAAATGAGTTATCATATGGACATATGTGGCTTCTATTTCTTTTCATTTCCCAGCCCCATTGATTTTCTTGTTCATCATTACTAGAGTAGAAGGGAAATTTAGAGGTGTTAGACCCGGGTTTATATTGATTGGCGAACCAGAAAGTTGTCTCAATCTCTATAATTCAACATCATCTCTAACAATATTCAGAAATGTCTATGTGGAAGTAATTATACAATGTCCTGATTATGATGGTATAAACACCCTCCATAGCATTTTACTCTTTTGAACGGCAGACTTTATTTAAGTCTATAGTATACCAATTCAAAATGTGCGAACAAGACCTTACCAAATTGATTTGTATTATGTGATGGACTAGGGAAGTGCATCCTTAATGACTAGGTTTTAGAGAATATTGAGTTTGAGAATGTGACGAGAGTTCATTTATCTCCAACCATGTCACAATTTTAGTCTAATTGTGAATGTATATCGCCTAGATCTAGGAAGAATATTGATCTCGAGGAAAAATTTATTCAAGTTTTTGCTTAGCTTAATGTAAAATCTTGAGTTTGTTAATTTTCGTGGTCAATGAGTGAATTGTGTGAACATGTGACCAAGAGCGGTTGATCTTGATAAATTTTTTTGTCTGAGAGTAGTAAAGTATTTAAATTCTCTTGCCAGCTTGTATGATATATAAAATTTTATCTGGATGGCCTGACATTTTGTCATTTTGCTTTGGTGATTGATTCAAAGTCAATAAGATATTGTCAGTATTGGGTAGCCTGCCCTATGGAAAAATTGATATTGAGGTCAAAATTCATTATCAAGGAGTATGACAAAAAATATAAAAGAAATTGCTAAATGAAGTTTGACTAAGATAACTAGCAGGAGCACATTCCACAATGGTGTTGAGGCGGAGATGAGAAGCAAGGGTCCAAGAGACAACAGCAACAAAAAGCAGCCAAAATGCAATTTAGCAGCAAAAGGGAAAGAGTAGGACACATTACATAAGCAGCATCTTGAATTGGCTTGTCAATAACTGATCATATCGTTGAATCATAGTTCACTAATTCCAACTAAACCGATGTTTTTCTGCTCCGATTACTGTTGACCCTGAACAAACTAGATACGAACATGGGGAATTTGTTTCAAGAATTGACTAGAGGAAGGGAGAGAGAAGGCTACCGGCCAAGCACATATGCTGGCGGGGAACATTGCTGAGAGAAACCTGGCAGTAGATATGCAGCGGGCGGTTGATAAACATTATTTGGATATGGTTTGGGCAGATATGCTCCACTTCCACCAGGAAAACTCAACAACAACTGGACCCTAAACATAAGTTAGCCCTAATTTGAAGTTCGTCTTACCAAAGTCAGGTGAAAGCATTAAAAGACAAGAAATCTAGCATCTTCAGTTAATTTTTTTACTTTGCGAGCATCTAGAATGCCTTGATAAGTAAAATCAAGACACGCATCCATTCATTTTGCAGAGTATTCAAAATCAAGAAACGAAAAATAGGGAAAAAAAAATGAAAGATCACGAGATGTGTTGCGATAGGGCGAGCAATCGAACAATAGTATAGACAAAAGAAGAAAATAAATTGGACACCAGATTTACGTGGTTCAGTCGTAAAGACCTACGTCCACAGGGAGAGCATCATCAAATTTCACTATAAATTAAGCGATATAAAGAGATTACTCACTCAAGTCACTCAAACACTCTCTCGATGTTTCCTAAGCCCCAATTACACCCAATAATGCACACAATGTTTAGCCCCAAAATTCCTCAAGAAATAATCTCTCAATCTTACGAAGGATTTACACGTAAAACTTACCACAAGATTTAATTGGCTTGAACACTAAATCTTCTTGGATGTAATTCATGACAAAGAAAATCTCTCCCAAGTGCTTGACAACGAGGCGATGCTTCAAGACCAATTCTTCATGATCAACCTTCTTCTGTCCATGGCCACAAGTCTATATATAAGTAAAACCCTTATTTTTTTGCCAACTTCTCATAGATTCTATTTCCTATCTTAAACGATTTTATCTAAAACAAAATCCAAATCCAAGTTAAAGTTGGACTTTCCTATTTTAGCGGCCAAATTCTCCAACGCAGATTCAAACTTTGGGAAGTTGATCTTCGGATCTTCTTTGCTCAATTTCGAACATTTGCAACATATCTAATTCGGAATATTCAGAATTTCACATTGGACTTAAACTCGAGATATATTTTAACAATCTCCACCTTGGCTAGAAGTTTGAGCTAAGTTGTAATCGCTTCACAAAAATTCAAACTCTACCGCTACTTTCCCATAACCCCGATGGGTTCAACCGCCACAGATATTTTTCAAGTCCAAGCTTCGCTTGAACTTCGCCATAACCGAGGATCTCATTAGAATACCAACTCCACATGCACCTTTAACTATTTCGCAAGGATTTTCCGAAGCAACCTCCTCAATCGCAAATAAACCAAAATCATTGTTGCATACATATCTATCGGGAGATCGAATACATACCTTATCAATATTAGCAGTTACAGCAACCATTGGCTCTTTAGGCTCCACCTTACTACAAGCACCATTCGTATTGATTATTTTGTTAGTACCCGTATACACTACCTCAGGAGTTTCTGGTCGCAACTCCACCTCACACTGAACACCGTCTAGATCCGTATTAACACTGCCATAGACAATCCTAGCCAGAAGTATTGGAGACTTGTCAAATGTAACTTCTTTGTTGTTAATAGATGAAGTTATATTTGCGCACCACAACCGATCACCCCGCTCACCTTGTGTATAGCCATGGAATATGCACCATGCCCTCTAATCGAGCTTACCATCACTCACTCAAAAATAACATAGGCAGCCAAACATTCTAATAATAGAATAACCAACAATGTTACCTGACCACACTTCTTCAAGAGTTTGCCATTCAATAGCAGTTGATGGAGATCTATTCATCAAGCAGCTTATTGTACTAAGCACATTAGCTAGGATTCTCCTAGCAATACCAGCATCAAAGATCATTTTATAGGCTGTCCCTAGTAATGTTTTGCTCATCAATTCTGTAAATTGTTGTGATTTACTGGCACTAGTGCGATGTTTCACTATGCCTCTTTCATGCATAATTTAATTGCCAGCTCCAAGCATAACTCCATGCTATTGTCAGTCCACACATGCTTGATCGACTTATCAATCTCCATCTTGATCAAAGCTCTCAACCACGTGATCCTGACACCAGCATCAAACTTGTGCATTGGCATAAACACCTAGGTCTTCATCGAGCAATCAATAGACTTTTGAACAAATGCATCAGATGTTTTTGCGGCGAAATTTGTCACTATCTCACCTTGAAATTTATACAGGCCTCCATGCTTGATTCCTTTCATTATCACCAAGGCACTTTGAATAACCTTAAGAACTCCACCTTTTGAAGAATACTTGCAACTAGCTGAATCTAAGGCACCCAAGGAAATTAAGTTCTTTTTCAATTCTGGAACGTGTCTTACTCTAGTTAATATCCTCACAATACCATAATGCATTCTGATTTTAACATCACCAACACCCATAGCATCGCACTTAGTGTTGTTCCCTAATTGGACTTTACCACTACTCGTGCGCTAATAAGTGATAAATCGATTTCTATTTGGTGTGACATGAAAAGAACAACCAAAATCCATAATCCATCCATCAAACGATGAATCATTAGTGACAGATAATACATAATCGGCATTATATGCTACAATTGCAACATTATCTGCAGAATCAACTATAATTCCCTTATCGTTCTCATTCTTCAGCTTAAGGCAATTCCTTTTAAAATACACTCTCTTGCCACAGCTCCAACAGACAACATCACCAGTCCTAGATTGACTACGTCTGTTTATATTAGTACTACTATTACTCACATGTGTTCTAGATCTTCCTCTATTTTCAACTATTAAAGCAGCAGATATAAGTTCACTAGATTCTCTTCTATAGATGTCCTCGCTCAGAATCAAATCTTGAACTCCATCAAACATCAAACTTGTTGACCTAGAGGAATTACTAACAATAGTAACAGTAGTATTCCAACTATCAGGTAATGAGAATAACAGAATTAAAGCACGTACCTCATCTTTAAAGTCAATCTCAAATGAACTCAATTGACTAACAATCACATTGAGTTCATTGATATGATCTGCAATTGACGCACCTTCACTCATCTTCAAATTAAGCAAACGTCGCATCAAATAGACCTTATTGATCGCAGAGGGCTTCTCGTACATATCTGACAGGGCTTGCATCAAATCAACAATGGTCTTCTCTTTCAGGATGTTAAACGCAATGTTACAAGCCAACGTCAGCCGAATAACATCCATAGCTCATCTATCCAGCAAATCCCAATCAGCTTGCTTCATCGACTCTAGTTTCTCCCCAAATAAAGACAAGTGCAATTTCATCGTGGAATCAAACTCGAGACATATTTTAACAAGATGGATGAAGATGGGAACTAGATGGAGGCGGCGACAACCATTGTAATAAGTCATCGTGAGAGCTCAATGAGACCAAGACCTTGCCTTCTCTACTAGTAGAAAACCTGCAAAACCTTGACGGAGATTTGGGTACAAAGGAATGGAGAGAGAGACCTGCTTTTTTCCCCCTTAATTTTTTGGTCTTCTCGAAATACAGGTATAATTTTACTAGTTAAATCGAAGAGGAAGGAGTGGAAAGAGAGGAATGAGAAATGAAACCGCAATGAAATATGTGTTACTACCAATGATGATGATGATGATGATGATAATTCACAGTTAGGTTTCTTACTGATGCCATGATAAGGTTTTTTCTTTCCCTTCTTTTTTTTTTTTGGGAGGGGTCAATACGTGGTTAGGTTTGATTGCATGAAATTAACTTGCTTGAGATGGATAGGTTAGATAACTGATTGGTAACCACACTTTTTACTGCGACAAAGTGATTATTTGTTGCTTATAAGATGATACTCCACCAACTTTCAAATCTTTATAACACTTTTTGTATGTAGTTTTATAAAATAAAATAAAAATATCACAAAAATTACCCAAGGTTAATTCGGTTAGAGTTAATCAATACATTATATTTGAGTAATTTGTTTTAAGAATATTAAAGATGTTATTTTGACTCAATTCAACTTATACATAGGACATTTCCTTCGTAGCTAAAAGAAGATTTGAGTATTGATTTGACAAGACACCATCCAAATTAACCGTAATTCGCACCTGTAACGAGATAGAAGTTATAAAATTACTAGAGTTCAGCTTTTGAAGGTATTAGCAAGCTCTAACTTGAATCGCATTAAGAGTTCTACCCAACAAGATCGAGTTGAAGTAGAGTAATCTACATAGGTAGTTTACTTGAAAAAATTAAGTCCTCTGGTGCCAGAGTATGTACATACAACACCGCTATAAAAGCCATAAACCAGAAAAATGTAAATATTAACATTAAGGAATTGCCAAATTGTTGTTCATACGCGCCGGAACATTAAGGAATTGCACTTGTTAGCTGTAATGTTCCCACCTATAAACATCCTGATTCTTTTTTTTTTTTTTGGTACCCAGGGAACCTCCGTGTGCCGCTTCGTGGCGGAGTAAATCCTGGAGGAGTAGGAGAGTCACCACCACCCTTTCTACCCTGGGCAAGTTGTGGGTTCCTTTCCAACAAGACAAATGACATAGGCATTCAAATTCCGGACCTCTCCCGAAAGGAACTGAAGCTCAACCACTACGCCGCCACCACGGGTGGTATAAACATCCTAATTTTAGTATTGAAGAGTTGCTCCAAATATGGGAGGCATCACTGTGTGTCGTGACACATATTTTTTCATCACCCCGCTAAATAATTCTCAACGGTAATATTTTATTTAGGGTGAATATCACGAAAATTCATTAACAAGTACGTCTGTGACAAATTTATCCTAAATTAATTTTTTGATCACCAATAACCCCAAACTCATCAAAATCCCCAAATTAATACATTTATAATAAATTTATCCTCTATTAATTTTCATTAAATTGAATTAATATCACAAAAAATCACAAACCGATACACTTATAACAAACACAAATTGATACACATGTGACAAATGAGAATAAAACCCCAAACCAATATACCCATCAACTGTCACGTGTCATTCATTCAGAAATTTAATAGTAAAATTTAACGAAATTAACAGATGTATAAATTTATCATAGGTGTATTAGTTTCAAAAAAATTAGTTTGAGATAAATTTGTCATGGACGTATTAGTTTGATATTTTTCATTGTATTGGTTTTTCATATATTAGTTTAAGTAATGTACTATAAATATGACCCTTTTGAGAAATCTTTTGTGTTGAAGCAAATTAATCAGCCTATATCCATGACCAAGAGTATTTATTAGTTAAATTGATAGTGAGGAAAAATGTCAATAAGTGGGATACCAAAGATCACACATGTCATCACCTAACACCGCTTTTGAAAAGTTTTTGTTCAACGAGGATTCATATATGAATTTTGTTTTACTTCCCCAGCAAAAATTGTAAGATATACTAAGTAAGACTCTCTCAAGTAATGACTAAAAGCTTTAAGGATGGGGAAATTGTCCAGAAAGTCCAAAATCAATTACACAGTACTTAATTCAATCCTTGACTTTTTAATTTAGCCAATTTAGACCTATTTTTTTTTTTTTACATTTTTTCAATATAATCATTCCAATCAATTTTAGCCAAAAATCGCTAATGTGGATGCTGATAGTCCTAAGTGGTTTGTTGACACCAACATGGATTTTTTTGCAATTTTTTTTTTAAATTCAAAGATGTTTTCCCTTTTCTTTTCTTTTCTTTTTTTCCTTTCTATTTTTAATTATCTTTTCCTTTTCATATGTGGTTGGTCTCGGCAATAACTGAAGATTGGCCATAGGCAAGGGTGTCGAGGCATTGGTTGGCACTGTGGCGCTTCCCCAAGTAAGGGCAGCCCTCACCCTCGCCTCATTTTTTCCTAGTGGCTAGCAAGGGAACAACTAAGTTCAGGACCATTTTTTTCCTATGCCAATTAGGTAAGTGAATAAGAGAGGATGACACCGATTGAGAGAGAGAGAGAGAGAGAGAGAGAGAGAGAGAGAGAGAGAGAGAGAGAGAGATTTGTCCACTTGAGAGAAAATTTCAGGTGTATGGAATCGCCACCTCACCATTTTTTAATACAAAAAGCCATGTTTGATTCAAGATTTTATTTAAAAAGCCACTTAGGTTTTTTTTTTTATTTTATTGGAATTTATCACCGAAGATGCTTAAAAGTTACCCGATAGGTTAGATTGACCACGGGTCAAATGCGCCAAAATCCCTAAAAGCTATCCTATAGGTTAGATTGTACTAAAATCACATTCGGTTGATTTTAACCACGAAATTGAATTCGGTTTCGGGAATTAGACATTCGAGCATGTCACGACTCATTTTTAGAATGTCATCTCATCTTTCGGAGAATTTTCAACGAGTCCAGAAATTTTTGGAAAAAAAAAAACAATTTTTGGACAAAACGGAAAAGAAAAGGAAATTCATATTAGAGGAAAAAAGGGGAAATGGCTGCCTAAAAAGGGTTCATTTGTAAGAAATAGAGCTAATTCTCTAGTTGGATGGCCAATGGACTTTTGTGCCTAAAGACTTTGGGGGCAAGAGTGATCATGAAATAGATATTTGGCCTAGGCTCTCATTAGTTGATGGTTGGACTTTCATTTTCTCTTCTCTCTTTTCTCTTCCCCTGCCCCCTCTCACGCACGTCTCTCCCCTCACAGCTGCAGCTAACCGTCTCTGCCCATTCTCTCATTCCTCATGCCTTCTTCCTTCTTTCCTCACCTTTCCACTTCCCCTCATCTCAGCATCTTCATCCCCATGCATGCCAGTGTCCACCTTCACCACCCAACATCCCCTTTATACCAACTAGCATCACCCGAAGTCCAACGCCACCACTCTTGCATCATCTTCAACCATCATCCCATTGTTTTCATAGCTGCATAGCCGCAACCCCTCCACTTCCAGCGTTCAACCATCTACACGTCCAGCTTCATTCACCAACCATCTTCATCCCATGAAGAAGCCGCTTCACTGAGACCATCGAATAGCCCCACCAACATCTAGCCGAGCCATCGTCTAGTAGCTCAGCCTACCAAGCTGCACCTCATAGAACCAAGCTCTTTAATCATGAGCTTGTTTGGACGTTTCCTTTCCGGTTGAGCTCCGTTAGAGATCCGATAGTTTCGGGTTCTCACTACCATCACCGTGAGCCTGCCGCCATTGAATTCTGGTAAGTTAAATCCCAAATCTTTGATTAGGTTGTTAATTGCATTTGGGGGTTATATTAGTGCTAATTAGCTTAGTTAAATTAGTATTAAGTTAGATTAGTCTTAAGATGGATTAGTGTTAATCTATTCTAGTTAAATTAGTCTTAAAATGGATTAGTATTGATCTACTTGGTTGGATTAATACTAATGAGGGTGATTTAACTTGGTTTAATGGATTTCCCTTAGATCTAGTTATTAGACTCTCGCCGTTTGCTATTTTTTGTGGATTGAAATGTGCTACGATTTTAAGGTTGCTTCATTCTTGAAAAATTTTCTAGACATCTTTAACTATGACATATATTTTACTCAAGATTTTAGGGATTTAAAAGAATGAAATTTCAGTTTCGTTTTTTGCAAAACAAAATCTCGGATTGTGTTGGAAATAATGACCTTTTGGTGTTTAATGGATTTTTATTAACTATGATTTTATTTTTGAAAGAGTTTCTTGAAAAAATTTGTTCATCAAATCTTATAATTTAACATACTCAAATTTCAGATCAAACGGATAAGTTTTGGACCTCGAACCGGACTGATTTTGGAAAACATAATTTCTAGACACGATCACAGTTTTTTGCAATGGTTTGTGCAAGTTACTGCTCTTATTTTAGAAATATTTGGGTCAAGGTGTCTTCATAAAAAATATTTTTTTAAGTGTCATTTATAACATTCAAATTTGAGAAATTTTCGAACTTGTTTGATTATGTTTCTAAATTAAATTTGGAGATCGTGAGTGGCCCAATTTTTGCTGATTAGGACCTATTGTGGTTCTGTTGTTGTTCTTAGTGTAGTGCTTACTGGATAATGCATATTTGGTGATGTGGTTGACTTTTGGCATGCTTAAGACTTATGTGTGATGATATGTGAATGGTTGTGCTATGGTAAGTGTTTATTGGTTATGCAAAATATGGCTTTATGGGCTTTTAATTAGAAAAAACAATTAAGTGTCAAATTTGGACACCAAAACTTATTTGCTCAATAAAACAATGATATTTTAAACTAGGTGTGTACAAATTTTGGCATATTAATTTTGAGTACGTGAGTACCTATTAATTTATTTCTAAAAGTTTTGAACAAAAACAAAAGGGGGTTACTAATGTGCTCAATAAAATAATGAGGTATAGAAGAAGTGTGCAAAGTTTGACGAATTGATTTTAAGTATGTAACCACGTACAAATTTATTTCCGAAAGCTTTGAAAAAAGAAAAAAAAAAGGAGTTGTCAAGTTGATTTTGAAAAGGGATTTTTGGTGTTCTTGGCTATATGATGGAATTATGGGCGGTTTTGATGGCTTGTGCGTGTGTTGTTATGCAATTGATTGCTTGATGGCAGTTACCAATTATTATTACAAAACTAGGCTTTATGGGCTTTTGAATGGAAAAATTTCTAGCAAATCTTATGACAAAGCTAATACCTAGAGATGTGTTCTGTGGCTATGTAAAATCTCTAGTACTATGTAGAGGCTGATGTACTAAACATTGTATTTTTCCTTAAGTGTTCACATTTAATGAATTTATGTTTTCATTATTAATGTCTATGAGTCTTTGTTTGATGTTTATGTATCTTAATGCTTAGTGCATTATATAACATTGAGAAAGTATGTTGGACAGATAAGAGATTAGCCCATTTACATGGGTAATCGTTTCTATCTACTATGTGATAAATAGAGATGAGATGGTTTTTGAGCTTATTATATATGTGATAATTAAGAGCTCAAGCTTAAAATATATATGTCACCTTAACTGAGTGTTAAGATGATGACATAATATTTACTATATCCGAAAGTAAAATAATCAACATATTTTAATTTATTTATCTATGATGCTAGATGTGAGTTTTCATCAATTCCGTAAAAAAGTAGATACGTGAACTCAAGTTAGACATTAGGTATATCTGAACTATCATTTGTAAGGTGTTGAAAGTGTATACATACGCTTCATAGGAAAGGAACACTCCATAGAAAATGAGTTAATATTGTAATACATATTTTATACTACGTATGCATAAGATGACAAACAAAAGTGACAAATGTTTTGATATCAAACTTTTATGCCATGTGAGGGCAAAAGAACAGCCCAAGTGCCATAACTTGGCACGGAGGAACACTTAAGTGCCATAACTTTAAAATGGTACACTTAAGTGCCAGTTTTGAAGTTAAATGAGATACTTAAGTGCCACTCCGGCGAAAATCCGGCCAAATGGCTGACGTGACAACTTTCCGGTGAGTTTGGTCCAAAACGGCGTCATTTTGCACGCTAACGTGGCGAGAGAAAATACAAAAACGACGCCGTTTCATGTCTACATATAAATAATAATATAAAAATTAATTAAATTATATTTTAAATTATTTTTATTTAAAATATTCAAAAATTAAAAAAATTAAAATTTTTTAAAATTTTTTAAAAATTAAGAAAATATTTTTAAAAAAAGGGGGGTCGAACGAGGCAATTGAGGGCTAAGCCCTCGCCGCCGCCCGCCTCCCCGCCGTTGCCGGAAGGGCCGGCGACGGAGGGGCAAGGTCGGGCCGCGACCCTCGCCCCTAGCCGGATCGATAGCAAGGGCTCGCGGGTCCTCTCGGATCGCCTCCCCGTGACCACCGCCTAGAGTGAGGGCCGGCCTTGACGGAGTGGGGAGGGGGCCGGCAAAGGGCCGGCAACCCCGGCCAACCCTCCCCCCTCCATCGTCGGCCCTTCCCGGACGGCGGCGGGGAGGTGGCGAGGGCGAGCCCTCGCCCTAGATCTGGCTCGGCCCGCCCATATCCGGCCGCGGACCCTCACCGCCTCCCGTTCGGGAAACCCCTTTTTTAAAAAGAAACCCCCTTTTTTTTTTTTCTTAATTTTTTAAAATTTTTAAAATTTTCTTAATTTTTTAAAATTTTTTTAATTTTTAAAATTTTCTTAATTTTCTTTTTTTAAATTTTTTTGAATATTTTAAATTTTAAATAAAATTAATTTTAAACCTAATTTAATTAATTTTATATTATTATTTACATGTAGACATGAAACGGCATCGTTTTTGCATTTTCTCCGCCATGTCAACGTGCAAAACGACGCCGTTTTAGAGCAAACTCGTCGGAAAATGGCCACGTCAGCCATTTGGCCAGATTTTCGCCGGAGTGGCACTTAAATATCTCATTTTACTCCGATATTGGCACTTAAGTGTACCATTTTACTATGGCACTTAAGTGTCCCTCCGTGCCAAGTTATGGCACTTCAGGTGTCCCAACCTCGCCATGTGAGACTCTTGAGGAAAAGAGTTCTTCATTCTAATGTCCTCATGACTCTTATTTATTCTCAAGATTTCTATTTAGTGTTTGTTATTTTAGAATGTTGCCAATGATCATGAATTGATTCAATTTAATAAGACATTTCTAAAAAAACAAGTTGAAATTGAGAGTTTCAAGGAAAGAGGAAAATTGAGTTTGGAAAATCACATTCTAGTTTTGTATTCACTAGTCAACTAATTATGATTTTTTTTATAATCATAATTTTAAATACAATATATCATTGTTAAAAGAGATCAAGAGAAATATAAATGTGATCAATTGATCTGGGGTATTGCATATTATATCTACTAAAAAATGAGATGTTCATTATTAGCTGTCATATATTCCTAATAAATGTATGGTAACGAGCTCTCAAAGTATACTGGTTGCACGGATTATTTACTGGTATAAATATTGCAAAGAGGTAAAGAAAAAGTTTTGTTTGGCCCATCATATGCGAGTGGAAGATGATGGGTTTAATATTTGATAATGGGCCAAGTTAAGCTCGTATACTAGTTGCATGGATTATTTACTGATATGAATATTGCAAAGAGGTAAAGAAAAAGTTTTGTTTGGCCCATCATGTGCGAGTGGAAGATGATGTGTGTGTGTGCGTGTGTGTGTTTTGCTATTTTTTTCCCCTTGAAGCAATATGCTCTCTCTTGACGAGCGGAACTCTAGGGTTTCAAAGGATTCCTCTAAGACTGCAACGGTACTTAATCTGTGGCCATCAAGATATGTCCATCTCCGTGATATGCCTTTGATCGATGTTACATATTTTCGGGCATGTTTCTATGTTCGTTTTCAATATTTGATCGTTTGAGTATCAGTTCGAGTTTTAGGAATTTGTTTCCCAACAACCATGAACAAAGTAGATATGAACACGGGGAATTCACTTCGAGAATTGACTAGAGGAAGGGAGATAGAGGGCTAATCAGCCTTCCAAGAAACCGATTCTTTTGTTGGTCTTGATGTGGGAGAGGAGGCTAGACGACTCGAGGCAGCAATGCATATCCTAGCAAGGCAATCCAATATTGAACAAGCATCCTTTGGATATGGTTTAGGCGGACATGCTACACTCGCATTAAGAAAAACTCAATAATATATGGAACTATTGTCCCGCCCCAAACCTCGAGCGTGCCAACATCCCACCATGGTCATGTAAATGCGACATTCCCAGGTAATGTCGTTGACCCCATTCATTTATTATTGCGCAAGCATAATGTATTATAAAACCCTTGACAATGAAATACGGGGTAGAAAAGTAGGAAGCAAATTCACAACCAACTACTTACATAAACCAACGAAGTTACAAACGAAGGCCTACAGCCAAAAGTCTACAAAAAACTAGCTCTTAAAAATGAACTATCCTACGACCTACAAGTCGGACACGTTCTCCAATCCTCATGACTTCACCTCTGCAACTCCTCAAGGTCAACCAAAGCTATCTAGCCACTCCGTCCACTAGGGACCTGAAATTGTAATCCCCCAATCGGGATGAGACAATGTCTTAGCAAGTTCAACCCCTAAACCCCTATTAGAAAGAAAATACGCCCAAGGGTGGCCTAGCCACAACATCAAGAAGACTTACCTCGCATTAGTCTTCATCTATAGGTTAGCACAGTTTATATAATTTAACCACGTGCAATTATGATAACCAAACAATTGTGACACAATCACATTATCAGAACAATTCAACCACTTGGATCATCTCAGCAATCAATCAACTCGGCCGATTACATGTCATTATAGCAAATCAATCACTGCCTCCAATCACGACCCTATAGAAAGGTTTAATAACCAATGGCAATCATGGCCCCACTCGGCACGACCTTTAATTAGGTGGTAGATCTCGGCCCGATGGGAATGACCTCTAATAGGTAGTCAATCACGGTCCTATTGAGCACAACCTCTAATGGGTGGTCAATCACGGCCCCACTGGGCACAACCTTTAATAGGTGGTCAATCACAGCCCGAACGGTGGCCAGAGGGAGGTTGAACCCAGCTCGAGCTGGCCGAACAACCGCTTGGAAGTGAAGATAGTGGCGGAGAGGCGAGGCGGATGACGGCAAGCGGATGTGCAGCTGTGCGCGCGTGAACGGCGGCGATCTACGATGGTGACGATGGCGTGCGAGCAGGCGGCGAGCTGCTAGTTTCCATCGGTCTCTCCCTCCTCTCCATTCAAGAAACAAACTCAAGGTTGAAGATGATGGAGATGGGTTAGAGGTGACATCCCACCTTTTGAAGAACAAATTCTCACCCTCCACTTGTCATGATCTTATGCACTCTTGCCCCCACACCATGACATCACTTGGTGATGTCATACTCCACTAACTCAATTCTCCACAACCTCTTCCAATGGGTGCAAATTTCATTTTCCGTCGGAACATAAAATCCTCTACATTAATTTCTTCAATTCCATTCAATTCCCTTCCAATTGAGTCTACTTGAAGTCCATAAAATTAATCCAATGTCACCACACTTCAATTCACATCTTCGCTTGTTTGTAGAACCAACTTAAGTCCTAAAAGCACGACCAAAGGCGAGCCTACTAAATTCTCAAGCCAAATTAGCCATTCTTTGATTAATTTGCTGAAAAACTCTAATTGCATGAAAAATCTTCCGAAGACGAGTCAATGATCCTAAAATGATTTGTGGCACACCATGACTTCCAATTTCTGAATTCGATCTCAATTTCCACGGTTATTTTCACTTTGGCACGATACTAGCGTGGTCCAACCTACCGGGTAGCTTTTAGAAATTTTCATTCATTTGACCTGTGGTTGATCATCTCAAGCCACAATGTACATCTTTGAAACATTGACGACTTTCGATCGTCGGGGTAATCTCAAGGTTTCAAATACGAACAGAGGGTACCCAATCGATAGAAAAGTCGGTCAAGTACTAATCGACAAGAATTGTGCGATCTGATGGAATCACCCACACTTGATCACATGCCTTTGTCGAGTCGACCTATCTCTAGTCTCTAATTGATTTTTAATTGTGCCGTAATGACCCTTGCAGATTAGCTCGGTCGAAAGGTCGCTTCCTGGTCAAATTCTCGAGTCTGATGCATTAGAAACTTTTAACGGCTTCACTCGATAGATTAGTTTTCACATGAGTGGCCAACTCAAGGAAAAGAACTTTATACGTGCCAACAAAATGCCCATCTCAATTTATTGAAAATAGAATTGGAAAAATCAAGATGTCACAACTCGTCCCCTCTTATAAAATTTTTGTCCTCGAAATTTAAACTTTTACCAATTCTTAAACCAAAAGGTGAGGGTACAGTCATCTCATATAATCTTCTCTTTCTCAGGTCGCTTCTTCTATACTAATGCTACCAGATCATTGCTATCTTGCCCAAACCACTTTGGATCCAAAATACTAAACACTTGCCCACTTAAAATTTTAAAGGTCTTCAACACAAAATCTGCGAATCTAACTGGCGATTCTGAGCAGTCTCTAAACTGTCTCTGATAACTGCGATTGAATCACTGATTCTAAACCAACTCTGGACCTGCGATTTTCTAATTTCTGATCTCATCTCAACCGACTTAAGTCATGTACACTTTGCTTTGCACTAATTAAAAAGAAACTATCTGGCTGATCTGCTAAAACTGGGAACATCTAGTCAAGATCTAATATAACTCTAACACTGATCTTGGCAACTGCAATCACTGACTACTATACTGACCCTGGCCTATGATCTTTCTTTCCCTGACTTCATCTCAGCAATTGAAATTCTACACTCTCTGCTATGCACTGCTTAAGAGAGAACCATCTGAAAGCTCTACAAACTTGGAACATCTTATCTAGATTTGAAATACAATTCATCCCCAGCACTCCATGCAGATGAATTATATGACATACACACACTTCAGTATACCTATTCTAATCGAGATCTTTTCGTGCTGCACTAAGGTGAGTTGACTCTGTTCATCTATCGACCACAACCCCATAAGGAATCGATACTCTTCGCGACTCCTTGATAACTTGTCATAACATTCCATCATACTATACTTCCATTCCCATACAGGACTCTCTCAAGTGCTTGAAAAAGCTTTCCTGGCTTACATTACCAAATTCTCACTTACTGATACATCTAACGCTTACAACTTGTTCGGCGATATCTATCTCCATACCAATCTACCAATCCTGATGATGTAGATTCTGACTCATCTTTGTACTGTCTGGACAACGCTGAAGTTGCTATGATGAGCTTCCCATAAGATCTCTTCTTTAATCTCTGTATCGTCAATTACACACAATCATCCACAGAACATTAGCGTTCTGTCTTCAGAAATCTGAAAATTAACCTCTCTCATTTGCATTCTCTTATAGAGTCTTCTGAATTTTTGAATTTGTCCACTGAAGCGTTTTGATTCTAATCTATACTCTCGGCTCAATTCTGAGGATGGTCATAAGATTCAAAATGTGGCCTACCATAGACTTGAAAACCGAATTTCGAACTTCCTCAAATAAGATCCAATCCTTGAGTACTAACTGTGCAGCTAAGGACTCTCAACTCAGTGCATTTGTAACTTTGCTCACCTTTCCAGAGTGATACGAAATATCATAGTCATAATCCTTAAGGAGTTCCATCCAGCGACGCTGTCTCATATTCAACTCCTTTTGAGAGAATATGTACTTGAGACTTTGATAGTCATTGACGATATGAAATATTCCTCTGTATTGATAGTGCCTCTAAATTTCTAAACGAACATAACTACTTCAAGTTCTACGATGTGCGTCAAATAATTTAACTCACAAGATCTCAACTGACGAGACGCGTATGCAATAACCCTATTATGCTGCATCAACAAGCAACCAACTCCTTTAAACGACACAACACTGCAGATGTCATAACTTTTAGGACCAGATGGAATGGTCAGCATAGGTGTGATAGTCGGTTTCTGCTTAAGCTCTTGAAAACTACACTCGCACTTGGCTATCCACTCGGACTTCTCTTCTTTCCTTAGTAGTGTTGTCAACGGCGATGCTAATATTGAAAAATCCATATACGAACTATTTGTAATACTTTGCTAAACCCAGAAAATTTTGATCTGTGTCATTGGAGTCAATCTCGACCAACTGATCACTGCTTCAATCTTGGATGAGGTCTACGGAGATTCCTTCTCCTGAAATCACATGACCTAGGAACGCAACACGAGTCATCCAAAACTCGCATCTGCTAAGCTTATTATAAAATCCAAGAGTACTCAAGGTTTGAAGTACCATCTCCAAGTGTCTTTTGTGCTCCTCTACACTCTTTGAACATACTAGGATAACTTCAATGAACATGATCACAACTGATTTAAGTACCCTTAAATATTCTGCTCATAAGACCCAAACAAACAGTTGAGGTGTCCATCAAACCACATGGCATTACAGTGACCTAATAATTGCCATATCAAGTGCGAAATGCTAACTTCGGTGTGTCTTTCTTCTTGATCCTCAACTAATGATACCCTGACCTCCAGTCGATCTTAAGGAATATCGATGTACAAACACGATGAACCAACTTTCTTCTTCACGAATAAAACAAGTGCTCCCCAAGGTAATACATTGGAACGTATGAATCCCATATCCAATAATTCCAGCATTTGCACATTCAGTTCTTTTAATTCGGGTAACACCATCTAGTAAGGAGCCTTAGGAAGTTGGCTCTATTCTCGGTGTTAATTCAATTACGAACTCTATTTCTCCTTCTAACAACAAACCTGGCAATTCCCCATAAAATACCTTAGAAAACTTCTGTACCACAATTATGTTTTTCATAATCGGCTCCTTAATTGACGCATCCATTACAGTTGCCATGTAGATTCGATAACCAATAACCAGAACCAAGTCATCTTCAGTGATGAATAACAAGGATTGAAGTTCCTCTTCGACTTTCAGTGATTCAAAACTTTTGCATGCTAATTGAACAAGCTGAATTACATCACTTCCACGATTCAAAACAACAGAAAACTCCTTAAGCCAAACCTTTTTATAAATGACTTCCAAGTCATACTTAAGCAAACCCTTCAAATACAACTATAATAAGAGATTCACATTTCTATTACCTTATTACCACAACGAAAACCCTACAGCCCTTACTGAAAAATTCTGCTACACTACTCTGATAAAAACATCTTAAAAACATTCTTCCCTTGATCGATGCTTGGTTGACCCATTTATGCTCTTCCAGCCATCCTAGTGGCGTCCTATATGTATAATAATATCCATATATTTCACGATCCATGCTCAATTTATAATATCCAATCATCAATTTCAAAACTGACTACATAGTAGCGACGGCATTTGAAATTCTGAGAATTTAGGGTCCAGGACAAAATTTTCGGAATTTTTAATAAATAATTATATTTATTCCGAAAATAATTGAATAATAATATTTTAATAATTTCGAATAATAATATATTATTAAATTATTTAATAATTTTGAGACATTTAAATAAATGAAAAGTAAATTCATTTATGTCAAATCAAGGCTTATTTTAAATAAACCTACTTACCATTAATTAAGCACACTTTAAATTAAAACACTACCTTAATCTAATCTACTCTTAACAACCTAATAATACTTAACATAAACTAAACCTCCCTAAGCATAATTAACCCTCTAAGCGAGGTTAAGTGAGCTAAACTCACCGGATTAACGAGCTGAGCGGACCAAAACGACGAGGACGATGCGAGGATCGACTTTTCTCAAGGCGGGCAAAGCATCCGGGCTCAGGAAGACAGCCAAAATGGGCCAAATAGGTGCTGCCATACCCATTTTTGCAGCTACTATTTTGAGGTCGAACGGAGGTGGCTCAGCGGCGGTTCGGGCGTGAAACCGGCGAAGAAGGACGGTGGCTGCTCGAACGGTTGCTGGCGGTGGCTTCGACAGCTTTCCGGTAGCCCTAACAACAGTGACAGCAACAGAACGAAGGTGCTGGAACCTTGGGGCAATGCGAGCAAGGAGAAGCAACGCGTGACGGCCGGCTGGCAAGCGTGCGTGCGGGCGTGCGCGGACAAGCGGTGCCGGTGATGACGATGTACGGTGGCGAGAAGGCGACCGAGTGGGCGAAAGGGGCGGCGTCGGGCTGGCCTAGTTCAAGTGGACGGCGTCTTGGTTGGGCTGACTAGGGCGAAGCACGGCATGAGCTAGCTGGTCGCGTGGGCGAAGGAGGAACAGCACCGGCGGCAGCAGACGGTGACGACGAACGGGCGGCCGAGCGGCGAACGAAGGGGGCGGTCGAGGCTGCTGGTTCCGACCGGTACACTCTCTCTCCTCCTTCCCCAAGTTCCAAGACCAAGCCACCAATCAAGGAAGAAGATGATGTTGATAG
The DNA here is from genome assembly GCA_016097545.1 of Eucalyptus victrix. Taxonomy (NCBI): domain Eukaryota; kingdom Viridiplantae; phylum Streptophyta; class Magnoliopsida; order Myrtales; family Myrtaceae; genus Eucalyptus; species Eucalyptus victrix. The sequence continues at coordinate 10,529,627 of CM027843.1, forward strand.
GTGAGAGGGAAAAACCCCACTTTATGAGGGCCAATCGGCTCTTGCCACTTGTCAACACCCCATTCGCTTGGCTTCAATCAGCATGACATCACCCGCATGATGTCATCTTCCATTATCTCCTCTCCCACAACATTCTTCAATAGGTGCAATATCATTTCCGCCGGGGTCCAAATCCTTGTACATCTAATTTCTAAAATTCCCATCAATTCTATTCCAATTGAATCAAATTGAAGTCCATAAAATTAATCCAATGTCACCACACTTCAATTCACGTCTTCACTTATCTGCAGAACCAACTTAAGTCCCAAAAGTACAACCAAAAGCAGGCCTACTAATTTCTTGAGCCAAATTAGCTATTTTCTGATTTAATTGCTGAAAAACTCTGATTGCATGAAAAATCTTCCGAAGATGAGTCAATATTCCTAAAATGATTTATGACACACCTAGACTTCCAATTTCTGAATTCGATCTCAATTCACGGTTAATTTCAGTTTGGCACGATACTAGCGCGGCCTAACCTATCGGGTAGCCTTTAGAAATTTTCATGCATTTGACCTGTGGTTGATCATCTCAAGCCACAATGTACACCTTTGAAACATTGGCGACTTTTGGTTGTCGGGGTAATCTCAAGATTTCAAATACGAACACAGGGTACCCAATCGACAGAGAAGTCGGTCCGATGCCGATCGACAAGAATTGTGCGATCTGGTGGAATCACCCACACCTGATCACATGCCTCTGTCGAGTCGACCTATCTCCGATCTCTAATTGATTTTTAATTATGCCGTAATGACCCTTGCAGATTAGCTCGATCGAAAGATCGCTTCTTAGTCAAATTCTCGAGTCTGATGCATTAGAAACTCTTAATGGCTTCACTCGATAGACTAGTTTTCAATTGGAAAATCGGGATATCACACTTACACTCTCTTGAACTTTCACAAACAGTTCCTAATCTAATGGTCGTGCTAGCCATATTCAAATCATGCTCCCTTTTTACTCTGACACTGGGCTAACTCATGCCTCCTTTCCACAAACTCGGCACACGATCAATGAGTCCTCTACCTCTCATCAAGTGACATCATGCACCCTTTCTTGCACTGGTCCATTCCAAGTACCCCACTGAACATCTTAAAGCATGCTTCCTCTATTCTGTCTTATCAACGGCGGTGACAGAAAAACTGTGATTCCATCTGTTTATACGGACAGTCTTTAATCAAAAGACTGTACTGGCGACCCTTGTAGCAAGTCCTTTCTCTCTTATAGCACAGAACAGATCCATGTCTTTTCTTACAAACATGACACACATCGATTGAGTTGAGCTTTGGCTTTCCAATTCTACTCTTCCGGTTGGGTGAAATAGAGCACCTTTCTTCTGACATCGGCCTTTCTCCCTAATCGATTTCATCTCTGTCTAAACTGAACCTTGATTCAAATACAGTGGCTTGATCCTTAATCACAACTCCAAATTGGGCACCAATAGGTGTAACAACAACGGTGGTTACAGCATTGGTGGCAGCAGCGGCTGAGGCGGCGGCCTGCTGATCCATTCTGTCTTCTAGTATCTCAAGCATCCTCATTAACCAAGCAAACCTTAGATCCTCAGGGGCTACTACCCCAACATTGGCTGGAGGCAATGCTTCACCACTCACGCTGGCCCCAACCTACGCTCTACCTGGGGCACCATGGGCACCGACTCTTAACGGCGGCCCACCCCAAAACATAGGGCCTATTACCCTCTTCCTAGCGGCCCTCGACACCCGGTCACTCATCCTACAGGCTCTTTATAGATACCCGCTTTCAATTCCAATATCACATTAGAACCTGAGTGACCACACAAGCAAGCTACCAAACAACTATCAATCACATGCATCGGAGTAATAAAAGCCTTTCCTACTAACTATCCCGTGACTCATCGCACCTTATCACTCTATACACAGACCATGCTCTGATACCACTTAAACGAGTATGTCACGCCCTGAACCTCGAGTGCGCCAACATCCCACCATGGTCATGTAAATGCGACATTCCCAGGTAGAATCGCCGACCCCATTCATTTATTATTGCGCAAGCGAAACATATTATAAAACCCCTAACAATGAAATATGAGATAGAAAAGCATGAAGCAAATTCACAACCAATTACTTACATAAACCAACGGAGTTACAAATGAAGGCCTACAGCTAAAAGTCTACAAAAGACCAGCTCTTAAAAATAAACTGTCCTATGACCTATAAGTTGGACACGTTCTCCAATCCTCATGACTTCACCTCTGCAACTCCTCAAGGTCAACCAAAGCTATCTAGCCACTCCGTCCACCAAGGACCTGAAATTCTAATCCCCCAACCGGGATGAGACAATGTCTCAGCAAGTTCAACCCCATAAACCCCTATTAGAAAGAAAATATACCCAAGGGTGGCCTAGCCACAACATCAAGAAGACTTACCTCGAATTAGTCTTCATCTGCAAGTTAGCACAGTTTATATAATTCAACCACGTGCAATTATGATAACTAAACAACTGTGGCACAATCACATTATTAGAACAATTCAACTACTTGGATTGTCTCAGCGATCAATCGACTCGGCTGATTACATGTCATTCTAGCAAATCAATCACTGCCTCCAATCATGACCCTATAGGAAGGTTTAACAACTAGTGGCAATCACGGCCCCACTCGGCATGACATTTAATGAGGTGGTAGATCTCGGCCCGATGGGCACGACCTCTAATAGGTGGTCAATCACGGCCCTATTGGGCATAACCTCTAATAGGTGGTCAATCACGGCCCCATTAGGCACAACCTTTAATAGGTGATCAATCACGGCCCCACTCGACACAATCTTTAATAGGTGGTCAAATACGGTCGTTCTTCCATCAAATTTTGACACTTGGGATTTTATAAAAAGAATCCCTATTTATCGTAACCACACTCAATTTGCCATAATCAATCATCAAACTCAAATTCTAAATGCATAACGGCGATTAGCACGAAATTTTAAGAGAATAAGGTCCCGACGAAATTTTCGAAATTTAATAAATAATTAAATTTATTCCGAAAATTAATTAAATAATAATATCCATGTTTTTTGTAATCCACACTCAATTTATAATATCCAACCATCAATTTCAAAATCCGCATACACAACAGTGATCGGCACGAAATTTCGAGCAATCGGGGTCAAAAATAATTTTCCCTTTTATTTTTTTATTTTTTTATTTTAATAATTTAGGAATATAATATAATATTATAAATTCCATAATTTCAAAACAATTAAATAATTCAAAATTAAAATCTTATTATGTCCCATCAAGGCTTATTATTAAATAACTTTATTAGCCTTAATTAAACACACTTTAAATTAAACAAACTTCTTAATCCAAATCACAATTAAATAAACTAAACTATCCACCTAAACTTGTTTAACTTAGACTAAGCACACTTAGGGAATAATTAACACTTTAATCAAGGTTTAGTGAGCTAAACTCACCCGATTAACAAACCGAGCAAACTAAAATGATGAGGATGACGAGGGGATTGACTTTCTCCAAAGTAGGCCAAGCATCCGGGGTCGGGAAGATGGCCAAAACGAGCCAAACACCTGCTGCCATACCCATTTCTGTAGCTGCTGTCCATGGTTGAAAAAAGAGAAGATAAGCTCGGGTTGAAGCAAGGATGGGTTGGGGGAAAGTGGAGGAGTCGAACCGGACTAAGGCGGGACCCGAACGGTGGCCGGAGGGGGGCTGAACCGCGACTTGAGCTAGCCGAACAACCGCTTGGAAGTGAAGACGGTGGCAAAGAGGCAAGGTGGACGACGGCGAGCGGATGTGCAGCTGTGCAAGCGAACGGCGGTGAGCTACGACGCCGACGACGGCATGCGATCAAGTGGCCGGTTGGGAGTGCGAGCAGGCCGGTGAGCTACTAGTTTCTGTCTGTCTCTCCCTCCTCTCCATTCAAGAAACAAACTCAAGGCTGAAGATGATGGAGATGGGTTAAAGGTGACATCCCACCTTTTGAAGAACAAATTCTTACCCTCCACTTGTCATGATCTTATGCACTCTTGCCCCCACACCATGACATCACCAAGTGATGTCATACTCCACTAACTCAATTCTCCACAACATCTGCCAATGGGTGCAAATTTCATTTTCTGCCGGGGCATAAAGTCTTGTACATTAATTTCTTCAATTCCATTCAATTCCCTTCCAATTGAGTCCAATTGAAGTCCATAAAATTAATCTAATGTCACCACACTTCAATTCACATCTTCACTTGTCCGTAGAACCAACTTAAGTCCCAAAAGCACGACCAAAGGCGAGCCTACTAATTTCTCGAGCCAAATTAGCCATTCTTTGATTAATTTGCTAAAAAACTTTGATTGCATGAAAAATCTTCTGAAGATGAGTCAATGATTCTAAAATGATTTGTGGCACACCATAACTTCCAATTTTTGAATTCGATCTCAATTTCCACAATTAATTTCACTTTGGCACAATACTAGCATGGCCTAACCTACTGGGTAGTTCTTAGAAATTTTCATGCATTTAATCTATGGTTGATCATCTCAAGCCACAATGTACATCTTTGAAACATTGGCGACTTTCGGTCGTCGGGGTAATCTTAAGATTTCAAATACGAACACAGGGTACCCAATCAATAGAAATGTCAGTCCAGCGCCGATCAACAAGAATTGTGCGATTTTGTGAAATCACCCACACCTAATCACATGCCTCTGTCAAGTCGACCTATCTCCGGTCTCTAATCGATTTTTAATTGTGCCATAATTACCCTTGTAGATTAGCTCAGTCGAAAGGTCGCTTCCTAGTCAAATTCTCGAGTCTGATGCATTAGAAACTCTTAATGGCTTCACCCGATAGATTAGTTTTCACATGGTGGCCGACTCAAGGAAAAGAACTATATGCGTGCCAACGAAATGCCCATCTCAATTTATTGAAAATAGAATTTGAAAAATCAGGATGTCACAACCATAAACCTAAGTAAGCCCTAATTTGAAGTTCATTTTACCAAAGTAAGGTCAAAGCATTAAAAAACAAAAGATTTGCCATCTTCGAATAAAATTTTGACTGCTATAAGCATCAAGAATACCGCTGGCCTCGCGTCTTTTTGGTTTGCTAGGTGCAACCTACCTTGGCAGAATAGGACTTGGCAGGACAATCTCCAGTGGGCCTTGAAGTTTCTCTTAGGCAAGGAGTTCTATCATTGCATTGATCGCTTCTCTTTTGGAGCTCTTTGCCATGTGATCTAGAAAACGAGAAACAATATTCTTTTTAGGGAACAATATTTGTTTATCCCAGCCTTAAAGAACCACCTTGTCAAAGTCGTCAAGGACAAAGCCTTGACTTTCAACAATGTTGCAAACACCTCAAGAAATAGGAGGATTCAATGCAGCTAGGGAATTGACTCATCCATTTTCTCTCCTGTGTTGTATGATAATTCCCTGTAATTGTGGTTTGTTGATGCTGCTGTTGTTTTCACCGTTCTTTGTGATTCTTGTGCGGTGTCTTGGGTGTCAAGTCCTTCCTTTGTTTTTAGTTTGAAGGTTGCGAGTGTTTAGCCCTTCCCCCTTTTCTTTTTCTCGGCACCCTTCCACTCGAGTTGACTTGTCTGTCTTCTTGAGTGTAAGTTTTTTGGTGCCGAGTTTCTTTTGATGTATAGCTTGTTAGTTAAGGCCGATATATATCTTACCTTTACCAAAAAAAAAAAAAAAAAAAGGGATAAGTGCTACAGAAGTCTTAAAACTTGTCACGAAAATGCAATTTAGTCCTAAAACTTGCAAAAAGTACAATTAAGTCCTAAAACTTGTCAAAATGTTTCAATTGAGTCCTAAAACCAACGCCGTTAGCATTTTCCATTAAAAATGCTGATGGCATTTTAAATAATTTTTTATTTTCCGCATGGATTTTTTAATTTTTTATTCATTTTTTTAAAAAATTATATTTATTCATTTTATCTTATTTTAACCAAAAACTAAAAAATAAAAAAGAAAAAAATATTTTAAAAATTGTAAAAAAAAAAGTCAACGGCTCATCTCCCGTCCGCCGCCGCCACCACCGATTTTTTTTTTAAAATAAAATTTTTAACTTTTCTTTTTAGTTTTTGGTGAAAATAAAATAAAATAAAATAAATCTAATTGTTTAGTTTTTAAATCTATTTTTAAAATGAATAAAAATAATTTAAAAATCCACGTGGAAAATAAAAATAATAATTTAAAATGCCACGTCAACATTTTCCGTCAATAAAACCGACGACATCAATTTTAGGACTCAAATGAAACATTTTGACAAGTTTTAGGACTTATTTGCACTTTTTACAAGTTTTAAAACTCAAATGCATTTTCGTGACAAGTTTTAGGACTTCGTAACACTTACTTATATATATAAAAAAAAAAAAAGAATACCTCGACGCTTAAAATCAGGAGATGCCTGCACTCATTTTCAAGAGTATTCAAAATCAAGAAATTGCATGATGGAAAAATGGAAGATCAAGAGATGGATGAAAGTGAGAACCCAATGGAGGTGGCAGTCCATTGTAATAACTCATTGTGAGAATTTGATAAGCCCAAGACCTTGCCTTCTCTTTTGCTTGTAGAAGACTTGCAAAATCAGATCTAGGTACAACGGAATGAAGAGAGAGATCATCTTGTTTCTTCCCTTACCTTTTTAGCATTTTTGAAATATGTGAAGAAGTCTACTAGTTAGAAGAGAGTGGAGGGGAAAGAGAGGAAAGAATGATGAAACCACATTGAAATAAAAAGGGGATATACTCACCAGTAATATGTGTTGCTGATTTATTCAAGAGTACTCACCCTTAGCAAACAAGAAGTTCTCCTAAAGCAAAAACCTAGAAATTTATGGCTTAAGGAGGGAGACAACAACAGCAAGATTTTCTTTGCCTCCATGATGCGTAGAAGTGCTCAAAGTAGAATTACTCAGCTCTCACTTGATGATGGAACTATTATCACAAATGAGGAAGCTCTTAGGGATACAATTATCTCCTATTACCATTACATACTTGACAACCCCGGATGCCCTCATATCCCTTATGAGTGGTATGCCTCCTTATTCCTTGAAGATGTAAGTGACCTCATGGCTTCACCAAGCTTTCAAGGAGTTGAGATCCTTAGAGTTCTCAAAGGCATCAATGACCTCAAAGATCCAGGTCCAAATAGATATAACAGTTTATTCTACAAGAAAGCCTAGCCCATCATAAACAAGGATGCTAGAAACTATAAATTCTACTTTGATATCCCTTGTGCTAAAGTTCCTGAATGCATCCCACATGGCGGATTTCAGACTCATCTCGTGCTGTAGTGTTTCATATAAAATCATATCGAAGTTACTTGTAGAAAGTGTAAATTATTTTCTTCCTTTGATTGCTGGCCTCAACCAAACTGCTTTCATCTCGAGTCAACAGATCTTGGAGAATATTTTGCTTTCCCAAGAACTCCTTTGCAACTACCATAAGGGTGACAAAGGTAAGCATGTGACAATAAAAATTGACCTCATGAAAGGTTTTGACATGGTGAAATGGAAGGCAGTACTTGGGGTTCTAAGAGCTATCAATTCACCCCAACACTTAATTGATATGATAGCTTAATGCATAACTAAACTGAGGTTCTTGAAAAACCTCAATGACGAACTGGTGGCTACTTTGCTAGTACCAATGGACTACGATAAGGCGACCCACTCTCTCCTTAATTGTTTGTCTTGGTTATGGAGATTCTTAACATAATTATCATTGAAAAGGTGGTTGTATCTTTTTTCAAGTATCATTAACGTTGCACACAAAAAAAAAAAAAAAAACACTCAATTATGCCGGTTCTATTATTTGCCTTGTTGAAGCACCATATGATTTTGCAAGTCTCGCTAGACTACATTTTAACCCGGATAAATGCCAAATCTTTTTCTCTGGAGGTAGAAAAGGGTATTATATTGGATCACGTGCCTTTCCCCTTAGGTACCCTTCCCATTAGATACCTTGGTATTTTTCTTGTCACTAGATGACTCACGCACACAAATTAGAAGAGTTTGACTGATAAAATATTCTTTAAAAAAAAAAAAACAAGAGAGAAGGCTAGGGCATGCAAAATATCAGCTATGACGACTGTCTACAATTGGCCAAATCGATACTTATTTCCATCTGTACTTATTGGATGCAAATGTTTCTACTTCCAAAGCAAATCATATATGAAGTGGAGAAGAAGATTAGACAATTCTTATGGGCTGGAAATATGGGAGGCCACCGATCACATGAAGTTGCTTGGGAAATTGTTTGCTTGCAAAAAAGAGAGGGAGGACTAGGGTTGCTCGATCTAAATCTATGGAGCAAAGTTTTACTGGCTTGTATGCTCTAGAGTCTCATAAATTGTCCATCGTCTTCCTTATGGAGTAAGTGGGTTCCTAGTACCAATTGTAGAGGCATTTTGATTATACAGCTTGAAGTCAAGGGTAGTATGGCATGGAGTTGGCGCGGTTTTTTTTTTTTTTTTTTTTTTAAATTGAGATTGATTTTAGCTTTAGTCATTTCTAGGCAAAGATATTGTTGCAAAGAGTTACACAATGAACTCAGTAGTGTGGGATCGGGTATGGGATGGTGTCAACTGATATGGATAGGAGGGGTCAGCAAACACAATTTTATCGAGTAGCTAGTTTGTAGAAATAGACTACCAATAGCAAAGATCATATCATGTTGGATGCAGATAGTAGCAATCCATTGGAATTTCAATTTGGTTGGTCTAGAAAATTGAGATTATCTGTTCTTTCAGTGCACTTGGACTAGAAGCATATGGCGTATTATCATCACACAATATGGAATCCGTCGTTCCTTAGAAGAATGAAAGGATGAACTCCAATGGATGATCAAGGCTACCAAAGGCAAAGACTTGGTGATGAGACTTCTCAAAGTAACTTTTTAACAAGCACATACTGCATTTGGTTGGAATGGAACCATAAACGTTTCCAAAACAAGTCAAATGATGTCCCCCTCATTGTGGCTTAAATTCGTAAATTTGTCAAAGGGTGAGCTTCATATTACAAAAATTTTAGACATTCTCAGGCAAATGTAATTTTGGCTACTATATGAAGACTCCCTTACTCCATTTTTCACATTTTTAGTTATCTATATAATGCTAGAGAATGTCCCTAAGATCCTGTACGTCATCTTATAGATGATACTTATATTTCAAACCAAATATATATGTGTATGTGCACGTGCGCGTTGCTAATAATGATGATGATGATGATGATGATGATGATACACAATTAGGTTTTAATTTAATTTTTTTGTTTTGAATTGGACGAAAATAACTCGCTTGTGATGATTAGGTTAAAAGTGTGATCGGTAATCATTTTGTACCGCTATTAGTGATTATTTGATACGTATAAGATCTTTTATGTGGCAGCTTTATATGTAGTTCCATCAGACAATGATCTACTATCTATAGTAATATACTGAAAGGTGCTTTCTTCACAAAAATGACCCATGGTTAATTCAGTTCGAGTTGATCAAAGCATTATATTTGACTTAATTTGGGGAATATTAGAGACATTGTTTTACCTCAAAATTCAAGTTATACACTGTACACTTTCTTTGTAACTTAGATAAGATTTGATTATATGACCAGATAAGACACAGTCCCAACGAACCGTAGTTTGCGTCCATCACGAGATAGAGTTTTTGGATTACTGGAGTTGAGCTTTTGAAGTATTAGCGAGCTCCAACCTGAACTAGTTCAACCCAGCAAGATTAAGGTGAACTAGAGCAACCTATGTAGGTAGTTGACTCAAAAACTTAAAGTCATTTGGCTCGTGAGGTCGATCCCTCTTCCACATTCAGGTGAGATCGAGGCATTGCCTCATGTGGAATTCGAACTCGTTCTGACGGCCAAAGCAGCGCCCAACCACTATGGCAACGTCCCGCCGGCTTTTCCTCTCAAAAGAATTTGAAAACAGATGCAGGCTGCAGTATATTGTTTGGATAAAATGTGGGAAAGAATCACGTAGTCAGGACATTAAGTTTCAGCTGTTGATGAAGCTTGCTTGACTTGCTTCGTAAAATATAATCACGTAATCAGTACTCCAAGCTCTATGTACATTTAAGTTCACATTATGCATTGAAACTACAGGAGCGTGCTGTTTCTTGTATGTGCGTTATTGCACTTGTATATCATTATATGAGAATATAGATGTGGTTTATGCATTGCTAACTTGTCAAATTACAAATTGCATCAGCTCATCTCGAAAGATTTACCAAAGAAAATTAATTTACATACATTACTTAGTTTGGTTCAAAATTTCTTTGAACAGGAATCACTGAGGTTACACGCAATCATTTGAAAACTAGCTCTTTCTCACTTACAAGTTAATAGGCTTTCATGATCATTATTGTCAGTATCCACAAATCGCAGCCCAGGCCGGCAGAGTCGGTTCTAGTTCATTGTTTCCTATTGGTGAATGCTAAAGGACAAAACAAAAATCATCATCGCTTCCCACTTGGAATCACGATTATATTAGGTGATAATTTTGATATGTCGATATCAACATTTGAAAGCACATAATTATTATCATCTCTTTAAAACTCATAATTGAGTGAAAATTATAATCTTTTAAGGAATCATTGTGCCCAACACTATTTGCAGTCATGACTATTTCTATCCTTACAAGTTAAGAAAAGCTAATTCACCAACTTCAAAATTTTGTCGATATTCATTCTTCCATGTGAGCTAAGGACTTACTTTCGCCCCCAAAAAGTTATATCAACAAATCTAGAGTTCACACTACTCAGCGTTTGCATTACACATGCCTTTTTATATCGATCCAACGATATGCATTCGTATCTAACCCACACAAAAGAAGATGAGTCCAAGGTGAAAGGGCCTACATGAGCTCAGAGGAACGAATCATGATGAATCATGATGAATGCAAGCCTAAAAAGTTGTCCCACGATTCAATCAGGAACCCTCGCGACCAACTCGAAATCGAATATAAATCTAAGACAGCTGGTTATATTCCCAGGTACGTCCTTATTAGACAAAAGAAAAGATTATATTAGGCGAAAAGTTGTCTAAAGAATCCTGTCATGCTATATTGTCTGAACATGCACAGCACGAACTCCCATAGTTTATCCTTTGACTTGTTGGCAATCCAAATGTGAACGCACATAATTTTCTCCTTATTCAATTTCGAAACTTAAGAGGTGGGGACAAGGTCATGTGATGATGTTCTTTAATGGTGTGAACGCAAATGTTCTCAGTCATTTTGCTTTTCTTCAACCCAGATGTCCCATGTTCTTTTCCTATTTATGCTTAATTCTCTCTCCTGTTTCCAAAAGCTCGGACCCTAACTTTTTTGTCTTGCTCAGACCTTTGCAGGCAAGAGATGTCCCTTCATTTTTATTTCTAGTTTTTTCTTTTTAACATTCAGACGATGTTGAGACCACATTTCGCATGCGTCAGAGCGATCTTGAGAGCACACTTCCCCCACACTGATAAAATCCATTGGAGATTTTACTCCTAAAATGCTCTCAACAAAACCTAACATCAGAAGGAGAATAACAACCTAACATTTTTTTCAAAAGTAGACATATCATGGATAAGTCAGTTTTCTGGCTGAATCATCGATACAGCTTTTGCATACTTCACACCAATGTTTGCAAACCGTAACGGGGGCCATCCTAGATAGGCCACCAGCACACAGTTTTACTGGTCAAGGTGGTTTAACCGGAAAAACTGGACAGCTGGTGGAATGAGTGACATATAATATATTGGCATTATGCAGTCACCAGTCACGCGAGACTTGATGGACCATCAGCATGCAGTTCAATCGGTTCAATTGATTTAATCGGAGAGATTGACCAGTTAGTGAAATAAGTAAATATATCATAGTGCATTTTGTAGCCACGGGTCAAGGGTAGCTACATTGGTCAAGTTTTTGGCTTTTTACATATTATTTAAAGATAAAAGATGAGAAATGGTGTGCACAGTTTGCTAAATATAGTTTAAATAAATCACGTAGCCCAGTTGGTTGGAGGAGTACATCTATCCTTCAAATTGTCAATGGATTGAATTGCCATTTTTGCAACCAAAATCTCTCTTACAACAAATGCTAAATAAGATCAAGACTGACTTAATACGAAATAGTCTGACCAGTTCTATCGATTTCGACCCCATCGGTACAGGGGCATGAACGGAACCAGAGGTCTAATTGACCAAACCGGCCAGTCCAATCTGCTTCAAAAAAACATTGCTTGGGACCTCATCAAAAAGAATAAAAGTAAAGGAAGGAATCAAAAAAGCACTAACCCCAGGACATTGGCGCCACTGCACTAAGCATAGGCTTGAGCGTGAGACTCCACATTGGAAGCCAATTCCCCTTGTCCACGGAGTATGTTGAGATGGACGTACTAATTGTGTAGGAGAGTCTCAAAATTGTCTGGCGAAACGCAAATCACACTATTAATAGAAAAAAAAAAAATTGTAAAATTGTCCAATGAGATTACTTGTAGCCATCTTGATGAACAAAGAATAAGTCAAGCCGACATTTTCATGATAACAATATCAGTGATTACCATGTATTACGTGGGAAGCAAGGATATAATTATGAGCTTCCGTCATCTGCTGCATAAACTAAATGGCAATAAGAGTATAATCGTTAAAAGGTTTAGAGATCCAAAGTAAGACTTGACGTCTGACAAGTCTGACAAAATCCCTTTGTGCATTCCAATTAGATGGCGCAAGAGGTCAGCAAAATGGCGTGCTCGATGTACATACCGGGTTCTTTTATTAGGGTTAAGATTATATGACTATTCAGGCTTTGCTATGGTCCTTGGTTTGTATTTTTTATTGTCTTGAAAAGTTATTTACTAATTGAATAACAAAAATTGCTAATACTAACGCATGTTGGAAAAAATTACAAAGATGTCGAGAAAATTACTTACCATCACAGATACTGTTTTTGTTTACCAACCTAGAATGTAATAAGACGTACTATTTTATATTTAATAAAGTGATGGGCCACCTAGTAGGCAATGGTGTGCGGGCATAAAATCTACTCTCTTCCTATTGGGATAAAAAAAAAAAAAGAAAAAAAAAGAAATATCTTTCTTTCTAATTTTTGTTATATGAAGAAGTGGCAAAATCAAGGGCAAAAAAGGAGTGCCAAACATTCCACTTATCAAAATTTGGTACGGGTGGATACTTAAGCATCAAAACTTTCAAAAAATATACTTAAGTGTCAAAATCGGAGAAAAAAGAAACACTCAAGTGTTAATGGTAAGAATTTTCTACCAAACTGCTGATGTGACCATTTTAAAAAAAAATTATCCACATGGCACTTACATGGCTAGATAAGTCCAAAAACAACATTGTTTTGTCCATAAATTTGATTATTAATATAAATATTAATTTAATTAAACTTTAAAAAAAACTAAATTTAAAAAAGGTGGGGAGAGGGGGAGGCAACATTCAGTGAGGCCTCCACAGCTTTTGCCACCGCCACCCACGACGACAGTGGGGCTAGGGTTGATCGGTGTCGTGCAAGCCTCAACTAGTGACCGGTGACCCTAGCTAACCGCCAACAAGGGCTTGGAGGGCTTATAGGCCTATTCTAGAGGCCGATTCGACGAGGATTGCCGGTCCTCGCCTAGAGGGGCCAAGGGCCGCCACTAGCTACGGCATGGCAAGCGAACTTGCCTAATGTAGCCCAAGAACAGCTACTCGGACGATAGGATCAAGAGAGTGACTTACATGTACGTACGGAAACTTAACCACAAAATCGAGCAGGAATTTTTTTTCTACACTAGTTTGGGAAAATGAGCATAAATTTGTTGATTTAGATTAGAATGACTTGATTACAAAGCCAAAAGAACGATGACTTAAAGATATACAACATTCATGTTTTGAGTTTTCTCAGATAAGCACTACAATTTTGTCGAATTTTGATGGAAGTTGGCGAAATGGGATTGGATAGAATGAAGAAAGGATAGAAACTTCCATGGTCTCTCTTCTAAGCCTCCAAGGAAATTGAAAAGGCATCAATTCTTCAAAATTGATGGCTGCAACTCATCAAGGATGCAGGCTTTAAAATCCCGACTCTTCAAAAATGGAGTGAAAACTCTTCTAGGTTTTCAAAGGGGTTTGAACTTTTCAAAGTTCAAGAGAATTGCACTAAGAAAATTTCATTAATTAAATTTGGTCTCCCATTTACAGAGGTTTGATGACCTTTTATAGTGAAAATAAGAAAAGACTAGATTGAAACCTAGAAACTAATAATCATTTATGTACATGGAAACTATGAGCTATTAAATGTACAATATTTCCAATGCTTGTGGTTATCCCAAAATGTCTTGATAAAAGCTTCAATGCATAGAAAATGACAAAGTCAAAGATGAGGCTCTTCACTTGTGGATGAGAGTGTTGTCGATCTTGAATGCGCGTAGATTTTCTTGATTGGATGATTTTGACTTGAATATAGGCGGCATCATTCCCCCCCTTTTTAGAAGAATTTGTCCCCTAATTCGTATCACCATTATTGTATGAATCACCCAAATAAAATATTAAATGCCGAACAACACGTCATGTATCTTCATATGAGAAGGAAGCTTTAGTTGATGTGCATTAGGATTGATGCACTCAAGAACTTTAAGTGGACCAAGCTTTTGATCATTAAGCTTATTGTAACCTCCAACAGTATGACACTCCAATGGCAAATAAGCCCAAACAAAATCTCTAGGCTCAAAGATAATTTCATGTTGACGTTTGTTGACATCCTTTTTATAAGCCTCAACTTTGCTCTCCAACCTTTGACGTACTTCTTCATGAATTGTCCTCATTCGAGATACAATCTAAATAGCACTGACACTAACACGCCAACACATCGTTTCTCAAAAATAGAGAATTCCGAGATATCGGAACACATTGTATTATTAAATATATATTTTTTATATACATGATAAATATCATTTTTATGATTATATTAATTAAATTAAATTGATTCAAATTCACAAATAAATAAATAATAAAAAAGAGCCTAGAATGATTTTACAATAAAAACATTAATCCACCATTTGTTAGATCATTCATTATTTCAATTTGAAAAATTTAACTCAATTCCAATAATTCATAAAATTTGGAAGAAAATAAAACAAGTAATCCACATTGTGAACTCGCTTGTAGAGCGTGTCGAAGAAGAGCAAAGAAAAAAAAAAACAAACTTGAGGGTGAATTGTGTGTCACAAAAAGTGAGAGCGAAAGAAAAGAGAAGACTAGATTTTTATTCTTTCCCTCTTTATTTTTTATTATTATTTAAGGAATTTTTTTACATATTTTCATTTTGATCCATCATTTATTGAAAATTTTTAAATTGATCCCATATTACGCCAAGATGTTCAAATTACATATCATTTTGACCCATCATTTATTGAAAAATTTTAAATTGACATGGAATTCAAATTTGTATTCAAACATGGAATTCTGAACTTGTGTGTTAGAGAGTGTCAAGAGAATCCAAGTGTTAGATTTTCCGACACGTGTTGATCGAGTATTGGAGAGTGTCGAAGAGTATTCGATATAACATGAAAGCTCTCGGAGAGTGTTGGTGCTTCATAGGATACAATATCTTCCACCTTATCAATAGACTTTGCAGCAAAAGGAATGGGTGCAAGATCAAGAGTAGTCTTCGGTTGACATTCATACACAATCACAAATGGATTATATCCAGTGGTAAGATTCACCAAATAATTATATGTAAATTCTCCAAGTGACAACTGAGTTTCCCAAGAGTGGGGGTTATCATCAATCAAAGTTCTTAATAGATTTCCCAATGACCGATTGAGAACTTCAGTTTTTCCATCCGTTTGGGGATGAAACACAATACCATATTGTATTTTAATGCCAACATTCTTCCATAATTGCCACTAAAAGTGACTAAGGAATTGGTATCCCGATCAAAAGTAATAATCTTAGAAAGGCCACGCAACTTATAGATTTCTTTGAAAAATAACTCAATAATCTGAGAGGCATCCATAATTTTACAACAAGGAATGAAGCGTGCCATTTTTGAAAACCTATCCACAAGCACATTGAATCCATACCTCCTAGTGAATGCAATAATCCAAGGACAAAGTCCATAGAGTTATATTCCCAAGGGGCTTGTGGAAATGGCAATCACAAATAAAAATTAGCATTTGTAGCTTGTCCCTTTCCTACTTGGTAACGTTGACACCTCATCACATGCCAATATACATCACATTTCAATTGAGGCCAAAAATATTTCATTGGAACAAGTTGCACATTCTTGTCACACCCAAAATGTCCATCATGGTGAATTTCATCGGTCACGCTTTGATGAAGAGAACAATCCGGCACACATAGTTGGTTTCCTTTAAAAAGGAAGCCATCACATAAAGTAAAATTAGGAAGCATCTTGTTTTGCACATCAAGAATGATAATGGAAAAATAAGGATCTTCTAATACAACTCCTAAAAGAAATCAAATTGAAGAGTATTAGAACATATAGTATGAATTAAACTCTTCTTTCAACTAAGAGCATCGGCGATGTAATTTTGAATTTTAGCCTTATGCTTGATAATAAGCGTGAACTCTTGAATATATTCAGCCCATTTTGCACGTCTAGAATTGAGCTTTTGCTGCCCTAAAATATAATTGAGAGCTTCATAGTTAGTGTACAAAATAAATTCCCAATGAACAAGATATTGCCTCTAATGCTCAAGTGTGCGAAATAGTGCATAAAATTCCAAATCATAAGTGATGTAACAAAGTTTTGCACCATTCAAATTTTCATTAAAGAAGGCAATGGATTGACCTTGACTTAGAACTCCTCCTATGCCAATACCTGAAGCATCAAAATGCACCTTGAAGACAAGATCAAAGTTGGGTAATGCAAGGATCGAGGTTGTACTCAACTTTTCTTTGAGAATTTCAAAATCTCTTTGTGCTACATTTGTCCACTTCCTTCTTCAAAATTCAAATTGGGCAAGGCAAATAAAAAAAATTGAAGGTCATCTTCTCATTTCTTTATGTAAAATGTGAGTGGGGCTACAATGGTATTAGAATGCGCAATAAACCGCCGGTAAAAAGAAGCTAGACCATCAAAACTATGAACTTCGTGCACATTTGTTGGGGTTGGCTATTCTTTAATTACCTTAATTGTAGCACCGTAAACCAAAATTCCTTCTTTGGATATATGGAATTCCAAGAATAGGATTTGCGGCACCATGAAATAACGCTTGTCAGGGGTTGCATACAAATGTTCTCGTCTTAACACTCGTAATACTTCTTGAAGGTGCCACAAGTGCTCATTAGTAGACTTACTAATAATCAAAATATCATCAAAATAAACCACAATAAACTTCCCAAGACATGGCTTCAAAACTTGGGTCATAAACCTCATGAATGTGGATGGTGCATTAGACAATCCAAATGGCATGATAAGCCACTCAAATAGTCCATATTTGGTTTTGAATTTAGTCTTCCATTCATCTCTGAGCTTGATTCTAATTTGATGATATATGTTCTTCAAATCCAATTTTGAGAAGATGGTTGCACTAGAAAGTTGATCCAAAAGATTATCAAGATGATGATTAGGAAACTGGTACTTGATGGTGACCTTGTTGATTACCCTGCTATCAACACACATTCTTCAAGTGTCATTCTTTTTAGGCACCAAGAGAGCTGGAACAACATACAAACTAAGGCTCTCCCTTATAAAACCCTTATTCAAGACTTCCATAACTTGTCTCTACAATTCTTCATGTTCAATTGGACTCATTTGACAATGAGCTAGATTAGGTAATGAAGCACTGGGCATCAAATCAATTTGATGTTGAATGTCTCTCATGGAAGGAAGACTAAGTGGTAAGTCCAAAGTAAAGACATTGTTAAATTCTTCCAAAAGAGGCTAAACTCGATGAGGTATAGAAGATACAATATCCACACTAGTTTTATTAAGCAAAATATACACAATACTCACCTCCTTCAAAGCATTCTTTCATTGTGAGCAAAGTAGAGGATGAGGAATTCTCAACCAAAGGGATCTTAAAAGGTACGTCTTGAGAGGTTCCTTATTAGGTGCCAAAGTAATTTTCTTTTCTCCATACTCAAAAGAATACATTTTAAGATAAACATCATGAATAGTGTTTCTATGAAATTGCCATGGTCGGCCAAGAATAATATGACTTGCATCCATGGGTAGAACATCACACCATATCTTGTCAAAATAAGTAGAACTAATGAAAATATTGACAAGGCATCATTTCAAAATGGTTACCTCGGTACCTCTCTTCAACCAAGACATTATGTAAGGTGTGGGATATTCTTTCAACTCCAATTTCAAATTGCTTGCCACCACTTCTGATATCATATTCTTACAACAACTCGAGTCAATAGTTAATTGACATACCTTCCCCGAAATAGTGTGAGCTAAGTGAAAAATAGTGGTGCACAACTGCCTATCTCCAATGTCATCTTTAGGAGTGAGAAAAATTTTCCTCATCATGAGAAGTTCGCTAGAATCAAAACGTATTATTTGTTCTTCTTCTGCAGTAATTTCATCATCTTTCAAGTCTCCTTTAGGTGTCTCCTCCGTGTTCTCATTCGATTAATTATCCACCATGAAAATTTTACTGGCTGGTCGATTCTTGTTGTTTCAACAATTACTTGCACAATGACCCATCTCTCCACAAGAATAACAACATGTATCTAAGGTAATTGGTTGTTTCAAATTATTGGGCTGAGTAGAAAGCTTACTAGTGGGTTGTGTCGTAGTAGTTCGTCTCTCGAGTTGGCCACTCACGAGAGAACTAGTCTATTGAGTGAAGTAATTAAGCTTTGGCAATGCTGGTAGTACTTCCAGTGGTTGCTTGATTTGGCGCAAGTCATGGGGGGTTGTTGTCTCCTAGAGTGAGAAGGCTTCATTTTGAGTGCCTGTTGATGTGCATCTCCCAAGTCTCAAATGTCAAGGACTTCTAAGGTGTCTTGTATATAAAGTTGAAAACCATTCAATTACTTGTTCACAATCATCTCTTCCAAATGTTGAATTTTGTTGCGAATCACCAATTCATCAAATTCATCGGTATATTGATCCATTGTTCGCGTATCTTGTCTCAGATTTTGGTACCTTTGATAAAGCTTCCTCTTGTATCCTTTGGAAAGGAAATACTTTTGAATCTCGTCTTCCATTTTTCTCCATGAAGTGATGGAGCCTTGCTAATAGATTGGCGAGTCTACTTCTTAGGTCTCCACCAAGCTATGACCTTGTCTCGGAATCGCATAGCAAGGATACCAACTAGCAATCAACTAGGACATTCCTATGCTCAAAAGCTTCGTTCACAAGTGTCAACCAATCAATAATTTCATTAGCAGAATCAGTACTTGAAAATTTTGGAATGTCTCTCTTGATTTCTTTTTTCTGATCTGATTCATAAACTTCTTGTGCATGATATGAAGCATTCCTCGTACAAGGAAATGATTGAACTCTTTTTGAAAAAGAGGAGTCGCCATTGGATTCTCCAATTCTAGAACAGGGTGGAGTGTTGTTTGCTTCAACCGTCAAGCATTGAACTTCTCAACAAAAGTCATCAATTTGTTGTTGCATATGTTGTAGCAAATTCTCGGCAAGTATTTGTACTTCATTCAATGGAATGGTTCTACTACCTCGATGCCTTGCTTGTCTCGGAGGCATTATCATTTCCTCCAAGGCTTAGATACCAAATGATGTAGTCCAAGGTCAGCTACTCAGATGATAGGACTGTAAGAGTGACCTACACGTATGGAAACTTAATCATAAAATTGGGCAGAAATTTCTGTTTTGCACTAACTCAGGAAAATGAGTATAACTTTGTTGATTCAAATTAGAATGACCTGATTCCAAAGCCAAAAGAATGAAGACTTGAAGATTCACAACTTTGGTGCTTTGAGTTTTCTTAGATAAGTACTATAGGCTTGTCAAATTTTGATAGAAGTCAGCGAAACAAGATTGGACAGAATGTAGAAAGGATAGAAACTTCAATTGTTACTCTTCTAGGCCTTCAAGGAAGTTGAAATGGCATCAATTCTCCGAGATTGATGACTGCAACTCTTCAAGGATGTAGGCTTTAAAAGCTCTAACTCTTCAAGGATGGAGTGAAAACTCTTGTAGGTTTTCAAGGGGGTTTGAACTCTTCAAAGTTTAAGGGAATTGCACTAAGCAAATTTGGTCACACCCCGATCCTTGGGCATGCTCCCATCCCTCACCTTGGTCAATTAATAGTGACGCCCCATGATGCATCGCTGACCCTTTCGTTTTTATTACACATGTGAAAGTATATAATAAGAATCCCCAGACAATAAAGTAATGGGATAAACAAATAAGACTAAAAATTTGAATCTAAAAACCAACACCCTTATGTACATATATAACAACTCAGTCATATATATACATATACAAGCCATACTAAAAGGTCAATTTCTACTTAAACAAGTTTCACAGCAAAAGTCGTCATATAGGAGTGGAGTCTCAATCTTCATCAGAATCTTACTCTAGATCATCCTCGGGGTTCTCCTCTAGGTACTCCTCTTTGGGTTCTTTCTCCTTAGGCTCCTCATCAAGGTCCTGAAATGTTGTCCCACAACCGGGATGAGACTACGTCTTAGCAAGTTCTATCCCCTAAGACCCAATTAGTAAACCAATACACTATGGGCTGCTTAAGCACACACGGGTTGGAGGACTTATCTTGGCCATAGATTCCACCTGCAAATCAGTATAGTCAATAGGCACCCAAACAATCACAGCAAAGCAAAACATCGATCAATCGACTTAGTCGATTACATGTCAAACAAACCATTTCTTGGTCATTTCAATCAATACTATCCATTCTAGACAATAACCTATAAGGTTACCAAGCCAGTATTTTAAACGATCCATTCTTTGCAATGACATTATAAGTCACCAAGTATATTCATCATAACGTCCATTCTACAAAATGACATGTTGAGTCACCGAGCTGTTATGGCATGTCGTTCATTTTACAAAATGACCTATAGGGTCACCAAGCCAACATTTTATACCGTCCATTTTTCAAAATGACATATAGAGTCACCGAGCCGGTATTATATAAATATCATCCTTTCTTCAAAATGACATATAGAACACAGAGCCGATATTGCATATTGTTCATTCTACAAAATGACCCATATGGTCATCGAGCCAGTATTGTCTAACATTCAGATCATGTAATCAATTTGTCAATTTTATCATTTCTGATAAAAGTACATGTGCATGGGCACACGGTCGGCCTTAGCCAAAATATTATAATTTCCTTTCAACAAATTTCACACTTATCTATAGTCCACCAAAACATTTTTGGTTCTGTCAACCGACACCCAATTATTTTCCAATTAATTATCCAAATTGATTAATTCAAGAAAATAATCTTATAATCACAATTAATTCATTTCAGTACAAAATAAAGCTCAATTAAATAAATGGACTACACCACGATAATCAGCATAAAATTTCGGTCGTCGACCATCCCAATCTAATTTTCAGAAAATAATTAATTAAATAAATAATTCCAAAAATTAATAAATAAATACAATAAATCTCATTTATGCCTGTAATGTCTAATTGGAAGCCGATACGAGCTCGGAAAATTATCGAGACTCGTTCAATAACTATCAAGACATGTCTAATTGCTAATTACACTAATCATTCTCCTAACATGCATAGGTAAATCCCTAATTTAATTATTCTAATCTAATATATCCACCTAATTGCATTTAATTAAATCTAATCGATCCCTAAGCATCATTAGCAAACTAAAAAGGGATTAGTAGGCAAACCTCATGTGTTAAAAGTGAAGACTAGAACACCATGACGACGACGCGACGGCAGCCGAACTTAGGCTTATGACGACACCGACGGGCTTGAACTAGGCCTTAAACTTGGTCCTACAAATCTCAAGCCCAAGCTAAGATTTATTCTTGAGTTGGATTGGGCTTGATTCGTGGACTTGGGCTCAGAACAAAAGCTAAAATTACGAACTAGGCTTGCGACGTTTGCTGGGCTTGACTGAAGACAAGCTATTGTGCAAGCTCATAGGAGCTACTGGGCCAAAATTGTTGTAGTGAAGATGGACTTCAAATTGCTGGGCCGAGAAGCCCAGCCCATTCATGGCCACAGCTAGGCTGAGCTAGGGCCGAAGACGCTGAACGGAGACCTACTGGACTGCTGGCTCGGTGGAATGCTTCGATGGACTAAAGCTTAAACGGCAGCTGCTTCGGTGGTGCAAGGAGACCACGGCTGCAACTTGAAGAAATCTCGGTGAAGATGGACAAATGGGCAGCAGCTTGTGCGTGGAGAGAGGGGAAACATGCGTGGGGTGGGGCTACGTCGGCAGGAGGGGGAAGGTGTGCGTGTGTGTGGGGCATGAGTCCAAGGAAGGGAAATAAAACAAAACCAAGTTAATTTTGCTCACTTCAACACAACAAACTTCAATTGGTCAAAGCTAGGTCAAATTTCATACTCACTTGTCCAATTTGAAGTCCAGTTGAAGACCAAAATAAGACGATCCTTTAATCCCATGAATTTTTTTTGAAACCGACTTTCATTTCATTTTTCTCTACATTCGATTTTCTGAACAAACAAATCCGATTGAGGTCTAATTCGAATGCAGAAAAAGCCCAAACAACTTCCATTTACCGATTCACTTATAATAGATGCCAAAAGTCTCTTCCAATTGGCCAATCCGTATTTCCATTCATTTTCCGAATCGTCCGTAATGATTTCCCATAAAAATCCCGAACTCGCCGGAAATTCTTCAAAAGGTGAGCCAATGTTCCTAAAATGACTTGTGACACAGTGAGACTTTCAATTTTTAAAATCAAATTCAAATTCACAGTTACTTTTAATGAAACACGCTTTTAGTGTGACCTTACCTACCTGATAGCTTTTAGAAATTTTTGGTGTAATTGACCCGTGGTCGATTTTTTTCGAGCCACATGTACCTCTTTGACACATTGGCGACTCTTAGTGATCATGAAAATCTCGATATTTCAAATACAAACACAGGGTACCCAAAACAATAGAAAATCGATTTAATGTCGTTCAACGAGAATTTTGCAATTAGGTAAAATCACCCACACTTTGATCATCATCTTAGTGGAATCCACCTATCTCCAATCTATAATCGATTTTTAATTGTGCCGCAATAACACTTACAGACTAACACGGTCGAGCAGTTGATTCTTGGTCTAATTCTCAAGTTTATTGCATTTAAAATCCTTTAATGGCTTCACCAAATAAGTTAGTTATCTCATGAGTGGCCATCTCAAAGAAAAACACTATGGTCACATTAATGAAAGGCCCAAACTTATCCCATCGAATTCAGAACTGAAAATTAGGATGTCACAATTCTTCCCCTCTTATAAAAATTTCGTTTTCAAAATTTAAACATTTATCAATCCTTAAACAAAAAGGTGGGGGTGTCATTGTCTCATCGAGTCTTGCTTTCCCACATATTCTTCGGTCCCGTGGTGTTGTCGAGATCACTTTGACCAAGGAGATCATCTTAGTACACATAATTTGATCTTTTTGAACTAACAACTGAACTGGCTTTCCATGTATGATACTCTATCATCCACATCTAATTCTTTTAAGATTTAGCATGTGGGTCGAGTCAGGCTCATATGTCCTCGACATCGACATGTAAAAGACGTCATACACTTACACCTACGTTGGCAACGATGCAAGATGATATGTTAGGACCCTGATTCTTTCTCTAGAATCCCTAAGGAACTTACATATCTTGGTCTCAGCTTTCCCTCTTTGCTGAAGTGTAAGGTATTCTTCATTGGTGACACATTCCAAAAGATGCAATCACCAATTCAGAACTCTAAGGGTCTTCATTTCTCAACAATTCAACTTTTCTAGCGGCTCTGAGTGGTCCTTAATCTAATTTTGATCTTGGCCATTGCAATCACTAACTACTGCATTGAAGTGAGTCGGCTCCATTCATTTGTCAACAACAACCTCATATGGAATCAGTGCTACCCCGACTCCTTAGTTAACCTATCATAACATTCCATAATGCTATACTTCCATCCCCACTCGGAACTCTTGAGTGATGGTAAAAGTTCTCCCAGCTTGCATTATTGAACTTCCACTTATTAGCACATTTGACACTTGCAACTTGTCTAGCGATATCTATCTTTATATCGTCTCCCAATCGAGTTGACATTGATTCTACTCTACTTGTACTGCTTGGTCAAATACTGCAACTACTTCAGTGAATTCCTGACGAGGTCTCCTTCTTGAGTTCTGTACTGTCTGACACCTATCATCACCCACGATACTTCGGCATTCCATCTTCGAAATCTGAAAGTCAACCCTTCTCTTACCGATATCTTCTTACATGATTTCCTGAACATCCCAATCTGTCAACTAAAGCGTCTACTTCTAACCTGAATATCCGGTCCAATTTTGAGGGTTGCTATAAAATTCGAAAGGTGACCTAACTCAAATTTGAAAACCGAATCTCGAACTTTCTTAAGTAAGGTCTATACTTTAACTAGCATATGCACAATTAAAGACTCTTGTCTCAATGCCTTAATGACTTCTTTCGCTCTTCTAGGGTGATACCAGATATCACCATCCTAGTCCTCCCAAGGTTCTGATTCATGACCCCGTCTCATATTCAACTCCTTTTGAGAGGATAAACACTTGAGACTTTAATAGTTGAGGAAGATTTGGAATATTTCTTCATACCAATTAACATCTTCAAATTTTTAGAGCAAAAATTATTGATGTGAGTTCCAAGTCATGTGTTAAGTAACTCAACTTATGAGGTCTCAACTTGGTGGAACGCGTATGCAACAATCTTCTCATGTTGCAGCAGTACACACTCAGTCCTTTGAATGACACATCACTACAAATCTCGTATCTTTCAGAACCAAATGGAATGGTTAGCACAAGTGTGGTAGTCAGCTTCTAATTAAGCTCTTAGAAACTACTCTCGTACTTGTTTGTCCACACGAACTTTTCTTCTTTCTTCAAGAGTTGAGTATATGGCGGTATTGATGCTGAAGCTCTTTCCACAAATCCTCTATAGTAATCTGATCAACCATATGGCTTCTAATCTCTAATACTATTGTCGGTCTTGGTCATTGCTAACTACTTCGATCTTAATCGGGTCCATGGAAATTCTTTCACCATGTTTAGATGTCTTTCAAGCTCCTTAACATTTCTCAAATACACTAGAATATCATTACACCACACGATCACAAGTGATCTAGATATTCTTTGAACACTTGATTTGTCAAATCTATGACAGCGGCTGGAGCATTCATCAAATCAAATGGCTTTACATTATTCTCACAAGGGCCAATTCAAGTACGAAAAGCTGTCTTCGGTATAACCTCCTTCCTAGTTCTCAACTAACGATAACCTATCCTCAAGTTGATCCTTGAAGACATCAACACTCTTTATAACAAGTCACCCAATTCGTCGATCTTTAGCAATGAACACTTGCTCTTGATTGTCACTTGATTGAGTCAACTATAGTCGATGCATAATTGCAACGAACTATCTTTCTTTCTTTCTCACTAATGAGATTGATGTTTTCCCCAAGGTAATGCACTAACATGCATGAATTCCTCATTCATTAATCCTCACATCTACATCATCGGTTCTATCAATTCAGACAACGACAACTGGTAAAAAGCCTTAATGAGTGTCTCTATCTCGGGTTCTAGCTCGATTGCAACTTCTATCTCTTTTTCTAATGACAATCTAACAATTCTTGTAACAACACATTTAAGAATTCTTGAACTATTAAGATGTCCCCTAATCTTCGATTCTTCAACCTATCTTATCTATGACCACTGACAAGCCATCTTGGCAATCCCCATCTAATAAACGGGTTATCTCACATGATGAGATTAAGGAAGTCGAGAACCCTTCTCGACTCTCAATAAAACTCAACACTTCTACGTGCTCCCGGAATAAGCTGGGTTACTCCTCCATACCAATTGTCACCACAAAATACTCTAAGAGCTAATTCTTTCCACACTTGACAATAAAGTTGTACACCAACGGTCAATCAAGTACAACTCTAGTCAGTGGTTCTTTTTCTACAACCTTAACTTACAACCGAAATTCCACAATTTCATTCCCAACACTCGGAGGCACTATTATGATAAAAATCACCTCAAAACATTCTGCTATTAATCAAAGCATGGTCAGTTCCATTCCTATTTCTTTGCCATCCTAGTGGCGTCATAATGGTAGAAGCAGTAATGGTGTTCTTCTTGAACTCCAACTGACAGTCCCTTACCTTATGGCCATGCTAACTACTTTTAAAGCACTTTCTAGCCACACTTGAACACATGATTAATCTTCCATACTTTTGGCACTCACTTGGTGAGTCCTCTATCTTATGTCAAGTGATAGCATGCCCTCTTGCTTGTGCTGGAGGTTTGTCCCAAAAACCCTATGGTGTGTTCTATGGCGCACTCCCGTTGATCTGTCCTGTCGGCCTTCGAGGACCTTTTCTAACCAAGTAACACTATTAGTCACACTTAGAACAAGCACCCGTCTAAATAGGACACAGGGCTGATCCATGTCAGTTTCCATTACCACAACACACTACATCCTAATTGATGCGGACTTGCCTATCCCATCTTTCCTGATGAGCAAAATAAAATAAATTTTTCCTATCATGGGCTCCTTTCCAAGCTGGTTTCCATCTCTATTGAATCTTAACCTTGTCTCGGATGCAATGGCTTGCTCCTAGATCACATCTCCATATTGGACTTCGGCAAGTGTGGCAACAACAATGGTTCTGGTACTAACAGCGGTAATGGCAACAACGGTAGCTCGATCTTGAGCTTACTAGCTCGACAAGTTCCTTAGGAAAACTTGCGCTTGAATGATCCTGCTGGGCCTAGGATTGTTCGGTGCTGCTACACTCTTAGTACTGACCTACGGCAATACTCTTACACTTGTGCTGGTTTAAGCCGACACTCTGCCACAACCACTTCGAGCGCCGATCCATGTTAGCGTTCTTTCCCGAGTCATGGAGGCTACCATCCTCTTACTAGGAGTTCTTAGCTCCTAATCACTCATACTATAGGCTCTTTATAGAAACATGTTTTCTAAGTCCAATACTTGATTAGAATTCGAGTGATCCATACCAACAAACAATTCTACCAAATCAGCTACCATAGACATGCACTAGCATGAAATAAAGGCCATTCTTACTAATTATCTCATGACTCATCACACCTTATAATTCCAACTATCGACCATGCTTTGATACCATAAAAAGGGGATGTCATGCCCCGATCCTTGGGCACGCACCCATCCTTTACCTTGGTTGATTAATAACGATGTCCCAAGACGCATTGCCAACCCTTTCGTTTTTATTACACATGCGGAAGCATATAATAAAAATTCCCTAGACAATAAAACAATGTGATAGACAAGTAGGACTAAAATCTTAAATCTGAAAACCAACACCCTTATGTACATACATAACAACTCAATCATATATATACATATACAAGCCATACTAAAATGTTAATTTCTACTCAAACAAGTTCCACAACAAAAGTCATCAGGCAGGAGTGGAGTCTCAATCTTCATCGGGATCCTACTCTAGATCATCATCGGGGTTCTCCTCCAGGTACTCCTCTTCGGGTTCTTTCTCCTTAGGTTCCTCATCAAGGTCCTAAAATATTGTCCCACAACCGAGATGAGACTACGTCTCAACAAGTTCTATCCCCTAAGACCCGATTAGTAAACCAATATACTATGGGCAGCCTAAGCACACATGGGTCGGAGGACTTACTTTCACCTTAGATTCCACCTACAAATCAGTACAATCAATAGGCACCCAAACAATCACAGTAGATCGAAACATCAATCAATCGACTTAGTCGATTACATGTCAAACAAACCATTTCTTGGTCATTTCAATCAATACTATCCATTCTACAAAATAACCTATAAGGTTGCTAAGCCAGTATTTTAAACGATCCATTCTCTAAAATGACATTATAAGTCACCAAGTATATTCATCATAACGTCCATTCTACAAAATGACCTATAGGGTCACCGAGCCGACATTTTATACCGTCCATTCTTCAAAATGACATATAGAGTCACCAAGTCGATATTATATAAATATAGTCCTTTCTTCAAAATGACATATAGAGTCACCTAGCCGATATTGTACCGTCCATTCTACAAAATGACCTATATGGTCACTGAGCCAATATTGTATAACATTTAGATCGTGCAATCAATTTATCATTTTTATCATTTCCGATAAAAGTACTCATGCATTGGCACACAGTCAACCTTAGCCAAAATATTATAATTCCTTTCCACAAATCCCACACTTATCTATAGTCTACCAAAAAAATTTCGGTGCTGTCAATTGATACCCGGTTATTTTCCAATTAATTATCCAAATTGATTAATTCATGAAAATAATCTTATAATCACAATTAATTCATTTCAGCACAAAATAAAGCTCAATTAAATAAATAGACTGCACCACGATAATCAACATAAAATTCAAGTCGTCAACCATCCGGTCTAATTTTCAAAAAAAAAATTAATTAAATAATTTCGAAATTTAATAAATAAATACAATAAATCCCATTTAGGCCCATAATGCCGAATTGAAAGCCAATATGAGCCTGGAAAATTACCAAGACCATTATACTAACATGCATAGGTAAATCCCTAATTTAATTATTCTAATCTAATTTATCCATCTAATTGCACTTAATTAAATATAATCAATCCCTAAGCATCATTAGCAAACTAAGAAGGGATTAGTGAGCAAATTTCACTTGTTAAAAGCGGAGACTGGAACACCATGACGACGACGCGATGACAGCCAAACTTGGGCTCACGATGGCATCGATGAGCTTGGACCCGGCCTTAAACTTGGTCCTACAAATCTCAGCCCAAGCTGAGATTTATTCTTGAGTTGGATTGGGCTTGCTTTGCGGACTTAGGCTCAGAACAAAAGCTGAAATTACGAACTGGACTTGTGACACCTGCTGGGCTTGACTGAAGACGGGTTGCTGTGCGGGCTCAAAGGAGCTGCTGGGCCAAAATTGCTGCAGTGAAGATGGACTTCAAATTGCTGGGCCGAGAAGCCTAGCCCATTCATGGCCACAGCGAGGCTGAGCTAGGGCCGAAGACGCTGAACGGAGGCCTGCTGGACTGGTAGCTCGGTGGAATGCTTCGGTGGATTGAAGCTTAAACGGCAGCTGCTTCGGTGGTGCAAAGAGACCACGGCTGCAGCTTGAAGAAATCTCGGTGAAGATGGACAAATGAGCAGCAACTTTGGTCGTGGGCAGCTGGGGGAGGCAGGTGGCGCACAAAGGGATTTGCTGGGTCAACAAAGGGGAAGGATCTTCGCTGGTTGACACACGTGGGCGAGCTACAGGGCAAAATAAATTTCGGTGTTGCTGCTCGCGTGAAGAACCGATGAAGAAGACCCAAGGAAAAATGGAGCTGCAGCGTTCGGTTAAGTGAGGCGGCTGCAGGGGACGTCCACGAAGAGAAGAGGGGAGAGAGAGTGGCGTCTTCGATCACATCAATGAAAACCAAAATGGAAAAACAACAAAGGAGGAAAGGATAAGAGATAGCAGGGACAGTCGGCCATGAGGGGTGAAATTCACGAGAGAGAGAGATGGATATGTATTGACTAAAAGTCAATGAAAGAAAAGCAAAGTGGAGATCAACATGCAGGGGATAGTCGGCCAGGAAGGAAAAAGAGACGTGCGGAGGGGGGTTTGTTCGTGCGTGGAGAGAGGGGAAACGTGCGTGGGGTGGGGCTACGTCGGCAGGAAGGGGGAAGGTGTGCGTGTGTGTGGGGCATGAGTCCAAGGAAGGGAAATAAAACAAAACCAAGTTAATTTTGCTCACTTCAACACAACAAACTTCAATTGGTCAAGCTAGGTCAAATTTCATACCCACTTGTCCAATTTGAAGTCCAGTTGAAGACCAAAATAAGATGGTCCTTTAATCCCATGAATTTTCTTTGAAACCAACTTTCATTTTATTTTTCTCCGCATCCGATTTTCTAAACAAACAAATCCGGTTAAGGTCTAATTCAAATGCAGAAAAATCCCAAACAACTTCCATTCACCGATTCACTTACACCATATGCCAAAAGTCTCTTCCGTATTTCCGTTTGTTTTTTGAATCGTCCGTATTTCCGTTCGTTTTCCGAATCGTCCCTAATGATTTCCCATAAAAATCCCGAACTTGGCAGAAATTCTTTAAAATGTGAGCCAACGTTCCTAAAATGACTTGTGACACATCGGAACTTTCAATTTCTGAAATCAAATTTAAATTCACAGTTATTTTCAATCAGACGCGCTTTTCGTGTGACCTTACCTATTGAGTAGCTTTTTGAAATTTTTGGTGCAATTGACCCATGGTCGATTTTTTTCGAGCCACACGTACCTCTTCGACACATTGGCGCCTCTCGGTGATCGTGAAAATTCTAAGGTTTCAAATACGGATACAAGGTATCCAAAACGATAGAAAATCGGTTTAATGTCGTTCGATGAGAATTTTGCAATCAGGTGGAATCACCCGCACTTTGATTGTCGTCTTAGTTGAATCAACCTATCTCAACTGATCGATTTTTAATTGTGCCGCAATGACCCTTGTAGACTAGCACGGTCGAGCAGTCGATTCCTGGTCGAATTCTCAAGTTTATTGCATTTAAAATCCTTTAATGGCTTCACCAGATAGGTAAGTTATCTCATGAATGGTCATCTCAGAGAAAAACACTATAGTCACATTGATGAAAGGCCCGACTTATCCCATCGAATTCAGAATTGAAAATCATGATGTCACAAATTTATTAATCAAATTTGGTCTCCCACTTATAGAGGTTTGATGACTTTTAGGAGCTCTTAAATGTATAATATTTCCAATGCTTGCAATTATCCCAAAGTGTTTTGATGCATTGAAAATGATAGAATTTTTATGACAAAGTCAAAGATGAAGCTCTTCACTTGTAGATGAGGTTTATCAATATTAGGTTTACCGGTAAGAGTTTCATTGATCTTGAATGCACATGGACCCTCTTTGTTGAACGAGTTGGACTTGAATATGGGCTGCATCATCGCCCCAGCCAACGACGGCCCTTGAGCCGACTGAGTGAGGGCCAACAATCCTCTTCGAATTTGGGGATGGCTATGACCCCTTGCCTTAGATTTGGGTGAGGGCCTACAAGGCACTTGCCTACCATCAGCAAGAGTTGCCAGCCATTGGCTAAGGCTCGATCGACCCTCGCCCCACTGCTACTGCCCCTTTTTAGTGATGGTGGGGTGACATCGGCAAGGGCTATGGAGCCCCTTACTAAATGTTACCCCCTAGGTTTTTCTAATTATTTTTAAATTTAATTTAATTTAATTATTATTTATCAAATTTTACATCTAATTGCTAAGTAGAGAACTCCAGTGAGTCACGTAGATTACATTTATTCTTAAAATAATGACACATCAAATCTTGAATAAAAAACTTCTTAAGTTAACAAAATGATTATTATAATTCAAATAAATAAATAAATAATATTTGAATTCAATATAAGCAATTCAAAATAACAAAAAATAGTTATTTAATTTAATCTTATTTTTATTTACATATTCGAATTTAATTCCATTTTATAATACAAATTCAATGTATAAATAAAAATATATATTTATATTTATTACATATTTTAGTTATTTTGTAATTTAGGCATATTAGTACAATTTACTATTTAATAAAATTTTATGAGAGAATGATAAATGGGAAAGAAAGAAATAAAAAAGAAATTAATTTAGAAAGAGAGGAAAATAAAATAAAATAAAATAAAAATAAAGTGGGCAAGAGTATCGCGAGAAATTTTTATATTTTACTTTGTGCCAATTCAATCATTTCCAGCTAATTTTGACCAAATTTTGCTAATTAGGCGTCAACCAATTAATGTAGATAACTTTTAATAATATATTTAATACTTTTTAATTTTTTGATATTTTTTCTTTTTTTCTATTTTCCTTCTCCTCTTCCTTCCTACATTTGGTCGCTGGGTCTCAGCAATTGGCTAGAGGCGACAACTAGCGAGGCCATACCGCAAGGGCTGCCTCGCGTTGGGCAACGAGGCTTCACTCTTGCCAACCCAACGCGAGGCAACCCTCATGGCCTAAGCTACCTTAAGCTGGCCTCATGTTGGGCTGGTGAGGCTTGACCCTCACCAAATCCAAAGAGGGCAAGCCTCACCACCCAAGTGCAAGGCCACCCTCGCGACCACTAATGAGGGCTCAAGCCTTGCTAGTGACCGATGAGGTTGACCAACCTTGCCCATGGTTGGTGAGGCTTAACCCTCGCTAGATTCAACAAGGAAGAGCCTCACTAGCCCAACGTGAGGCCACCCTCATGGCCACTAGCTAGGGCTCAAGCCTCGCTTGTGACCGGTGAGATTGACCTTGACCTCAACCTCGCCAGCCATCATCTCTAGCTAATCATCGAGGTCCAACTACCGGCTGGGGGAAGGAGGAAGAGAAGGAAAAAAAAAAAAAACAAAACTATTAAAATATTATTAAAAATTGTCCACATTAGCACCGATCGTGTCACATTAGCTAGTCGACACCCAGTCAGTAAAATCCCATCAAAATTAATCAAAAAGAACTAAATTAACACCAAGTAAAAATGTTTATGACTAAATTGACACAAAAAA
Source organism: Eucalyptus victrix (assembly GCA_016097545.1). Taxonomy (NCBI): domain Eukaryota; kingdom Viridiplantae; phylum Streptophyta; class Magnoliopsida; order Myrtales; family Myrtaceae; genus Eucalyptus; species Eucalyptus victrix. The sequence continues at coordinate 10,562,391 of CM027843.1, forward strand.
AAAAGATTTATAACTAAATTGACATAAATACAAAAGATTTATGGATTTTGTTAACACTTTTCCCGATAATAAATGATAGATTGCGAGATCGTTAGGGCTCAAAACTTTTCCATCTAAGAGTTGAATAATCTGAATAAGTGTCTCATGCATAGACACTAGATTATATAAAAATTACACAAGTGAAAAATCTAAACAATTCAATCAATATTGCTAATCTGTTCATAAAACTCAATGAAAAAAATCAACTCATTAATTTTAAGTTGAGGTCAGGTGAGCGCCATAATTATATTATATTTGCTAATTTACAGTAGACTACATTATACTACAATAGGAATAACTGCATAAGTCTTTACCAGGAACGAACGAAATTGGCAAAGATGATACGTGCTCTCCAAAGAAGGTGATTTCCAGTTTTTTCCTTGAAATTTGACAAGCCCTACTTCGATTTGGTTTTCTCGTGTTGACTCTGAGAAAGCAGCTCAAATTTCAATCTCAAAATCGCCTCTCTATGAACACTGTACTCTCTGCAGAGGTAAGACCGTACTCTTTTTTTTTTTTTTTGGGTATTGAAGACTGTACTTTTAACTCCTCATCTCTTTTTCTTTGCTTTTTTGTCCTTTTTGAATTCCGTTGATGATTTCGTCTCCTTGAACAAGTCTCCTTCGACTTTCACTTTTCTTCCCTAATGTTCTTTGACTATAAGATCGCGCTTCCTGAATTGGATTTTCCTTGAAGGAAGATAATCGCGAGGGCCATTGAGTGACGTCAGAAGAGGGCGAGATCTATCGGGGAACGAGGAGGAGGAGGAAAGATTCCCAGTACGGAGATGAATCCGCATTCGAGCAGCCGCGACCACATCACTTTCGCCAAGAGGAGGAATTCGCTGATGAAGAAGGCCAAGGATCTATCGCAACTCTGCGATGCCGAGGTCGGAATCATCATCTTCTCCTGCACTGGACAGCTCTATGAGTACTCGAGCTCGAGGTCAGTGTGCATCAATAGATTCGACTCGCCTTGTCTCCCTCTCCCTTCCTCGCACATGCGCGCCCGCACACCCACACGGGCACGCACGAATCATGATACGTGTGCATGTGCTTCTTCTTCTTGCAGCTTTAGCTGCCACTCTGGCGCAACTTTTTCTTCCATGTCGGGATTGATTTCTGAGATGACGACGCTGCTTCGACTTACACCTAGTTTTAGAGTTAAGCATCACTATCGGTTCAACTTTTTGAATTTCTTTGTTATGTCTTCTCTCGTGTCACTAAAGCTTCATATGTTCAGTTCAGTTCAAACTTACTAAACTGATTATTCAGTGCTTCAACTGTCTGCGAGTTGAATATCAACGCTGTTGTGACTCTTGTTTTTAGTTCAACTTTTGCCCTAAATTTTCCTTTTCCTTCACCTATGAATCAACCAAGTAAGTAACCGTCTAAAATCCACAAATGTTTTATATGCCTCAAGAGCATCAAATACCGTCTTCCATTCTTGATTACATCAATCTTTATGATATAGATCTCTTGGAGTGACTCTTGTTTGTGTTCAGCATGGACTCAGTCATCGAATGCTACAACAATCTGAAGCGGGAGGCCCAACCGGAACTGGATCAGCCAACCTTTGATGCCAAGGTACGTCACATAAACATCCTAGCCTTCGACACTATCACAGGAGAACACACATTGATGTTAAATTAGTTATCTGGGAATTTCTTCTAATTACTGTTTGCAGGTTTTAGAAGAAGAGATAGCAAACTTGAATCGTCAACTCCAAGGTCTGCAAGAGTACCACAGGTACATCAGTGTCACAATTTAAGAGCTTCCTACAGTAGTGTGTATGCAAGTATCCTCGTAGTCAAATACCAATTATGTATCTGCAAAGTAGAAAAGAGTGAATGAATTAAAGTCGAGAGGCATTTGGATAAGTGCAAAGTCTTTATTCTTGTCAAGAACTAAGTCTGCCCAATTAAGGTACAATTTAGTGTTTTGAATTTCAAATTCTTGGAACATTTCCCTTTAATTTTCTAAGACTATAGTGCTCCCATTTATGTTCATACTCTCATCAACTTAATTTCTACCACTCTAATTTTTTGGTGCTTTTTTCACTCACTACAATTCTCTCAAATGTTCACTTTTTTCAACTCTAGGCTTACATGGACTAATAATAGTAGTCCCTCATCCATACTTATGACTCAGTACCATACTTCAGCATGCTTTTAAATGGAGACTTTTCTTAAAGCCTCAAAAGTCTCTTTCTTTTTTCACGTTCTCAGTTCCCATGCACATATATTTGGTTTGAACTTATCAATTATTAGGCATTAGATATATCTCCGACTCCACATCATTTGTGTATGAGCCTCAAATTAGTACAACGTATCGTAAAATCATGCAAGCACGAGTAAGGCTCGACCAGAGAGGACAATATTGAGCTAGCAACAGACTTGAGTGGGGCTGCCTTCAGGGGTAATAGAGCCAGGATGAGAATATTAGGCATCAATATGTTCCTCATATCCCATCGCACATGTCTTGGTTGTTATCCACGGTCTTATACTACTTCAAATTAGTTTGACAAGTTTCAAAACCAAAAGCAAACAATGTCAGGCAAGCGACTGAACTGAGTTGGGCTGCCTTATAGACTTTGATCACTTTCTAACACTCCTTATCCTTTCTATAGAGAATAAAATATAGTTTCAAACAATGTTCTTTCCTCTGGAGAAATTTAAATATATGCTTCTCAGTTGGCGTTTTTGAGATGTGACCAAATCTTTCGCCATTGCAACATTAATCTTTGATACAAATCCTTCAATCCTCCCCTGGTCTGTCTCCATTTGCATAAATGCCCTTCTTGTTGTGTTCCTGCCTGTCTACCATCAATAGAAAAGTAAAATGTGTTTTCTCAGTAGTTGTGATCCTTTGAACATAAATCCAAATCGTCAACCATCTTCACCTTCTTCACTAGAATCAGCTTCACGCCAGTCAAACACCAGTTTATATGGCTCTATTTGAAGCTTCACTCAGGTTGGTTGACCTGAGTCAGGCTATCTTCAATTGTGTTAGAGATAATTATGAGATTCTCCACACCTTTCTTGATTGTGCATGTATGTCCCTTGATTGTGCACTTGCCTAACGTATTTGTTGGAGCCAAGATGAGTCTACGGTGCTTAAGTTTTTGATTTGTTTGTTTGGTTATTATATTGGAAGAAATCCATACTCAAGTTTGTTTTTTTTAATTTAACCAGAGTCTTCTATAGAAACATATATGGCATGGCTCATATTATGATGTGGATGATGTGTAAATGCAAACCATCTTCTTTGATCAAGAATTATAGTATGAGCAGTTACACATAAGGAGGCTACTTGAGTACTTGCAGGCAACTGATGGGTGAAGACCTCTCTGGCTTGAGTGTGAAGGATATACAGAATTTGGAGAACCAATTAGAAATGAGCTTATCGACTATCCGCCTTCAAAAGGTACTTTTGGACATAGTATTATCATCCCATATATGTTAAACAACGAATTATGCATCTAATCATCTCATGTTATACTGTGATTCAGGAGCAGATTATGACGGATCAAATAAATGAGCTCCATCGCAAGGTCTTACTTTGGCTATAGACCCCTGTTATTCTTTCTCCTGGTTCAACCGTAAGTCAGCTAATACTGGATTAATTTACTGCAGAGAAACCTCATTCATCAAGAAAATATAGAGCTGCAAGAGAAGGTAAATCTTATTAACAAAGAAAATTCAGAATTCCTGGAGGTGTCTTTGTATGTGCAGATACACACAACTTGGGCACGCAGACGGACATTCTCTGATTGTTTCGAATGTTTTTACGTTACCAGGTTCTCATCTTATAAATGAGGATATTTGTTTCAAATGAGATACTTACACAAAGTTGACAGCATGTGCCGACATTTTGCTGGTCTTTGCCATAAGCAAATATGTTTCTTGATGTGGAGTGAACTATATATTAAGCCTATCTTCCTATCTTGACAGGATGAATCATACTGGCTGCATTAGTGATTATTTTTTCTTGGTCTAAGCAGTTTTAGTGAATATTATGAATTGGGTTATCACTGCATTTTCTTTTGGCGGTCACCTTAACATTTTCAGTGTCAGATCCACAGGGAAGAGAGTTCTAGTAGTGAGGCCAACAGATTTCATGTATTATATGGCATTAACACTGGAGATGATACAGATATACCAATTCCTTCCCCTTCGAGACGGCCCTCGCGTCGAAATAGGAGCACAACTCCTCCGGTGACCACAGAATTGGCGTGAGTTGTTTACTCCTTTGCACTTCCAACGTACAAGCCCTGAATACTTTTTATGCCTTACTTTTGTCGATATTCTTCAAGAAGACATTAAATCGAAAATCCTTTTGACAGGTTACGATTATCTCGATCAGGCGACTTCACGACTATAGATGATAATGAGTAGCCTCTGTGCTCCCTCACCATTAAAGCACTGATTGCTGCCAGTTTTGATGTGAGCAAGCAGATCTTTAATTTCACTTCAACGGCCAGACAAAACCTAAGGTTTTTGCAAGAGATTCATACTAAGATTCACTGTATCGATTTTATGTCCTAATTGCTTGTAAACAGATGATTACCCTTAAAAAGGATTTGGGCCAATGGTTTAATTCCAAGGTTAATGAATCCGAAGAATGAGTCGGTTGCCTTCATTTCAACCATAAACTTTGATCGAGCAATTCATTTTTTTCTTTTCTTTTCCTTTTTAGAATAACGCACATCGATCATATTTTTTTTTTAATTTCCATAATCCCACAATTAAATTTGGTGGGTAAGTTCTACCATATGACTCAAATTCACGAGTATGTTACATGGTTATTTTCTGATAGATCATCAATCAATATCTTGCTTGATTGGAGCATTTAGTGCCTCTTCAATTTCGTAAGGTGGACCTTGAGAAATGGATCTATTCGCATCCCACTATTCACTTTATACAAGAACAGTTACAGAATTTAACAAGAAACTTCATCCTTTTTGGAGAGTTCTAATGCATGTGAGGCATACCAAAAGATCAAAATATGTATAACTACACATGCCATTTGGTTACTCTAATTATTGTTATGGATACACTTACCTTTTTTTTTTTTTTTTTGTTATATAATGCATTCTCAACTTTTTGGTATGTTTACATAACTTGTTCAATATACAAATATAGAAAGGTACATCTTCGGCAATTTCTTAAATACATGAGAAAATTGAAATTTTGAAGCATTAGATTATTCGTAATTTTTATTCATAATTACGAATAATTTATTGAACATGGTTATTAAATGTATTTGATCGATACTCCATTACCAAATAATAATAATAATAATAATAATAATAATAATAATAATAATAATAATAATAATAATAATAATGAAAAGTTATAAATTGTTATATCAAATGAAAAGTTATAAATTGTTACATCAAACTTTAATATCGTTCTTATTATATAACACTAAAAAACACTTAAGCATTGACCGGGACGTGGTCATTTACCCTATAGTAACAATTCTCTAACTCGATTGATACAAAGCAATCCAAAAGTATTTGTATGGACTCCAAAATTTTGGCAACCGATTCATCATTTTTGCTAATTGTTAGGCCTGCCCGGCCTCTTTTCCTTTTGTTCCCCCTCCTAGGCCGGCCCATCCCATTTTCTTTTCCGGTTTCAGCCCGCTCTATTTCCCTTTTGGTTTTCTTCTTCCTCTCTCGCCCTTCACGCGAGTGACGGAGAGAGCAGAAGACGACGACGTACAGAGCAACAGGGCCAGAGAGCAGGCGTCGACCAAGGCTGGCGGTCGGGGGGGGCAAGTCGGCACGGTGAGCCGGCGGAGGCAGGCGCGCATGGTGCCTGCCGGGGGAGCTTAAAAGGGGAAGGTCGGAGAGAGAAGTCCGTGGATTTTTTGGTCCCCGAGCCTTGGCTGAAAGGAGGCCCACCCGAGTTTCGGCCGCCGCCGCCGCCGGCTGGCCAGGCGGAGGCGGAGCCCTCGGCCTGGGGCGGCTAGGGCGGTGCGCCCTCGGCCGGACTGAGGTGAGCGTCATCTCTGTCGCGGCGCGGTTGCAGGAGGGGGACCGCGAACCGGGTCGGTCAGGCCGGGGCCGGGGGCCGGGTCGGGTCTGGTAGGCCCGGGCTTGTTGTGCATGGGCCGGCTCATTTTTTTGGCTAGGCTGAATTTGTCATGGTGGATTTAGTGTGTGTGCGTTTCATTTGGGCTTAGTGGGTTTAGGTTTGGTCTGGGCTTGAATAGAATAGTGGGCCAGGCTGACTTCATTGAGGGTTTTAGGGGGTTTGGGCTTGCTCGGACTGGGCTCACGTGCTAAGCCCAGAATGACTGAGGGCCTGGGGCCCTGAGACCCCAGACGGCGGAGCCGGGTCCCTACTTTCGGAAAATTTTATATTTTATAAAAATTAGGAGAAAGCTTTAAAAATAGTTTTTGAGTAGTTTTCACTTAAAATGCGTGAATATCCTTGATAAAAAAAAATTGTCTTCAAAATTGAACAAGCTCCTATGATTTTATAAATAAGGTTTGAATGTTCTTAAAGACAAATGTTAGGTTGCTTTTTGCGCATTTCGATTTCAATTATCACTTTATTGCGCACTTTTGAATATATTAATTGTGGTTTCTCTTTAGCCTTGTTCAGGAATGGGTTTTTCTTGATAGAAACGATTGAATATGTCCAAAAAGCTAGATATATCTACTATATGGATACATACAGTGTACTGAGTGGAAATTAGCAGCATACCAATTGGATATCAATGATGTACTGGAAAGCTAGGTATCAGTAACTGCGGATATAAGCAAAACACATACAACCTTTGACAACAATTTTTTCAGACTTTGAGATTATTAATGGCTTTGTGATCCAATATGGATTTCTAATTCGAAAGATTTTAATTTCCATTAATCTTAAATATTATCTTCCCAATAATATTCAATCATGAGAGATACCTTGATTGATTATAAAGGCAAGATTCTCCCCATAGCCAAGGCACTTCAATTTTGGGAACCAAGATTTGATTTTATGGATAACCAAATCTATGACATTCTCATATATCAACCTCAACAACTACCCAAACTTCTCAACAATTGTCCAATGGCTAGATTGGAGATTGATCCTCTTAAAACTTGTTCAACAAGAAGCTTGAATGGGAGGAGTATGAAAGAAGACCAAGGCGCTAAAGAGAGATATCAAGATCTCATAATTCGATATTTTGAGAGAGCTTTACATCCTTTTCCATTGTTTTCTATGAGCTTAATATTGTAATCTTTTTTGAAGTGTTGGCAGAACTATAATTAGTACTTAGGTGAGAGATAGTGAGACCTATATATGCTTGGATATAAGTAGCACCGGTCTTGAGGAAAAGGGCTTGAGTTATAAGCAGCGTACTATAACTTTTCAACTATTGGTTAATGAAATCCAACATATAGGATATTAGTCTGAAATAGTGACTGTAGATTTATACTAAGCTGAACCATATACATTGTTCTTTATTTCTCTGATAATATTCATTTATTATCGGATTGAAACATTGCACTGCATTGCTTGATTTAACTAGAATATGCTTATATCAACACTCTGTTTCACCTGATAATTTTTATATCAATCTAGGCATCTTTAAATCTGTAATGTTTTTTCAAGATTTATTAAAATCACCTATTCACCTCCTTAGATGATTGTGTTAGTTAACATCAAGAGAGCGAGAAAGCAAGCCTCTGAAAGAGAAGAAATTGTCTGAGCAACATTTCATAAAATTTAATCAGATATTTCCACGACGGATACAATTCCCTGCCCAAGGAGCCACGTGAATTCGGTACGACCACCAATCAGATCACTCAATTTTTCCAGGGTTTAGTTTAGCATTAGTCCGTTAACGTGCTTGGAAAAAACGTTGCAATTTGCCAAGTTAATATTCTGGGCCGGCTTATTACATCGTGGCCCAATGTCCATCATAGACATGGCCCCATTGACATACGCCGCAATCAAGTCCACGAGAATTTTGTCACTACTTGGACAAACCCTTTAATTTTCCTTATTTAAATTCGGACATAATTACTTTACCAATATTATATCCATAGCACTTAACACGTCCTTCTTCTTTTTTCTGCCCGCCGCGAGCGGATCACGAGAAAAGCACATAAAGACATGGACGGGACAGAGATCGAGATGCCACCTATTCTATTAAATACTAAGCACATCTAGAATAATGCGCTAACAAATGAATAGATGAATAAAAGGACATAGAGCTAGTCAAATGCGTGATGATTAATGAAATATTCCACGATGTGTTCACACTTGAAATTTTATGCTAATCATCTATGGTTGCGACTTGAATTTCTTCGATATAATCCTAGCAACCATGTTGTCCTCCTTGAATGATTGCTAAGAGGTTCCACAGGCATGTGGATCGGAAAAATTTGATGATGAACAACCAACAAGTCAAACCCTAATGATGTTATATTCTGCCGTGTAAACTTTAATTTGGTACTCGCAAAAGATAGTGGTGATACTACATGCATGCACATTTTATTAGAAGTCCATTTCCTATGCTATAGTTTATAAAGGCTGCTTTCTAATTCGTTATTAGTTTCACTTAGATGCGCAATTTAATAAATGCAAAATGCTTGCCTTTGTCTCTCATTTTGTAATTGTTTAATGTAGTTGTGGTGGATACTGGATACTACTTCAATTCTAATGAAAATTGCTTCCACTAAGAGTATTTAGTTTCTTTTCCATGGAAATGATGCAATAATCTTTGTCATCATTGGATGAACTCTCTCAACTATAACTCATTGCATAAGTTTACTCTACCTTCTAGAAATGAAATGATATTATTGGACGCTATTTTAAAATTGCTTCTTGTTGTGATTTGTATCTACTTAATCATTTTTATATCATCCATCTTTTATTAAAATTCATGATTCAAGCATGTGTATTAACTTTCTCTTAATTCATTTTAATTTGATTTGTTGAGTTCGATAGCCTAGCACCATGACGGTCATAATAAGCCCAAAACAATTGCTCCTTGTTCCTTTATAATATATTGAGATTTTGTGGGACTACTATCAATTATTCTAAAAGTTTAAACTATTAGATAAATGCATGATTTATAGCTAATTGAGGTTTGCCCTTCATTACATAAAAAAATTTAAAATATGAGATAGTTTGGGCTAGTATGATCTAGTTCCTCTTTAGGAATAAAAAAACCCAATTGGTTATTCTTGATTCCAATCGGAAACGAGACCAATTCCCACAAAAATCACGCAAAACTTATCAGTTTAGTTTGATTTACAGTTTAACTTGGGATTGGTGCTCACCTCTAGCAAAAATAACGCATGCTAGAAGTTCTCGAGACGTAAAAGAGAGGCCGTTCTATGTTTGAAGTAGGAACCCCAAAAGGATAGGCTCATGCATCCTGATCTTAGATGCATTGAATGACAGAATTGTTAGTGTGTAATTGCATCAAGAATTGAAAGATATTGATGTATTTTTAAAACCTCTAATTGTGCCGCCACCATAAAATTACGTAACTCGGATATATCATTTTTTATATGCTTTTCTTGGTTATCTAAAATCAAATTTAGAGTAGACTATAAAGCTAAATTATGGTCGCAAGAAAGATTTAAATCAGTATATATTCTTTCGATTTTCTTGTATTAAGAATACCATTAGCCAATTTACTTTACATAGAACATATTGTTAGCGATTAATTAGCTTTAACTGAAGAAATATATTTAATCCATGACTTGAGAATTACAAGTTTACTTTTGACCATATGCAGTACAAGATCGTTAATATATGGTGCAGAGCAAGAAAATGTCTTCTTGCAGAACCAAGCTCACACCTCTCCCAAGTAGAATCAACTAATCATTCGTCTTTCCATTTTTTAACATATAAAAGCCACACGACTGTTAAATCACGGTACCAAATTTAACACATACATTATCCATTGGCCATATTATGCACTGCACAGTTTGTTTTATTGGATTAAGTATATGTCCATTGAGAACCTATGATAGGAAACTTATTCATAATTAACTACATGGATCAATTGCTAAAAACAAGTGTCAAAGAAATGGTCTTAGACCGGGGTAAGTGGATCTTAGTTCTCATATAAACAGACACCTATCTTTACCCCTCTTTGCCGTATCCGAATGGTTTGTAGCACAATCACAATGAAATATAGAATAAACGCGAGAAAGAGAATTTGAGATACAATGATTTATTCTGATTCACTCTTAAATTAAGGCTACATCCATAAGAAAATTCTGTTATAATTAGCACTTTACACCAATCTATTGTAATTCATTATGATGGGAACATAAGAATTTGAATGAGCCTTTCGTACCATTCTGTCAATGGGAAGTAGGAATCACACCCCAACACCTTCCCACTTGGCAAATACTCCACATGCTTCTTTAGACATAACACAATTGTACATCATCTAAACATTTCTACATTTACTGCCTTGGTAAAAGAAAACTGCACTATTCACTTGTGTGTCAATTTTTTTTTAGCACTATAACCTTCCGTTCCACTTTCTCATGGATGAAGTGATATTATATGTTGATGTGCTTTGTTTTAATACAAAAGTCAAGATTCTTCTTAGCTCTCTGACTATGATGGCCCGTTCCATCATATCGATGGGAAATATAAATCACACTCTAATATAATCCAAAAAAGCCTCGAAATAATGGGCTTTGTGATAACTAATCCCGTTTCATTAAAAAAAACTTGCGAATATTAAAATAATTTACTTTGCCTCTAAGTTCTTCCCCCCTCATCGTGGACCCCCATCAAATGGCAGCCCTACTTACGGAGAACTGCACTTTGAAGGGGCCATTTTCAAGACGACCGACGACTTTCTTCAGTCTCCAATCCTGTGACGCCATCCACTTAAAACCCTAACCAAGAACGTGGAGTCGTACTGATCTGTTGTCTTTTTCTGTTTCTGGAAGTTTATAATCACAAGGGTTGTCAGAGAAACGCCGTTCTTCGCCATCATCTTTCATTTCAGCCAGTTTTTCATCATTTTTTCTGATCCTGTCTTGAGAAAAAGAACCGTCATCCTTTTTGATCTAGAAAGATCTGCTCACAAGTGGTGAGAAGCGAAGATGGTGAAGGGGAAGATCGCAATCCGAAGGATTACTAGCTCGAAGAGCAGGCAAGTGACTTTCTTCAAGAGAAGGACTGGGCTACTGAAGAAGGCAAAGGAGCTCTCGATTCTTTGCGACGCTGAGATTGGTGTCATCATCTTCTCCTGCACTGGCAAGCTTTACGAGTACGCAAGCACCAGGTGAGCTCTCTCTCTCTCTCTCTCTCTCTCTCTCTCTCTCTCTCTCCATCAACAATTAAACTTGTCTTGGTGCCTTGTAGAGAGAGCAGAAAAGATGTAACAATTTTGGTAGGAAAAATTGGGCATATGAAATCCATTGGTGGTCTATATTTCCCTTTTTCAGCCCAATTAACTGCAGCCTCTAGCTGGAATGGAGATCAAAATAGCTAGATCTCGTGCTTAAAGATATTTTGATTTTTTGGCTTATTCAATCATTTCAACAAGATTCATTTATTTTCTCGAGAAACAGAGTCATATCATTTCACGTGATACTCCATTTTGACAAAATATGGGGAAGAAGTATTTCAAAAATTGAGTTTCATCAACTAGTTGTGAATCTCGATTTACCTTCGACCAATCAAAAATGCCGATGAAACTAAGGGCATTTTCATTTTGTCTTAAAACTTAGAACTTGTGGGAAAAAAAAGAGGACAAATCTTCTGAAAATTTGTCACAGAAGTAAAATTTCTTTAAGCGCGATGTCTAGTCTTTCATTGCTCAGAATCTGTTTGTTTGAAATCTGATATAGATGAGGGGATTGCAAATAACTAAATAGTACGAACGAGTCTATACAAGAAGGATGTGCCTCGTGGATTTTTCATGAACTTGACAATCTGCAAGAAATCTGTTCTTGCCTTTTTCACGCAGCATTTGAAATTGTTCTTGTGTTTTCTCTTTAGCATTAATTCAGTTATCGAGCGTTATAACAAAACGAAGCGAGACAACCAGCGACAACATGTGACTGCCGCGGAGATCCAGGTAAATGGCAAAGACCCAGTAAAAGCTCACGTGTTGTCTTTAACTAGTAATAGCTAGGTATTTCTTTTGTGCTCTCGTTTGATTGACCGAATTGGAAGTTCAACTTTAAGTCACGTCGAAAGCTTGCACATGTAATTTCATGAATGGGCACGAGGTGCTAATCAATGATGGAGAAGACCCAAACAATTAGCCGACTAGATTTGTGAAAACATCTTATATCATATTTCTAAAGCTTTTAAAACACTACATCGTGAGACATGTATGATTTTTGTATTTATTATGAGATCACTATCAATTCTTCTAAAAGATCGAGATAATTAATGGAGGTGTGATTTCACTCAGTTTCTCTAGGCATGTGCATGTTGGAACTTGGCTGATCACTGAAAGTTACTTATGGTAAGGGATGCAAATTGATGGCAGTCTTTATATATTTAATTATATCTAAGACTTCCATTTTTGATACCATGTGAAAAATTCTATGGAACATTACAATCCATCGGAAAGCTTATCCTCGACATATAGGTAGAGCTTGATGCAAGTATGTAAGGTAGGATGGAAGCTTATAAATAAGATATGTTAATCTTAAAGCACCACCAATTAGAGCAAACAGAATGAGGATTTGTACGTGAAGTTGAAGAATGGAAATTAAGATGAACAAGATAAGGTGAACAAGATAATCAGTTCCGAGAAAGCGAACATAAAGTATTAGAACTCAACTTCGATGCTAACAAAATTTTGTGCTCCTCTCTCAGTATCCAAAGGGTTAAACTAGTAGACAGATGGGTAAATCGTGTGATCTTATACTTATGTTCTTTAAAAGTCTTTGCCTTTTCTACTGGCTCCGCCAATTCTTGTGTCGCAAACATTCAAACAAAACGGAGAGAGCTAGATTAGTACTATTCAGAGTAAAAACGGGAGTTTAAAGGATTAGAGAGCAATTGAAGTTTAATGCAGCATCCATATGGAAAAGTCATAATCATTTGGATGAGTCTAATCGCGTGCACTAATTTTAATCCTTCAGTTTTTGAAAAAGGAGACGGAGAGCACGATGCAACAGCTGAGGTGTCTGCAGAAATACAACAGGTACATCTCCTGCTTAGTTGGTTACAAGTTGCCTTTTCCATCCAACCGAGAGTTAATTGAACTTGGAAATGACCCGCATATAGTCAGAATTTTCAATAATCTATACAAGCTAAGGTTCACTAGTACTACAAGTGGTTAAATATTTAGTTTGAAATATCCTAAATCATTTGATTTTGGGTTCTATACTCTTTATATACACATGGTTTCCTTTCATCTATGAACTTGTACTTTTGAGTTTGATCTTTCTAGCATGGTATCAGAGCTAGTTTCTGCCCCAATTTGTTTCACATGTGCATCCACCATGGTCGTTAAATTTCATGTGTTATTTCTAATCTGGCTTGCACAAGAGAGTTTAATGTAACTAGGACCACACTAAAGCAAGGGAAATCATAGTATGACAACCTTGTATAGAAATTCTTTCTATACACGCGTAAGCTTTATTTTAAATGTTGAAAAATCATCTTAAATATTTTCTTCTGTCCCCCAAATTTACTTTGAAGTATAATGAAAACCCAAAGGAGATGAAAGACAATGCAAATGCACGAACGGATGCCATTGTCAATGTTGGCTAGATTTGAAGTCTTAAGTAACAATTAATGAATGTACCTGCAGCTAACAAATGAGGTGATCGCAAAGAAATGACCGTTTCGTAACCGGAGGCTCATTGGTAGAATTCTTGTTTTAGTTTGTTGATCGCAAAGAAATGAGGTGATGATTAGTATCATACGGATCATGTCTATACATATAAATCTAAACAAGTGTTCGCTCTTGTATTGGTAATCCGAAAGTCATGTATGAAAAATCAAGTCTGCTACGAAAACTTGAGGTCCTCAGCTCAAAAGTGATGCATGTGATTACAGTGTTTCCTGAATGTTTTGTCAAAAAATTGAGCATCAGCAGTTAATTTCAGTATCCTCGAGTACACAGGCAACTGATGGGAGAAGAGCTTTCGAAACTAAGTTTGGAGGACTTGAAAAACTTGGAAAATGTGTTAGAGATGGGTTTGAAGAATGTCCGCTCGAGGAAGGTAATACATGCGAAGACCCTGTCATTTGTTGTGCAAGAAATATCCTCATTCGTTTTATTTAATTCATTCTCGGCATGCTTTTGCGTAATATGATTACTATAATTTGTTGCTGTTCATCTAAATAGGACCAGACTTTCATGGAAGAAATGAGGGAGCTAAAGAGAAAGGTAAAGAGAAAGGTTTCACATGGAAAAATATCCTCTCTCTCTCTCTCTCTCTCGTTAACCTACATTAGAATGGTTTCATCCCTGTAGATAGTTGATTTCTTTTCGGGTTGCAGGCTAATGACGTTGAACAAGAAAATGTAGAATTGCGGAAGAAGTTGAGAGTCTTAAGTCGAGATCACAGAGAAATTAAGGGGGAGGTATGTACACTTTCCTTAAAGCCCATAGATCAATCAAGGAATTGTTTACCTTCACTACGAAATTTCTATGTTTCAGACATTTATCATACACATGGGTCAAAATAAAGGAAAATATTTGAACTAATTGTCACAAAATAGACAAGCCAATCCGTCATTATATAGATTTCACATGACCATATGAGCAAAGGATGAGACGTACAGATGCAAAAAATTTTCTCCACGTGGGATCTGTATCTCAATAAAGAGAGATTATTGGGTCCTTTTAGAGAGCATCGTTTCTGTCTATGCAAACCCAGTCACCCTACCAATAGGCATGCAGCTCTGTTGGTGAAGGGTTTAATCCCCATAAGTACTACACACGCATGTACATAGAAGAGAGGAGTATAAAAAAAAAAAAAAAAAAAAAAAAAAAAACTGATCACCCCATGAGTAGTGTTATCTTTTTGGAGAGAAAACTGCGAACTCACGTGCTTCGCACAAGGATTTGCATTGATAGGGACATCATGCTTCTACAAATAGTTAGAAGTATTTTCTCAAGAAAAGACTTTCAAACTCCTAAGATAAGGTTTCCCCATGTCACAGTCATGTTGTTTCCCTGTAATTCTTGAACCCTTGGACTCGATAGTTTTCCCAACTTAAGAATATTTAGAATCGGTTCCTCTGTCTCAGTTTGCTGCAGAAACTAGTTCGAGTAAAGAAATGAGCAAGAGTAGCGATCAAGCAATGCCGGATAAAGATGATATACCTGAACGCATCCATCTCCAACTAAGCTTGCAACCAAAAGCCCCATCTTTGGATGCGCATGAAACCGAAATTAAATAACAGTAAGTATTTTGCTTTGCCTTGCAGATTTTGAGAAATAGAATTGGTTTTTCAAGTGGATACAATTCATCTTCCATTTACTCTTTCTTCCATCATATGACACAAAATAATTGATTGCATGCAAACTACAAGATCACTTCATCCTTCGTTGCATTTGATGGCAGATTGTCATGGGCGTTGAGGATTGTCGGATACACTTCTCAACAAATAAATTCCTACGACGGTGTACTAGCTAATAAAAGTGGATCCATGTGGTGTGAAATTACATTTTCTCAAACGACGTACCTTTTACATACATTTAACATTAAAATTAGCTATAATCTTAAACCCATGTCAATTGAAATGAACTATTTTGTGGAATTTGTTCTTCCATTTGTACTTGCTTAACAAATGCGACTACCATATAGTAAATCTTATATATCATTTTTACTGTTGTGATCAGTGAAACGAAAAACACGAGCATTATAGTATATACCAGGTGCTTTTGCAGTCCATGCCTCTAATTTTTTCCTTCGATCAGGGTACATAAGGGTCAACATGTCAAATTGTGAGATTGGGTGATTCAGTGAAATGCAACCTTCGTGCAGATTTATGAGGTATGAAAACCTTGGAATGCAGGAAGTGAAGTGAGCTGATTAATAAAGTTACAAATCATCAAGTGAAGATTCTGGATGTATCA
Source organism: Eucalyptus victrix (assembly GCA_016097545.1). Lineage (NCBI taxonomy): Eukaryota > Viridiplantae > Streptophyta > Magnoliopsida > Myrtales > Myrtaceae > Eucalyptus > Eucalyptus victrix. The sequence goes on from CM027843.1 coordinate 10,578,473, forward strand.
TGAGTGGACTTATGACTATAAATGTTATTACCTTACTTATCAGGAGAATTATAAAAAAAAAAAATTCTTAAGCGTCTGCTTCTTCCAAAGTACGCAGAAGAGCATTTAGAAGCGTTTTTCTTCCTTTTTGCCTATTTTGGATGGTCCCTACGTATCACAAGCTTGTGGGTAATCAATTTAGAAAAGAACTGCTATCACGTCCAACGAATTCATCATCATTCCATATAAGACCTCTAACCGGTTATGGATAACGGTTATGAATTATCAGAATGAGCGTGTCGAACGGTATTATTCCAGACTAAGACAACAGTGGTAGCAAGATCAAAATGCAGGAAAGATCATAGCTCATGAACATGAACGTCACACATGCCATAGAAACCCTAAATCACCACTACTCTCGCCTCAAGCTGCTAGATATGTATTATTTAACGAAACATCACGTGTGAACACAAAAAGTTATAGGGGACCGAGGATCGAGGGTCTCAAATACAATCAATGCTGCTTCTGGTTTTACGAATGTGAACGCATGATTGTTTACTTGCCCCTAAGCAAAACGAACCACGTGGATCCGCCAACATATATTTTGCCTCGTTTTTATTCCATTTAGATTCTTTGTATGATGGGACAATGCGGTCCATACCATAATTAATTATTCTTGTACCACTCGCGATTTTCAGACTTCCTTTATTTCTTATGTTTCAATTATAAAAGTACAAGCTAAGTGAGTTCTTGATATTATGTGTGTCCATAATATGATCAATTAAAATAAAGGACGGCATCTGCCACTTCTGCAAATTCTTCAGCTCGTGTCACAAGAAATACAAAAAAAAGCCTTAAATTTATTGTAATTGTACTAATTCAATCCTAAACTTTTTTTTTTTTTACTAATTGAGTCCTAAATCTTTTTACATTTGTACTAATTCAGTCCATCTGGCCAATTTTGACTGACTCATGTTGACGTGACACAACTAACGTTAATATGAACAATCTTTAATAATATTGCACATATTATTTTTTTGCGGAATTTCTTGCCGTTGATACTTAAGTGATCTTTTTTCTTTGATTTGGCATTTAAATTATTCGGCAAAAACTTTTGATACTAAAGTGAGCGATGTACACAACTTTTGGCACTTTTAATGTTCTTTGCTCCACTAATCTCTATGCAATGAGGAAGGGCAAGATGGCAAGCATGAAGGCCTCGTAAGTGAATGTTGCCGAACCAGAAAGCATGGTGTCTCTCTCCTTGAATATCTTGGTTAGACCCTAATATTATAGGTAAAGGAAGTTGTTAATATACTAATGGTATATTGTCTTGGACTTAGGTATGTCATTTATGTATTGAAAATTACCTTGACAATGAGGCAGCACCTACATGATATAGAACCATGGAAAAGAAAGTAAATCTTTAATAATTATTGACTATTTTTTTTTTTTTTTTTGGAAATGGAACGTATATATTTAACAAAGATATAGGAGGGAGCATACTCGATGAAATTATCATATTCAATTGCCCGCTTCCATCTCCATTTTTGTCATAATTAGTGACTAGCAAGCCAACCACCACTGGTGGCACCACAAACCCTATGCTCAAGAATGCCTCTCTCAGCTCTGGCCCATTAATTTTCCCACTCATGCCTCTTATCAAATCTCTCAAATGTGCCTTGAACAATTGTCCCTTAATTATAATTACAGATGAGAGGATTTGATCAAAGACTAGGAGAGATTAGGGTTCCTACCCAAATATTAAGCATTTCAATGCAAAATTGATCTAAACGTGTCGCTCACTTAAAAAGAGAAACCCAAATAAGTGGGAAGTTATGACTTGAGATTTTTGTGCAAAGCTAATAGCTCTGTAATCTTAAATAGCACCAATATTGACATGTGATATGACATGAAACAACACGCCGACACGTTGTTTCTTAAAAAGTAGAGAATTCCGATACATTAGGATATGCCGTCCAATAAATATATATCCTTTAAAAATTATCATTTTATGATTAGTTTAATTAAATTAATTCAATTCAAATGCACAAATAAATAAATAAAAATGCGATAAAATGAATTTATGCTTAAAACATTAATGTCATTTATTAATATCATTCATTGTTTCAATTTGATAAATTCAATTCAATTCCAATAATTCATAAGACTTGAAGAAAAAAAAATAAGTAATCCATGTTCAAGACTTGCGTGTTAGAGTGCATCAAAAGAGAAGAGGAAAGACAACAGATTTGGGAGGTGAATTATGTGTCATGAGAAGTGAGAATCAGAAGTGAAGAAAAGACTAAATTATTATTATTATTATTATTATTATTATTATTATTATTATTATTATTATTATTATTATTATTATTATTATTATTATTATTATTATTATTTTTACATATTTGCATTTTGATTCATCATTTAGTGAAAATTTTTAAAATTGACTTAGTGTGTGTCAAAATTACGTGTTTGAATACCGAACTCACATTTTGGGATTTCGAACTCAAGATCGAAAGAGTTAATTGTACGTCAGATTTTTTGACAAGTGTTGATCGAGTGTTAGAAAGTGTCGGAGTGTTTGACGAACACAAAAGCTCTCAAAGAATATCAGTGCTTCATAGCTTTGATCATTGTGGGAAGTTCTAGCTAAGGGCTACTTGCTTAACTTAATAGTTTCATTTACTGGGTATTTTCACTATGCGTAGTTTTCTTTCACTGTAACTACTTCACTAATTTAATGCAATTTAACCATGGATCTAGCTCCTTGAATTTAGCATCATTCTACGATGTGACGACTTAGGTACAAAATTAGGGTCTTTCCAAGTTGGAGAGAGAGGAAGACAGAGGGGCCAACCAATCCTTTTGGTGTTTGAGCGAGTGAATAGGAACATGAGAAGGCGAACAGTGCAGATGCTGAATGTTCGCCTTGGTTGCAAGAAGAAAGAGCTCTCTGCAACTCTCTATCGCCAACCAGGCCGCTCTCGTCTTGGCCCGCCGTCTGGAAGCAAGCGACCATGTTTGGACCAGTGCCCGGCGGAAAGGATGATGGCGTCAGTGCCACGATCCAATTCCTGTACAGCTAAGCTGGTGGCGGGGACCCACCGCCACCTCCATATAGCCTACCATAGCCATATCCATCCACTCTCTCTCTCTCTCTCTCACGCAAAAGGAAAGAAGATATTCAAATGAGCAAAGCAAGGAGAAGTGTGTGATTGTCTTGGAGCAAGTACTAGCTACGATGAGAAAGAGAAATTATATAGGTTCATTCTTGAAATTTTGGGATCACCCTTTGGTGCAATCACAAAACTACCGCTAATTTTTCTAATTTCTTGGCAAACAATTAAACCCCGGCACTAACTCTGCCCCTAAACACTTCGGTAAATGAACCTAACAATTGATCGTTCTTTTCATACAACTTTCTTCATTTTCTCTATGACAATTTGAAATGGTCAACAGATTGCTGAATGATGATTTAAGAGGCTATCATGCACCCCTAAGAATTTGTCTTTTATGTTTTAGCAAAAAGATTATCCATCTTTGAGGCGAAACCTGCGGACTGGTATTAATGCTTGAAGGTTAGGTGCATTGCCAAGGTCACGTTCTATTTGATCCTAGTTACACTTCACCAATGACATATAGAGATCTTACAAGACCTAACCTTTTATGTTTGCTATTTTATATGAAGACCACTTGCTACATTTGACTTCCAGATTTCTGGACAATGCCAATGCGAGTCTATATGACAATTTTAACTGCCCATACAGCTTGCGGAGCTGCTCTGGACCTCAGTACAAATCTTCTTTCTTTATGAAGACATTTTTAACAAATTATATCCCCATCAAGTCTGACCTGAGAGAGAGGAACAAGGGACACAAAAAAACAAGCACAAAAGAAGAGATAGAATGGATTTTGGCTCTCTCATGACCATATCCATACCTACACCTTTTAGATATGTATTCAATCATTGGCTTAGAAAGATGTATATGTATTTTAGTTGTTAAAGATAAATTTATCTATAATTTGATCTACTTGTTGGGAGCACACAGCAAAAGTCTGATACATCCACTCGGGAAGATCGTCAAGAGGAAACCCAAGTTCGAGCTTGTCAACATATCTAGTTGAACCCACTTTCATTCAAAAGCTTGAGTCAATAAGTTATGGGCCAATTAATGATATATTAACTACTCTGCACCACATTAATTCTCCTATGTGGGATTTCTATAACACAACTCACTCACACGTGCATCCTAACAATCTCTCCCTCATGCGTGAGCTAAGTGTTACGTTCACTGCCCATTAATTCAAGTATTGTTCCACATCAATTTCACACGTGCATCCTAACAATCTCCCCCTCACACGTGAGCTGAGTATTAGGCCAAATCTTCATTAATTCATATATCCTTTTGCATCAACTTATGGGCTTGTGTTGCTACACCACAATGCCTACTTGTCTCAAAATTGCAACCATGGGCTCCGATACCATTTGTTAGGAGCACACAGCAAAAGTTCAATACATTTACCTAAGGAGATTGGCAAAAGGAAGCCTAAGTCCGAGCCTATTAATATATCCAATTGAACCCGCCTTCACTCAAAAGCTTAGCCAATGAGTTATGGGCCAACTATGATATATTAATTGCTTTGCACCACACTAATTCTCTGATATGAGATTTCTCTAACACAATTCACTTACACGTGTATCCTAACACTACTTTCTTCTTAGATATACATTGCAATTTGATTTTTTTGTTATGTTGATGATCTTGTTATCTTCTTGGATCGCAAAGCTGAAGGAATTAGAGAGATCTTGTTGCTTTTTGAGGAGTATTATCACATGTTGAGCCTTAAGCTAAATCCCATGAAGACAGATTTATACAGCAGGAACATTTGGTGAGCATCTTACAGCTATCTTGGATATGTTTGGATTTAAGCATGGCCAATCTACCTGTTAAATTTCTGGGAGTTCCTCTTAACTCCAAGCAACCTGAAAGGCAACTATCGCAAGCCTTTGATGGAAAAATACTGCAGAAGGTAAGTTGCTGGATTCTTAAGCATTTGTCTTTTGCCGGTTGATTGCAGTTTGTGCCCTCTGTTTTGCAGGGTATTGCAAATTATTGGTATCATGTTTTCATTCATCAAGGGGATTGAAAGCAAGCATATGAAGGAAATGCCACTAGTACTAAAGGTACAAGAGTTGCATGGAAAATAGCATGTCTTCCTCAAAAGGAGAGTGGATTGGGGCTAAAAGATCTTTACTCACTGGAATATTGATTGTATTTTGCATCAGATTCGGCTGCTTAACACCAAGGCAGGTTCTGTGTGGGTGTCTTTGGCCCATTGATAATTATATGATCAGGGGCGGGGGCTTTAGGACACTGCCTAACTTTGCTGCTTCTTCTTACTCTGGGAGAGCTACCCTAAAGCTAAAATCATAAACTCCGCTCTTCTCATAGTTTTGCAAGCCATGAGATTCACCATGCTATACAATGTGATATTAGATAGAGGACTCGTAAGTCGGGGAAAATGAATTTGAGAGACATTGTTCAAACGTCGCTTTGTGCTAATTGGGGGATTTTGTGTTAACAGTCTTTTAATATGAGAATCTTTCAGATGTTGAGATACAAGCTTTAGCCCCGACTGTTGCATGGTTTCGGGCATAACTTTGTTTGAATCTATCTTTTGAGGTTACATGTATATTAAACTATTGATAAAATCAATGACAACATTGCATTTGTATGGGGCAAAAGAATAGGCAAAATGAGTTACCATATGGACACATGTGGATTCTATTTCTTTTCATTTCCCAGCCCCATTGATTTTCTTGTTCATTATTACTAGAGTAGAAGGGAAATTTAGAGGGGTTAGACGCAAGTTTATATTGGTTGGCGAACCAGAAAGCCGTCTCAATCTCTATAATTCAACATCATCTCTAACGATATTCAGAAATGTCTATGTGGAAGTAATTATACAATGTCATGATTATGATGGTATAAACACCCTCCACAGCATTTTATTCTATTGAACGGCACACTTCATTTAAGTCTTTAGTATACCAATTCAAAATGTGCGACCAAGACCTTGCGAAATTGATTTGTATTATGCGACAGGCTTGAAAAGTACATCCTTAATGACTAGGTTTTTGAGAATATTGAGTTCGAGAATGTGACGAGAGTTCATTTATCTCCTTTCATTTTTGGAACCATGTCACAATTTTAGTCTAACTATGAATGTATATCACCTAGATCTAGGAAGTATATTGATCTCGGGGAACAATTTATTCAAGTTTTTGCTTAGCTTAATGTAAAATCTTGAGTTTGTTAATTTTCGTGGTCAATGAGTGAATTGTGTGAACATGTGACCAAGAGCGGTTGATCTTGATAAAAATTTTTGTCTAAGAGTAACAATATGAAGTAAAGTATTTAATTCTCTTGCCAGTTTGTATGATATATAAAATTTTATCTGGATGGCCTGACATTTTGTCATTTTGCTCTAGTGGTTGATTCAAAGGCAATAAGATATTGTCAGTATTGGGTGGCCTGCCCTATGGAAAAATTTATATTTTGAGGTCAAAATTCATTATCAAGGAAGGAGTATGGCAAAAAATATAAAAGAAATCGCTAAATGAAGTTTGACAAAGATAACTAGCAGGAGCCCATTCCACCATGGTGTTGAGGCGGAGATGAGAAGCAAGCGTCCAAGAGACAGCAGCAACAAAGAGCAGCCAAAATGCAATTTAGCAGCAAAAGGGAAAGAGTAGGACACATCACATAAGCGGCATCTTGAATTGGCTTGTCAATAACTGATCGTATCGTTTAATCATAGTTCACTAATTCCAACTAAACCGATGCTTTTCTGCTCCGATTACTGTTGACCCTGAACAAACTAGATACGAACATGGGGAATACGTTTCAAGAATTGACTAGAGGAAGGGAGAGAGAAGGCTACCGGCCTAGCGCATATGCTGGCGGGGAACATTGCTGAGAGAAACCTGGCGGTAGATATGCAGCGGGCGGTTGATAAACATTATCTGGATATGGTTCGGGCGGATATGCTCCGCTTCCACCGGGAAAACTCAATAACAAATGGAACCCTAAACATAAGTTAGCCCTAATTTGAAGTTCGTCTTACCAAAGTGAGGTGAAAGCATTAAAAAACGAGAAATCTGGCATCTTCAGTTAATTTTTTTACTTTGTGAGCATCGAGAATGCCTTGACAACTAAAATCAGGACACGCATCCATTCATTTTGCAGAGTATTCAAAATCAAGAAACGAAAAACAGGGAAAAAAAAAAAACGAAAGATCACGAGATGGATGAAGATGGGAACTGGATGGAGGCGGCGGCGACCATTGTAATAAGTCATCGTGAGAGCTCGATGAGACCAAGACCTTGGCTTCTCTGCTCGTAGAAAACCTGCAAAACCTTGACGGAGATCTGGGTACAAAGGAATGGAGAGAGAGACCTGCTTTTTTCCCCCTTAATTTTTTGGCCTTTTCGAAATACAGGTATAATTTTACTAGTTAAATCGAAGAGGAAGGAGTGGAAAGAGAGGAATGAGAGATGAAACCGCAATGAAATATGTGCTACTACCAATAACAACAACAACAATAATAATAATAATAATAATAATAATAATAATAATAATAATAATAATAATAATAATAATAATTCACAGTTAGGTTTCTTACTGATGCCATGATAAGGTTTTTTCTTTCCCTTCTTTTTTTGGGGGGTCAATACGTGGGTAGGTTGGATTGCACGAAATTAACTTGCTTGAGATGGATAGGTTAGATAAGTGATTGGTAACCACACTTTTTACTGCGACAAAGTGATTATTTGTTGCTTATAAGATTATACTCCACCAACTTTCAAATCTTTATAACACTTTTTGTATGCATTTTTATAAAATAAAATAAAAATATCACAAAAATTACCCAAGGTTAATTTGGTAAGAGTTAATCGACACATTATATTTGAGTAATTTTTTTTAAGAATATTAAAGATGTTATTTTGACTCAATTCAACTTATACATAGGACATTTCCTTCATAGCTAAAAGAAGATTTGAGTATTGATTTGACAAGACACCGTCCCAATTAACCGTAATTCGCATCCGTAACGAGATAGAAGTTATAAGATTACTAGAGTTCAGCTTTTGAAGGTATTAGCAAGCTCTAACTTGAATCGCATTAAGAGTTCTACCCAACAAGATCGAGTTGAAGTAGAGTAACCTACATAGGTAGTTTACTCGAAAAAATTAAGTCATTTGGTGCCAAAGTATGTACATACAACACCCCTATAAAAACTGCAAACCAGAAAAATGCAAATATTAACATTAATGAATTGCCAAATTGTTGTTCATACGCGCCGGAACATTAAGGAATTGCACTTGTTAGCTGTAATGTTCCCACCTATAAACATCCCGATCTTAGTATTGAAGAGTTGCTCCAAATATGGGAGGCATCACTGTGTATTGTGACACATATTTTTCCATCACCCCGCTAAATAATTCTCAACGGTAATATTTTATTTAGGGTGAATATCACGAAAATTCATTAACTAATACATCTGTGACAAATTTACCCTAAATTAATTTTTTGATCACCAAGAACCCCAAACTCACGAAAAATCACAAACTAATACACTTATAACAAACACAAATTGATACGCATGTGACAAATGAGAATAAAACCCCAAACCAATATACCCGTCAACTGTCACGTGTCATTCAATTTGGAAATTTAATAATAAAATTTAACGAAATTAACAGATGTATAAATTTATCATAGGTGTATTAGTTTCAGAAAATTAATTTGGGATAAATTTGTCACAGATGTATTAGTTTAAGATTTTTCATTGTATTAGTTTTTCATATATTAGTTTAAGTAATGTACTATAAATATGACCCTTTTGAGAAATCTTTTGTGCTGAAGCAAATTTATCAGCCTATATCCATGACTAAGAGTATTAATTAGTTAAATTGATAGTGAGGAAAAAAATGGAAATAAGTGGGATACCAAGGATCACACATGTTGTCACCTAACATCGCTTTTGAAAAGTTTTTGTTCGACGACGATTCATATATAAATTTTGTTTCACTTCCCCAGCAAAAATTGTAAGATATACTAAGTAGACTCTCTCAAGTAATGACTAAGAGCTTTAAGGATGGGGAAATTGTCCAGAAAGTCCAAAATCAATTACATAGTACTTAATTCAATCCTTGACTTTTTAATTTAGCCAATTTAGTCCTAAATTTTTTTACATTGTTTCAATATAATCATTAAAATCAATTTTAGCCAAAAATCACTAATGTGGATGTTGATAGTCCTAAGTGGTTTGTTGACATTAACATGGATGTTTTTTGCAATTTTTTTTTTAAAAATTCGGAGATGTTTTCCCTTTTTCTTTTTATTTTTTGTTTTCCTTTCTATTTTTACTTATCTTTTCCTTTTCATATGTGGTTGGTCTCGGCAATAACCGAAGATTGGCCATAGGCGAGGGTGTCGAGGCATTGGTTGGCAGTGTGTGTGACATCCTGAAATTCGACCCCGTTTCGATAAAGTGAAATGGGCATTTCGTCGACGTGCCTATGGCCCTTTTTCTCTGAGCTGATCACTCACGAGTTAACTAACTTATTGGGTGAAGCCGTTAAAAGATGTATCGGCCGTAAAATCCCTAAAAGCTACCTAATTGATTGGATTGAGCTAAAATCACGTCGATCGATTTTTAACCACGAAATTGAACTCGATTTCGGGAATCGAATTTTAAGTGCGTCATAATTCTTATTTTTAGGATCCTGTCTCATCGCTCATCAATTTATTGACGAGTCCGAAATTTCAATAAAGAAATTATCGGAAGAAAAATTTGAAGACCAAAAAGAAAATAGAAAGGAAAAGGAAAAGAGAAAAGGAAGATTGTATAAAGACATTATGCATTTTATTTTCCCTTTTCTCTCTCTCCCCCTTTTTCTTTCTCTCCCTTTTTCCTTTCCTTTTTCTCTTTTTCTTTCTTTTCTTTCTCTCTCCTCTCTCCTCTCCCCTCCCCCTCGTGCGATTCCCCCCACCGCTCACTTTCCCTCTCTCTTTTATTGACCGGTCAACCCTTATCCCTTCTCTCTCTCTCTCTCTCTCTCTTCTCTCTCCTCTCTCTTCTTTCTTCCTCCTCACGACAAAACCGGTTCCCTTCTTCTCCTTCTTTTCTTCGCGTGCGAACCAGGAGCTCGGAGACAGCAGCTCACCGAGAACCGCTCGCCGCTCGTCCCGCCGCCGCACCGCTGCACCGCCGCGCCGCGCCCGGGCGCCCGTCGCCGTCCCGCCGTCCGCGCACGCCCAGGCTGCGCCACCTAGCTGCTGTTCGCTCCTGTTTCAGCTCCGTCCATCCATCCCCGGCCACCTCCGGCCACCGCCTAGCCCCGCCGGACCACCCCCGCGACCCCCTCGCCCTCCGCCGGCTTCCCCTCGCCGCCCTAGCCGCCGAAGCAGCCCCGATCGGCTCCGTCCAGCCAACCCACGGAGTGGGTTTCAGCATCTTCGGGCCTGCTTTTGGGCCATTTCCCGGCTCCGAACCCGAGCCGTGCTTTGGGAACAATCGTTCCTCGCGTCGCCGCCGTCGGATTGATCCGATTTGTGCACGATTTGATGAGTAATCTCACTAATCTAGGATTAGTGGCTAATTTATGCTTAAGGTTGGTTTAGATTTAATTAATTATGTTTAGGTTGTTAGATTAGATTAAATTAGCAATTATTAGCCAATTGTGATGCGAATTAGATAAATTGAATGTGTAATTAGCAAGTAGACATGGTCTACTAATTATTGGAAGTGCCTCGGGATTTTTCCCGAACCTTAGTGGGCTCCAATTAGGCTTTTCGGGCCTAAGTGGAATTTTTTAGCATTTAAATATTAATTTTCGGAATTAAATTAAATAATTATTTATTTTCCGAAAAATCAACTGAGATGGCCTGGAACCGGAAAATTATGCTGATGACCGTGGTGAAATCCGTTTATTTAATCGAGCTTTATTTTGAGCTAAATTGAATTTTTAGTAATTAATAATTAATTATTTTTCGAAAATTAAGATTTTGATGGCCGACGATCGAAATCTCGTGCTGATCGTCGTGGCGTATTCCGTTTATTTATTTGAGCTCCACGTTGTATGGAATTGAATAAATTGTGATATTTTAGGGATTTACCCTAATTTGATTGGAATTGATTGAGATTGAATTGTTGATTGGTAAATGGCCAAATATGTTATTCAGTATTTATAATGCTTTGTTGAGTTGATTTAATTATTTGATTGAGAAATTGTTGGGCATTGGTTGTTGATATTGAAAGTAAATTGGTAACCTCTTGAAAGAGGACACGTGGGCTCGGTGACAGAGGTTGGCATCTAAAAGGGCACGTGGGCTCGGCGAATTGATGCATCGCTTTGGTGAGATGCACCTAAGAGAATGCACGTGGGCCCGGGCATCTAAAAGGACACGTTGGCTCGGTGAATTGATGCATCGCTTTGGTGAGATGCACCTAAGAGAATGCACGTGGGCCCAGGCATCTAAAAGGGCACATGGGCTCGGTGACTTGATGTATCACTTTGGCGAAGAGGTCGCCTTAGAGAATGCACGTGGGCCCAAGGTTCGAGGCACGTGAACTCGGAGACTTGGAAGGTCGTCTTGGAGAATGCACGTGGCCTAGCTTTTAAATATCCCATAATGGGGATTGAATTGTATGACATGTAATCGACTGGTTCGATTTGTTAAAGTGAATGAGTGTCTATTGTGAATTGTACTGACTTGCAGGTGGGATCAGAGGCCAAGGTAAGTCCTCTGTCCTGTGCGTGTTTAGGCAGCTTTTAGTATAATGGTTTACTAATCGGGCTTAGTGGGTAGAACTCACTGAGACGTAGTCTCATCCCAGTTTGGGGAAAACCATTTCAGGACCCCGCTGAAGAGCTGAGGAGGAGGAATCCGAGAAGGAGAACTCGGAGGTGAGATCTGATGAGAAAGATTTTTGGAAGAAGAAGACAATCCTGATATGGGCCTTGAGTACGGCCTAGTTCGTCTAAGTTTCTATCTTCTTTTGAGATGTCCGTTTTGATGTGAATAGTTATGAAGTGAATTGTGGTTTGTATAAAAGTTTGGTTATAAATTTCAATATGAAAAATATGGACCTACTTTTCTATCCCATCGTTTTATTGTCTGGAGATTTTAACTGCTTCCGCATGTGCTTAAAAATGAAAGGGTCGGCGATACATTGTCCTGGGATATCGCATTATAAAATCGACCAAGTGAGATGGATGTGTGCGTGCCTGAGGATTGGGGCGTGACAGTGTGGTGCTTCCCCAAGTGAGGGCGGCCCTCACCCTCGCCAAATCTGGGCATGGAGCAGCTAGCAATAGGGACAACCAAGCTAAGTCCTCATTTTTTCCTAGTGGCTAGCAAGGGGACAACCAAGCTGAGGACCTATTTTTTTCCTATGCCGATTGAGTGAGGGAATAAGAGAGGATGACACCGATTGAGAGAGAGAGAGAGAGAGAGAGAGATTTGTTCACTTGAGAGAAAATTTCAGGTGTATGGAATGCCACCTCACCATTTTTTAATACAAAAGCCATGTTTGATTCAAGATTTTATTTAAAAGGCCACTTAGCTGGAATTTATCGCCGAAGATGCTTAAATATTCGTTTCTTCTCCGATTTGACATTTAAGTAATATAGCAAAAATTTTGGCATTAAAATGATCATTGTACGAAAGTTATGACATTTCTAATGTCATTTTCCCAAAGAATTCAAGGAAACATAGTTAGAAAATCAACTGGATACAATGAGGAACTATAACAAGTTAATCACCAAACACTACTTAAAAAAGTTGTCAAAGACATGTTTATCTTTGTTTTATCATAACAGTGAAGGGAACTGCACGTTCCTCACTTGCCTCGGTTATGACAGGTAATCCATCACGACAGCTTGAGGTTTAACCCCTCTTCCACATTCTGATGAGATCGGGCGTTGCCTCAGGCAACAGTCCGCCGGGTTTCGTTCTTACGTAGTTAGGACTATAAGCTTCAGCTGTTCATGAAGCTTGCTTACCTTTGTTCATAAAAGATAATTATGTAATTAGGACTATAAACTCTATGTACATGTAAGTTCACATCATGCATTGAACCTTAAAGAGCGTGCTAGTTCATGTAGATACCGTTATTGCACATGTATAACATTACATGAAATTGTAGATGTGGCTTATGCATTTCTACTTATTATATTATGAACCTGCGTTCGCTCATATCAGAATTTCACCAAAGAATGCTGACTTATATACATTATTTAGTTTGGTTTAAAGTTTCCTGAGCCGGATTCACTGCACTGGCACGCAATTAGTTTTCTTTCTTTGGGTCCGTAGACACATGACTATTTGAAAATTGGCTCTTTGTCGTTTATAAGTTTGTAGGCTTTCATCAAATCGTGGCTCAAGTTGATGGAATTGATTCTAGTGTGTTGTTTCTCATTGGCGAACACTCAATGACAAAATAAAAACCATCATTATTGCTCATCTGGAATCACAATTGTTTTAGGTGATAATCTCAATGCGTCAGTCATTATGTCTGAACGTAGATAAATATTATTGTCCATTCATAATTGACTAGGAATTATAATTTTTTAAAGGATCCCTTTGCTCAATACTATTCATAATCATGACTAAGTTTATAATACTTTTTGGTTAAGAAAAGCTAATCCATCAACTTCAAAATTTTGTCAATATGCATTCTTCCATGTGAGCTTGAGAACTCACTTTTGTCTCAATACAACTCACTTAATCAGACCACTTACAATCAAGTTGCCATAAAATATAAATCCGAGACTGCTAGTTATAATTACATCAGACGAAAAGCTGTTTAAAGAATCCTCTCGCGTCATATCGCTATGAACATGAGCAGCTCGAATTCCCATAATTGTGCTGAAGGAAATTTAAAATTATACGGTACGTTATATTTAAGTAGAATACCATAAATTTTGATCCTTTGAGAAATCTTTTGTGCTGAAGCAAATTTATCAGCCTTTTACATGACCAATAGTATTTATTATTTAAATTGACAGTGAGGAAAAAAAAGTCAACGAAAAAGTCAACGAGTTGGATATCAAAGATCGCAATTGTCATCAGCTAACGCCGCTTTCATTTCCCTCAGCGATAGCCGAAGATTGGGCATAGGCGAGGGTGTCAAGGCCCTTCATAGGTACTCTCAGAGAGAGAGAGAGAGAGAGAGAGAGAGAGATGTGAGAGAAATTTTGAGGATCGCTTATGTATGGAATCACCGGCTTATCATTCACATTAGACTTGTTTTTTAAATACAAAAGCCATGTTTGATTCAAAATTTTATTTAGAAAGCTACTTAGGACTTTTTACCGGAAATTATCACCGGAGATACTTAAATGATCATTTTTCTCCAATTTGATTTTTAAGTAATTTGTTAAAAAGTTTGGGTACTAAAATAATCACCGTATGAAAGTAATGACACTTTTAATATCCTTTTCCCAAGTCACGTAGGCAAACATAGTTAGAAAATCAACTGGATATGATGAGGTACCATAACAAGTTAATCACCAAACATTATTTAAAAAAGTTTTCAGAGAAATGTTTTTCTTTGTTTTATCATAATAGTGAGGGGAACTGCACATTTCTCACCTGCATCGGATGCGACAGCTAATCCATCAGGATAGCGTGAGGTCTAACCCCTCTTCCACATTCTGATGAGATCGGGCATTGCCTCGGGCAACACTACTCCGGGTGTCGTTCTCTAAAGAATTTGAAAACAAATGCAAAGGTAAGTAAATTGTTTATATGAGTAATCACGTAGTTAGGACTCTAAGCTTCGGCTGTTCATGAAGCTTGCTTCGTAACTTTGTTCATAAAAGATAATTATGTAGTCAGGACTACAAGCTTTATATACATGTACGTTCACATCACGCATTGAACCTAAAAGAGTGTGCTGTTTCTTGTAGATATCGATATTGCGCATGTGTAACATACATGAAATTGTAGACGTGGCTTATGCGTTTCCACTTATTATATTATGAATCCGCGTTGAGTCATCTCAAAGTTACCCAAAGAAATCTAACTTATATACATTATTTAGTCTGGTTTAAAGTTTCTAGAGCAGGATTCACTGCATTGGCACACAATTATTTTTCTTTTGTTGGTTGGCAGACACACAACTATTTGAAAATTGGCTCTTTCTCGTTTATGAATTTGTAGGATTTCATGATCATCTTAGACGGGATGCATGAATTGCAGCTCAAGTTCATTGGTGAATACTAAATGACAAAATATAAACCATCATTATTGCTCATTTGGAATCACAATTACTTTAGGTGATAATCTCAATGCATGAGTCATGATGTCTGAAAGCACATAGATATTATCGTCCCTTCATAAATAAGTGGGAATTATAATTTTTTAAGGGATCCCTGTGCCCAACACTATTCATAATAAGTCTAATACTTTTCTGTTAAGAAAAGCTAATCCACCAACTTCAAAATTTTGTCATTATGCATTCTTCCACGTGATCTAAAGGACTCACTTTTGTCTCAATACAACTCACTTGATCAGAACACTTACAATCAAGTTGCCATCAAATATAACTCTGAGACTGCTAGTTATATTCCCAAGTACGTCCTGACGACTTATAAAACTATATTAGACAAAAAGATTATATTAGACGAAAAGTCGTTTAAAGAATCCTCTCGTACCATATTGCTATGAACACCCGCAGCTTGAACTCCCATAGTTTATCCTTCAACTCGTAGGCATTCCAAATGTGAACGCACGTAATTTACTCCTTATTTAATTTGTTGTCGACATGGTCCTTTTTCTTTTCTTTAACCCAGATGTTCCATATTGTATTCCCATTTATGCTTAATTTTCTACCCCGTTTCCTGTTTCCAACAGATCGGAATCTAACCTTTTTGTCTCGCTCACAACCTTTGCGTGCATGTTTTCTTTGCTAAGCATTTTCACTAGATTTTGCACGCCTCAAGAAAATCACTTTTTTCTTTTTTTAAGCGATCTTAAAAGCACACTTCCCCACATTAACCAGATACATTGAAGATTTCAGTCCTGAAATACTCCTAATAAAACTTGAACTCAAGGCCAAACAGAGAAAAACAAACTCACTAACCATTTATTCAAAAGCTGAATATCTTGGTTAAATTATTTTCGTGGTTGGATCATCCATACAAAACTTCATACCAATGTTTGAAAGCTGTAATAGAAGCACATCATGACCTTCTCAGAAGTGAACCACAAAAAGAAAGTTAATGGATTACTAAACAAACACTTAGCGCTGACTCTCTCGAGCTCATACTAATTGCAACTTTGGGGATTTAATTAAATCAATTAAACATGCAATTTAATTCATTTAAGAGTTGTCACTAATTTAATATAAATCAACTAGAAACCCGAGTAAAATGTGGAGAACATCTTACTTATGTAAACCAGAGATTTTATTAATACGATGACTTGATTATGCTAAATAAAGTTGCTTCGGTACCTTTTTCTCTTCATTTCAACAATATTATTGCAAGCAATATACATTAACATGTGATGGGATGATCATGTAGGTACATAATTGTTGATATCTAAATTTTGATTTCATATTATTGACGCCTTATTTTGTCAGTCAGGTAAGTCATCAAAAAATAGAAACAATAACAATAGGCAGTTGGATAAACTAGCAAATAACCATGTTCAATAAATTGTTCGTGATTCTGTAAATAAAATTAATAATAATATAATGGCTCGCAATTTCAATTTTCTCATGTATTTGAGTAATCGTTGAGGATGTATGTTTCTATATATGTATATCGAACAAGTTATGGCAAACCTACGAATTATGCTATTTCCCAGTTGGGGAATGTATCATATTAAAAAAAAAAAGGTTAAATGTATCCATAACAATAATTAGAGTAACCAAACATTACGTGTGGTTATTCAAATTTGATCTTTCGGTATGCGTCACATGCGTCAGAACACTTTGAAGACGATGAAGTTCCTTATTAAATCCCGTAAATGTTATTGTATAAATTGAAATAGTTGGATGATTTATACTCTGATTAAGTGAGGTATCAGATCAATGATATATCAGAAAATAGCCATCTAATATACTAGCGCATCGGAGTCATCTCATAGATGTGTTAGCAACAAAATTTAACTGTACAATTATGGAAATAAAAGAAGAAAAATTATGATCAATGTGCGTTACTCCAAAAAGGAGAAAAATAAAATAAAAGAAACAAACCGCTCGATCAAAGTATACAGTTGAAATGAAAGCAACTGAGTCAACCCTAGTGATCATCTCCTCATAATCACAGTAGGTTCACCCGCTCATCTTTAGTTTCGACTCCGAGTGCAATTTTTTTATTTTAATTTCGAGTGATAAACTATTTGTGTATCAAATTCTCAAAATCTCTAGGGTTAGTGTCTGTGTCCCAAAAATAGCAAGGTGGAAACTGGATCTTCAGATTCATTAACCTTGGAATAAAATTATTAACCCAGATTCCCATTCAGGGCAATCATCTGTATACAAGCAATTAGGACATAAATCATTACAGTGAATCCTAGTACGAATCTCCTGCGAAAACCTTCGTTTTTGTTTGGCTGTTGAAGTGAAATTAAAGAACTGCCTGCTCACATCAAAACTTGTAGCAATTAATGCTTTAAACTTGAGGAAGTACAGCCGGCTAACCGACCTCATCCAGAGTCGTGAAGTCGCCTGGTCGAGGTAGTCGTAACCTGTCAAAAGGATTTTCAATTTGATGTCTCCTTACTGAATATTGGCAAATTTAAAGTGTAAAAAATGTTTTGGGCTTTAACCTTCCCCAAGTTCCTGGACAACCCCTGTAATAGAAGACTCCAACTTAGCTGGGGCATCCACCCCTCCATCTTTGATTGATTATGCTTTCTATTGGCTGCCCCCACCCCCCCCCCCCCCCCTTTGTTCCTCGGCCTGATGGTTGGTGAAGCTATCCTTTGATACATTGCTGCCCATCTCGCTGTTGTTGGTTGATGCTTCTGATGGAACTCTCCCAAGTCTTTCCTAATGATGCGACTTGTGTTCCCTTCTTGGTGTCTCTCTTGCTCTTTTCCTCTTTGTGTCTTTTCCTTGCGTGGGCCATAGTGTTGTGTGCTCTTTCCCCTCGTCTCCTTTGTTGGCCGCTGTTTTGGCCTTCTTTTGCTGCTGTTTTCACTTGCATTGTATCTCTCTCGCAACTCCCCCCCCCACCACTTTTCTCCCCCTTGGCCCCCTTCCACTCGTTTGGATTTCCTGTCTTTCCGAGTGTAAGTTGATGCCGGGGCCCCCTTGCAGTATAGTTGTATAGCGTTTTGTGCAAAAGTCTATATACCTCTTACCTTTTAGCCAAAAAAAAAAATGTTTAGGGCTTATCTATGTTGGAGGTTTAAAGGAGGGGACAACTCAAGCCAATTCTGTAGTCACCAAAGGAGTCACACTCCTATTCTGACATAGGGTCCTTCTTGAAGGGGAAGGAATCAGTATATCTGCATATGATACATGATGTTTGTTTGCCTCACAACTAGAACTCCATTCCCTGAAGATCTGACATTGAAAAATGTTAAGGTGATCAGTAGAAAAAATATAGTGACAAGCTAATTCATAATAATCGCTAATTTTGCCAGTGCAATTCATCTTGTCAAGATAGGCTTAATTTATAGTTCACTCTACATCATGATGTAACATTTTGCCTAGGGAAATGATCAGCGAAATGTCGGTACACCCTGTCAACTTTGTGCAAGTATTCTCATCATTCGAAACAAATATCCTCATTTATAAGATGAGAGCCTCGTAATGTAACAACATTCGAAACAATATCAGAGAAGGTCCGTCTGCGGGCCCGAGCTGTGTGCTTCTACACATACATAATCAACACCTTCTCCACGAATTCTGCATTTTCTTTGTTAATAAGATTCACCTTCTCTTGCATCTCCATATTTTCTTAATGAATGAGGTTTCTCTGCCGTAAATTAATCCAGAATTAGCTAACTTACGGTTGAACTAGGAGAAAGAATGATCGTGATCGATAGCCGGAGTAAGACCTTACGATGGAGCTCATTAATTTGACCCAAGCCATAATCTGCTCCTGCATCACAGTATCACATGAGATGATTACGGACATAATTTGTTGTTTGACCATAAATGG
This sequence comes from Eucalyptus victrix, assembly GCA_016097545.1. Lineage (NCBI taxonomy): Eukaryota > Viridiplantae > Streptophyta > Magnoliopsida > Myrtales > Myrtaceae > Eucalyptus > Eucalyptus victrix. The sequence goes on from CM027843.1 coordinate 10,597,650, forward strand.
GATGATAATACTATGTCCAAAAGTACCTTTTGAAGGCGGATAGTCGATAAGCTCATTTCTAATTGGTTCTCCAAATTCTGTATATCCTTTACACTCAAGCCAGAGACGTCTTCACCCATCAGTTGCCTGCAATTACTCAAATAGCTTCCATATGTGCAACTGGAGTATGGTTTAAACTAAAAAAACCAGAAGACTATGTCTTCTATCTGGTTCAAACTAAGAAAACCAAACTTGAGTATGGGTTTCTTGTAATATAATAACCAAACCAAACAAATCAAAAACTTATGTACCATGGACTCATCTTGGCTCCGAAAGTACGTCAAGGATAGGCAAAACTAAGGGAGATACATGCCCAACCAAGAAAGGTATGAAGAATATCATAATTATCTCTAATATCACTGAAGATAGCCCCACTTAAGGATAAGCATGGTCTGGGTTAGATTGATCCAACACTTAATCTAGGGAACAACTGCACAGTATTGGTCTTCAATTTTTGTGATCAAGGATTGACCCTGTTGAGCTTAGGACTGAGAACCAGACTAACCCTATGAGTTCCAATTTCAAAATCAACCCGGGACCAATTGTTTATTTTTTTATTTCCTTTTTTATATTTCTTAAAAGGAAAAAACATACAATTTCAGATTACATATGCATCAACAATGCGATATTGAACAACCAAATTATGAATATTAATACATATCAAACATAAATATAAGATAAAGTAACAATAGAAACTTATACTTGCTAAGAACAACAGACCATAAAAATGAATATGCGAGGTGAGAGAATAAAGGCGAGCATCAAGGTGAGTCAACAGAGACAAGCGACAAGGCAAGTGAGGCAAGCGAAGAGAGACAAGTTGTGAGCAAAGTGAGTGAGGGCAAGGGGAGTGAGTGAGGCCGAGGCGAGTGAAGAGGGTTTTTTTTTTTTTATATATTTAATTTGCTCTAGGTTTCTACTTTCTAGTTTATGTGACAAATATAACTATGAAGAGAATAGAAGAGGACGTGCTAGAATTTAAAATAGACAAAATCACATTCGGTCGATTTTAATCATGAAATTTAATTCGGTTTTGGGAATCGAATATTCGGACGTGTCACACAATTCATTTTTAGGACCGTCTCATCGCCTATCAATTTATCTTGAAAGTCAGAAATTTCAAGAAAGAAATTATCGAAGGAAGATTTGAAGACCAAAAAAAAAATAAAAAGTGAAAGGAAAAGAAAAAAAAAAAAAGAAATAAGAGAAGTAGTATTATTTAAATTCTTTTTCTCTCTCTCCTTTTCTCTCTTTTTCTCTCTCTTTCTTTTTCTCTCTATCTTCTCTCTCCTCCCCCTTTTCCCCTCCCCCTTCGTGCGTAGCCTTCCCCACCGCCCATTCTCTTTCTCTCTTTTTTTCCCTTTGACTAGTCCAAGCTTATCTCCTCTCTCTTCTCTCTCCTCTCTCTTCTTTCTTCCCCCTCACGACAGAACCAGCTTTTCTTCTCCTTCTTTTCTTCGCGTGCGAACCAGGAGCTCGGAGATCGCAGCTCGCCGAGAACCGCTCGCCGCTTGTTCCGCCGCCGCACCGCCGCCCGCGCGACGCCGCGCGTTCCGTCGGCCGTCCCTCGCGCCCAGGCGTGCTCCCCGCGCGGTTCAGCCTCTGCTCAGCCTTCGTTCCACCCCGTCCGGCCACCTCCGGCCGCCGTTTGAAGCCGCCGGACCTCCACCGGCCCTCCCCGGAGCACCGCTCGCTCTCCCGAACCCTTCTCCGCCCCTAACCATCTCTGTTTTCCCCTGTTTCGCAGCCAACCAGCAGACCCACGAAGTGGGTTTCCAGCACTTCGGGCCCGCTTTTGGACCGTTTCCCGGCCCCGAACCCGAGCCGTGCTTTGGGAACAATCGTCCCTCGCGTCGCCGCCGTCGGATTGATCCGATTTACGCGCGATTTGGTGAGTAATCTCACTAATCTTGGATTAGTTGGCTAATTATGCTTAAGGTTGGTTTAGTTTTAATTAATTATGTTTAGGTTGCTAGATTAGAATTAATTAGCAATTATTAGTTAATTGTGATGTGATTTAGATAAATTGATTGTGTAATTAGCAAGTAGACGTGGTCTACTAATTATTGGAAGTGCCTCGGGATTTTTCCGGACCTTTAGTGGGCTCCAATTAGGCTTTTCGGGCCTAAGTGGATTTTTTTGTATTTAAATATTAATTTTCGGAATTAAATTAAATGATTATTTATTTTTCTGAAAATTCAAGGGAGACGGTTCGGAACCGGAATATTATGCGGATGACTGTGGTGAAGTCTGTTTATTTAATCGGGCTTTAATTTGAGCTAAATGGAATTTTTAATATTAATTATTTAATATTCGAAATTAAATTAAATAATTATTTATTTTCCAAAAATTCAACTGAGATGGTCTGGAACCGGAAAATTATGCTGATGACCGTGGTGAAGTCTGTTTATGTAATCGGGCTTTAGTTTGAGCTAAATTGAATTTTTAATAATAATTATTTAATTTTCGAAATTAATAAATAAATTAATTATTTTTCGGAAATTAAGATTTTGATGGCCGACGACCGAAATCTCGTGCTGATCGTCGTGGTGCAGTCCGTTTATTTCTTTGAGCTCCACGTTGTATGGAATTGAATAAATTGTGATATTTTAGGGATGTACCCTAAATTGATTGGAATCGATTGAGAATGAATTATCGATTGGTGAATGGCCAAGTATGTTTATTCAGCATTTATAATGCTTTGTTGAGTTAATTTAATTATTTGATTGAGTATTGATTGGTGAATGGCCAAGTATGTTTATTCAGCATTTATAATGTTTTGTTGAGTTGATTTAATTATTTGATTGAGAAATCGTTGGGCATTGGTTGTCGATATTGAAAGTGAATTGGTAACCACTGCAAAGAGGACACGTGGCTCGGTGAATTGGAGTGTCACCGGGAAAATGCACGTGAGTTCGGTGGTTGAATATGTCACCTTGGCGAAAAGGTCGCGCGAGAGAATGCACGTGGCTCGGAGACTCGGTATGTACTCCTGGAGAATGCACGTGGGCTCGGTGACGAGGCGGGCATCTAAAAGGGCACGTGGGCTCGGCGACTTGATACATCGCTTTGGTGAAATGCACACGAGAGAATGCACGTGAGCCCGGGCATCTAAAAGGGCACGTGGGCTCGGCGACTTGATGCATCGCTTTGGTGAAATGCACCGAGAGAATGCACGTGGGCTGTGCATCTAAAAGGGCACGTGGGCTCGGTGACTTGATGCATCACTTTGGCGAAAAGGTCGCCTGAGAGAATGCACGTGGCCCCAAGGTTCGAGGCACGTGGACTCGGAGACTTGGAAGGTCGTCCTGGAGAATGCACGTGGCCTAGCTTTTAAATATCCCACAGTGGGGAGTGATTTGTATGACATGTAATCGACTGGTTCGATTTGTTTGAAGTAAATGGGTGTTTATTGTGAATTGTATTGACTTGCAGGTGGGATCAGAGGCCAAGGTAAGTCCTCTGCCCTGTGCGTGTTTAGGCAGCCTGTAGTATAATAGTTTATCTAATCGGGCTTAGTGGGGTAGAACTCGCTGAGACGTAGTCTCATCCCAGTTTGGGGAAAACCATTTCAGGACCCCGCTGAAGAGCTGAGAAGGAGGAATCCGAGAAGGAAGACTTGGAGGCGAATCTTAAGGAAAAAGATTTTTGGAGGAAGAAGGCAATCCTGAGAGGGGCCTTGAGTACGGCCTAGTTTGTCTAAGTTTCTGTCCTCTTTTGAGATCTCCATTTTGATGTGATTAGTTTCGAAGTGGTTTATGGTTTGTATAAAAGTTTGGTTATAAATTTTCAATATGAAAAATATAGCCTTGCTTTTCTATCCCATCGTTTTATTGTCTGGGGATTTTAACTGCTTCTGCATGTGCTTAAAAATTAAAAGGGTCAGCGATATATTGTCCTGGGATATCGCATTATAAAATCGACCAAATAGAAGGATGGGCACGTGCCCGAGGATCGGGGCGTGACACACACACTGCAAGGTCTAGGGGTCTTAGGACTAAAGACCGACATAGTCTCCCTAAGGATTGGACCAGGACTAGCTAGGTTGGGCCAATGTAGGGTTGGTCGAAGGTTAAGCTCACCCCTACTCCCACTCATGTTGATCGACCTGGATGAAGCTTCAAATAGAACTGTATAAACTAGTGAAGCGATTCTAAGGAAGGAGTTGAAGAGGGTTGATGGTTCGGATTTATGTCCATATGATCACAGCGACTAAGAAAAATACAACATTTTACTTTTCTATTGAAAGTACACAGTTAGGAACACAACAAGAAGGGCATATATGAAAACGAAGACAGGCCAAGGAAAGAACTGAGGAATTTGTATCGAAGCTTAGTGTTGCAATGGCGAAAGATTTGGTCACATCTCGAAAATTCGCTAACCAAAAAGCATATATGTAGTTAATCTCTCCATAGAAAAGGATACTTTTTGAAACTATATTTCAATGCTTTATAGAATTAATTATTAGTGTTGAAAATGATCAAAGTTTATAAGGCAACCCGACTCGGTTCGGTCGCTTGCATAACGTTTTTTGTTGTTTGCTTCTCACCTGTGTCATCATGGTTTTGAAACGCCTCAAACTAATTTGAGACATATTTGATACCTTACATTCCCATCCTGTCTCTAATACCCCTGAAGGCAGCCCCACTCAAGTCTGTTGCTAGTGCAATATTGTCCTCTCTAGTCGAGATTCACTCATGCTTGCATGATTTTGCAAGGAGTGGTGCTAAATTGAGATTTGCGAGACTTATCTATTACCACAACAGCTCACACACAAGTGATATGGAGTCAGAGATATACCTAATGCCTGATAATTGATAAGTTAAAACCAAAAAGATGTGCATGGCAACTGAGAAGTGATAGAACGTGAAAAAAGAAAAAGACATTTGACGCTTTAAGTAAAGTCTCCAAATTAAAGGCAAGCTGAAGCATGTTGCTAAGCCATAATTATGGATCAAGCACTACTATCATCAGGAAAGTTATTAAAATAGCCATAAATTTATTACAATTTTTCAAATTCAGTCATAAATCTCTTTTTTTGTCAATTCAATTATAAAACTTTTGAATTATACCAATTTTGACCACTTGGCCATTTTTCGTTGGCCGACCAATGCTAACATAGATAATTTTTTAATAATATTTTATTTTTTTGAATATTTTATTAATTTTTTTCTTTTTTTATTCACTTCCTTCTCCTTCCTCTAGCTCATTGCCAATGACAACCAGCCAGAGGCAGGGGTGGCAAGGAGCCTTGCCAACCTCAGGGACGCCTAGCCATGGTTGGGCGACCTTGCCCAAACCACTTGCTGGGCTAGTGAGGCTTGCCCTCGTCGGAGGCCACACCACGACATTGCTCGACCTTTTGCAAGGGCTGTTAGTGGCTAGGCGAGGCTTGCCCACATCATCCTGGTTAGTCAAAATTGGTCGAATGGACTATATTGTCCAAAAAAAGTTTATGACTGAATTAGAAAAATTGCAATAGATTTATGACTGTTTTGGTAATTTTCCTACTATTATCAGTCCATGTAAGCCTACAGAGGAAAATAGTGAACATTTGAGAGAATTGAAGTAGGTAACAAAAGCACCAACAAATTAGGGTGGTAGAGATTAAGTTGATGTGAGTACGAACATAAATGTGAGCACTATAGTCTTAGAAGAGAATTTTATCTAGGCTTGTATCAAAGAGAAATGTTGCAAGAAGTTAAATAGGATGACTGCAAAAGGCATTTTTCCCTAACCATGGTATAACTTAGAGCAAAATTTTGCTAAGTTTATGGTATCATCCTAGTTTCCTATCTGGATAGAAGCTATTAATTAAGGTATACTGATTGGTTCTTGAAAATGAAAATACTAAAATGTGCTTTAATTAGGCAAACTAAGGAGTTCTTGACAAGAGGAAAGACTTTGCACTTATCCAAATGCCTCTCGACTTTAATTCATTCACTTCTTTCTACTTCACAGATACATAATTGGTGTTTAACCATCAGGATACTAGCATTCACACTATTGTGGGAAGCTCTTGGGTTGTGACACTGAGGTACCTGAGGTACTCTTGCAGACCTTGGAGTTGACGATTCAAGTTTGCTATCTCTTCTTCTAAAACCTGCAAATGCTATTTGAAGGAAACTCCCAGATAATTAATTTTAACATTAGTGGGTGTTCTCCTATGATAATGCTGAAAGCTAGGTTGTTTATTTGATGTACCTTGGCATCAATGGGTGGCCGATCCAATTCTGGTTGGGCTTCCCGCTTCAGATTGTTGTAGCGTTCGATGACCGAGTCCATGCTGAACACAAACAAGAGTCACTTTATGAGATCAATATCATAATGATTGATGTAATCAAAATGGGAGACGGTATTTGGTGCTTTTGAGGCATATAAAAGATTAATGGACTTTAGACGATTCCTTACTTTGTTGATTCATAGGAGAAAAAGGAAAAGGAAAAATTAGGAAAATGTTCAAATTCGACTCGCAAACAGTTGAAGGAATGAATAATCATTTTAGCAAGTTTCAACGAAACTGAACATATGAAGCTTCAGTGACACAAGAGAAGAGATAACAAAGAAACTCAAAAAGTTGATTAGATAATGATACTCAACTCTAAAACTAGGTCTAAGTTGAAGCAGCGTTGTTATCCCAGAAATCAGTTTCGACATGGAAGAAAAAGTTGCGCCAAAGTAGCTGCTAAAGCTGCAACAAGAATAAGCGCATGTATCATGGTTCCTGTGTGCACGTGTGGATTCGTTAGCGCATGTGCGAGGAAGAGAGAGGGAGATGTCGCAAGTCAAGTCTACTGATGGACACTGACCTTGAGCTCGAGTACTCATAGAGCTGTGCAGTGCAGGAGAAGATGATGATTCCAACCTTGGCGTCCTAGAGTTGCGATAGATCCTTGGCCTTCTTCATCAGCAAGTTCCTCCTCTTGGCGAACGTGATGTGCTCGTTGCTGCTCGAATGCAAATTCATCTCCGAACTGGGAATCTTTTCTCCTCCTCCCTCGATAGACCTCGCCTTCTCCTTCGACATCACTCGATAGCCCTCGGCGATTATCCTTCTTAGTGGAAAACCCGATTCAGGAAGCACCATTTTATCGTTGAAGAACATAGGGAAACAAAATGAAACTCCAAGGAGACATGTTTAAGGAGAACAAATCATCAACGGAATTCAAAAAAGACAAAAAGCAAAAGAGAAGGAGAGGAGGAGTTAAAAGTACACAGTCTCACCTCTGCAGAGAGTCCAGTGTTCATGAGGGAGACGATTTTGAGATTGAAATCTGTGTGGTTTTCTCAGAGTCAAGACAGGAGAAAACCAAAATCGAAGTGGGACTTGCCAGATTTCAAGACAAGCGATTTTTCTACTACTACTGTTTTTGTGGGGTGGGGTTCTTGGGCGTGCCTACTCGCGCGAGTCCGGCTCGCGAATGGCACTCGCACCCCTCTTGGTAAAACCCGGGAGTCTCAACTTGAATACAAGAAAAGGACATCAGCCTAATTACCAGAAAACGACATGCGACAATTTATCATCTGATTATGACCGACTAGACTTGAAAAATGACGTTTTAGTACTTGAGCTTACAAGTCATCAATTATCATCACAAGTGGGCCACGTATGTAGGAATTGGCACCTTCCCCTTCTATAGAGGACACTTATAATCTTTTCCAATTTCGTCTCTAGTAAATATTTATGTAACTATTCTTAATGTAATTTAATATAATCTAATGCAAATTTGCGAAGGGTGCTCACCTAAGCTCAACTTAAAATTAATGAGTCGATTTTTTTCATTGAATTTTACAAACAAATTAGTAATAATTATTGAATTGTTTAGATATTCACACCCATGTAATATGATATAATCTAGTGTCTATCCATGAGATACTTGTTCGGCTTATTAAGCTCTTAGATGGAAAAGCTTTGAGTTCTTAAGATCTTCTGGCCTCATTTATTATCAAAGAAACATCTAAAAGGAAAAGAGGATGACAATAACATGCAAGTCATTCTAAAAAGTTTCAGACCTCTAGAATATATTATTTCGGATACATTATCAATATCACGGGATATCTTAACTCAATTCATGCTCTTTAAATTGAGAAAATCTCAATTTATGATATAAACCATGGGGGAACTTAGTTTGAGTTCAATAATAAGTTTATTCCGACCAACTGCATATCTTGATTAAAATCCCCAACTAGGGGTCCATGATACATAACTCATCTCCTTTTAGCTAGTTTTCTGGTAAACATTGCAGGCCCCCTATTTTTCTCCATTCTTAAATGGAGGAAGCAGATTCCTAATTAGCAAGTGATAAAAATACGGATATCACTTACATCCATATTTAACTAAATATAAACACAAGTGATGTCCATCTTTATGACTCACCAACCAAATGCTGGACTGATTGAACATATCCTCCAACTGACGATGCAGAAAATATCAAAATTTCCCTATTTTAATGTTATGTTCATATTAAAAATGAAGTTTTACAAAATTACAGTGAACACTAGATCTTAATAAGCTTATGATTCCTGACAGAAGGCAAACCGTAGCTAGTTTCCCTTAAAGACGGAACTTTAAACCTTTGCGGAGACATTTTTCTACTACTAGAAGTACTTTGTTGTTGATACTTCTTCATAAAATAGAAATTAAAAAGAAAGAATTTTTCTTTTTTATCTCCATAGGAAGGGAATAAATTTTACATCCGCGCACCACTGTCGAATAGGTTGTCCGTCACTTTATCAAATATAATATAATATGTCTTATTACATTCTTATCAGTAAACAAAAATAGTATTTGCAATGGTAATTTTCTCAACACCTTTGTAATTTTTTCCAACTTGTGTATCAGCAATTTTTGTTTTTGAGTTAGTAATTAACTTTTCGATAGGATAAAAGATACTAATCGAGGACCATAGAAGAGTCTGAATAGTCATATCATCGAGCACTCCATTTTGCTAACCTCTTGCGACATCTAATAGGTATGCACAATTGGATTTTGTCAGAGGACAGGTTCAACTTTGGAATTCTAACCCTTTTAACAATTATAATCTTATTGTCATTTAGTTTATGCAGCAGATCACCGAAGCTTGTAATTATATCCTTGCTTCCACGTAATACAACGTAATCACTGATATTATTATCACAAAAATGTCAGCTTGACTTATTCTTTGTTCATCAGTTGGACTACATGTAATCCCATTGGACAATTTTACAGTCCTTTTTTTTATTGACAGCGTGATTTGCGCGTTGCCCGGTAATTATGGAACTTTTCTCCACAACTAATACGTGCATCTCAATATACTCTGCGGACAGAGGGAATTGAGATTATTACATGGAGTCCCGTGCTCGAGCCGGTCCCTAATCCAACGGAGCCAACGCCTTGGAGTTAGTGCTTTTTTGTTTCCTTTCTTTTCTTTAATTCTTTTGTACGAGGTCCGAAGCAATCGTTTTAGAAACGGATTGGACCCGCTGGTTCAGTCAATTAGACCTCCGGTCGCGTTCGTGCCTGTTTACCGATGGGATCAAAACCGATTAAGAACCAGCCGAACTGATCCAACTGTTTTAGATTTAATCAGTCTCGACCTTGTTTTTCATTTATTAGACAGATTTCGGTTGCGAAAAGGGCACTTCAGTCCGCTGACTTTTTGGATGATACACGTACTCCTCCAACCAACTGGGCTACGTGATTCGTTTAAATTATATTTGGCAAACTTGTAGTTCACACCATCTCTCACCTTTTGTAGTAAAATAATATGTAAAAGCCAAACGCTTAACCAACGTAGCTATGCATGACTGGTGGCTGCACGATGCGCTATAACATATATTTATCATTCCACTAATCGCTCAATTTCTCCGATTAAATTGGTTGAACTGCATGCTGATGGCCTATCAAGTTCTGTGTGATTGGTGACTGCATAACGCACCATATTACGTATTACTTATTCCTCCAGTCGTCCAGTTTTTCCGGCTAAACCGCCCACTGCGTGTTGGTAGCCTATCTAGTATGGCCTCCATTATGGTTTTCAAACATTGATGTGAAGTAAGCAAAAGCTGTACAGATGATATAGCCATGAAACTATTTTATCCACCTTATGTCTGCTTTTGAATAAACGGTAAGTGAGCTTATTTCTCTCCTTTAGGTTTTGGATTCAAATTGTAATGGAGCATTTCGAGAGTAAAATCTTCGATGTATTCGATCAATGTGAGGGAGTGTGCTTTTAAAATCGCCTGAAAAGGTGGTTTTATTGAGGTGTGGGAAATCTGGTCCCAACATCCTCTGAATGTTGAAAGGAAATGAAGAACATTTTTCTGCAAAGGTTGTGAGTGAGACAAAAGCTTAGAGTCGGAGCTGTTGAAAACATTAAACAGGAGAGTAAATTAAGCGTAAATAGGAATAGAGTGAGGACAATTTGGATTGAAGAAAAGAGAAATGACTGACATCATTTGCGTTCACGCCGTAAAAGAACATAATCACATGGCCATGTCCACGCCTAATTAAATAAGGAGTAAATAATGTGCGTTCACATTTGGATTGCCAACAAGTCAAAGGATAAACTATGAGAGTTCGAGCTGTGCATTTTCATAGCAATATGGTACGACAGGATCGTTGGACAATTTTTCGTCTAAAATAATTTTACAGAGTCATATGGACTTACTCGGGAATAAAACCTGCTGTCTTGGATTGATATTCGATTTCAACTCGATTGCGAGTGTTCTGATTAAGTTATGGGGTACCTTTCCAGACCTGCATGATTATTCTCGTCATGATTCATTCCTCTAAGCTCATGTAGGCCCTTTACTCATGTTCTTCTGTTCGGCTCAGATACAAATTCATATCGTTGGATCGATAGAAAAAGGCATGCGTAATGCATACATAGAGTTATTAGTTCGAACTCTAGATTTGTTGAAATAACTTTTGGAGACAAAAGTAAGTTCTAAGCTCGCATGGAAGAATGCATATTGACAAAATTTTGAAGTTGGTGAATTGGCTTTTCTTAGCCTATAAGTATAAACTTAGTCATGATTATGAATAGTGTTGGGGACAGTGATCCTTTAAAAAAATCATAATTCCAGCTCAATTAAGGGTTTTGAATGGACAACAAAGTTTATATATTTTAGGATGTCATGGCTGACGCATTGAGATTATCACCTAAAATAATCATGATTTCACGTTCAAGTGGCGATGATTTTCATTTTGTCCTTTAGTATCTGCCAATGAGAAACACTGGACGATAATCGACTCTACTATCTTAGGCCGCGATCGTGGCTACTGACAAAGATGATCATGGAAGCCTACAGACTTGTGAGAAAGAGTTAATATTTTAAATGATTGCATGTTCACTTAGTGATTACTGCTCAAAGAAACTTTGAACCAGACTATTTATATAAGTCAACATTTAAGATGAGCCGACGCAGTTTATAATATAATAAAGAAGGAATGCAAAAATCAAATTTACATTATCATAGAATGATATACATGTGCGACAACTAATCACACAAAAATCCCCACGCTCTTATAGTTTCAATTCATAATGTATGCTCATGTACATAGAGCTTATAGTCCTGATTGCATGATTATATTTTATGAACAAAGTTAAGCAAGCTTCGCCAACAACTGAAACTTATAGTCCCGTCTGTTTGATTTTTTTTTTCCACATTTTATCCAAACAATTCAAGGCAGTTTGCATTTGTTTTCAAATTCTTTTGAGAACAAAACCCGGCGGGGTTGGGTCCTGTTTTGGCCACTGGTGCGAGTTCGAATCCTCCATGAGGCAATGCCCTGATCTCACCTGAATATGGAAGACGGGTCAACCTCACACGCCAAATTACTTAAGTTTTTGAATTAACTACCTATAGAGGGTACTATAGTTCAACTTGATCTTGTTGGGTGGAACGAGTTCAAGTTGGGGCTCCCCAATATTTCAAACGCTCAACTCCCACAATAAAAAGTTCAATCTTGTTATGGACGCAAATTAGGGTTGGTTGGGACTGTGTCTTATTTGGTTAGTGCTTAAATCTTATCGAAGTAATTCCAAGTATAACTTGAATCAAGTTTTAAAAAAAAACAAACCTAATATACTCAAATTGAGTAATTTAAATAGAGAAATGCTTATGTGACCGTCTTTAATCTACTATGATATCAATAGCCTATTTAGAGTCACAAAAAAATAAATAACAAATAACTAGAAATTGTTATGGAGTCTATTCCTTCAAAAATTTATGGCTCACCATATGTTGTTAGTAACCCAAAAACTGTTTTGTTAGCAAAACCTATTCCAAGATAATGCTTTGATCAATTCAAACTGAATCAACCATTTTGATTTTTGCAAAGCAAGAACCTTCCATAATATGACTATAGATCATTCAAATATAACGCTTTGATTGATGGGAGAGAGTCAAAAAATATTATAAAAATCTAAAAAAATATTTTCAATTCAAACTGAAAAAAATATTTAAAAGATGACATGTCAATGTTGGATCATTCGGACGGCCAACGCTTTGATTGACCCCAGAGGAGAGAGAGAGAGAGAGAGAGAGAGAGAGAGAGAGAGAGAGAGAGAGTCATGTCAATGTCAGCCAAACGGCCAGCATCCACGCTAGCGTCAACCAGCCAAATTTGACTAGATAGACTGAGGGTGTGTTTGGGAACCACTTTTGGGGAAAGTATTTAGGAAAATGCAAATACATTTAAGTTAAAGGTGTTTTCCAAAATGCAACCGTGTTTGGTAAATTGTACTTTGAAAGCTCTTTGTAAAGTATTTTGAGCAAAATAGCGTTTGGGGAATTACATTTACAAAGGATCTTTGTGGTTAAAAAAAATTATCAAAAGAAAAATTAAAAAAAAATTGACCAAAGGGCAGTGGCCGCCGGTGACCTTCGACGACCCTGGATTTGGGGCAGCGAGGTTGCACGATGCCGTCGCAACCTCTGGTGACCCCGAATCTGGGGCAGCAAGGTCGCAGGAGGACCTCGCCGCCCTAGATCTGGGTCGCGGCAGGGTCGTGCGACCTCGCCGCCCCCGGATCTGGGGCGGCGAGGTCACGGGAGGTCGTGCGACGCCGCCGCAACCCAGATCCGAGGGGCGCGAGGTCGGGCGACCCAGATTGGGGGCAGCAAGGTCCTCCCGCGACCCTACTGCCCCAGATCTAGGTCACGGTGACCCAGACCTCACCGTGGGTCACGGCGACCCAGCCCTCGGTTACGCCACCTTTGGCGTCGGTTGCGCCACCTCCGGCGTCGGTTGTGCCACCTCCGGCGTCGGTCGCGCCACCCCCTGACGATCGCTGGTGTCCCTCTAGCAGTCATCGGCCACTCGCAGTCAGAAAGAACCGAACCCCCCGGAGAAGATGAACATTTGCGACACAAGGGCAAGAACCGGAAAAAACAAAAAATTCGCGAGGACAATTTCGGAAAAAAAATGAATAGTGCCCATGTGGGCATGCCGAAAAAGCCGAAAGCCCAAGGCAGGTCCTCACCTGCCTTGGGCTTTCAGCTTCACAATGCTGGCATTTAGGGAATGGGGGCTCAAAATTTGTTGCCAAACAGACTAGCATTTGCCCAAGTATCTTCAGGCTTCAAAAGGGCTTTGGGAAGTGGTTGCCAAACGCACCCTGAATTGGCCCAATTTTTACATCCAATTGTAAAAGGTTTAGGACTAAATTGGAAAATTTGCAATAGGTTTAGAACTGCTTGGGTAATTTTCCTTAGATTGGCAGAAGATTTTAAATACTTCACTTCATATTGTCACTCCTAAAGAATAAATCTTTTATCGAGATTGACCGCTCATTGTCAGATGTTCACACAATTCACTCAATGATCACGAAAAATTAATAACCTCAAGATGTTACAATGAGCAAAAGTAGAAACTTGAATCTATTATTCTTCAAAATCCATAATTGCGTAATTTGTAGTTTGAGTTAATATATATTTCCAAGATCTAGGTGATATAGATCCGTAGTTAGACTAAAGTGGTGACACAACTCCAAAAATAACAGGAGATCGATCAAGTTTCATCGCATTCTCGAACCCAATATTGCCAAGGGCTTAGTCATTAGGTATGTACTTCCTAGTCCATCGAATAGTACAAATCAATTTGGTAATTTCTTGATCAGCACATTTTGACTTGGTATATCAACGATTTTATGGAATGTGCTGTCCAATAGAGTAAAATGCGCGATAAATACTTCAGCATAGACATCTCTGAAGATTGCTAGAGACGATGTTGAATTATAGAGTTTGAGACAGCTTTCTAGTTCGCCAACAAAGATCACCCAGCGTCTCGCCCTTCATTTATCCTCCTCAATAATAATAAAGACAAGAACAAGAAAAATAAAAGACGCCGGGAAAAGACGAGAAACAGAAGCCATACGTGTTCATGCTGCAACCCATTTTGACAACTCTTTTGCCCCATATAAGTCCAATATTTTTATTTGTTATCAAGAGTTTACTGTACATGTGACACCGGAAGATGGTTTCAAACAACATTATGCTTAAAACCGTTCATCGCTCGGGACTAAAATTTATATCCCGACATCTAAATGATTCTCCTTTTCCACAAATAAGCCCACTGTAGAAGTGTTGAGATTTCTGTTGGTAACCATAATGAATATCTCTGAAAACTTAAAAAATAGGGGAGGGTGAAAGAGAAGGATTTTGAAAAATGGATTATCATTTTTTTTTTTGGCAAATTCATAAAAGATTGGAAATCTTTTCTATGGAGTATAGTACATTTCATCAAGCATTGGCTTATATCATAAAACGATGGAGCTTTTTTTTTTTTTTTAATATATGTAAAAACTTATCGCATCAGAAAGAACACTCATCCGGGGGACAAAATCCTGCATAGAAGTCCTCATGAGGTTAAAAAACTGTTAACACAAAATCCCCCAATGAGTACAAAAAGATCTGTGAACAGCGCGTGGCTATTAAATGAAGCCCATATCTAATGTCACATTGTATAGCATGAAGAATCTCATGACTTGTGATGGTAGAATAATTTGAAGGTGATGCACTCATAATGCACACAACTCTACACTAATCAAGAAGAGAATGAGACGAATAGGTTTATTTCTTTTTTGTTTCTTTATTTCACCTTATCAAAAATGATCACTAGACTTGCCTTTGTATATGCTTATTTACATTTCAAGGAAATAAATTCTTGAGAACTTACAAAATATTAAACTACACATAGAAACACTAACAATCAAGATGCATTCAAAAAATGTTGACTAGACATAGAAACACGAATAGTCAAGATGCATGTAGGACATTTATGAATTTCGTTTAATTACTAACATTTCCTGTTAACAAATCTAAAGAGTTTTAGTAAAAATATATGCTACCCAATCTCCCATCTTGACATGTGTAACTTCAATTTCCTCCTCTCTCACTTGTTCTCGAATGAAGTGATATCGAAGAACAATATGTTTGCTTCATTAATGAAAAACTAGATTTTTTCTTCAGAGCAAAAGCAAAGATATTATCAACAAAAATCTTTGTTGCTTTCTTATGCTCCATATGACTTTCTTTAAGTAGTTTTCTCAGCCATATTGCATGACAAACACATAAAAATGCTGCTACATATTTAGTTTCATAGGTTGAAAGACTAGCGCTAAATTGCTTCTTTAATGGCTGCATAACTAGCACTGAATTGCTTCTTTAATGACTGCGTAAAAGCAATGTCACACAAGAAAAATACAAAGTCTGTTGTGCTCTTTCGATCATCAATATCTCCATCATAATCATTGTCTAAATAAGCTTTAAGCTGTAAGAATTTGGACTAATGGTGGTGTAAGCCATGAGCAACAATCCCTTTGAAGTATGGAATTATCCTTTTTACAGCCTTTAAGATGAAATGACTTTGATTTTTCCATATACGACTCACAAGTCCAACACTATACATGATATTTTGTTAGGGTGAATGGTTCTTGGTTCTATACAGGTTCCACCCGAAACCTAGAATATGCTTGTTGGAACAAGCTCCTCATTTTTTGAAATATAAAATCTACCATGCATACCCTAAAACTCGAAACATATCTTGTCACAAGTTCTAAGGTCAGTTCTAGGGCTTACCATGGTTTCACCTATATTATTATTTAAACGGTTACAATTTGCTAACTATAACTAATATTTAGACATACGAAAAATATGAACATTAGTGAAGTAAAAATCTTAGTCATAAAATGGAAACTTAGACTAGTACTTCCAAATTATACACTCATCATCAAACAACATGAAATATCAGGAGATTGCATGGAGACATGAACCGAGAAAAATATTAAAACTTGTTTTAGGTTACAAGTTACAAGTTTCATATTCCTCCAATTAAGAACCCAAAACTTACCCGTTGAAATAGATTCTTCATTTTTTTTTTTTAACTTGAATCCTACCCTGCATACCTTGAAATCTATAACCTATAGTTTCCTATCGATCCAGTTCTCAAGTTCCAAGTTCTACCATGAAATCATGCTTACCCCTAATATCATGTCTAGTACATGTCAAATATCTCAAGCTTCCTATCAAGCTTCTATAGTACATTGAATCAACATCAAAACTATCATCAAACTTTGAAAGCTTGGTTTCACACTCAATTGGTGAATTGACTGGTGTACAATATTCATATTGAATTTTTCAAGAATATTTTTTGCATATCCTTTTTGGGAATTAAAAAACTCATCTGCACTTTGCTTTAGTTTATGCCAAGAAAAAATACATGTGACCGTTATCGATCATTTCAAATTTCTTTTATCACGGATGCCTTAAAAGCATCAATCATTGTTGGATTACTTCATGTTAAAAAAATGTCATCTACATAAAAACAGGTCAATAAAACATCACCTTTTCTTGCTTGGAATAAAGTGCACACTCATATGGACATTGAGAGAAGGCATTTGCTTTGAAATAAGCATAAATTCTGGAATTTCATGCTCTCGGTGCTTGTTTAAGTCCATATAAGGTTTAAAAAAATTTTGACAATAGGAATGACTAATGAGCCATGACAAAGCATGCAGGTCATAAAGGTACTCCACAACTTAATTAGAATACTCACCATCATGGAGCACAGCTCAAAGTATCATATTTTGTCCTTATAATTGTTGGCAATCCAAAAGTGGACGCACATTGATTATTCCTTGTCTAATTTCCAGACACGGGTGGTGTGAACGTGGTCATGTGAAAATGTTCTTTAATAGTGCGAACGTGAATGATTTCAGTTACTCTTTTTTTTAACCAACCCAAATGTTCCATGTCCACATTCTGTGTATGCTGAATTTTCTCTCGTCTGTCCTGTTTCCAATAGCTCGAGCTCTAACCCTTTTTGTCTTACTCACAGTCTTCGCACGTAAGAATTTTTCCTTTTCTTGGGTGATGTCAAACCAGCTTTTGCGCGTCTTGACAAGACACTTTTTTGGACGATCTTAAGAGCGCACTCCCTCAAAATGGCCTGATACATTCAAAATTTTACTCCTAAAGTTCTTCCAACAAAACTAAACTCGAGACCAGAGAAAGAAGAACAAACGGTCTGACCATTTAAGCTAACGGTAGTTAAAGAAATGTTCAAACGCAAACATATCATAGATAAATTTTGTTTCATGCTTTGATCATTCGTTCAGCTTTTGCTCACTTAACACTACTGTTCCGGAAACTGCACTGGAAGCCATAACGGATAGACCATTAGTATGCCGTACCAATTCAAGGTTTTAACTGGAAAAATCGGCCGTTAGTGAAAATAAGTAACACATATTGTGGTGCATTATGTAGCCAACAGTCATGCAGAGCATTGCTTCCTTGGTGAAGTTGTTTAAGGCAAATGGAAAACAAGACCGGACCGGTTCAATTCATAAAGAGCTGGCCAGTTCGTCCAGTAATGCCGATTCTTTATGCGTTTCACCTCCATCGGTACTAGGGCATTATCGGGAGCGAAGGTCTGATCGATTTTAGATTGAACCAGCCGGTCCGGTTGTAAAATCACTACTTCACATCAGATTAAAGAAAAGGAAAAAAAAAAACTAGAAACATTAACCCCAGGTGTGGGTTCCGCTTGATCAGGGACGGGCCCAGGCGAGGGAGTTCACGTTGTGAATTAATTGCCTTCTACTCTCGGAGTGCTACCAATTCCTTGTGGGCTACCTGTTTGGGTGAAACTTGCGAGTTAACATTATCGTAATGATGAGCTTTGGTCATCTGCTGCATAAACTAAACGAAATTCCATAAGATTATAACTGTTATAAGAGTTAGAGATCCAAAGTCATACTTGTTCTCTGACGATACTACATTGTGCATACTTGTTGGTAGTCGCAAGGGGTTAGCAAAATGGCGTACTCGATGTACATGATGGTTCTTTTATTAGGGTAGCGTTAACCCTACAAGATGATGTGATATTTTTCGCTTTTCTATGGTCCTTTATTATTACGTAATTCCCTTGAAAAGTTGAGATTACTAACTCACAAACAAAAAATTACTAACCCTAACATATGTGGACAAAATTACGAAAATATTAAGAAAAGTACTATCACAAATATTGTTTGCCAAGAAAAAAAAAGTAAAAAGACCTACAATATTATATTGAATTGACGAACACAACTAGTAGGCAGTTTGCGCGTGCAGAAAATCCGTTGACCTTAAAATTTTCTTGGCTCCGAGGCCCCAGTATAAGAAAAGTGACTTGTTATCTCACATGCGAACTAACAAATGAAGAAAATATTTAACTCTTACACGCAATGATCTCAAAAATAATTTATGAAAACCAAGTAACAATATGCATTATCCTATCATTTTAACTATCTAGTAAAAGTACACCAAAAATGTCAAAACTTGGTATAGATAAACATTTAAGTGTTAAAATTTCTAAAAGGTATACCTAAGTACACTTCTCTATTTCTCTTTTTTTTTTTTTTTTTTAATATATTAAGACATTTAAGTGCCAACTCAGCAAAGTAGCTAGAAATCCAACGTGGCTTGTTTTTAATAATATAAGTAGTCTACATGACTTACCAAAAAGCCTACTAAGTAATGAGGTGTAAAACAACAATGTTTTGCCCCAAAATTGATTTTTGATATAAATATTAATTTAATTAATGAAAGAAAAAAATAAATTAAGAAAATGGTTGCGACAAAGTAGTGAGGGCCTCTCCATCCCTCACCGTTGCCTGCCACCCCACCATTGCTAGAAAGGGTCGGCAATAGTGGGGTGACAAAATTCAACATCACTAGGCTCCGAGGGCATGTTGGCCCTCGCTAGCAATTGGCCAGGGTCATTGGACATAAGCCCCGACCAATGCCCAACAACCCTAGCCAACCTCTAGTGAAGGCCTGCAAGCCCTCGCCAACAATTGGCCAGGGTCACCGACCACTGGCTAAGGCCTAGTGACCCTGACCGACCCTCCCCCTAATTTCGTTGGCCCTTTCCAATGATGGTGGGGCAATATTGGTAGCAAGGGCCATAGAGGTGCTCGTTGCTTTGCTACAACCCTTTTTTTTTAATTTAGTTTTTTATTCAATTTAATTAATATTTATATAAAAAAATTAATTTTGGGGGGCAAAACAACATTGTTTTGGGATAAGCTAGCCACGTCAACACCACATGGATAATTTTTTTTTTAAAAAAATAAGTGCCACCTCAGTAAAAAAATGTTGCTAGAAAATGCCATGTTAATATTTTGGCTAGAATTTTTTGCCGTTGGCACTTAAGTGTCCTTTTTTTTCTTTATTTTGGCACTTAAATGTACATTTTAGAAGTTTTGGCATTTAAGTATCTATCCATGTCAAGTTTTGGGATTTGGGGTATCTGATACTCTTAACTATCCAAAATAGACTTAAAACTTGTGCCCCCCATGTACACTTGTCGTGGAATTAAATTTCTTGATTACGTTTCTAATAAAAGGTAAGCACTTCCACGTCAAATATTTGAGGCTCTAATGTTAATTCAATCTAAAACTATGAAAGGATTACCAGCTCCGGTGAAACCATGCAAAGTGCAGCAGCAATTACCAAAACTTTCGAGGACGATAGACTTGCATTACGAACTACTGATAGTTACCGAATACGCAAGTAAATTATGCCAAGAAAAAGGCGCCCTTCACATCTCTAAGCTTTTGTCCAGTAAAAACTTCATTTTGATTTTCTAACATAACATTAAAATGAGGAAGCTTGTATACTTTCCCGCATTCTTGGTTGGAGGGTCTTTCATTGAGTTAGGTGTCTAATTGATGGGTTACCAACACGGACATCACCCCAATTTATTTTTAATTAAATTTTGTATGGAAGTGATGTCCATATTTATAACTTGCTGATTAAGGAAATTTCCTACGATCAGGAATGGAGAAAAACACAACCCTACAATGTTTATTGGAAAACTAGCAAAAAAAAGATGAATTATCTTGCAGTTGGTGTGAACAAACAAATTATTCAATTCAAACTAAGTTCTAAGATAGCTTATATCATGAACTCGGATTTTCTCAGTTTAAGAACAAGATTGAGTTAAATTATCCCGTGATCATGATACATTATTCGAAATAGTAGATGCTAGAGTTTGAAACTCTTTACGTTGACTTGTACTGTCTTAATCGTCCTTTCATCTTTTTAGATGTTTCTTTTTATAATGAGTAATTAGTCGAAAGATCTTGAGGACTCAAAAAAAATTTCCCATTTATAATTCGAATAATCGGAAAATTATCTTATGGCTGGACGTTATATTATAGTACACGTGTGAAAAAACTAATATGCTCTTAAATCTCAAAGAAAAGACGACTCTTTAATTTTAAGTTGAGCAAAGGTGAGTGCCATAATTATGTTCTACTTATTAATTTACATTAGCTTATATTATATTACATTAATAATTATTACAAATTTATCTAATATGAATACATTGGTGGAAATTTACAAGGTGCTTGTAGTGTTTCCTACATATCAAATATTAAAACATGATTTCAAGTCCGAGTCAATCTTAATCAGATGTTAAATTTTCTTTTAGGGAAAAGGAACATGTGGATGTATCTTAATTGATAGTAGGGTTGTGTAACCAGATTGGTTTTACCCCGAAATCAAATTAGGTCACCCTAAAACATATCCAATTCCCAAGTTGGTTCTCAATTCCAAGTGAAGAACAACTTGAGAACTAGATCAATTAAAGCGAATTTGGAATCAGTTTCATAAAGCCTAAAAAAACCTAAATTTTCTCTTGGTATCTATTTCTCTATCTCTCTCTTTTTTTCTATTCTCTCCAACCAAACTCAAACACTTCACAGCTCTCTCTCACTTTCAACTCACCCTCCTCCTTGCTCGCTCATGACTTGCTCTCAATCGTTCAAGCCTCACAACCCTCATTTTTTCCTTACTCACCTTTGCTTGCTCTCCCTTGTTCATTTTATATTTTGAATGGTTTTGTTACTCATATTATTTTGCTATAAAAAATTTAAAAAAAAAAAAAAAAAAGAAGAACAAAGTAGAAATATGTTCTCAAGTAGATCTTAGAATCGGACTAGATAAAAGAAATAGGTTCCAAGATTGGTTCTAAAGCAAATAGGATAGGTTCCAGGTTCCAAAAACTAGGAACCGGTTCTAATAGGGTAAATTTTAGTTTTCAGGTCTATGACCTATCCATCCTAAAATTAATTATCCCTAATTGATAATGTGTCATTTTTTACCAAGTGATGTGCGAGTGCAATTCGTAAACCCTACTTGCGCGAGTTGGCACGACCTAGAGCCCCACCCCACAAAAACATAAGTGATAAAAAAACCTCCAAGGCGGTTTTCAGTTTCTACCTTGAAATTTGACAAGTCCTACTTCGATTTAGGTTTTCTCTTGTCTTGACTATGAGAAAACCACTCAGATTTCAATCTCAAATCGCCTGTCCAATGAATACTGTCCTCTCTGCAGAGGTAAGACTGCACTCTTAACTTCCTCCTCTTTTTTCTTCTTTTTCTTTGTCATTTTTTGAAATCCGTTGATGATTTCTTCCCCTTAAACATGTCTCATTGGAGTTTCAATTTCTCCCCCAATCTTCTTCAACTATAAAATCGCGCTTCCTGAATCAGGCTTTCACTAATGAAGATAATCGGTGAGTGGTATTGAATGACGTCAGAGGAGAAGGCGAGGCCTATCGAGGAAGGAGGAGGAGGAGGAGGAGGAGGAGGAAAGATTCCCAGTATGGAGATGAATCCGCATTCGAGCAGCAGCGAGCACATCACGTTCGCCAAGAGGAGGAACTTGCTGATGAAGAAGGCCAAGGATCTATCGCAACTCTGCGATGCCGAGGTCGGAATCATCATCTTTTCCTGCACCGGACAGCTCTATGAGTACTCGAGCTCAAGGTCAGCGTGATGTCTCCCTCTCTCTTCCTTGCATATGCGCACGGACGACCCGCACGTGCACACGCGTACCACGATACAGGTGCATGCACTTATTCTTCTTGCAGCTTTAGCAGCTACTTTGGCGCAACTTTTTCTTCCATGTCGGGATTGATTTCTGGGATAACAACGCCGCTTCGACTTAGACCTAGTTTTTGCGTTGAGCGTCACTATCTAATCAACTTTTTGAGTTTCTTTGCTATCTCTTCTCTTGTGTCACTGAAGCTTCATATGTTCAGTTTCATTCAAACTTGCTAAAATGATTATTCATTCGTTAAACTGTTTGCGAGTTGAATTTGAACATTTTCCCAAATTTTCCTTTTCCTTTTTCTCCTATGAATCAACCTAGTAAGTAATCGTCTAAAGTCCATAAATCCTTTATATGCCTCAAGAGAAGCAAATACCGTCTCCCATTCTTGATTACATCAATCATTATGATATAGACCTCTTGGAGCGACTCTTGTTTGTGTTCAGCATGGACTCGGTCATCCAACGCTACAACAATCTAAAGCAGGAGGCCCAACCGGAATTGGATCGGCCAACCGTTAATGCCGAGGTACGTCACATAAACAACCTTGCCTTCGACACTATTATAGGAGAACACATTTGATTTTCAATTAGTTATCTGGGAATTTCTTCTAACAACCGTTTGCAGGTTTTAGAAGAAGAGATAGCAAAATTGACTCGTCAACTTCAAGGACTGCAAGAGTACCACAGGTACATCAGTGTCGCAACCCAAGAGCTCCCTGCAATATTGTAAATGCTACTATCCTGACAGTCAAACACCAATTATGCATCTGTGAAGTAGAAAGGAGTGAATAAATTAAAGTCGAGAGGCATTTGGATTAGTGCAATGTCTTAATTCTTTTCAAGAGCTCTTAGTCTGACTAATTAGGGTACATTTTAGAATTTTGATTTTCAGGAACCATTTAGCTTACCTTAATTAATAGCTTCTATCCAGATAGGAAACCAGGATGATACCATAAATTTAGCAAAATTTGCTCTTGAGTATTACTATGGTTAGGGAAAATGTTTTTCGCAGTCACATCAGTCTATTTCTTGGACCAATTTTATTTAACACAAGCCTTGATAAAATTCTCTTCTAAGACTATAGTGCTCACATTTATGTTCATACTCTCGTCAACTTAACCTCCACCACTCTAATTCGTTGGTGCTTTTTTTACCCACTTCAGTTCTCCCAAATGTTCAGTATACTTCTCTCTCGGCTTACATGGACTGATAATAGCAGTCCCTCATCCATACCTATGGCTCAGTAATATACTTCAGCATGCTTTTCATTGGAAACTTTACCTAAAGCCTCAAAAGTATTTTATTTTTTTAACGTTCTATCACTTCTCAGTTGCCATGCACGTATGTTTGGTTTTAACTTATCAATTTATAGCATTAGATATGTCTCTAACTCCACTTGCTCGCATATGAACTGTTATGCTAGTAGATAAATCTCACAAATCTCAAATTAGTACAATGCATAGTAAAATCATGCAAGCGAGGGTGAGTCTCAACCAGAGAGGATATCACACTAGTGATGGACTTGAGTGGGACTACCTTTAGGGGTATTTGAGCCTGTATGGGAATGTTAGGCATCATATGCCTTTCATTCCACATCGCATGTGTCTAGATTGTTATCCATGGTTTCACAAGAAAATTATCCAAAAAATCCTAAATTTTTGCACTTTTACCAAATTAATCATAAACCTTTCGATTTTGTTAATTGAATCCTACACATTTTCACCTTTTGTCAGTTGAGTCAATTTGGCCAAAATTGGCTGAAAATTGCTAACGTAAAGAGTCGGCACTTATGTGGACATTTTTTATTAAAAAATTTATGATTTATTTCTCCTTTTTTTTTCCTTTTCTTTGCTTTTTTTTTTTGGGGGGGGGGGGGGAATTTGGAGAGAGGGCAGTGAGGGCCATGATAGAGCCGACAAGGGCCGCCAAGCCCTTGCCTAGCCAAATCTGGCGAGAGTGTCACGGACATCACCTAGACTTGACGAGGGAGGCGATGGCCTTGCCTAGAGTTGGCGAGGGTCATCCAGCCCTCTCTCCAAAAACCTTTAAAAAAAAAAAAGCAAAGAAAGGGGAAAAATAAAAATTCATAGAATTATTAAAATATTATTTAATAATATCTATGTCAATGCTTGTTGTGCCACATAGCATAAACCGACGTCCACATTAGCGAATTCCAACCAAAATTGGTCAAATTGACTTAATTGGCAAATAGTGAAAATGTTTTAGACTTAACTGGTAAAATTGAAATGTTTAAGACTAAGAGGACAAAAGTACAATAGTTTAAGGACTTTTCAACAATTTTCCCATGGTTTCACACTACTTCAAATTAGTTTGACTCATTTCAAAACCGTGACAGCGTAGGTGAGTCACAACCAAAAGAAAACAATTGTTAGGCAAGCGACTGAACTAAGTTGGGTTGCCTTAAAGACTTTGGTCACTTTTCAACACTCCTTATCCATTCTATGGAGCACTCAAATATAGTTTCAAACAATCGACGTTTCTTTGGAGAAATTAACTACATATGTGCTTCTCGGTTGGTGATTTTCGAGATTTGACCAAATCTTTCACCATTGCAACAGTAAGCTTTGATACAATTTTTCAATCCTTTTCTTTGCCTTTCTTCATTTGCATATATGCCCTTCTTGTTGTGTTCCTGCCTGTCTACTATCTATAGAAAAGTAAAATATTTTTCTTAGTAGCTGTGATCTTTTGGACATAATTCCGAATCATTAACCCTCTTCAACTTCTTCTCTAGAACCAGCTTCACTCAGGTTGATCGCCAGTTTCAATGGCTCTATTTGAAGCTTCACTCAGGTTGGTCGACCTAAGTGGGGCTATCTTCAGTTGTGGTAGCGATAATTATGAGATTTTCCATACTTTTTTTGATTGTGCATATATCTCTCTTGATTGTGCAAATCCTTGACGTATTTGCCGGAGCCAAGATGAGTCTACGGTACTTAAAGTTCTTGTTTTGTTTGGTTTGATTATTATATTACAAGAAATCCATACTCAATTTTGTTTTTTTTTCAGTTTAAACCAGATAGAAGACAGTCTTCTTTGGAAACATATATGGCATGGCTCATATTATGATGTGGATGATGTGCAAATGCAAACTATCTTCTTTGATCAAGGGTTATAGTATGAGCAGTTACACATATGGAGGTTATTTGGGTACTTGCAGGCAACTGATGGGTGAAGACCTCTCCGGCTTGAGTGTAAAGGATATACAGAAATTGGAGAGCCAATTAGAAATGAGTTTATCGACCATCCGCCTTCAAAAGGTATATTTGGACATAGTATTATCATCCCATTTGTGGTTAAACAATGAATTATACGCGTACGTCTGAATCATCATATCTTATACTATGATTCAGGAACAGATAATGACGGATCAAATCAATGAGCTCCATCGAAAGGTTTTACTTAGGCTATAGATCACAGTCATTCTTTCTCCTAGTTCGACCATAAGTTAGCTAATAATGGGTTAATTTACTGCAGCGTCACCTCATTCATCAAGAAAATATAGAGCTGCAGGAGAAGGTAAATCTTATTGACAAAGAAAATGCAGAATTCGTGGAGAAGGTGTCGATTATGTAGGTGTAGAAGCACAAAACTCGGGCCCGCAGGCGGACCTTCTCTGATATTGTTTCGAATGTTGTTACATTACCGGGTTCTCTCATCTTATAAATGAGGGTATGTATTTCGAATGATGAGAATACTTAGACAAAGTTGACAGCGTGTACTGACATTTTGCTGACCTTTTCCCTAAGCCAAATGTTTCATGATGTAAAGTGAACTACATAAATTAAGCATATCTTGACAGGATAATTCGCACTAGCAAAATTAGTGATTATTATAAATTAGGTTTTGGCTCTATTTTTTCTACTGATCACCTTAACATTTTTCAGTTTCAGATCTTCAGGGAAGGGAGTTCTAGTTTGGAGGCAAACAGATATCATGTATCATATGGCATTGACAACGGAGATGATATAGATATACCGATTCCTTCCCCTTCGAGAAGGCCCCCACGTCGAAATAGGAGCACGACTCTTCCAGTGACTACAGAATTGGCGTGAGTCGTTCTCTCCTCTACACCTCCAATATAGACAAGCCCCAAACAATTTTTACATCTTACGATCTTGTTGGAAGATATGATTCTCGAGAGATTTGCATATATCATAAATAGAGGCAATTGTATATATCTTAGGAAATAGAGGGATTACAAGAATGTACACTTTCTTTTATTATCATTCTATCTTATGTTTATATACAGCAATGTACATCATATTACAATCAATAAAAAACAGAGGCACAAATTCCCTCTCAAAATTCTTCTCTTTATCCCTAAACCTCGTATCTTGACATGGTATCAGAGCTTCCGAAACTCTGATTACATAGTCGCTTCCGCTCTTTCTTCTCGATTGCCGCTCGTGGGGCGCATACGCAACACGAGTTACCACGGGAATCGTCATTACGAAGTTACCACATAACCCTTACCATGCCTAAAACACAAGATCCTACCTCTACCTCACATAACCAACCTGCTGAAGAGACCACGCCAGAAGAACAAGGCATACAGGATTCGTCCAACGTTGCTTCTGCTACTCAACAGCAATTCAGCCAGACGCAAAACGTGCAATGGCAACAGTTCCCGGCTCAGTTCAATTTGGGGCAACCCTTCATGGGCCATCCATACCAGTGGATACCATATCCATGGTTCCATTCATCACAGCCAGGAAGCTACCAGAGCAGCGTTGGGACTGGTGGAGGTCCGCCAACCGTCGATGGGGCAAATCCTGCCATCAATCCAGTGCAGACGGGCGGATCAACGGGAGTCGGAGTGGGACCAAATACCCACTCGACTTATCTCAATACGGGTCATGCGGGGCAATCAAATCAGGGCACAGGACCGAACAATCCAGGGACGGGAGGAACCTCTTATCCCAATCCTGGATTTTTTCCATATCATATCTTTCCTACCGGCGGTAGACCGGAGCCCGGCGATCCACTCCACACAACAAATGCAGACGGACCAGAGTTAAAACTCATCAGCAGAGAGCTAACTGGTGCCGACAACTACTCGAGTTGGGCACGCGAGTTCCGGCGCGCGCTAGTGACAAAAGATAAAGAGGGTTTTACGGACGGAACAATCCCGATTCCTACCGACGAGAGGATGGCACGATTATGGAGAAAATGCAACCAACTTACCAGAACTTGGATAGGAAATTGCATCTCATCCGAAGTCGCGGCCGCTCTCCCCCGACGGAGGATTCAAAGCAAATGTGGGATAATATAAAAGAAATGTTTGGAAAACTTGATCGGTGAAAATTTTCACAATAACACAGCGAGATCTCGGAGTTAAAACAAGGGAATATGAGCATCTCGGCCGTCTACAACAAACTCTCGGCTCGTGGAACGAGCTCGAAGCAGCCGAAGAAAAATTTGAGTGGCCGGAGCCAATTTTACAGCAATACAGAGCCATGCGAGAAAGGGAGAAGACAACCAGATTCTTGCTCATACTCAACGAGGCTTACCTCTCGTTTCGATCTCAAATCCTTACGATGGAACCCATGCCGAACCTCAATCGGATCTACCAACTTGCCGTCCAAGAGGAGAATCAGCAAAGATCCGCGGATCTTAGGGTTTCCGGGGGAGACGGAGTCGCTCTGGTTGCAAGGAGGCGGTCGACCCTCGCCGAAGAACGGAGGAAACTAGAGGACAGCAAGGAGGAGAGCTAGGGTTCCTCGACGGAAACCCTAGTGGTTCGCCCTTTATAGGGCGATCGGACGGTCTTCATTTGTCGCGGGGAGCGAATGAATCCAACGGCTTACAACGCCACAATCCTCATGGGCCGAATGGGCCGCGCGGAAATAATTCGTATGGGCTGGATTTTTTCTCTGGAAATTCAACCAACGGAATGGAGAATAATTATGGGCCAACTCTAGCCCAAGTTCTGCAGCCCATGAATAAGCCCATTTTATTTGGGAGGAATTTTAATCCTAAAGGCAAAGGTAAGTTTGTACCGCGAATATTGTAAGCGTCCACATCATTCAATAGAAAATTGCTGGAAGTTGCATGGGAAACCTGGAGAAAAGGAAAAGGGAAAATTTTCTAGCATTTTTCAGGTGTCGGGACAGCCATCGAGACAAGACTATTACTCATGATCAATATCAAGAACTGATGGAGACACTAAGGAAAGCTGGACACTTCGACAAGGCTGGAGGCTTCACGGGTACTTCTTATTGCTTGATGAATTCAATTTCAAGAAGTGCATGGATTATAGACTCAGGTGCTAGTGATCACATTGTTTGTGATAAGAATTTACTTTCTAATATTAAAAAATTATCATCTTCCATATCAGTGCAGCTCCCGAATGGAAATACCACACAAGTTGAAATGATAGGCACAGTAGTCCTTAGTCCACTCATTGTGCTTAAAAATGTGTTCTATATTCCCAATTTTCATTTCAATCTCGTGTCAGTATCCCGAGCTTGTGAAGAAAATTCTGTCAAATCTTATTCAATCGATAAATGTTTGTTTCGTGCCCTTTCGATTTGGGAAACTAATGGGCTTGGGTAGAGTATTCCAAAGGCTATATTTTCGGATGGATGTTTCGCAGAGTCTCAAATTTCTTTCCGAGAAATCCTTATGTAATTCTGCTATCAATAATAAGATCTTTCTTAATCATCAAAGATTGGGTCACTCGCTTTATTCCCCTATCCACAATGTCCTATTTGTCCATTAGCAAAGCGAGACACGTCCTTCTTTTCATAACAGTACCTCTCAAGTCGATGAGATTTTTTCATTACTTCATATCGATGTTTGGGGACCCTATCATACCTTGAATCATGATGGATCCAGATTTTTCCTCACCATTGTAGATGATTTTTCGCGAGCTACATGGATATTCCTAATGCAATCAAAAAATCAAGTTCTTTCTCACATTAGAACTTTTCTTGCCCTATCCAAAAATCAATTTGGGAAATCCATTAAACGCATTCACACTGATAATGGTAGAGAATTTTTTAATAGTGAATGTAATTCTTTATTCACATTGAATGGGATTCTACACGAGAGCTCTTGCACCTACACACCACGGAATGGAGTTGTCGGCGGAAACACCGCCACCTTCTTGAAGTAGCACGTGCTCTTAAGTTTCAGGGATCTATCCCTGAAAATTTTTGGGGAGATTGCGTGGTCACAGCTGCGTATCTAATCAATCGTATGCCGTCCCGCATTCTTAAAGGAAAAACTCCTTTTGAAATATTATACGGGAGGAAGCCGGATCTGAGTCATCTCAGAGTTCTTGGATGTCTGTGCTACGTGACTACAGTAGGGCACAGAGATAAAATGGGACCTCGTGCTCGCCAGTGCATATTTATGGGGTATCCAAACCTCAAACGAGGATACAGGGTATATGAACCATCCTCAGGAGAATTCTTTATAAGCAGAGATGTGATATTTCATGAAGATGTTTTTCCCTTCAAAGAAATGCATCATCCTTCTGAAGATGAGCGTACAACTAGCAAGCCTTTTCTATCAGAAGATGATCTTTCTTCGAGAGGATCTTATATTGTTATTCCTCCTCCGAGACTTCAGGAATTTTCCAATGCACCACATTCCAATGAGGTCGTACAGACAACTTCACTTGAAGGGCCATCAACAGAAAGGGATTCCCCAACAGCAGCTTCTTCAGAACCAAGTCACAGTGACAACTCTTTTTCGACTCAGCATGAAGAACTCAGGCGATCTGGCCGAGCTAGTCGTCCACCAATCTGGACAAAAGACTACGTCTGTGCATCTTCTGGGTCCTCAGGTACTCATTATCCTATCTCTTCCTACGTTTCATACGATAGGCTATCATCGAAGCATTTATGCTGCATGAGTCGTATTTCTGAAGAGCATGAGCCTTCTAGTTATAATGAAGCAATGCATGACCCACGTTGGCAACGGGCTATGGAGGCAGAACTAAATGCCCTTGTTGATAATCACACTTGGGATATTGTACCTTTACCCACTCATCGCAAGCCAATTGGTTGTAAATGGGTATATAAGATAAAATATAGAGCAGATGGCTCTATAGAAAGGTACAAGGCCCGGTTAGTTGCCAAGGGATTTACACAAAGAGAAAGTTTTGACTACCATGAGACTTTTCTCCGGTAGCCAAAGACGTTACCGTTCGTTCTTTTCTATCGGTTCTTGCTTTTCGTAATTGGCCATTGCATCAAATGGATGTTCATAACGCTTTCTTACATGGCGATCTAGATGAAGAAATATACATGGATCTTCCAACAGGATTACGGAGACGGGGGGAGTCTAAGGTATGTCATCTCCGCAAATCTCTGTATGGACTGAAACAAGCTTCTTGTCAATGGTATGCCAAATTTACCAGTGCTCTTACGGCCGCTGGATTCAAACAATCCAAGTATGATTATGCACTATTCATTTGGAAGAAAGGTATGTCGTCTATTTATCTAATGATTTATGTTGACGACATCTTGATTATGGGAAATGATGACTCTCTTTGTGAAGAAGCTGAAAGAATATCGCATTCCACCTTTCATATTAAAGACTTAGGGCCACCTAAGTATTTTCTTGGAATTGAGATAGCTCGTTCGGATCAGGGAATTTCACTCAGTCAGCGAAAGTTCGTGATGGAGATTATTTCAGAGGCAGGTTTATCAGGTTGCAAACCTTCTATTATTCCCATCGAACAGAATGCCAAGCTAACTTCTGTTGATTATGATTCTGGCATATCTACTTCTGATGACCCATTATTAAAGGATCCGTCTGGATATCAGAGATTAGTTGGGAAACTCATATATCTCACCATGACTAGGCCAGACATTTGTTATCTTTGTTCGAGACTCTCGGTCAATTCATTCACAGCCCTAAATGTCGCATTTAAATGCAGCCATGAAAGTTGTGAGATATTTGAAGACATGCCCAGGATTAGGGATACTTCTTTCCCGAAGATGCAACATGGAGATGACGGCTTATTGTGATGCGGATTATGCTACATGTCCAATGAGCAGGAGATCTATTACTGGTTTTTGCATAAAATTCGGGGAATCATTACTTTCGTGGAAAACAAAAAAACAATCCATTGTATCTTTATCCTCAGCAGAAGCCGAATATCGATCCATGGCCAAAACAGTTTGTGAAATAGTTTGGTTAAGGGGTCTACTTCTAGATCTCGGGGCAGAAGTTAAAGGTCCAACAACATTATTTTGTGACAATGATTCAGCACTCAAGCTTGCAACAAATCCTATAGTTCATGAGAGAACAAAGCACATAGAAGTTGATTGTCACTTCACTCGAGAGAAGATACAAGAAGGAGTCATCAAGACAAGAGGAATCAAAACCACGGAGCAACCTGCCGATATTTTTACCAAGCCTCTTTGTCAAAGACAACACACATATCTTCTAAGCAAGCTAGGCGTCTTGGACATATACAAGCCACCAGCTTGAGGGGGAGTGTTGGAAGATATGATTCTCGAGAGATTTGCATATATCATAAATAGAGGCAATTGTATATATCTTAGGAAATAGAGGGATTACAAGAATGTACACTTTCTTTTATTATCATTCTATCTTATGTTTATATACAGCAATGTACATCATATTACAATCAATAAAAAACAGAGGCACAAATTCCCTCTCAAAATTCTTCTCTTTATCCCTAAACCTCGTATCTTGACAGATCTGTCGGTATTCTATAAGAAGACGTCAAATTAAAAATCCTTTTGACAGGTTACAACCACCTCGATCAGGCGACTTCACGACCTTGGATGATGATGATTAGCCGTCTGTGCTCCCTCAAGTTGAAGGCACTGATTGCTTCAAGTTTTGATGGGAGCAAGCACATCTTTAATTTCACTTCAACAGCTAGACGAAAACTAAGGTTTTCGCAGGAGATTCATATTAAGATTCACTGTATTGATTTTATGTACTAATTGCTTGTAAACAGATGATTACCCTGAACCAAAATCTGGGTGAATAATTTTATTTCAAGTTTAATGAATCCAAAGATCCAGTTTCCAACTATCTATTTTTGGGAAACAGACACTAACCCTAGAGATTTTGAGAATCTTGATGCATAACGAGTTTTTCTCTCATGGTAAAAGATATAAAATTGCGGTTAGAGTCGCAAGTAAAGGTGAGTGGGTGAGCATACTATGATCGTAAGGAGATGGTCACTAGGCTTGACTCCGTGGCCTTCATTTCGACTATAAATTTTCATGGAACTGATTTATTCTGCTTTGGAGGGTAACGTACCTTGATCATAATTTATTTTATTTCCATCGTCCTGTACTCAAACTCACATGGCAACTTCACTCGTATGACTTGGATTTGTCGGTATATCTACATGGATACTTTCTGATAAATCATTTCTCCGATATTTGGCTTGGTTGGAGCATTTGACGCATCTTCAATCGAAATTCATGTTCCTTTTCGATGACGGACCTTAAGAAATGGATCCATTAGCATCAAGCTATTTCACTTCACGTGAGAACACTTATGGAACTTGATGAGAAACTTGATTATCTTGGGAGAATTCTAGTGCATGAGTGGCATATCAAAAGTTCGAGGGATGTGCAAATATGCATGATACTCGTTGCTTTCATTATTGTTGTGAAAACACTTACTTGTGATATATATAATGCATTCTCAAAAATGAGAAAAAAAAAATGGTAGGTTTTGTTATAATTTTTTCAGTCCACAAATATGGAAATGTTTATCAAAATGCAGTGGTATTCGCGTCACTCTTTAGATAATTTATTGATACTCTTTCCATTCTATTCTTTAAAGTCCAATAGGATGATGATACTTATTCAAAAGGGGTGATGATACTACTCAAAAAAATGAATCATTTCTTGATAAACATACTGAAGAAGGTCTAGTTATATCCTTAAGATAATTTTAAGTGTTTAATTATCCTGGAACTAAAATAGGAGGGAGAGAGAGTGATTATGCCTTGTGGGACTACATCGATCTTTTGTTTGATTTTCCTTCACAAGTACCTTTGTATCGAATCATATCAATCGAGTTAGAGAATTGTTACTTGTGGATAAATGACCTATGAAGAAAGAAGGCAATTATTTTTAAATCTTTTTTTTTTGGTCAGAAGTAATAAATTTTTATAGAGCTTTGAGCCAACAATTACAAAATCCGACGCCACAAAACTTGCACTCAACAAGATAATAAGTCTACGTGAGTGGAAGGGTGCTGGAAGTAAAAGAAAACTGCAAGAGCGGCCAAAGCAAACACCAGCCTAAACAATAGGCAAGAGACCAAGGAGGAGAGAAAAGCCACGTAGGCCGAGAAAGACCAAACCTCCCTAGACAACCAACAACAAAGCAGGAGAACCGCAAGCACCAAAAGGAAAAGGAAGGATCGAACCCCCAATTTAAGGAGAAGCCGCCAAGAACAGCTCACATCGGGTTCACAGGATAGGGAAGGAAAATGGAAGGATCGAACCCTCAATTTCTCTGGAGTCTTCTGTTTCTAGGATTATCTTCAACGTTTTTGAACATTAGAGCATTGTCCTTCACCACTCTAATGAGGTGATTTTTTACTGCTACAGGAGTCACCGTGTGATCTCTGAAGAGCATGTCGTTTCTATATTTCCAAATAAGGTAATAAAGGGCACCAAAAGAAAAGCGACCAATGGAGCAGTAGAAATCCTTATCGGATAGAAACTTTATAGCCCACTAGAGGTTCTCAGTCCAGGTCTTGTTCCGCCAAGGGAGATTGCATTTAGCTGCCCAAGAGAAGGCCATGCTGGCAATGATAAAACACTTGAAAAAGAGATGATCGATGGAGTCTAGTGTTAACTTACAAAAGGGACATACCTCATAGCCAATTCTGCCATAGGACATGAGTAGGGTTTGGGTGGGGAGACAATTCTTCGTAATTAACCAGAGATTAAATTGATATCTTGGGGTGATAGCTTTATTCCAAATAAATGAAGCCCAGCAAACCCTATCCTTCCTTTTCCTGATGATATCCCAAGCGGATGCAACCAAGTAAAGACCATCGGGGCTGTCGCTCCAAGTAAAATAATTTGGAGAATCGGAAAGGAGAGGGAGAGAATGATCCCAAGAATCAATCACTGACCTGAAAGCCTAACCCGCTGGAGAGAAGAGAGCAGCCACCGTTGCATGCCTGGATAAACCAGAATTCATAATAATCACCTCTGAGCAGATAAGGTCCCAGGGACCTCTTTGGTGCCAATTATCAAACCAAAGGGAGATTAACTGAACTATGATGGAAATGTAATGCACATCCTTGGTGGGCCTAGGCACTCAATTGTTTGTTAGATTCAGCCCGCCTACGTAGGCCCATTAAGCCCAGTCATTTTATAAAGAAAATTTCATAGTTTCTTATAAAAAGGCATATTCAAATTTTCGCTACTTTACCACAATGAATCATCTGCTTTGAAAAGGCAAGTTTGCGTCTTCAATCCTATTTAGCAAAACTGAACCCGCTAAAATACTCCTCTTGCATAAGAGGCCATTAAAGAAAAATCCGATCACTCATCCACCCACACAAGCTCTGCCTTAACTCAAGTGTGTGATCACCTTTCACCATTTTCAACCAAAAGACGCTCTGCTATCAACACCTATCTCTCTCTCTCTCTCTCTCTCTCTCTCCTCACCACTGTTAACAGGGTTGCTGCGAGTGGTTTGGAGTCATGACTGTAGCTAAATCCTGTGAACAGTGATTAAGTTATTTTTACATGTATAAAAAATGAATAGGTGATTGCCTACCGAGAGGAAAGTTATTCCTCTGTTGGTCAAAAATTGACATACACATTTATCTTGACTTTCTCATGGCACTCATCCTAACGCGTGAGTTTTTAAATTTTTTTTTTTTTAAAAGAAGAAAAAACATGGTTACATGCTAAGTCATGTTTTTTTTTAGCTAATTCTCCCAATTCAACTAAAAATAAAATAGAACTCAACAAACGCAAGACCGGGGCTTCTCCGAAGGGCCCAACCCGCTCCTCGGCTCAGCCCAGTCGTATGGGTCGGGTCGGGTCGGGTCGTAAAACCTCTGCTGCCTGTCTTGTCCCCTGGCTCGTTGCTTCTCCTCCTGCAATTCCGCTGCTCAGGCAAGCAAGAGAGCAGCAGCGATCGAGAAAAGTTTGGAACTTTCGGTCTGCAAGCTCTCAAAATGAAGACTTGTAGAGCTGGGTCATCTTGGGTACGCCTCCGCCCTCGCTTGTCCCGGTGCTTTAGATCGGACGCTGCTCTGGCGGCCATCGCCAGAGGCCGCGACGAGCGTGTCCCCAACCTCGCCCTCTACAACTACCCATCGTTCTCGGGTGCATTCTCCGCCCTCTTCGCCTGCCTCTTCCACTCCCGCATCCGCGTGCCTTGCCTCATCTTGCCTTTCTCCTCTGTCGAACCCTTCAGGTGATCTGCTTGCTCTTCCTCTGTGTCTTCCCTTTGTCTCTTGAAATGGGCAGTTTCTCTGTTTATTTGGGTTTCTTGTGGTGTTCTTGAGCTTAAATGTTACTGGGAATTTTGGGTTGGTGGGCTTCAAGGGAGTAAACATCGTTGGATGCGTATGTCGTTTGGATTCTGATTGATGTTCTAGTTCTTCGCGTACTTATTGGTTGTGCCTTGTGATGAAATTGTTTATGAAAGTGTGCCCCTGCGTGCAACAAAAGTTTGCACAAGTTGATGGGTTAATGATTATGTTGTTAAGATCTCGACTTTTTGCTGATTAGGACATTGCAAGGTACTTTCTTGCATTGACTGCCCTTTGGTCTGCTCATGGAAACCAGGTGGACTAATTGTATCTTTGCTACAGAGTTGAGGATTTGCATATCCCCGGACTGGAAAAATGTTATCTTCTTGACTTTCTTGGCCCTAAAGGATTTGCAGCGAAGCTTGCACAGCAATCTTTCTGCAAGTAATTTGGCATCGTGTTTACTATTAAATTTGTGAACCTTCTGTTGACAATTTTTTTTTTTTTTAATCGCATTCTTAGCTTTATTCTCTTCCTTCTTTTCTCAGGCATCCGTGGTTGCGAAAGTTTGGTAAACATTCTTCTGTTTTTTCAGGATAATTGCATTTGAGCACAGAAAGTCAGCTTTTTCACATACTTCTGCCAAAGAGGATTGCCCTGAGAACCTTATCATCCATTCCAATACTGAGAAGAGCAGCGCAACTGCTGTCTATGAATACTTTTCTGCTCAACTTGCAGAAGACAGATCTACTAATGTAAGCTGAGAAACTGCTCCATGCATGCTTGATGCTTCAATTCACGCACTCTCTAAAGAAAGAATTGCTTGTTTTGAACAAAATATTACCCTGCAAAAGGAGGGGCCAGGTCTTTTAGACCACCAGGATCAAGAGCGCATGGAGATGGTACTTAAGTACATTGAAGATGGAGATCTTCGCCGTTGGACTTTACCAGACATCAAGGCTTTTAATATTGGATTGAGCGAGAATCGTGCAAAGTTAAATTGCATCACTAATCCATTCATGTATGAACAGGTACTTGTTCTGTTTTATTTTCTTCATTGTGTTTTATTTTGCCTTTTTCTAAGAAAATGAATAGAGCAAAAAGACTCCACCACAAGAGTGACCCTCCAACTTTAGTTCTGTTTTAGTGAATTCTGTTGCTTACTAGTTTTAGCCTCTAATATGTGTCTATGGTTGTGGATCGTTTGAATTTCCCTTGCAGTTATTGGATATAAGTGCTGTGGATTTGATTGCTAAAGGAAATGCTTACACCACTGCTAGACAGAACTCTGCATCTAAATTTTTGGAGAAAGTTTTTAAAGTTCGATTAGGCAGGGGGCTTTATGGGGAATGTCTGGTATGAAGATTCAAGACTTCAGTTTTGTCCCTCTCATCATTGCACTTATTTTGTCATTGTTTGTCACTGTTTCTTGATAATTTTCTAATCATGTGAAGCAAAACCCACATACTGTAAGTGTTCAGAGTCAAGCTGCTCCTAACTGATGCCCCTTGAAGCTATTATCTTGTAAATTCACTATTCCGCTCCTTTAGGTTTCACAAGATATATGGTTAATAAGACCCTTGTTATCCTATTTTTTTTATCTCTTTGTTGCATTCAATTTGATGTTTTTGCATCAATGCCCTTTTTTGTGGTCTGCAAGTCTCTGTCCTTGTATAACTTTTTCTCTTATTTATTGAATATATGCAACTGTTCCAATTTCTATGAGATGCTCTGTCTATCTTATGATACAGGGAATCAGGGCTGATGGGATTTCTGATTCAAGTGATGAAATTGGGAAGCAATTAAGTGTAAAAAGTGCGGCATTGGGCTTGAGGTGAACTGGCAATTTTGTGTTTGGCAACTTTGTATCTTGTCATTTAAAGTCCGAAGTTATGAAAATTAGTCCGTACAGTGCACCATGGGTTCAAAACATATAAATTCTTGTCAATGTTGATTATTCTTGTTGGTTGGGTTTTTGGGTCCTAAGTGCCTCAGTTGACTCCAAACAAGGTCTATTATTATGAAAAGAAAACCTGAGACCAATGGGGTGCTGAGTGACATTTTACTCCACTTTGGTTTTCTGCCTGATATGTTTTTTCCAATGCCAATCATTTCAAAGATTAACATTGTCAAGTTACTGCCAAAACAACTTAATGGTAATTTCCTTGGCTTGTATTATGAGTGCATAGGCCTATTGGAGCAGTGGTGTACATGCAGCGGAATAACCTGAAGATGAGTTTGAGAAGCACTGATGATGCAACTGATACTTCAGAAGTTGCAAAGGTCCATTCTTTGCCATTGACTTTGTTGAGCTTTCATACAGAAGAACCAACCACATTTTGCTTACGCAAAATAAATGCAGGCATATGGCGGAGGCGGTACCCCTGCTTCTAGTTCCTTTATCATAAGGATGGATGAGTATAATCACTGGCTTTCAGTAAATTCACCCTGAGTACATATTGGTAAAGTATCTACTTGCTCTTGAATTCCCTTGTATCTTTATTGGCCATTAGAGAGAAATCTCCTTTCTTGTGTATCATTTTTTTCCATTTCTTGTTATAAAGTACCCGTTTGCTCACTGCCAGAAGAGGTAGACAGAGAGTATTTTTTGTCCGTCTTTATATAGTCTCTCATAAAATCTCATTTCTCCATAAATTGATCAACTTTTAGACCTTCTGGGACAAGAACTTGCCTATTGCGGTGTTGTGATCACACTACTTCTGGATTCCTCTGTTTATACTTGCTGATCGAGTTATTCTATGTAATATATTGCTTTGAGTGTATGTAACTTCAATAAATTTTATATACCTATCGTTAGTAACTACGTGTCCATGAGTGCGATCTTAAATGAGAGAGAGTATGTGCATGATAGATATGTCTCAGTTGGGTTTTTTGTGAAATCCGGAATGCTATAGTAACAGATTAAGTCATAAATCTCACAAGGTTCAGCTATATCAGGTGAAACACCTAAAAATGTCCAGTAATTGGAATATTTGTACAACTCATATATAACCACACTGATTGTGACTAAATTTTTTCTGTAAGTTCTGCATCTAGAAAGAGCTTCATGCATTAGTTGACTGGGCAACCATCAACCTCTATGCCTTTGGCTGTTGGACATGCTGCTAATTCACAATGTTCTCCATTTGTTCCCCACC
Organism: Eucalyptus victrix; assembly: GCA_016097545.1. Lineage (NCBI taxonomy): Eukaryota > Viridiplantae > Streptophyta > Magnoliopsida > Myrtales > Myrtaceae > Eucalyptus > Eucalyptus victrix. Next base: position 10,636,694 of record CM027843.1, read on the forward strand.
AAGTTAAACTTTTATTCTCAATGTTGACCGCAAAGTATAAAAGCACAGCCATGAATGCCACTCCTGCATCCAGGGCTGCTGAGAGAACATAGTTGTATCTCTGCCACCACTGCTTTCGATACCGGAAGATGAAGAAATTGAATATTGTTCCTACTAGAATCCAGGCATTGTAGTTTAATGGTGTAGCTGCTGGCATCATTCCTGTTGCCCCTAATAAGACTGGAAGATTAATAAGAGGAATCCAAGATTGCTTGGGGAACGTCTTGTGTAGTAGCCATACTATAATAGGTCCTATTGCACCTCCAAGGAAAAACCAGTTCATGGCTTGATAGTTTCCAAGTGTTCCAAAGATCCGTCTGGGTCCAACTAACCCCCATATGACAGATGCATCAAAGAAAACTCGGTCACCTGGACACGTCCATGGACTATCTGGTGGAAGGAGATCATCTTGGCATATGTTGGTTACAGAGTTCAGCAGCCACCATGCCACTGCAATGTTGATAGTTCCAGCAAGAATTGTACCTATGAACTGTGAGGACACAAAAATAGAATACTAAGGTAGTTTCGGAATAATTAGATGCCACACATACTTATTTGATAAATAGCAACAAGAGGGATGATACTTAAGAATCTTGTCACACCATTGAAAGTCTAGTAAGATTTGATTGCTAGCTTTTGTAAATGTCATTTCAAGAGATCCAAACTATACCCTGAGTGTTATTTATGTCTATGAGCTTTGTGAGTATTTCCTTTTTGCAAGTGCACATGATGTCAATCTTGATTTGGATGATATATGATGCTGCCACAAGCAAAGTGCTTGTTCTAAAATGCCAACTGCTTCATCTTAATTCTGTTGAAAAAGGAAAGTCTAGCTTAAATCCTTGAGCGTAGAAAGTTGTGTTTTTTATATGCAGATCTTCACTCAAGATTGTCTTCCTGGAACAGTAAAAAGAGTTATCCCGAATATGGGGGAGCATTAACTATAGTAGTGTAAATTTGTAAATGTTCTCAAGTTTATACTCTCCTATCACGGTTCAATCTCACCTTTTAATCAGGTATGATGAAAAAATATGTTTTAAAGAAACAAGAAATTTGATTGATTTGCTTCTTGGGCTATTTTCATCCAATTTACTTACTATGGATATGATACCAGAAATTCATGGTAAAAAATTTGTTACTGGAAATCAGTAATTGTTTGTAGGTTGTCCGCATCAGTAGCACTAGATAAGTCAGTGGATCTATATTAAGTTTGGTTGGCTTACTTTGGGCATAGTTGATAAATGGTATCAAATGGTTAGGAGCAGTAAAAAGTACCTGAACTAAGAACATCGATCTTGGAGGTATCTTCATGTAGTGTCCCAGCTTAAAATCATTGAGAAAGGAAACAGCCTGAGCCATGCTGATGTATCCATATGTTTTAAAGCAAACATTTGCTATAGGTCTTCCGGGCAATATGATGCCCATTATGTATTCTGTGATTATATTTAGTCCCGGTGTCTGTAGATAGAGAAAGATCGCTGTTGAGTATGATGTCCTTTTACATAGAAATTATGTCAAGAATAAACAGTCGACCAAAAAAAAAAGGTCAAGAATAAATGTGCCATAACTCTTGATTCATACCTGATTTGTTGTGGCAGTGATGATACTAATGGGAAGGGTGAATACAAATGCAAGGGTGCTACCAAAGAGAAGCCCCCACCATGGCATTTGGACCTGATCATTCAGGAAGATGCATAGAGCAAGAGACACCGCCAGACTTACAATGAGCAACAAGTGAAACCACCATGAGGGTGTGTCTTTGTATCGCCTCATCAATTTTGTATGGATATCTGCCTTCCCTTTGTGAGAATCACGATAGCGCTCATAGATCTCTCTGTTGAATGCAATTGTACATCACTGTCTATATGTCTGATGAATTCAAGAAAATCAAATACTTTACAGGGAAAAAAAAACACCGTTCTGATTCTTGAGAGTTTTTTCATTATCTTAGTCATTACATCTCTATTTTATAACTATAAGGATCACCTTAGTTTGCAGAAAAGTTATTTGAAACTGTAAATTCAGTTTCTTTCAAGGTTTCATTTTCAGATCTTTACAATCTTGCCCTGGTATTTTCTTTGCACATGCTGCTTGATGTCCTAATCAAGTACTCGAGACAAAGTCTAAATGAACTTATCAGGGTGAAAAGATGTACCTGCCATAGAAGAAGGCCACATGAGTTATTGTTGATGCAATGGTCGCAAAACCAAAGCCATAAAAAAGAGCAAAGAACATGCTTAAATGAATTCGGCCTTGCTCCTCGTACTTTGGAATGTCCAACTCAAACTTGTCGTTTACAATTGCTGTTATATCGTACCTTTCACCTTGCGCCGTGAACAAGTGCGAGGAAAAAATGGGGAATCTATTTGCACCATACAGGTTAAACCCCCAATAGGCTATGGGCATTACGACATAGATTATTAATGCGTATCCCACAAAAATGTTGACTATGGCAAAGAAGGGGCAGACTAGAGGGCTGGACAGGAAGGATGCCACCGCTGTCCAGTCGAGCGTCAAGGCTCCAAGTCCAAGGCCTCGCATACCCGAGCCAATCTGCTGGGCGGTGACTGAATTGGAGAATACCCAGCAGACCCATGATATATTGGTGAGCGTGGAAAAGAGGTATCCGGGGACAACGTACCATGAGAAGCTGCAGGTCAGTGCAATGACAAAGAATTTTGCCCGTGACAGGCGCTGTTCGTCCCTCTCATGTAAAGCCCTGCATCAATTTGAATAAAATGATCTACTTAAGGTCAAGCACTTATTATCTACATGAAATGCACATTCTGGATATTTTATGACGGTTGTGAAAGATCATATTATTTTGTGAATGCATCCATCGATTGACAATAACGAAGGACAAGGTGATCAACTTTCCATATATGTATAGTGTATCCTCTGAAACTATTTAGATCATGCAGATAAATGACAATTTGTTGTTTATAAAGATGTTCAAACGCAAGAGCGAAGGCTTTGGATGTCTCTGCAGCGAGTTGCAACCACTTGCTTGCTGCAATACCCAACTCGGTTCCTTGTTAGAAAGGATTTACACTTTTATCTGATCCTAAAGCAGGGGATGAAAGAAAGCGGACGTTAGAATCTGTATTTCCATTAGTTTCGTGGCCGAGACAGTTCAGGTTTGTCCTCGGAACATGGGGTACTTGCGAGCATCATTAGAGTTTAAATGGTGGGGGCCAATTGGTGCATGTAGTTCCTCCCAATTTCAAGGTACCAGAAGCAGCAAGATAGCGAATGGGATCTTGTGAGACTGAGGCTGAAGTGGGCTTGATGGTGTCTGTAGTTTGATTGAGAAGCTCTTGGCTTTATCGTCCTGTACAAAGTAGATTTTCCTGAATATTTTTGTGGGGGGTGTTAACACATTGTGAGATATTTTTGAGTGTTGAACTGGTATAGCCTCAATTTCCATACTAAGTGACATGGTTTTGTGGGTCCCTGGTGCCTCTTATCTAGAACTTTGACTAGAGAGAGATGGGGTTACGGATTTCTTATGACCACCGTAAGTTTATGGTCCATGTTGATGGCATGGCACATCCCACCATTTTGGTCAAGACCCGAGAAAGCGAGAGAGAGAGAGAGGAGCTGGTTGTACTGCATGTGATCCACATATTCAAGTTGCCGTGACAAGACAAAGGAATCGAGTAGAAGACAAAGCAGTGATCCTAAGGCGTCCAAAGCAAGTAGACAATCCGAGAAATCCTAATCCACATTCACAGATCGTGGGCATCTTCTGACAGTGACAAGATGTGGGTTTCCATGGTATGGTTTTGGTATTCAAGTGACCTTGTAGTGGGGTTTAGAAAAAAGCAAGAGTCTGAGCTCCGGTCGAATCAATGCGTTGTCGGTGTAGTAACTAGTTCTCCTCGTGTTGGGTCTTTCTCTGTCTATGCTATCTTGCCATTAGCATCATCTCCATGGAACACTTAACTCCCACCAGTTATATCTCCTGTTTTCACGCGAATTCTGATAAGCAAGCAAGGAAGGGGAGGCAAAAGAGTGGTAATTCACCGGAAAAAGGAGACTTGGACGAGGGCAGAAGGCCACCACATGTGAGCTGGTTCCACCACGTATTTCCTCAATAGCCCTGCCCATCCGTATCCCAACACCTGCATATATCCAATTCCACCATTAACAGGGTTCACCACCCATCTCCAGCTCCACTTCACGAGTTACCGTCTTGTTTCTCTACATCTAAGTTTCACAATTTACCCTAGTGTTCAAGATTGCCGTGCCGTTTAACGATTCCAGTACAAGGATCACGACAGTTTCCAATAGATACTGTGGATTTCTCATGATATGTTCAGATATTATCAATCTTCACTTCAAAATGGGCAAGGACGATTCGGAGCGTCATGAAAAAAGTAATATCTAAACGAAAATTATAACGAGTGAAGCACCGTAACTACACCTACGAAGTACAGTAAACAAATCAATCTTTATTTTCATGATGCAATTTATATATGACTTGTTCGATACACTGCACGAAATGGAAACTTGTGTTGACTCCGATGGTTCTGTAGGAGTGATCTTGTCTAGCTATCTTTTGTTTTTTCTTCTTTTTTCTTAGTCTTACAGGTGCATTTACTGTTGTTGAGGAAGTAGTCGATAGAACAACCTTGCTCATGATGGAAAAGATAATTCGACCGATCTATGTAATTTATAATTGCGGGTGGCATTCATTGAACCGCAAGAAATTAATACTGCCTATGAAAGTACGCATCAAGTGGCAAAATTTATGATGTTCATAAGCTAACTCGTCATACGTCTCTCTTTTCTCAGCTACTCCCTTGCAAAAGGCGAGAAGGAGAAACCCGAGGATTGAACAATTACGAGTCAAGCAGTTGATGATAGGTTTTATCTATTGAATTTCGAAAGAGAATAAAAGAAAAATGAATAAACTGACCTGCGTCGTGATGATGAGAAGCCACCCGGCAAAGAACGAAATGCTTCGGTGATAAAACGCCTTGATGATGGTCACAATCCCGATGCCATAAGCCGACCCAGATCCGAATGCAGTCCCAGCATTTGCGAATATGGAGATAAGCACGTGTTCCTTCAAGTTGAATGGGCCAGGGTTGAGCGAGAAGAGCTGGGACCCGAACCCGGGGATCCGGAACTTGGCCCTGGGCAGCACCGCGGCCATGAAGCGGCCAATGGGGAGCGTGGCGACCAGGACAGTGATCTGGGTGACGATGAGGGGCTCAGTTCGGAAGGCCATGAACTGGTTGATGAAAGAGAGGAGGGCACACGAGAGGAGACCCAAGAACCACATGCGGAAGGTCCAGACCGGCAAGGTGGGGTCGTCGGTGCTGGTCACGGTGAGGCGGACCTCCTCGATGGGCGAGAGGTCGTCCTCATCAACGGCATCGTCGAGCTCGGATGGTCTGGTGGTGGGTGGTGGTTGGAGCTCCAGCGTGCCCATGATTGTGGGCGGCAGAAAGTGCGCTCGAGCGCGAGAGGAGGGTGGCGGGGGTGGTGGTGGTGCTGAAGTGTCGAGAAGGTCTGGTTTTATACTACAACGTACTTGACTTTTCAGTTCTTGTAAGTGTAGATAGTGAATGATTGAGCGCGGGTATCGCGGAAGAGGAGAGTCCAGAAAGGAGATTATTCTTCTGTGGAAAAATAGAATGGAGCTAGAAAAGTTTTGTGTAGCGGGCCACCTGCAGCGCATGCTCCCATCCATTTCATGCAATTGGAAAATATTGAGAAAATCCAAAGTCTTGACCCCGAAACCCAAGTTCTTAGCGGTAGATCCGGGGAATCAAAGGAGAAATTCTGTATGATTCAATTTGGTATCAGTCCTCACAGATGGTCCAGCAGACAACGTCTCTCTCACCTTTGAAGTGCGACAGACGGTCCCACGGCAAAAGCTACTTAAGCGAGAGAATGAAGCTATGTCATATAAGGTTGTTTTAGGACTGGAATGATAATAATTCTATATGTGGACGCAATTTCTGACCAAAAGTATTATTTTTATTCTCTAGACAAGTTTTTGAGTAAAAATATATGTTTCATAACGACATAGAATTTCTCCTTCCTAAATTGCAGGCAGGATATGAGGTGAGGCGAGCAAGTAGTGGTGACAAGTGATAGGGGGAAGCGGCCAACAGGCAGCAACGGTTGGTAGGTGACCAATTAGTAGCGATAAGATGAGTTTTTATTTCTTAACTTTTTTCTAAAAACAGAAAATTAAAATTGCGTTATAAAATAGATTTTTATACCAAACGGAATAGAAAAATAGATTTGGTCAAAAATAAAATAGTTATAATGGGCACTCTAGGATAGAAAGTGTGGAATCACGTGTGTCGTTGCAATAAGAAGCGTTATGCAAAGAATGATAATGTAAATAAGGGGCATATGACATTAGAAGTGACAAAACTTTTTCATAGTTAGATTACTTCAATGCCAAATCGAAGAAAAAATGATCATTTAAGTTCTTTTGACAATAAATTCTGATGACTCGTCCCATTAGCATTTTCCATAAAATTTTAATTCTTACTTAACTTTTCTTATGAAAAGTCAACATGATGATGACCTAGCCCTCATGTTAAAACTCAGGATTAATATCACCAATATCCCAAATTGATACGTATATAACAAATTTATTATAAATTAATTTTTTAACCATCAAAAGTCTCAAAATTGGTACATTTGTGATAAATTTAAATCTTCGTTAGTTTTGTTAAATTGTATTAATATCATCAAAAACCGTAACCGGTACATGTGACAAACGGAGGGTAAAATTCCAGATGGGTATATCTTTCAATATACATGTCATTCAACTCAACAATCGATAATTCAAAATTGAGAACTAAGAGAATAGAGAAGTTATAAAAATTTTAAGACTTGATGTTCTACAACTAAGAGAATTTATAAATTAAGAATCTATAACTCGAAATCGACAATGTAATGAGTCAACCAACACTTAGTCGGCATTACAAGAGTATCACTTTTCAAGTTTAATTTTGCCATTTATACTTTTTATATTATTGAATCTTATGGAAAATTGATAAATCATGGCCTTGGCATATAAAGACTCATTGATTCAGGTCAAACAAACACAGCGATTCAATATACAATTATTGAAACTTTCCACACTAACATCAAAGATCAAACTAAAATTGACAACTGTCAAACAATCAAGTCGAGCAACAAGTATATTAATCTAGTTTATTCCTTAGAATTTCACTTACATGAATAAATGACTTGAGTAAATCAAAACTTTAATTGCCTTCAAAGCAATATAATCAAGGGCATAATATAACAATCGTCATTCTTTTTAAGCAACAAATCGAGTTTGATAAGATGAAGAGAAAGTCCAAAAATTCACCTTGTAAACAATTGAAATATCGATTTGGAAGCTTTAGAAGCACAAACGGGGCTTCATCTTTTCTTCAAAAGTGTGGAAAATGAAACAATGAGAACGTGACGTGAGATTTCTTCTCTTTCTTTGTAAGGACAAGTCGGAATCCTCGTTGAAACTTGGATATTTGTAGTGTTTTGTTTGTTCGAGAAGGGAATGTATCTAGTAAATTATGCAGTAGATATAAAGAAATAAGATTAATTAACCAAGGATAAAATAATGATGATCTTGAGTTAAAAACATGCATTGAAAAATGGATGATATATGGTCAAGTAAAAATACTACACATTACCACATTTTGGTTGCTTGATGAAGATATCTTATAAGATATTCTGTATTTTAGTAGATAACTGGAGAAACCAATGTCCCGTTCTAAACATTAGTAAATCAGAAAAATATTTTAAATCCACTAAAATTATTGGTGAAAGATAAAGTATGCTAGAAAAATCTAATCTCGGTAAATTTTAAAACTCAAAAATCATCCAAAACGTATTTCGAAGCGTATCGGTCCTCGTTAACAAATACCATGGCAATGCATTAATCACAATCACTCTACTCAGTCATCGTATATGTCAACATCTATTACTTTAATCTTAAAGCATTGCACCTACGGTCGCAAAAACAAATCCTTTACACTTTCCATAAGAAAATTAATGACACTCCCGAGATTTAATACGTGTTATCCAAAACTCTAAGATACTTAACATTATATCCTAAATATTATTATCGAACATAGAAAATTTCAGATGCTGCAAGGAATGGGACTTAAATAATTGTTTTTCACAAAAGTCACACTAAGTAATCGCTCAAAAAGAATATTTTTATTTTTGTTTAGAGAGAGGGAGAAAGAGAGATTACACCTAGAATTGAAGGATTAGCTTCTCGATCACAAAAACTAAATTGTAGATTAGTTTGCGTTTAGATTATCCTTCCACAATAATGTTGTCACGTCCCGAATCCCAACGTGCAAACAACCCTCAGCAATCAATTAAGATTGTGATGTCTCAGGACATGTCGCCAATGTATTCTTTTTATCTTTCAATTAAACGCACGCGGAAACAATTTATATAAACCCAGTCAACCAATCCAATAACAAGGATAATAAACACATAAACTATTAACTCTATGAAGTTTAATAATTACAAGCCTTTTTACGACCACTCCCTACCGACCATCTCAAAAACCCGTAGGGTTAGGATTAACATAAACTTCACTAGCAATGAGGCTAACCAAAAGTGATGCCAGGCACACCCTCGTCTTGGTCCATCAGGACCCCAAACCGCATGTGACAGTTCTCCATACTACAAGCCTGAACATATTTAACAACAACGGAGTGAGATCAAATCTCAATGAGTTAACAACCTAAGCCCCGATTAGGACGCAAATTCGTCTCGGAGGCAGCCTAAACACGCACGACATACAAACTTACCTCGCCTTGACACAACCCTGCATATTAGTGCATCAAACATAATCAATAATTAGAACACATAACTTTCATGCATCAAGCATCCGCACGAGTCTCGATTATAAGGTAAAACTCGTTTTGGCCCGTCCCAAACCGTGCCTCACAATTTTACCCCATAATCAGGCGCAATGCATTACAATCATTCACACATGTTCCAATTATTACGATCCCTCGTGCCACGGTCAACACATGAGTTGGCAATCTTCAGGCATGATCAGGCATCGTCTCGCCGCATCGGGCACAACATCGTCTAGAACCCCCGCCTAGACTACATTCCATAAGGAGTATCGGTCTAGCCTCAACCACCGGGCATTCGATAAATATCAGGCATCATCCTCAAACTCCCGTTGGGTGACTAGTTCAATTAAGTGACCACACAAGCACGCCAACACTCAAGCCAATTTTTATCGGCCGTCAATTAGCCTAGTATAAAAGAGTCCGTGCTTAAATAACAAACCTTGGAAAATTTTTACATTTAAAATTCCTGTAAAACAATTTAATGTGATCATGTACTTAAAATCAACCCACCAAACTTTGCACACTTTCATTTTAAAACCCCATTACCCCATTTAACACATAAAACATGGTGTCCAAACACAACACCTCAAAGTGCGCCATTTTCTTTTCAAATAATCTTTCTTTGAAAATAGCATTTAAACTCATGATTTGGACAATCAACATGGCATTATAAGCTCAAACAATCATAAATATGCATAATTTCACCCAATAAATCAAGTATAAAATTCTACTTAATGCTAATACGTCATTAGTTTACACTAATCACGATTAATTAGCGTTAACCACGATTAATTAAGCTAACATCAATTAATTATAATAACTGTGATTAATTAAGACTAATCATAGTTAATTAATCTAACTGCAATTAATTAATATTAGCTACACTTAATTAAACTAACTACGATTAATTAAGCTAATTGCAATTAATAAAATTAACCACGCTTAATTAGTCTAACCAAGATTACTTAAAGTAACTATGGTTAATTAACCTTACCATGATTACTTTAAATTAATTACGGTTACTTAATCTTACCATGGATACTTAAACTAATCGTCTTTATTTAAGACAAATCTCCTTTAGCCTTAATCTAATCTTACCCCTAAACATGATTAACTTCCTAATCAATGATCAGGAATTAACTCATTGGTTTTTCTGGTGACGAGAGCTCGCGACGTCAATGGCACGATGGCGTTGAGGACACGGGACTCACGGCACGAACGATAACAATTTGGCGAAGTTGAGGCTCAAGGCCTTGTCGCAACCTAAGCTCAGGTGCACCACCTAGGATTTGGCTAATGGATTACTAAGCTTAAACTTAGCTCGAGCTCTCTCAAGCTCATACCAATTCACGACTTAGGTTCAAGTTCTTAACATGTAAATAATTTTTCAATTAGAAGTTGCCACTAATCTAATTTTTTGTGGGTCGATTAGAAACCCAAATAAAATAACGGGAGATTTACTTTACTGTGAGTTTGGGGACTTCATTTTACTAAATTTCTCTAACGCCCTTATGGTACATTTCTCTTTTATTTCAAAAAAAAAATTGTTTTGGATGCATATTAAATTGATTTTAATTTACTTTTCTAACATGTGAAGAGATCATGCAAGTGCGCAAACCACTAATTTAACATCCAAATAAAGCAATAAATAAATTATGGGACTTATCTCATAACAACGAAAGTATTTGTAATGTTTTATCAGAATTCACATCAACAGTCCTAGATATGATTTCTAATTAACATGCAATCATTTAATGTGTATTTTCACTTGTTTAATGAGAATCATGCTTTTAACCAATGCATGCTACTAATCTAACATGAAGCGACATGATATAATAATATGACCTAAACTACATGACATAAGTATAGTTTTTTTTTTTTTTTTTTTGTATTTTCTGAAATAAGCATGCGATCTATCCTAGAGAAAGAAACTAATTTATTTTAAGACAATTTTTTTTTTTTTGGTATTGTACGTAAAATTCGAAATTAGAAAATAGCAAAAATTGTCTATCTAGATTAAGATATTATCCAACTTATATTAGGAATCAAATTAAGCCAAATCATAATTTAAACTAGAATGTTATCTTAACTAGGTAATTTCTAATCTAAAATGCAATCTATCTAGGGAAAATTATCTAAACTTATAATTAATTAGAAAGATTATATAGAATTAAATTACACATGCAATCTTATCATAATATGCAATGACTAGATAACATGCAAAGAATGCCCTAATTATAGGTTTTCTTTATATTTTTTATAAATTCGAAATTAAAATTGTCCAATAATTAAACGTGCAATATAAATTAATGAAAAGAGAATCTAACATCCTAAATTAATGTTTTTGGTATTTTTTATTTAAAAAAATCGAAATAAATAATTTTCCTAATCTTAAACATGTAAACTACCCTAAAACAAGCAATATTCTAACATGAATCTAATTCAACTCAAATTTATTTATTTATTTATTTGGCTTTCTTTTACGAAAATAATACGAAAGCAAATCAAGCAAGATATGATTGATATACATCTAATTAATTGACAAATCATATCTCGCGCATGAGATCGAATTAACCAATTGTTAACAAAATCGTGAATCGTATCTCGAGTGTGAGATCAGATTGACAATTTTTCCGTGCAATTGCTCAGGCGTGAAATTGGACTATCAATGGTATTCACATTGTGACATCAAAGATTAATCCTTGATTTAAAAGGCTAGTTGAGACTATAGACACGATATCATATTGGGAATTTCAATTATAAGTATCGACGATATTTCCAAAAAGGAAACTGAATATTCAGAAATTAAATTAGATAAGATTTCTACCTAGTCCGAATAGTAACTTCCAAATTTGGCAAGTTGCGAACCATGATCGACGGATGGTGAATTGGTGGTGCTCATAGTGAAGTGGCTCGATAGTGCTCACCTGGTTGAAGAATATGCGGCCACAAATTGAAGATGCTCAACAATTAAACTAAACTCGCAGCAATGGGATTGCGGTTAGTTGGTCAAAGAAATCTACAAGGTGACAAAATTGGGCACCACAAACTGTTGACTTCATTGGCTTGACTGAACAGTGCAGCCATGACTAATATTGTGGTTGTGGAGGAACTCTGGTGCGTTTCATATCCGAGTGAGGGCATTCGACTCGTCAAAGGCTCTGCTAGAGATCACCCGGAACTGTTGCAAGGAGCGTGTTACGGACAATAATCGAGCACTACGAGCTAAGGAAGATGTAACGATGGTGGGCAGCAGATTGGAAAGCAGATCGGTTGGCTCGGTGAAGCTTGGAGACAGCAAGGATGTTGGGGTCAGCTTGCTGCGTCGCAGGTATCACAATGACAATCGAAACTATTGTGGAAGGTGAGCGATCGAACAATAATATAGACTGAAGGAGAAAATAAATCGGACACCAGATTTACGTGGTTCGATCGTAAAAACCTACGTTCACGGGGAGAGTATCAACGAATTTCATTATAGATCAAGCAATACAAGGAGAGTGCATACTCAAGTCACTTAAACACTCTTTCGGTGTTTCTCAAGCCCCAATTACACCCAATAACGCACGCAGTGTTTAACCCCAAAATTCCTCAAGAAATAATTTCTCAATTTCATGAAGGAATTACATGCAAATCTTGCCACAAGATTTAATTGGCTTGAACACTAAATCTTCTTGGATGTAATTCACGGGCAAGAATGACAAAGAAAATCCCTCCCAAGCACTCGACGATGAGACAGCGCTTCAAGACCACTTCTTCATTATCAACAACATCCTGCCATTCATGGCCACAAGTCTATATATATAAGTGAGACTTTTGTTCTTTTGCTAATTTCTCATAGGATTTTGTTTCATATCTTAAACGATTTTATCCAAAACATATCTATGTATATTTTAAACAAAATCCAAGTCCAAGTGAAAATTGGACTTTCCTATTTTAGTGGCCAAATTCTCCAACGCAGATTCGAATTTTGGAAAGTTGATCTTCGGATCTTCTTTGCTCGATTTCAAACGTCCGCAACATATCCAATTCAGAATATTCAGAATTTTGCATTGGGTTCAAACTTGAAACATATTTCAACAATCTCCATCTTGGCTCGACGTTTAAGCCAAGTTGCAATTGCTTCACAAAAATTCAAATTCTGCTGCTACTTTCCCATAGTCCCTAATTGACTCAACCGCCACAGATATTATCTAAGTCTAAGCTTCGCTTGAACTTCGCCATAACTGAGGTCCTCATCAAAATACCAACTCCACATACACCTTTAACCTATGTAGCACGGACACTCTCCGGAAGCCTTCGTGTCATGTCCGACACTCCGACACGTGTCCAACACGCTCCGACACGTCCCGACACTCTCCGACACGCAGTCAACGAGTGTCGAAAAATCCAACACATGGTCAACTCTCTCCGACACGCTCCGACAAGCGAGTCCAGAATTCCGACACGCAATTCCGACACGCAATTCCGACACGCACGGGATCAATTTTAAAAATTTCTAATACTTGAGGGGTCAAAATATAAATATACACAAAAGAAGTAATAAAATAAGTAATAAAATTGCTATAAATATAAACACACGGGGTCATTTTTTTTTCAGTTTTGTTTTTTTAGAATTGTTTTATTTTTTAAAAAGTCTTTTACTATGAAAGAAGTAATAAAAAAATGCTATATATGATAAATAAATAAATTTAAAAATATCATTTCAGCATTTTTCTTTAAACAATGTTTTTCTTCTAAGTTTTGTGTATTATTGTAACAAATTAAAATAATGAATGATATTATTTAATATTTTTCGTGTAAATTAATTCTAGGATATTATTATTATTATTTATGTATTTATATATAAAAATATATTTAATATATAACGTGTCGGAACGTGTCGAAATTCTCTATTTTTAAGAAATGATGTGTCGGCATATCGTGTCGTGTTGTGTCGCATGTCGCGTGTCCGTGTCGGTGCTACATAGCCTTTAATTGCTCCGCAAAGATTTTCCAACGCAACCTCCTCAACCGCAAATAAAGCAAAACCATTGTTGCATCCATATCATCAGGAGATCGAATACATACTTTATTAATTTCAATAGTTACGGCAACCATTGGCTCTATAGGCTCCACCTCGCTATAAGCACCATCCGTGTCAATTACTTTGCTAGTACTTGTATACATTACCTCAGGAGTTTCTGGTCGCAATTCCACCTTAAGCTGAACACCATTCAGATCCGTTTGAATACTGCTATAATCACTCCTAGTCAAAAGTACTGAAGACTCGTTAAAAGTAACTTCTCTGCTGATAATAGATGAATTTAACTCTAAGCACCACAATCAATAACCCCTCTCACCTCGTGCATAGCTTAGGAATATGTACTTTCTTACCCTTCCATCGAGCTTACCATCGGTCGTTCGAATATAACATGGGCAACCAAATATTCTAATAATAGACTAATCAGCAACGTTACCTGACCACACTTCTTCAAGAGTTCAATATCCAATCGCCGTCAATGGGGATCTATTCATTAGGTAGCATGCCGTACTTAGCGCATCCAATAGGAATCTCCTAGCCATACCAAAACTAGAGAGCATTTTATGGGCTGTCTCTAGCAATATTTTGCTCATCAATTCCGTAACATATTGTGGTTCATCAGCATTAGTGCGGTGTTTCACTATACATTCCTTCATGCAAAATTCATTAAATAGCTTCGAGCAAAACTCCATATTATTGTCAATCTACACTTGCTTAATCGTCTTACTAATCTCATTTTCGATCAAAGCTATCAACTGCTTGATGTTGACAACAGCATCAAACCTGTGCCTAAGCACAAATACCCATGTCTTCATGGAGTAGTCATCAACAACTGTTAGCATATATCTAGCACTCTTTCTCGAAGGAAATCACGAAAACCCGTGAACATTCAAGTGAATTAACTCTACAATTTCCATGGTTTCTTTGACAGTCGTACTGAACTGCACTTTCCGCCGTTGATCTAAATCACAGCACCTACATACATTCAGTTTGTTAGGAATATAACCACATAGCAGATTTCTTTCACTTAAAACCTTAAGGGTTCTCTCGCCAATGTGCCCCAAACGCATATGCCACAATTCAGACTCTTGAACAGATGCATCCAACATCTCCGCAGCAAAATTTGTCACTGTCTCACCTTGAAGCTCATATAGGCCATTGTGCTTGATTTCTTTCATTATTATCAAAGCACCTCAAACACTTTTCAGAATTCCACATTCTAAAATATATTGATACCCAATTGAATACAAGGCATTCAAAGAAATTAAGTTCTTCTTCAACTCTGGAACATACCTTACTCCAGTCAATGTCATCACAATACCATCATGCATTCTGATTTTAACATTGCCAACACCAATGACATCGCATTCAACATTGTTCCCCAACTGCACTTTACTATTATCCATGCATTAATAAGTAGTAAATCAGTTTCTATTTGGTGTAATATGAAAAGAACAACCGGAATCCATAATCCATCCATCAAACGATGAATAATAAGTGACAAACAAGACCACCGGCCGTGGTGGCTCCGCTAGGTAGGCTCCAGGCCTTTGAAGGGAGAGGTCGGGAGTTCGAAGCCCCTGCGACGCAAGTTGCAGGGAGGCTGGTGGGCCATTAGGTGATTGACGCGTGGCGCCGGGGTGGTGGTCTCCCCGCTAACGACACCTGGGGGTTTACGTAGCGGTTGTCGGCCAAGGCGATTCCTCCAGCATTAAAAAAAAAAAAAAAAAGTGACAGACAAGACATAATTAGTATTATCTACTGCAACTGCAATATTATCTGCAGAATCAACTATAATTCCCTTACCCTTTTTATTCTTCAACTTAAGGTAATTTCTTCTAAGATGCCCCCTCTTACCACAGCTCCAACACAACATCACCAATCCTAGATTTACTACGCTTGTTTACATTAGTACTACTTTTATCTACACGTGTTTTAGATCTTTCTCTATTTTCACCTACTAAAGCAGTAAATACAAGTTTGTCAGATTCTCTTCTATGGATATCCTTGCTCAGAATCAAATCTCGAATCCCATCAAACATGAAATTTGCTGACCTAGAGGAATTACTAATAGCAGTAACAATAGTATTCCAACTATCAGATAATGAGGATAATATAATCAAAGCATGTACCTCATCTTCAAAGTCAATCTCCACTGAACTCAATTGACTAACAATCACATTGAATTCATTGATATGATCTACAACTAACGCACCTTCGCTTATCTTCAAATTAAATAGACGTCGCATCAAATAAACTTTGTTGATCGCAGAGGGCTTCTCATACATATCTGATAAGGCTTGCATCAAATTAGCAGTGGTCTTCTCCTTCATAATGTTAAACGTGACGTTACAAGCCAATGTCAGCCGAATAACACCCATAGCTCGTCTCTCCAGCAAATCCCAATCAACTTGCTTCATCAACTCTGGTTTCTCCCCAGATAAGGGCAAGTATAGTTTCATCTTGTAAAGATAATCTTCAATCTGCATCTTCCAGAAACTAAAATCCTTCCCATCAAATTTGTCGATTCTCATTTTTACTTCTTCTGTCGCCATCAATTTGCTTCAACTTAGCCAAACCTGGCTTTGATACCACTTGTTGCGGAAGGTGAGCGATCGAACAATAATATAGACAGAAGAAAAAAATAAATCGAACACTGGATTTACGTGGTTCGGTCGTTAAGACATACGTCCACGAGGAGAGCAGCGACGGATTTCATTATAGATCAAACGATATAAGGAGATTAGACACTCAGTCACTTAAACACACTCTCGGTGTTTCCCAAGTCCCAATTACACCCAATAAGACACACAATGTTTAACCCCAAAATTTCTCAAGAAATAATCTCTTAATTTCACGAAGGAATTACATGCAAATCTTACCACAAGATTTAATTGGCTTGAGCACTAAATCTTCTTGGATGTAAATCACGGGCAAGAATGACAAAGAAAATCCCTCCCAAGCACTCGACGACGAGACGGCGCTTCAAGACCACTTCTTAATGATCAACAACATCCTGCCACCCATGGCCACAAGTCTATATATATATATAAGTGAGACCCTTGTTCTTTTGCTGACTTCTCATAAGATTTTGTTTCCTATCTTAAACGATTATATCCAAAACATATCTCTATATATTTTAAACAAAATTCAAGTCCAAGTGAAAGTTGGACTTTCATATTTTAGTGACCAAATTCTCCAACACGGATTCGAATTTTGGGAAGTTGATCTTCGGATCTTCATTGCTTGATTTCCAACGTCCGTAATATATCCAATTTGGAATATTTGAAATTTTGCGTTGGCTCAAACTTGAGACATATTTCAACAGAAACAACGCAGGCAGATGGCGTCATCAAAGATTGAATAGCAAGCTTGTTGAAGAAGGAGGAGCTCAGCATTGGTAGCTGCGTGTGGCAAGCGTCAACTTGTGGGCTTCGGGCTAGCTGCGGTCGAAGGCACCTCTCTTTTCTGACCAAGAGACTAGGAGGAAGAACTGCACCTTTTCCTTTCTCTCTCTCTTACGTTCTTCTTTTTGACCTCTCAGAATTGGGGCTGAGCGCCCCCCCCCCCCCCTTTTATATGCAAAGCAATGGAGCCTATCAGAGAAAGAAATAAAATCACATTGTGTGGTCAAGGACAGAATTTTGTTTTCCTCGGACGTATATGTATTCTTTCCTTTTCCTCTTCAACCGAATATCACTTCCTCCTATTGACTAAATCCATGCATTAACCCACTTTCATTTCTATTAATGGGCACGTGAAGATGCTGACCAAAATATTTGGTAAAGATCGACCAAAAATATATATATATATATATATATATATATATATATTTGGTAAAGATGTTCACTCTTTTTGCTTTATTTATTGTTTTGAGGAAATATATATATATATATATATATATATATATATATATATATCACGTGAATATATGAAAGATTTACTGAATATTGGAAGAATAATATGAATAGTTTCTGAAAATATCAAATTGTGATTCCTTTTAAGTCAATTTTCGGTCATTAGAGAATACCGGGCTTGGGCGAATTTCCTCTCTCCATGGGCTTAGTCTAACCCATTAAATTAAAGCTTAAAACCAACAATTCAAACTCATCCGTCGCAAGTTCAATGCAAAGGCAATAATAAAAAAAATGTTCATAAAACTATATGTTATGCAATTTAATTCTAATATTTTTATCTAGGGGTTAAAAATTAATCTCTAATTTTTTAACGCAATAAGTGAATGACCAGGTCACCAAAATTTAGGTATCAATAGGCCTCTTGGCTTGGGCGGTGGCATTCGGTGGAGATGGTGGTGGTGAGACGGTGCAAGGGACGATGGATGAGCAGCGGTGATGGTGGCGTTTTGCAGTGATAGAGGTGATGAGGACGGTGGTGGTTGCCCGTGGTTGCTCCAAGAAGAAGAAAGAAGAGGAAGAAGATGAAGAAGCAAAATGCGAGAGAGAGAGAGAGAGAGAGATTTCTCAAGATTTTTTTAAAAACTTCATTATTGCAAATCCAACACAATCCCCTAAAATCCTCTCCTCCTTTCATTTATTTCTTTTGTCTTGTAATCCATAAATACAATGCATTGAAGACTTTTCACACACATTTTGTCCCCAAAATATGTTTTTAATTTCATTTTCCTTTAAAACTAAATCCTTGGCCCATAAGTCACCATTTTGCCACTAGATCCGAATTTTCCTTTTTCTAGTCTCCAATTTTCATCCGATAATGCTTTTTCCGAAAATTCCAAACTTGTCAATAATTCAATGGACAATGAGGCAACGTCCAATAAATTAGTTTTGAAACCCTCGAAAGTTCGATATCCGAAATCGAATTAAATTTCATGGTTAAAAATTGATCGAATACGATTTTGGTATGATCTAAACTATTGTGTGGCTTTTAGGGATTTTCACGTGGTTGACCTGTAGTCGATAAATTTCGATCCACGTTTGTGCCTTTTCGAATCTTGGATGACCCTCAATTGTCATGTAATCACAAGAGTTCAATTTAGTACGCTGAGTACAAGATTAATAGAAAATCGGTTTATCATTATTTGACATGGGTATTGTAATAGTACGGAACCACCCGCGAATCGACTACGTACTTTTGTCGAATCAATTTATATCCGTTTACTAATTGACTTATTATAACGTAGTATTGACCTTTGTCGATCCTTATTGTCGAGCGGTTAATTGCTGACTGAATTCTCTATCTTTCGCGTTTTAAGATTTTTATGGCATCATTCAATAGATTAGTTAGCTCATGAATAATCAATTCAGAGTAAAATAATCATCAATACATCGATGAAATAACCATTTTACATATTTCAAAATTGGGGTCAAATTTCAGGATATCACACATGTATAGATCTATATATATGTTGTGATATCCTTTATGCTACACTTATCTTGTGTGTCTATGATGTTGGATATTTTGAAAATTTGAATGTCATTTTTCCATAATAGCTTCCATAGATATTATAACTGCTATGAAAGTCATTATTCTATAAATAATGGTTAGTAAAAGTTTTTAGTAGTCTTGACCACAATTAACTTGTAGCGATTTTCAAATTAATGCAAGAATTCATGATCGAAAGCAAACATCTCTTTCTTTTACCTACAAATTGTTACTCTAAATATTATTGAAAAGCGATACAAAACCAGGAAAATTTTTACTCTCGTTCCATTTTTCTTTTCTTTTTTTTTCAGGTTATACATACAATTTAGTGGTTCTTGTCATTACTATTATTCAATGCAAAATAAAAAAGATACTTTAGTGGTTCTTGTCATTACCATTATTCAATGTGAAATAAAAAAGAAGGTCTATTGTATCTTGGAAAACTAACTACTAAAGCCTATCATACCGAGTTTCATATTCCAAGAGGCAAAATTATTTTTTAGGACGGTGCCTGCATGTCTATTTTCTCATCTTTTTCAATAGATTTCTAACAATTCTCATTTTCATATGATTTAATTTTTTCCAATATATGAAGTTCTCGATTTTTTTTCAACTGTAGCATAATGGCAAACAACACCGACATTATCTAAGAAAAATTTCATACCATTTTCCTCGGAAGAACAAATTAATTACATCTTTCATCTAGTCCCATAATGTCTACGAAATTCTTGATTGTTTTTCCAAATGCAATTCTCTACGTGGTCCAACGAATATAATGAGTCAATAACCCGAATCCACATCACCACGAAAAATATAAATTGTGGGTGAAAACCGTAAAAGGACGAGTGAAGAAAATCAAATTTAAAAGTGCGATGATTTTCTTTTTCCCATCGAAGGGACAGATTGAAATTGTTTGCGATTGCAATAACGGCGCAGCCATGCCTTTGTCGATAGTTGGCAAGAAGCAGCTCTAAGTCCAACCAAAAAATCAAAAATAAAAATAAAAATAAAAAGAGAGCAATTCCCTCCTTTAGAATGAAGGGTCTTGTATGGACTAGGAATAGTAAGTCCTCTTTGGCAATTCAAGTACTTTTCAACTTTCTCAAAGGATGCCCGCATCATCCTTACTATCGTATATTAGAATGAAGAAGTTATTATATATTATGATTATATATATACATACATATGTGTGTTTGAACAGTAAAAAAGAATGCGTCTCTCCGCCTTTTTTTTGGCTCCTTGAATGTTTAGACTTTCGGATTAGATTTACAAACATGATATTAGAGTTAAGTTATACCCTGGTTTATTTCATGTGCACTCGACTTCCCGTTTGTTGAGTTCTACGCATCATTCCTAATCCGGCTTACATGTGAAAAAAAAAAAAGTGTTAAGATATCATGAATCGCGTGTTTAAGGAGTTTATATACACTATTTATATTTATGTAATTTATATCCGTCTACTAACTTAACTGTTTGGGTGGGACGTTTTAATGATTATGTTTCTTTTTCTGGAGGATATTTGGGAGATGTGTTGGCAGTGCCTAGCTAGGGGTATCACTTCACTTTCATCATTAGTCGTTACATACATACATACATACATACATACATACATATAAATATATATATATATATATATATATATATATATATATATATATATATATGTTATAATTCCTCATTTCCCTAAAATATGAAGTCAGTCGTTAACATTATTTTCACGAAGCATCACCATTCAAAGAGCTGGGGATTCCACTTTTAGCCTCTATCTCACAGCTAACTTGTGAAAGTCAACTTCCTATGTTCACCAACTCGATGAAATGAGGCAGGTTGTTTTTTGAATTATACCTCTCTTTGCCTTTTGTGATGTTGATGATGCACAGATGAGTCCCCCGCATGAAAAAAGATATCTTTATTTTTATTTTATTTTTTTCCCTTTTGCTAAATTGACATATGTTTAACAGCCCAAAATGGAAGAATTCATCTATAGTGCATCTAATAAATTTAAGGTTGTGACATCACCTGAGATTACTTTAATAAAAGTCCTAACAAAAGTAGGATGAATGAATTATTTTTCCTAATACTATTCCAAAATCTTTTTTCCCTTTTACAAGTTAGTGAAATATCTATTGCACCAACATAAATGCGGACGTAACAGAGAATATATGTGTTGCGACCAACCTTTTCCATTCGAAGGGGAAAAGACATAAGTTTAGGAGTATTGCACTAAATGTGGGCTTATGACCCTCGTTTTAGATATAGGCTCTCGGAAGCCCATATCTCGTGCGACGTTGCAGTATTCAAATTGATGCTTTAAGAATTATCTAATGAAAAGTTGCTACTAGATTATTGGGGTCGGTTAGAAATTAAGTGAGGTAGGAGAGTATACATCACTTCCTACGCAATTAGAGAATTTAGGATTAGAGACTTGATTAGTGTAACTAGTGCCCTTTTGATACTCAATTTTGTTCATTAGAGAAAATGTGTGTCAAGTAATTTGGATTGATTTTAAACATATCCACTAACATATGAGATGATCATACGGATGTTGAATCATCAACTACAATCAGCAATCAATGAAGCGTTAAATAAATTGAAAGGAAAAACAAAAATCTAACCGTAAGAAATAAAACAAATCACATTCCTATTCCTGACAAACTATCATTTGTTTTCAAGGATACTTAAATCATGAAACCCTAAGAGTTTGTCCAATTTTGAGCACAATTTTTATCAAGAATTTTTATCAAGTGAGACTGGGCCGGACCGGCTTGGCCCCGCCTTAGTCTCACTTGTTTTTTTCTTCTTCTTTCTCAAATAATAGTTCTTTTAATTAATTTTATATTTTTTTTTCTTTTAACAAAAATGTCTCTGTTACTACTAACGCAAATGGTCCTAATGTCTATATGCCATGTAATTTAATTGAAATTATTTTTGCTAGGGTTTAAAATTTAATCCATAATTTTCTATACAATTAATATATGATTAAACCGGTTACCAATATTTAGGTATTAACATTACGTATGTACATATGTTCATTTAACCTATATATACATATCAAATCATGCTAACGAGTGTTTCAAAATACTGGCTAAGTATATCAAACACATCCTCTCTGAACTTTGAGTTAGTTTGAAAATTACAAGGTAACGTGGATCAAAACCAAATATTTTTAAGGCGGCCTTAATTGAATCGAATTATTGAGTTCAAGATTTGAGAAGAAGTATTTTCAAGAGACTGATAGGGGTACTTGACGATTCCTTACCACATAATATAATCTTTTATCTTACAAGTAACATAATATCTTCTTGATTAATCACAATCATTAAAACCACACTGATCGAGGCTAATTTATTCCTTGTAGATTGTACATCCAGAAAGAGCTTCGTGCATCAGTTGATTGGGCAACCATCAACCTCTATGCCTTTAGCTGTTGGACATGCTGCTAGTTCACAGTGTTCTCCATTTGTTCCCCACCAAGTAATGCTTTTATTCTCCATGCCCACTGAAAAGTATAAAAGCACGGCCATGAATGCCGTTCCCGCGTCTAGGGCTGCCGAGAGGACATAGTTGTATCTCTGCCACCACTGCTTTCGATATCGGAAGACGAAGAAATTGAATATTGTTCCAACTAGAACCCAAGCATTGTAGTTTAATGGTGTAGCTGGTGGCGTCATTGCTGTAGCCCCTAATAAGACTGGAAGATTAATAAGAGGAATCCAAGATTGCTTGGGAAACGCCTTGTGTAGTAGCCATACTATGATAGGTCCTATTGCACCTCCAAGGAAAAACCAGTTTATTTCTCGATAGTCACCGAGTGCTCCAAAGATCCGTCTAGGTCCAGCCAACCCCCATATGACAGAGGCATCAAAGAAAACCCGGTCACTTGGACACGTCCAGGGACTATCCAAGGGAAGGAAGTCATCTTGGCATATGTTGGTGACAGAGTTCAGCAGCCACCATGCCACTGCAATGTTGACGGTTCCAGCAAGAATAGTACCTATCAACTGTGATGACACAAGGATAGAATACTAAGGTCGTTTCGAAATTACTAGATGCCACGATTACTTAATTAATGAGTAGCAACAAGAGAGAGGATATTTGACAATTAAGTCTACTAAGATTTGATTGCTAGCTTTAGCAAATGTGTCATTTCAGGAGATCCAAATTATGCACTATGATTTACTCGCGTGTATGATTTCTGTGAGTATTTGTTTTTTGTAAGTGCCTAGGATGTTGATCTTGCTTTGGATGATATATGATGCTGTGATGAGCCACTTGCTTGCTCGAAAATGCCAACAGCTTCATCTTAGTTCTGTTGGAAAATGGAAAGGTTAGCTTAAATCTTTGAACATATAAAGTTTTGTGTTTTATATTTGACAGTTCTTCACTCAGAATAGTCTTTCTGGAATAGTGAAAAGAGTTACACCACAGATTGGGGATCTCTAACTATGGTAATGTATATTGTATATATCACGAATGAGTTCTCGAGTTAATACTCTCCTATCATGGTTCAGTCACTTTTTCATCAGGTTTGATGAACGTATTAACCCTTTTAAAACAGCAAGGAAATCAACCGATTTGCTTCTCTGGTTATTTTCCTCCAATTTATTTTTATAAATGTGATACCTAAATCTTATGGAAAAATATATGTTACTGGTAGTTAGTAATAATGTATAGGTTGTCCACATCAGTAGCACCAGATAAGTCGATTGATCTATATTGAGTTTGGTTGGCTTACTTTTAGCACAGTTGAAAACAGTATCAAATATTTAGGAGCAGTAAAAAGTACCTGAACTAAGAACATTGATCTTGGAGGTATCTTCATGTAGTGTCCCAGCTTAAAATCACTGAGAAAGAAAACAGCCTGAACCATGCTGATGTATCCATATGTTTTGAAGCAAAAATTTGCGATAGGTCTTCCTGGCAATATGATGCCCATTATGTATTCTGTGATTACATTTAATCCTGGTGTCTGTAGATAGAAAGAGATCATTGTTGAGTATAATATGTCTTCTTACGTGGCAATTAAGTGAAGCATAAATGTTATATAACTCTGGATTCATACCTGATTTGTTGTGGCAGTGATGATACTAATGGGAAGGGTGAATACAAATGCAAGGGCACTAGCAAAGAGGAACCCCCACCATGGTAATTGGACCTGATCCTTCATGAGGATGCATAGAATAAGAGATACGACCAGAATTACAACGAGCAACAAATGAAACCACCATTTGGGTATGTCTTTGTATCTCCTCATCAATTTTGTATGGATATCCGCCTTCCCTTTATGAGAAGCACGATAGCGCTCGTAGATTTCTCTGTTATAATGTAATATTACCTCAGTGTCCGTATGTCTCATGAATTCAACAGAATAAAGTACTTAACATGAATAATAAAGTCATTCTTCAGAATCTAGTTGTTGCATCTCTGTGTTATAACTATAAGGATACCCTTGGTTCACATAAAAGTTATTTGAAGCTTTGAGTTCAAATTCTTCCAAGGTTTCATTTTAAGACCTTTACAACCTTGCCCCGGTTCTCTTTCTGCTTGCTGCTTGATGTCCCTATCAAGTACTCGAGATAAATTTGTCTAAATGAACGTATTGAGGTGAGAAGACAGTACCTGCCGTAGAAGAAGGCCACGTGAGTTAGTGTTGATGCAATGGTGGCAAAACCAAAGCCATAGGTGAGAGCAAAGAATGCGCTTGAATGAATTCGACCTTGCTCCTCATACTTTGGGATGTCCAACTCGAACTTGTCATTTACGATTGCTGTTATCTTGTACCTTTGACCTTGCGCTGTGAACAACTGGGAGGAGAAAATGGGGAATCTATTTGCACTATATAAGTTAAACCCCCAATAGGCTGTGGGGATTACAACATAGATTATAAATGTGTATCCCGCGAAAACATTGACTGTGGCAAATAAGGGGGAGATTAAGGGCTGCCCAGGTAGGACGAGACCACTGTCCAGTCGAGCGTCAAGGCTCCAACTCCAAGGCCTTTCATACCTGAACCGATCTGTTGGGCGGTGACTGAGTTGGAGAATGCCCAGCAGACCCATGATATATTGCTGACGGTGGAAAAGAGGTATCCGGGGACAACATACCATGAGAAGCCGCAGATCAGTGCAATGAGGAAGAATTTTGCCCGTGACATGTGCTTTTCGTCCCTCTCATGTAAAGCCCTGCATCAATTATGATCTACTTCAGGTTGAGCATTTATTATCTATATAAAATGCAAAATGTGGATATTTCAGGGCAGCTGTGAAAGAGCATATTATTTTGTGAATGCATCCGTTCGATTGACAATACTTGAAGGACAAGGCGATCGACTTTATATATTTGTATATTGAATCCTCTGAAACCATTTAGATCCTGAAGACAAATGATAGTTTGCTGTTTATAAAGATGTTTGATGCAACAGAGAAGGCTTTGGTTGTCTCTGCAGCGAGTTGAGACCATCTGTGTGCTACAATAAGCGACTCAGTTCTCGAATAGAAAGGATTTACGCTTTTATCTGATCCTAAAGTAGGGGATGAAAGAGAGCGGATGGTACTATCTGTATTTCCACTAGTTTCATGGCTAAGACGGTTGGGGTTTGTCCTCGGAACACGGGGCACTTTGGAAAGTCATTCTAGTTTGGCGGGAGCTAACTGGTGCACGTTGTTCCGCCCAAATTCAAGGGACCAGAAGCAGCAAAAAGTAGAAATAGGAAATGGGTCTGTAGTTTTGATTGAGAAGCTCTTGGCTTTATTGTGGTTTTTTCCTTAATCCTAGTGTTGGACTGTGAATACGTTGTGAGATATTACTGAGGGAAAATACTCGTGTAGCCTCAGTTTCCACGCCGAGTGACATGGTTTTGTGGGTCCCTGGTGCCTATAAAAAACTTCCAGTCTACCACTAGGTAGAGAGAGAGAGAGAGAGAGAGATGGGGTTTACTCAATCCAGTTGACTTGAAACATATCGGATTTCTTATGACGTCCGAAAGCCTACGGTCTATGTTGATGGCATGGCATATCCCACTATTTTGGGCCCGAGAGAGAGAGAGAGAGAGAGATGGGCTGGTTATACTGCACGTGACCCACATGTTCAAGTTGCAGCGATAGGTCAGGGGATTCGAGTAGAAAACAAAACAGCGATGAGGTCGTCCTCGAACTTTAACGCCTAGACTTATCGCAAGCAGGCATCTTAGGACGTCCTGATCTAAAGCTAGACCTATCAAATAAGTAAGTTAGGTTATAAATGGTCCGACTTAAATCAACTCATTTAATCCATTTATAATTCATTTATTATAGTGCAAAAAAATTTATTCATAACCGACCAAACCATTTCCAACACATATTCGACTTATCTAACTAACTTAAGAAAGGTTATTTTTTTTAAATGATATTGCTAAAATACTTTGAAGCAATACAAATTTAGTGGATGATTTTTATAATTTTTATTTTAAATAAGCCTTCGTTTGTTTCTTAAATATTTTCCAATAAGTTTTTTAGGAAAATAACAATATTTTTTACCTAAAATTTGAAAATAAATTAGAAAATATTTTTTTATGTTTGGTATGAAAAATATGATTAAATTTTCCTCCCGAACTCCTTTTAATAATTTTTTCTTTAAAAAAATCAAATTTTTTTTTTTTTTTTTTCTTTTTTCTTTTTTTTTTTTTTCTTCTTCTTTGGTCGACTATCGGCCATGACCACAGTCAATGACCAATCACAGGTAAGCTCGAGCTCGCTCGACACTAGTGAGGCCTTGGCCTTGCCAAATTGACGAGACCAAGCTCACTCGACCCTAGCAAGCTCAAGGCTTAGATTCGACGAGGTCGAGTCTCGCTTGGCCTGTCACCAACTAAGGAAGGAGGAAGAATAAAGGAAAAAAAGAAAAGAAAAAAATGAAATATAAAAAATAATTATAATTTCAATTTTTATTAAGTTAAAGAGGGAAAGAAAGAGTGTGAGGGTTGGGTTAGAAATAGGGTCTAAGTCCAAGCCATTTAAGACCCGTTTGTCTTAAGTTTTCAATTTTTAAACCCATTTAACTAATCTCTTTAAATTTAAGTAACCTATATATGATCCATTTATGATTTAAAGGGGTCATGTGTGACATCCCGATTTTCCAATTCTATTTTCAATAAATTGAGTCGGGCATTTCGTTGGCACGCATATAGTTCATTTCCTTGAGTCGGCCACTCATGTGAAAACTAATCTATCGGGTGAAGCTGTTAAGAGTTTCTAATGCATTAGACTCGAGAATTTGGCCAGGAAGCGACCTTTCGACCAAGCTAATCTGCAAGGGTCATTACGACACAAATAAAAGTCGATTAGAGACCGGAGATAGGTCGACTCAACAGAGGCATGTGATCGAATGTGGGTGATTCCACCGGATCACATAATCCTTGTCAATCGACACTAGACCGACTTCTCTGTCGATTGGGTACCCTGTGTTCGTACTTGAAATCTTGAGATTACCCCGACAACCGAAAGTTGCCAATGTTTCAAAGATGTACATTGTGGCTTGAGATAATCAACCACAGGTCAAATGCATGAAAATTTCTAAAGGCTACCCGGTAGGTTGGGCCGCGCTAGTATCGTGCCAAAGTGAAATTAACTGTGAAATTGAGATCGAATTCAGAAATTGGAAGTCTGGGTGTGTCACAAATCATTTCAAGATCATTGAATCATTTTTGGGAAGATTTTTGATGCACGCCGAACTTTTCAGCAAAATAAGCAAGAAATAGCTAATTTGGCTCGAGAAATTAGTAGGCCGCTTTTGGTCGCACTTTCGGGACTTAAGTTGGTCCTATGAACAAGTGAAGATGTGAATTGAAGTGTGGTGACATTGGGTTAATTTTATGGACTTCAATTTAATTCGATTGGGAGAGAATTGATTGGAATTGAAGGAATTGATGTACAAAGTTTCATGTCCCGGCGGAAAAATAAAATGGACCCATTGAAGATTGTTGTGGGAAGGGATTTGAAGTTAGTAGAGTATGACATGGGGTGATGTCATGGTGGGCCATTTTGTGGGATTAAAGAAAAAGAAAAAAAAAAGTAAAGAAAAATGGTCCCATCTCTCTCTCTTTCCTTCTTCTCTCTCCTCCCTCTCTTCTTCCTCCCAACCGTGCGAACCCCTCCTCTCCATCTCCATCTTCTTCTCCAGCTTCAAACGCAGCAATCGGAAGCCAGCAGCCGTCGCCGCCTTCGCCCGTTCGCTCGCCGTCGTGGTCGAACCTCGCCGTCGCGGTCGCACCTCGCCGTCGCGGTCGCGCCTCGCCGCTCGAACCTCCGCCTCCCTCTCTCCTCTCTTCTCCATCTCCATTTTCTGCTCGAAGACCCAGCAGATCTGAGAAGACACCGGAGCAGCCAGCAGCACCGTCGGAACAGCCGCATGCCTCCGCCCTTCGCCGCTCGCCATCTCGCGCTCCGCCGTAGCCCGCGCTTGCCCATGCTTGGCCGACGCCCAGCTGCGTCTCAGCCTCTGTCCGCGAGTTCCAAGAGCTAACGGAGCTCGTCCCCGCCGTCGTGAGCCGCCGTTGACCTCCCCACCGGCCCATCCAAGCCTCGCCGGTCTTCTCCGCCGTTCCTCCGCCCGAATCAGCCCCGGATCTGCCCTCCTTCGCCCCCAACCAGCAGCAATCAGAGAAGGAGAAAATGGGTATGGCAGCCCCTTCGTGGCCCGTTTTGGCCGCCTTCCCGAGCCCGGATGCTTGGCCCGCTTTGGAGAAAGTCGATCCCCTCGTCGTCCTCGTCGTTTTGGTCCACTCGGTTCACTAATCCGGTGAGTTTAACTCACTAAATCTTGATTAGAGGGTTAATGATGCCCTAAGTGTGCTTAGTCTAAGTTAAGCAAGTTTAGGTGGTTAGATTAGTTTATTTGATTGATGATTAGATTAAGATGTTTAATTAAGTTAAAGTGTGTTTAGTTTAAAGTTAAGTATGTTTATTTTTAAAATAAAGCCTTGATGTGACATAATAGGGTTTTATTTTTGAATTATTTAAAGATTTCGAAATTCTGGAAATTTATAATATTATATTAATTCCGAAATTAAAAAAAAAACGGAAAAATTGTTTTTGACCCGATTGCCCAAAATTTCGTGCCGATCGCTTCTGTGTATTCAGATTTTGAAATTGATGGTCGGATATTATAAATTGAATGTGGATTGCGAAAAATATAGATATTATTATTTAATTAATTTTCGGAATAAATTTAATTACTTATTAAAATTCGAAAATTTCGTCGGGACCTTATACTCTCAGAATTTCGTGCGATCGCTGCTTTGTGTATTTAGAATTTGAATTTGATAATTGATTGTGGCAATTTGAGTGTTGGTTGTGATAAATATGGATTTTGTTCATAAAAACCCAAGTATCGGGTTTTGATGCAAAAATTGGATTTTAATTATTATATTAAATAGTGGGGTTTGAAAAAGAGAGATATTGGCTTTTTGATTCGAAATTAGCGTGTCCCTACACACGTGAGTAATTTATGGAATATTTTTAATATGAAGAAAAATGGCGGGATCACTATTTTAAGTAGAAGCGTTGAGTGAAACGCAAAGTGTCTTGGGGCCGAGTATGATTTGATTTGTGTGATAATTAAGAGGAATCGTCTGGGCTGTTGAGCGGACTTGCCCCTATATGGGATGCCCACGCGGTGGATGCGGGTCGCAGTAGATTCGGGGCCCATGCTCCTTCGGGAATGCCGTCGACGTACTGACGAAGCCGCGCTCCATGGGGGGAGGCGATGCCTGGCTATATGCCAGTAGATAGCTGAACTGCGAGTAGGCTATGCCCTTGTGCGGCAGTAAATAACAATTGGAATGCATGTTGGGTGTTATTGATGTGTCGGATTATGGGACGGAATTGTGTGGCATGGAATGAGACGTGTCATAACGATTTAGTCTTATAATCAGGACCCCCGCGGTTGTTGGTTATATGAAAGAGAATGCGTTCCGGTTGTTAAGTTCATATTACTATCTGTGATTGAGTGATTTGAAATTGTGCTAACTGCAGGAAGGAACTGAGGCGAGGTAAGTCTTACGTGTGATGTGGCTAGGCCACCCGGGGTGTATTTTCTTTCTAATAGGGGTTTAGGGGGTTGAACTTGCTGAGACATCGTCTCATCCCGGTTGTGAGATTAAAAATTTCAGGTCCCTAAATGGCGGTCGTGGAGGACTCGAAACCCTAAGTCTGGAAAGGTGGAGACTGAAGTATCGGTGAACGTGTCCTGCTAGTTGGCTTTAGGATAGTTCCCCATTCGTTGAGCTAGTCTATTTTGTAGACAGTCCAGAGTTGTATTTAAACCTACAAGTTTGTGAATGATTGTTTGGTATTGTGATTGATTGCCTGCTTTTCTATCCCAAGTTAAATGTTGTCAAGGGATTTGTTTCGCTTCCGCATGCGTAATAAAATGAATGGGTCGGCGACGTATCCTGGGATGTCGCATATTTGATCGACCGTAGTGGGATGTGCGCGACCTCGGGGTTCGGGGCGTGACATCATGTATGGGTTTAAAGACTCATTTTGACACCTCTATCTAAAGCTATGGATCGTGGCAGCTGCTCACGGTAACAACATGTCCATTTTCATGATATGGTTTTGGGACTCGAGTGACCTTGGAATTGTGGGCGGAGAAAAAAGAGAGAGTTCAAGCTCCCGTTGATTCATTTCCAAGTTGGTATAGTAACTTATGTTGGGTACGTCTCTATCTAAGTTTTGAGTTCAAATTTTTTTTAGCCTCAATTGCCTCCCCAATTAAATTCCACATTTAGTACTAGACCCAAAAAAAAGAAGACCAGACTAAGATGAGAGAGAGTGATCGCCATTATCTAACAGTTTAAACTTTTAGTAAGAGTGAGGGGCAAAGATAAAATATTTAAATATTGAACTACGCATTCATTTAACAATTTAAATTTTCAGAACAATTGACATTGGTTATCAAAAATCTCACAGCTATCTTGCCATTAGCAACTCCATGGAATACTAACTCCCATAAGTCGTATCTCCTTCCGTTTTCACGTGAATTCAGGTAAGCGACCGAGGGGTGGCAAAAGTTTGGTAATTTACCGGAACAAGGAGACCTGGACGAGGTTAGAGGCCACCACATGTGGGCTGGTTCCACTACGTACTTCCTCAGCAGCCCTGCCCATCCGTATCCCAACACCTGCATATATCCAAAATCCAACCGTTAACAGGGTTCACCACCCATAGCTCCACTTCATGAGTTACTGTCTTGACTGTCTACATCTAAGTTTCACAACCGACCCTAGTCTTCAACTGCTGTGTCGTTCAAACTGTTCTTAGGGAGCAACATATACTGCGGGTTCCTCAGGATATGTTTAGTTGTTTGAATCTTCACTTCGAAGGGCGCAAAGAAATCAATGCAACCAATGAAAGTATGCATCAAGTTGCAACATTTATGACAGTCATAAGCTAAATCGTGGAACGTCTTTCTTGTCTCGACTACTTTGTTGCAAAGGGCGAGAAAGAGAGGCTAGAATATCGAACGATTACGACTCGAGTAGTCAATGAAAGATTTATTTTTGGGATTTCGAAAAAAGTGAACGAATGCATGGACTTCACCTTCCGTCAAGAAAAAAAGAATGGACTTTACCTGCGTCGTGATGGTGAGAAGCCACCCGGCACGGAAGGAAATGCCCCGGTGATAAAACGCCCTGATGATGTTCACTATCCTGACGCCATAAGCCGTCCCGGCGGCATTGGCAAATATGGAGATGAGCACGTGCTCCTTCATGTTGAAGGGTCCCGGGTTGAGCGAGAAGAGCCGGGGGCCGAGCCCGGGGATCGGAACTTGGCCTCGGGCAGCGTTGCAGCCATGAAGCGGCCAATGGGGAGTGTGGCGACCACGACGGTGATCTGGGTGATGAAGAGGGGCTGAGTGCGGCAGGAGAAGAACTGGTTGAGGAATGAGAGGAGGGCACACGAGAGGAGGCCCAAGAACCACATGCGGAAAGTCCAGACAGGCAAGGTCGGGTCGTCAGTGTTGGGCACAGTGAGGTGGACCTCCTCAATGGGCGAGAGGTCGTCCTCATCAACGGCGCCGTCAAGTTCGAATGGTTTGGTGACGGCGGCAGTGGGTAGCGGCGGTGGTTGCTCCGGTGTGCCCATCATTGCAGCAAGTCTGCTTTGAGAGGGAGAGGAAGGTGGTGGGGGGTGATAAATGTCTCGAGTAGGTCTGGTTTTATACTTCAATGCATGGTATTTCGTCCTTTGACTTTTGGCGTGCGGAGGTGGAAAAAATTCCGAGATTCTTCTATTTATATATATATATATATATATATATATATATATATATATATTTTTCATTTATGTATGTATATATTTATATTGATATATAAGGCCAACGGTGATACTTATAATTAAAGAAATTTTAAAAAGCATAAGTTATTTGCCATGAATTTAGCAACGAATCAAAAAATCTTAAAAATAATTATGAATTTCTCTAGAGGATAATAATATAAATTTGATAATTGTTTTAACGACTGCGCGTGCATACCTCATTTTAATTGAGCATATCTCAATCAATACTTTAGATGAATTCATATGTTTTTTATTCAATATATTACATTTTCAAGCCACGCGAGAATCAGCGCATAATTCTCGGGATCAATTCCCATATGGATTATTGAAATCTTGGTTCATGCACCGATCTTATCCCCGTGTTTGCGGCGTGAGTACGAATGCCTCACCATTCAGTACTTTCTTCTGCTATCTAGCGGTAGTTTTGTCAAGGTTGCCGACCGTTGACTTCCCTGAACTGCCGGCTCTTCTAGCTGGACTTTGACCAACCGCCTGGACCCAAAAATTATTAGGTGGTCCCGGACCGCAAAGTCAGCATGGACCCGGATCACTCACAAGGCACCACGTGGAGTAATGTCCCACTGAAAAAGCGAGTCAGCAGAGGAGTTGAAATAAGCGGGGCCCCAGAAAAAGAAGAGGAAAAAATCAGAGAGGCGGTAATTACAATGGACGATCGGGAGAGTGGCATCGGAATAATATTGACGGCCCATCAGCATCAGTTAACGGCTGTCAACAACCGCGACATCGCAACCAATCCAGCGGCTCCACCAGTCAACCACAAGGGCACCAAACTCCAATTCCCGAAACTGCCCCGGAGAAGCGAGGGCATTCCCGTCACTTCACCCGAGCCACACCACTACCTCCCCATCTGTTTCTTTTTCAATTATTTTTTTGCCCTCCCCCCTTTCCCACCAGCAAAATAAGTCATGCAAAGCTGGTCGTCAAGACTCAAGTCCCAAAGTCGTCGACTGGCTAAACTCCAGCATTCGGGGGCTCTTCTTTTCAATTCTTGAACAGTCGATCCGGACATTTAGTTCGCCCCTCTTCTATGCTTCGTTTGATTTGATACGGTTTTGCCTCTCGATGCTTTTATCCAAGATAATCTCATCCATTTCCTTTCGCAGAACGAGATTCTGTGTTTCCTCTGCCTTTATGGTTATAGAAAAAATGAAAATGTCTATATACTAATGGGCAATTCCTTATGTTTTCAGTGATCTTGAGTGGTTCTTGTTTCCGTTTGAAAATTGCTTGCCATGGCTGTGTGTTTAGTGTGGTTCTAATGTTCATATTATTGCAAACTGATGATGTTCTGGGTTGTAGGAATGCCTTTTCAAATTTTAAAGAGCCGGTTGAGAGCATCGAAATCAAAATGCCCTCAAATAATCTAGGTTATAACCTTTCATGGCCGAACTCGTCATTTTGTTAATGAATTGGGCTTTCCTTAGATGTATTCGGACCCACTATGCCTATTCGCATGTTCTATTTGAGGACACTTTGAGCCCTAACGATCTTCTGTGTGATGCAATTCTTCTGAGTCTTTGGTAGTTGGATATCATTGTTTTGCACTACTTCTGATCGATTCATTACTTCCCCTTCCATTTAGTGTCCTTTTATCAAGGAATGGATTGCGTTGTTGATTTCAGTTTCTAAATTGTATCTTTACGGGTCGATCATCTGAACAATGGTATCACGCAAACACTAATTTTTCGGCTAGAGAAGGTGCACAAAAGCTAGTTATTGGACCCACCAATTGGTAGCTGTGTTGATTGGGCGTTCTCTCTTTCATCGCTGAGGTCGAGGGTTCGAACTATATTGTCAATACACATCTTAAATAGGAGGCCATAGTGGGGGTCATGTATTAGCCTCCCTCGAGGTTTTACATCTAAATAGTGGTTTGTAACGACATCCGATGGTGCCACCAGGCATCGGAGGGCGGTGTGACCCCATAAAGGAGTCTCCGGCGGTTTCTCGATTACCAAAAAAAAAAAATATATATATATATATATATATATATATATATATATATATATATATATATAGATATATTGGTTTCCCAGGGTCTGTACTCATCATTCCTCTTAACATATTTTCTATCTTGTGGTCTTTTTCCTTAAACGATAGTTTTGGATCTATGGTAAATAATTTTGTGCCGTTCCAATTGGACTTGTAATTTATTTGGAACTTTTTTTTTTTTTCACTTTTGTAAAATTGAGTTTGTTGACCTGAGTATATCTTATCTTTTAGCCTTTTACCATTCTTATGCGATTTGGGAATTAAGGGCCTTAGTATTGCCAAATAGCTTTAATGTTCCATTTTCTTTCGGGTTTTCTGTGAGACGTCCTTATAAGTACAGCATCATAGGACCGATGTAAAACTTGCTGAAAAGTTTATGATTTGACCGTATTCAGAGTAAAAATGATGGGAGATTCCAGTTTTTCGGTTGCTTGATGTGGTGTTCGTTAGCAGTTATGAGCACTTAACTGTCTATTTATTTTCCTTTTTTATTGCTCTGTTTAATTATTTATCGCTTCCACAATTCTTTTCCCCAGTTCGGGATTCTTTGACTGCGAAACTGGGTCATTCTTCCAAGGAGATCCAGTGGGTATGCTCGGCAAGGACATGCAAAAAAAAAAAAAAGCGGATGCACTTTCCTTCTTTTCTCCGCAGAGGCGTCAAAGTCTATTTAAGTTCTATTTTGATCTCGGTTTCTTTTTCTTCATCCTTTCTCTTTGTTTGGCATGAATCTCACTTTCTCTTACTATATTCTCAATAATTTCAGGTTCATGACTTTGTATACGTTATTGCCGAAGAGCATAAACAACTGGTTGCTTACTTAAACGATATGTTCAAGATTTCCAAGGACAATAGGATGGTTTTAGTACAATGGTTTCACAAAATTGATGAAGTGGGGATTCATTTGCCTCGGGATTTTTATGACAGAGATTTTCTTTTCTCTGTCTTCAAGATCTCAACATTTAATGTATAGATGGGTTGGCTACTGTCCTCAGTCCCCAGCATTGCGAGAAATATATGAATGAGGCTTGCAATCTCCGTTGGAAATATTTGTTTGCCACAACCTCTTCGAAGAAGATGACGTCACGCCTTTTGACATTACTCAAGTTGAAGGTTACTGGGATCAGGATGTCCTGAAACGTAGAATCCTTTCCCTCTACCAAAACCTCCTTGAAGATCTCGGCCAAGTGAACTTCCACGAGATGTGAAATGCAATGTTGATGAAGATGGTGGGATCATACCTAGAAAGAAGTGACGCTATGTGAATGAAAGTGATAACGTTGAGATGCATAGTTTGAAAGAAGGGTCTGAGCATAAAATTGTGAAGAATGACCCTCCACATCATTTGACTGTAGGTTCTGAAGTAGAGTCTATCTCAAGACAGTGGCCATCAAATAACCTTACACGTGTGAATTTACGGGCACATAGGCTTTACCTGATCTAAAGGGATCTAATGGACAGAAGCAAAATGACACTAAATCAATATCAGGATTAGTTCAATGACAATAGGCATAGAACATCAAAGCTTGACATAAGCTTGACATCACTTAACCACTAAAACTGAATTCATAGAAACAAATATACAAAAATAGATTGGCTAAACCATCACCCAATTCACTCCTAGATGACAAACAGTTAAAACTATTCAAAGAAACTATCAAGCTTACTTCTAGTTATCTATCCGAGAATAGGTTGACAAATGTTGGTGAACTCTTTAAATAATTCAGACTAGGTCACATTGTTTTCTTCAATTGCAATGCCCATCCCTAAGTGCGCCTCCGTGTGAGGGAAGTGTGAGGGACAACCTGAGAAACAACCACGGCAAACAAGGTTAAGAATTTTTTAGTGCAAATGGAAGCAAAGAAAAGAAACTACGTTAGGGTATAGGAAATTCCAATATGCAATCCAAAAAACTATAGTCAAATTAGTACTAACTGAAAAGAGGGGCCAATTCCCCCCCCCCAAAAAAAAAAAACCCAAACTTTAGATCCAATCCAAAATTTGCTCCGAATTTTTTTTATCTCCTAAAAAATCCCAAACTTTAGGTCCAGTTCAAATCTATCCTGAAACTTTTTTCTTTTGTCTCAAAAAAAACCACAAACTTTAGCTTTAGTCTCGAATTGAACTTTTCTTTTATCTTAGAAAAAAACCCAAGCTTTAAGTCAAATCCCAAATTTACCCCAATTTTTTTATCAAAAAGAAAATCACCAATTTTTACTCTAATCCTTAATCTACTCCCACTAGCCCTCTATCCAAAAGTCATGGTTTTTAGTTCCTAATTTTTTATATCTCATAACGGTTTTATTGTAAAGATAATTTTTCATGACGCATTGTCAATGTGTATTTGTTATTGATGTGGAATACCATGTTAAGTTAGGAACACGTGGTAGATTTGATAATAGATTAAAAATTTGTGATTTTTTTTTATATAAATGGAGAGTAAAATCTCGAATTAGTACACTCATCAACTATTATATGTCATCTAACTCAACAATCTAACAAGTAAAATTTAACGGAAACTAACAGAGGGTAAAATTATTATAGGTGTACCAGTTTATGATTTTTAGTGGTCAAAAATTTAACTTGAGGTAAATTTGTCACATATATACCGGTTTTGATTTTTTCAATGTCAAAAAATTACTTTTAGATAAATTTATCACATGTATACCAGTTAGAGATTTTTCATGGTATTAACCATTTTTTTTAGATAAAATAAAGTTCAAAACATATTTTGGGATTGGACCTAAAGTTTAGATTTTCTTTAAACAAAAATATTCGGGGCAATTTTGGGACTAAACCTAAAGTTTGAGATTTTTTTTTTTTTTTTGTGGAATTGACCCTTGAAAAGAGTGGCCATTGTCAACCTCAACTCATTTAAAAAAAAAAAAATTGGAACCCCAACTTTGTCTATGGCATTAAAAAACTCTTATTGTAGAAATCAATGGATCCTACAACCGATATTGATGACATCCATTCATCATAATTCATTTCTAATAACAATAAGCAAGAATCATTTCTTACATTACATTCGGACCATGAGAAGCACAAGCCCGTCATGATAAGTTGAGATAAACAAGAGATTCCTCTCATAGCACAAAAGGAAGGAGAGGCTAAACCACCCCTACTACAACTTCATTCAACCAATCACTACAAATGAATCAACCCAGTCTCACTTAAATAACCCAGTTGAGATTTTCCCAAAATAAATAAGTTATATGATGCATAGTCCAATAGAGTTTTGGTAGCAACTTGCATCTAGAGGTGCCAAAATGGGCCTTAAACCCATAGATGACCCATTTGAAACATAAATAAATCATATATGGATCACTTACATTTTGAAGAGACTAGTTAAATGGATTAAAAAATTGAAAGTTTAAGAAAAACGAGTGTTAAATGGGTTGGACTTAGAATCCACTTCAAACCCAAGCGTCACACCCTCTCTTTCCCTCTTTAACTTTACAAAAATATTTTTTATAAAAATCAAAAATATAATTATTATTTTTTTATATTTCATTTTTCTTTTCTTTTTATCTTTCTCTTTTTTCTTTTTCTTTTTTTCCTTTCTTCTTCCTTCCTTAGCCAATGGCTCACGGTCGGCAACCGACCAAGCAACGCATGAGTTGACCAACCTCAAGTGAGCTCGAGGTCGCCAACAACTAGTGAGGCCTCGGCCTCATCGACTTCTTTCTAGCGAGGCTCAAGCTCGTCGAATCTGGCAAGGCCTTGCCGACAATTGGCAAGACTTAAGGGCATTGGCATTGGGCGAGCTCAAGCTTGCTAACATTTGGTGAGACTTGAGCTCGTTGGTGTCAAGTGAGCTCAATATTGTCAATCTAGCAAGACCAAGGCCTCTTTGATGACTAGCGAGACTCGAGCTTGCTAACATCGGGCAAGCTCGAGCGCACCTATGGCCGGTCACTAACTGTCGTTATGGCTAGCAACCGGCCAAAGAAAAAGAAAATGAAAAAGAAATCATTAAAAATTATACTTAAAAATTAAAAATAATTAAATTTTTTTATTTTTAAAAATAAAATAAAATAAAGATTCTATTTTTATAATAAAAAAAACTAAAAGGAGTCGAGGACGAAATTTTAATGGTGTTTTTCATAACAAATGGCAAAAAATATTTTTCTAATTTATTTTTGAATTTCAAGCCAAAACCGAAAAAATTGTAATTTTCCTTAAAAAAATACTTCTTGGAAAATATTTATGAAACAAATGAAGGCTTATTTAAAAAAAAAAAATTATCAAATTTGTCCACTAAATTTATATTGCATAAAATTGTTTTAGTAATACCATTTTTTTAAAAAAATATCATAAGAAATAAGCTTTCTTAAGTTTAGTTATATGGGTATGATATGGGTTGGGAATGGGTTGGGTTGGGTATGAGTCAAAAATTTTACACTATAATAAATGGATCATAAACAAGTTAAATTGATCAATTGGGCCAAACCATTTATGATCTAACCCACCCATTTGACAAATCTACTTGCATCAAGCCTGTTTGATAACTTCTATTCCCACACATACTGAAACCGAACTCACATAACACGCAGCCACCCACTAAACATAAATTGGACTAATCTTTCGCCTCACACTTAAAGGTTATTTCTTTTCACTCGCTCGCTCACAGTACATTCATGTCAAAGCAAAAAAATCGGTTCTTTCGACGATGTGAGTGCTATGTTCCATTTAAACCAGAAAAACATGAAGCGGGCGACAGACAATGATCAATCCAATGAGTTCACTCTCATGCTCCGTCACTACTTGCATATTTACAGGTAATCGAACAACCCCACGAGATGAAGAAACAACCAATTCGGGAT
Organism: Eucalyptus victrix; assembly: GCA_016097545.1. Classification (NCBI taxonomy): domain Eukaryota; kingdom Viridiplantae; phylum Streptophyta; class Magnoliopsida; order Myrtales; family Myrtaceae; genus Eucalyptus; species Eucalyptus victrix. Next base: position 10,676,175 of record CM027843.1, read on the forward strand.
TTCGACTATGCATTCCACAACCAGCCCATGAGGGAGGGAAGAAGAAGGAAACTTGCTAGAAGAGAAAGAAACACACGAGCAGAGAGAGAGAGAGAGAGAGAAGTGCGACCAAAAGTCAGAGAGAGAACCAAGTGAGTGCTGGAGCGGGGGCACTTGCTTCATTGGTGACGACAAAGTGTGACTCGAAGTCAAAGAGAGAGAGAGGTGAGTGAGCGCTGGAGCAGGGGCACTTGCTTCATTGGTGACGGCAGGGAAGCGGCCGCCTATCGAACAGTGGAGTAGCAACAAGCGCGGAGAGAGAAGTGAGTGAGCGTCAAAGCAAGGGCGGCCGTAATTGGCAACAATGGGGGAATGACCGCTTGATGCACAGTAGAGCAGCAACAAGCACGGAGAGAGAAGATTTGGGATTAGAAATTTTGAAACCTTCATCAAGAGAAAGAAATGGCGGTTGTAGTCGCTAGAGAGGAACGGGAAAGTGTATGCTTTTCTTTCCTTCTCAAAAGGGGAAAAGTTTCATGCCGTAATAAGGGCATTGCAATGGAGAAAGAGAGTGTGTAGGCTAGGAGGAGAGAGAGCGTGTACAGCCTAGGAGAGAGTGGAAAGAAGGCTTGAGAGAAGAGAGAAGGGAAGAAGGCAGAAGACATCAAGTGGGCCCACGCCTCCACGTAGCGCCTTGTGAGTAGTTGGAGACCACATTGGCTTAGCGATCCAGGATCACCTAATGTTTTTTCCGAGTAGTCACACCCACATTTATTAATTTTTTATTTCCATTTTATACAATAAGTCCAAGAAAATTCATGTTTTATAGATACACACTCGAATGCGATTCCCACGTGTAGCTGAATTTGAGCCGTTTGTAGTTTGTCTCCAGCTCAGCTAGAGTTAAAAAGCACAAAAATGAGTAAACAGAAAACCAAGAAAAGACGAATGGAAGAAAAATTAAATTCGAAGGCGCGATGATGTTTTTTCCTTCCTCGTTGATTTGCGCGAAACGGGAGAATTCGTCCCGATTGAAGATGTATTCGAATGCATTCAACAAATTACCAACACTTTTTTTGCAAAGCATATATGGGTATGCACACTTCTCGTGTATAATTCATTCAAAAAAAAAGATAGCGTAAATGGTAAAGATTGTAAAGGAAGTTCTGAATTTTGATTTTTCTTTATGCTTCCATTGATATACAAAATAAGTTTAAATAGATATACAATTACATGATGAGATTAAAATTGATTCCTTAATTTGAGGAAAGAATCCTCAAATTGAGGAAAATCTTTTAAATCCAAAATTTGGATTTGAATTTAAAATTTTGAGTGAGGCAGAAGAGATCAAGTTGCTTAATTTTAGGATGATATGTCATCATCCCCTCACAAGCTGAGCACAATTGGTTGAAGGTGAAGTTTGGTCTACAAAAATCTAATGCGATGAGAACTAGATTGTAGGCGATAGAGATTGCAGAAATGTTATCATACCAGAAGGTGAGTGGCATAAAAAGTGGGCAATGCAATTCACATAACAAATAGCATAACCAAACTAATTCAGCTGTAGTGCGAGCTAGACATTGTTATTGAGCTTCAGATGAAGAACATGCCACCATGACCTACTTCTTAGCACTCCAGAAAATGGGGTTTAAACCAAAGAAAAGATAGAACCCACCAGTTGAGCGTCGATCAATGGAGCAACTTGCTTAATTGACATCATAGTGAGTAGTGAGTTGGTGTTGGCCTAGACGAAAGTGAAGATTGTGAATGATTGTGCCTTTTAAATAATGTAAAATTCATTTGACTGCCACAAGATGAACCTCAATAGGTGACTCTAGGAACTGACAAACTTAATTGATGGCAAAAGAAACGTCTGGACACATCAGAGTAACATATTGCAATGCTCCAACAAGACTCCAATAAAGAATGAAATCCGTCAATAGAGGGCCATCAACTTGGCCAAGCTTTTGAGATACAAGCAGGCATTGGGACTAGTTTACATCCCTCCATATTTGCACACTTTAGAACATCCATAAATACATCAACTGATTGAGTTGTTTGCCTTTGAAATTATGTGTTACCTAACAACAAGAAAATAATAAAGAAGTTTGAGGTCCTTTATGCAGAAATGATACCCAAGATATGAAATTAATTATTGCAATGCTGAAGTATCATTATAGTTAATATAATATTATCAATGTATAGGTGGAGATATATGGTTATGTGTCCTTGTTGGAAGATGAACAATGATGGATCAAAGTTGGAGATGGTAAATCCAAAATCATTGGTATTGAATTAAACATTTTATAACAGGCTCAAGGGGCTTGATGGAGGCCATAAATGAATTTCTTCATATAATAGACATGATTAGGTTTGCACGGATCGACATAGCCTAGAGGTTGGGACATGAACACAATTTCCTACAAATCACCATGTAAAAATGCACATTTGACATTCAATTTTCGAAGTGGCCAATTGTGAGAGACCATAAGAGATAAAATTATTTGAATAGTGGTAGGTTTCACCACAAGACTGAAGGTTTCAATAAATTCAACACTTGGCTGCTGATGAAGTCCTTAGCAACAAGGCAAGTCATGTAGCGATTAAGGGTACATTTAGGCCCTGTTTGGTAACCATCCAAACAGGGCCAAATTCTGATTCTTTGTTCCCAAAATCAGTTTGGGCCTAGAATCGCATTTGGTAAAATTTTTGTTTTCGGGAACAAATTTGTTCCCGAAAACAAATTGGGAATAGAATCAAGAACCAAAAAAAAGTTGATTCTTATTTCGAGAACGAATTTGAGAATCAAAATCAATAACTTTTCTTTTTCTCTTCGGCCATCTCGCGACCGCCGTCCACCACCGCCCACCACCGCCCGCCACCGCCGGCCGTCCACCGCCGCCGCCGGCCGCCGGTCCAACGAGCTCGCCAGAGGCAAGCCTAGCCACCGGTGAGCTCGCCGAAGGCTTGCCCAGCCACCGGCGAGGCTCGGCCTCCCCAAATCTGGCGAGGCTCTGCCTCCCCAGATCTGGCGAGGTTGAGCCTCGCCCGGCCGGGCGGGCCGGGCAAGGCTCGCCCAGCCCCACCGATGGCCTAGTAGGCCTCGCCTAGCCCCGGCGAGGCTAGCCTGGCCACCGGCAGAGCTCGGCCTTGCCAGATCTGGCGAGGCCGAGCCTCGCCTAGCTGCGGCCTCGCAAAGGACTGGTGATGCTCCAGTGAAGTCGCCGACCCTCGTCTGGCTGATTGCCGGTCCGGCGACTGGCCACAAGAAGAAGAAGAAGATGAGAAAAAGGAAAAAAAAAAAAAGAAAAGTAAAAAGTAAAAAAAATTCTTTAAAAATTAAAAGAAATTGATTTGGAACGAATTAATAAGCACGGTACCAAACACAATTCTATTCAGAATCGAAATTTTGGACAATTACCAAACGGCTTAAAATGCTTAAAATCGGTTCCGGGAATAGAATAAAAAGGAATTAGTTCGATCGAATCTACTCCTAGGAACAGAATCGTTATAAAACGCACCCTTAGTAACATTTCTATTCCGGGAACAATTTCTTTTTAAAAAGAAAAATTCTACTTTTATTTCCTATAATAGTTTCTGAGTAAAAGAACGCATTTGATAACTATACAAAATTTTTATTCCCGCAATAGAAAAGAACAGGAATGCGTTACGACTTACAAATTTTTTGTGATGTAAATCTTTTTATTTTTCAATAATTTTTTAGATTTTTCTTTTTTCCTCTTTTTTTCTTCCTCTTCTATTTGATGGCAGTGATTGTGACCAGCAATCGACAATAGGTGTCTGCAATGGTAGCAAGAGCAAGCAACAATCAACAAGTAGTGACCGATTAGAAGAGGAAGAGAGGAAAAAAAAAAAGAAGAGAAAATAAGACTTATTCTAGAAATTATTCCTATATCTTATTTCTATTCATAATATATTTCCTAGCTATTTTTTTATATTAGAGAATAGAAAAATTAGTCGATGTTACTAAACGGAATTCTATTCATTTTTTGTTATGGAAAATAAAAGAACAGACATTTGAAGAAATACAAACATTGCGAACGAGCCTAATAGAGCCATCCGGATTTTGTTTATCTCAAAATATCCATTTGCAACCCACTATGTTCATAGTAGAATTATAAGGGACCAAACACCATGTTTGTTGCCATTGAAGAGAGATAAACTCTTGATCCATGGCATGGTGCCATTGAAGGTCCTTAACTGCTTGGGAGTGACATGTTGGTTCCGAGATATGATTGGCAATAAGTGCAAGCAAAATGTGGGAAATGGCCTTTGATTTGATAATACTAGATTTAGATCTTATTTGCATTAGATGAGTGGAAGGAGGGACAGGTTGATTGTTAATAGGAGGAGGAAGGTTGGTCAAAGGTCTAGAAATGTTTGAAATCCCAATAGGTAGGGATTGAATTAGGGTATTAACAATGCTAGTGCTTCAGAATCGGTGGAGAGAGCCATGAGGAAGAAGAAGCAGAATCATAAGTAATGCTATTATGCAAAGCACTTTGATACCATAAAGACTGTAAAGGAAGTTTTAAATTTTGATTTGATCAATCTGGTCCATAACTTATTGCTAAATATCCAATATAATCCTTCTATACGCTCTAACGACAAATCAAGCATTATCCGATGACGTGGATTAACACGAACTAAGTTAAACTCCTAAAACTAATGGGTCAAATTAACATACCCATCTACTTTGGAAATTACCCAAAAAGAAAAGGGTGTCAATATGTCCGACATTGTTTAATGATGTGAATTATTATATCATAATTTAAGATAATATCTTACTTGGATAATTCACATGTGACTTTTTGTTTTTGCTCACCATTCAAATTGTACATGATTGGGAATTATGATAGTAAATTTCATGAACTTGTATTAATGGAAAGACAACATTAAACATCTGCTTATAGTTTAGGAACTATATTGAACATTTACTAATAATTTAAGGATCACATTACACAAATTAAAAATCTATGAACAACATTGCACATTAGACTAAATTTCATGGACCATTTGCATGGTTTCCCCAAGGACTCATGTCGTTTTCTAGCAGCTCGTGAGGGCGTGACATCGCATGAGATAACTTTACAAAAATCCCCAACTAAGGTTGGATGAAGGGACTATTTTCTCGCGATTTTTATGAAATTCTTTCCCCTTTATGAGCTATTAAACAATCTATTCGCATCCATAGAAAATGACGTGAAACGTGGAATGTACGTACATACATACATACGCATATACAAAGATATATACACACGTACGTATTGAATGGTGCTAGTCAGTGTTTCAAAATACTCATTTAGTATGCCAAACATGTCCTTTTGGGCCCAAAAGGATGTGTTGGGCCTAGGCTACCGAATTGTGTTGCTGTTGGGCCGATATGCTCAAACATGCCATTTTGAATTTGGGTCAATGGGCTGAGCTTGAGAGGTTGGTGGGGGTATGAAAATCAAGATTTGTTATTTCATCCGATTGATTGGATTGTCATACGTCATGATTACAAATTGAGGCATCAACTCTTAGACAAATGAGAGGCGTTGGCTTTAAGGTTGGACATAGATTATTGATTATGATGAGGATGATGCCACTTTATTTTCTCTGACATAAAAGTGAAATTATAAAAAGTTAGAAACTGCTCCTAACACGCCCTCAATTGAGTCTAAGAGAAACGAAGGATTTATGTACTCGAACCATCTTAAAGATATTTTTTGTGTAATCATAAGTTAAGATATAGTAAAGTTCAAATTGAGACACCAGAGATTTATTTAATTTTGTATTGATCATTGCAACAATTTCAAATCGAAATTCTTCCTACCTTTTCTCTTCTCTCAGCCTATGGGCGAGGCCTAGGGCCGTGGGTGAGTCAACCTCATCGACCGCAGACAAAAAAGGTCTCACTCACAATAGGGAGGTCATGGTAAGGTTGGCCGCCTCAAATCAAGTTTGAAGTGTGGCGGCGAGGCTCAATCAAGCCTAACAACCATCGGTAGAGAGAGAGAGGGCACCTAAGATGAAGGGGTAGGACCATGAGGCGCCTTGTGAAGGCTTGCGGGTTGGGGCCAAGGCCAACCTCGCTAGCCACAAGTGAAGGTGGCCATGGAATCCCCAACCGCAAGCGAGACCATTCTAGCTCCTAGCCAACAAGGTCATGGCTAGGCTGCCTTCGCCCAAATTTGGGCAAGGCCTTCGCAACCTTCACCAATTACTATGGAGGAAGAGAATAAGAAAAATAGGAAGAAAAGGAAAATTAAAAAATTCGAAAAAAATATTATTAAAAATTTGTCATGTCAACATCGATCGGACAGTCGGGGCTGACTAGCGTCTACATTGATGTCGGCCAACGTCCACATTGGAGTTGATCGGCTCAAATTAGCCGAATGTACTAGATTAATACAAATATAAAAGGTTTAGAATTGAATTAACACAATTCTCATAGGTTTCAGATTATTATTTTTTGGAAAATTTTCCTTCTTAGAATATATCTCTCTTTGCCATTTTGCGACGCTGATGATGCATAAATGAGAGCTCCCCACCTGAACAAGAGATCTTTGCTTTTATTTCATTTTTTTTCCTTTTGCTAAATCGACATATGTTTAACAGCCTAAAATGGAAGAATCTATAATGATTGAAAGAGATTCTATAGTGCACCTATTCAAGTTTTCAAATGAATCGATGAATTATCTAACATTTCGGCAAAGCGTAATGTGAACGTGTATGTCTCTTGTTTAGTTCATTAAGTTGTGAAAGAAACAACCCTTACACTTTCTAGCAATTTATCAATTATTATTGGAAGCGCATAGCAAAAATCCGATATCTTCATTTGGGGAGATCGCTAAGAGAAAGCCCACACTCGAGCCCGTTAATATATTTAGTTGGATCTACCTTCACTCAAAAGCTTGACCCAATAAATTACTGGCCAACTATGATATATTAATTGATTTAATTCTCCGATGTAGGATTTCTCTAATATAACTTACTCACACGTGTACCGTAACAACCTCTCCCTCACATATAAACTTAGTGTTAGGTTTGCTGCTCCTTAATTCAGGCATCCTTCTGCATCAATTTTCTATAGGCCTGCGCTGCTACACGACGACACCTACTTGCCTGGAAACTACAACCATGTGTATCAAAACCAAATCTTTTTTAAGATGGCTTTAATTGGATTGAATTATTTAGTACAAGATTTGAGAAGAAGTAATTCGATATCAAGAGACTGACAAGGGTACTTGGCGATTCCTTACCACATAATACAATCTTATTTCTTACGAGTAACATACTATTATCTTGATAAATCACAATCATCAAATCTGACACCACTAAAAGAAAACAGAATTGTTGAAACGCCTAAAACTGTCGAGTGATTGGAATAGTCTGTACAACTAATGTAGAACCACACTGATCAAGGCTAACTTTTTCCCTGTAAGTAATACATCTAGAAAGAGCTTCATGTATCAGTTGACTGGGCAACCATCAACCTCTATGCCTTTGGCTGTTGGACATGCTGCTAGTTCACAGTGCTCTCCATTTGTTCCCCACCAAGTAATGCTTCTATTCTCCATGCCCACCGAAAAATATAAAAGCACGGCCATGAATGCCGTTCCTGCGTCCAGGGCTGCCGAGAGAACATAGTTGTATCTCTGCCACCATTGCTTTCGGTATCGGAAGATGAAGAAATTGAATATTACTCCAGCTAGAACCCAGGCATTGTAGTTTAATGGTGTAGCTGGTGGCATCATTCCTGTCGCCCCTAATAAGACTGGAAGATTAATGAGAGGAATCCAAGATTGCTTGGGAAACGCCTTGTGTAGTAGCCATACTATGATAGGTCCTACTGCACCTCCAAGGAAAAACCAGTTCATTTGTCGATAGTTACCGAGTGTTCCAAAGATCCGCCTAGGTCCAACCAACCCCCATATAACAGATGCATCGAAAAAAACCCGATCACCTGGACACGTCCAGGGACTATCCGGTGGAAGGAGATCATCTTGGCATATGTTGGTAACAGAGTTTAGCAGCCACCATGCCACTGCAATGTTGATGGTTCCAGCAAGAATTGTACCTATGAACTGTGAGGACACAAGGATAGAGTACTAAGGTCGTTTCGGAATTACTAGATGCCACACATACTTATTTAATGAGTAGCAACAAGAGCGACGATAGTTGACAATTAAGTCTACTAAGATTTGATTGCTAGCTCTTGTAAATGTGTCATTTCAAAAAATCCAAACTATGCACTAAGTTCTACTCACGTCTATAATTTCTATGAGTATTTCTTTCTTGCAAGTGCCTAGGATGTTGATCTCACTTTGGATGATATATGATGCTGCCATAAGTGACATGCTTCTTCGAAAATGCTGACAGCTTCATCTTAGTTTTGTTGTCTAATGGAAAGGCTAGCTTAAATCTTTGACCATAGAAAGTTTTGTGTTTTGTATTTGACGTTTCTTCACTCAAAATCGTCTTCCTAGAAGAGTGAAAAGAGTTATCCCAAAGATGGGAGATCTCTAATTATAGTAACGTATACTGTAAATATCACGAATGAATTCTCAAGTTAATACTCTCCTATCACGATTCAGTCACAGTTTTTCATCAGGTTTGATGAACAATTAATAATTTTGAAATAGCAAGGAAATTGACCGATTTGCTTCTCTGGTTATTTTCCTCCAATTTATTATTATAAATATGATACCTAAAACTTATGAACAAAAATATGTTACTAGTAGTTAGTAATTATATATAGGTTGTCCACATCAGAGCACTAGATAAGTCGGTGGATCTGTATTGAGTTTGGTTGGCTTACTTTTAGCATAGTTGATAAACAATATCAAATGGTTAAGAGAAGTCAAAAGTACCTGAACTAGGAACATCGATCTTGGAGGTATCTTCATGTAGTGTCCCAGCTTAAAATCACTAAGAAAGGAAACAGCCTGAGCCATGCTAATATATCCATATGTTTTGAAGCAAACATTTGCTATAGGTCTTCCTGGCAATATTACGCCCATTATGTATTCTGTGATTATATTTAATCCCGGTGTCTGTAGATAGAAATAGATGATCGTTAAATATAATGTCTTCTTACAATGGAAATTAAGTAGAGCATAAATGTTATATAACTCTGGATTCATACCTGATTTGTTGTGGCAGTGATGATACTAATGGGAAGGGTGAATACAAATGCAAGGGCACTAGCAAAGAGAAGCCCCCACCATGGCATTTGGACCTGATCATTCATTATGATGCATAGAAGAAGAGATACAACCAGATTTACAACAAGCAACAAGTGAAACCACCATGAGGGTATGTCTTTATATCTCCTCATCAATTTTGTGTGGATATCTGCCGTCCCTTCGTGAGAAGCACGATAGCGCTCATAGATTTCTCTGTTATAAGGTAATATTACATCAGTGGCTCTATGTCTCATGAATTCAACAAGATTAAGTACTTAACTGGAAAAATAAGGCCATTCTTCAGTATCTAGTTGTTGCATTTCTGTGTTATTAGTTATAAGGATAACCTTGGTTCACAGAAAATTTATTTGAAAATGTTAAGTTCAAATTCTTCCAAGGTTCCATTATAAGACCTTTACAATCTTGCCCTGGTTTTTTTCTTTCCGCATGCTGCTTGTCCTTCTCAAGTACTCAAGATAAATTCGTCTAATAAACGTATTGAGGTGAGAAGACAGTACCTGCCGTAGAAGAAGGCCACGTGAGTTAGTGTTGATGCAATGGTGGCAAAACCAAAGCCATAGGTGAGAGCAAAGAACGTGCTTAAATGAATTCGACCTTGCTCCTCATACTTTGGGATGTCCAACTCAAACTTGTCATTTACGATTGCCGTTATATTGTACGTCTGACCTTGAGCCGTGAACAAGTGTGAGGAGAAAATGGGGAATCTATTTGCACTATACACGTTAAACCCCCAATAGGCTATGGGGATTACGACATAGATTATCAATGCATATCCCACGAAAACATTAACTATGGCAAAAAAGGGGCAGATTAAGGGGCTGAACAGGAACGAGGCCACTGCTGTCCAGTCGAGCGTCAAGGCTCCAAGTCCAAGGCCTCGCATACCTGAACCGATCTGCTGGGCGGTGACTGAGTTGGAGAACGCCCAGCAGACCCATGATATATTTGTGAGCGTGGAAAAGAGATATCCAGGGACAGCATACCATGTGAAGCTGCAGATCAGTGCAATGAGGAAGAATTTTGCCCGCGACATGCGCTGTTCATCCGTCTCATGTAAAGCCCTGCATCAATTTGAATAGAATGGCCTATTTCAGGTCGTGCACCAATTATATACATTATGTGCAAACTGTGGATACATTGGGACAGTTGTGAAATTTTGATATTATTTTGTGCGTCCATCGATTGACAAGAAGGAAGGACAAGGCGATCAACTTTCATATTTGTATAGTGTATCCTCTGAAACTATTCAGATCCTGCAGATAAATGACAATTTGTTGTTTACAAAGATGTCCAATACAAGAGCGACGGCTTTGAATTTTTCCATATTAAGTTGCGACCCTGCATGCTACACCACACAACTGGTAGGATTTGCGCTTTCATCCGATGATACTAAAGCAGGGGATGAAAGAGAGCGGATGTTACAATCCGTATTTCGATTAGTCTCGTGGCTAAGATAGTTCGAGTTTGTCCTTGGAACACGGGGTACTTGAGAGCATTATAGAAGTTTAAATGGTGGGGGCTAACTGGTGCATGTAGTTCCTCCCAATTTCAAGGTACCAGAAGCAGGAAGAAGTAGAAATAGCGAATGGGATCTTATGAAACTGAGCCTGAAGAGGGCTTGATGGGGTCTGTAGTTTGATCAAGAGTTCTTGGTTTATCGTTCTGTACAAAGTAGATGTTCCTGAGTCTTTTTGTGTGGGGGGTGAAAACACCGTGAAATTTTTTATTGCTGAACTCGTATAGCCTCAATTTCCACACTAAGTGACATGGTTTTGTGGGTCCCTAGTGCCTATCTAACTAACTTTTTCTCGAGAGAGATGGGGTTTACTCAAACCAGCTGAACTTTACTCAAATCAGCTGAACTTTACTCAAACCCGTTGAACTTTTCAGTCGTTGGAGTAAACATTACGGATTTCTTATGACCTCCGAGAGAGAGAGAGAGAGAGAGAGAGAGAGAGAGAGATGAGCTAGCTATACTGCATGTGACCCACATGTTCAAGTTGCAGTGACAGGTCATGAGAATTAAGTAGAAAACAAAAAAGTGATCCAATGGTGTCTAAAGCAAGTCGTCCTCGACTTTAACGCCTAGATTTAAGCAAGTAGACATCCTAAAAAGTCCTTATCTAAAGCCACAGATCGCGGGCAGCTTCTCACGGTAACAACATGCGCGTTTTCACGGTATGGTTTGGAATTGTGGGCGAGAAAAAAGGGAGCTTAAGCTCCGGTCATTCAATGCCTGGTGGGTATAGTAATTCACGTTAGGTCTCTGTCTATGCTATCTTGCCGTTAACATCTCCATAGAATACTCACTCCCACCAGTCGTATCTCTTTCTGTTTTCACGTGAAATCTGATAAGCAAGCAAGGGGAAGCAGAAGAGTGTGATTACCGGAACAAGGAGACCTGGACGAGGGTACCCGGCCACCACATGTGAGCTGGTTCCACCACGTATTTCCTCAACAGCCCCGCCCATCCGTATCCCAACACCTGCATATATCCAGATCCACTATTAAGACGGTTGACCACCCATCTCGAGCTCCACTTCATGAGTTGCTACCTTGATTCTCTACGTCTAAGTTTCAAAATCGACCCCAGCGTTCAAGAACGCTGTGCCGTTTAACAATTCCAATAACGAGGATCGAGACAGTTTCCTAGGAACCAACAGATAAGGCGGGCTCCTCGGGATATGTTCAGTTGTTTGAATCTTAACTTCAGAGTGCGCAATGAAATAAATACAGCCAATTGAAGTATGCATCAAGTTGCAACATTTATGACAGTCATAGGCTAAATCGTCCAACATCTTTCTTGTCTCAACTACTTTGTTGCAAAGGGCGAGAAAGAGAGATCAAAATATTGAATGATCACCACTGGAGTAGTCAACAAAAGATTTACTTTTAGGATTTCGAAAGAAGTGAATGAATGGATGAATAGACTTTACCTGCGTCGTGATGATAAGAAGCCACCCGGCGAAGAAGGAAATGCCCCGGTGATAAAACGCCTTGATGATGTTCACTATCCCGACCCCGTATGCCGACCCGGATCCGAACGCGCTCCCGGCATTGGCGAATATGGAGATGAGCACGTGCTCCTTCATGTTGAAGGGACCCGGGTTGAGCGAGAAGAGCCGGGGGCCGAGCCCGGGGATCTGGAACTTGGCCTCGGGCAGTGCCGCGGCCATGAAGCGGCCGATGGGGAGCGTGGCGACCTGGACGGTGATCTGGGTGATGACGAGAGGCTCCGTCCGGTACGCGAAGAACTGGTTGAGGAAAGAGAGGAGGGCACACGAGAGGAGGCCCAAGAACCACATGCGGAAGGTCCAGATGGGCAAGCTCGGGTCGTCGGTGTTGGACACGGTGAGGCGGACCTCCTCGATGGGCGAGAGGTCGTCCTTGTCAACGGTGCCGTCGAGTTCGAATGGTCTGGCGGCGGCGGCGGTGGGTGGCGGTGGTTGCTCCAGTGTGCCCATGTTTGCGGGTGGCAGCAAGCCCGCTTTGAGAGAGAGAGAGAGAGAGAGAGAGAGAGAGGATGGTTGGGGGGGTGATGGAGCTGAAGCTCTCGAGTACGTCTGGTTTTCTTTTTTAAGTCATGGTGCTTCGTCCTTGACTTTTGGTGTGGAAGGGGTAGCAAAGATTCCGAGATTCACTATTTTTATATATTTTTTCACTTATAATTTTCATGAGTGTATGTATAGAATCATGGAGTGTGACTATGCTGAAGAAGGGAATCCAATGGAATATTCACTGGTAGGGAAAAATATATATTTATATTTATATACGACAAACCGACCGCAATTTTTGTGATTGAAAACATTTGAAAAAAATACAAATTATCCATCACAAATCCAATGAATCAAACTAGGAATTCTCTTGAGGATAATTAGATATGTTTGATAATTCTTTTAAAACTTAAGCGTGCATATTTTAATTGTGCATGTCTCGATCGATACCTTGAACAGACTCAGGTATTTTTTTTTTCAACATACATCATACATGCAAATTCTATATTTCTTTTTTGCAAGATTCGGCTTGGTATTTAAGTCCATGGCTACATCATCATAATTGGATTGAATTTATTGTCTCGAGAAAATGACTCGAGAAGTGCAAAGGGCCCCTGGGTAGTGAGTGAGGAGAAGCATTCATTGAGCACAGTGGAATCCTGTTTGTCGGTGCGAAAAGAAGTCATGGATGTCGTTTTTAGGCAAGAATTAGTACCAATTTTTTTAGATCGATTCACATGTGTGTTATCAAATTTATTGATTATGTCTTGATCAATCTCCATGTTGCGATGTGAGTATAAATGCCCCACCTTTTGATTATTTCTTCTACTCTCGAGCACTAGTTTTGCCATTGGTTTTAGACAGTTGACTTCTTAGAAGTGGGGCTCTCCCAGCTGGACTAGAGCAGCTGGATCAGCATTTATTATTAAAAAAAATCTAAATAAAAATACGAAGTGTTTTTATTTTTTTTCAAATAAAGATTTCAAATGAATTTTATTTTAAATAATAGCTTAATCTAGCCAACAAAATATTCCGACCGATCAAGAATATTTAAATATAATTTAAATTTAAATTAAATAAGTCCAAGATAAGTGAGATTTACAGTAAATATATAAAGAAAACAAAAAAGAAAAGAAAATACAAGTGCGATTCCTATGCGTGGTTGAATCCGAGCCGTTCGTGGTTTACCTCTCCCGCTCAGCTAGAGTCAAACGGACATTAATAAGCCGGATCCGTATATCGCCACGAAAAGACCCAATTGGTGATGAAAAATCAAATCCAAAGTCGCGATAATGTTTTTCTAACTCCTTGAAATGACAGATTGGAAGTTGCTTATCGCTGCAATAATGGTGGTGGAGCCCATGGCTTTTTGTCCTCTGAAGGATAAAATTACACTCCTTAGGTTCTGGCAATCTCTGATGGTGATGGTGCATTGACGAGAGATCCCCACCTACCTCCTTCATTTTCCACCTTTATTAATTTTGGCTTAAATAGACATGTCCTTTGTCGGATCATGGCATGTCGACTGCGCGTGATGGGAGAACTCGTGCCGATTGAAGATGGATTTGAATGCATTCAATAAATTACCGGCTTTCTTTTTCTAGGCAAGCATAGGTGGGTATGCATACATCCCGTGTAGGGTTCATTTAAGGTAAAGATGATGTGAATCATTTTTTGAACTTTGGCTAAATACGCAATATCGTCCCTAACTTTTAATTTAATCATATGATCCATGGAATTATTATTAAATATTCAATGTAGTCATTCTATTTATTTCAATAACAAGTCAGGTGTTATCTAATAACGTGAATTATAATACACCAAGTTGGACCTTAAAACTGGGTCAAATTAACATACTCATCTACTGTGGAAATGACCAAAGAATAAAAAGAAGGGGCGCTAACATGTCTAAACATTGCTTGATGACATGAACTATTATATCATGATTTTAGGATAATTCATGCGTGACTTTCTTTTTCTTTTGCCCACCATTTTTAACTTAACATGATTAGGAGCCCAGGGATCCGAAACTTGGCCTTGAGTAGCAACATGGCCATGAAGTGGCCGATGGGAAGTGTGGCGACCTAGACTGCGATCTGCGTGATAATGAGGGGCTTAGTCCGATAGGTGAAGAACTGGTCGAGGAAAGAGAGGAAGCCACACGAGAGGAGGTCCGAGAACCATATGCGAAGTGTCCACAAAGGCAAGGTCAGGTCATCGGAGTTGGTCACGGTGAGGCGGACCTCCTTAATAGGTGAGAGGTCCTCCTCGTTGACGGCATCGTCGAGTTTAGATAGTCTGGGGGCGGGTGGTGGTTGGAGCTCCAGTGTGCCCAAGATTGTGGATGGCAGAAACTGCACTCGAGTGGGAGACGAGAGTGGCAATGGCGGTAGCAGCAGCGGCGTCAAGGTGTCGAGTAGGTCTGGTTTCATATTTCAATGGCGATTGACTTCGTGGGAGGGGCACTGGCGGTGCATGCGAGGAGTCACATCCATTCCAAAGAAAACTAAGAAAATCCAAAGTCTTGACCCCAAAACCCAAGTTCTCGATTCTGCAAGATTCATTTCGGTATTCGTTTTCACGGATAACCCGGAAACCACGTCTTTCTCACCTTTGAAATGAGACAGACGATGATCCTACGACATAAGCCACTTAAGTGAGAGAATGAGGCTTATGTCATGTAAGGGTGCTTACAATACAATAGAGTGCGGAATCATGTGTATCGATGCAAGATGTTGAACGATTGAGCCAAAAAGGATATTCTCTTGTGGAAAAATAGAAAGGAGCCAAAAAAAAGTTTTATATAGTGGGCCATTGGCGGTGCATGCGAGGAGTCCCATCCATTTCATGCAATTAAAGAAAGCTAAGAAAATCCAAAGTCTTGACACCAAAACACAAGTTCTTGGTGCCAAATCCGGGAATGAAAGAAGGGAAATTATGCAAGATTCATTTCGGTATTCGTTTTCATGGATAACCCAGGAGACCACGTCTCTCTCACCTTTGAAATGAGAGACGATGATCCTACGACATGAAAAGGATATTCTCTTGCGGAAAAATAGAATGAAGCCAAAAAAGTTTTATGGAGGGGGCATTGGTGGTGCATGCGAGGAGTCCCATCCATTTCATGCAATTAAAGAAAACTGGGAAAATCCAAAGTCTTGACCCCGAAACACAAGTTTTTGGTGCCAGACCAGGAAATCAAAGAAGGGAAATTCTGCAAGATTTATTTCGGTATTAGTTCTCACGGATGATCCAGGAGACCATGTGTCTCTCACTTTTGAAACGAGACAAAAGATAATCCTACGATATAAGCTACTTAAGTGAGAGAATGAGGCTTATGTCATGATGCTGGAGAAAGTGTAGAAAAGTAGGAGGTAACACAAGTGAAAAGTAAATTGGATAGGTCGCTTGCCACTCATAGGAATCCACCTAAGAGATAAGAGCACAACAAGAAATCTTTCTTGTTCTCAAGTCAAAGGCTAAATAAATTATCATTCAAAACAAGTCTACATTCTTATTCATCATCACATGTTTATATAAAACGAACTTTGAACAACCCTCCAAATATGAGTAATTACTAAGACACTTTGGGAAGACAATGAACTCATAAATAAGGACTAGAAACTTTGACATATCGGTCCCCTTTAGCAAATACCATGGCCAAACAGTAATCACTACCACTCTACTCAATCAACTTATATGTCAACATCTATCGATTAAAACTTAAAGCATTGCACTCCAAGTGACTACAGTTGCAGAAAAACATCCTTCATACTTTCAGTAACAAAATTAATGACACTCCTAAGATTTCATATGTGCTACTCGAAACTCCAAGCTAATTAATACTTAACTCTATATCCTAAATATTATTATCGAATATAGAAAATTTCGGATGTCACAAGCAATCACACTTAAGTAATCGTTTGATTAGTTTCTCGATCACAAAACTAAATTGTAGATCAATTCGTGTTCAAATTATCCTTCAACAATTATGTATCGATCTATCTCTATGTTGTGATATCCTTTTAGAGTTATGCTACACTTATCTTGTGTGCCTATGATGTTGGATATTTCAATAATTTTGAAAATTTGAATGTCGTTGTTTCATAATAGCTTTCATAGAAATTATGGGAGCCATGAAAGTTATTATTTCATATCAATTACGTAACATTTTATAATAATTTAGTAGGGTTAAGACTCTAAAAAACCCCAAACTGGTACACCTGTGACAAATTTATTCAAAACTATTTTTTTACCACCAAAAACCCCAAATTGGCACATTTTTGACAAATTTACCTCAACCGGTACACTTGTGACAAATTTATCCTGTGTTAGTTTTCGTTAAATTTTAATTAAGTCAAATGACACGTAATAGTTAATTGGTATACCGATTTGGGATTTTACACTCTATTTGTCACTGTTTACAATTTTTGTGATTTTTTTGTGGTATTAATCCAATATACTGGAGGATATAATTGTCACAAATTTTTTAGTTTGTGGTTTTTTGTGGTCAAATAAATTAGTTTGAGGTAAATTTGTCATAAATGTACCACTTTAGGGTTTTTTATTGTTAGTCAAGGTAAATTTGTCACAAATATATCAGTTTGGGATTTTTTATGGTTAAAAATATAGTTTGGAATAAATTTGTCACATGTATACCGGTTTAGAATTTTTCAGGGTATTAACCATTTTTAAAAGGTTTTAGCAATCTTAATTGCAATCACTTTATAACAATTTTCAATTTAATGCAAGAATTGATGGTGGAAAATAGCATCCTCTTTCTTTTACTTACAATTGTTACTCCGCATGTTATTGTAAAGTGACATACAAAGCCGATAAAATCTCTACTCTTATTTCATTTTTCTTTTCTTTTTTTTTACTAGATTATACATACAATTTAATTATTCCCTTTATTACTATTTTTTTTTTGGATAATTCAGGGAACCTGCGCACCGTACCAACACAGACAGCCTGATAGGCCCGAGGTAACGGAGGGTAAACCCTAAGGCAACACTAACGGAGGACCCACCACCCCAACGTCGCACTTAAGATCCCTTGCAGCCAACGGAATTCGAACTCCTCTCCCCTTGCAAAGGATCATGAGAGCACTTATCCAACTAGGCCACTGCAGGCGATGGTTCTATTATTACTATTATTCCGTGTGAAGTACAGAAGAAATTTATTATATATTGGGAGAATAGCTATTAGAGCTTATCACACCAAATTCCGTACTCCAATGAATGAAATTTTTCTTAAAAACGATGTTTGCATGCCTATTTTCTCATCTTTTTCAACAAATTTCCAACAATTATGATTTTCATATCATCTAAATTTTTGTAATATATGAAGTCTTCTAATTTTTTTCCCGTAGCATACAATGAAAAACATTGACAATATCCAAGAATCGGTTTGTACCATTTTCCTCGGGAGAACAAATTAGTTACTTTTTTGGTCCGATCCCGTAGGGCCCGCTTGGTAACGTTTTATGTTTCTCTCAAATTTTGTTCTTTTGTTCTCAAAACAAAAAAAGAACAGAAATCTATTTGGTAAAACTTTTATTCCTAGGAACAAAAAATCTATTTTTTTGTTCCCAAGAACAGATTTAGAACATCAACAAAAAAAAAAAAAAAAAGTAACTTTTTGTTCTCAGGAACAATTTCTAGAAATAAGCCAATTTTTTCTTTTCTTTTTTCTTTTGTTTTTCTTGCTTGCTATGCCACTTGCCAATTGCCAGCCACCTCCGGCCGGCCATGGCCTCCATTGGCCAACCACCGCCCCACCGCCGCCACCATTTGATCATTGTCACTGTCGCCCATAGTAAGGGTGTGCAAAATACCCGGGAATCACCCGGACTGCCCAGAACCGGACCGAAACCGCTCGGAACCGGTGGTTCTTGAGGGAACCAGTCCGGTTCCCGGTTCCAATTTTTCGGAACCGGTGGGTACCGGTTCGGTTCCCGATTCCATGGGCGGATCCACCCACCCGGACCGGATCGGAACCTTTTTAATATTTTTAAAAAAAAATTACTAAAAGAAACCTTAGATTAGGTCTCATCTCCTCACTCGCTTTGTCTTCGGTTCTCTCTCTCTTTGTCTCTTCCTCGGTTCCTCCTAATCCTATCGCCATTTCGATTCCTCCCCCAGCGTCGACGCCCCTTTGTCACGCCCGATCCTCGAGCACGCACACATCCTTCTCTCTTGGTCGATTTTATAATGCGATATCCCAGGACAAAGTATCGCCGACCCTTTCATTTATTAAACACATGCAGAAGCAGTTAAAATCCCCAGACAATAAAACAATGGGATAGAAAAGCAGGACCATATTTTTCATATTGAAATTTATAACCAAACTTTTATACAAAACACAAATCAATTCATAACTATTCACTTCAAAAGGAATTCTCAAAAGAAGATAGACTCTCAGCCCATCCAGGCCATACTTAAGGCCCCTCTCGGGATTATCTTCTTCTTCCAAAAATTCTTCTCTTTAAGTTTCACCTTCGAGTTCTCCTTCTTAGACTCCTCCTCAGCTCCTCATCGAGGTCCTGAAATGTTTTTCCCCAAACTAGGATGAGACTACGTCTCAGCGAGTTCTACCCCACTAAGCCCGATTAGTAAACCATTATACTATAGGCTACCTATACACGCATAGGGTAGAAACTTACCTTGGCCTCATATCCCACCTGCAAGTCAGTACAATTTATAATAGGCACCCAAACAGTCATATCACCGATAGAAGCATCGATCAAATCGACATAGTCGATTATATGCCAACAAGACTACTCACGGTCATTTTCATTCAGTCAATCAATTCACAACATCAAATCAAAGCAATGATCAATCGATCTAGTCGATTACATGTCAAACGGACCATTCTAGGTCAATACTCTCGGGCGCCAAGTTCGCCAAAGTGATTTATCCACTAGACAATTGCGTGCGTTCTTTAAGGCGCCGTTTTCGCCAGTGACATCCTTAGTCACCGAACCACGCATGCCTATAACCATGTACTCACATAGACAACTGTGTGCGTTCTTTAAGGCGCCGTTTTTGCTAGCGATATCCCAAATCACCGAACCACACATGCCTATAACAATGTATTTGATAGACAAGTGTATGCGTTCTTTAAGGCGCCGTTTTCGCCAGTGATGTCCTTGATCACCGAACCATACATGCCTATAACCGTGTACTCAATAGACAATTGTGTGCATTCTTTAAGGCGCCGTTTTCGCCAGTGATATCCCAAATCACCGAACCACACATGCCTATAACAACGTATTTGATAGACAAGTGTATGCGTTCTTTAAGGCGCCGTTTTCGCCAGTGATGTCCTTGATCACCGAACCATACATGCCTATAACCGTGTACTCAATAGACAATTGTGTGCGTTCTTTAAGGCGCTGTTTTCGCCAGTGATATCCCAAATCACCGAACCACACATGCCTATAACAATGAGTACTAGACCGATACGTGCGTTCTTTAAGGCGCCGTTTTCGCCAGTGATATCCTAATCACCGAATCACGTAGGTCCACAATAATGTATGTATTAGACCGATACGTGCATTCTTTAAGGCGTCGTTTTCGCCAATGATATCCCAATCACCGAACCACGTAGGTCTATACACTGTGTCTGATTGGTTCAATCCCAGAGTATTTCCAATTCTTTTATAACTCCATCCACTTTACAACTCAATCAAAGCATTATAAATGCTAAATAGACATACTCGGCCATTTACCAATCAATCATTCGATCTCAATCAATTCCAAATTAATTTAGGGTAAATCCCTAAAATATCACAATTTATTCAATTCCATACAACGTAGAGCTCAAATAAATAAACGAACTGCGCCACGATGATCAGCTCGAGATTTCGGTCGTCGGCCATCAAAATCTTAATTTACGAAAATTAATTATTAAATATTAAAAATTCCATTTAGCTCAAAATAAGGCCCAATTAAATAAACGAACTTCACCACGATCATCAGCTTAATATTCCGGTCACAGGCCATCCTAGTTGAATTTTCCGAAAATAAATAATTAATTAATTAATTTCGAAAATTAAATAATTAATATTAAAAATTCGATTTAGCTCAAATTAAAGTCCGATTAAATAAACGGATTTCACCACGGTCATCAGCATAATATTCCGATCTCGGACCATCCAAGTTGAAATTTCGGACAATAAATAATTATTTAATTTAATTCCGAAAAATGATATTTAAATGCCAAAAATCCCACTTAGGCCCGAATCGCCAAATTGAAGCCCGATTAGGGGTTGGAAAATTCCCGAGATGCTTCCAATAATTAGTAGACCACGTCTACTTGCTAATTGCGCAATCAATTTATCTAAATCACATCACATTTGACTAATAATTGCTAATTTATTCTAATCTAACAACCTAAACATAATTAATGAAAACTAAACCAACCTTAAAGCATAATTAGTCAACTAATCCTGGATTAGTGAGATTACTCACCAAATCGCGCGCAAATCGGATCAATCCAACGGTGGCAACGCGGGGAACAATTCTTCCCAAAGCGGGCCTCGGGTTTGGGGCCCAGAAACGGCCCAAAACAGCCTTGAACAGGGCTGGAAACCCATTTTTCCAGTCACTGTTCTTGGCTGGACAAAGCTCGTTCGGTGGCTAGGGCGGCAAGGGGAGGCCGGCAGAGGGCGAGGGGGACGCCGGGAAGGCTACGCGGTGGCTGGACGGAGGTAGGCGGTGGCTGGAGGCGACTGGTCAGGGCGGAACCGATCTGAACAGAGGCTGGTTCGCTCGAGGAGGTCGCCTGGCGCGAGGGAATGGAGCTAGCGGCGCACGGCGGTGCTCGAGCGAGCGCGAAGCGGACGGGGCGGCGGCAGGCGGAGGTCGGTGGCATCATGCGTGCGGCATTGGCTGCTATCCCTGTTTCTGCTTCGTTCGAACCAAAGGAGGGAGAAGGGGCGGAGATGCGCGGACGGCAGCATGGTGGCGGGCTTGGGTGTGCGAGCAGCTCCGGTGCTTGCTTGCGTGCGTGCGACGACGACGACGAGAGGCGGCGACGGGCGAAGCTACTGCTACTGCTTCGGCTTCTTTGGCTTCCATGGAGTCAAGCGGTCGAAGAGGGGGATGGGGAAGGATCCGTCGAAGGAGGAGGAGAGAGGGGAGGAAGAAAAACTAAATTTCCCTTTCTTTTCTCTCACTCTCTCTCTCTCTCTTATGTCAGCCACCAGCTGTCCACTACCCACCTTTTTCTAGACAAAATTGCCCCTTCTAGAAGCCTTTAGGTAGGTCAAAATATATAGTCCATTAGGCATTCGAATTTTTGCTAGGTTTTCCTCCTAATTGAACCTTAATCCCTCTTGATTTGAATCAAATTGACCCCCATAAATTCATTCAACACATCGTCAATCAAATTGATACTTTTCTTTACCAAAGTAGCCCATTTGCATCCCAATTTCACAATCCTTAGCTTCAACTGAACAAAAACGGTTCTATTTATCCAAATCGAAATTAGAACTCAAAAAAATCTGGATGTCACACCCTTGCATCGGTCGCCACCCGCCATAGCCGCGAAAAATTGTTTCGTGACCGTTCTATGTTGAAAACCCGACCATAAACCTCATCCCCTCCTTCCCAACTCATAGACCATACCATTCTATGTTGAAAATCAAAATTATTTTGCGTCAAGATCGCTTCCATGGATCCAAATGAGAACCGGACCGGACCGGCGGTCCGATTCCCGAGTGGATCCATGCAACAAACGGGTGAATCCCGTTTTCAATTTTTCGTAACCGATCCTTAGCGGGCAGTTCCCGGTTTTAGATCGGGAACCGCTCGCCTAGACCATGCACACACCTAGCCCATAGCCCACCAGCCGCCCTCGACCGCCGATGATCGCCACCAACCACCATTGCGGCCGCCAGCCACCACCACAAGATTCGCCACCCACCGTTGTCGCTGTCGCCTGACCGCCAACACGGCCACCAACCGTTGTCGCAAAAAATAAAAAGTAGTACCAAACACATTTCTATTATTTTTCTATTTCAAGAATATAAATTTTGTGTAATTATCAAATACCTTATTTTACTCATAAATTGTTTTCCAAAGTAGAAATAGAAAATAACTATTTTTGAAAAGAAACCGTTCCCCGACCAATAAACATTACCATACACACTCGTAATGTCTATGAAGTTCGATTGTTTCTACGATTTAGATTCTCCATCAAGTTAAACCAACATAGTGAGTCAATAACTCGAATCCACATCACTATGAAAAATATAAATTGGGGTGAAAACCATGAAAGGACGAATGAAGAAAATCAAATTCCAAATGTGATGATTTTTTTTTTTCACATCGAATGGACAGATTGAAATTGTCTGTGGCTGTCATGATGGTAGAGCCATGCTTTTGTCGGTAGTTAGCGATAAGCAACTCCAAGTCCAACCGAAAAATCAAATAATAAGAGAGAGAGAGAGAGAGAGAGAGAGAGAGAGAGAGCAATTTCCTCCATTGTAATCAAATGGCCTAGGAATAGTAAGTCCTCTTTGACTATTCAAGAACTTAGGGTGCGTTTGTTTCATGAAAAACTCAATGATTAAGGAAAATATTTTCTTGAAAAACACTTTATAATAATACAATTAGTTTTCTTTTGTTTGGCATATATGATTGAAAATGTTCTTTCCTGTTTGACCTCATTAGAAAATGCTTTCTCTCGATAAATTTTTTTAAATAAATATTTATTATTTATTTTTTTCCTTGTTGTCCTTCTCTCCTAGTCGCCTCTCCACCTAACCCATCGCCCCTTCCTCTTATTCACCGCCATCACTACCATCTTCGACAACCTCACCTCCCTTTGTAGCAATTTTGTCCACCGAAGCTCGGCTGAGCTCCGAGCACAGGCACAAGCCGGCGAGCCTTGTGTTAGGGTTTCATGAATCATGTATAGGTAAAATTAATAAAAATGCAACGGAAATAATTATGATATATTTCTATACATGATTCTCCGAAGGCATTTTTCGTGCATTTTAATCAAAAATTTTGATTATAAAAAGGGAGTTAAACGAATTATCTCTCGAAGAGCGCTTTAAACGAATTAGTTCAAATGTTCTACAATTCGAGCCTCACAAACGTCGAGCCTCTAGTTCAAATACACCAACAATGGACGTCGAATGGAAGAGAGAACTTTCGAATAATCACCACTATAATCATGCTAGCAATCTCATGGAAACAATCCTCCATATCCTTGATATTTTTAGCCACAACCCAAATGAGAGAGAATCTCTCTTCTTTCTCGCGTCTCGAAGACACAAAATACACTCATTTCTCTATTTTTGGCAAACTGTTTTTTTGTCTTCAATTATACAGCATTTTAAATTAAAAAAAATTCTTGAATCAGCAACGGTTGCTGATCATTTGCTCTTGCACGATCATCGTGCACAAGCAGTTGGTTAGCAATTGCCGACCATTCATGCACGATGCATGTGCATGAAGTCCCCTATATATATATAAAGGACATAATCTTTATGTGTGCATTTGGAATACATTAACATATATTCACTTTGGGCATGCGTGTGCATCATATGCACGTAGGCTCATAACTATAATACAATTTGATTGTAGTAATTACAAACATATTTGCAATATTATTTCTCTCTTATTCCACATTATCATAATTGTTTATGGTATGTGACATCCTTAAGTTCATCACTAAGCTGATAGTAATATTTGTACTAACACATTAGTAATCCCAAAAAAATTAATTGTCCCAATTAATCTTTAAGTCCTACAAGCTATGGTTGACATTTAATAATATGTCATGACTACCCAGATAGTATGAATACTTTAGGAACATAATGAACCTGTTAGTTTTGGCTACAATGTAATTCAATCTCTCTGTCTTACTATGTCCCAATCAAACAAAGACCATTGAATATTTGTCAAGTCACCAATTTAATCATATGTAAAAATATAATTGACGTGCATTTTATCCGAGACATAAACAATTTATTTTTGGTTACAACCCCGGTCAAGAATTTCAATGAAGTTCATTATTAGATTACATAGGACATCATTATTATACCTTGCATGTAACAAGGAGACATATTTCATATTGCGCACACATGCAACTTCGTATATAACCAAACTATGACTATCAGGTATAAAGACGGATCAACAACCTGGCATTATGTGCACCTGTGAACAATAGTTGTTCGACATATAAGTTAACACTATGCCTCAGGTATAAGGATTATTTACACAATACCAAAACATGAATAATTAGACATTGACCACGCTAAAAGCTTCCACATCATTAATTGTTCCATATGCGTCAAGTTCGGTAAACTTGTCTAATACAAACACTCATGTTCTTAACTCAGGCATCATAATACCCAATGACTTGTGACTCATCATTTCCTTAAGTATCCAATACTTAATGGTGAATTTATGAACACACCGGTCTCAACAGGATTACTAATATCCACTCAATAATTCATCGACTAGGAACGATTTAAAGATTCAATCTAACTATGAATCCATCACATATATTCTTAACATCTTAAGAATAAGTCTAGTTGCAACTGATCTTATGAAATCATTCATAAATATAAAATAATTTGACAAATGAATAAGTATGTCATTGCCATTAATTAAATAATAATAATGATAGTACAACCAAAATCCCTAACATGTAACTATTACATAGTAGCTTTAGGTATACATCCAACAATCTCCCACTTGCACTAAAGCCAACTTATCTGATACCTCAAACCTATTTTGTCAATATGTCTTCTAAAAGAAGACTGAGGTAAGGTCTTAGTGAAAGGATCTGCCACGTTTTTCATTGATGTAATTTTCTGCAATGCGATATCACATTTCCCAATAATTTCTCTAATGAGATGGAAGCATCTCTTAATATGCTTGGACTTTTGGTGAGACCTTGATTCCTTAGCTTGAGCTATCGCCCCATTGTTGTCACAAAACAATATAATCAGTTACTCAATTGAAGGAACGACTCCAAGTTCATAAATAAACTTCTTCATCCAAGCGGCTTCCTTTGCTTCTTCAAAAGTGGCTACATACTCTTAGTGGCGGAATTGG
Source organism: Eucalyptus victrix (assembly GCA_016097545.1). Lineage (NCBI taxonomy): Eukaryota > Viridiplantae > Streptophyta > Magnoliopsida > Myrtales > Myrtaceae > Eucalyptus > Eucalyptus victrix. The sequence continues at coordinate 10,701,942 of CM027843.1, forward strand.
CAGTTATGCTTTGTTTGAATGTAAAGACAAACTAGATGTAGACTTATAATCATTAGGAATTTGTATTAAGTTATAACTTTAAATTCTCATTTTCCATATATCAATAATAAATCCTTAGTCCTTCGCAAGTACTTAAGAATATTTTTGACTGCTATCCAGTGGTCTTGTCTTGGATCAGACTGATATCTACTAGTAATACTTACAGCATGCGCAATATCAAGTCTAGTACATAGCATAGCATACATTATGCTTCCAAAAGCGGATGCATATGGTATCTTCGCCATCCGCTCTCTTTCTTCAAGAGTGTTGGGACACATCTTCTTAGAAAGACGGATCCCTTGTCTAAAAGACAATAATCCTCTCTTGGAACATTGCATGTTAAAACGTGCTGACACTTTGTCTATGTGCATAGACTGTGAGAGGCCAATCAATCATCTTGATCTATCTCTATAGATCTTAATACCTAAAACGTAGGTTGCCTCTTATAAATCTTTCATGGAGAATTTCTGTGATAATAATAGTCTTATCAATGATATCATCGGTACATCATTTCCAATCAAAAGTATATCATTGACATACAAAACTAGAAACGCAATTGCACTCCCACTAATCTTCTCGTATACACAAGGTTCATTTGGATTTTTTATGAAGCCAAACGATTTGACTACCTCATCAAAACGGATGTTCTAACTTCTGGAGGCTTGTTTGAGTCTATAAATAGATCTCTTAAGCCTACATATCTTCTGATTTTCACCATTGGATTCAAAACTTTGTGGTTGTTCTATATAGATGTCCTCCTCAAGAAAACCATTTAGAAAAGCCATTTTAGCATTTATTTGAAATATCTCATAATTAAGATGTGCAACTATAGCCAACATAATCCGAATGGATTTTAGTATGGTCACAGGTGAGAAAGTTTTCACAGGTGAGAAAGTTTTGTCATAATCGATTCATTCTTTCTGACGATATCATTTTGCCACCAAGCGTGCTTTATAAGTTCTAATTTGACCTTTAGCGTTCATCTTCCTCTTAAATATCCATTTACAACTAATTGGAACAATACCATCAGGCAGGTCAACTAAAGTCCAAACATTATTGGAATACATTGAATCAATTTCGGATTTCATGGCTTTTAGCCAATTACTAGAATCGATGTCTAACATCGCCTCCTCATGGGTTTAGGATCACCAGATTGATCGCTATCATCTATAATAAATAATGGTTCAATATAATTAACCGAGTGTCTATAACAAGCAGGTGGGTGAAACGTTCTTGCACTTCTTCTAAGAGGTTGTGTATTAGAAACTCTCATTGAATCAGAGATTTGTATCTAAATTCAATTGTTTGGTATTTCATTATTTTCTTCTTCTAATACTATTTTATGCCTAACACCACATTCTTGGACAAACTGATTCTCTAGAAAAGAAGCGTGCTTGCTTACCAAAATTTTTTGGTCTAAATAAAAATAAAAATAATATCCAAGAATTTCCTTTGGATATCCAATAAAGCAATCTTGTTCAGATCTTGCCTCCAATTTTTCCATTTTCAGTTTTTTCACGAAAGCTGGACAACCCCAAATCTTAATATGATTAAGACTAGGTTTCCTACTATGTCATGTCTCATAGAACGTAGTTGGAATAGATTTGGATGGTATTTTGTTCAGTATATATATGTGTATATATATATATATATATATATATATATATATATATATATATAGCTGTCTTAAGGGCATATCCCTAAATAGATATTAGCAAATCGGTGTAACTCATCATAGATCGCACCATATTTAATAAAGTACGATTTCTTCGTTCAGATACATCATTATATTCTGGAGTTCCAGGAGATGTCAATTGTGATAAAATGTCATTCCTTTTAAGATAATTCAGGAATTCAATACTAAGGTATTCACCTCCTCGATATGATCGAAGAGCCTTAATATATTTTCTTGTTTATTTCTCAACTTCGGCCTTGAATTCTTGTGTTATACGATAACTAGGGGTGATTTGTTCTAAGGTGAGTAAATTATAGAATTGAAACTTGGAACCTAGTCTATCATAATCAGTTCTCCTTTTTTAACCTTGTACCCTACCTGTTTGCACTAGAACCTACCATGTTATTGTAGTCCTGTTTCAAGCTCTGTCATATTTGCACCTATTTTGCAACCAACTAATATCTTATACAACTTTGAATTTTTATATAAGCAAGTGAGAAAACAACAACATTATCTTCCTAATTTGTATTGAAATATTAAGCACGTGTTTTTAATAAGTATATGAACTTTTTAACTAAACGAAAATGAAGGATCCACGAAGCTAATTATCATAAACAAACATCATAAGGCAAAACAAAAATCCTAACATTGCATAAACATTAGCAACAAATATGGATCTAATGTTAGTCGCATTCCCACAACTACTACGAGAAGTTGTTCATTTATTTAAAATGATTAACAAATCTTTATTACAAGCATAACTCTTCCTTAGGCAAGCCAATCCATGTGGTACAAAATCTTTAACAAAGACCTAAATTCGTACATAAAGAAAAATCAACAAGACCGAGCGAGTTAAGATCACACGAAGATAGAGACTTGAGGGGGTGGGGGGGGGAGAGGCGATTGAGTGAGTTAGGTCTTTTTTGTAGCCAGAAGCCGAACTAGTTCCAACCGATTCCCAAAAATGGAATTGGTTCCCGGATTGGTTTAAACAGGAATCTATTCCAGGACTTGTTTTTTGGGTGGTCCAATCCAGTTTCTAGGTAAACTCAATCCGGTTGCACACCCCTATCAATAACGTGGATTAACATATATTGAGTTGAACTCCTAAAACGATGGATCAAATTAACATACCCATCTACTTTGGAAATGACAAAGAAAAAAGAAAGGCGCCGACATGCCAAATATTGTTTAATGACGTTGATTATTATATCAAAATTTGAGATGAATATTCTATTTGCATAATCCACGCGTGACTTCTTTTCTTTTTTCCGCCATTCAAACTTCACATGATTGGAAGTTACAATGGCAAATTTCATGATTTTGTATTAATGAAAAGATGACATTAAACATCTCCTTATAGTTTAGGAACATTTACTAATAACTCAAGGATCACATCAAATAAATTAAAAGAACATGGACGACATTACACATCAAATCAAATTCTATGGATCATTCATGTCATTTCCCCTTTATTAAGTTGAGGAATGACTCATATACATTTTTAGCAACTTTTCAATTACATCTCTCTTGTGAGGGCGCAATATCGCATGAGATAGTTTTACTAAATCCCTTATTGAAGTTGGATGAAGGGAATATTTTCTCAACATTTTTTGAAATTATTTCCCCTTTAAAAGTTCTTTAACAATCCCTTTGCATCCATGGAAAAATTACGCACAATGCGGAATATAAGTACATACATAAATGTGTATACAAAATAAATATATACACACATATATTGAATGGTGTTAGTCTGTATTTCAATATACTTGTTTAAAATAGGCCCAATAGATCCTTTTAGCCCCAAAGTTGTATTGGGCCTATCTAGTAAGTCTCTCCCATTAGCCCACTAAGATTGTGCTATTGTTGGGCTAGTCTACTCGGACATGCCATTTTGGGTTTGGGTTAATAGGTCGAGCTTGAGAGGTTGGGTGGTGTTATGGAAATCGAGATTTGTTATTTTATCCGATTCATTGGATTTTTATGTCATAATTACAAATTAAGGTATCAACCCTTTGATCAATAACAGGCATTGACTTTAAGGTCGACATGGATTAATGATTATGATAAGGATGATGCCACTTTATTTTCGTTGATGTAAAAATCAAATTACAAGAAGTCAAAAACCACTTCTAACGCGCCCTCGTTTGAGTAGGAGAGAAATAAAGGATTTTACATATCCGAACTATCATACAAAATGATTTTTGCATAATGATAAGATGAGATACAACAAAGTTCAAATTGAGATGCGAGGGATTTATTAAATTATGTAACGATTATATTGACAATTTCACATCGAAATTCTATCTATAATATGGGGATTATAAAGAAAAAAACTTTTATGGTGAAGATTTAAATTCAAAATCCTCATCCGAGCTTGCATTTTGTCTAATATGACTGTCAACAATATTCGCAATCCAGAAATTTGATCTTTCTTGAAACGGCCTTAATTGGATGGGAGGATTTTAATTCAAGATATAAGGAGTGGTAATCGATCTTCTTATGCAACTTAATTCTTTTCTCAACATCAAGAGGCTAAGGAGGTAATTGGCAATTCGTGCCCACGTAATATAATCTTTCTCCAAAAGGTGAATTCCTCGACATAGCAAAAACAGTCGAGATCCCACCGTCGGACGTCAGCACGTCTCGAGCTCGCCATATGTTACAGCAGAAAAAGAAGAAGAAAAAGAAGAGAAATGTCTTTGCCTACCCCAAGCACGGACCAGATCAGACCGAACTGGATAAGAAGCAAATGTTTATGAATTTTCCGTCAGACAGGGACGTGACAGGTAGCGGCGGTTCCTTATTGGGTCATATCCTCTGAAACGTACTCGCACGATATCGGCCCTCGACGAATCTTTCTCGATGACAATTGCATCGTCAACTTTTGCAGCATTTTCAAAAGCCCTTTTTAATAAACGGTCAACGGGCTTTCCCCTCTGGGAACGGGTGGGAAGGATGTTTCTTCGAAACTTCCCAATTGTTGCGACGTTGTCTTCTGGGTTCTAGCTAAGCTCCCGGCTTTCATCTTGGGTTTCTCCGACAGCATTCTTTTTTCTTTTTTGCTTTCCCCATTTTCCCCACCTCGTGGTTTGTATTGTTCTCAATTCGGGTTTGGGGCTGTGGCGTGTGGCCAGAAAAGACTCGATCTTTAAGAAAAACCGAATAAGTTCTTCCCTTTTCGGGTGCGTTCTTTCTCTCTTTGGGGTTTGGAATCGGTTTCTGATGCTTGATGCGGGGTTCCTGGTGACATTTGACGGTGCCCATCTTGGAAAGGCCTCGGCTTTTTCTACGAGGTAAATGCAATTGTTGTCTTTCGTTCTCTGTTTTTGCCTTCCTTTTCTCGTTCTGTTCTGCTTGGTCTATGAGCATTTTGGGTGCAAATTGAATGGGTTTCGAAAGGTTTCCGTGCTTTCCAGGGTTCGTTTCGGATTTGCTGAGTTGCTTTTGGCCCGATTGCCGATCGTTTCTTGGTTCTTTTCGAACGTTGACTGATGGGTTTGATCCAAAGTTTCGATTGTGCATGGTTTTCTGCAATTCGGGATCTGTTTCTTTCTTTCCATTTCTGTTCCATCGATATTGGGATGATGAAATGGTGTCTGATCTGCCATTTGCAATTTGCAGGATAATATATTCTGGACTGAATTTAGGTGCGACGTTGCATGGTTGGACATTTTGATTGGTTATTTAGAGATTAGCTATATTGGTAATGGACGTAGAAAGAGAGGAAACAATCAGTTTTAGGGATGTAGAAGAAATGGATCGAGAAACCTCCACAGATACGCCTCTTAGAGAGACCAGCCCCCTCTATAGAACCCATTATCCAGGGGCTGTGAGGCAAAGGGCCTATATATTTGATGGGCAGGGGAGGTTTTATAATAAGGAGTGGGATCTAGCTGAAGGAAGTAGCAATGAATTTTGTTGGTACCATGTGGAACTCCCGAAAGGAAACCAGAAGCTGTCGCAATCCGCGCAGTATCTGATTGATGTTCTTTGCCCACCTTTGAAGCTGCAAGACATTCTGTCGCTAGTGAGTAATGGACCATTTTGCGGACATGTTGATGGGGCACTTGTTTTTAGGATTAACTCGCCTGGTCCACCATCTAGCAACTTTACATTCAGAATTGCTGCTAGGGTTACGGAGAACTCGGTTATTACTGTGTCTCTAGGTCGTGTGCCTCGTTTGGGGTTCTCGAGGATGGGTGAATCTCTTCTCTCAGAAATTCCTAGCATAGAAAATCCCTCTCTCGCCAGAGATGAGCAGAAGGAAGGGAGTGGGATTGTGATAAAGGAGCATGTCCTCGAGTTCTTGTTAACAATGAATCACTCTGAGGAGGCTGATAACCCAGTGCCAAAATCCGTCTCGAATCTCCTTATTCACATTCTGGATACGCATGTGGATCAATTGCAAGACGTAGTAACCAAACTCGAGATAGACCTGGATTCAGTGGAGCTTGAATTGGATAAAGGTAAGTTAAGCTTAGAGATTAAAGTTTTTGTTGATGATTCATCTCTCTCGAATACAAGCCGCTTTCCTGGGTGCGTGAGGGTTCATTTTTTTCTGCCTATATCAAATAGTAGGCTTGATGGTGGCAGAGGTTGTGTCATGTGCTACCACAAGTTTCTAATTGTCTTGCATCCTTAATTCATATAGCTTTGACAAATATCTCATGGTGGTATGCAGTATAGATCTGACATCAATAAAATATTACAGTGAAACGTATCTCAGTCTCTGTGAGTATTAGGGACATTTGAGACATTCGAACATCGACTTCAAAAGGCTGCAAAAATGTGAATTTAGTAGATGCATGCATGAAGTGAAGGTTTGCAGTTTGATGGGTGCTTTTCTCTAGCTGAATGCCTGAAGTTGTTTAATAACTTCAGTTTTATCTCACTGAAATCTAGTTGACAGATATGATGATTAATCTATGTGAATCATCCCTCGCATCTTTGCTATTGATAAAGTTTCTTAACTGAATTGATTCAATTTTGTGGTGCTGTGATCAAAATTTATGTGCATAGTTCTGTCCGTACAAACCGCATTCTTTCCGAAGTTGTAAGATGCGATGCTCTGTTTATTAAAGATTCTCAGATTTAAAGTGACTTCTAGTACTGCAGTGGCTCACTTCAATAAGTGCATGTAAATGCTAACATCTTCTGCTGTCATGGGAAACCTTATGAAATGGATAATTAACGAATGCAGCATTTTAACAGCATGGAATTGTTTATACCTGTTCTGAGTGTTAAAGTTTGAGTTGCTGTGGTGGAATTGTCAAGAAAGCTAGATCAAGGCAGACGTGTGCCTCTACTCCTAGTTCGTCCACAACTTTTCCTGTTGGTCATGAACATTTTGATGTTGAGAGAAGAAATGATTGGGGACCTCTTTTCAAGATGCTCTCTTTAGATGATTTGCTGCTGTATTTTCAGTTCTGGAGCTAGTTTGTACTGTACATAATTGGAATTTTCCACTTAATTTGAGAGACAGGACTCAATTTACTTGTTCACAGGTGGTTCGACTTTGAAGAAACAAATGCTGGATAATAGGAGATTTCCAAAAATGCATCTTGATTTGCAGCGGCTCTTGCAGGTACTTCCATCTTCCATTCAGTATGTATGTCTTAACATCTTGAAACCAGACACGGAATTCCTATGTGAACTATTGTTGCTGGAAGTGGAAGGCCATTATCTAGTCTTTCCATGGAGCCAAGCCAATACTTTGTAATCATTTCTCAGAAATAAATTTCACAAATAGGAAAGGAACTGGAAATGAATATCAGGAAAGGTCATTGAAAGTCCAAATACAAACTTAAATGAAATTATCTCATATAGGACCAGTTAAAACTTAACCTCACAATCTTTTGGCTGGTAAGGAGAACATGATTCAGTTTTTTCTGATTGGAATACATGAATTTGTGTAGGTGATCGCCCATGGTGAGCAGGTATTCCCCCGTGTGAAAGAAAAATGTTCTTCGAAAGTGTGGTTTGCCAGCGAAGATATCGGCTCTCTTGAAGAGTTAATTGGACGTCTGAGAAGACTAAAGGAGAACGTGGGATTCATAGCAAACCGCGTGACGGCTGTCCAAGCTGGTCTAGATAGCTGGCAGGCTGAGCAGATAAATAGGAAGCTATATTATCTATCATTCCTTTCCATAATATTCCTTCCCCTATCAATCATCACCGGAGGTAAAAGCTCTATACTAGGATTCTGGTGTTAAGTTTGCTTTCATCATCTGAAGTATTTCAATCATTGACCTTAAGGAGAAGATTTTCACTCGTTTTTTCTACCCCCTTTTTTCTTACCACAGTTTTTGGCATGAACGTGGGAGGAGTTCCATGGACAGACCAAAGGAACCCAGCATTGAAGGACGGGTTCCGCAATGTGATGTTGCTTTGTGCGGGATTGCTATTTCTCGCGCTTCTCTGCTTCGTTTTCCCTGCTTTGTATAAACGCTTGACCCAATGGCAGAGTAAGAGGGTGATGCAGAGAAGTTGGTCCCTCAACAGGAAGTCGTTTCTCAAGAGAACCCACAGGCACAACGAAAGAGGAGGTTATTTGAGAATATGAAAGGAAGTTTCGAGCGGTGCTGGTATATATAAGGCGGTACATATTTGTCGATACTTGGCAAAAAGTTTTCCTCTCTCTGTTTGTAATTGCCAGTTTTCATCATTTTCTGTTCTATCATTTCTCTCATCAGTTTTCCTGGGATGGGTTCTCAAACATAGTACGAACAACACGGAAAGTCCCTCCTTAGTTGCTCTCTACACCCTTTTAGTGAAGTTTTAGGTCTATTGAATAATTTCTTTAATTGAGTTTTTCCCCCCTTCTTGTGGGGAAACTTGACCTATTGGTTGAATCCTTGTTGACAGATTGTACAGTGTCTCCTTTTCCCACAAATGTACTTCAATTTTTTTTTCCTGGTAAGGAAATTGGGTTGTAATGCCGGGGCCATTGAAAAAGTAAGAAAAAACGATTTGTATCCGATGTCATGTTTTCACCAGATGCTCTTTGACAAGGCACAGCTGTTGCTTTTGATGAAGATGAGAACACAGTATTGGGTTTGAAGAGAAACTTCGCTTGCTCATTTCATAGTTTTAGAGCTAAGTCGGGCAACTTTCCAGAAATTGAACTTGAGATTGGTGCTAATAGACCGTAGTTGTCATTCTTGTACAGATTTTTAACTAATCTTATTCTTACCTAATCTCTTATTCATCATGACCCTGTTGAATGTATGGAGTGAATTCTTCACATTCATCACTTGGAAGCATGGATATATAAAATCCTGTTTCTCTCAAAAGGGATTTTTGCCCGCAAAGCGAAAATCTTTCGCCAAAAAGAATTGATTTTTTGGTTTATGAAATGGGTTCCTCGTTGATTATGTTGATTATGGACAGGAAATTGCTTGGTGTTAAAGTGAAGCTTCGAAAGTAAAAAGTACCGGAAATGGTAATCGATCGCCCATAAGCTTTGTTGCCGAGTCAGTCTTTTGTCGATGACCATGTTATGTAATTGTTGAGTTTCCTGTGTCCTCCGAGTCATCATATTAACCGCCATTTTCCCAAGTATCATTGAGTGAATGGACATTCTCTAAAAGCAAATGTGTTTGGAAGTGTATATTTTGCAAAGCAATTTTCAGGTGAAAAGAAAAAGGAAAAAAATAAAGGAAAAAGCCATGAAAAATCCCGAACTTTGAGATAAAGTGACACATTTACCCCAAATATTTTTGTTTGACGTGAAAAATTGAATTTTGCCAAATAGCGTGACATATTTACCCCAAACTTTTTTTTTGGACACCAAAATATTGTTTGGTAAACATTTACATTAAAATTATGGCATTTTGATCTTTTCATTTTTCTCATTTTTTTTTTTTTTTCTTCTCTCTTCCCTCCGCCAACAAGCCAGGGAGGGAAGCCGGCGTCCGGCGAGGGTTGCCCTCGCCGGCGTCGAGCTAGGGCGGCCCTCACCCGCGTCTGGCGAGGGGTGCCCTCGCTAGATCTAGCGAGGGCCATCCTCGCCGGCATCGGGCGGCCCTCGCTTGCGTCTAGCGAGGATGGCAGCGAGGGCCGTCCTCGCCCGACGCCAGCGAGGTCAAGGCGAGGGTGTCCCTGCCCTCGCCAGTGTCGGGCAGCCCTCGCCTGCGTTTGGCGAGGGGTGCCCTTGCTGGCGTCGGGCAAGGGCCTCCCTCGCCAGATCCGGCGAGGGCCGTCCTCGCCTGATGCCGGCGAGGTCGGGCGAGGGTGTCCCCGCCCTCGTCGGCAAAGGCCGCCCTCGCCCCACGCCAGCGAGGGCGACCCTCGCCCGACGCCGGCTTCCCTCCGCCGGCTCTGCCATGGCTAGCGGAGGGAAGAAGAAGAAGAAAAAAAGAAAAAAATAGAATAAAAAGACAAAAATGCCCTTGATGGGGTAAATGTGTCACGGTTTGAAAAGTTTGCGGTTTTTCACGTCATAAAAAAAAGTTTTTGGTAAATGTGTCACTCTAGGCAAAGTTTAGGGTTTTTTCGTGGCTTTTTCCCAAAAAGAAAAGAAAAGAAAAGGGAGGAGAAGATGCAGCTGCGTGATCATGGGGGAGGGGTTGGTGGTAATGGCGCTGGTGGTGGTGGGGAGGTGATGGTGGTGGCGATGGCAGGGAGGCGGCTCACCTTAGGTCGACACCCTCAGGCGAGCGTCGCCTAAGACCGCGTGACCTAAGTGACGCTTAAGCTCGCGCGACCTCAAGCAGCGTCGCCTGGGTCGCACGGCCTGAGGCGATGCCTGAGTCGCTCGACCTCAGATAGCGTCACTTGGGTCGCACGGCCTTAGGCGTCGCTTGGGTTGCTCGACCTCAGGCGGCGAAGCATGGGTCGCGCGACAGCACGACCATCAACCTCGGCCGGTGGCGAGGTTGCGCGACCTAGGCGAAGGCTTCCCGATGGCTAGTGGAAAAAGATGCCCAAGCGTCGGGCGAAGAAGAAGACGAATGGCGAAGAAGATGGGCAGTGAATAAGACAATGAACAATTACTCGGAATCGCATCTCCAAAATGGGAATGCTCAAAATAACCCCTCCCCAACATTGGGGATTGCGGATGCTGGCAAATGAGCATTCAAAAACACATGCTAAAAATAAAATGTTTTTCCTAAACTCCTTGAGAAAGTCAAACCAAACAAAAATTTGAGTCATCATATTAATCGATCTCTCAATTAACCGATCAAACCTCACCATTTGTTGATTATAAGGAGTTGGTTTACTTATTTATGTAAACAGATCCATTTTTAGACATTTTTATATAGAGTTGGGCCTATTATTTCAACTCTTGTTAAAAGTGATGTATTTTATCAAACTAATTTATCCTTACTTAATCTGGCCGAGGATGTTGTCGCATCTATAAAGTTCTCTCTTGTGTTCTTTTAATAAATTATCTCTCAAATTGATTGGATGAGACAAACACGACGTTGGCCCAAAAGGCTTAGAAGAAAAAGGAAAATTCTTGCTTGTTGGCCAAGACAGGAAAAAAAAGAAAAAGAAAAAAAGAAGAAGCCGATTTTCGCCACTGACCGGCCGAAACAGCGTCGTGGAGGCCAAAACGATCACGCAAATTCGCGCCCCCCCCCCCCCAAAACGACCCCGCTCCGCCGTCGTTCAATCAGGGCCGCCGCGGGCGGCAGCGGTCCGAGAATCGATCGGGGCCGTCGGATGCGCGCAACTCCTCGATCATAGTCGAGATGAACGGCGACGCGCGGGCGAGCGTGCGCGAACAGGATGCGTCGTCTAGAACCTTCCGCTCGATCCCCATTTCTCGCCGCCCGTCGGGCTCGCGAATAAAAGGGCCGCTGCAGTTCCTCCTTCTTCCCTCCGCCATTAAACCCTAAACCCTAGCAGAGGAACCAGCTGCTCCGCCCACAAAGCTCCCCCTCCTCTTCTTCCGTCACTTCGGCTTTCTAGAGAGAGAAAGAGAGAGAGGGGAGGGATGGCCACCGCGGCTCTTCTTCGCTCCATGCGGCGTCGCGACGTCGCCTCCGCTCCTTTCTCCGCCTACAGATCCGTAAGTCTCTCTGCTCTTCCTTTTTTTTTTTTTTTTCACTTTTTTTTGTCAATTTCGTGCGCTTGAATTCGATTTCGGGTGGGGAGTTGTTGAGCTGAGATCGAAAGCGTCTGCATTTCTGCCTTGTTTTTTTTTCCTTCGATGTCGAGGTGACTAATCAGTCCGAGGCTTTCTGGGAATGGATTTTCGTTTCTTCGTTTGCTATTTCTGTTTTTCCTTCTTCTTCTTCTTCATCGTTGCTGCTTGAGTGTCTGGGGATGGTTCTTTGATCTTGCTGTGGTTACATCTCTGCGTCAGCTCTTTTTTTTTTTTTTTTTTTTTTGTTCTTTTTTACTTTCTGTTTTCCTGATGGAGATGCATGGAGATTTTTCGTGGGATGATCTTTGTCTATGGCGTTTTTCATCTGTGAATTCGGTAACAATTTTTTACTTAAAGATGATGGTTTTATCACGCTTACGATTGCACGCATAAATCCTTATGTGCCTGCACACCACCACACGGATGATATTAAGGGAGCTTTCAGCTAATGTCCGTGATTCACGAGAGTCGGATTAAGCATTTCGTTTCTCCGTGACTCCATATCCTCTCCGTTTTTTGGACAGAAGAACTCAAGCCCCATTTTTGTTTAAAGTTATTGTTTCTATGTTTGTTGTTCATTGGTGGAATGGCTTGTCTCGAATTTGTCTGGATGTGATTTCCTCATCTTAGATTGATTAGAAATCTTTGAATGGTACATGTTTCCTGTTTTTACAATCCTTGATGCATCTATCTATGGTAATCTTGCTGGGCTAGAAAGTGGACAATCATGTCATCATTAAAGACATTCCATTGTGCATGGGACTGTGAGGCTGAGTTGCACTCCGGTGATCTTCCATCCAAATCATGAACGGAAAATGAGTGGAATATGCATTCATTCGTTGTAGCATGCTCTTTCTACCTTGTGTCTTGGGTGGTCCTGGTCTGGCATGGCGAGTCTTATATGTGCATGACTTGAGGATTCTTCAACAATATTTATGATAATCATTCATGGCATCTCTTTTTTCAGTTGACTGGCCATGCCAAATCATCATGGACCGGCTGCCATACGGGTCAGAATTGGGCAAGTTTGTGCAGAGCATTCAGGTATAGAATAGATACATTTCTGTGTAACATTTGAGCTGTGAAGCAAGTAAGAAATTGACTCATCCTGTTTTCCGCCCATTCTACAGTTCAAAGCCAGCAGGGGGTGATGTCATTGGCATTGACTTGGGTACAACCAACTCATGTGTTGCAGTCATGGAGGGAAAGGTAAGAGCCAGAAGTACTGAGGATTAAAATTAGCTTGCTGTTTATAAATTATGATCTTTCTTCATTTCTGGATATCTTAGTTCAATGTTCAGACTATTAAAAATTGTTTTGCTCTCCTACAGAATCCCAAGGTGATTGAAAATGCTGAGGGTGCAAGGACGACACCATCAGTAGTTGCTTTCAACCAGAAAGGAGAGTTGCTCGTAGGAACTCCAGCCAAACGTCAAGCTGTCACCAATCCAGCAAACACTGTTTTTGGTACCAAAAGGTTGATTGGAAGGCGTTTTGATGATGCCCAGACCCAGAAAGAAATGAAGATGGTTCCGTTCAAGATAGTGAAGGCCCCCAATGGAGATGCGTGGGTTGAAGCAAATGGACAGCAGTATTCCCCAAGTCAGATTGGTGCTTTTGTTCTAACAAAGATGAAAGAAACAGCTGAGGCTTATTTGGGGAAGACAGTGTCGAAAGCTGTTATCACAGTTCCAGCTTACTTCAATGATGCCCAGAGACAGGCAACCAAAGATGCTGGCAGAATTTCAGGTCTCGACGTGCAGAGAATTATAAATGAGCCAACTGCAGCTGCACTTTCATATGGAATGAACAACAAGGAGGGGCTCATAGCTGTTTTTGATCTTGGGGGTGGAACCTTTGATGTTTCCATTTTGGAGATATCCAATGGAGTTTTTGAGGTATGTGTGGTTTTGACATGGTTTATACTTTTCAATTGCCTTTATAAGCCAGGGGTTTGTGGTGAAACTTCCATGCTTTTTTGTAGGTGAAAGCTACAAATGGCGACACTTTCTTGGGTGGAGAAGATTTTGACAATGCATTGCTGGACTTCTTGGTTAGCGAGTTCAAGAGAACTGAAGGAATAGATCTTGCCAAGGATAGACTGGCCTTGCAAAGGCTCCGGGAGGCTGCGGAGAAAGCTAAAATTGAGCTTTCATCAACATCGCAGACTGAAATTAACTTGCCATTTATCACAGCTGATGCTTCTGGGGCTAAGCATTTGAATATTACTCTCACTAGATCAAAGTTTGAGAGTTTGGTGAACCACCTGATTGAAAGAACTAGGAACCCATGCAAAAATTGTGTGAAGGATGCTGGCATATCCACCAAAGAGGTCGATGAAGTTCTTCTAGTTGGTGGAATGACTCGGGTACCTAAAGTACAAGAGATTGTTTCTGAAATATTTGGAAAGAGCCCAAGCAAAGGGGTTAATCCGGATGAAGCTGTTGCCTTAGGAGCAGCAATTCAAGGCGGTATTCTTCGCGGTGATGTTAAAGAGTTGCTTCTTCTAGATGTAACTCCTTTGTCTCTTGGTATTGAGACATTGGGTGGTATCTTCACTAGACTCATAAACAGGAATACAACTATTCCCACCAAAAAGAGTCAGGTGAGATTCCAAAGAATCAGGTTACATGCACATAGTTCATAGTGCCTTGAGTTGCAATATTTTCTCTTTTAGGCACTTTGAGAAGAAGAATGCTTGGGGCTTTGTTTTACTATGAAGGGTTTCAATTGACATATTCTTTTTAAGTGTAATAAATAGTGCATTGAAGTTTTGTCTTTCTGTTCTTGCAGGTCTTCTCCACAGCGGCAGACAACCAGACACAAGTTGGTATCAAGGTCCTTCAAGGTGAACGTGAAATGGCAACAGACAACAAGCTTCTTGGGGAATTTGAGCTCATGGGCATTCCACCTGCTCCTAGAGGCATGCCTCAGATTGAAGTCACATTTGATATTGATGCCAATGGTATCGTGACTGTTTCTGCTAAAGACAAAACCACTGGGAAAGAACAACAAATCACCATCCGTTCATCCGGTGGTCTGTCAGAAGATGAGATTGAGAAGATGGTTAGGGAAGCAGAGTTGCATGCCCAGCGTGATCAGGAGAGAAAAGCTCTGATAGACATCAGGAACAGTGCGGATACTACCATCTACAGCATAGAAAAGAGCTTGAATGAGTACAGGGAGAAAATCCCTGCCGAAGTTGCGAAGGAGATTGAGGATGCGGTTGCAGATTTGAGGAAAGCCATCGGAGGTGATAACATTGATGAGATCAAGTCGAAGCTCGATGCCGCCAACAAGGCCGTTTCTAAGATTGGACAGCACATGACCGGTGGTGGTTCAGATGGTGGATCAGCAGCCGGAGGTGCTCAGGGTGGCGAGCAGGCTCCTCCTGAGGCCGAATATGAGGAGGTCAAGAAGTGAAATCTCTTTTTTTTTTGGACTTAATCTCCATCTCCTTTTTAAGGAAGTGATTTTCTATTGAGGTATTGTATTTAAATGTTGGAGGAAAAAGCTTAGGAAATTTTGGACTGGTGACATTGGAAATAACCACCACATCCGCACTTCATTGTTCTGCAGAAAGTGAAAGTCATTAAATTCTCATTACCTGTTGTATTTGCTTAATGTGGTAAACTCTTCTTTGCGTGTGTAGAGCAGAGGGTTTTGGTGGCCTTTTAGCCTTTACATGTTCAAGCTACTGAGCAAAACTTTCGATGTCTAGGCTTTCATGGTCGATGATCTTTTCCGTTCCGAGGCTAGTGGGGTGAAAGATGAATTCCTTGTCTGCCACTGGCTGTTCAATTCTGTTGTTTGCACCGATTGTGAGGGATCTTTTGATTCAGTCAATAGTACCTGCTTCTGCAGCAGTTTAGTTTGGCCACCTGGGCAAGTGCCCTTCGGTACAGGTTCTATTTGAAGTTGGTTGCATCTCGTGTATTGCCTAGGATTGGAGTTCTTTCTAGCCTAGGACGGTAAATTTTCCATATAAAAGTTACCCTTTAAATCAAAGTAGACTATTCGTTGGAGGAATTTACGTAGTAGACCGCTCCCTCTCTCTCCCCCACTCTCAGCCGACGGGTGCTGGGAGCTTGCAACGAGCTGACAGTGAGAGTGGCGGGCTGCGCCGTGGGGTGTGGGGTTTGGCGGCTCGGTGTGGCTGCGTTGCACAATGGAGGTCGCCGTTCAGGTCGTGCGGGGCGAAGGGGCAAAATTTGCGAAGAGGGAAAATACTGAAGAAAGGGAGAGAGAAAAAAACAATATGAGGACGGTTGAATCGGGCTGTCTAAAGGCAGCTGCATGTTTTCGTTTCTTTTTCCTTTTTAAGAACAGAAATTTTGTTTTTTTATTCCAGGAACAAAAAAAAAAAACAGAAACGTGTTTGTTTGCGGTTTTGTTCAAAATCGATTTTTGTTTCCGAACACAAAAAAAACATAAATGAGAAACAAAAAAAAATTGTTTTGTCGTAAAAACACTTTTGAAAAACACTTCTTCTCTCTCTTCTCTTTTCTTTTTCTTTTCTTCTTCTTTTCTTCTTCTTTTTTCTTTGGCCGGTCGCCGGCTTCAACCATGGCCGGCGATCGGTCGTCGAGGACCGGCGAAACCGTCGAGGGTTGGCAACCTTGCCGGAGCGTTGCCGACCCCCGGCGACGCTCGGCCTCGCCGGATCTGGGCGAGGCTGAGCTCCGCCCAGCCAAGGCAAGGCCGAGCCTCGTTGGTGGCTGGGCGAGCTCGAGCTCGTCGGGGGCCGACAACACTCGGCCTCGTCGGATCTAGGCGAGGCCAAGCTCACCTAGCCATCGACAAGGCCGAGCCTCGCCCCACCATGGCGAGCCTTGCCGTGGCTGGGCGAGGCTGCCGGCCCCGTCGGCCGATTGCGAGCCGGCAACCCGCCGAAAGAAGAAAAAATAAAAAGAAAGGAAAAAGGAAAAATAAAATTAAAATATTAAAAAATTAAAAGAAACAAAAAAAGAACATAAATTTACCAAACATGTTTCTATTCATTTTTATTCTCGGAACAAGTTTACCAAATGCATCTTTCTGATAAAAAATTGTTCTCCGGAACAGAAACACTTTTTTCTATTTCTGTTCCCTGTAACAATTTTGGAACATAAACGTTACCAAACGCACCATAATTAGTCAGCTGATGTGTCCAACCCCAAATCTAAGATGGCTAAATTTGCCTAAAATTAGAATCTCAATCCCCTTTATTGCTTTTTGGGAAAATTTCAAAAAATGACCCGAAGTGTTATTGTTTTCTCAAATAAAAGCTCGAAATAGACTTTGTTTCAAATAATGACCTAAAGTGGCCTTAGTTGTTTCAAAGAAGGGCTTGGAATGACTTTAGTTGTTTCAAATAAGGACCCGACCTCGCCGATCGTTGATTGGCAAAAAATTTTGACCGGTCAAGAGTATTTTTGTCATTTTGCATTTCACCTTTCTTTCTTTCCTTTTTTTTTTTTCTAGTTCTCCTTCTTCCTCTTTGCCGGTGGTCGACCGGCCACCGTTGATGCCCACAAAGGGCTAAGTGAGGGTCGCCCCCGTCGGTGAAGGCCACCCATGCTGGCCATAAGTGAGGGACAGCCTCACTTGAGTGTGGTGACCCTCCCAAGGTTGACGAGGGTCGACCTCGCGGATGGTCCCAAGGCGAGGGTCGCCAGACCTAGGTGAGGCCATCCCTCACCTAGCCCTATGTGGGCATTGCCAATGGCCAGCTGGCCATTGGCGAAGAGGAGGAAGAACCAGCCAAAAAAAAAAAGAAAAAAGAAAAATGGCAAATGACGAAAATACCCTTGATTGCTAAAAAGACGGGTCCTTATTTGAAATGAACATAGCTACTTCAAGCTCTTATTTGAAATAAATATAATCACTTTAAGTCATCATTTGAAATAATATCCACTTTAGATCCCTATTTGAGAAAATGAAGGCACTTTAAGTCTTTATTTGAAATAATATCTACTTCGAACCCTTACTTGAGAAAAAGAGGATACTTCGGGTGCCTTTTTGGAATTTCCCCTTATTTTTTAGAATGAAATGGGTGGTCATCTGATCATTCTTCAAGGAGGAGGTACTAATTTGCATACGAAATTGAAGGCATTGGGGATGTGAAAAGGAAGCAGTTCTCTCATATTTGTTGGGCAAGAAGTGGCAGACACCTTGCTTAGAAACTTTGGATCTTTTTTTTTCCCTTGCCATTGTGTGATGAGATTGGCATTTTATGCTAATCACGGCTCTTGATAAGGAGTCTAAAAGGGTTAACATTGTCATGTTAACTTTGTGCAGATTACTCTATCTAAATGATTGGTAAAGATTTAGGCTAATGTCAAGCATATATCAATTCACTTATTTGAATGGACTCGTAAATTTTGCTAATTTCATCACGAATTTCTTTCCAGTTAGGTGTCGTTAAGCTCTAATCTAATATAATTTAAATGTTTCTTAGCTCCAATTTAATCTACACATTGGAAAATATGAATATTCTTGTATATCGGCAAAATATATATGTGGAAGCGTATTATCCATGACAGAAAAATCTCATCAGCCAGTCGAGAAGACGTCATCATCTCTTTGGTTTTCATACAAATGTGTCAAATCCCGGTATGAATCTGACCAAAAAAAAAAAAAAAAAAAAATCCAGGTAATGGCCTAGAATTGTAGGATGGACTGGACGGCTCCGAATAACGGGCCGGACTCTCAGTAACTAAGTCCGGCCCACAGTCCCGATCCAGAATTCATGGGCCGGTAGTGGACCCGAAATCCTTTCGGACTCAAATAATCCATCCACATGCCCCGCCTCCTCCCAAGAATTTGCAGCCTCTTCCTTAAAAAATTCAATGGTCCCCTAAAACCCTAAAATCAAAACTCTCAAGAACCCTCAAAGAGGAAAACTCAGCACCTGCTCCAACGAAAGCTTCCTTCTTCTCCTCCTTCTTCTTCTTCGCAGATTGTTGATCTCCGATGGGCACCAAGCGGAGCTCGAGCGGTGCTGAGGAGGCAGTAATCGACCGGGCGGAGAACGCCAATGGCGACGCCGCCGCCGCCGCCGTCTCCGTCGCCGAGCCGTCGAAGAAGAAGAAGAAGCTCAAGGAGAGCGGTGATTCGCCTGCCCCCGCGGCCGCATTGCCGAGCTCGGTGAAGCCCATGGAGAGGAGGAAGAACAGGAAGGCGCTCGACAAGGAGCGGCACCGCGCCGTCCCGGATGACCGGGAGCCGAGGCCCAAGCAAGTGGTGGCTGCGGAGAAAAGAGGTGGTGAAGAAGAAGGTGGTGGCGGTGGTGCCGCCGCGGCGGTTTCTACGAGCGGCAATCCGCTGCCCGAGTTTCACATTAGCGTTTTTGGGGACTTGGCGTCGGCCGACGCTTCGGTTCGGGAGGCGGGGTGGAGACGCTCGTGACGGAGCTGCGGGCGGTTCAGAAGGCGTACGATAGGCTCGAGGAGAAGGAGCTGGTTGATATTGGGGCGAAGTTGGAAGCTGAAAAGGATGATGGATTGAAGGACTGCGCGCCTTCAGTGAAATATGCTGTGCGGAGGCTCATTCGCGGAGTTTCTTCGTCGAGAGAGGTTGGAGTTGATGAATTTTTCTACTTTTTATCGAGTAGTTGCTCATGTATCAATCCACTAACTACTCTGTCTGTTTGAATAGGTATGCTTTGCACGAAATTAGAATTCTTGAGTGACTACTTGAAATCTATGAATGTAGTTTCTCAGTCTGTCTTTTGTTTCCAAAGCGACGCAGCGCATGTTTAAATCTGAATTCTGGGTAGATGCCCTGTTACGTTTGGCGACTCTTTTTTCAATAGTTGAACTTTAGCTTTGTGTAGCTCCATTTCTTCCTGTCATACCTTTCAGACAGTGGACGATTTGATGTGTTTTTTTAAACCTTTTCTCCTTTTTCTTATCGCATATACTTCGGTAAGATAGGACTTTCCCTCTTTTATTTAGGCTTCATATTGCTGATAGCCGTTTCTCTTGAATCCATATTAGTCTGGCTGTCAATTGATGAAATTAATCTGAGGACATACTTCTTTTGGGGCACAATAAATGAACTTTTTTTCCACAATATTATTGGTCGGTCCAATGTTTTGATGACTATAATACTGATTATTATCCCTCACATGATTTCGGTGTGTTAATGCAGTGCGCAAGACAGGGTTTTTCCTTGGGTTTGACTCTCTTAGTCAGTACTGTTCCTACCATTCGGGTGGAATCCTTGTTGAAACTTTCTGTTGACTTATTAGAAGTTTCTTCGTCGATGAAGGGTCAGGTAGCACTTTGTCCTTTTTATTCTTTTTGATGGATTCAATATTCCTTCCATTAAAACGTAACATCCTTCATTCACACTGCAGGAAGTGAGGGATTGCCTTTTAGGCCGTTTATTTGCTTATGGAGCCCTAGTTCGTTCTGGAAGACTAGTCAAGGAGTGGCTTTCTGATAAAAGTACTCCATATATCAGAGAATTCACTGGTCTTCTTATTTCCCTTTCAGCCAAAAAGAGGTATCTGCAAGAACCATCGGTCAGTGTTCTTCTGGACTTGGTTGAAAAGGTAATTTAAGCTAATGAGTTACTCAAGATTCTTATAGCTTATAGATTTTTTGGAACCATTTCTTCTTACACTATTGATGAATTGTTGTCAATCTAAACATCACCATGTAAAGCAAACTGATGTCAATCAGCACTTTCTGAAGAATCGTGTATCTATCGTTGGTAATGAATGTCTGCACTGGCATGTGTATGTGCTTGTTTACCCTGGCATTCTCAGATCTTTTATATTACTGAATTCCCCTTGGTTTGGTGTACTAGGCAACTAACTACTTTGGAACTGTAGTCACTTTACATTACATGATACTAAGTTTGGCATCTTGGGCTTGGCAGGTTGCAAGTGGATAAAATATTTAGAGAGCCGGATAAAGTTCTTTTGCTGTTGATTGTTTCCATTATCTTGTTGAATATGATATTATCATATATAATAGATAGATAGCTAGGGAAACCTTCTTCTTCTTTTTTTTTTTCTTTTTTCTGAAAGAGGGAGGGGGCCGCGGGGGCCGGGGGGTGGGTGGGGTTTATAGGCCTTGGCTTTTGACTGTTTTCATCTTCACTTGTTACTTTGCCGACAGACCTTGTCCCATTGGACCCCTTCCTAATCACTGGGCATTTGCTAAAACTTTCTATGCATTTTTTTTCCATGCATCAAAGAAAGGCCCCTAAGCCTATGCAGCTTCAGGGTTATTAGTATGTTTTCTTGCTTGGGGTAATTCTTTTGATCTGTTCTCTTTGTGGGAGTGGACAAGAAACCACGTGTGCTGGATGGAGGGTTTTATTCAGTCGAGGAGTGAAAACAAGGTGTCACACATGGCTCATGTATTTCTTAGTGATTTTGGATTAATTTCCTCGAGGTAGAAATGGAATGTGTTGCCTGGAGCCTCACCTATTTTCTCTCATGTTTTAATTGCCTAACTGTTGTCATACAGTTACCTTCTGAGGCCGTGATCAGTCATGTTGTTGGAGCTCCAGGCATTCATGAATGGTTTGCAGGGGCCACTGAAAGTGGAAATCCTGATGCATTGCTTCTAGCGCTGAAAATTCGTGAAAGAATTTCTGGTGATAACCCAGTATATGGAAAACTTCTGCCAAATCCATTTAGTGCCAGCAAATTTTTTACTTCAGAACATTTGTCTTATCTAAGCAATTGCTTCAAGGTAATTTTCAGATGTGTAATTTGTCCTTAGAAAATGTACAGGATAATTCAAATCATCATTATTGATCCTTTTAGGTTCTTTCCGTGCTCAATCTTGCAGGAATCTACATTTTGCCAACCTCGTGTTCATAGTGTGTGGCCTGTGCTGGTGAAACTTCTTTTGCCTGACCCGGTTTTGCAGGATGAAGATGCGGCAGCTTTCTCAGGCTCCTTAAAGAAGCAGAAAAAGGGCCGCAAGTCCAGTACTTCTGATGAAGACACTGCAAAGAACCTGCAGTGCTTTATTGAAGTTGTGATCGAAGGATCCCTTATGTTGTCATCACATGATCGTAAACACTTGGCATTTGATGTCCTCCTCCTCCTCTTCCCAAGGATGCCAGCATCTTTTATCCCACTTGTTTTGTCATACAAGATTGTGCAGGGTTTGATGGATATACTTTCAACAAGGGACTCATGGCTGTACAAGGTTGCACAGCATTTTCTTAAGGAACTCTCTGACTGGGTTAAGTATAACGATGTTGACGATGTCAAGAGGGTTGCTGTTATTGTGGCTCTGCAGAAGCATAGCAATGGGAAATTTGATATAATTACTCAGACAAGGACAGTCAAAAATCTTTTGGCTGAGTTCCAAACTAAAGAAGGTTGCAAGCTGTTTATTCAGAGCTTAACAGATATGTTCGTGGATGATGGTCCTGCTTCTGAGGAACCCTCAGATCAGAGTCAAACAACTGATGACAACTCAGAGATTGGATCAAATGAGGATAAAGATTCTATTTTTGCTGGTGGAAACACAGATTCCTTGAAGATTTGGATTGTTGAATCTGTCCCTGGTATATCGAAGTACTTGAAACTGGATTCCGAAGCGAAGTTTCAGGTGCAGATAGAAATTCTGAAGTTTCTAGCTGTTCAAGGCCTTTTTACTGCATCTCTTGGCTCTGAAGTGACATCTTTTGAGTTGCAAGAGAAGTTCAGATGGCCAAAAGTGGCTACTTCAACTGCTCTCTGCAGAATGTGTATTGAGCAGCTTCAGTTGTTGCTGGCATCTGCCCAAAAAGGGGATGGCTCACGCGATTCAGTGAATGCTGCTGAGCCAAGTGATCTAGGCTCTTACTTTGTTTGGTTCCTTTGCACCCTACGTAACATTCCTTCTGTTTCACTCTTCCGGACTTTGAGCGATGATGACGAGAAGGCATTCAAAAAGCTGAAGACAATGGAAACTAGGCTATCTAGAGAGGTAGTGAACTTTTCTTGAATCAGTTTGATTTTAACATTGTTCAAAAGATGTTATAGTGAGACTTAGAGTTTCACCATATCTCCTAACAAGGCCACACATGCTCTCTGAGATCCTTCATGCGATTTAATATCAAATTAACTGTTATTTGTATAATGAAATTCAATTATATCCTTTGTTGGTTCATCCCATTGGTACTCATATTGCAGATCTTTTGAATGCTTTGGTCTTGGCAGGAAAGGAGCAGTGGATCAGGCCCTCATGTACATAAATTGCATGCATTGAGGTACTTGCTTATCCAGCTACTCCTTCAAGTGCTTCTTCGGCCTGGAGAATTTGCGGAAGCTGCTTCGGAACTTGTTATATGCTGTAAGAAGGCCTTTTCTAGTCTTGATCTACTTGAATCATCTGGAGATGATGAGATGAGTGGTGGTGATGGAGCGCCTGAATTGCTGGATGTGCTTGTTGATACATTGCTTTCTTTGCTACCTCAATCATCAGCGCCAATGAGGGCTGCAATAGAGCAGGTGGGTGATCTATTCGTAGATTTTTGTTGGTTAATTTTCTTTTCCCATTATTGTTCTCCCTTTGAAGTCCCTAGAGTCAGCTGAGGTGAGACTTACTTTTTTGATACCAACTGTTCATTATTTGTTCTTTTTTATGCTTCTATGATATTATACATTGGCTTGGGAAGCTGTCCTGAATATCTCATCAAATCATCCTGTTAACTTTCTCGTGAAATCTAGAAATAATTCTTAGCTTTTCCTTCAATTGCAATTTGCATCATCTAGTTTCAAAATCTATGCTTTGAGCCATATATTTATAGATTTTTACATTTGGCACCTTGAGCTTTTAAAAAGACCTTCACTGCGTATTCTGCTGGGTTCAAACCAGGAGAACAGACTTGTGTGCTTCTGTGTGTACTCCTCTATTTAAATTATATGCATGGGACCCAGGGGATTGCAAAAACTTGTAGGGGTCAATGGAGAAACCTCAGACATTCACCTGTGCATTATAATGTGAAATGCAGGTCAAGAGAAAGTTGAGGAGGGACTTTTTCTTTTTTTCCTCTGATTTAGTTTTTGAAATCTTTATCGGATTGGAAAAAATTTGAAGTGTGCATAGTTCTTGCCAGAAAAGCATTCACGTTGCTAGTTAATGATAGCTGTCAGCGATAGTAAAACATATGAATTATTGCTTCTTATTTGCTTTTGATATAATTTTTAGGTTTTCAAACATTTCTGCTCTGATGTCACCGATGATGGCTTGCGGCGGATGCTACGGGTCATAAAGAAAGATATAAAGCCTGCCAGACATCGGAATGCAGAGAGTGAGGATGAAGATGATGATGATGAGGATGAAGACTTTCTTGGGATCGAGGAAGATGAGGAAGTTGATGAAGCCGAGACAGGTGAAACGGCTGAGACTGATGACTCTGAGACAGTGGTTGGAGATTTGGAAAGTGGTAGGGAAATTCTGGAAGATTCTGAGGAGTCTGATGGAGGAATGGATGATGATGCAATGTTCCGCATGGATACTTATCTTGCTCAAATTTTCAAGGAGAGAAAAAATCATGGTGGGGGTGAAACTGCTCATTCCCAACTTGTTCTCTTCAAACTGCGCGTTCTGTCCTTGCTGGAGATGTACCTTCATGAAAATGCAGGTAATGTACACGAACAAGCAAGACAGATAACAGAATATGTATTGTTAATGTTGTTTCTGCAGAAGAGCAAGGTTTTCGTTTCCTTCTTTTTCTTTTTTTCTTTTTTGTTAATGGTAGATTTAAGGATAGTGCTATCCTCTATAGGTTTAAAAATAATTTAGTTAGTCCTCAAGACGTGCTCAGTGGGCTTTTTGCAACCTTTTGCTATCAGCATTTTCAGCACATACTTTAGATGGAAACAGGAGTTTTCTTATGGTTCAAGAGATGAATCATATGAGGCAGTGAATTTCTTTGTTATTTAATGGATACATGCATACATGAGAAAAAATAGCTGCAGTCATTTGAAAAAGAAACATGAATCAGTCAGAATGTTTTCCTTAATGCTATTTTTTATGGTATGGAAATCACTTACCCCAACTTATGGAGGTGAAATGTTAGAGAAGTTGACAGGAAGATTGGACTTTATCATTGATATCAAAGACATCATTCTATTAAATGAAATCATTATTTTATGTAACTGTTGATTGTGTGGGCTGTGCAGGTAAACCTCAAGTTCTGATGGTGTACTCAAATCTGGCTCAAGCATTTGTCAATCTTCATAACGTGGAAGGTAGCGACCAGCTTGGCCAACGTATATGGGGAATTTTGCAAAAGAAAATTTTCAAAGCTAAGGATCATCCGAGAGGTGAAGCCATACAGCTTTCTTCTCTTGAGTCTTTGTTGGAAAGGAACTTGAAATTGGCTTCAAAACCTTTTAAGAGAAAATCTGCTGGTAACCCATCCAAGAAGCCATCTGCCTCCCGTAATCGACACAAAATGATTACTTCCCTTGCACAGAATTCAACATATTGGATATTGAAAATAATAGATGGAAGAAACTTTCAAGAATCTGAGCTGCAGAAGGTCCTGGATATTTTCCGTGGTGTTATGGTTGGTTTCCTTGACAGCAAAAAGTCACAGATAAAATCTGAATTTCTGAAAGAAATATTCAGGAGAAGGCCATGGATAGGGCAAAATCTTCTTGGCTTCCTTCTTGAGAAGTGTAGCTCTGCAAAATCAGATTTTCGACGAGTTGAGGCCCTTGATCTGATACATGAGATCTTGCGGTCAATGGTACATCCAAATGCAGATGAACAGCAGCAGGAGAGGTCAAAGAAATTAGTGAAAAGCCATCTGAAGAAGCTTGGTCACTTGATAGGGGAGATGGTAAAGAACATGCCGAAGAAACAGTCAAGGCGTGCTGAAGTCCGCAAGTTTTGTAGCAGGGTCTTTCAAATCGTGTCGACCCTTAACCTAACAAAGCCTTTTCTAAAGGATCTGGCCCCTGAGGCTCAAGCTGCCTGTGAATCTTGACTTAGTGAGCTGTTCACCAATTTCAGAAAGATAGAACGGTAACCAAAGGCATTTTAGCAGGTATTCATACAATCAGTTCATAGCAGATACCTGGAGAAATAATCTGTCACTCGCCAGGCCTGTACTTGATGCTAACATATAAGGACACACGAGTTTCGGCTGTTTGATCATTATGGGCACCAATTTTTGGCGGCAGCAGTCTTATATCCTCAAGCCTTGTTGCCTGCTGCGGTACTCGTGTATCCTCAAGCCTCATCGCTCCCAATAGAGTATTTGAAAAGTCGCAGCAGCGTCTCACCGCAGTCTAGTGGTGGTTGGTTATGGTTTTGTACTTCACTTTAGGAATTCATTTCTGTGCATTAAGCTTTTCTGAGTCCTATCGAGGTTGGAACTTTTTGGTTGCCAAATTTTGTACGAGGTCGTCAGCACGACTTTCATTTTGTTGTCTTGCAACTGATTAATTAAAATACGTTACGGCGAGGTTATAAAATCACATGTTCATTCGCATATTCAGTGCATATCCAGGTTCACTTCTGCAGTACCGTAATTTGAATGCCCCTTTTCCGAGCCATCAGAACGCACACGGCATTCCAACTGTCAGTCCTTGTCGTTCCTTGATGACAATCGATCCTTGCTGTTGGGGTTCTGGTGATCTAAGAATCAGCAGGACGTGCAAAATGGACGTTCTCCTCTCTTTTGTCATTGCTGAAAAAGTGTATGTTTTTATCGCTGTTTCAGCTTTATATTTGCTGATAAATAATGGTGGATTCAACGAGATAAAAAAGGAAACTTTACGTGTAGAAAAGAAAAATTAATTAACCGATCACTTTGATCTAAAATTGTTTTATTTTCTACTTGCTGATGCGATTGATAACACCCAAAGTCACATGAAATTGTTTGGGAACTCGCTTTCATTGGCAAGGGACAAAAGTACAGTTGCTTTCTACAAAGAAAGATATTTTACAAAGAGGTCTAGACGAAGGAAAGGAAATAAAACTAAGGGGGTCTTCGACCGAGGAAAGGACTTGGTCGTTCACCGCTTGTGTGTTTTGCTTTGCTGCTACATGAAGAGGAAGGGGTCCCAAGGCCAGCAGCACGTATCCAGCAGGCAACAACAGCATAATGCTGCAAGACTGTATTCTCAACACACAAAAATTTTAGAAAAAATGGGAAATCACCATATACATAGATAGATATAAACGCCAAATAAATAAAAGAACATATAGACAACTTCAAGAAAATCGCAGGGCCTGATTTTAAGTTTACCATGCGTCTAGGAACGGGATCGGTCCTTGGTGGTGGATAAGCCCCATAAGCATACGGGGGCGGCGCCATCACCGGAGGTCTACCATACACACCTGCGCACCAACCACGATGTATAACCATTAATAATTTGACGATGGCTAACGAAATTCGAGGCTTGATCTCTAGGGTGCTGAGAAAACAATACGAAAGCGCAAAACTAGCACGAAGGCGATGGAGACTGATGAGACCTGAAGCAGGATATGGATAAGCGTATTTGATGTCGCTCATCCTCGCGAGCGTTGGCCAAAGTCGGTCTCTTGAAAGATGAACAGCCCGTCCTAATATATGCTGAACTCGATCCAGAAGCTTGAAGAGTATATCGGGACAGGAGGAATCCAGAGGGATCCACGAGACCGCCGACCTGTGATTATTGTCGGTTTCTTTTCTTGGGTTGGCAAGGGTAATGATCAAGTGCACTTCTTGCAAGCATGGGACAGAGATGAACCAATACCAATCAAAAAAATTCAAAACGAAGTCCTGGCCCCAGTGTAGTCTAGTCGTATTGCGAACTGAAATGGGTCGGCCGTGGTTGAAGAGAAATGGTGGGCATGATTGTACACGAGTCTTTCGCCTATCTGCCTGTCGGTCAGTGCCTTCTTTGATCCCACCGCTTCATGCACGGAGCGATCGTGTCCCTAGGAAATGCAAATGGGAGGGGCCAAACTGGCCCAAGCATTCAATGAAAGGCTCGGAAGATGAAAGGCGGAGAAAGAAGCCCATTAGTAACTTGATCAACTCCAGATAGTGACAAGAGTCTAGGACAAGGAAAAGGAAGCAAAAAGCAGCTTTTCCTTGACCCAAACGGAAGAGCAAGTCTCTTTCTTTATCATTTCTTTATCTACTGATCGTGCCAACTGCTTGCAGAATACCCTGATTGACAAGTAAAAAGATATGTTCCGTCTTGGAATCACTCAGCCGGACGTATTAAGATATAAATATCTTGGGGATGTATTCTACTTAGCCCCTGATCTTGGAAGATATTCGGTCAATCAATTGTTTGATCAATTACTTCGAATGAATGTTCGACAGGCAGAGTTTTCTTGCAAATTTTTTATGTAACGATCGCGACCGTGCGTGGTCACTCCAGGCGAACTAACCCCCACAAAAGGGCGCCACGCCTCCTGCGAAGCATGTAAGCGAAACAGCGACGACTGATCAAGCTCATTAATCAATTCGGTAGCGCATCGCCCTAAGGAAAACGACTCCCATCCCTCACGCTGTCGTCTTTCCTTTTCCTCCTCTTTTGTTTTTGTATTTTTTCTTTTGGGGGGTTTTCGATGACGAAGGTGGTGGGGATCCAAAGGAGGTGATAAGAGCGCAAAACCATCGAAAAAGATGGCAACACGTGGAGATGGGGGAATATTTGAGCTGCCAAAAAACATGGTGCTGAAGCCTTCTCCTTTTCACGGGGTTGAATCTCTCCTTTTTTTTTAAGTGAATGCAACTGCTGCCCAATCCGCTGCACACCCGTCACCAGCAGACAGCATCAAGTGCCAAAAAATGCAGGGGAAAAAGATCACGCATTTCTAATCCTGTGCCCTTTGTTCGTTTGCTCGGAGCAAGAGAGTAAAGAAAAGATATTTGATCGCGGGAAGGAAAGGATCAACATGGGAGATCTTTGAGAGGGAGGTTTCTGTCTCTTGTGTGGCTTTCCGGTACAGATCAGACGTTGGCTCGAAAAAGACAGTCTTACTAATTTGCTAATGACCAAGGAGGGAGATTAGTTTGATTAAATTCCTGTACGGCTCTTTATGAAAAGCTCAAGCTTTTCTTTTTTATCAGGATGAAAGCTGAAGCTTTGTTTCAAATGATATGGTAAATAAACTCCGTGCCCTGTTCATAGACCAGAAGCTTCTTCTTCTCCTGTAGTTTTGCCTCATTGGATACCCAGTTAACATCAGCATGAAGTTTCATCTGTTGATAACAGAGCTCGAGAGAGAGAGAGAGAGACGAACTTTTTGACTTATGTGACTACTAGGACTCTCATCTTCCCATTCAGGGCCTGGCACCTATCTAGTAGGGGTCTGTAGATGCATAACAGGTCCATTGCTAACGATATACATCAACCACCCTCATTCTGTCCCTTCGTTGATTCTTGATTGAAGCAAGCTGACTCAACCTCTATTTCCTCATCTGACCTTTTGGCTTTTGGCGATAATGTTGCTGATCTTCCCACTAGGGGGAAATGCAAATCATGCACCAGAAACCTGACAAGGCCCGTTGTCAGCAGCTGCCACCTACACCATATTTGGGAAGTTGGGTACTTTGAGGCACCTAAAGATGAACATGGAACTTGTCCCCAAAAAAAAAAAAAAAAGATGAACATGGAAGTGCAACTATTCGGCAGTCACATTTAAACAATTGAAAATATCGCCATGGAAGATAGAGAGATAGAGAGAGAGAGAATTAAAAAATGGGGAAGTGGTGGGACCAGGATTGGAAAAATTAGGTCCTCAAATTTGGTAATAATCAGCCCTCCATGATCCCTTGGGGAGGAGTCTTCTGTCTTGCACATGCATTATTGCATCCCACTGGGTCTCCACAACCAAAGCAGAATACTAGGTTTCTCTCTCTCTCTCTCTCTGTGAAAGCTATCCAATCCATTTGACTTTTTCCCCCCTCTGATAAGATCAACCACAGGTGGGTTAATCAAAGGGTTGGTGCTTAATTCCAGGCTTGTGTTAGCTGATTCATCTAAAAAACCAATTTTTTTTTCATGCTCTTGGTGCGCTTTCTTGGTTGTGGAATCTGCTCACAGGAAAAGGCAAACAAGGTTTCTGACAGGCACAAACTCAGAGGCGGTTTTTGAGGGCATATCATGCTCAGGTAGATTTGAGATCTAAGCACTAAGCTGCTTCCACCGGATCGAATCAGAATTCAAAAGTTAGCAAGAAGAAACCAGCAAAAATAGAGAGATTATTAGACTATTATCAACAGAGTAAAAAGCTCATTCCGATCTCTGCACCAGTGCGTACAAAAACCCAGGAAATATACCATAAATATCAAGAAGACATCAGTAACTCTTACTACTATGCATAACTTACAACGGTTCTTGATTACATACCATACGACATGATCCATTATACCTTTCCTCTTGAGAATCACAGTGAACCTTGTGAAACTTTCGTACCAATCACCTTACCCTCCTGATTCAATACGGCACCACCACCCTGCCTCATGTCGGCGCTCACCGCTGCCATCCCCTGATATTGCGGCGGGGGCGGCACCACCATCCCTCCGGCCGCCGTGTAGAACACCTGCCTCCCGACACCGCTGTCGTAAGGCAACTGCGCATAGGCCACGGTGTCCGCCCCGCCGCCGCCGCCGCCGTGCCTCATGGCTCCAACGCCAAGCCCTTCCGAGCTGGCCGCGGCGACCCTGTGCAACTGGGTCTGTGGCGGCAGAGAAGGCGGGGCTGCTGCCGACAGCGGCGGCGCTTGGGATGGCGGATGGACGACGTTGTACACGGGCTGGTCCCGGTAGACGTCGGGAGAAACCCTTTGCGGGAGGGTGTAGTACCCTTGACCCGCCGCCATCTGCCGCACCATCTGCGGTGGCGCGTGGTATATGGTTCCCGGAGCAGGACCGGGGATCATGTACATCGGCTGCTCAGGCGGACCCGTCACAGCCGCTGGGAAACCACCCGACGGCTGCTTCTCCTGCTGCCAATACCCTGGAGGAGCCGTCGCAGCATGCGGCACAGCTGCCGGAATCGCCATCTGCTGCGTTTTCTCCTGCGCCAGCTTTTGCAAGTAGTAATTATCAGCTCCATAACCACCGGCATTCCCCACGTTGTCCTCGCTCTTCCTTCGGTACATGGCGGCTTCTTGCGCTGGGCCTCCGCCGCAGCTGATCTGCATCCGCTGCAGCTCCTGCAACTGGCGCTGTATCTCGAGCGGGTTCACCCCGTGATCCGGCGCCACGACCCGCTCATCGCGGGGAATCCCGACGCGACCCTCCTGGACGGCTGCCACCACCGGGTCCGCCACAGCCGCTGCCACGGCCGGCGGGGCGCCGGCGACCACCCCTTTGTCCAGCCCGAAGAGGAAATCGACATTACTGGGCGGGGGCTTGGCGGGCTCCTGGACGGCAGGACCGGAGTTGAGGGCCTCGACGAAGCGCTCCCGATCCGACTTGGGGTCGGCGGCGGCGGCGGCGGCGGCGGCGGCCGGATGGTGGGGGCTCTGGACTTGAACGGGGAAGAGGAAGAGGCGCATGCGGGCGGGGCGGGAGCAGGCGCGGTAGAGGCGGTCGTACTCGTGCATCATGTGCTCGAGGTCGTCGTCGGTGGTGACGGAGATGAGGGCGTCGAGGTCCTCGCCGGGGAGCTGGTACTTGAAGGACACGCCGTCGGGGAGTTCGCAGAGGGTGGAGAGCTTGGAGAGGAAGGAGGAGAGCTTGATGTGGCGGTCCACGGACAGGATCTTGGTCTCGCCGCCGATGTACGACAGCTGGTTGTCGTGCGGCCGCGGGTGGATCTTCCCGCCGTAGCTGCACATGAACTTGGCCTTGTAGCTCCCCCGCCGGACCCGGCGCCGCCGCCGCCGCTGTTGGGCTGCTGGTCGTCCCAGGGGGCGGCGTCGAAGTCGATCTCGCGGGATCGCGGCGAGGAGTTGCCGGAGTCCGGATACGACGGGTACGCCGGATACGCATCCATCTCTCCTTCTTCTTCCTCCTTCACTTTCTTGCTCGCTTGCTTGCTTTTAGAGAGAGAGAGAAGAAGGAATGGAAATGAAGATGAGCAGGAGGAGAGGAGGAAGATGTTTTTTTATTTTTAATTTTTTTCTTTCCTCGTTTCTTCTCTGAAATATATATATTTTTTTTGCCTTTTCTTTCGGGCAATGATAAAACGACGGGGACGGTTCGTGGATGCGTTTTCGCCACCCAAGTGGGTTCGAGACACGTGGATGAATCGATGATTGGACGGAGTTGGGGGGGGGGGGCGTGGGAAGTAAGGTCAGAGCAGGCAACTGACCGAATTTTCTTCACCGAAAACGATTGGCAAGAAATAAATGAAATGCGGTGCCAAAAAAATATAAAAAAAAATGGGATCTTTAGTTTCGATCATTCATTGCACAATTAAGTGGGGTCTTAGCGTCGTTCAAGCCGTTAGCGATGGACACCAGTAAAATGCATAGAAATATCTTATGAGATGGGATTTGAAAGAATGTAGATACAAAATCGATTATATATTGTTAAAACTATTATGCACACCGGCCTCAAATAATGCATCGAGATTTGAAGATTCAAGAGCCATGCCATCAGTTGAGATCATACACAAAACATGACAAGACGGTCTCGAGAGTTACTATTAGCTATTCCGCATACTGAAAGTGAGAAGAAGGGAGTCATCACGTACAAATTTATACGGTCCGTAAGAATTATGCATGTCGGCGTATTCATTAAACCGAAGGTAGATGGAGGGTTAGATGCGGCGAGACCACCTCTATTTCGATCCCACGTACCCAAATTTCGCGGGTCAAATCATGGGGGCCGTCACCCAGATGGATTCGAAGATTGGATCGGACGGCGGACGCAGCTCCATTCAGATGAGGGGGACTAGCCGTGACTTTTGGGGCAAAGTGGTGGGACCCCCCTCCACAGAGGAGAGACGTGGGCTGACTGGGATTTTTGCACTAAGGATTAAGGAAAAGGGGGAGGCCTGGAGGATCTCTGCCCTCTCGTGTCGTGAAATTCTCTTCTTCCCGTGTGTGAACGCAACCGGCGATGCCCGGTTCCCGGTTGGGCCCAAGTCGTAGTTGGGGCCACGAACCCAGAATTTTCTCCCCAATTCTGGGCCCCAGTGGGTCCCACCGTCTTGAGCAATCGGATTATAAATAAAAAAGACAGAAAAGCTCGGGGCATTTTCATTTTCATTTTCTTTTTAGGGAGTGTGATTCGTTGAAAAAAGAGTGCGCAGTGGAAATCCGATACCTAGATAAGATATTGTAAAGAGGAAATTCAAGTCTTAAACTCGTCAACACATTCAATTTGACTCACATTCACTTAAACTTAAACTAATAAATTATTATTAAATAATTACTCCGCTACATGCATGATCTGGAAAAGACAAACTTAATATCGATGTCACACTTGAGGAGTTGAGATACACATACGAATCGTGTTAGAGTAAATGTCAAATCATATATAATGGAGTTATTGATATATCTTAATTGGGTTATAACTCATTATTGGCTTAAATTTTTAAGTGCAAAGTAAATCCAATTGAATATATTAACAAATTAACAAATTCAAACTTAAAATTCATTTTCCTGATCTCTTTTAGGCAAAGGCATCATATCTTTTCTTCATGTTCCTAACATGATTAGTATATTCTTACTTTCACTGGTTTCAAAATTCTCCCTTGAACTAATTATCTTGCTTTTCTCCCCCATGATAAAACAAAATCGAATGTTGCAATTTGAGAGACTTTGGATTTTAGGAGGAAAAGCTAGAGCAGTAAGCTTTGCGGCAAGCAGTACAATGCAATCGATCATGCCATAAGTCCATTTTCATAAAAAGGAAAATCTGGGTTATTGATGAAGACTTTCAGTGAACAAATTATTTCACCAACATGAATGTAACTATGAATTTCTTCACATGAAACATGTAATGCCTAAGGAAAAAGGACAAAGGACAAAGGAAACAATATGATTTTTTTCTGAGATTGGTGCGTGCGTCCCAAAATAGACGCAAAGAGGAAGTCTTAATCATCGCGTCTGGACAATAGTCATTGATTACATAGGACAAATTCGAAGTTGGTGCGCATGGGCTCCAAGGAGTCTTCTCTTTGCAAAAATTCCTACTGCGCGGTTGTGTAACAATTTCCGAGAATTTACCCAAATATTTAAGGCGTGCAGGCACTGTATTAAAAAAAAAATCTGGCTTTTTAGATAACACAAGACGTAGTTATTTTAAGAAAAAAATTAACAAGAACGATTAGTGTGTACTGCACTATTTGAATATAGAATCGTGAAAATATATAAAGCTAGTGTATATATAGACAGAGTGTTTCGAGCACAAAATAATTTTTATTTCATTTTTTTTGCGTAAAACAACAAAAAGCAGGTCCGTATTTGTAAGAAACTTGGAAGCACGGCCTAGCTAGGCAAGGAGTAGAAAATGAAATGGTATTTCGAGACAAAAATAAAAGTTCTGTTTAAAGTGAAATCTCACCTTACACTTGTGGGAAAATATTGCTTGAAATGGGTTAAACAATGAAATCGGATCGAGTAAAAAAACTCGGACTTTGAGGTGTGATATCACTTTTTTTAAAGATTTATTTACCCCACAACGTTAATTGGCCACCAAAGAAAATCCTCCAAGATACAACAAAGTCTCGGATTTTCATTTATATTTCATTTCCGAAATTCTCAAATTAAAAGGCAACCTTTGAACTAAAAAATAAAAAATAAAAAATAAATAGCAAGGGATTAATGCTAATTAAACCGTGGGCGCGCGGGCGTGCTAAGTGCGCCAAATAATCGCATGCGGGTATGGTGGGGTATAAAATTAATCACTTCTTTAACTACAAAAGGAAATCCCACATATTTAAACTGACCCATCTGCTCCCACCTTTTCTATGTGGGACAAAGTAAAAAGCACTCATTTTGTTTTAACAAACAAAATTCCAACACTTGGTTCATCTCAAGTTTATATGAAAGAGAGCTCAATACAGTTTTCTTTATTACTAACGAGTTATTAATGTAAATCCATAAGTAAAGTAAACAAAATGAAGCTTTTCGAGCAATGAGGGATAATGAGAAAGCACAGAAAACTAAGTTTACTTTTTCCACGACATACCTTCCATGAACGCAATCATGAGCTATGTGTGTGTATGATCTGTAACTTCACGAAAAATTATCGACCGTAGTGTTTATTTTCTGAATGTTTCAATTAAAATATGATGACATTACTGAATGTTTTAGTGAATATGATGGAATCGAATTGGGTTTCCCATTTCAATCAATTAGACTCGGGGAAAAACTCACATAAAAAAAATTTCCATTCGGCATTTTCTGGCTTGATTGATTGCACCAATATCCAATCAATCGATCAAGCAGCTACACCAATCGAGTGACAACAACATAAAGTCGTTATTTCGCTCGCGGACGAAATTTCACGGTCCGGTGAGACAAGAACCGTGATGGGATTTCCTCTCAATTCATATCTTCAAGCTTTATGAACGTTATTGCTTCACTTCAACATACATACAAAGACAAGAATGATGGCCAACTTGACTTATATCTGAGAATTTTCAACTATTGTCCCCATGTTTCATTTCTCAAATGGTTTCCTACATGCACTATAGATCCTCGTTGCTTCCACGGCAACCCCAGATTGGTCTGAAATCTGATGGTCACGTACAAGAAAAAGAATCCGATTTAATATATAGGTTGATCCAAAGATTTTTGTGCATTATCTCTACTTGACAGTGATCAACCAAACCCTAATGATATTTCTTCGGCTTTGGCGATAATACAGGCCCACCAGATTGCTTTTCCCTCAAGATACAGGCTTGACTAACAATAGTGCGGATTCTCTATTTTATCATGATTATTGTAACCTTTTTTTTAATTATTAGAAGATGGATGGAGACAGATTAGAAGAGCTTAGTCGAACGCTGAGTAGGTACTACAAAGCTAAGCTATTGACTTCGAAGGACCCGCAAGGGGAGAGGTTTGCACAGGGATCGACGAGGATCTAGCTGTCTTCGTACTAATCACAGGCGATGACACAGATGTTTCCACTGTCGTCGTCAAGTTATTTATGGAGCGCATGTTCCGTTTGACCAAGCTCTAGCTAGCATTCTCACTTGTTCAGGCAGTAATGGCCCTTCCTTCTGGGGCCATGCACATGTGAAACTAGTTTCATGGGATGTAAAGTAGTTTGTGTGCTCTCGTGCCTCACGAACTTCATTTTATATAGAGGAAAATTATACACAAATGATCCATAAATTTTTGCTCAATATGCATTGTGTTCTATGAATTTTTATTTATTTAATGTTATTCTTGAATCTTAGCTCAATGTGAAATGTGATTTCTGAATTTTTAATTTATTGGATATAATCTATGAAATTTTATACATGTTTAATTTAACTTTAGAATTATATGAAGATATTTAATATTATCAAGGGATAATATTGGGCCAAATTTTAGAGATCGCATTACACATGGAATCAAAATTTTGGATACTATTCGTGTCGTTATTTTCTCTCACAAAATGGGTCTGGCTTTCTTTTTTTTTTTAAATTTTTTTTATTGCAATTAAAGTTGTCAACCATCTATCTACGCTAGATCTTGTTTCACCTTTTTATGCAGCGTTGTTAGTGCACTGAGGCATTAAAAAGAATATGGGGTTGCAAAGTCTCTTCATCGCGAAGAGACTTAACACGTGATTTGTCGGTCTTCCGAGATTAATGCGAGGACCATTAAGGTTAAGAGCATGCTAAACAACCGACCCATCACACCGTCATTATCATGGGGGAAAAGCCCAAATTGAAGGGATGTGAGTGATTAGAGACTTTGGGTTCAATCCTTGAATGATGACTCTACAGTTCAGGCTTTACAGCATGTTCATTATCATGAGAACTCGAAACGTATTAGAAGTGCTATCGATGTCACGTTTGAAGGTTGTTCCATTTTAGGCTTGCAACTGTACAAGTGAATCGATGGAATATGGAATCAAAGTGAAGTGCAGGAACTCATTAAATTCAGACGAAGTCCACGACGAGAATGATGAAGGCGTGTTTGAGCCGCGTACGGGGTTTGAGGGGCCGGCTGAACTGCCCCGCTCTTTCCCTTTTAGAAAATATCGCAGGAGAACAATTGTTTATCAGGTTTTGGAAGACGTATCGAGACTAGTTTATGAGAATCTGTCTGTAATGATAGGATAAGATCCGTTGAGGAGCTCGCTCGCAGTGCATTTCGTTGCGACACTTGATAACGAGTGTCGTAGTCCGTTCTGGACATGGACTTGCATCGTTCTTTTTTTTCCTTGCACCATTTCCCACGGCAATATTTTCTTCTTTGGTCCCTCCATAAGTCAGTCAAGACAATCATCACATGTTCAACCTTGCTCCTTTATTGCTGCAAGGTTTGAACTTTGAACTGTGAAACACGCCAGCGAGCGGCCGTTCAATTTGTTTATGTTTCATTATTTTTATTTTTATTTTTTTGACAAAGGAACCTTTCCGTTGAATCAGTTTACTTAGCAGCTGATATTTTGCTCCTCCTTTTAGTAGCTAGCACTTAAGGGACGTTTGGTTCACACACGGACTATAGGGTTAAATGAACTCCAATTAGTAGGTGCATTTCTTTTGGGTGTGATTGGTAAGTTTCAAGGAGATGATGGTAATTTTGGATATAAGCTAGCAATTTCGCGTTACCCGACTCTTATTATTTCATTAATGACTTTTCTGATCAAGTTGGTAAATTGAAGGATTTGTAGAATCATCTCTGATCCGGCCCACTGAGGGGGAAAGTTGACATGTTTACCATCAGGGATGAGGGCAAGAATTAACAGGCAAATATCATATCATACAGTTTACTACAGGAGTAAAGCTATTAGCCAAGCAAGAAAACGGACAAAACTTTGGCACATCAATTCACCTGATATGAAAGTGCTGGCTATTGAACTCAGACAAGAACAATGATGAGATGATTTGATCAATTACCAAGAGAGATAACATTGATTATCATACATCCATCAAAGTCAAAAACTTAGCAACGAATCAGTTGAAGTTGAAATGAAAGTGCAACCGAAGCGTACCATCTGGCCTTGCTTGAGGGTCTTACTTTGGGGATAGGCTCGGCTTGAGTTTGGAAGGATTTTGACTTGAGATGTTTGTTTCCGTTTGAAGTTGTACTTGAATTGGAATTTTGTAAGACCTTATCACGCACCACGCCTGGAGTCTTTGCACTGCTCACCGTGAAATCAGATCATTCTGATTTACGACTTTGTTTGATTTCTTGAGTCAGTTCCAAGCATGCTTTAAGCTGTCTTATATATGAGACATTCTTGGAAATGTCCGCAGCAGCTTTGTCCTTTTCACCTTCCCTTTCCAGCAAATGCAATGTTATCTCTTCGGGTGAGATCCTTGATTAAGAACAAGCAACTAAAATGAGGGGTGGAGCATATCAAGGAAAAGTGGAGATCAAGACGAACACCTATAATCAAATCTCACCGTGAAGATTGTATACTGCCGGACCAGTGCAGCTGCTCGACTGTGCTTTTTTTATGTAGTTGAGTAGCTTCTGCTGGGAGCAGAGTAACTCCTGCATTGTCACCGCTGTCTTAAAACTTTTGGTCAACATGGTCCAGTTTAGCTTGGACTATTGAAATCTTCGAGTAAATAGACATGAGAATTTTGTTTTGGGCAAGTGCGTTCCCGGAATGCCAGCTTAAGACAGCTTCTACCGAACTTTTGGCGTTTGGCGGTATTTGCCATGTTTGTCAGCGAATTCTGCCCCTGGGGGGAAATGTACGCGATTGTCGGCAGGTGGGAACATGAATTTGGGTGGAAGGACTGGATTTGGTGGTCAAACCTCACTAGCACAGGGGAGTTGTGCAGGTTTTGCTTCAGAAGCGGAATGCTTTCGAACCCACATGACAAGGCAAAGCCGGCTTGGCTTCTCTGACGGTGTCACTCTCCCCTGGGATGCCAGTTTGCCGGGGGAAGTACACCCCAAGTATCAAAATTTGACACGGGGGAAATATAAGTGGCAAAATTTTCAAAATATATACTTAGGTATAATTTTTTTTTGGAAATTAAACACTTAAATGCCAAGATTTCAAAAATCCTATGTGATGTTTTTTAAATAATAAAAATGGTTTACGTGGCTCGCCAGAATATTCATTCAACAATCAGTGTACAAAATGACGTGGTTCCCCCCCCCCCCCAATTCATTAATTAAATTCAATTAAAAACCTAAATTAAAAAAAGAAGGCAGCATTCAACGAAGGCCTCATGGCTCTTGTTGTTGCCGCCCCACCATTGTTGGAAAGGGCCAGTGAGGGTCGGCTGAGGTCGTCGACTTGGCCAACCGTAGGCAAGGGGTCACAACCTCCCCCAAATCCGGTGATGGTTGTCGACCCTTGCCTAGAGGGGCCAAGGGCCGCCACTGGTTGTGGAAGGGCTAGGCAACAACCTCACCCTAGCTAGCGGTGGCCCTTGGCCTGCCTAGGCGAGGGTCAACAAGCCTTGCCGGATCTATGGGAGGGCTGCGACTTCTTGCCCTAAATCTAGGCAAAGGCCATTGGTTGGCTAGGGTCGCCAGCCACTAGCTAGGGCCTGGTGATCCTAGCTAACCCTCACACCATTGTCACCAACCCTTTTCGGTGATGGTGGGACGGCCGCAATGAGGGTTGTGGAGGCCCTCGCTAAACGCTACATCCTTTTCTTTTTTTTCCTTTTCTTTTTAAATTTAATTTAATCAATACATATATTAAAACTCAAAGTTGGGGGTAAACCAAAGTTGTTTTGACCTTATTTAGTCACATAAACGCCGCATGGATACTTTTTTTCAAAAGAATTGTCACGTCAGTAAAAAATCTTGCTATAAAAAGTCACACGAGCCATTTATTCAGAAATTTTTGCTATTGGCATTTAAGTGTTCATTTCTTCTCCAATTTTGGCATGTAAGTACACCTTTTGGAAGTTTTGGCATTTATATGTCCACCCATGTCAAGTTTTGATACTTAAGGTATCCGACACTCATTTATTTTGTAGTTGAACTCTTTCTAAGGCTCAGGTTGGTACAAGATTATGTGTCAAGCAGTTGATTTTAGGATCACATTTGACTTATTGAGCATTGAAACCCGTTTCTTCCCTAGGCATATTGCATGGAGGTCTTATTAGGATACAAGTGTGTGGAGTTGTGTTAGAGAAGTCTCATTTCAAAGAATTATTATGGTGTGGAGCAATTAATATATCCAAATTGGCCCATAATCATTAACCAAAGCTTTTGAGTGAAGCTTGTTAATATAGACTTGGGCTTTGTCTTGGCCTTCTATCTACGTGAAGGTATTAGACTTCTATTGTGCACTCCCAATAAATGGTATGATAACCGATGGTTGTAGTTTTCAGGCAAGTAGGCTCTATGGTGTAGCATAGTAGGCTCGTAGGGATTCAACTTCAGATGGTTGATGCACAAAGAAACCTAAATTAAAGGGGAGAAGACTTAACACTGAGCACACATGTAAGAAGAAAATTGTTAAGATACACGCATGTGAATTATGTTAGAGAAGTCCTACATCGGAGAATTGATATGACGTGAAACAGTTAATATATCCTAGTTGATCAATAACTCATCAGTTTTAACTTTTAAGTGAAAGTTGGTCAAATTAAATATATTGACAGATTCAGACTTGAGCTCTCTCTTGACTTTCTTCTCACGTGAAGGTATCAAATAGTAGGTTGTCTCAGCTTGTGATAATGCTACCCTTGCTCAATAGGTCTTACCACAGGTGACCATAGCCCTAGGAAGACAATGGTGATACATAAATCAATATTGTAGCTCAATAGGTTTGACAATAGGCAACCCCTACCTCTAGGAGGACAATAGTGATATAGAAATTGACAATGGTGATACATAAGTCAATATTGTAGCTAAATAGGTTTCACAATAGGCAACCGCCATCTCTAGGAGGACAATGGTGATATAGAAATTAATATCAAATTCAATGTCAGTGATCTCGTCACTTGACTATCCAATGAAGTTTACTTGTCCATTATCTTAATAAAATATTTAAATACAAAACCACACATTTTATTTAAAAGTTTAACTTTTAGAATAGTTGACAATGGATTTATAAAATTTCACATGGTACCGGAGTAAGAGATTCCGAATTCAAATCTTCCTAAATCTCATTTGTTTATCCAATTAAATATATTCATGCTTAATAGCAGATAAAAAAAAATCAAATAAACCGTGAGAGAGAATAATATAATATTTAAATATTAAATCATGTTTTCAAATAAAAACTTAAACTTTTAAAATAGTTGGCAGTAATCTTACAAAGGACTATTCATACATTTCTAGCTAATTTGACATAGGAAATTTCACTTACAGCTACAACAAGTAATTTGATACATCATTTGATCCATGTACAGAGTTTTCCACAGGGAAAATGTTTTTTATTCCGGCAACGCAGCATGGGCACAATCTTGATCAGCACTTGAAGAGCGTGCATCTGCATCCAAGCCAGGGAATGCACACCAACTACCTAGCCGATAAAAGGCTTATATAATGCTTTAATCGGAAGAGTGGTCAAGCTGGAGCTAGGTGTGCGAGTTCAAAATCCCTAATATCTCTTATAGTTATTCATACTCGGCAAAACAAGACTCGAAATCCCGAGATGACGAATCATGAGTCAATAGCTCCCCGGTCGCTGCGGGTGGCTGCGGAGTTGCAGAGAAATCACATTCTGATGAGCTGCATTCTGGTGAGAGAACTGGCAAAGATTCCTATTGTCACAGAAAAAAAGAAAAAAAAAAAGAAAAACAAGAATAATATTAGTTCCCTAAACATGATATAATGATCTTTAACGGGCACCATTTTGATGCTTCCTCGACCTTCAGAATCTTTTCAGGTACTGTGCTTTTGGCAGTTACTAATGCATTGGAGCAACTTGTGTTCATTTCATTGGGGGTGTTGCAGATACTTCTGCTACCTTCTTGGAGCATAAAATGGGTCTGGCTTTCTTTAGCTTTTTTATTTTATTTTATTGCAATTGAAGTCGTCAACCATCTATGCTAGATCTTGTTTCACCAGTTTATGCGATGATGTTACTGAATGGGGAATTAAAAAAATACGGGGTTGCTAAGTCTCTTCGTACCAAAGAGACCCAATATGTGATTTGTCAGTGTGCCGAGATTAATGCGAGGACCATTAAGGTTAAGAGTATGCTAAACACCCGACCCATCACTTGCCATTATCATGGGAAAAAGCCCAAATTGAAGGGATGTGAGTGAGTAGAGATATGGGTTTTAAACCTTGAATGATGGCTCTACAGTTAAGGCTGTACAGCATGTTCATCATCATGAGAACTTGAAACATATTATAAGGGCTTTGGTGTTCTCCATTGATAGGAAATAAGCAATTCTCTCTTTCACATGTCAATTCCTGTGTGAAGGTTTTTTTATGCAGATTGCAACTGTACAAGTGAATCAATGAAAAGTAAGCAAAAAAAAAGTGCTGAACTCATTAAACTCAAATGAAGTCCAAGCCATGAATGATGAAGACGCGTTTGAGCTGCGTGTGGGCTTTGAGGGGCCAGCTGAACTGCCCCTCTCTTTACCTTTTAGAAAATATTGCACGAGAGCGTACTCGACTACGATTGTTTATCAGGTTTCGGAGGACATATCGCGACTAATTTACGAAAATCTGCATGTAACGATAGGATAATTTTTCATCCGATGTTGAATGTATATGTGACTCTTTACAATGCATCACATTGCAACACTTGATTTATTAATGTTGCATTTAGTCCGTTTTTGACTTAGACTAGCATTGTTATTTTTCCTTACACCAGTTCCCACGGCAATCTTTTTTTTTCTATGGTCCTTCATAAGTTAGTCAGACTATCATCCCATGTTCAACCATGCTCCTTTATTTCATTGATTGTTTGAACCTTGAAACATGCGAGCGAGCAGTCACTCTATTTGTTTATGAATTTCATTATGTATTTCTTTGAACCAGCCTACTTAGCAAGCTAATATTTGCTCTTATTTGTACCCAGTACTTGAAGTAAATTATTTCTAGCATTCTTTTTGCACATCAGCTTTCAGACATGGACTGCCACATTTAATGAGCTCGATTAATAGGTGCATTTCTCGAAACTTCTAAATTACCGATAAACTGAGTTCATGGTTTCTTCACACTTGATTGCTAATATTTTGAGGAGGTAATGCTTAAATCCAAAATAAGATAGCAATTCTGCGTTGCTTAGCTCTTTTGTAGTATCATCTCTGATCTGGCCTATCATGGGTGAAAAATTCACAAGTTTACCATCAGCAAGTTGAGGGCAAGAATTAACAGGCAAATATTAACTCAAAACAGTTCCCTGAAAGGGGTACAACTATTAGCCAAGTTAGAAAACTGACGGATTCTGGCATATGAATCAGCAATGACATACGTTTTCTTTTGCAGCACAATAACAGCCATGTCAGATTTTTCATTCTTGTTGTATCTCAACACACTCGTCCATATAGTGAAAAAAGTGTTAGATTCCATTAGCAAACATGCACCGACCAATTCACCTGATATGAAGTGCTCGCTATTGAATTCAGACATGAACCTGA
The DNA here is from genome assembly GCA_016097545.1 of Eucalyptus victrix. Lineage (NCBI taxonomy): Eukaryota > Viridiplantae > Streptophyta > Magnoliopsida > Myrtales > Myrtaceae > Eucalyptus > Eucalyptus victrix. The sequence continues at coordinate 10,745,298 of CM027843.1, forward strand.
TTATCATAAATAAAAAAGAGAGACTGCATTAATTAGCAAACATCCATCAAAGTCACAAACTCAGCAACAAACCAGTTGAAGTTGAAACCAACTATCTGGTTTTGATTGAGGGTTTTACTTTCCGGTTTGGCTTGGCTTCAGTTTGGAAGGATTTTGATTTGAAATGTTTGGTTCGGTTTGAATTTGCACTTGAAACAGAACCCTGCGAGCACTTATCAGGCGCCATAATAGGACTTTTTGCACTGCTCGCTGGGAAAACAGATGATTTTGATTTGCTACTTTGTTTGATTTCTTGAGTCTGTTCCAAGCATGCTTTAAGCTCTCCCATAGAGAAGACATTCTTGGATATGTTAGCAGCAGCTTTGTCCTTTTCACCTTTGCTTTCCTGCAAATACAATGTTTATCTCTTCAGGTGAGATTCCTTGATAAAGAACAAGAAACAAAAATGAGGCGTGAAGCATATCAAGGAAAAGCGCAAATCAAGACACACACAGATAAGCAAATCTCACTTTGTCCTTCACCTTGGATACTAGTCTAACAGATGGTTTATTTTGTAGATGGACTCTGTCTCGACCTCTAGAAGCTTGGATTGTTACTGGCTCACGTGTTAAGCAGTTGATCTCCCCATAATTTTCGACTAATCCAGTCACCTTGGCCTTGGATGCCAGTCCATGTCCATTATGTAGTTGGACTCTGTCTCGACCTCTAGAAGCTCGGGTGGGTACAGGAGCACGTGTCAAGCAGTTGATCTCAGGATATTCTTCAATTGGTTGAAACATGAAAATAGGAGCAATATTTTGTTCCTGTGAATTGTCTTGAGCATGAATACTTGTTTCTTCCCTAGGCCTATCGTCCACAAGTCTGATGGTAGGTTGTCTCAGCCTGTCAGCATGCTCCCCTTGCTCAATCGGTCTGTCTGCAGGCAGCCCCCACCCCTGGTAGGACAATGGTGATACAGAAGTTAATATCAAATTGAATACCGGAGTTCTTGTCACCTGACTATTCAACGATCCAATTTTTTTCCTTTTTTGGTTGGAAATCCAATGATCCAATTAACCAGAGAGGAAAGTACATTTGTTGCAGGAAAAGAAACCGATAAACTCCCATTGATACACTCCACATAGGCACACACAGTCCAACATGATGCTACAGTGCATGTTGAGAATGCTATCAGAGTAATTCAGAAGATACTAACTGTCCAATCCACATTATCTAAGATCCATATAACATTTCCCAAAAAGACCCAAAAGAAAGTTTACCTGTCCATTATCTGTCTCAGGTTCTGTTCCACTACTCTCTTGGCAAATTTCATCCATGTTCCAGTCAATAGCATCTAACATATAATTGATTAATCCATCCGTCTCAATCCTATTGATCACATCTCCTTGCTGGTCAGATTGATTCAAATTGTCATTTGCAATATGGACATAAGAAGGAGCCCCCATGTCAATGAGATGTGGATTAGAGGAGAGGTTCAGATTCATTGGTGGGCGTAAGGCCTCTGCAAGTTGATCCATCGTGGCTTCGATAATGTTCTGTTTATCAACGAAGTAAACATTGGTTATCAGCTCCACCTGATGAGCTTTCACACTGAAAGCAGACCACAAGGCATATTAGTGCTGACCTCTGGAATGTTACTCCATGCTTTGTCATTGCCTAAGTTCATTAACAATGATATTGATCCAGCTTCAACAGAGGTTGAATCATCGATGAACTCATCTCTTTTGTTTATAAGGCGGCAAAGCACAAATTTCTGCTAAACATTCCAAGAGAAAATAGGAAATTTTGCTGAATTACAGAAATCACATGCCACGAAAGCGACAGACATCCCAGTAACATAGGCGAATTTGTGAACTGGAAGGTGGACAAAAGTGGAAAGAGAATGTGAAAAATCAAAACAAATAGAAAACAGCCAGCAATGGTAACTGAACAATGATCAATTCTAGCTTCAAAGCAATCATCTAAGTGCCAAGTCTTCCCATCTTTTCAAATACAAAAGCTGGCGGGGCATAAAATATTAACAGGTGCACCAGGGTCCAGATGCAACCTAAGCAAACAATAATCTCAACTAAAAGGCCCTTTCCCGCACAATCCCACCATTCAAACATCACAAGCTCGGTACCTGATTTTATGAAGTTCCATCATAACTCATGGAAGTGAGCATCATGAGCATTTCACTGTTCAACTTTCAGTTCAAAAGAGAATTATGTAATATTGGGTACCTGGTCAAGAAAGTTGGCTCCATAATTGTCATGTAGGCAATACTCATGCATTACCCATACTGTCTCTTTGGCGCTTGAACCCTCGTTTTCTATAAAAACTAAATTCCTCATGGTCCCAATCAACCTATTAGTACTTTTGGCATTGATCTTCTTCTCTTGACCGGTTGTTTTCCAATGACCGGACGGAGTTCGTCGGTCGTACTTCCTATTCTTTCGAGTCTTGAACAAAAGACGAGAGAAGAACCACCACTCTGCCTCCTTCGACCTCACAATTGAGCGTTCTACAGATACACGGAGGTCAGTGAGCTTAAGGCCAGAGCAGTGTTGAAAATTAATGCCAAATAGGAAAAGCCATCAAATTGTCTTTGAATGATCATTTCTTTTTCCAATTGCACGAGACAGTAGTACACGAGCCATTTCAAAGTCAGAAAACGAAGCAATCTCGACCTTCAAACCTAGTTTAGTCACCATGCTATAAACACCAAGATTTCATCACCCTCAAACAACAAAGTAACTTGAAGAGAATGTCACGTTTACCTCTAAATAGGCGGGGTAAATGCCACGGATCGAATTTGTGCACAAAAGGGGTCTCTGGAATAATGCAGGGGTCATCTCTATATCCAAGGACGTGTCGTCTCAAGAAATGATTGATGAGTTCCTCATCGGTGGGGCGAAACCTGTATCCTACAGGCAGAAAACAATCTATATGTTCATAGAAAACATCAACGGGAATGAGGCAGGGCATTTTTGAGTCTCGACAACTTCACTCTCAAACTCAATTTTTAGTGACTTTAGTCGCTGAATCTGAAGCAGAGTGATCTCTAAAACACTAGTTTGAGCTTTGTAGATAGTGTTTCCAGATGCTCCACCAAAAGCATTGATTTGACCCCCACGGACCAGTTTCTTTATGCAGTCCTTCCCTTGCTTCAGAAGGGAACTTTTTGTAACCTGAAAGATACAGTAACGTTGACAAGATAGCTGAGATCGACAACTTTGCCTTCGTGGAAGCTGTCGAGTGGCTAGCCTTGAATTTCCATTTTGCAATGGCTTCAATACATGTGATTAACCGAACTTCTCATTCTTGTTATTTGTATCTGTTATACTCGGACCACAAGAAGTCATATTTCCTTTTTCAGATCCAAGACCGTTCTTGCAACTGTTAATATTTCATGATTGGTTGGTAACGCCACTAACTTTTCTTTCTCCATCCTGTTATTTTTGTACAAAGAATCAAATCCAATCAAAACAACAGTCTGTCAAATGGGCGTGAACCCAATACTAAATCCATACACCTCGTTTATACAAAGAACGTGTGCGGGAAACAACCAGCTGGGAGAAAGCCGAACAACTATTTGTAGGCAAATTCGGGATTAGCAATGGCACATACTGCTATAACAAATAACTCGTTACACAGCGTATAAGAAAAACTCATTAAGCAAGTAGTGTACATCAATGAACACATTTGATCCATGTACATCGTTTTCCACAAGGAAAATATTCTTTCCGGTGACTCAGCATGGGCACACTCTTTATCAGCACTTGAAGAGTGTGCATCCAACGTGCCCTCTTTATCAACACTTGAAGAGTGTGCATCCAAGCCAGTGGATGCACACCAATTACCTAGCCGAAAAAAAAAAACTTATGTAATGCTTCCTTCGGAAGAGTGGTTGTGCTAGAACTAGCCATACGAGTTCAACATCCCAAATATCTCTCCAAGGTGTTCGTTATCAGCAAAATAAGACTCCAAATCCCGATATAATGGATCATTAGTTAATTGCTCCCCGGTTGCTGAGGAGGGCCATGGAGCTGCAGAGAAATCAAATCCCAATGAGTTGCAGTCTGCTGAGAGAATTGGCGCTGGTAGTTGCAGTACATTTTCTTTTAAAGATTCCTATTGTCACAAAAAAAAAAAAAAGTTTTTTAACATGCCCGAATGATCTTTAACAGGCACCATTTTAAGGTTTCGTCTGACCTTTGGAATCTCCAAGTGCTATGCTTTTGGCAGTTACCAATGCGTTGGTGCAACTTGTGTTATTGACTTCATCAGGTGTGTACAGATACTTCTGCTGCCTTCCTGAGGCATAATAAAAAAAATTGTTTGGTTGACTTCATTGGGTGTGTGACAGCTACTTCTGTTGCCTTCTAGAGGCATAATGGAGACATCTTTTTTGGATTTCTTGGTCTTTGAATTTTTCTTACCCCGGTTATCAAGGTTTTGCTTCAAGTGGTACAGAACGAAGTCACCCTGATATAGAAAGACAAGACAAGTTAACAATTTGTTCGAGTCTAATCACTAATCTATGAAAGTAATTTGTGATTTAATACCAAGAGAAAAAGAAGAAACGACCTCAAAGAATTAAATATCAGTCAATATAACAACTTCGTTAACACTCCATTCAACTCATAATACTCCTTTCAGGAAGAGACTCCTTGATCAGCTTCAAAATAGAGAGAAAGGAGCTATAGCAACAGCAAGATTTGGCCAAAAAAAAGAAGAAAAAAGAGGAAAAGAAAAGGGTCAGGGATTTTTACTTGCTAAGATTGTGTTAGTTGGAATCCAATCAATAAAAGTTTAAGAGTTTAGTTCATCTCAGGGCAAACAAGCACAAGTCAGAGCAACTATAAGTAAGATGCTTAGTCTCAACTATAGAAAATTAAGTCAGACAACAAAATAAAATAAGAAGGCCTCTTGAATGAAATCTCATGGAATAAAGAACATTTGTTTATCAACGTTAATCGTTCATAGCAAGAAGATTGAGTACCTGGTCATTAAGGGCGTTGTCCATAAGATCAGCATTTATGTGATAGTCATGAAGTACCCATTTTGTCTGGGCATTTTTGGAACTTTGATGTTTTTGAAAACCAAAATTTTCTTCAAACCTAAAATGTTCTTTTTGTCTTGTGTCCTGATTTCACGAGTTTCGCCGGTTGGCTTCCAAGAGCCATGATCATTTGTCCTTTTAGTTCATTTACTTTAAGGGTATCTATCTTGCAGATGGCAGAAGAAGAACCATCCATCATCACCTGAGTTTATACTTGATAATTCTGCACAATTCCACAGCGGAAAATCTTCAAAATACAGAAGCAAACCAACAGACACAGAATCCCAAAAGGGAATAACATTGACCAACCATGAACTTATCACGTTTTTTAAAGGATGAAAAGGACAGTTTCGATGGTGTCTTACCATTAATCTTGCTGGGTAAAACTCAAGGTGGCAATGGATGGACATCAACCTCAGGAATTATCTGCTCGACCTTTTTGCCACTGAGTATTTTCAACTTCAAGTAATGATTGACAAGTTCCTCCTCTGTTGGTCTGAATCAGACTCCCACTGGCAGATCAACTAATGGAATTTCCATGCTTTCCATCTCAAAATGTTAAACTAGCTAAAATGCTAACTATAAGGGAAAGAGAAGGAAATTTGAACAGAGCAATACTAACTTGCTTCAGATTACTTCATGTCGGAGTTACATCCATGCTTATTTATAATAGATATGTTATGAGCTAAAACCCCTGCTTTCCACTGGGTCTAACCTTACAATGAAGTTGTTCGACTGTTTGGTGGATCCCACATCTTAACCTCCACTTAAGATCAACAAGGACTGTGGGAGTAAAAGGTGGAGGGAGGGAGCAGAAAACTCTTAATTTTTTTCCACTTGTTTTGACTCATATTAACAAATAAAATGCCCATGGCTTAGCAAAAAAAGAAAAAGAAGCATAAAAGTCCATCACAAGCCTCGAAAGCATTTGCATACGGGCAAAAATATTATAGTCAAGACATTGGGGATTGCCGAAAGGAGAAAAAAAAACTGTTCTAAACTGAAAATTTTCCGACTTTTTCTCCAAGTTTCAAAACTTCTTTGGAAATTTTACTTCTAAAAGAACTGTCCCCAACCGAAAAATTGCAGACTTATTCTCCAAGTTTCGAAACTTCATTGAAAAGCTTACTTCTTTTGGGACCCTACCATGAAACTACCGAGTCAAAAGTCATTCCCTCAAGGTCTACAGCTAAAAGCAAGTCGTCTTGAGCTCCCTCATGCGTTAGTTTCAGCTAAACTTCCCGTAAGGAGAGTATTTATCTTTTAGGAGTCCTAGTAAACTTTTCAGGACTGAAGTAATCAAAATTGCTCGTTATCCGTGCTGAGTTATTATTCTTTTGAATCGTCTGCATAGTATGAGCTCACTAGGTTTCAGTACTAAAATATATATGCCCGTGACGCAACCCTCCTACAAATCAACACATAAGCACCCTGATACAGATTAGCGTAATTTTCAAACAAGAACAGAGGACAAAGCCACAAAACAAACTAGGCATAATCCTACATTCAATAAGTTGTACTTTCTTATCTTCTAAAGTTTGCCATCACTGAGAATAATCAAACATCGTCTTGACAATTTTCTTTTATTTGCTAAAGCCACGAGTTACTTCATAGCATAAAGATAATTAAAACCAGCATGCTCCATTAAACTTGACAGCTGAAATAGGACTGCGTCCACAGAAAGAGTGCAAACTGTGAAGAAGCCACATTCAAACCAATCATCTTTAGTTCAAACTTCTGATGGCTTGGATGTTTAAAAAAGTGTTCCTATGTGATGAAATATTTCATCAACAAAGTCACAGTCATGCTAACCTTTTCCAGAAAAGCCATCTTGTGAAATAAAGGAAGGAGGCTGGCCGGTTGCTACACATGGGGAGATATCTTTAAAAGAATGCTGCAATCAAGTGACAAATAATTACATGAGAGCTAAAACTATAAAAGTCTCACGCTTAAGTGTTGAGAGATTCCTGAATCGCCTTCATGGTGAATTAATACATCGCCCATCCAATCTTTTTCCCCTTCATTTCAATGTTCACTTTATGCAAATAGACAAGGCAATAAACCTGCAGATTCACCATAGAGCAGGCATGAATCTCTGATAGTAAACAACTCAGAGCATTTCAATTTTCTAAGAAGGATTTAAAAGCAACAAGAATTGTGTCATCTGCCTCCTGAATTCGTAAGAGGGAGAGGGAAGGCGGAGGGGAAGAGAAGAGACAATCACAACCTACTGGGATCATGCTCAATATCATAATTTCCGAACATAAAGGCGCGAAAGAGTTGAAACCATTTTGAAAAGGAAAACGAAAAAGAAAAAATTCCAGTCATCAAGAGCCATCCAGCAACAGTCGCATCTAAAGGAATTGTTGCATAGGAACCCCAGATCAGCCGCGGCTATCTCAAGTGAAGTTCAAGACTATCAAAAGCCCAACATACTTTTACAGTTTCTCTTTTCTCTAAAACAAATCAATAGTTCCAACAATGAAAAAAAGCAGCACTTCCAAACCCATGTAAAATTTGCAATCTTTTCTAGATTTTCGCAACGTATAGCACTGTGCAAGTTAGATCCAATTCAGCCCCGGAGGCACCGCCACAAGAACACGAAACAGAAACCCCCCAAGAGAAGCAGAGATCCGGACACTCACTCCACGCGAGTGAGGAAAACTGCACAAGCCCAGAACGAGAAAGATCGAAGTCGACTTTTACCTGCAGCGGCAACTCCCACCGAGACGCAGGCAAAGAAAGAACCGTTCTGGATCTTGGGAGAATACGACCCATGAAGGACTCGTCAATCATTACTTGTGATTTCGAGAAGAAACGGCGTCGACATGAACAAAATCCCAAGTAAGATTGACGAGTGATTCAGGGATCATATTGGGTCGTCACGAATCTCGAACGCGAAAAAGATGCGAGCAGAAAGATGAAATCTTTGATCTTGCGGGATGCGCACTGTTCTTGTTCTCCACATTGCCACCCCAGAGATTTATACAGCTTTCTTTATTTTTTTATTTTGGGAAAACAATAATGGGCAACGTGATTAACAAGGCGTAGGTAGTACCATTCATTTTTTTTTTTAAAATAGTGATCCTCGAATTAATACTTTTAATAAGAAATTCGTATAATTCAATTCGAAATAGATATGAGAAAGTTCTATGAAATTGAATAACTCCATGATCATGTCAACATAATATTTAATTTGATCTCACACATCTGTTATTATTTTGCATTGCATGCGTTTATAGAAATCTTTAAAAGCAGAGCATATGTGGGAATTACATATAAAATGAAAATGGAGAAGAACCTTTTTTTCCCCTAAATTCAGTGAAGTGTCTGTTGAGTCACTCTTTAAAGAAAGAGAAAATATCATAAAAAATCTTGAGCCATGTCTACCGTGATATATCAAAAACTCCCAACTATGTCCGTTGTGACATATTTATCATAAAAAAATTTGTGACATAAAATACCTTAAATTTATATTTATGTGACATATTTATTTTCCATTAAGTTTCCATTAGATGATTTTTCAGCTAAAATAATGTCGTTTTCATTTAAGGCACATTGATACTATATCAATATTGTTTGCGTTTTTGCATCCATGTAGGTAGATTTTTAATTGTTCTCAATGATAAAACTTTTGATAGAGAGTAAATATGTTATACATGTACAAGTTTAGAATTTTTAGTATTACATAAAAAAGTTTTAGGGTAAACATGTTATGGTAAGCATTCGATTGTTAGGTTGTAATCTTTTTATGAGATGTATCTGTCTAAATTTGAATCTTATGTAGCGCGTTTTAAACTTTTGCACAATTATCCATATTTGGGACCACCTGTAAAAATGATTATATGAGATTTTATTTGTTTTGTTTTTAATTTATTAGAAACCTAACCTGGGCATGTTATGCTCGATCTGTTATGTGGGCCGGTAAGTACAATTATGTCACGAGCGTGCTTGACATGACACATAAAAGAGCTGGGGCTTCGTAGGCTCCCCAAGCACGGCCATGGCCATCTTTAACGATCGACAATTTCAACACATTGTTGGACCCTTTTTTTTTTTTTTTCTCGAAAGATAGTTTTCATTACTAATTTATTGCTGAGACACAATTAAGTTCGGAATCATTATATAATAAGACTTATAGTGGGCGAGGAGAATATAAAATCCAATTGTGAGGAAAGTGGTTGTCCCAGTGAGCTTTTGTTTTTCAGTCGGTAGGCTTGTTGGCTTCTCTAGACATATAAGGTACTGAGACTCCCTTGAGATGGGCCAGCAATACTTTGTAGTCCTCTAAAATTGGTTTTACCATACATGGGCTCGGTGCTAAGCCCATTAAGCTCCCCACCACAGATTTGTTGTCAGACCGTACTTTCATCTTGTAGTTTAGTTGAAGTGTGGAAGGGCACTTTCTCTCTCTTGCCTTCACCAATTTAGATAGATCCACGCGGAGGGATAAAGCCCCCATTTTTATGGCTGAGTTGGCGTCGATTTTCTCTGCAAAGCCGTCTCCGAGGACTCTGTTTTCATCCCTGCATATCTCGGCAACCGATTCTGTCCTTTGTTCTTCAGTCCACGATGCATCCGCGTTATGCTTTAGGGAGCTCTTGTCTGGCGATACCCATTTTGCGGTCATGTCTGCGAATTTGTTGCTCCAGCACATTGTTGGACTTGCAAGGTAATCAAAATATTCTCACTTGTTAAACAAGTATTTAGAGCCTTTCTTTAGTAGTCTTGGAATTAGATTCTATTCTAAATCCTAAATTCTAAACCTTAAGGAAGATATTCACACTTTTCGAGGAAGTTGATGGGTTTCCTTTGGAAGTCTTGGAGTTTGATTCTATCCTACGAAAGCCAAAAGATGAAACATTTGCACTTGTTTAGCAAGTTTCAAGGCCTTCCTTTGGAAGTCTTGGAAAAAGTTGGATTCTATACTGCCGAAGCCAATAGAGTTTTAGTTCTTTCTTTTTTGGAAGTTAAAAAATTAGCACTTGTTTAGTAAGTTTCAAGGCCTTTCTTTGGAAGTCTTGGAAAAAGTTAGATTCTATACGGCCAAAGCCAATAGAGTTTTAGTTCTTTCTTTTTTGGCCTTTTTCTGATTGATGCAATCTGTAGAATTCCCATTTCTAGCCAGATTCCACAGCATTTATTAATCGTTCCGCCAATTACATCAATCATTTGACGGTCCAACTTCCAGTCTACCAATTTGGGATCACCGTCCGTGAGGATAAAATTTAGGGAGATACCTTGAATAACATAACAACATTTATTGAAGTACTACATCTTAATTAGCGGAAAACACGACCTGAAATACAAGAAGAAGCATGTCTCTCAAACTTGACAAGCACAAATTATTAAACTACATATGTTTCCTTCACTAAAAGGCCACACTCACAATACTAAATACATCACAAGTAAAAACCCACACAGTTGCACACACTTCTTCCAAATCATGATCGATCATTGGCAAACGTCGTAGCAAAGAAGTCCGTAGACATTGCACCAATTATTGTCAAATGTTGTAGCAGAGAAGCCCTCATTCACTAAATTGTCTATGGGTCCATAGAAAAACTCATCCCCATCATTGTTAACTGAGAAACTAAGAGAGGACAACCATCTTTCCTCTGCGCCCGCCTGTGACTGATAGGCTGGAGCGTTGTCTTGGTGTGATGGATAGTCATCCAGTGGCTGAAATGGAGTTAGCATATCCACAAACTCTCCCGGTGATATCTGCATAAATTATACAAAACAATCCATCTTAAGTATATTTCCCATCCTACCAAAAAAGTATATTTCCTTTTTTATTACAGAAACAATCTTGAAGTATGAAACGAACATAGTCCCACAGATGTTGCTTATTGATAATGCAATCAAAAGTATTATGGCCATAGATAACCAATGACTTTCTGTGACTTCGTAATGCTCTATAGGACTTGCGACTAAATTCGATTCTAATCAAGTCCTACAACATAAAAATGTGTCTCTCACCTGGGGTTGAGCATCAGCAGCTCCTTGGTTATCCGCAACTTCATTGTTGGGGGTGTTGCATAAGCTCGGCAAGTCCCCTTCTTGATTCACAGCGGGGCCTAATACATTGCTAGTGCATGTGTAAAGATTGCTTGAATAGCCCTCAGGGCTGATTGTTGGAGCGTGACCCATCATCAGACTCTTGTCTTTCTTTTTCTTGATCCGACTTGCCACATAAGGTAGCATCTGCGTGCATGAGTAACATTAGCAATAGAGAAACAACCCGTTAAAGCATGTTTCAAATGTTATTTATAACCGATTGTGTTGTGCAAATTAATGAGAGCCAAAATGTTACCTCGCCTTCTTCATGATTATCGCCCAAAAGCTTGGAATTTAGGTGATACTCGTGCATGACCCAGTTGGTCCTTTTGCCTTCAGGCATGCGGCCTTCGTAGAACACCAATGTCTTCTTGATTCCTATCAGCTGGTTGGTGTCCTCACTCATGATGCGACGTTCCTTGCTGGTCACTTTCCAGTAACCAGCTACTGTCGTGCGGTTGGCGCGCTTGCTCTTCAAGTACTTGCGTTTTACCCAGCAATATAAAAACAGTTCCTTACTGTTGAACATGTGACCGAAAATGTTCGGCAACTCCCGAGGTTCGAACTTGCATGCGTCGATCTCTGGGATTATGTTGTAGTAGGGTTCATCAGGTTGTCCAATAATCTTGGGCTTCAAGTAACGAAGCAGAAGCTCCTCATCATAGGCATGGAATCTGAATCCTGGAGGGAGTAAGCTCATGACTTCTGAGATCGTGTCTTCCATTTGGATACCCAAATCGTGCAAGCAGAGAGATTAAGAACAAGACCGAAGGACAGACTTTGAGTGTGGGTTTGAAGAGCGATTGGATTAACATTGGCCAAGTGCGCGTACTTTATGGGGCGGAATCGTGCATTGACTCATTGACTGATATTGCTTTGTATGCTCTCTCTTTCTCTTTTTATGTTCGCCTTCCTTCCAATTGAGTTGCCTCGCTTGCTTGAGAAGTGGAAAACCACACTGTTCATGATGACTGGATCCCTTGTCCCATGTTTGAACATATTTCAGAATACCTTATGAAGTTGAGTGCCGAACCCCATGCATGATCAAGAATGTTCATACGACGTGCCAAAGTCTAAGCAGCCTCCTGTCTCTCGGCATGCATGAATCTTTCTTTCAATTTCTAAATCACAACTAGGGTTATGTATTTTGCATTAGTGGAGCAATTTTCTGTTAGATAAGATGCATTTTCTTACTGCAAGATTTTGTGATTTTTCTCTAATTATTAAAGTATAATCAAGATTAGTAAGTATTGATGTCCACTGCAATAGAATCAGAAAGTTTTGTGAAACCTTAGAGTGGGGATTATTCCAATTGGAACAGCAATGAAGTTAGGACATCATAACATACATACGTGAACATATGTTTGATTTTACGGTTTGGTATGTAGAAGTGTCTGGAATTATATGAATGCTCTTGTTCCATCAAGCCAGGAATCTTATCCTACGGTCTGAGTTTCATCTTGTTTCATTAAATTTGTTGGGAAAGAAAAATGTTGCACACTTTACTGATGGATACTAGACCATTCATGTCCTCATAAGGAAATTATAAATAACAAAAACCATTTGGACTTTCTTCTTGAAACTCTAAGCCTTGTTCCCAAAGGTTTGCACTTTCTTCCCGGACCCACACGCGATGGTACTTTCAGTTAGATATTTCCCTCCACATACTTCATTATTAACTCCTTTTCGTTTACTATATTGTTTACGATTTTTCTAATACATATATTCATAAATAATAATAAAGTTTGGTAGAATGGAATTCTATGGTAGAGTAACATCCTTTCGGCCCTTTCTTACTTCTCACTTCTCTTAACAATAATTAGACATGTTCCTTTATAATAATTATAAAAAAAAAATATCATCTCATTTCACTTAATTTAATGTTTCTAGAACAATATAGTAAAATCAAATTTTCTTTATGTGTTATTCATGGAAAAACAACTTGCGCACCCACGGTCCCGGGTACTATATAGGAGAAATGATTTGCTTCGAGACTTCATATTAATGGGATAATTGTCCAAAAAACCCTAAACATATTGGACCGCAGTTAATTCAATCTTAAATTTTTTTATTTTACTAGTTTTGTCCTAACATTTTTAGGATTTACTAATTTAGTCTTAAAAAATTTAACAATTTGCCAATACAATTCTTCCAACCAATTTTAGTTAGAAATCGCCGATTTGACGGTTTAGCTACCACCAACTGTCCATTACAATTTTGTTATTAATAATTTACGAATTTTTTCATTTTTTCCTTTATCATTTTTTCTTCTTTTTATTTTTTTTTTATTATTTTTCCTTAATTGGATTTTTGGCAGGTGAGAGGGTTGCAGCCCTCACTTGTTGGCCAATGATAGGCGTAGGATTTTTCAACGATTCGTATTAATATGAGATTCCTCAAATAGAAACTAAGTTCTATGTTTGATGGCAGCACATATATGATTGCTATAGCATGGAACGATTTATATATCTATTTATATTGCTAAGAAAAATTTCATTTGTCATGTTTCTCTTTATCCATTTCCCTTTCGAATTCTCATAGAATTGCATGTTTTAGGACTTATACTAAATATAACTTTATATGTGCGCATGGCATTGATTTAATAATTTAACTGCTATATTAAATTTTATTTTTTTAGAGTTACAAGTATGAATAGATATTTGAAAACATTTTATGGCACGGTCTTGGTCTCAAGTTTTTTGAGAATCTTGTAATTAGAAAAGCTTTAATTAGAGATGTTGTGGGTTTTTTGATTGAATTCAATCAAATTCATATCTCTATAGAGAGTGGTACTTTTCTGCATTATGCCTTACTTGTTTATTGTTGAAAATATGTGTCGAGTTCCTAATTCAAGTAGGTTTCCTATTTAAGTGGTTATCTAATTTGAGTGGGTTTCTTGTTTTGGTGTATATGAAGAGGATATTTTTCATGAAAGGTATCAAATAGGTCATTTCTCGTGAATTACACTCTAAAGCAATTTAATATTAGTATTGAAAATGGGGGTTGCAAACATTTGAGTGTTTAAGTGACTCGAGTGTAGTTGTAATATTCATTGTATCATTTTATCCATAGAGAAATTCCGTGCTACTCTGTTTTTGTAGACTTAAGTCAATCTAACCAAACTAGGTAAAACTAGTGTATGATTTATTTTCATATTTTGTTTATTTTATTATTTGGTCACTTGTTTCCGTAGAAATTGGTATCTGGGCCTAAATTGATTGAGTTGAAGCAAATTGCTGGTAATAAAAGAAAGAAAAGTGAAAGTTGAGCTATTTGATGGAAATGATTTATTTTTGGAAGATGTAGGTTGATGATTACCTTTATGTGAGAACTTCCATGTACCCATGTTTAGGGAAAACTAGATTTAATGGAATAAGCTTATTGGGAATTACTAGATAAATAGGCATTGAATGTTACTTGACTGACATTGACTCATAATGTTGTATTTATCAACAAGGTCTACCTAATGCGGTTGATTAAGATTGATTTTGAAGATGAAGTACACCCTTTGATACAATGATCCTCATTTTCCACTAGTTGAAATACTACTATTATTGTTGTTAGCAATTTTCTAGGTTAAGAAGCTTGACTTTGATGAGGCTTGCAATTTGGTTCAAAGTGAGGACATCGTTGAAAAGAACTAGAGGTAGAGGGAGAACTAGCACTCAATGTTAATGTGAATTTGAGCAAATCTAATTAGTTTAGGACTAGCAGTGTTATCTGTTGGAGTTGTAATAAGATCATCCTAAAAAGGATGTCCTTAAGTTGAAGAATGAGAAGGATAAAGGAATAAGAGTTAAATCTATTGATGACTTTGTAGCTATAACTGACTATAATTCAAATTATGCTAACTGTGTCTTATTTGTCGCCAAGAATTCGTGATTTAACAGATGTATTATGGATTATGGTTATTCAGTTCATGTGACACCAAATAAGAACCGGTTTACTATTTATCAATGCATGGATAGTAATAAAGTGCAATTAAGGAACAACGCTAAATGCAATATTATGGGTATTGGCAATGTTATAATTAAAATACATTATGGTATTGTGTGGACGTTGATTAGAGTGAGGCACGACCTAAAGCTGAAGAAGAATCTAATTTCCTTGAGTTCCTTGAATTCGGCTAAATGTTGGTATACTTTAGGGAAAAAAACCACGAAAAACTCTAAATTTTACTCATAGTGACAAGTTTACCCCAAATTTTTTTTTGTGACGTGAAAAGCCCTGACTTTTGTCAACTGTGACACATTTATCAAAAACTTTTTTTTATGACACAAAAAACCCTAAACTTACGTCGTGTGACACATTTACCTTAAATTATAGGGCATTTTAGTCTTTTTTTTTTTTTTTTTTTTTTTTTACTTTTTAACATTTTTTCTTTTTTTTTTTTCTCTCTTCCCTCCGTCGGCTAGGAAGCCAACATCCGGTGAGGGTTGCCCTTGCCGGCATCGAGTGAGGGTCACCCTCACTTGTGTTGGGCGAGGGGTGCCCTCATCGGAGTCGGGCGAGGGTGGCCCTCGGCCGGGTTGGGTGAGAGCCTCCCTTGTGCCCTCGCCCAGATCTGGTGAGGGAGGCCCTCGCCCGACACCGGCAAGGGCATCCCTTGCCAAACGCAAGCGAGGGTTGCCCTCATCAGCATTGGGCGAGGGCCTCCCTCGTCAGAGTTGGGCGAGGGCATCCCTCGCCAAGCCCTTGTCGGCGTCGGGTGAGGGCGGGCCTCGCCGGCGACGGGCGAGGGCCACCCCCATGGTGGTGGAGGGAGGGCCGCCCCCATGGTTGGTGAAGGGAAGAAGAAGAAAAATAGAAAAAAAAAAAAAGCAAAAGGAAAAGCAGAAAAAATAAGACAAAAATGCCCTTAATGGGGTAAATGTGTCACAGTTTGAAAAGTTTGGGGTTTTTCACGTTACAAAAAAAAAGTTTGGGGCAAAATTTGGGGTTTTTGGTAGTCTTTTCCCTATACTTTAAAAGGTGGAGTTTTGAAAGTTATTCATGTGCTCTAATGATAATGAGAGGAATCAAGCACAATGGCCCGTAAAAGCTTTAACTTGAGATAGTCGCTGATTTTATCACAAAGACGTTGAATGCATCTATTTGGAAGGCTGAATTATGGTATATGTGTTCAGCGCATAGGTGAGAAAGTTGTTATGTTTTAAGTTAAAAGAATCTGTTGAGTGGTTATGTTGTTGCTTAACTATGTCTACCTATTGGATCTAACCATTTACTGTTTATATCCACCTATTGAGTATAATTGCTTATTTTTTGTATCCACCTATTGAGTATAACCACTTACCTCTTATATCCACTCGTTGAGTATAACCACTTATTACTTATATCCACTTGCTGAATATACACAATTGCCGAGCATGCCCCATTTGTTGATTTTCAAAATATGTCATTATTCCTTGCATGAGAAATGAAAGTGAGTAAGCATGTCATTATTATGTGATAATTAAAAAGGTAAGCTAATGATATCCTTGAAAGATGTTGTGTATTGGATGTTGATTGTTGAAACGAGTGTTTATTTTATTGTTGATACAAGGGTGATCATATGATTATGAAGTTATCATGTACACTGTTATTGTATGATGAAATATGGAAAGTGTTCTATTGCTCACATATTGGTGGCAATGTTGTCTCGAAGTTAAGGTGTCCCAAGGAGTATTTGAGATGCCTTGGGACTCAAGATGTCCTATATGTCGAGATATTTCGAAGTTGAGTTGCCCCATATATTGGGATGTCCCAGGAATCGGATGAAATGAAATGCCAATAACAAGTATCATGATTGTTTATGTGCATATGTTCACACATGTCTATGAACGAACTAAGTAGTGGTAATCATGCATCATAATATGTTAAACCATCTGCTTGTATTTGATTTAATAATTTTATGCAATGTTGTTAATGAAGTAAAGATAGAGCTATTGCTTATGCATTTGGCAAACATGATTATTTTGTATTGTCTCGAAATCACGTTGCTTATTGGTACCGAGTTGAGTGGTAAGATAATCTCCTATCTTAGATTTAGAAATTTCATTAACAAGCTTTGTCTCACCCCTTATTTTCAATTTTGTAGGATGGATCACCTTCCACACTGCAAGTTTTTGGTGGTCACTCCATAGAGAATAACTTGAATTTCGAATAGGCAAATTTTTGGTGGAGGAGTGGCATGATGGTTTTAGATGACTTGACCCTTCCTAGAACTTTTGTAATGTATTATATGTGTTGGTAACTAGTGGGGTTAATATAAAAAAAAAAAAACATAATTATATTAAGTAAACTTGTGCGATTTTTTTGTAAGGGATGTTATAAAAATTTTAATTGTACTTTCACATGTTAAATATGATTACGAGTTATATTCGAAAAGAATATGTGTCGCGCATGATGTTCTAGGCATTTCAGATTAGATTGTAATTTTTTTATGAGATATATTTGTCTAAGTTTGAGTCTTATTTATTGTCTTATATATATTGCATAATTATCCCTACTTGTTGACTTCCTATGAAAAAAACATGATGTAGGAAAAATTTATTACAATTGATATTTTCTTTTTTTTTTTTTCATTAACTAATTATATTTTTAAATAGCTAAAAAAATATAGGAAAAGAAATCAAATGCTGGCCGACACAGTCAGTGATTATCATAGATTGTACCCAGCATGACGCATAAAATTACCCAATCTTCACGCGATGCCCTAATACGGTCGTCGCCATTTATAATTGTGGGAAATTTTAATACCTCGATAGGCTTACCATGGATATAATATCCAGGCTTGTTGAGGAAGTTTCGAAGGCCTTGCTTCGGAAGTCTTGGAAATTATTCACACTTGCTGCGCAAGCTTCAAGGCCTTCTTCGGAAGGCTTGGAGAAAATTTAATTTTCTGTCCTACCAAAGTCAAAAGATTTCACTTTCTTTCTTGGCTTTTTCTGATTGATCTGACCTGTCCCACTCCCCGCTTCCAGATTCCACAGCACTTGTTAATCGTTCTGCCTATTAAATCAATCATTTGACGGTCCAACTTCATGTCCACCAATTTGAGACCATCATCGATGAGGATAAAAGTTAGGGAAATGCCTGAATAACATAACGACATTTATATAAATATTACACCTCAATTAGCAGAAAAACATGACCTGAAATCAACCTATGAAACTACATAGGTTTCACGTCACTACAGAAGCCACACTCACAACACTAAATACATCACAAGTAAAAACCCACACATTTGCACACACTCATTTTAAATCATGACCAACCATTGTTATACGTTGTAGTAGAGAAAACCTCAAACATTATCCCAGCCCAAAACGAAGTCTAAGAGCGACAATCCTTCCTCTGCTCCTACCTGTGGTTGATAAGTTGGAGAGCTGATGTAGTTTGATACAAAGTCATCCGATGTGTCCAATGGAGGGAGCGAAATCGCTCACTCTTTTAGTGACATATGCATTCAAAACATGTATATTATATCAAACAACCCATCCTAAGTATTTTACTTTTTATGTTATTGAAATAATCTTGAAAGTATGAAATGAGAATAATCTCACAGATGTCTTGTATGTGATGGTGCACTCATTAGTAATTTGGCCGTAGAAAACCAATGAGTGTGTGTGACTTTGATATGCTCTATAGGACTTGGGACTAAATACAATCCTAAATAAGTACTACAAAATAAAACGTCTCTCACCTTGGGGGTGTTGCGGAAGCTCGGCAAAGTCCACTTCCTGATTCCCGGGGGTCTAACGCGTTGCTATTGCATGTATAAGGGCTGCTTAAATAGTCTTCAGGGTTGATTGTTGGAGCGTGAACCATCATAGGCTTCTTGTCTTTTTTGTTCTCGATCCGACATACCACGTAAGGCGGCATCTGCACATATATGCATGAGCAACATCAGTAATAGAGAAACAACCTGTTACTAAAAAGCATGTCTCAAATGTTATTTATAACCAATTGCGTAGTGCAAATTGATGAGGGCCAAAATGGTATCTCGTTGACATAGGGACTCCATCTAACATCCATATCACAAACAACAATAAATTTGAGAGGCTAAACTATATGGTAAATGGGATTGAAAAGGGTGAATCTATCAACGAGTTCTTAGATGCTATTAGCTGTAACGTGGATGGAATTTGCCAAAAAAGCAATGGAAAAGAAATTGAAATTATAGGGAAAAAATGAAAAATATCGAGAAAAGTTTATAAAAAATTATGAAAAACCATTTACATCATCATTGGGCATAACATGTAGGACGGTCGGCACTAACTAGATTGTCATATTATTAATTTTTAGTTAAAATTAACCCAAATGATTATATTGAAAAATTATTAAATATAATTAAATTGATAAATCATCAATATATTAGGAATAAATATATAAAATTAAATTATTTAGAATTAAATTATCTATTGTATAATATTTTTAAAGCTTTTTAGATAATTATAATATGAAATCTACAAGCAAATCGTTTCTTCAATATATTATTCTAGGCAGTATACACATAAGTTGTTTTTCCAATAATGACATGTATGACACTAATTAGATCGCCATATTAGTAACGATAATGATGACAATGATCCGGCTTCAACGGAGGCTGAAGCATTAATGAACTCATCTCGTTTGTTTTTTTTTTTTTTTTTTGGTAAAAACTCATCTCGTTTGTTTATAAGGTAGCAAAGCGCAAATCCCCAGAAGCAGAGTGACTTTAAAAAAATATATGTTTTGAGCTTCATAGATGGTGTTTCCAGAAGCTATCCCGAAAAGCATTGACTTGACTCCCTGACTGAACAGTGTCTTTATGCAGTCCTTCCCTTGCATCAGAAGAGAACTTTTTGTAAAGTGGCAAATAGAGGGATTTTGACAAGATAGCTGAGATTGACAGGTTTGTCTTCGTGCGAGCGTTCAAGTGGCCAGACTTGAATTTCCTTTTAGCAATTGCCTGACTGCATGTCACTGACTGAACTACTTTTTTTTTTTATCAGAAAATTTCGTATAACCAATAGTTGACGGAATAAAATCAAGGCAAACTAAACTACTACCGTAGATCTAGCCGCAGATGAGTTGTGCAATGGGAATGCGGGGTTAAACTCCTCCCCCCTTAATGAGGGAGAAAGCTTTAATCATCGTGATCATCGCAAGCGGTGATATTAATTGAATTATTATTTATTCTCGTTTTTTGCATATGTTAATGCTTGGAATGCACGAAACCATTTTTCATTTTTCCAGGTTCGAGGCCGCTCTTGCAATTGTCAACGTTTCATAATTGGGTGGTAACACTACTTGCTTTACCTTTTCCATACTATTATTTTTGTTAGACTCAAAATAGCGCGAGAGGGTAAAAAAATTGGAAGGGATGAATCCAATCCCATCACAACAACATTCAACTGAATGGGCATGAATCCAATACTAAATCCATACACCTCGTTTATACAGACATTGTTTATGTGAAACAACCAACGGGAAGAAAGCCAAACAACTGTGTATATTTTTTGGCAAATTCAACATTAGGCATTTCACATACTGCTATAACAAATAACTTAGCATACAGCCCGTACAAAGGACTCATAAAACAAATAATGTACATCAATGGACGCATTTGATCCATGTACATTGTTTTTTAAAAGGAAAATAATTTTTTCCAGTGACACAGCATGGGCACACTCTTTATCACCACTTGAAGAGTGTGCATCCAACCAGTTACCTAGCTGAAAAAAGCTTATGTAATGCTTTCTTAAGAGTGGTCGTGGTAGAACTAGCCATGTGAGTTCAACATCCCAAATATATCTTCGAGATGTCTGTCATCAGCAAAATAAGACTCCAAATCTTGATATGACGGATCATTAGTCAATTGCTCTCCGGTCGCTGTGGATGGCTGTGGAGTTATGGAGAAATCACACCCTGAAGAGTTGCAGTCTGGTGAGAGAATTGGCATCGGTGGTTGCTGTATATCTTCTTTTGAAGATTCCTATTGTCACAACAAAAACAAAATGAAACATTAGTTTCTTAACATGCCATAATGATCTTTAACGGGCACCGTTTTAGGGTTTCTTATAACATTTGGAATCTCTCGAGGTACTATGCTTTTGGCAGTTACCAATGGGTTGGTGCAACTTGTGTTGTTGACTTCATTGGCTGTGTTACACATACTTCTGCTGCCTTCTTGAGACATAATAGAGAAACTTGTTTCGTTTACTTCATCAGGTGCATGACAGCTACTTCTGTTGCTTTCTTGAGGTATAACGGAAACACCTTTTTTGGTCTTCTTGGTCTTTGAATTTGTCTTACCCTGGTTATCAAGGTTTTGCTTCAAGTGGTACAGAACAAAGTCACTCTGATATAGAAAGACAAGACAAGTTAACAATTTGTTCAAGTCTAATCACTGACCTCTGAAAGTAATTTGTGATTTAATCCCAAAAGAAAAAGAAAAAAAGGACCTCAAAGAATTAAATATCAGTCAATATAAAAATTTTGGTAACACTCCATTCAATTCATAAGACTCCTTTAAGAAAGAGACTTCTTGATCAGCTTCGTGCTACAGCAACAGCAAGATTTGGCCCAAAAAAAAGAAGAAAAACAAGAATAAAAAAAAGGTCAGGGATTTTTACTTGCTAAGATTGTGATAGTTGAAATTCAGTGAATAGAAGTTTCAATAAGAGTTTAGTTCATCTCAAGGCAAACAAGCACAAGTCAGAGCAACTAAAAGTAAGATGCTCAGTCTCAACTCAAGAAACTTAAGTCAGGCAAGAAAATAAAATGAGGCCTCTTAAATGAAAGCTCATAAAATGGAGAACATTCATTATCAACGTTAATCATTCATAGCAAGAAGATTGAGTACCTGGTCATTTAGGGTGTTGTCCATAAGATCAGCATTTATGTGATGTTCATGAAGTACCCATCTTGTCTGGGCATTTTTGGGACTTTGATGTTTTTTGAAAACCAAAATTTTCTTCAAACCTAAAATGTTCTTTTTGTCTCGTGTCCTAATTTTGCGATTTTCTCCGGTTAGCTTCCAAGAGCCATGATCATTTGTCCTTCTATTCCTTTTACTTTGAGGGTATCTATTTTGCAAACGGCAAAAGAAGAACCATCCATCACCATCTGAGTTTATACTTGATAATTCTGCACAATTCCACAGCGGAAAATCTTCAAAATACAGAAGCAAACCAACAGACACAGAATCCCAAAAGGGAATAGCATTGACCAACCATGAACTTATCACATTTTTGAAAGGATGAACTGGACAGTTTTGACGGTGTCTTACCATTTATCTTGCTGGGTAAATCCCAAGGTGGTAATCGATGGACATCAACCTCAGGAATTATCTTCTCGACCTTTTTGTCGCCAAGTATTTTCAACTTCAAGTAATGATTGACAAGTTCCTCATCTGTTGGTTTGAATCTGCATCCCACCGGCAGATCAACTAATGAAATGTCTGTGCTTTCCATCTCAAAATATAAAACGAACTAAAATGCTAACTCTAAGGGAAAGAGAAGGAAATTTGAACACAGCAATACTAACTTACTTCAGATTACTTCATGTCGGAGTAATATCCATGCTTATTTATAGTAGAGATGCTATGAGCTAAAACTCCTGCTTTCCACTTGGTCTACCCTTAGAAGGTAGCTGTTCGACTGTTTGGTGGATCCCACATCTTAACTTCCACTCGAGATCAACAAGGACAGTGGGGGTAAAGAGCGGAGGGAGGAAGCAGAAAACTCTTAATTTTTTTTCCACTTGGTTTGACTCATATTAACAAATAAAATGTTCAGAGCTTAGCAGAAGAAGAAAAAGAAAAAAGACGCATAAAATTCCATCACAAGCCTTGAAAGCATTCGCATACAAACAAAAAGAATTATAATAAAGATATTGGGGATTGCCGAAAGGAGAAAAAAACTGTTCTAGACTGAATTTTCGGACTTGTTCTCCAAGTCTAAAAAAACTATTCTCACTTGAAAAATTGTACACTTGTTCTCCAAGTTTCAAAACTTCGTTGGAAAGTTCTCTTTCCGACCCTACCAAGAAACTTCCCAGTCAAAATTTCGTTCCCTCAAGGTCGTTGTCTTGAGCCCCCCTCACGCGTTAGTTCCACTGAAACTTCCAGTAAGGAGAGTATTTATCTTTTAGGAGTTCACCTAAAATTTTCAGGCCTGAATTAATCAAAATTGCTCGTCATCCATGATCAGTTCTTAATCTTTTGAATTGTGTATTGCATAGTAGGAGTTCATTAGGCTTCAGGACTTAAATACATGTGCCTGTGACGCAGCGCTCCTACAAATCAACACATAAGCACCCTGATACGAAATAGTGTAATTTTCAAACAAGAACAGAGGACAAAGCCACGAAATAATCTAGGCATAACCCTACATTCAATAAGTCACACTTTCTTATCTTTTAAAGTTCAATATGACTTGAGAATAACCAAACATCGTCTCAACAATTTTCTTTTATATCCTAAAGCCACTAGTTACTCCATAGCATACAGATAATTAAAACCAGCATGCTCCATTAAACTTGACATCTGAAATAGGATAGCATCCACGGAAAGAGTGCAATTTATGAAGAAGCCACATTCAAACCCATCAGCTTCAATTCAAACTTCCGATGGTTGGGGTGTTTAAAAAAGTGTTCCTATTTGATGGAATATTTCGTCACCAAAGTCATTGTCATGCTAACCTTTTCCAACAAAGCCATCTTGCGAAATAAAAGGAGGCCGGCCCGTTGCTGCACTTGGGGAAGTGATTCCCTCATTTCTTTAAACGAATGCTGCAATCAGAGGACCAATTATTACACCAGAGCTAAAACTATAAAGGTCTCGCGCTGAAGTGTTGAGAGATGTCCGAATCACCTTCATGGTGGATTAATATATCACCCATCCAATCTTAAGGTACAAGAATGTCAATATTGTTTGCTTAAGGTGCATGAATGTCAATATTGTTTGCTTTCTAGCATTCATGTGGCATATTTTTAAGGGGAAAGACTACAAAAAAACTCAAAACTTTGTCCAAAGTGACAAATTTATCCCAATTTTTTTTGTGACATGAAAAATCCCAAATTTTGCTAATCGTGATACATTTACCCCACCAAAGGCATTTTCGTCTTATTATTATTATTATTATTATTATTATTCTTATTATTTATTATTATTATTATTTTTATGTTTTTCTTTTTTTTTTCTTTTTTTCTTCTTCTCTCTTCTCTCCACCAGCCATGGCAGAGGGAAGCCAGACTTAGGTGAGGGTCGCCCTCACCGATGCCGGGCGAGGGTGGCTCTCGGCTAGGTCGGGCGAGGGCACCCCTCGGCCGCCCTCACGTGAGTCCAACTTCCCTCCGCTATGGCCAGCGGAGGGAAGAAGAAGAAGAAAAAAAAAAAAAAAAATAAAAAGTAAAAGACGAAAATGTCACAAGGATAAAAGTTCAAGATTTTTTGTGTCATGAAAAAAAGTTTGAGGTAAATGTTTCACCGTTGGTAAAATTTGGAGTTTTTGATGTCATAAAAAAAAAAAAAAGATACCCGGACCCTAGAGTGCTAAAAGTTGATGCAAAGGGACATTTAAGTGCTAAAATCAGAGTAAAATGGATCATTTAAGTGCCACTAGCGAGAAAATCTGATCAAAATGCTAATGTGACAATTTTCCGGCAAGCTGCACACAAAACGACGTTGTTTTGTATGTTGATGTGGCTAAACTGTGTCAAAATGACGTCGTTTTAGTATAATTCAAATTTTAATATAATAATTAATAAATTAAATATTACAAATTTAATTAATTAATTAATTTAAAAAAAAGAGGGGGTGGGGAGGAGGAGGAGCTAGGTAGTTGGCGGCTAAGGGCTCAGCCCTTACCCCGCTACGGGTTGCCTTCCTCCTCCTCTGTTTTTTTAAATAAATATAAATATAAATATAAATTATTATTTTGTTTTAAATTTAATTTACTTAATTTTTATATTATATTAAAATTTAAATTATGCCAAAATGACGTTGTTTTTATGTGTGTTTTGTTGATTCGGCATTTTGGCGAGCCACGTAAGCGAGAAAATTAATAAAAAAAATACCACGTAGGATTTCTGGCAAGGCTCATCGAATGTAGCACTCAAGTGTCTTTTTGTGCCAATTTTTGACACTTGAAGCGATCTTTTGCCAAAAAAAAGGTTTGGGATAAATTTGTTACTTTGAGTAAAGGTTGAGGTTTTTGGTGATTTTTTCCCTATTTTTAACTATTTTCGTTGACAAGATCCTTGATAGAAAATAAATGTGCCACATGGGTATAAGTTTGAGATTTTTGATATTACATAAAAAAAAAAAATTAGGAGAAATGTGTCACAGTAAGTATAATTTATAATTTTACTTGATTGTCCCACATAATTCAAATCCTCCTTTCATTTTCACTTTCATCCATTTTTCCTTAGTTATAACTTCTAAAAAATGACCCATTTCTATTTACAATATTTTCAAACTTTCGATTCGTAGGGGACCTAAACTAGCGGCAACACCCAACCACTTGCAAAGACGTTTCTTAGGTGATGATCCAATGTTTTTGGAAGATATTTAACGTGGTAGAGCTCCCTAATAAAACTTGTTCCAAGTTCTAGTTTATAAGTTATAGGTTCTAAGTTTTAGGTTTACTAAGAACTTAGAATCTACTTGTCGAAATAGCTTCCTTATATTTTAACCTACATACTTTAAAACTTAGAATCTATAGGTTCCCGCTAGTCCGATTCTCCAATTCCAAATTCTACCGTGAAACCATGCTCACCCTTACAAGACACAACCATGGCCATCTCTAACGATCGACAATTTCAACACATCGCTGGACTTGCTATGTATAAAAATATTCTCACTTGTTAAGCAAGTCTTTAGAGCCTTTCTTTGATAGTGTTGGAGTTAGATTCTATTCTAAACCCTAAATCTTAAACCTTGAAGATGAGATAGTAGCACTTGTTGAGGAAGTTTATAGCCTTACTTTGGAAGTCTTGGAGTTTTATTCTATCCTACCAAAGTCCCAAGATGAAATATTCGCACTTGTCTAGCAAGTATCAAGGCCTTCCTTTGGAAGTCTAGCAAAAAGTAAGGTTCTATCCTGCCAAAGCCAATAGAGTTTTAGTTCTTTCTTTTTGGGCCTTTTTCTGATTGATCCGATCTGTCCAATTCCCACTTCTAGCCAGATTCCACAGCATACATTAATCGTTCTGCCAATTACATCAATCATTTGATAGTCTAATTCCCAGTCCACCAATTTGGGATGACCTTCCATGAGGATAAAACTTAGGGAGATACCCTGAATAACATAACAATATGTATTGAAGTACTACATCTTAATTAGCACAAGACACAACCTGAAATACAAGAAGAAGCACGTCTCTCAAACTTGACAAGCACAAATTATTAAACTTCATATGTTTCCTTGTTTCACTCCAAAAGCCACTCTCGCAATCCTAAATACATCACAAATAAAGCCCACACACTCACGCACACTCCTTCCAAATCACAATAATCATTTTCAAACGTCGCAGTAGAGAAGTCAGACATCGGTCCAATCCTTGTCAAACGTCGCAGTAGAGAAGTCCTCATTCACGGGATTGTCTTTGTGGATAAAGTCATCCCCATTGTTGTTAACTGGGGAATTTAGAAAGGACAACCATTCTTCCTCTGCTTCTGCCTGTGACTGATACGTTGGAGCGTTGTCGTAGCGTGACAGATAGTTATCCTGTGGCTGAAATGGAGCTAGCAAATCCATGAACTCTTCTGGTGATATCTGCATTCAAAACGTGTAGATTATATAAAATAATCCTTCTTATGTATATTTCCCATCCTACCAAAAAAATAGTATGTTTCCTTTTTTTGTTACTGAAACAATCTTGAAGTATGAAATGAACATAGTCCCACAGATGTTGCTGATGTGATAATGCAATTATTAGTACTTTGGCCATAGAAAACCAATGTCTCCGCGACTTTCTTATGCTCTATGGTACTTTGAACTAAATCCGATCCTAGATATGTTCTACAACATTAAACACGTGTATCTCACCTCGGACTGAGTATCAGCAGCTCCTTGGTTATCAGCAATTTCAATGTTGATGGTGTTACGGAAGGTCAGCAAGTCCCCTTCCTGATTCACAGAGGGGTATACATTGCTAGTGCACATGAGAGGGCTTCTTGAATAGCCTTCTGGGCTAATTGTTGGAGCGTGACACATCGTCGCTTTCTTGTTTTTCTTGTTCTTGATCCGACATGCCACATAAGGCAGCATCTGCAAATATATGCACCAGCAACATCAGTAATAGCAAAACAACCCGTTACTAAAAAGCACGAGTCAAATGTTATTTATAACCCATCGTGTTGTGCAAATGAATGAGAGCCAAAAATGTTACCTCGCCTTCGTTGTGATTACTGCCCAAATGCTTGGAATTTAGGTGATACTCGTGCATGACCCAGTCGGTTCTTTTGCCATGAGGCACACGGCCCTCGTAGAACACCAACGTCTTCTTGATTCCTATCTGCTCGTTGGTGTCCTCGCTCATGATGGCGCGTTCCTTGCCCGTCACTTTCCAGTAACCAGTTCTGGTCGTGCGGTCGGACCGCTTGCTGTTCAAGTACTTTTGCTTCACTCGGCAATAGAAGAACATCTCCTTCCCTTTAAGCATGCAATCGAACATGGCGGGCAATTGCCACGGTTCCCATTCGCATACATCGATCTCCGGAATTATGTTGTAGTAGGGTTCGTCGAGTTGTCCGAGGATCTTGGGCTTCAAGTAAAGGAGCAGAAGCTCCTCATCAGTGGCATGGAATCTGAATCCTGGAGGGAGTAAGCTCATGGCTTCTGAGGTCGTGTCTTCCATTTGGATACCCACCTCGTGCAAGCAGAGAGAAGAAGAAGAAGAAGACCAATGGACAGAGATTTTGTGTGTGTATTTGAAGAGAGATAGGATTAACATTGGCCAAGTGCGGGGAATTTAAAGGGGGGGAATCGTGCCTTGACTCATTGACTGACGTCACCGTGTATGCGTTTTCCTTCTCTCTTTTCCTTTTTTTTCGCCTTCCTTGACAAGTGAAGTTGTCTCGCTTGCTTGAGAAGAGTAAAAACCACACTGTTCAGTGACGAATGGACCCCTCGTCCTATGTTCGAATATTTTTTAGAATGCTTTATAAAGTCGAGTGCCGAACCCCATGCATAATGAGGAACGTTCATCCGACATGCCAAAGTCTAATCAGGTTCCTCTTTCTCGGCACGCATGAGTCTATCTTTTCCACCCATACATCAAAAGTAGGCATCTATATTTTGCATCAACGGAGCATTTTTTTATTGTAAAATTCTGTGATTTGTCACTAATAATTAATAATAATAATCAAGATTAGTAAGTATCGATGGCTGCTGCAGTATAATCATAGAGTTTTGCAAACCCTTTAGAGTGGGAATTAATCAATTGGAACATCAACGGAGTTCCGGCATATCCTAAGACACATGCATGAACATATATTGGATTTTAAGATATGATATATAGAAGTTTCTGGAATTACGTGGATGCTCTTGTTTCATCAAATGAGGAATCTTATCCTACGGTGGAAAGAACAATGTTGCACACTTTAGTGATCGAGACTAGATCATTAGTGCCCTCATAAGGAAATTATAAATAACAAAAACCTTTTGGACTTTCTTGTTGAAATTTTAAGCCTTCTTCCCAAAGGGTTGCACTTTCTTCCTGGACCCACACGCAATGGCACTTTCAGTCAGATTTTTTCCCCCACGTGTTTCCTTTTCGTTTGCTATATTTTTTGAGAGTTTCTAACACATATATTTATAAATAATAATGAAGTTTGATAGAATGGGATTATGTGGTAGAGTCACATCTTGTAGACCCTTTCTTACTTCTCACTTCTCTTAACAATTTTTAGACATGTTCCTCTATAATAATTGCAAAAAAAAAAAAAAAAAATTATCATCTTATTTCACTTAATATAACGTTCCTAAAGCGACATGGCAACATCAAATTTTCCTTATGAGTTATTCTTGAAAAAACAACTTGTATGTCCATTGTTCTGGGTATTGTATTGGAGAAACGACTTACTTCGAGGCTTCATGTTAATGGGCTAATTGTCCAAAAAATACCCTACACATATTGGGCTGCAGTTAATTTAATCTTAAGTCTTTCAATTTTACTAGTTTTGTCTTAATCTTTTGACGATTTATCAATTTAATATTAAAAATTTTAACAATTTACTAATATAATTCTTTTAAATAATTTTAGTTGGAAATCGCTGACTTGTTGATCTAGTCAGTGCCGACCATCCAACATGAATGGTTAGTGCTGTTGTAAATGGTTTTTACAATTTGTTATTAAATTTTTTGAATGTTTTTTTTCTTCTTTTCTTTTTCTATTTTTTCTTAATTGGATTTTTGGCAGATGAGAGGGTAATGGCCCTTGGCTATTGGCCAGCAAGGACCAAAACCCCCTTGCTCAAACTAGGTAGGCCATTGTGGACATGATGTCTTGCACCCTCACTTGTGGCTGATCAGAAGTACGATTAAGGAAAAAAAAAAAAAACATAAAACTTTTGAATTTTTTAAATCACAAAAATTGTCCACATCATCACAGCATACATTCGCAATAGTGATTTTAGATTAAAATCACTGAAAAGACTAAGGGTGTGAATAGTAACGTTTCTGTTCTTTTTTTGTTCAAGGGAACGAAACAAAAAAAAAAGTGTTTGTTCGGGGAACAATTTTTAAACAAAAGAACACGTTTGGTACATTTGGTCCGGGAATAAAAAATGAATAGAAACACGTTTGGTAAATTTTATTCTTTTTTTGTTTCTTTTAATTTTTTAAACATTTTTATTTTATTTTTCATTTTTTTCCTTTCTTTTTTATTGTTTCTTTTTTCGGTCGGTCACCGGCCTCCGGCGGCCAACGGGGCTGGCCTCGCCCAGCCACGGCGAGGCTCGGCCTCGCCGGATCTAGGCGAGCCCGAGCTCGCCCAGCCAAGGCGAGGCTCGGCCTCGCCGGATCTGGCGAGGCCAAGCCTCAACAGCCGGTCGCCGGCCATGGCCGAGGCTGGCGACCGGCGAAAGAAAAAGGAAGAAAAAAAAAAAGAAGAAGAAAAGAAGAAGAGAAGAAGAAGAGAGAGAAGAAACGTTTTTTCATTTTTGTTTCTGGAACAAGAAACAACAAATTGTTGTTTCTTTTTTTGTTCCCGGGAACAAAATCCGTACAGAAGTGTTCCAGAAATGTTTCTAAGAAACGTTTCCATGCACGCCCTAAATTAACAATTTCAAAAGGTTTATAACTAAATTGACAAATTCTCAAAATACTTATGACTAGATTGGCTAAATTGAAGAATTTAGAATTGAATTGGCTATTAGTAGGACTTTTTGGACAACTTTACCTTGCATAAATATGAGATTCCTTACCAACCAAAAAACATAAAGTAAAGATTCCTCAAACTAAAACTAAGCTCTACGTTTGATGGCAACACATATGTGACTGCAATAGCGTGGAACAATTCATATATTTATTTTTATTGCTAAGTAAACTTTCGTTTGTCATGTTTATCCTTTTTCATTTCCCTTTTAAATTCTCATAGAATTGTAGGTTTTAAGACTTATATTGAATATAACTTTTTATGTGCGCATGGCATTGATTTAATAATTTAAATACTATATTAAATTTTATTTTTCAGAGTTATAGTTATGAATAGATAATTATAAACATTTTATGATGTGGTCTTGCTCTCAAGTTTTATGAGAATCAATTTTGTAATTACAATTGCTTTAATTAGAGATGTTGTGGATTTTTCGATTGAATGCGATCAGATTCATATCTCTATAAAGAGTGGTACTTTTCTTAAACATATAGTCATTTTGTCAAGGATATTTGCCTTGGCAATATGCCTTAATTGTTCATTGTTGAGAATATGTGTTGAGTTCCCAACACAAGTAGGTTTCCTATTTAAGTGATTACCTAATTTGAGTAGGTTCCTTGTTTTTGGGTATAATTATTATCCATGTAAGAAGAGGATATTTTTCATGAAAAGCATCCAATAGGTCATTTCTCGTGAATTACACCCTGAAGTAATCCAATAATATTATTTAGCCGGGAAATTTGGGGTTGCAAAACATTTGAGTGTTTAATTAACTCAAGTGTGGTTGTAATATTTGTTGTATTGTTTTATCTATTGAGGAATTCTGCTACTCTTCTCATAGATTAAGGTCACATTGACTGAACCACATAAATTTGATGTTTGATTTATTTTATTGTTCTATTTATTTTATTATTTGATTGCCTATTTTTGTAGAAATTGGTATGAAGTGAATTGATGGTAATAAAAAATCGACATATTTGATGGGAATGATTTTATTTTTAGAAGATATAGGTTGATGATTACCTTTATGAGAGAATTTGCACTTACCAATGTTTAGAGAAAACCAAATTTAATCGAAATAAGCTGATTGGGAATTACTGGATAAATAGGCATTGAATCTTATTGGACTAATGTTGAATCGTAATGTTGTATTTATCAACAAGGTCTACTTGATACGTTTATCAACAATGTGGCGTTGGTTGCTAAATTATAATGAATTTAATGTAGTTGTTAGTCAATTGAGTTTGATTGATATTGACTTTGAAGATGAGATACACTCTTTGATACTATTATCCTCATTTTTTAATAGTTGGAACACTACCATTGTTGTTGTTAGCAATTTCTATAGGTTTAGAAACTTGATGTTTGATGAGGTTCACGATTTGTTTCTAAGTGATGACATCATAGAAGATAATTTTATGAACTTATGCCTATTGCTTTAGTCGGTTAAGGTAGAGGAAGAACTATTATTCTTGTAAATGCGAATTTGAACAAATGTAGTTAGTTTAGGACTAGTGGTGTTGTCTATTAGAGTTGTAGCGAGATGGGGCATCCTAGAAAGTATTTCTTTAAGTTGAAGAACAAGAAAGGTAAAGGAATTAAAATTAAATCTGTTAATGACTTTGTAGCTGTAGTTGACTATAATCCGAATGGTGCTGATTATATCTTGTTTGTCACTTAGAATTCATCATTTAACAAATGTATTATGGATTGTGGTTATTCATTTCATGTGACACCAAACGAGAACCAGTTTACTACATATCAAGGCATGGATAATGGTAAAGTGTAATTGGGGAACCATGCTAAGTGCAATATTTTGAGTATTGGTAATGTCAAAATTAGAATAGATGATGGTATCATGTGGACATTGATTGGAGTAAGACACATTTTAGAGTTGAATAAGAATCAAATTATTTGAGTTCTTTGAATTCGGATGAATATTAGTATATTTCAAAAAGTGGAGTTTTGAAAGTTGTTTAAGGTGTCCTTGTAATAATGAGATAAATCAAGCATAGTGCCCATACAAGCTTTAGTGTGATATAGTCACGGATTTTGTCGTAGAGATGTCGAATGCATATATTTGGGAGGTTGAATTGTGGTATTTGTGTTAAGGGCACATAGGTGAGAGAAGTCTGAATGGTTTAAGTGAAAAGAATTTGATAAGTGGTTATGTTGCTGCTTAACTATATCTAGCAGTTGGATATAAGTAGTATTTATATCCACTTGTCGAGTTCAATTACTTACTGTTTATATCCACCTATTGAATATGACAACTCACTACTTTTATCCACTCACTAAATATAACCACTTATTACTTATATCCATTTGCCGAGTGTAACCACTTGCCAAATATACACATTTGCTTAATATGCCCATTTGTCAATTTTCAGAATAAGTCATTATTCCTTGCATGAGAAATGAAAGGAGCTAAGTATGTCATTATTATGTGGTCATTAAAAGGGTAAGGTAACGACATGCACAAAAAGATGTTGTGTACTAGACATGGATTGTTGAAATGATTGTTGATTTTGTTGTTAATGCGAGGGTGATCACGTGATTATGAGATTATCATGTACACTATTACTACGTGATTAAATATGCAAAGTGTTATAAAAATATTTCTGTTGCTCACATATTAGTGGCAACAATGCCTCTAAGTTAAGATATCCCAAGGTAGGGGTGTGCATGGTCTGGGCGGGCGATTCCCGACATAGAATCGAGAACCTCCCGCTAAGGACCGGTTCCAAAAAATTGGAACCGAGATCCAAGTTAAGATATCCCAAGTGGATCCGTGGAACCGGTCAGCTCGGTTGGTCATGGCAAGGCCGTCGACAATAGCAGCGTCCCCAAAGTAGGGAGTTATTGTAGCACGAAGGAAAAATAGAACAAGCTCGGCATTGCTACTATTGGGCTTCCCGAATCAGGGCGGCGGCAAAATCAACGTCATCGTCAAAGGCACCCACTCGGTGAAGGAGAGAGAGGCTCATCGAGGCAAAGACTTCCATTGTGCGGGGTAGCAATTCGTTGGTCGGTGTCGCAATTTGGGGAGGTGGAAAAACGGCGGTGAGGTGCTGGATGGATGCTGGTGTGGAGCTTCGGTGAGGAGACCGGTGGAGTTGTGGTGTCAGCGGTAAGGTGAACTAGCAACAGACAGGGGAAACCGAAGTCGCAGGGGTTGTAGGGATCACACGGGGGGCGGCGGAGCAGCGATGGAGGCATAGCGACCGGTTCGGGATCTGTTGGCGTTGGTCGTCACGGTTGTAGGGGCTGTAATGGCATCGGATTGTTGGCGGAGGAGGCTTGGAGTAGAAGCAATGGCGGTGGTGCCGGATGGAAAGCAGCATAAGCGAAGGCGATCACGGTGATGGACAAGCGGGTGAAGGGCGCTCGTGGTTGTTGGCATGGTGGTCGACACGGAGGCGAGTTGTGGTGTTGTGGGTCATTGCTGGGTGGAGCAGAGGCTATAGCACCCGGCGCAAGGGGGCGGACAGCAGCGGCGGCGGCATCAACGCTCGGGGAGGAATCGAAATGGCGATAAGAGGAATCGAGGAAGAGATAGAAAGAGAGAGAGACAGAATCGAAGATGAAGAGACAGTGAGATGAGATCTAGGGTTTATTTTAGTAATTGTTTTTTAATATTAAAATTAATTGGAAATTGGTTCGGTCTGGGTGGATGGGCGGGCGGATCCGCCCATGGAACTGGGAATTAGACCAGTACCCACTAGTTCCATAAATTGGAATTGAAAATTGGATCGATTCCCTAAAAAATTGCCGGTTTCGGGAAGTCCGGGCGAATCCCGGTTCTTTTGCACACCCCTATCCCAAGGAGTGTTTGGGATATCTCGGGAATCGAGATGTCCCATGAATTGGAATACTTTGAAGTTGAGATTTCATTTAATGAGTTTCGTCTCACCTCTTATTTTTCAATTTTGTAGGATGGATCACCATCTACCACTGCAAGTATTTGGCGGTTGTTCTATAGACAATATCTTGACTTTTGTATAGGCAAGTTTTTGGTGAAAGATTGGCATGATGATTTTAGGTGAACTGACCCTTCCTTGGACTTTTGTAACATATTTAGTGTTAATATTAAGAAACATATGAATATTTAATAAAATCGTGCGATTTCTTGTAAGGAATGTTGTGAAAATTTTAATTGTACTTCCGCATGCTAAAATATTCGGAAATAATAAGTGTTGTGCATGACATTCTCGGACAGCTCAGGTAATTTTTATTGAGATATATTTGTCTAAGTCTTGAGTCTTATTTATTATCCCTACTTGTTAACTTCCTAAGAAATAAAAAACATGTAGGAAAAATTTATTACTATTGATATTTTCTTTTTTCATTAATTAATTATATTCTTAATTAGCTAAAAAAATTATAAGAAAAGAAATCAAACGTTGGCTGACAAAGTCAGTGATTACTATAGGTCATGCCCAGCAGGACGCATAAAAGTGCCCGGCCTTCACGGGACGCCCTAGTACGTTCGTGGCCATTTCTAATCGCGTGAATTTTTAATACCTCGAGAGGCTTTCCATGAAAGATCCTCACTTGTTGAGGAAGTTTCAAAGGCCTTGCTTTGGGAGTTTTGGAAAATATTCGTACTTATTTCGCAAGTTTCAAGGCCTTCCTTCGGAAGGCATGGAGAAAAGTAAATTTTCTGTCATGCCAAAGTCAAAAGATTTCGCTTTCTTCTTTACCAAAAAAAAATAAAAAGATTTCGCTTTCTTTCTTTCGTTCTTTGCTTTTTCTGATTGATTCGACCTGTCCCACTCCCGAGTTCCAGGTTCCACAGCATATGTTAATCGTTCTGCCATTTACCCCAATTATTCGTGTCCACCAATTTGGGACCATCATCGATGAGGACAAAAGTAAGGAAAATGCCTTGAATAACATAACGCTAGTTATATAAATATTCTTGATTAGTAGAAAATACAACCTGAAATCAAATTATGAAACTACGTAGGTTTCATGTTTCATGTCACTCCAGAAGCCATTCAGTACTAAGCACATCACAAGTAAAAACCCACACATTCACACATGCCCCTTCCAAATTATGACCGACCGTTGTCATACGTTGTAGGAGAGTAAGTCCTCCGACATTGTACCAGCCAAAAACGAACTCAAAGAACGACAATCGTTCCTTGCCTGTGGTCGATAGGTTGGAGAGCTGATGTAGTTTGATACATAGTCATCCGGTGCGTTCAATGGAGGGAGCGAAATCATTAACTCTTTTAGTGACATCTGCATTCAAAACATGTATATTATATCAAACAACCCATCTTAAGTATTTTTCTTTTTATGTTGCTGAAATAATCTTAAAAGTATGAAATGAAAATAGTCTCACATATGTCACGCATGTGGTGGTGCAATCATTTGTGAATTTGGCCATAGAAAACCAATGAATGTGTGCGACTGTGATACGCTCTATAGGACTTGGGAATAAATCCGATCCTAAGTAAGTTTTACAGCATGAAACATGTGTCTCTCACCTCTGGTTGAGCAAAAACAGCTGCCTGTGGCTGATGGTTGGGAGCATTGTTGTAGTCTAATTCCCGATCATCCAATGTGAGCGACTCCATTAACTCTCTCACTGACATCTGCATTCAAAATATGTAGATTATATAAAACGACCCATCTTAAGTATATTTCCGCTATATATATATTTGGTTACATAAACAATCTTGAAGTAAGAAATGAAAATGATGTTGCTTATGTGATAATGCAATTATTAGTATTTTGGCCATAACAAGCCAATGAATCTCTGTGACTTTGATATGCTCTATAGGACTTGGGACACAATCCAATCCTAAATAAGTTCTACAAAATAAAACGTCTCTCACCTTGGGTGTGCTGCAGAAGCTCGGAAGTCCCCTTCTTGATTCCCAGGGGGTTCTAGTACATTGCTGTTGCATGTGCAAGGGCTGCTTGAATAGCCTTCAGGATTTATTGTTGGAGCATGACGCATCATCGGCTTATTGTCCCTTTTGTTCTTGATCCGACATACCACGTACGGCAGCATCTGCATAAATATGCGTGAGCAACGTCAGTAATAGAGAAGCAACCCGTTACTAAAAAGCATGTCTCAAATGTTATTCACTACCAATCACGTTGTGCGAATGAATGAGAGTCAAAATGTTACCTCGCCTTTGTTGTGATTATCGTCCAAATGCTCGGAATTTAGGTGATACTCATACATGACCCAGTCGGTCCTTTTGACGTTAGCCACGCGGCCTTCGCAGAACACCAGCGTTTTCTTGATTCCTATCTGCTCGGTGGTGTCCTCCCTCATGATGGCGCGGTCCTTGCCGGTCACTTTCCAGCAACCGGCTCTGGTCGTGCGGTTGGGGCGCCTGCTGTTCAAGTGATTGCGCTTCACACGGCAATAAAAAAACAGCTCCCTCCTGTTGAACATGTGATCAAACATATCGGGCAATTGCCAGGGTTCAAATTCGCATACATCGATCTCAGGAATTATATTGTAGTAGAGGTGGCCAGGTTGTCCAAGGATCTTGGGCTTCAAGGAAAGAAGGAGGAGCTCCTCATCGGTGGCATGGAATCTGAATTGTGGAGGGAGTACTCTCATGGCTTCTGGGATCGTGTCTTCCATTTGGATACCCACCTCGCGCGAGCAGAGAGGAGAAGAAGAAGACCAAAGGACAGAGATTTTGTGTTTGGGTTTGGAGAGCGGCTGGACTAACAGTGGCCAAGTGCTCGCACTTTATAGGGTGGAATCGTGCCTTGACTTATTGACTGACATTACTTTGTACACTTTTTTCTTATTCTTCTCTGTGTTCGTCTACCTCCACAAGTAAGTTGTCTCGCTTGCTTGGGAAGAGTAAATCAAAACTAGGGTTTTTATCCTTGGCATCAAGTCTTCACCACTAGTTGATCATTTTTTCTTGTTAGATAAACAGCATTTTTTATTGTGAGATCTTGTGATTTGTCTCTAATAATTGAAGATAATCAAGATTAGCAACTATTAATATTAACTGCTATAGGATCATAAAGTTAGTGCACCCTTTAGAGTGGGGATTAATCCTACCATAAACGAAGTCCCCCACAACCTATCATGCATGCATGAAAATATACTTGATTTTTTAGGTATTATATATGTAGATGTTTTTGGAATTTCATGTGGATGCTCTCATTCCATCATATAACGAATCTTATCCTACGGTCTTATTTCATTAATATTGATGGTGAAAAACAACGGGGCACACTTTAATGATTGAGACTAGACCATTAGTGTCCTCTTATGGAAAATATAAATTACAAAGACCTTTTTGGACCTTCTTGTTGAAGTTCTAAGCCTTGCTCCCAAAGGTTTGCACTTTTTTCCGCGGACCCACATGCGGTGGCACTTTCACCCAAGAAAAAAAAGGGTTTCATTATTCACTCCTTTTCGCTTACTATATTTTGTTTACGAATTTCTAATAGATGTATTTATAAATAATAATAAAGTTTGGTAGAATGGAATTCTGCGACAGAATCACATCATCTCGACACTTTCTTACCTCTCACTTCTTTTAACATTAATTAGACATGTTCCTTTATAATAACTAGAAAAATTTAATCAACTCATTTCAAAATAACAACATCAAATTTGTCCCTTGTGTTTTCTTAGGAAAACAACTTGCAGGTCTACAGTCCAGGGTATTGTATTGAAGAAAAAATTTGCTTTGAGACTTCGAATTATAATTGTCCCAAAAATCCTAAATTTATTGTACCGTGATTAATTCAATCTCAATATTTTCAATTTTTCCCATTTAATTGTAACATTTTTTTTTATGATTTGGCAATTTACTTTTAAACTATTTAATAATTTGTCAATAAAGTCATTCTAACCAATTTCAACTAGAAATTATTAATGTGATGGTCTAGTCAATGGTGACCATGGTATGGTCAATGCCAACATAAATGAAATTTGCAATTTTTATTAAATTTTCTCAATATTTTTCATTTTTTTCCCTATAGTCTTAGGTTTTGTTACACCGCTCCCTTGGCAAATTTCATCTATGTTACAATTAAAAGCATCTAAGAACTTTCGATAGATCCATCCTTCTCAATCCTATCTACCACATATTTTAGCCAGTCAAATTGACTGTCATTTGTGATATGGACGTCAGGTGGAGCACCCATGTCCACGAGATATTGATTACAGGAGAGGTTCGGTTATCAGTTCCATTTGGATGAGTTTTTACACTTAAAGCAGACCGCAAGGCATGTTGGTACTGGACCTCTGGAATGTTACTCCAAGCGTTGTCATTGTCCAAGATCATGAACGATGGCATCGATCCAACTTCAACAGCCGTGATAGCATTGATGTCTCGTTTGTTTATAAGTTGGCGAAGCACGATAATCTGCTGAACATTTCCAAGAGACAACAGGAAATGTTACCTAAATTACGGAACTCACATGCCCAGAAAGCGTAGCCTTTCCAGTACAGATCGGCAAGTTTGTGAACTGGAAGATGGACAAAGGTCGGTAGAGGATGTTGTGAAATATCGAGACAAATAGAAAACAGCCGGCTGTGGTAATCATAAAATAATGGCCAATTCTAACTTAAAAGCAATCATTTGGGCGCCAAATCTTCCGATCTAATCAACTACAAGAGCTTGTGAGGTATAAGTTCAAACAGGTGCCAGGGTCCAAATGTGACCTCAGCAAACAAGAATCTGAACTAAAAGGCCTTCCATTTCCCGCACAATCCCCCATCAAAACAACACTAGCTCATTACCTGATTTTAATGAAGTTCCATCGAAAGCCATGGAAGCAAGTAACATGAGCATTTCACCGATCAACTTTCAGTTGAAAAGAGAATGACGTTGAAAAGAGAATGACGCAATATTGGGGACCTGGTCAAGGAAGTTGGTCCC
The DNA here is from genome assembly GCA_016097545.1 of Eucalyptus victrix. NCBI lineage: Eukaryota > Viridiplantae > Streptophyta > Magnoliopsida > Myrtales > Myrtaceae > Eucalyptus > Eucalyptus victrix. The sequence goes on from CM027843.1 coordinate 10,784,631, forward strand.
GAGATTGCAGTCATATGGGTGATACTCATGCATTACCCATACCGTCTCTTTCGAGTTTGAACCCTCTGTTTTCTATGAAAACTAAATTCCTCATAGTCCCAATCAACTTATTAGTACCTTTGACACTGATCTTATTCTCTTGAGCGGTTACTTTCCAATGACCGGAAGGAGTTTGTCGGTCATACTTACTACTGTTCCAAGTCCTGAACAAGAGACGAGACAAGAAACACTGCTCCGCCTCCTTCGACCTCACAATTGAGCGTGCTACAGATACATGCAGGTCAGTGAGCTTAGGATAGAGCAGTGTTGAAAATTAATGCCAAATAGGGGGAGCCATGAACTTGTCTTTGAATGATCATTTCTTTTTCCCATCGTACTAGATGAAGTACACGAGCCATTTCAAAGCTTGGAAATAAAGCAATCTAGACCCTCAGACATAGTTTATCCCACAAAACAGCGTTACCATGCTAAAAACAGCAAGATTTCGTCACCCTTAAACAATATAGTAACTTGAAGAGAATGTCACGCTTACCTCTAAATAGGCAGAATGATCGAACTTGAGCACAAAAGGGGTCTTTAGAATAATGCAGGGGTCGTTTTCATTTCTGATAATTTGTCGCCTCAAATAATAATTGATGAGTTCCTCATCGGTGGGGTGAAGCCTATATCCTACAGGCAGAAAACAATCCATATGTTTATAGAAAATATAAACGGGAATGAGGCAGGACATTCTGAACTTGAAGCAGGGTGACCTTTTTTAAATAAAAAAAAAAAATTGAGCCTTATAGATAGTGTTTCCAGATGCAGTCCCCCTCTTGCTTGAGAAGAGAACTTTTTGGTGAAGTGAAAAATAGAGGAATGTTGACAAGATAGCTGAGGTTGACAACTTTGCCTTCGTGCAAGCTGTCGAGTGGCCAGAATTGAATTTCCATTTGGCATTTGCGTGATGACACGATTAACTGAACTACTAATTCTCGTTGTATGTATTTGCTAATGCTCGGACCACATGAAAGTCACCTTTCATTTTTCCAGGTCCGAGCCCGTTCTTGCAACTGTCAATATTTCATAATTGGGAGGTCACGCCATTCGCTTTTCCTTTTCCATCGTGTCACTTTTGTAGGACACACCAACAGCGCGAGAGGGTGAAAACAATTAAAAGGGATGAATCCAATACAAAATCCATACGCTTCGTTTATACAAACAATGTTTATGTGAAACAACCAACATGCAGAAATCCAAGCAGCGGCTTCCATATTTTTGGCAAATTCAGCATTAGAAATATTGCGTACTGCTATAACTCATTATACAGCTTATATTTAAAAAAAAAAAAACACTCATTAAGCAAATAATGTACATCAATGAACGCATTTGATCCGTGCACATTGTTTTCCACAAGGAAAATATTTTTTTCGGCGACACAGCATGACCAGCCTCTTTATCAACACTTGAAAAAGTGTGCATCCAAGCCAGTGGACGCACGCCAACGACCTAGCTGAAAAAGGCTTATATTATGCTTTCTTCAGAAGAGTGGTCGTCCTAGAACTAGCCATACGAAACATCCCAAATATCTCTTCCAAGTGTTTGTTATCAGCAAAATATGACTCCAAATCCTGATATGTCGGATCATTAGTCAATTGCTCCCCGGCTGCTGTGGGTGGCTGTGGAGTTGCAGAGAAATCACATCCCGATGAGTTGCAGTCTGGTGAGAGAATTGGCGTTGGTGGTTGCTGTACATTTTCTTTTAAAGATTCCTATTGTCACAACAAAACAAAATGAAACACGAGTTTCTTAACATGCCATAATGATCTTTAACAGGCACCATTTTAAGGTTCCTTCTGACCTTTGAAATCTCTCCAGGTACTATCCTTTTGGCAGTTACCAATGCGTTGGTGCAACTTGTGTCGTTGACTTCATCGGGCATGTTACAGATACTTCTGCTGCCTTCTTGAGGCACAATAAAGAGACTCGTTTCGTTGACTTCATCGGGTGTGTGACAGCTACTTTTGTTGCCTTCTTGAGGCATAATGGAGATACCTTTGTTGGTCTTCTTGGTCCTTGAATTTTTCTTACCCTGGTTATCAAGGTTTTGCTTCAAGTGGTACAGAACAAAGTCACTCTGATATAGAAAGACAAGACAAGTTAACAATTTGTTCAAGTCTAATCACTGATCTCTGAAAGTAATTTGTGATTTAATCCCAAAAGAAAAGGAAGAAAGGACCTCAAAGAATTAAATATCAGTCAATATAACAACTTTGGTAACACTCCATTCAACTCATAGGACTCCTTTCAGAAAGAGACTCCTTGATGAGCTTCGAAATAGAGCGAAAGATGCTATAGCAATAGCAAGATTTGGCCGAAAAAAAGAAGGAGAAAAAAAAAGTCAGGGATTTTTACCTGCTAAGATTATTATAGTTGAAATCCAATCAATAGAAGTTTAACTAATAGTTTAGTTCATCTTAGGGCAAACAAGCACAAGTCAGAGCAACTAAAAGTAAGACGCTCAGTCTAAACTCCGGAAACTTAAGTCAGACAAGAAAATACAATGAGGCCTCTTAAATGAAAGCTCATGGAATGGAGAACATTCGTTTATCAACGTTGATCATTCATAGCAAGAAGATTGAGTACCTGGTCATTAAGGGCGTTGTCCATAAGATCGGCATTTATGTGGTACTCATGAAGTACCCATCTTGTATGGGCATTTTTGGGAATGTGACGTTTTATGAAAACCAAAATTTTCTTCAAACCTAAAATTTTCTTTTTGTCTCGTGTCCTAATATTGCGAGTTTCGCCAGTTGGCTTCCAAGAGCCATGATCATTTGTCCTTCTAGTCCTTTTACTTTGAGGGTATCTATATTTTGCAGATGGCAGAAGAAGAACCATCCATCACCATCTGAGTTTATACTTGATAATTCTGCATAATTCCACAGCAGAAAATCTTCAAAATACAGAAGCAAACCAACAGACACAAAATTCCAAAAGGGAATAGCATTGACCAACCATGAACTCATCACATTTTTTGAAAGGATGAACAGGACAGTTTTGATGGTGTCTTACCATTTATCTTGCTGGGTAAATCCCAAGGGGGCAATTGATGGACATCAACCTCAGGAATTATCCGCTCGACCTTTTTGTTGCTGAGTATTTTCAACTTCAAATAATGACTGACAAGTTCCTCCTCTGATGGTCTGAATCTGAATCCCACCGGCGGATCAACTAATGAAATTTCTGCGCTTTCCATCTCAAAATAAAAAAGCAAACTAAAATGCTAACTATGAGGGACAGAGAAGGAAATTTGAAGAGAGCAATACTAACTTGCTTCAGATTACTTCACGCCAGAGTTATATCCATGCTTATTTATAATTGAGATGCTATGAGCTAAAACCCCTGTTTTCCACTGGGTCTACCCTTAGAAGGAAGTTGTGCGACTATTTGGTGGATCCCAGATCTTAACCTCCGCTCAAGATCAACAAGACTGTGGGGGTAAAGGGCGGAGGGAGGGAGCAGAAAACTCTTGATTTTTTTTTCTACTTGTTTTGACTCATATTAACAAATAAAATGTTCATAGCTTAGCAAAAAAAGAAAAAGAAAAAAGACGCATAAAAGTCCTATCACAAGCCTCGACAGCATTTGCGTACAAACAAAAAAAAAAAATTATAGTAAAGACATTGGAGATTGCCTCAAGGAGAAAAAACTGTTCTAAACTGAATATTTTCGGACTTGTTCTCCGAGTTTCAAAACTTCTTTGGAAAGTTTACTTCTTCTTCCAAAAAAACTGCTCTCAACTTTTTACCAAAAAAAAGACAAAAAACTGCTCTCAACTAAAAAATTGCACACTTGTTCTCCAAGTTTCAAAGCTTCGTTGGAAAGTTTACTTCGCTTTCCGACCCTGCCATGAAACTTCCCAGTCAAAGTTATTCCCTCAGGGTCGTTGTCTTGAGCTCCCTCCCGCGTTAGTTCCACTCAAACTTCCAGTAAGAAGAATACTTATCTTTTAGGAGTTCAACTAAAATTTTGAGGGCTGAATTAATCAAAATTGCTTGTCATCCATGCTCAGTTCTTAATCTTTTGAATTGTGTACTGCATAGTATGAGTTCATTAGGTTTCAGGACTTAAATACATGTGCCTGTGATGCAGCGCTCCTACAAATCAACACATAAGCACCCTGATACAGAATAATGTAATTTTCAAACAAGAACAGAGGACAAAGCCACTAAACAATCTAGGCATAATCCTACACTCAATAAGTCATATTTATTATCTTTTAAAGTTCAATACACTTTGAGAATAACCAAACATCGTCTCAACAATTTGCCTTCATATCCTAAAGCCACTAGTTACTCCATAGCATACAGATAGTTGAAACCAGCATGCTCCTTTAAACTTGACATCTGAAATAGGATCACATCCACGGAAAGAGTGCAAACTATGAAGAAGCCGCATTCAAACCAATCAGCTTCAATTCAAACTTCCGATGGTTTGGGTGTTTAAAAAAGTGTTCCTACGCGATGAAATATTTCGTCACCAGTCATTGTCATGCTAACCTTTTCCAAGATAGCCATATTGCGAAATAAAGGAGGCTAGCCGGTTGCTGTACTTGGGGAAGTGATTCCCTCAATTCTTTAAATGAATGCTGCAATCTGGGGACAAATTATTACACTAGAGCTGAAACTATGAAAGTCTCGTGCTGAAGTGTTGAGAGATGTCTGAATCGTGTTCATGGTGGATTAATACATCACCCATCCAATTTTTTCCCCCTTCGTTTCAATGTTTGCTTTATCCAACGTAGAGAAGGCAATGCGCCTGCAGATTCATCATAGAGCAGGCATGAATCTCTGATAGTAAACAGCTCAGAGCATGTCAATTTTCCAAGAAGGATTTAAGGTGACAAGAATTGTGTCATCTGCCTCCCAAGTATGTAAGAGGGAGAGAGAAGAAGGCGTGGGAAGAGGAGCCAATCACAACCTACTCGGATCGTGCTCAGTATCACAATTTCCAAACATAAAGGTGCAATCGAGTCGAAACCATTTGGAAAAGGAACAAAATTTCAGTCGTCAAGAGCCATCCAGCAACAGTAGCATCTAAAGGAATTGTTACATAAAAACTAAAGATGAGTAGTGGCTATCTCAAGCGAAGTTTAAGATTATCAAAAGCCCGACATACTTTTACAGTTTTTCTTTTCTTTAAAACAAATCAAGAGGTCCAAATTTTTGTTTTTTAAAAAGCAGAAAGAACGAGGAATGTTGATTCATAATTCGGGTTTGATATAACATCTCAAGTTTCATCTGCTCCAAGGTAAAATTTGCAATCTTGTCTAGATTTTCGGAACATATAGCAATGTGCAAGTTAGTTCCAATTCAGACCCGGAGGTACCGGCACAAGCACACGAAACAGAAACCTTCCTAGAAAAGCAGAGATCCCGAAACTCACTCCACCCGACTGGGGAAATTGCACAAGCCCAGAACGAGAAAGATCGGAGTTGACTTATACCTGCAACTTCTGCAACTCCCACCGAGACGCCGGCAAAGAAAGATTCGATTTTGGATCTTGGGAGAATACGACCCATGAAGGACTCGTCAATCATTACTTGTGATTTCCACAAGAAATGGCGTGGACATGACTAAATCCCAAGTAAGATTGACGAGTGATTCAGGGATCATATTGGGTCGTCACGAATTTCGAAACAAGCAAAAGATGCAAGCTAAAAGACGAAGACTTGATCCCGTGGGCTGCTTTCGACGCGCATCCCCCCACTGTTCTTCTTCTCCCATATGCTCCCGCAAAGATTTATGGAGCTTTTTCTCTTTTTCAGAAAAGATGGTGCTAACGTGGTTAACAAGACGTAGGTACCCATCATTAATAGTGATCATTAGATTAATATTCCTAATAAAGAAATCTTATATGACCCGATTTAAAGTAAAACTGAGCAAGCTCTATCAAATTCAATGACTCAATGATCATGTCAACAAAATATCAATTTTGATCTTTGTATATCTACTATTACTTCATATTGCATGCAACTATGAAAATATTTTTTTAGTAGAGAATACCTAGGTAATTACATATAAGCAAAAAATGAATGAGAATTTAGGATTGCTTTTTGTGTAAGTATATGATCAACGTAAATTGCGGTTATCCTTAACTTATGGTGATTGATGTCAACTTCTTCTACTATTATAATATTAAGTTAAATGTTATCATCAATTGGTAATTTGTTTATTACGAACTGATGACAATTTTTTAATTGAATGTTCTTTTCATTACAAATATTTTCCTTACATTGTGTTAATGTATAGTTGGACTAATGCACACGCTTCAATTTTCCATTAAGTTGGTGAAATATACAGTTGGTCACATTATACACAACGGCTTGGCGACATAATTCACCTCCTCCTTCTTTTCGTTTCCACTCATTCATTTTCGCTTACTTATAACTCTCTTATAACTTTTCAAAAAATCCCAATTAGCGTATGTGATAGTTCTAGTCTTCAAATTCGCAATGAATGTAAATAAGTGGCAACACCCAATCTATTTCCCATACGGTATGCCAATTCCAAAGATTTTTCTTTGACAAATTCTAATGCTTGAAAGATGTTCAATGTTATAAACCTGCGAGAAGAAGGCCGTTTGCACGATATGCACTACGAAATTAAACTTGAAATCTAGTGATGGGACGGGTTACTTGAAGAGACATCAACACAAACATCCGCTGAAATGGTCAAGCCCAGGGGAGCTCCTCTGCCTTTACCATAAGAGGTCATTGACATTTATACCTTTCTTTTAAGATATATTTGTTTGAGTCTTCAATGTTAAGGGGCGTTTGTTTGCTTTTGTTCGGTACGGTGTTTTTACTTATTAAGTAGTAATTTTTTTAGTATATTTGTCCAAGTTTGAGTCTTACGTACTATCTTTTGCATTTACTAATTTTTTGCATAATTATTCCTACCAGTTGTCTTCCGATGAAAATATGATGTAGGATAATTATTACCATCTACATTTCTTTTTTTTTCCATTTATTAATTCTATTTCAAATTATTTTAAAAAATCATAATAAAAAGAAATTAAATGTTCTTCCATTTGACCCGTGGCACCCTCGAGGCCCCTGAATTGTTTCTTCATGGACTCTCTCATTTACCGTTCGGGACTCTCTAGGCAGGCTACGGTCTCGGATATCTTTTCCGGTCAAGGCCAAGCCACTAAGGCCATCATAGATTCTTGGACATGTACTCTTCATGTCCTCTTGCAGCACGATCATTTCCGTTGACTGGAGCATTCCTCAGGGGCCTTCTCAATTGCGTCGGCATGGGAAGCTATTCGACTGAAGCGCAACCCAGTCCCATGGTCCTCCTTCGTCTGGAACAAGACACTATCCCCTTGCTACCGTTTTCACCTTTGACTTATCACTAGACACTAGTTGCCCACTCAGGTGTTTCTACTCTCTTATGGTAGGATTGCGAAGGGATCTTGTGCCTTTTGCAATCTAAGACCAGATTCTGTTGACCATCTATTTTTGGTTGCCATGTTACTGCTAGCCTTGTATTTTTTTGGGCTGCTTGGTGTAAACTCCTTTGGCAAAATAGCTCGTGGCTAGAAAATTTAAATTGCGGCAACAAATTCAGTGTATTGCTCAATTTGCTTTTGGGGCCTTGTGTCACCTAATATGGAAGACGAGGAACATCTTCTTTCGGGACCAAGTCCTGTTCGTGCCTACTTTGAAGAAGCATTTCATTAAAGCCGTGAAGGACAAGGCTATGTCATTCAGCCTTGTTGCGGACACGCCAAGGAACAGGAGGATTCAAAGAAGTTGGGGGCTCGATCCCTCTATTTTTTCTTCTGATGTGTCAGATCTTTATTTGTAAAGTTTGATTGAGGGTTGCCTCTTTTTTGGTTCCCCCTTCCTTTTTACTCTCGGCACCCTTTCACTCTTTTTGACTCGTTTGTCTCCAAGAGTATAAGCTTTTTGATGCCGAGATCTCTTTCTTGTGAAGTTCTATTTGGTTAAAAGTTAATACTAATCTTACCTTGCCAAAAACAAAAAAATATATCACAACGTAAGCTAACATAGCCAGTCATCATCACAGGTCGTGCTTGGCACGACTCGTAAAAGTGCCAGGCCTTCACGGGCCGCCTTGGCACAGCCGTGGCCATTACTATTGAGTGGGAAATATCAATATATCGTTGGCCTTTCTTTCCATGTATGTAATGTTCACACTTGCGGAGGAAGTTTCAAAGGCCTTCCTCTGGAAGGTCTTGGTGTTCAGATTCTATCCTGCCAAAGTCTATGTTCACACTTGTCACCCAAGTTGCAAGGCCTTCCTTTGGAAGGCTTGGAGAAAGTTGAATTTTCTATCCCACCAAAGTCAAAAAGATTTCACTTTCTTTCTTTCTTGGCCTTTTCTGATTGGTCCCACCTGTCGCACTCCCACTACCAGATTCCACAGCATTAATCGTTCTACCAATTACATCAAATCAGCAGACAATCCACCTTCACATCCACCAATTTAGGATCATCATCAATGAGGACAAAAATTAAAGAAATACCCTGAATAACATAACACATTTTATTTAAGTATGTTACATCCCCATCAGCCGAAAACACAACCTGAAACAAAAGAAGAAGCACGACTCTGAAGCCAGGACTCGCACGAATTGTGAAACTACGTGTTTCACTTCACTTCAGAAGCTACACACGCAATACTTGATACATCAGTAAGTAAAAAAGAAAAAAACGCACGTTCACGCACACTCCTTCCAAATCATGCTCCACCATTGTAGGATGTTGTGGAGAAGTCTTCATACATTTCCGCAGCCCAACCGGAAAGGTTTGCTGAGTTGCTGCATGGAGATAGGATGCGTCCATAGTCGAACTCATTCCCGTTGTTGTCATATGAGAAATCAAAGAAGGACGACCATACTTCCTCTTCCTCTGCTCCTGCTCCGGCCTGTGGCTGAAAGGTTGGAGTGTTGTTGTAGTCTGGTAAACGGTCGTCCAGTTGCTGAATTGGGTATAATGAATCCATAATTTCTCCCATTGACATCTGCATTCAAAACATGTAGATTATATAAACCAACTCATCTTAACTATGTTCCCTTTTTTTTTTTGTTACAGAAACGATCTTGAAGTATGAAATAAACTCAGTCCCACTGATGTTGCTTGTGTGATAGTGCAATCGTTAGTATTTTGGCCATAGAAAACGAATGAGTCTCTGTGACTCTGATATGCCCTATAGGACGTGGGACTAAATCCGATCCTAGATAAGTTCTAAAGAATAAAACACGTGTATCTCACCTCGGGTTGAGTATCAGCAACTCCTTGGTTATCAACATCTTCATCGTTGGGGGTGTTGCAGAAGCTCAGCAAGTCCCCTTCCTGATTCACAGGGGGGTCTGATACATTGCTAGCGCATGTGAGAGGGCTACTTGAATAGACTTCTGGGCTGATTGCCGGAGCATGCCCCATCGTCAGTTTCTTGTCTTTCTTGTTCTTGATCCGACATGCCACATATGGTAGCATCTGCAAATATATGCATCAGCAACATCAGTAACAGAAAAACAACCATTACTAGAAAGCATCTCTCAAACGTTATTTACAATCAATTGCGCTGTGCAAAGGAATGAGAGCCAAAATTGTTACCTCGCCTTTGGCGTGATTACCGCCCAAACACTTGGAATTTAGGTGATACTCATGCATGACCCAGTTGGTTCTTTTGCCCTGAGGCACGCGACCTTCATAGAACACCAACGTCTTCTTGATTCCTAACTGCTCGTTGGTGTCCTCACTCACGATGGCGCGTTCCTTGCCGGTCACTTTCCAGTAACCGGCTCTGGTCGTGCGGTCGGAGCGCCTGCTGTTCACATACTTGCGCTTCACGCGGCAATAGAAGAACAGCTCCTTCCTGTTGAACTTGCGATCGAACATGGCGGGCAATTGCCATGGTTCTGATTCGCATACATCGATCTCCGGAATTATGTTGGAGTAGTGTTCCTCGGGCTGCCCTAGAATCTTGGGCTTTAGGTAAAGGAGCAGAAGCTCCTCATCAGTGGCATGGAATCTGAAACCTGGAGGGAGTAAGCTCATGACTTCTGAGATCGTGTCTTCCATTTGGATTTCCCAACTCGTGCAAGCAGAGAGAAGAAGAAGAAGACCAGAGGACAGAGATTTTGCGTGTGGGTTTGAAGAGCGGTAGGATTAACATCGGCCGAGTGAGGGGAATTTATAGGGTGAAATAGTGCCTTGACTCATTGACTGACGTCACTTGGTTTACGTTTTCTTTTTATTTTTTTTAATGTTCGCCTTCCTTCAGAAGTGAAATTGTCTCCCTTGCTTGAGAAGTGCAAGACCACACTGTTCATGATGAATGGACCACTTCGTCCTACGTGGGAATATCTTTTAGCATACTTCAGGAAGCTGATTGCTGGACCCCATATGCATGATCAAGAGCGTTCATACGACATGCCAAAGTCCAATCAGCCTCCTCTTTCTCGGCATCCATGAATCTTTTTCTCAGCCATGAATCAAAAGTAAGGAAAATTATCAAAAAAGTCATAAACTTATTACAATTATGTCAATTTTAATTATAAACTTATTTTGTTGATCAATTAAGTCCAACATTTTGCAATTGTGCCAGTTAAGTTCTTTCGGCCAAAATTAGTCGGTGGTGTTGATGTGATAATTTTTTAATTTTTTTTGAAATTTTTTAATTAATTTTGATCTTTTTTTCTTCTTTTTTTTTTTTTCCTCCTCCCTCGCCCTTGCAACTAGAGCGGTCGGGCAAGCTCACCTTGCCATCTATGGCAAGGGGGAGCTCGCCTAGCAACTGGCAAGGCGAGCCCCTACCAAATCTAAAGAGGGGTACTGTCACTAGGTCCACTGACGATGAGGTCCCCATTGCCAAATTCGATAGGGGCTCGCTTTGCCAGACCTAGTGACGGTAAGACCGCCCTCATTAGATCTAGCAAGGGCTCGCCCCACCAGTGGTGATCGAGGGAACTCACCTTCGCCTAGTGATGGTGAGGCAAGCTTGCCTGGCCACCTTAGTTTGGCAACTAACCAACCCTCGGCCAGTCACTGAAGCCAAAGGAAGAAGGAGGGAGGAGAAAAAAAAAGCAAAAAAAGATAAAAATTAGTAAAAAAATTAAAAAAATAAAATATTATTTAAAAAATTGTTACTAGCGCTGCCCATCGGCCATGTCAATTCCGATTGACCAATTTTAGCTGAAATGACTAAATTGGCATGATTATAAAAGGTTTATGACTCAATTGGTCAAAAAAATAAATTTATTATTGAATTTACAAAATTACAATAGGTTTATGACTTTTTTTGGTAATTTTCCCATCAAAACTAGGATCAAGTCTTCTGATAATTTCTTTCATTAGATAATTGAGATTAGTAAGTACGAGTTGTCATAGCTATATAACCCTTTAGAGTGGGGATTAATCCAATTGGGACACTAACAAAGTTCAGACGTCCTTAAATGCATGCATGAACATATACTCAACTTTAAGGTATGGTATGCCGACGTTTTTAGAATTTTATATGGACGCTTTCGTTCCATCAGACGAGGAATCTTATCCTATGGTCTTATTTTATTATTATTGAAAGGGAAAAATGATCGAAATTAGACCACCATTGTCCACATGTGGAAAATATAATTACTAGAAATCTTTTTGGACCTTCTTGTGGAAGTTCTAAGCCTTGCTCCCAAAGGGTCGCACTTTTTCTCCGGGACCCACATGCGATGGCACTTTCAGTGAGGTTATTCTTTCCCCACACATGTTTCATTATTTACTCCTTTTCGCTTACTATATTGCTGACGAATTTATCGTACATATGTCCATTCATAAATAATAAAGTCTGGTAGAATGGAATCCCGATGTATAGTGACATCGTCTCGACGCTCCCTTGCCTTTCGCTTCCCTTAAAATTAATTGGACGTGTTACTTTAAATTAATTACAAAAAAATTAATCATCCCATTTTGCATAGTATAAATGTTTCTACAACAATATTGATGTCGGAGAAAGTGTAAAAAGATAGGAGGTAAAATAAGTAAGAACTAAATTGGATAAGTCACTAGTTACTTGTAGGAATCAATTTAAGAGATAAGAGAACAATAAAAAATCATTCTTGTTCTTAAGTTAAAGGCTAAATGAATTATCATTCAAATCAAGTCTACTTTCTTATTCATCATAGCATGCTTATATAGAACCCTCCAAGCATTAGCAATTACTAAGACTCTTTCAAAAGACAAAATTACTTAGAGAATCGCCAATTAAACAAGGACTTTGGAAACTTTAAACAACATTTACTAAATCTTGAAAATATAATAAATAAATGTTGTTGGGTGTAGGTATCCAAAACTTACTTGATCCAATGAATGTGGACACCCTTCAAATGCGTGGCTATCGAAGTATTAGTATGGTTACTAAAATTTATACTTCTCTATTTTTCTATTTTTCTGTTTTCCAAAATAGATTTGAAAGTAAATCCGTTTGATAACGCAATTTGATTTTTTATTATTTAAGAACAGATTTATATTCCAGAAATAAATTTAAAGAAAGAAATCGAAGCTAAAATTTTTAACTTCTTAATTTATGACCAAAAATTAATTTATGTTTTAGAAATTTTGTCATACGCACTCTAAAGTATCAGTAATTATGCGAGTAACACTTTCATATAATCAATGTTGTCACGGAATGCTCCGGCATCAAATATAGCAACATGAATTTGCCTTACTTATGTGTTATGCTTGGAAAAAACGACTTGTGCCTCCACTATTTTGGGGTGCTATATTGAAAAAACGATGTGCTTCTAAGCATCATATTTAATACGGGATTTCTCAAACAGAAAGTAAACTCTTACTTTGAAGGTAGCCCATATGTGATTGACACGTTGTGGAAAAATTTATGATGTTGTTGTTTTTTTTTTTTTTTTGATATTCGGAATCCGCTGGAGCCCCTTTTGCTTACGCTATTCGAGTTCACACGACCCGCCAGTACCTGGTGACACCAGCGAGTCTCGCCACAAGCCGTTATTTAGATGTTAGTATCTAGAAAGGGGCTAGCCCAAACCCCAACACCAGGCCCCTGTCTAAGACACTTTAGCGACAAGAGAGCCCAAACTCTCGACTTTGGCGATGAGGGAGAGAATGCACACCAACTGCACTGCCCGTGGTTGGGTGTGGGAAAATTCATGTTTATAGTTATATAGTTAAAAAACAGTTCATTTGTCACGTTTCTCCTTTTCCGGTTCCCTTTTAGATTCTATAGAATTGCAGGTTTTAGGTCTTATATTGAATGTAACTTTATATGGGCGCGTGGCATGGATTTAATTGTATAACTGATATATTTACTTTAATTTTTTTGAAGTTATAATGATGAATAGATATTTGAAAAACAATTTAACGATGCCGTCTTACTCTCAAGTTTTACGAGAATCGATTTTGTAAGTCGAATAGCTTTTATTGGAGATGTTGTGGGTCTTCCGATTGAATGCAATGAGATCCATATCTCCATAGAGAGTGGTGCTTTTCTTTATTAGTCAATAATCTTACCAAGAAGTTGCCATAGATACCGGAAACTAAATTATGCCTTGACCTTTGACAATTTGACGTATTGTGGAAAGTTCATTGCCTGATGATTTGAACTTCTTTTCTATAAGTAATAATTTAACTCTTATCCGGCCGCACCTGAAAAAACAAATCGATCGAATGAAAAGAACTAGTTTTCTTGGCAAGATATATTTTTGCGCAACTCATGCCAAGAATGTTGGCAGTAAACGAAATTGGATATCAAAATTCGCATACTTAATCAGTCTAACTTCGATATATTTTTAGTAAAAATATGCATCGAAATTCACTTAATCATCTCTTTGTAAAGAAAATCCGCGCAAAGCGCGGATACAAATACTAGTACGTATTGCGTACAAAAGTTAGTATTAGTTTGTTACCAGTCTCCATGTTAACCCCCCTATCACGGCTCGAAATTTTTTTGGGAGATTAATGAGACATAGAGGCGACATAAGAAATGGTACATATTTAAACCTAATTAGCATATCCAAGAATGGACATAAAATACATCTTCCTTGTGGAGTTGTGTTATACAAAATAAAGAGGATATTTTCGAGGAGAATTACTAAAAAAATCATAAACTTATTATAATTATGCCAATTCAATCCTAAATCTTTTGTTTTTGTGCCAGTTGAGTCATCTGGCCAATTTTAGTTAGCCGCCCCTAATGTGACACTATTGATGCTAATGTAGTATTTTTAAAATAATACTTCAATAATTTTTTTTTGTTTTCTTTAATTTTTTCCTCCTTCCCCTTCCCCTTCCCTTAGGATGCCCTCGCCTTTGGGTGAGGGCCGCAACACCCTCACCCGATCTGCCCTCGCTCGACCAAATTGGTCAGGGCTGTTGTGGCCCTTGGCCAGACCCCCTTGTCAGATTTGGGTGAGGGGCTGCGAGCCCATACCCTGGCCAGTGAGGGCGTCGCGGCCCCTATCCAGAGCCAACAAGGGTATCGTGGCCCTCGCCTGTGGCCAATGAGGGTTGGCTGGTAACACTCACCGCTCAAGGGAAGGGGGAAAAATTAAAACATCAATTCGTTGTATTAGCTAGAACGACGTATGTATCAACATGAATGGAGGATACCTATTTGTAAAGAAGACAAGAACATCAGGACTAGCACTCGATTTTCTTGGAGCAACGATTTCTGAACAATTCAGGATGGATCGAGGGAAGCATACGGATGTCAAAAGCGAGAGGTCCCAACTCCATGACGAGTTCAACGAATGAAGTGAATAAAAACAAAGGACGTAGATCGAGCAAGGCACTTCGAGGGCACATTCCCTCCTTTCGCATGGCTCGATATCCCGAGAGAAATTGGATTACTCTCCATTTTCCAAGCGTTCCATAGTTTCCGAAAAGAGTATGTCAACAATATTGCATTGCAACGTACGGCTAACGCAAAAATTTTTTTAGTATCGTCACCAAGCAATCTTTCATTCTTGAGGTTGGAATGGCATCACCAGGTACCGCCCCAACGATCCCAAACCGGTCCTCAGAAAGTACGAGAAAAGAGCACGGTTAGCCCCTTAGAGTGATCCTCGGAGGCAGCCGCCGGTGCTTAAATTAGACACATATGCTCAGTGATTACGAGCTCATCACTGCTTACTATGATAAGCAAAGTAACAGTAAAGAGGCGGGATTGAGGTGTACTTCGACCCCAAACAATCAGGAGACCTCGGTAAAGCCGAATGTATGTCTTTACATTGAGAGTAGCTGCTCGATCCCCGTGCTGTTGTTCATCGTGGGACTTCGACAATGGAGATTGAGGCAAGCATGATGATTCATGTGGCTCGTCGAATCATTTTTATGACGAAAACAAGAGCGCTTGTCGTATCATTTCACGTGGGCATTGAATTTAACGAGAGAGGTTACGCCTCAGGCCAATGGGGTTGATGGCTGGTGATGCTGTCGCTTGTCTTTTCTCAATTTGCCATCCGGAGCGCTCGAAGTCAACGCACGCTTGAACTTGCGAAGGAATCACTTCCCGACAGTCGTCCACCGTCACTCCACAACCCCCCAGTGAGTTGTTCCTCGAATCGAATAGCAATGATTGAGAACAAGGAAGCTTAGTCGAATTCGAAGGGACGCAGTGTACGAGACCGCTCAAATTGTTGACGCGGCCGGCAATTTCAACGTCGACTTCACAGTTGCAGTCCCTTCTTTTTGTCTGGACGTGAAGGCCCCCCAAAACAAAGAATTTAAGCGGTGGTCGAAAGCCAAGAGCCAAGCGCCATCGCTTTCGCAAGACTCCGCGTTGTCTCTCTCTCTTGCTCTCTCTCACCTTGTCCATTTCCACACCAGACTCGGTCGTTGTGGAACTCTTTACACACCTGGCGAGAGAAACAGAGGACCCGGGATTTCTCTGTGCCTTTGATTGATTTCTTCTTTCAAGGTATGAAAGGGGAGCGAGCTTTCGACCATGCGTGACTTTGGTCTGCGAGGAATATCTGTCTTGCTGGAGAACTAACTGCCAACTTGCGTGTAATGGGTGTTTGATCATTCGCTTGTTTGACTGACCAGCACTCTGTCTCCGCTGTCAGCTTCATTTTTGTCCGTCTTCTCCGCATTTACCAGTTTGCAAGTTGGTTTTCTGGTCGAGAATTCATGTCTTTTAATAGAGTATGAAGCTATTTGATCCTATGACTACCACAAGATTCGGTGGTTACTAACATTATTTTGTCGTCCGGTCTTTCCCTTTTTTTCCTGGTAGAATTACTTGGACATGGGCAAGAAGCGTGTAATGTTACCAGCTGAGGAGCTCGACTTGTCTGCTGTCAAGTATGAGCCTGAAGTTATCGACGGTCAGTCTTATATCCTCCTGCATGTTCCTTTATTATGCTTTTCCTAGCAGTTTGTGCAAATCGACATTGTGAGTTTCTGGATCATGTAAAAAACGAGTTCGCCAAAATCCTAACTTAGGGGAGCCCTCTTGGCTGACTTGCAGCTCCGCATCTGACCGGTCTCATGTTCAGGCTGTTTGTCAAGATACTCGAGGCACCACTAATCGGCCCTGCTATCATCTCCAACATGAAGAAAAAGAACGGAATGGTTGAGGTGCGGTTTTGTTTGGTCTTGCCTACTGCATTCTTCGAGCAGATTTTCTTGCTTTGATGCTGGACGATTGAATGTGACTGGGCTTTTTCTTGTAATTGGCAGCTTCTTAGGAGTACTGTGATATCAGAGCCCCCAATGTATAAACCTGAATATCCTCCTCAAGGTTTTTCCCCTTAACTGGTTAGCTTTGGTGGCTGCCTTTTGTGTTGACATAAAACGGTGGGAACCAACCTATTTAACTGAATTTGGGAAAAGCTCTGTCAAGATGTTTCTCGCTGCCGAACAAACTACAAATTTTTTGTGGGATCAGTATATTGGAAATCTTAAAACTTGTTATGAAAATATAATCGAATCTTAAAACTCATCAAATTTATACAATCGAATCATTCTATTAACTCCATTCAATTTGACTAACATTAACAATTGACGTCGCTTTTTATTTTATTTTATTTAAAGATTTGTTCTTCATAGCAATAATGCAGCTAAAACATGAAAGATAAAGATAAAACGTCTCACTTTGGTCCAAATCTAATTTTTAATACAAATTTTATTTAAATTAAATTAAAAAACTAAATTAAAAAAAGAAAAGAAAAGAGAAAGGACTTGCCGCCGCTGTCCTATGTTGCCTAGGAAGGGCCACGATAGTGTGGGATGGCCAATGTCTAGCAACCTCACCAATCGTAAGAGAGGCCTGTAGGCCCTCTCCCAAATCAGGACATTAAAAATTAAATTTAGACCAAAATGAAGTTGTTTAAGTCACACCATTACCATATAGGATAGAGAAAATAATTAAAAGAGCCGCATTAGTATTTTCTATTAAAAAAGTTAGACGGAGTTAACGAAAGAATTCGATTTCACAAATTTGACAAGTTTTAGAATTTGATTACATTTTCTGTAAATTTCAGATTAAATTATATTTTCATGATAAGTTTTGGGACCTTTATTGCATTTATCCCATTTTTCTTTAATTGAGAAACTAGAGGAAATTGGTTCTAATTCATGGCATGCTTTCTACTTTTACTTGAAAATTCATCTCTCTCTCTCTTCCCATCACCACTTGAAAATTCTTTTCTCTCTCTCTCTCTCTCTCTTCCCATCACCACTTGAAAATTCTTCTCTCTCTCTTCCCATCACTTTTCTCAGTAATTTTCGTGCTCTCCCCTGCTTTTCTCTTCCCTATTATTTTCAGCCAATGCATGCTTCGCAGTGCATTCGTTGGCAATCAAATGCACTGAATAGGGAGAGTAAGAAGAGGGCACACTTGGCATTAGCAGATCAACCTGCAACATACTATTGATTCTTGGAGAGTGCATCCTTCCCATAAGAAATATAC
The DNA here is from genome assembly GCA_016097545.1 of Eucalyptus victrix. NCBI lineage: Eukaryota > Viridiplantae > Streptophyta > Magnoliopsida > Myrtales > Myrtaceae > Eucalyptus > Eucalyptus victrix. Next base: position 10,802,582 of record CM027843.1, read on the forward strand.
CCTATGATGAAGCTATTAATGTCTAGATCCGGAACCTGGTACCATCTTATTGTATGAAGATGGAAAACCTGAAGACCGAGTAGAATTAGCGTTGAGATGTCTTCCGGGTATGATCCTGCCAACTCCTGGAATGGGGATCTTAGTCAATTTCGCTACTGGAAAATACGGGATTATGCGTATGGTTATCGTTCCAAACTTGTAACCCCATCCATGGTAAGTCCATATCGGTACCTATGAGGAGTCTCTTTATTTTCAGCTAGAGCAAGACATGACGTCTTACTGTCCATTACTAGGTGGCAGAGCGGATTATTACGGTCATCGAGGAGTTTAGCCATAAGAAACCTGCAGCTCCTTTACTAGTTTCTTTTGATGCTGAGGAAGTCAGGAAACAAGCTGCTGCTTCCACAAAGAGGTTTGAGAAAGGTAGGGCAATCTACCGAAACGTGAGCTTAACTCACTGAAATGTTTGTTTTTGCACCTTCAAAGAACAGTTCCTGCTTGGTGTTCGGTGCACTGCCATTGATTGGTGCAGGGGAGGCTTGATAAATTAATGGCATTTCTGATGCAGGGAAGCCATTATCAATCTTGGATGGGATTTTCATGGCAATTAAGGATGACATAGGTTGCCACCCCTATATAATGAAGGGTAAAAAAAATTGGTTGAAGTCTTCGTCGTTTCTCCAAAAATTTTCCTAATTTTTAGTCTGTGTATATGATAATTTCCATTGACAGGTGCAACAACTTGGATGGATCAAACTAATTCAAATAATGAAGATGCAGTTTGTGTTTCTCGATTACGTAGCTGCGGTGTAATCTTGGTGGGTAAAGCAAATATGCATGAGTTGGGCATGGGTACAACTGGAAACAATCCTAATTATGGGTGAGTTTTATTATGTGGAAATCTTGTAATTCACAAGCTAGAGTACCAGAAATGCGAGCAAGAAAGTTTAAAGAGTACCAGGAAATCTTCTATGGATCAGCAGAATCATTTCATCAATTGCTATGGTGGCACGTAGCTGACGTATCATGAACTTGTCAAAATTGACATTCCGTAGAAATTGTCCCTCATCTTTCATCAGAATTATTTACATAGATCACTACATTGAATGTAGAGTAATGTTGTCAATATTTTAGTGAAACTTTGTTTTAAAGGTGACTTTTTCAGGCGGAATTCTGAAGTGCTTCGAGATTGCTTAGTGTCGACCTTGTCATGCTTAACGTGGTTTCATTTTATTTTTACTAACTAATTTGAAGGAAAAATAATGTATTTCCACGTCCCACATAATCAGCCAGTGATAATACTGCTCATCCTAGGGATTACGGTATTTTTCTTCTCGCAAGAATGTGTCTTCCTTCTCACTCCTCTCCTTTTTCTTGTGCAAAATGATCTTGAAATGGTTCGTCTTTCTTGTCTTTTATTCATCAACAAATGTTATATTAACCACTCAATTTGACTTATCTCATTCGGTTACCCTCCTTCTTACATATATATGAATTGGCACAAGTCTGTTCTCAATCCACACACACTCCATTACAAGGTTTTTGTTCGCAAACTTTTGTCATAAAATTTATTGGTTATGGATCTGCAGAACAACAAGGAACCCTCATGCCCCAGAAAGGTATACTGGTGGATCTTGCTCCGGACCAGCAGCAATTGTTGCTTCTGGAATTTGCTCTGCTGCAATTGGGACAGATGGTGGAGGTTGTACTAGAGTTCTACTGTTTGGCTTGTGCTTACCATGTATTATATGCTGACACTAACTTCACATAAAAAGACAGGTTCAATTCGAATACCTTCTTCCCTTTGCGGAGTAGTTGGACTGAAAACAACATATGGGCGAACTGATCTTAGAGGGTTAGATTTTGAACTTTTTTCTTCTACGAATGCTAGGGACCTAGTGTAGGCTTGAATACACAAAGTTGTGAATCATGGTGATATTGTGTTTGTTAAAGAGTTCTGCCAATCTATGCAGTTCGCTATGTGAGTCTGGGACTGTGGAAATTATTGGACCAATTGCATCATCGGTGGAAGATGTCACGCTAGTGTAAGCATTCTGGACTTGCTGGATGTTAGGCGCTACTCCTCAGCTCATCAGAAGTTTAATGTTTATAATATCATTATGGAAATCAACAATTTTTGTGGTTGTAGGCATTGAATGATCATCAATTTTTTGGTGTTGGCACTTTTTCTTTGCCACTTGTCTTGACTTATTAGCAGATGAGTTTGTTTAGGGGAAACTTTGACTTTGAATCACAACATTAGGAGCATTGTCTCTTCCTATATTCATTGTCATAGGGTTCGATTGTTGTCATGTAGGTTGGAACAGTTTTTTTGGTCGAATGGTTGGAACAGGTTAGCATGCAATTTCAATTTTTTTATTTTCAGATAACCTTGCAAAAACAAAGACATGTTAAGAACTTCTTTGACAAGGGTAGCATGTGGTTTCTCTCTGACTTGGCGGTAACAGTACAAACTGTGAAGAAAGGAACAGTAATGGAAAACTTGGATCTTTGAAATTTAAAAAGCTGAAGTGAATTCTATCTCATGTGATCGTATGGAGTCCTCATAATCAAGGATCTGAATGTCTTTCACAGTTACTTTTGCTTCTTTGTGGGACTTTACCTAGTGACCTCGAGCAGATCACACTTGCATTATTTAAAGCTCTCCGCAGTCTAAACCACCAAAAGGATCATATGATGTAGTCCTTAGGCATCACGGTTGGGCTTATCTGCCTTAGTTGAAGCAACAACCACACAGATCTGTGTAACAATATGATGTTTGTGGCTTCAGTTCTGGCTGCTTTCTTGATGTCCTTATTGTTTAACTTCAAATCGCATCTTTAATTTCTCTTATATATTAAATAATTCTCATCTTGGTGATGTTACACCAGGTATGCTGCAATCCTGGGATCCTGTCCTATAGACAAAAATACTTTGAAACCTGTAAGTCTCTTATCTCCATTAACCAAAGAATGCAGCTATGCCTGATTTATGACATGCACTTTGAAGTACACATTAATGCTACCAATTCAATTGGTCTCTTGCTGCCAAGCCTTCTTTTTATGCAGGTTGTGAGCAGACTAAACTGCTTTTGCATGATGATTGTCATAATACTACTAACATGTGCTAGTTCTTGCAGTCACCGCCTTGCTTGCCGAATTTTCCATCTCTTGAAAGTTTGAATGCCATGGGGTCATTGCGTCTTGGAAAATATGCTCCAGTAATAGCAGATTCCTATATGTTTTTAGCTTTCCTTGTATTTCTTTTTATTTTTTTTCTTTTTCCCCTTTCCAATTACATAAACAAATTAATGGTTGCGGTGGTTCAATGATGTTCATTAAACTGATATCTCCGACAAATGTGAGGATATTCTGAATCAGCTATCCAAGATCCATGGCTGCGAAGTAAGTTCTGCTTCAGTTGAATAGGCCTTCCAACGTCACATAATTTTTCCATAAGTACTGTGTCTCTAAAGCTTAAAGTAACTTTAGTCTTTCCTTATTTGTCTCGTGTTTCACACCTTCTATCCTTTTCCCACTAATGAGTTGGTTCTCCTGTAGAGTTCACTGCACAAGGCATGATTTCTGTCTTTTTATTCATATAAATTGCTGAGTTCCTAATTTGACTTATATGTGTGCAAGGTGGTTGAGATTGTTATACCCGAGCTACATGAGATGAGCACTGCTCATTTAGTTTCAGTTGGATCCGAGATGTTAACTGCATTGAATCCTGACTGTGAGGATGGGTAAGCCCACCACTCTAATGTACTTGCAAAATAGCATCATCGTCGATCTGACCAGAAATAAACACAGCTGAGTAGGGAATATTCGAAGGTGATGTTCATTCTCTGTTATTGGTAATTTATCTTGGACTGAATATCATGTTCTCTTTTCTCAGGAAAGGTACAGAGTTGAATTACGATTCGCGGACCAACATGGCACTGTTCCGGTCATTCACTGCATCGGATTATGTTGCTGCCCAGTGTCTTAGGTGAGCCAAAAAAAGAAGAGAAATTTCTATGTTATTCTCAACATGAAATACTTGCACCCATCATGTAAATATGTAATGTCCTCCCACTGTCTTCACCTAGGCAGAAGTCTGAATACCTGTACTTATTCATGTATAGTTTTTAGACGAGCTATATCATAGCTGAAGCTAACAGAACCGTTGAACCTAGTTTATTCAGTTTAGGTATTCGTCTTCCATGTGGTCATTTGAAAATGCATTCGCAATCTCATTCAGTTCTTTTTTATAATATTCTGAGACATGGTGGTCATGCCGATATCTGATTTCAGGAGAAGAATGATGTACCATCATATGGAGATCTTCAAGAAAGTTGATGTCATAGTGACGCCGACTACTGGGTAGGTCATAGTGTGACTAGCTCAACTTGGTGTTTACCTTCGAGGATACAGTTTCAATGCTTGATGATGCGTAATTGGACTTGCAAGCCTGATCTAAGCACAGTTTTTGTCTTTTCTATCACATCCAAGTTTGATGAAAAAAAAAAAAATCACATCCAAGTTTGAGAAGGAGCAAACCAGTAGTACGCATAGTCGGATTTAAATTTGTGATCCCTGCTTCAATAGCCTGGCAGACCTAATCAGAATCACACCATCCAAAATCTTAGTTTTCAGTCCTTCAATTTTACCTCATAGCTCTCGTAGATTTTCAACTGACACAAAATTGTTTATTACAGAATGACAGCACCTAAAATACCTCCTGGTGCCCTCAAATATGGTGAAACGGATATGCAGGTTACAGGTTTGTCAGTTGCATTATTAATCTCTAGTTTGATAGTAACCATCTTTTCACAAAAATCGCATCAGAACCGTAAGTTTTGTGCACATGCTTGCTTTAATCGCTATAACAAGTTTTCAGATATTCAATGTGACGTTCTTCCTGAGCGACAATTCTCATGTAGTCTATGTGCACAGTCTCTCCGTTTCAGGTTCTCTCATGCGATTTGTCGTTGCAGCAAATCTTCTAGGTCTCCCTGCCATTTCTGTCCCAGTGAGTGACGCTGGGTTTGCATATGCAATTTCGTGTGATATTTGTGTCTCGAATCCTTTTCTTCGTTTGCGCAGAAACTGTCACTTTAGATTGCCATCAGATAACATCATGCCAAGAAATTGAGCTATAGCTCATTGAGCCAGCTGAAGAGCAAATGTCATTAGCCTTCCAGCTTCGCCTTTTGCAACTGCATTAAGTCATATTATTCATCAACTCTAGTACAGTCATATCTAGCTCATCCCGTTACTTTTGTTGTGAATTTTACAGATTGGGTATGATAAGCAAGGCCTTCCAATTGGTTTGCAACTGATGGGCCGTCCGTGGGGTGAAGCTTCAATTTTACGCCTGGCTTCTGTGGTTGAGGTATATTTTTTTTTTCATTTTGCGCACTTCAAGTAATTTGAGAGAAGAATGCCATCGTTTGCCTTTCTCTCTCTTGCTTTCAGGAACTCTGTGGATCTAAGAAGAGGCCTGTATCTTTCTACGATGTTCTGAAGACAAGTTGAACGCAGCTTAGGCTTAGCTTCTGTTGCTGACTCATTGGTTGGGTTTTCAAGCAGCCTGGGAGATTTTTGTAGTGACTTTATTGCTCCTGCTTTAGCAGAGACTTCTCTGTTTTAATGTCAATTCGGAAAGGAAAGGACATAGTTATCTGTGTACTTTTGTGCTGGATGTTGGCTTATCTGAAACCTAATTACGAAATGAAGATTGGATTTTTTTATTAGATAAATCGTTTATAGACAGTGACTTTCTGTTTTTCTTTATTAAATCCGTGGTTTTATTATCGTTTATTTACATGTTCGCTGCAAAAAATGGTTAGATAATTCTCGTTTCTTGGTATTTATTGTGAGATATTTGAGCTGTAAATCGAAAACAAAACTATTAACAGGTGTCAATAGTAGGCGGTGATGGTAGGACAAGACTTGGTTGATAATAATAGAGTTTGGTGAATAACATACGTAATTGATTAGAAAAATAGCAAACTTGAAGAGAATTACTACTTGCTAAGGAAGTCATCGATAGTAAATATCAGTTGTCAAGGAGAACTCAAGATGAAGTCATTGACATTTATAACTTTTTCTAATAGGATTAGGAAATTATTTATTTTAAGAATAGGATTATCATGTTATCTTTTTAAAAAATAATAACTATTTGTGATTATTAATTGTAGGGTTTAAATAATCACATTGTACTCTTTGGACCAATCAAGTGGCTTCACTTATGAATGTCGTACCAGATATAACAAAGCGTGTGTAACATGATTGGAGGAATTATCTGTAAACAAAGATAAGAACATCAGGACCAGCACTCGGATTTCCTTTGAACAACAATTTCTGAAATATTCAGGATGGAATATAGGCAAGCTTACGGAGGTCAGAAGCGAAAAGATCAGGTAGTTCAACAAATGAGGTAAAATAAGAACAGAGGAACTAGTCTACTAGATATAGGCAGTCATTTAAATAGGATTTTGCACTTGAATACACTTCGAGGGCTTCCTCCCTCCTTTCGCACCTCTCGATATCACGAGAAAATTCGCAGTATACCCTCCATTCTCCTAGCGCCCGACAATTTCCAGAAAAAAAAAATGACATCAAAAGTAAATGGACAGATTTTTTATGAACTTGAATGACAAAAGAAGAGGAAATATACTCCAGCAAAAAAAAAAAAAAAATGAATCTTAGATATCTTGCTTGGTTCATCTTATGCTTAACTTTAGCCGATGTCTTTCTCCTGATGAGGCCACAATAGCTATTAAACCTAAAATGATCCGCTGCCTTGCTAGATGGATTGAACGTTTGAGCTAAACTTGGCGTGGTACGATTGCTATTGGCCATATTGTTCTCTAAAACGATTAGGCAATAAGTGCTGTCCTAGAGTCAACAGCTTAGGCATCACGTGGGTTATTTCATGGCTAATGAACTACTGGGTTATGACACAAGCAAGATATTCATGTGACTTATCCGATCAGACGGGGAGGTGAGGAGTTCGAATCCCCACTTTCTCAAGGAATTGTGGTGGGGATGAATTAAGTTTTAAGTAGGTTTTGATTTTCACGTCTTATAAAGAGGTATAATAAAAGTTTGAAATTGAGAGTTAGAATAAAAGTAGAGTAGTTCTTAAAAAAAAAAAAAACGGAGCAATGCCTTAATTTGAATGATCTCAATTTACCATCCGGAGCGCTCGGAGTCAACGCTTGAACTCGCGGAATCACTGCCCGTCGGTCGTCCAGCCTCCCTCCGCACCGCCGCCCCACAACGAATTGTTCCTCGAATCAGATGGCCATGAGCGCGGTGAGCAATGACGCTCGACCCAATTCGAAGGGGCGCCATGGACGGGCCTCTGCTCGAATTCTGATTCCGCGGCTCATTTCATCGATGACTTCTCTGTCGCAGTCCCATCTATTTGGTTTTGACGGGAAGGCCCCGTAAAGAATAATTTAATCCGGTGATCGAAGGCCAACGCCCGGCGCCATCGCTATCGCAAGACTCCGCATCGTTTCTCCCTTTACTCTTTGACCTCGTCCATTTATGCACCAGACTCGCTCGTTCTGGAGCTCTTTCCACATCTGGCGAGAGAAACAGAGCACCGGGGAATTCTCTGTGCCTTTGAGTTATTTCTTCTTTCAAGGTATGCGAGGCAAGCATCACGACCGTGCGTGACTTTGGTCTGCGAGGTTTGTCCATCTTGCTGGAGAGCTAATTGCGAACTCGTGTGTAATGGGTGTTGATCATTTGCTTGTTTCACTGATGAGCACTCTGTGTCCACTGTCGGCTTCATTTTTGTTAGTCTTCTCCGCAGTTACCAGTTCGCAAGTTGGTTGTCCGGTCGAGAATTCATTTCTTAATTGATCTTTTTCTTTCATTGAACAGAGCAACAGAGATGAAGCCATGATTGATCCTGTGTTCCTATGACTACCTCAAGATCCGTTGGTTCCTAACATTTTTCAGTCGTTCGGTCTTTCCCTTTCTTTCATGGTAGAATTACTTTGACATGGGCAAGAAGCGTGTGATGCTACCGGCCGAGGAGCTCGATTTATCTACCGTCGAGTATGAGCCTGAAGTTATTGACAGTCAGTCCCATATCCTCCTACATGTTCCTTTCTGATGCTTTTCACAGCAGTTTCTGCCAATCGACCTTGTGAGTTTTCGGAACATGTGTAGAACGAGTTCGCCAAGATTCTGACTTGGGCGAGCCCTCTTGGCTGACTTGCAGCTCCGCATCTGACTGGTCTTGCGTTCCGGCTGTTCGTCAAGATACTCGAGACACCGCTAATCGGCCCTGCTATCATCTCTTACTTGAAGAAGAAGAACGGCATGTTTGAGGTGCGGTTTTGTTTTGTCTTGCATGCTGCATTCTTCAAGCAGATTCTCTTGCTTTGATGCTGGACACGATTGAATGTGACTGGGCTTTTTCTTGTGATTGGCAGCTTCTTAGGAATACGGTGATACCAGAGCCACCAATGTATAAACCTGAATTTCCTCCTCAAGGTTTTTCCTCTGAACTGGTTAGCTTCTTAGTGGCTGTCTTGTGTTTTGACGTAAAACAGTTGGGAACCAATCTATTAAACTGAATTTTCGGGATAGCTCAGTCAAAATGTTTCTGGCTGCTGAACAAACCGTAAGTTTAATACAAAATTTATTAAAATTAAATTAAAAAACCTAAAAAAAAAAGAAAAAAAAAATGAAACGAAAAGAGAGAGAGGACTCACCGCCCCCACCCAACCATGGCCGGGAAGGGGGGATGGCTGGTGGCTGACAACCCTCGCTGGCCTCAAGCGAGGCCTGCAGGCCCTTGCCCAAATCAAGGCTTCTCCAAATCGAGCAAGAGTTGCCCAACATCGCCTGCGGTCAGCGAGTGTCGCTGGTCATCCCCCACCATCGCTAGCCTGTCCGAGTGATGGTAAGACGATGGCGGCAAGGGCTTCACCTTCCCTCCCTCCCTCTCTCTGTGTCTCTCTTAAACTTTGGTTATCTTTTAATGTAACTTAAATAGAATTTGTATAAAAAATCAAATTTGGACCAAAAACATGTCATATAAGCCACGTCGTTATCACATAGAATAGAGAAAAAAATAATTGCGTTAGTATTTTCCGTCAACAAAATTGGACAGAGTTAAGGGATTATTCAATAACACCAATTTCACAACTTCTAGAATTTTGTTGCATTTTTTACAAGTTTTAGAATTGAAATATTCTTTTGCGATAAGTTTTAAAATTTTCAATGCAATGATCCCGTTTTTCTTTAACCAAGAAACTAGAGCAAATTCGTTCTAATTCATGGCATTCTTTCTACTTTACCTTGAGAATTCTTTTCTGTCTCTCTCTTCCCATCATGACTATTTCGGAAAGCCATTATAAGTTTAAAAGAGACGCATTTTCTGAAGTAATTTCGTGCTTTCCCCTGCTTTACTTTCCCCAAGTATATTCAGCCTATGCATGCTTTGCAGTGCATTCATTACGTAAGAAGAGGGCACACTGGGCATTAGCAGATTAACGTGCAACTTAGAATAGATTCAAGTAGAGTGCATCTTTCCCATAAGAAATAAATGCTATGACGAAGCTATGAATGTCTAGATCCAGAGCCTGGTACCATCTCATTGGATGAAGATGGAAAACCTGAAGACCGAGTAGAATCAGCGTTGAGATGTCTTCCGGAATATGATCCTGCCAAGTCCTGGAATGTGGATCTCAGTCAATTTCGCTACTGGAAAATACGGGATTATGCATATGGTTATCGTGCTAAACTTGTAACCCCATCCATGGTAAGTCCATATCAGTACCTATGAGGAGTCTCTTTACTATTGGCTTGAGCAAGACGTGAAGTCTTACCGTCAATTATTAGGTGGCAGAGAGGATTATTATGGTCATAGAGCAGTTTAGCCATAAGAAACCTCCAGCTCCTTTACTAGTTTCTTTTGACGCTGAGGAAGTCAGGAAACAAGCTACTGCTTCCACAAAGAGGTTTGAGGAAGGTAGGGCAATCTACCGAAACGTGAGCTTAACTCATTGGAACATTTGTTTTTGCAACTTCAAAGAATAGTTCCTGCTTGGGGTGCGGTGCACTGCCATTAGTTGGTACAGGGGAGGCTTGATAAATTAATGGCATTTCTGATGCAGGGAAGCCATTATCAATCTTGGATGGGATTTTCGTGGCAATTAAGGATGACATAGGTTGCCACCCCTATATAACGAAGGGTAAAAAAATTGGTTGAAGTCTTCGTTGTTTCTCCAAGAATTTTCCCTATTTTTTTAGCCTGTGTAAACGACAATTTCCATTGACAGGTGCAACAACTTGGATGGATGAAACTAATTCGAATGATGAAGATGCAGTTTGCGTTTCTCGATTACGTAGCTGTGGTGTGATCTTCGTGGGTAAAGCAAATATGCATGAGTTGGGCATGGGTACAACTGGAAACAATCCTAATTATGGGTGAGTTTTATTACGTGGAAATTTTGTAATTCACAAGCTATTCACAAGCTAGAGTACCAGGCATGCGAGCGAGAAAGTTTAAAGAGCATCTAAACATGCATTTGATGTTCTATGGATCAGCAGATACATTTCACCAATTGCAGAGCTGGCATGTTGCTGATGTATCATGAACTTGTCAAAATTGACATTGCATAGAAACTGTCCTCATCTTTCATCTGAATCGTTTACATAGATCACTACATTAAATGTAGAATGGTGTTGTCAATATTTTGTTCTTGATGTGAATCAATCTTCCAGTGGAACTTTCTTTTTTCTGGCAGAATTCTGAAGTGCTTCGAGACTGCTTATGTGGACCTTGTCGTGCTTAACACCGTTTCATTTTTTTTTTTACTAAATAATTTGAAGGAAAAATAATGTATTTCTACCTTCTGCATAATCAGCCAGTGAGCTCATCCTAGGGATTACAGTATTCTTCTTCTCGCAAGAATGTGTCTTCCTTCTCACTCCTATCCTATTTTCTTGTGCAAAATGATCTTGAAATGGTTCGTCTTTATTGTCTTCTATGCATCAAGAGAAATGTTATATCTATTAGGATTAGGTGTGCAATCACAAGGAAATAGAGAGTAAAAGCAAGAGAGAAATCAAGACACAAGGTTTTAACTTGGTTTACCCTTAAACTAGGACTACATCTAGTAAAGGATTCCACTATAATCAGCACCATGCACCTGTCGATGGGGAATATGAACAACATCCCACCAATATCCACCACTCAATATGACTTATCTCATTCGGTTACCCTCCTCATATATAGATATATGAATTCTCAATCCATACACACTGCATTATATAGTTTCTGTTTGCAAACTTTTAACAGAAAATTCATTGGCTATGTATCTGCAGAACAACAAGGAACCCCCATGCCCCAGAAAGGTACACTGGTGGATCTTCCTCTGGACCAGCAGCAATTGTTGCTTCTGGAATTTGTTCTGCTGCACTTGGGACAGATGGTGGAGGTTGTACGAGTGTCCTACTGTTTGGCTTGTGCTTACCATGTATTATATGCTGACACTGACTCTACATAACGAGACAGGTTCAATTCGAATTCCTTCTTCCCTTTGCGGAGTAGTTGGACTGAAAACAACTTATGGGCGAACAGATCTTAGAGGGTCAGATTTTAAACATGTTCCTTTTATGAATGTTGGGGACCTAGTACAGGGTTCAGTACACAAAAGTGTGAATCATGGTGATATTGTGTTCATTAGAAGAGTTCTGCCATTCTTTGCAGTTCGCTCTGTGGGTCCGGGACTGTGGAAATTATTGGACCAATTGCATCATCAGTGGAAGATGTCACGCTAGTGTAAGTATTCTGTACTTGTTAGCTCGATGTTAGGCGCTACTCCCTCGGCTCAATAGAGGTTTAATCTTTATAACCCCAATATAAAAATCAACAATTTCTGTGGTTATAGGCATTGAATGATCATCAATTTTTGGGTGTTGGCACTTTTTCTTTGCTTCTTGTCTTGACTTATTTGGAGATGAGCTTGCTTAGGGAAAACTATGAGTTGGAATCACAGCATTGGGGAGCATTGTTTCTTCCTATAACCATTATCGTAGGAATCAGATTGTCGTATCATAGGTCAGAACTGGTTAGCATGCAAGTTTAGTTTTTATTTTGGATAACGCTGCAGAAATAAAGACATGTTAAGAACTTATTTGACTGGGGTAGCATGTGATTTCTCTCTGACATTGCAGTAACAGTCCAAACCGTGAAGAAAGGAACTTAATGGAAGATTTGGATTCTTTGGAATTTGAAAAGATGAAGTGAATTCTATCTCGTGTATTTATATAAAGTCCTCATAATCGAAGATCTGAATGTCTTCACTATTACTTTTGCTTCTTTATGAGACTTTACCCGATGACCTCCAGCAGGTCACACTTGCCATTATTTAAGGCTCTCCTGCAGTTTCAACCACCAAAAGGATCGTATGATGTAGTCCTTAGGCATAACAGTAGGGCTCCTCTGCCTTAGTAGAAGCAACAATCACATAGAGATCTCCGTAACAATATCATGTTTGTGGCTTGAGTTCCGGCTGTTTTCTTGATGACCTTATTGTTTAACTTCAATCACAATTTTAATTTCTCTTATATATTAAATAATTCTCATCTTGGCAATGCTACATCAGGTATGCTGCAATCCTGGGATCCTGTCCCATGGACAAATATACTTTGAAACCCGTAAGTCTATTATCTTCATTAACCACAGGATGCAGCTATGCCTGATTTGAGACATGCACTTTGAAGAAGTACATGTGCTACTAATTCGATTGATCTCTTGCTGTCAAGTCTTCTTATTATGTAGGTTGGGAGCAGACTAAACTGCTTTTGCATGATAATTGTCATAATACTACTAACCTGTGCCAATTGTCGCAGTCACCGCCTTGCTTGCCAAATTTTCCATCTCTTGAAAGTTTGAATGCCGTGGGATCGTTGCGTCTTGGAAAATATACTCCAGTAAGAGCAGATTCTTATATATTATTAGGTTTCCTCGTATTTGTTTTTTGTTTTTTTTCCTTTTCCCCCTTTCCAATTACATGAATAAAGTAATGGTTGCAGTGGTTCAACGATGTTCAGTCAACTGATGTCTCTGACAAATGTGAGGATATTCTGAATCGGCTATCCAAGACCTATGGCTGTGAAGTAAGTTCTGCTTCAGTTGAATAGGCCTTCCAAAGTTACATAATTCTTCCATAGAGTTGTATGTCTCTAAAGCTTAAAGTAACTATAGTCTCTCCATATTTGTCTCGTGTTACCTACTATCTTTTTCGCACTAATGAGTTGGTTCTCTTGTCAATTTCACTGCACAAGGCATGAATTCTGTCTTTTTATTTATATAAATTGCTGAGTTCCTAATTTGACTTATATGCGTGCAAGGTGGTAGAGATTGTCATACCTGAGCTGCATGAGATGCGAACTGCTCATCTAGTTTCAATTGGATCCCAGATATTAACTGTATTGAATCCTGACTGTGAGGATGGGTAAGTCCGCCGCTCCAATGTACCTGTAAAATAGCATCATCGTCAGTTTGACCAGAAATGGACACAACTGAGGAGGGAATATTCGAAGGTGATGTTCATTCTCTGTTATTGATATTTCAGTTTGGGACTGAATATCACATTCTCTTCTCTCAGGAAAGGTAAAGAGTTGAATTATGATTCGCGGACTAACATGGCACTGTTCCGATCATTCACTGCATCGGATTATGTTGCTGCCCAGTGTCTTAGGTGAGCCAAAAAAAGAAAAAGAAAAGACAAATTGCACGTTATTCTTGACGTGAGATACTTGGACCCATCATGTAAATATATCATGTCCTCCCACTGTTTCAACTAGGCAGAAGTCTGAATACCTGTACTTATTCATGTCTAATTTTTAGATTAGCTATATCATAGCTGAAGCTAATAAAATCGTTGAACCTAATTTAATTCAGTTTAGGTATATGCCTTCCATGGGGTAATTTTGAAATGCATTTGCAATCTCATTCAGTTCTTTCTTCTAACATTCTGAGACATGGTGGTGATGCTGATATCTGATTTCAGGAGAAGAATGATGTACCATCATATGGAGATCTTCAAAAAAGTTGATGCCATAGTGACGCCGACCACTGGGTAGGTCATAGCGTGACTAGCTCAACTTAGTGTTTCCCTTGGAGGATCCAGTTTCAATGCTTGATGAATTGTAGTTTGACTCGGCGAGCCTAATCTAAGCATAGTTTTTGGCTTTTCAATCACATCCAAGTTTGAGAAGGAGCAAGCTGGTAGTACACATAATTGGATTTAAATTTGTGATCTCTGCTTCAATGGCCCGGCAGACCTAATCATAATCACACTACTCAAATTTTGAGTTTTCAGCCCTTCAATGTTAGCCTAATACTTCTCGTAGATTTTCAACTGACACAAAATTGTTTATTACAGAATGACAGCACCTAAAATACCTCCTAGTGCCCTTAAATATGGGGAAACGGATTTGCAGCTTACAGGTTTGTCGGTAGCATTATTGATCTCTGGTTTTATAGTAACTATCTCTTTACAAATATTGCATTGAGACGTTAAGTTTCGTGTACTGTTTGCTTTAATTGCAATAACAAGTTTTCAGAGATTCAATGTGACATTCTTCCTAGGCGACAATTCTCATGAAGTTTATGCTCACTCTCTTTGTTTCAGGTTCCCTCATGCAATTTATCATTGCAGCAAATCTTCTAGGTCTCCCTGCCATTTCTGTCCCTGTGAGTGATGCTGGGTCTGCGTACGCAGTTTCATGTGATTTTTGTGTCTGGAATTCTTTTCTTCATTTGTGCAAAAACTGTCATTTTAGACTGCTGATAGCTATCATCATGCCAAGAAATTGAGCTCTAGCTCTTCGAGCCAGCTGAAGAACAAATGGCATTAGCCTTCCAACTTCACCTCTTGCAACTGCATTAAATCTTATTATTCATCAGCTCTATTGTGAATTTTACAGGTCGGGTATGATAAGCAAGGCCTTCCAATTGGTTTGCAACTGATGGGCCGTCCGTGGGGTGATGCTTCAATTTTACGCCTGGCTTCTGTAGTTGAGGTATGTCACTTTTCATTTCGCGTGCTAAATTATTTAAGTAATTTGAAGGACGCATGCTATCATTTGCCTATCTTTCTCTTGCTTTCAGGAACTCTGTGGATCTAAGAAGAGGCCTGTATCATTCTACGATGTTCTGAAGACAAGCTGAATGCAGCTTAGCTTCTGTTGCTGATGTTTCTATGCCGTTGATTGTATGGGTTTTCAAGCAAGCTGGGAGATCTTTGCGGTGACTTTATTGCTCCTGCTTTAGCAGACTTCTCTGTTTTAATGACAATTCGGAAAGGACTTAGTCATCTGTCTACTTTTGTGGCTAGATGTTGCTTTTCTAGAGCCTCATTACGATATGAAGATTCGATCTTTTATCAAATAAATTGTTTATAGAAAGTGATTTTCCCCTCAAAATGTTGATTCTTTATTGAATCCACAGTTTTACTATATTCTATTTACATGTTCATTGCTAAAATGGTTAGATAATTCTTCTTTCTTGGTATTAATTGTGAGATATCTGATCTGTAAACCAAATACAAAACTATTTCCAAGCGGCAATGGTAGGCGGTGATGATAGGACGCATGACAGATTTAGTTGAAAATAATAGAAAGTGGTGGATAACAGTCGTAATTGATTAAAAGAATAGTCAACAACTTGAAAAGCGCTGCTACTTGCTAAGGAAGTTATCAATAGAACACATAAGTCATTGATGAGAACCTATAATGAAGTGATTGACATGGACATGGATCTTCAAGGTAGTGATATTTTTGGATTTGTAACTTTTCTTAGATAAGTGTTATTAAACAATAGGTAATTATTTTAAGATTTTTGTAACTTCTTGTGGATAAGTGCTTGTGGATAAGTGTTGGTGTAAATTACTTGTTTTAAAAATAGAATTAGTATGTCATCTTTTTAAATTTAATACCCATTTGTGACCATCGATTGCGGGCTTTAAATAACCACATCGTACTCTTTGGACCAATCAAGTGGCTTCACATTGTGTACGTTGCACTAGATAGGACAGAGCATATATGACATGATTACAGGAATAATCTGGGACGAAGACAAGAACATCAGGACCAGCACTCTGATTTCCTTTGAACAACAGCTTCTGAACAATTCAGGATGGAATATAGGCAAGCACACTGAGGTCAGAAGCGAAGAGACCACAGAGTTTGATGAATGAAGTAAAATAAGAACAGAGGCACTAGATTTAGGAAGTCATTTAAATAGGATTTGCATTTGAATATACTTCGAGGGCTTCCTCCCTCCTTTCGCACGGCTCGATATCACGAGAAAATTCAGAGTATCCTCTCCGTTCACTGAGTGCCCAACAATTTCCAGAAAAAATGAGATCGAAAGTGAACCAACAGATTTTTCCCGAACTTTGATGAAAAGAGAAAAAGAGGAAATGTACTCAGGGAAAAAAATTGAATCTTTTAGATGTCCTGCTTTGGTTGCATCCGATTCCTAACTTTAGGTGGCACTCGTTGAGTGTCGGTAGATGAGCTATGAATTTGCAGGAAACGCCCTTGACTTAATGAGCACCGCCCTCTGCTCACCTAACCCGGAACTACAATCTTGTCCCTTCCCTCTGTTTTCCGTCTAGCTTTCTGTTTTGCTAAAACCGAAAATGAGTGGCATTCCATCAGTTAAGAATATGGCATGGCAGTGTACGGCTCACAAAACAATTTCAGTATCCTTGTCGAGCAATCTTTTTCCTTGAGGTTGGAGGCGGTTGACGACCAGAATGGCATCGTCAGGTACCATGCCAACTACCCTGAACCGGTCGTCGGAGGCAACCGCCTGATTTAGACGTATGCTCAAAGAACAGGCTGAGCATTGGTTAATGTGATAATGAACGTAACAATAAAGAAGCGGGCCCGAGGGGTCCTTGACCCGAAAAGATTGGTAGACCTCGATAAAGCGCTTGTGTCAGTCTCTATAATGGGAGTAGCTCTCAATAAAGTCAAGCATAGGTTTGTGTAGAAATCTCATACCTCCACCAGAGGAGGTCATCTAGAAGGAGCTTAAGTCTGAACTCATTAATATATCAGGTAAACTCCTGTTTATTAAAAAACTTATGAGCCGATTAGGATATATTAATTGCTCTAGATTAATACTAATTCTTATGAGATTTCTCAATCAACTCATACATGCATCCCAACACAATTCCCTTACAAAATTCCTTTACAGACAAGCGTGATGGCTCATGCGGCTCATACATTCCGTTTACATGACAAGAAACGCGTGCGCATGTCGTATCATTTCACATGGGCATTAATTTTTATCGTAGACATGACGCTCCGGTCAAAAATCATCAAGTTGGCGATGCTGTAGCCCGTCTTTTCTCAGTTCGTCATCCGGAGCGCTCGGAGTCAATGCTTGAACTCGCGGAATCATTACTGCCCGACGGTCATCCAGCGTCGTTCCACACACCCACCCGCACCTCCCCCAATGAATACGTTCCTCGAATCACGCGGCAATGACGGTCGATCCGTTCCGAAGGGACGCAGGGGACGGGACTGCTCGAATTGGACGAAGACTTCAGAGTCGCAGTTCGCTCTTCTGTTTGCTCGGACGTGAAGGCCCACCTAAAACGAGAATTTAATACGGCGATGGAAAGCCTACGCCTGACGCCATCGCCGACGCGAGACTCGGCATTGGTTCTTTCTCTCTGACCTCGTCCGATTTCTACACCAGCCTCGCTCCCCGTGGAATTTCCCAACCTCTTTCCACATCTGGCGAGAGAAACAGAGTAACCCGGGATTTCTCTGCGCCGTTGAGTGGCTTCTTCTTTCGAGGTACGTGAGGCGAGTAGAGCGATCGTGCGTGCTTTTGGTCCACGAGGGATGTCTGTCTTGCTGGAGAACTGATCTCGAACTTGTGTGTGATGGGTGTTTGATCTTTTGCTCGTTTGACCGACGAGCACTCTGTGTCCCCTGTCGGCCCCATTTTTTGTCCTTCTTCTCCGCGGTTACCGGTTTGCAAGTTGGTTGTCTGGTCGAGAATTCACGTCTTGGTTTGTTTATTTTTTTCATTAAACAGATTAATGGAGTGTGAAGCTGTGATTGATCCTATGTTTCCTATGGCTACCCCAAGATCCGTTGGTTACTAACATTGTTTTACTCGTTGGGTCTTTCCCTTTGTCCTCCTGGTAGAATTATTTCGACATGGGCAAGAAGCGTGTAATGTTACCAGCCGAGGAACTCGACTTGTCTACGGTTAAGTATGAGCCTGAAGTTATTGACGGTCAGTCCCTTATTCTACACATTTTCCTCTCAATTGTTGATGCTTATCCTCGCAATTTCTACAAACCGAAATTATGAGTTTTTGGGTCATCTGAAAAATGAGTTCGCCAAGATTCTAACTTCGATGAGTCCTTTTGGCTGAGTTGCAGCTCCACATCTGACCGGTCTGACGTTCCGACTGTTTGTCAAGATACTTGAGGCACCACTAATTGGCGCTGCTATTATCTCTTACATGAAGAAAAAGAACCGAATGATTGAGGTGGGGTTTTGTTTCGTCTTGCACAATGCATTCTTCGAGCAAAATTTCTTTCTTTAATGCTGGATTATTGAATGTGACTGGGCTTTTCTTGTGATTGGCAGTTTCTTAGGAGTACTGTGATACCAGAGCCACCAATGTATAAACCTGAATTTCCTCCCCAAGGTTTTTCCCCTTAACTAGTTAGCTTTAGTGGTTTTCTTGTGTACTAACATAAAACAGCTGGGAACTAATCTATTTAACTGAACTCAGGATAGCTTAGTGGAAATGTATCTTGCTGCTGAGCAAACCATAAGTTTGCTGAACTTTTTTTTTTTTCTCAACTGAGAAACTAGAGGAAATTCCTTCTTGGCATGCTTTCTACTTTTACTATTCTTCTCCCTCCCTCTCTTCCCATCACTTTTCTGACTATTTCAGAAAGCCATTATAAGTTTAAAAGAGAGGCATTTTCTGAAGTAATTTTTTGCTCTCCCCTGCTTTTCTTTCCCCTATTATTTTCAGCCTATGCATGCTTTGCAGTGCATTCAGTGCAGGCAAATGCAATGTATAGGGAGAGTAAGAAGAGGGTCCACTGGGCATTTGCAGATAACATGCAACTCAGAATAGATTCAAGTAGAGTGCATCCTTCCCATAAGAAATATGAGTTATGATCAATCCATTAATGTCTAGATCCGGAGCCTGGTACCATCTTATTGGATGAAGATGGAAATCCTGAAGATCGAGTAGAATTGGCATTGAAATGTCTTCCGGACTATGATCCTGCCAGCTCCTGGAATGGGGATCTCAGTCAATTTCGCTACTGGAAAATACGGGATTATGCGTATGGTTATCGTTCTAAACTTGTAACCCCATCCATGGTAAGTCCCTATTGATACCTATGAGGAGTCTATAATAGCACTCTATTATCAGCTAGAGCAAGACACGAAGTCTTAATGTCAATTATTAGGTGGCGGAGCGGATTATTACTGTCATCGAGGAGTTTAGCCATAAGAAACCTCCAGCTCCTTTACTAGTTTCTTTTGACGCTGAGGAAGTCAGGAAACAAGCTGCTGCTTCCACAAAGAGGTTTGAGGAAGGTAGGTCAATCTACTGGAACATGAGCTTAAGACATTGAAATGGTTGTTTTTGCACCTTCAAAGTATGGTTCCTGCTTGGTGTGCAGTGCACTGACATTAGTTGGTGGAGGGGAGGCTTGATAAATTATTGGCATTTCTGATGCAGGGAAGCCATTATCTATCTTGGATGGGATTTTCATGGCAATAAAGGATGACATAGGTTGCTACCCCTATATAATGAAGGGTAAAAATTGGTTTACATCTTTTGTCATTTCTCAAAAAATGTTCACCATCTCTTTAGTCTGTGTATATATGACAATTTCTATTGACAGGTGCAACAACTTGGATGGATGAAACTAATTCAAATAATGAAGATGCAGTTTGCGTTTCTCGATTACGTAGCTGTGGTGTGATCTTTGTGGGCAAAGCAAATATGCATGAGTTGGGCATGGGTACAACTGGAAACAATCCTAATTATGGGTGAGTTTTATTATGTGGAAATTTTGTAATTCACAAGCTAAGTACGAGGCATGGGGCAAGAAAGTCTTAAGAGATTTTTAAATTCAGTTGATGTTCTATAAATCAGCCAATTCATTTCACCAATTGCTGTGCTGGCTTGTTGCTGATGTATCATGACTTGTCAAAATTGACATTCCATAGAAATTGTCCCTCATCTATCATCAGAATTAATTACATAGATCACTACATTGAATGTAGAGGTCTTGTCAATGTATGTGTCTGATGTGAGTCAATCTTCCAGAGGAACTTTCTTTTACAGGTGACTTTTTCTGAAGGAATTCTGAAGTGCTTCGAGACTGCTTATGTTGACCTTGTCATACTTAAAGCCATTTCATTTTAACTTCTCCTATCAGTCTATGTAACTACAAGTTAATAACTGCATCATTTGGATATGTCACATACACTGATTTTTGAATAAAAAATAATTCATTTCCACGTTCCACATGATTGGTCAATGATAATACTGCTCATCCTAGGGACTATAATAATTTTCTTCTCATGAGAATGTGTCTGCCTTCTCACTCCTCTCCTCTGTTTTTTTTTTTTTTTTTTTTTTTTTTTTTTTTTTTTTGGGGTGCAAAATGATCATGAAATGGCTTATCCTTCTCATCTTTTATTCATCAAAACAAATGATATACCCACCACTCAATTTGATTTATCTCATTTGGTTACCCTCCCTCTTTCATATATACGAATTGTCCCATGTCCATTTCTCAATTCGTACACACTGCATTATATGGTTCTTATTTGCAAACTTTTAACATAAAATTCATTGGTTATGTATCTGCAGAACCACAAGGAACCCTCATGATCCAGAAAGGTACACTGGTGGATCTTCCTCTGGACCAGCAGCAATTGTTGCTTCTGGAATTTGTTCTGCTGCACTCGGGACAGATGGTGGAGGTTGTACTAGGGTCCTACTGTTTATCTTGTGCTTACCATTTTTTTATTTGCTGACACTGACTTCACATAACAAGACAGGTTCAGTTCGAATACCTTCTTCCCTTTGCGGAGTAGTTGGACTGAAAACAACATATGGGCGAACAGATCTTAGAGGGTTAGATTTGAACTTTTTCCTTTTATGAATGTTAGGGACCTAGTATAGGGTTCAGTACACAAAAGTGTGAATCATGGTGATATTTTGTTCATTAGAAGAGTTCTGCCATTCTTTGCAGTTCGCTCTGTGAGTCTGGGACTGTGGAAATTATTGGACCACTTGCATCATCAGTGGAAGATGTCACGCTAGTGTAAGTATTCTGTACTTGTTAGCTGGATGTTAGGCGCTACTCACTCAGCTCAACAGAGTTTTAATGTTTATAATCTCAATGTGGAAATCAACAATTTTTGTGGTTGTAGGCATTGAAATGATCATCAATTTATTGGTGTGGGCACTTTTTCTTTACTGCTTGTCTTGACTTGTTAGGGGATGAGTTTGTTCAGGGAAACCTTTGAGTTTGAATCCCAACAATGGGGAGCATTATTTGACTTGGGAAACATGTGATTTCTCTGACTTTGTAGTAACAGTTCAAACTGTAAAAGAAAGGAACGGTAAAGGATTAATTTGGATTCTTTGGAATTTAAAAAGCTAAAGTGACTTCTGTTCCATGTAATCGTATAAAGTCCTTACAATTGAAGATCTGAATTTCTTCACAGTTACTTTTGCTTCTTCATGAGATTTCATCCAGTGACCTCTAGCAGGTCACACTTGCCATTATTTATAGCTCTCCTGCAATCTCAACCGCCAAAAGGACCATATGACGTAGTCCTTAGGCATAACAGTGGGGCTCATCTACCTTAGTAGAAGCAACAATCACACAGAGATCTCTCTAACAATATCATGTTTGTGGCTTGAGTTTTCGGCTGTTTTCTTGATGTCCTTACTGTGTAACTTCAATTACTTCTTTAATTTCTCTTATTTATCATATAATTCTCATCTTGGCAATGCTACATCAGGTATGCTGCAATCCTGGGATCCAACCCTATGGACAGAAATATTTTGAAACCTGTAAGTGTATTATCTTCATTAGCAAAAAATGCAGCTATGCCTGATTTATGACATGCACTTTGAAGAAGTACATGTTAATGCTACTAACTCGATTGATCTCTTACTGTCAAGTCTTCTTTTATGTAGGTTGTGAGCAGACTAAACCTCTTTTGTATGATAATTGTCATAATACTACTAACCAATGCCAGCTCTTGCAGTCACCGCCTTGCTTGCCAAATTTTCCATCTATTGAAAGTTTGAATGCCGTGGGGTCATTGCGTCTCGGAAAATATACTCCAGTAATAGCAGATTCCTATATGTTAGAAGGTTTCCTTTTCATTTTTTTCCTTTTCCCCCTTTCCAATGACATGAACAAATTAATATTTGCAGTGGTTCAACGATGTTCATTCAACTGACATCTCCGACAAATGTGAGGATATTCTGAATCAGCTATCCAAGACCCATGGTTGTGAAGTAAGTTCTGCTTCAGTTGAATAGGCCTTCCAAAGTTACATGATTATTCCATAGAGTTGCATGTCTATAAAGCTTAAAGTAACTCTTGTCTCTCCATATTTGTCTCGTGTTTCTCTCCCACTCACTTTTTCCTTCTAATGAGTTTGTTCTCTTGTTGACTTCACTGCACAAGGAAAATTCTGTCTTTTTGTTCATATGGATTGCTGAGTTCCTAATTTGACTTATATGTGTACAAGGTGGTAGAGATTGTTATACCTGAGCTGCATGAGATGCGCACTGCTCATCTGGTTTCAATTGGATCTGCTATGTTAAATGGATTGAATCCTGACTGTGAGGATGGGTAAGTCTGCTGCTATAATCTACCTGAAATAGCATCATCATCTGTCTGCCTAGAAATGGACACGAAGGTTATGTTCATTCTCTGTAATTGATATTTCATTTTGGGACTGAATATCCTGTTCTCACTTTTCTCAGGAAAGGTACAGAGTTGAATTATGATTCGCGGACTAGCATGGCAATTTTCCGGTCATTCACTGCATCAGATTATGTTGCTGCCCAGTGTCTTAGGTAAGCCAAAAGAAGAAGAAGAAGAAGAAAAGAAATTGCATATTATTCTTGACATGAGATACTTGTATCCATCAAATATATCATGTCCTCCCTGTCATCAACTAGGCAGAAGTCTGAATATCTGTATTTATTCATGTCTAGTTTTTAGATTAAGTGCATCATAGCTGAAGCTACCGCAACCTTTGGACCTAGTTTATTCAGTTTAGGTATATGTCTTCCATGTGGTCATTTGAACATGCATTCGCAATCTCATTCAGTTCTTTTATATAATATTCTTAGACCTGGTGGTGATGCTGATATCTGATTCCAGGAGAAGATTAATGTACCATCATATGGAGATCTTCAAGAAAGTTGATGTCATAGTGACGCCGACTACTGGGTAGGTCATAGTGTGACTAGCTCAACTTGGTGTTTCCCTTGGAGGATACAGTTTCAATGCTTGATGATGTGTAATTGGACTTGGCAAGCAAAATCTAAGCATAGTTTTTGTCCTTTCAATCACTCAGCAAGCCAGTAGTATGCATAATTGGATTTAAATTTGTGATCTCTGCTTCAATGGCCTGGCAGACCTAATCAGGGTCACACTCTATTCAAATTTTGGGTTTGCAGTGCTTTGATGTTAGCTTAATTCTTCTTATAGATTTTCAACTGACACAAAAATTGTTTATTACAGAATGACAGCACCTAAAATACCTCCTAGTGCCCTTAAATATGGCGAAACAGATATACAGGTTACAGGTTTGTGAGTTGCATTATTAATCTCCGGTTTGATAGTAACCATCTTTTACACAAATTGCATTGTAACCATAAGTTTCATGCATAGTTTTAATTGCAATAACAAGTTTTCAGATACTCTATGTGACATTCTTCGCAAGGGACAATTCTTGTGTAGTTTATGCGCACTCTCTTTGTTTCAGGTTACCTCATGCGATTTGTCATTGCAGCAAACCTTCTTGGGTTCCCTGCAATTTCTGTCCCTGTGAGTGACACTGGGTTTGCTTATGCAATTTCATTTTTGTGTCGGGAATTCTTTCTTTCATTTGCACAAAAATTGTCAATTTAGACTGCTGTCAGCTAACCTCATGCCAAGAAATTGAGTCATAGCTCATCGAGCCAGCTGAAGGAACAAGTTGCATTAGCCTTCCGTCTGCACCTTTTGCAACTGCATTAAGTCAATGTATTCAACTCTAGTAAAGTTATCTCTAGCTCACCTGTTTACTTTTGTTGTGAATTTTACAGATTGGTTATGATAAGCAAGGCCTTCCAATTGGTTTGCAACTGATGGGTTGTCCGTGGGGTGAAGCTTCAATTTTACGCCTTGCTTCTGTAGTTGAGGTATATCTTTTTTTCATTTCAAGTGCTAATTCTTTTGAGTAATGCGAGAGACAAATGCTATAGCTTGCCTATCTGTCTCTTGCTTTCAGGAACTCTGTGGATCTAAGAAGAGGCCTGTATCATTCTATGATGTTCTGAAGACAAGCTGAATGCAGCTTAGCTCCTGTTGCTGATGTTTCTCTGCTGCTGCTTGTATGGGTTTTCTAGCATGCGGGGAGATCTTTGCAGTGACTTTGTTGCTCCTGATTTAGCAGGGACCTCTCTGTTTTAATGTCAATTAGGAAAGGACAGTTATCTGTCTACTTTTGTGGCTAGACCTTTGCTTTTCTAAAGATATGCTTTTTATCAGATAAGTCATTTATAGACAGTGACTTTCCCCACAAAGATGTTGATTATTCAATGAATCCACCCTTTCACTGTCGTTTATTTACAAGGTTACTGCTAAGGTTGTTAGATAAATATCCTTACCTGGTTTTAATTGTGAGATATTTGATCTGTAACCCAAAAACAAATCTATCTCCAGGCGGCAACAGTTGGCGGTGGTGATAAGAGCAAGGGCATTAGCGCTCACAGGTAACCAAAGATGTTGGCAGGGGCATCGACTTGTGATGAAGTCTAGTGGCCAATGTCGGCTGGTGGTAGACTGGTAGCGTGTGGCAATGATGGTGGCGATGTTTTGAGTGGTTATTGTTGTTTTGGCTTGTGATGTTCTGTGGCGCTGGCGAGGATTAGCAGAAGTTTAGTGACCTCCCACTGCCAAATGAAATGAACTTCTAGCAACTAACTTGACCTCAAATAATGTCTATGCTCCAATGGTTGATAGCATCCATTCGCACATGTTTAAAGGACAGCTCAACTTCACCAAATGTTGATGTCTACCTACCTTCCGGGGACAAATTACATGTGTGGAAAGTATAAGAGGTAAAGGGAGCAAGGGGAAAAAAGGTAAGCATTTCATGCCACTATCGCACAATTAATGAGATAATGACGATCTGATTACAATATTCATGTGTACTAATGGGGATCGAGTGGCTCCCAGGACCAGAGTCTTGCGGCCATGAACACTCGATCCAGAGTCTTGCTGCCGCCTCAGATACTTTAGCTTGAGCTTGAAGCTCAAGCTAGGTAGTCATGGTCGCTTGAACTTTGTGATTTTTATGGCCATGGATGCTTGAGCTTGAGGTAGCAAGCAATGTCATTTGCGTCGGTAGGTTGAGGACTTCATTTATTCTTAACTTTTCCATTCTACATATTGTTTTCATGAAATTTTGTAATCTAATTGATTTATTTCAATTTTAATTTTTCTATCACCAATTATTCTTTTAGTAATTCACGTTAGCAATAGTAGGTCCAAAAAAAGATTAAGAGATTACTAGGAGTACGAATAGTAGGACTTTTCAAAAATATATTGGAGGGTTTTTTGCAAAAGAAAATGGATAAAGGAATGGATTTAAATTTCAGGTCAAAAATAAAATGATCAGAAGGATGACATTTTCCAAAACCTAACTGTATAATATGACTGTCATATAACTGTTCATGAAAGTCCTGGCAATTGGATCTACTCCTTCTTGCTATTCTACAGCTCTCCCTCTCTCTCTTTCTCTGAGTGATCAGACGGGAATTGATCTATATGCCTTCTCCCGATCTTTCCTAATCCTTCGCTCTTCCCATATGCCGTCTTCCTAACCCTTCTTCGCTCACGTTGAAAATTTTATAATTTTTTTTTCAAAATTTTTCTAAATATATTTTTTTTCCCTTTCGAATTTTTAACCTTGGCCGATAGGGGTGAGCATGGATAGAACCTGAAACCTAAAAATCGGACCTGTGGGAACTTGTAAGTTCTAGGTTTTAAGGTATGTAGAGTAGATTCCGGGTTTCAAAAAATGAGATACTTCTTTCGATGGATGGGTTTCAAATTTTTAGTTTGAGGAACTTGGAACCTATAACCTATAGCTTAGAATCTGAAATAAGTTTTAAATTTTTTTTAATTCATGTTTTCGCGTGATATTGTGATATTCCCCGTCGTTTGATGATGAGTGTATAATCCGAAAGTACTAGTTTTGGCTTTCCATTTTATGATCAAAAATTTTACTTTATTAATATTAATATTTTTTGTGTATTTAAATATATGTTATGGTAAACGAATTATAGAAGTAAGTGATGATCATTAAATGTTTTAATTCACTACAATCATTCATTTAATTATAGGTGGAACTTGAGTAGATTTTGGAACCTGTAATAGGATAGGTTCTAAGTTCTAAAATATGCATGGTAAGTTTTAGGTTCTGTAAGATGATAAATCTTTGAATAGATAAATTTTAGGTTTCAAGTGGAATTTGTACAGAACCTAGTATCGCTCGATGAATAGGGTTGCTAGGATCGGAAAAAAGGAAAGAAAAGAAAAAATAACAAATTTTATTTTTAAAAAAAAATCCATATTAACATTGGTTGTGTCAAATAAGACAATCGACATTTACATAAGTGATTTCCTATCAAAATTGGTCAAATGATCTTAATTAACAAAAAACGTGAAAACATTTAGGTTTTAATTGGTATAATTAAAATATTTATGATTGAATAGATAAAAGTATAATATTTTTACTACTTTTTTGGTATTTTTTCCTTACAAGTGCTATGCCATATGGAATTTCTTGGTACTTGGGTGAATGTTATTAAAAGTTAGTTATGATAAATACTCATGTGATAAATTAGAAATTATGACACTTAAATGAACACTTTCTAGAAGTAAGGACACTCAAATGATAACAAAAAAATTATGATACTTAAATGAGCACCATCACAAAAATTTAAATGGCGGAGCGTAAAACTTGTGGTGGTCTTAATAATTTTTTTTGGATATTTTATAAACTTTTGCAAAATCAGATGCGGCCACCCGTGAAATTATGGCACTTGTGGTGGTCTTTTTCAGATATTTTATAAACTTTTGCAAAATCAGATGCGGCCATGAATATCTCATTACGTCGAGAAGCGTCAATTAATTTGAAGAATCTTCTTCCTCCATCCAATGCGCACATGCTGAAGCTTCAGCTATTGGAAATATAACATATTAGAGGAAAATACATGACACTACTTGTTGTAATAAGAAAAATAATAACTCTGATAAAGTGATAATAACTCTAATAATGACCATGTCAATAAGCAAATAAATTGAACAAATCTTCTCAACAATTGAAGAGTACACCAATGTAAACCAAATATATAATAGCAATATTGTTATAAAAATTTAACAAAATTAAATAGAATGTCAACTAAGGCTAACCGAATCTCTTTAAAGTGATTACTTCTTGCCAATGGTGCTAAGTAACTTGATGAATTATGTTTCCCAAGATACGACACCTCAAATATATTTGAATTAGCATTATGCAGATAGAACTTTGACAAACACTTCTCAAAACTAGCACACTTAGATAAAATTGAAGTGAAGAGATGCGAGGTTTATCTTCTTCTTTGAATGAAAGATAGTTCAAACAAATTTATAGAGTTTTGAAAAGTCATGTATAAAAAGATATATGAACTAAAGTGATGCATGAACTCAAGAGATACATGAACTCAAGAGATACATGAACTTAAAAAATACACAAACTCATCATGTAACTATTTCATGTCCTCCCACTGTCTTATGATTTGAGGACTAGTGTGGCACTGTTCCAGTTATTCACTGCATCAGATTATGTTGCTGCCCAGTGTCTTAGGGGTCAAAAAAGGAAAATAAAAGAGAAATTGCATGTTATTCTCGACATGAGATTTTGCACCCATCATGTAACTATTTCATGTCCTCCCGCTGTCTTTAACTAGGCAGAAGTCTGAAACCTGTATTTATTCATGTCTAGTTTTTAGATTAGCCATATCATAGCTGAAGCTGCTGCAACCGTTGAACCTAGTTTATTTAGTTTAGGTATACGCCTTCCATGTGGTCATTTGAAAATACATTCGCTATTTCATTCAGTTCTTTCTTAAATTATTCTTAGACATGGTGGTAATGCCGATATCTGATTTCAGGAGAAGAATAATGTACCATCCTATGGAGATCTTCAAGAAAGTTGATGTCATGCCAACTACTGGGTAGGTCATAGTGTGACTAGCTCAACTTGGTGTTTCCCTTGGAGGATACAGTTTCAATGCTTGATGATGTGTAATTGGACTTGGCAAGCCTAATCTAAGCATAGTTTTCGTCCTTTCTCAATCACACAGCAAGCTGGTAGTATGCATAATTGTATTTAAATTTGTGATCTCTTGTTCAATGGCCTGGCAGACTGAATCGGAATCGCAAATGTTAGCCTAATTCTTCTTGTAGATTTTCAACTGACACAAAAATTGTTTATTACAGAATGACAGCACCTAAAATACCTCCTAGTGCCCTTAAATATGGGGAAATGGATTTGCAGGTTACAGGTTTGTCAGTTGCATTATTAATCTCCAGTTTGATAGTAACCATCTTTTCACACAAATTGCATTGAAACAGTAATTTTCGTGCACACGCTTGCTTTAGTTGCAATAACAAGTTTTCAGATACTCAATGTGACACTCTTCACAAGGGAAAATTCTTGAGCAGTTTATGCACACTCTCTTTATTTCAGGTAACCTCATGCGATTCGTCATTGCTGCAAATCTTCTAGGTATCCCTACCATTTCTGTCCCGGTGAGTGACACTGGGTTTTCTGTAGGCAATTTCAAGTGATTTAGTGCCCAGAATTCTACTTTAGGCTGCTGACAGCTAACTTCATGCCAAGAAATTGAGCTATAGCTCATTGAGCCAGCTGAAGAACAAATTGCACTAGCCTTGGCACCCTTTATTATTGCATTCAGCCATTCTATTCATCAACTTTAGTACAGTTATATATAACTCATCCCATCACTTTTGTTGTGAATATTACAGATCGGGTATGATAGGCAAGGCCTTCCAATTGGTTTGCAACTAATGGGCCGTCCATGGGGTGAAGCTTCAATTTTGCGCCTAGCCTCTGTAGTTGTGGTATATCTTTTTTCATTTCACGCGCCAATTCTTCAAGCAATTTGAGAGACAAATGCTATCACTTGCCTACTTTTCTCTTGCTTTCACGAACTCTGTGGATCTAAGAAGAGGCCTCTATCATTCTATGATGTTCTGAAGACAAGCTGAATCCGGCTTAGCTCCTATTGCTGATCCTTCTCTCCTGCTGATTGTATGGGTTCTCAAGCACGTGGGGAGATCTTTGCAGTGACTTAATTGCTCCTGATTTAGCAGAGACCTCTCTATTTTAATGTCGATTTGGAAAGGACTTAGTTATTTGTATATTTTTGTAGCTAGATTTTGGCTTTTTTAAAGCTTGATTAAAATATGAAGATTCGCTTTTAATTAGATAAATCGTTTATAGACGATGACTTTCCCTCAAAGATGTCAATTCTTCAATTAATCCACGGTTTCGCTGTTGCTTATTTGCATGGTTACTGCTAAGGTGGTCATATAATTCTCGTTTCCAAGTTCAAATTGTGAGATATTTGATATGTAAACCGAAACACAACTATTTTTCAGCGGGAACAATAGGCGGTGATGAAAGGAGCAGGGGCATCAGTGCTGACAGCTAACCGAAGATGTTGGCAGGGGTGTCGACTTGTGACGATGTCTAGTAGCCAACGTTGGCTGATGGTAGACTGGTAGCCTGTCGCAATGAAGGGGCGATGCTTTGAGTGATTATTGTTGTTGTTTTGGCTTGTAATGCTCTGTGGTTTAGTGGCTAACTTGACCTCTTATAATGTCTATGGTCCAATGGATGATAGAATCCATTTGCACATGAACTCTTATACTTACCATGTTGATATCTACCTACCTTCCAGGGACAAACTAACATATACGGAAAGATTAAGAGGTAAAGAGTGCAAGGGGAAAAAAGGCAAGCATTTCATGCCACTATCACTCGATAAACATGATAATGACAATATGATTACAATGTCCTAATAGGGAGGATGATCAAGTGGCTTTCATGACCAATCTCACGGCCATGAATACTTGATCTGGAATCTTGCAACCACCTTGGATGTTTAGCTCAAGCTCGAAGCTTAATGTAGGTAGGCATGGTTGCTTGCTTGAACTTTGAAATTATTATGCCCATAGATGCTCAAGCTTGAGGCAGTGAGCAATGTCATTTGTGTCAGTAGTTGTAGGACTTTATTTGTTCTTAATTTTTCCATTTTGCTAGTCATTTTTATGAAATCTTTTGATTTGTGTTGATCTATTTCAATTTTATTTTCAACTTATTAAACTTATATAAGCTTTCATGTCACAATTCTTCTTTTCATTAATCCATGTCATCAACACTAAGTCAATGAGAAAAATTAAGAGATTGGTAAGAGGACGAACATAGTGGTTTTTTTGGAAAAGAAAAGGGGTAAAAAAATGGATTTAAATTTCAGCTAAAAAAAATTGATCACAAGGATGACATTTTTAAAAATCAAATCATATGATATAACTTTCACATAACTGTTATATGAAAGTCCTAGCAATTGGATCTTTCTCCTACTTGCTATTCCATATCTCTCATCTCTCTCTCTCTGAGTGATCTGAGGGGAGTTCAAGGAGAGATCCGACATGCCTTCTCCCGATGCTGCTAAGAAAAGGGAAGCGCCTTCTCTCAAGTCGCCTTCCTCGCTCTTCCCTTACGCCGTCTTCCTAACCCTAATCATCCTCTTCCTCTCCTCCACTTTCCTCACTTCCCCCGCCTCCCCTCCTCCTCCCCCTCCCAAAGACAAGATCTCCCGATCCTGCAACCTCTTCGACGGCCGATGGGTCCGCGACCCGGAAACCCGGAAACCCATGTACGACGAGACGTGCCCGTTCCACCGGAACGCCTGGAACTGCTTGAGGAACCAGCGAGAGAACATGGTCACGATCAATTCTTGGAGATGGGTCCCCAAAGGTTGCAGCTTGGACCGGATCGACCCGGTTCGGTTCCTGGGTCTGATGAGGAACAAGAACATTGGGTTCTTGGGGGACTCTTTGAATGAGAACTTCTTGGTTTCGTTCCTTTGTATACTGAGGGCGGCCGATGCGGGTGCCAAGAAGTGGAAGAGGAAAGGGGCGTGGAGAGGGGCTCATTTTCCCAAGTTTAATGTCACGGTTGCTTACCACAGGGCGGTGCTGTTGGCTAAATACGAGTAAGACCATTTATTGGTCAGTGGTTTTTTTTTTTTTTTCTTCTGTTCATCTCGTTGCATTGTTGAAGAGATGATCTTGAGTGATTGATGTGGCCATTGTTTTGATATTCTATGGGATGAATGTTTTCAAGTAATAGACCGTTATTGATGAATGTTCATGTCTGTTGCATATTTAATTAATTAACAAAGCTCCCAAGTATACTCATCCCCAGTGGCTTTTGTTTTCATCAGACAAGCTTCTTCTCCATCAGAACTTCTATCAATTTTCTGGAATGGAATTTGGTTACCACGTGGTACGTCTGCACCTTATTCCTATGTACAGACTTTGTTTGTAGAAACTGCCGTTTAACAAGTGTAAAGATTTCGAGAGAGAGCTTCTGACTTTTTCTTAGAGGTAGTTGTCAACATTGTTGTGAGAATGTGCTAGAAAAGCCCGAGGGGTATGTGATTGATGGCCAGCATAAACCAGCAGATTGCAATGCCGTAATCTGGAAGAGTTGCTAATTGATGCTGAGTCTAACTCAAGTATCTGCAATTAAGCTATAAAGATCTCTTGCTTTTCAATAGCTGGAACTGGAAGTGTTAATTTTAATTGATCACCTAGTGTATAAAATATTGATGTCACTTATTTTCTTTTAAATAAATCTGCATCGTACTTGCAACCTAACATGATTATAACTGATTAATTGAAGGTGGCAGCCGAAAGAGTCCGCTCTGGCTGAAGGACAAGGATCAAAAGGTTTTTATCGAGTAGATGTGGACATACCTGCTGATGATTGGGCCCACATCAATGACTTCTATGATGTCCTTGTTTTCAATACTGGTCACTGGTAATTTCCCTCTGTTGCTTAGTTTTGTTCACTAAGATCAATCTCTTTGATGCTTTTGCATCCTTGTTGTCTTAATGCTTTCATTTCTTTCCCTGCATTCTCTAATGAAATGTGTGGGCTTTGCCCTTTAAATATCTAAAACATTTAGGTTGTGTAGGTGATACATGATTACTCTGCTTAGTTTTAGGATTTTTCTCCTTCATCTCCTCATTTCTAAGCTAGTTCAAGTCATTTCTTGTGTGTCCTGATGTGTAGGGTAACTGTTTATGCTATCTTTAACATTGTCAGGTTGGATCAACTGGTGTATTCCAGTTATGCCATATTTATTTTTAGTTTTATGAACTAAGTTGAACTCTGTGAGTACTTAAATGGGTGGTTTAAGGAGCCTTATTGTCAGGTTGAATCAGTGCTGAGATTAGTGAGTATGGTATCTGAAGAAGACAAGAGTAAAGGAAAGAAATAAGAGAAGTCTTAGAAGAAAAGTTAAACTCAGCATTATATTTCACATTGGTGGTTTTTTGAAGAAGGAAACTGAGATAATATAGGTTGGAAAATAGTCAAAAGTGTCTACCAACCAATCTTTACACTGTGGTTCTCATGAATCTGAATTGCCGCCATTTCGCTAATAGCCTGTTTAAGAACTGTTAATATTAGTCGCTTGTTCTTGCCGTGTATAAGCTCTTATATGGAACCCTTTTTCCTTTGATAGGTGGGGTTCTGATAAGTTCCCGGAAGAGACACCTCTAGTCTTTTATCAGGCTGGACACCCCATCTTCCCACCACTCAAGATGTTGGATGGACTCAGAGTTGTTCTTGAGAATATGGTTTTGCATATACAAAGGAAAATCCCCAATAAGACCCTCAAGTTCTGGCGGTTACAGTCGCCGAGGCATTTTCACGGTGGAGACTGGAATCAGAACGGCAGTTGCCTGTTCAACGAGCCACTCCTGGATTCTCAGGTACAAAAATAGAATTTTGCCCTATTTGCGCCACACTGCTCTCTCATGCTTCTGTTCCAGCATGTTAGCTGATCAAGTACCATACTAAAAGATATCTTGCTTGTCAAATGACACATTTAAGTAAATACTTTCCATAAATTTGTGCTTGCTCTGCCTCTGGATGTTTCTCTTTATTGAGCTACTTGTGACTTCTCTTAAAATCGCAATAATAAGAGTTCTTACTCAGGATCGGGAACTAACAACTAGACAGCTTGATATGTGGTTTGATCCCAGCAACAATGGGGTGAATAAAGAAGCAAGACTGCTGAATGATCTGATCGAAGGCACGCTGCAAGGATCGGATATTCAGTTGCTGGATTTGACACATTTGAGTGAATACAGAGCTGATGCCCACCCAGCAATTTGGTTGGGAAAGAAGGACGCAGTAGCTGTTTGGGGCCAAGATTGCATGCACTGGTGCTTACCAGGTGTGCCCGATACATGGGTCGATATTTTGTCCCAACTAATCCATCATGGCTTGGAGAGACAGTGACGAACTAGGAATTATCATGCAGCATCATGCGATGGTGATTGTTGAAGATGTTGATGAAGCTAGCTGGTTGAATTTTGAGAAGGGTTTCACACCTAATCATTTGAAACTATCTTTGAAATTCTTAAATTATTTGCTGGTGGACTTGCAGCTGTTCCATGACTAGTGACGAACTCGGAACTGACGATTTTAAAGTGAAGTGTCTGCGTCATAGCTAGCGACAAGCTTTACCAGTCAACCATCGAGACACTTCAATCACAACATGTTAGGAACCCCAATCCAAGGGTCTCCATTGTTGCCTGTGTGGTTGCCTTAACCACGGCGGTCATTTTTTAAAGCTTATGGCTCATAGATCTGAAGTTTGTTCTTCCTTGTAGATGAGCTATTCTCTTTCTTGTTTTAGTGGGGAGGTGGGTGCAAAAAAAGGGGACATATCGGGTTGGTCTCTCCGACTCGACCATTGTGTAAAGACGACATTTGAATTAAGAAATAGATGAGCATAGTGTATTCTTTTGTTCTATGTTCATGAGATGATTTGGTGCGATGTGAAAGGTTCTTGGGTAGATTGATATGATACTGTCTTTGTATGTTGTAGACATCCATCACTGGGGTGGATCTATCTGGAATTTTGGACCCGATTGGAGGCCCTATGCGATTGCAGCATTTAGATTCGTGTGTTATATATATTGTCAATGGTTCCGATGGCCTTGATCTATTTGAATTTTTATTTGTTAGAAAGTATAACCCAAAATATTAAGTTAACAAGTGGAGCAAAATATTATGTTAGCAAGTGGAGAGAGATCGCATGAATAAATAGAGCTTTTAGGATTAGTTAACAAATGATGTAGGATACTACTTTGACGATCCAACTCTCGTGCACGCCAATACTTTAACAATAGAGCATTTACAATCCATTGTTAATCCATTGTTAAGAGATGTGAGACAATACTTCAACAATCCCATTGATGTGAATCTCTTGGCAATGTGAGACAATACTTTTCATTGTCAAACAATATAAAACAATACTTCAATAACTCCATTATATTTATTGTTGTCAAGCGATGTGAGACAACATTTCAATAACACCACTCACATACATGCTTGTAGCAATGTGA
Organism: Eucalyptus victrix; assembly: GCA_016097545.1. Taxonomy (NCBI): domain Eukaryota; kingdom Viridiplantae; phylum Streptophyta; class Magnoliopsida; order Myrtales; family Myrtaceae; genus Eucalyptus; species Eucalyptus victrix. Next base: position 10,837,647 of record CM027843.1, read on the forward strand.
GACAAATAGTACGTGATAAGACAATACTTCAACAATCCAAAATCACGTGCACACTGATCAAAGGATGGAATTTTGACTATGCATATTTGCAGAAGGAATAATAAGGTTTTGATATAATGTTAAAAGTCCAACCTAAAAATTTAAATTAATAAATAGAGGAAAACCACATGATTATCTAGAGCATTTAGAATCAACATTAAAACAATTTAAACACTTTTCCAATATGAGAGGGCACACTATGATTACGGGTTTAACTTTTGACTTTTCCAATATTTTACTCAATCAACATTTTCACTAGTATTTAAATCAGAATATTTTGAAATGTTTCCCAAATTAATACATTGCCCCTCAAAATTATTTCAATTTTTGGAAATTTAACCAATACTTTGTTTTATATAAGTTGTGAAGAGTTAAAACTAGCTAATAAGTCAAGCGTGACTAAATTGTTAAAAGTTACTTTCTATTTTGAAAAAAATAGAAAAATATAGGTCTATACTTATTTTCATGCCTCATGATATTAGCCACGATGAAATAGACTCTTAATTTTTCTTGTTAGAACATCAATCATTGTATATATCATTACAAATATTAATGGTGGAACGTTATTCCTTTAATCAAAATTCACTAATCATGTCTAAATAATTAATAGCAACAAGTGTTCGTACATACTCTCTAAAAGTTACCAAATGTTTAAAAGTAGTAATTCCAAAGCCTAAACATTCTCATTTCTCAATGAAGAGAAATTAAGATTTTTAATATGATCAGAATTCATTCACATGATGATCAGTAGTAGACTTTCATACAACACAAACAATCTTGCATATCATACGAGAGCCATTTATTTTTATATTGGGTCGGAATATGAAAATTATACGCGAATGTGAAGTTAATTTCATTAGAAATCTACAAATTAATTTTTTAAGAACCCCTTACAGCCGCACTCAGTCGATTTTCCCCTCCCCAAATCCTCCTTCCTGACCGTCGTCCTCCCTTCGAATCCTCGTCCTCTCCGAAGCAGTCCGACCCTCCAATGGCGCTGAGAATCCACGCCCTTCCCCTGCACGCCCTGCCCCGGCCCCCGATATCCCGCCTCCGCCCCCTCCGTTTCGACCCCCGCAGGTCGTTCCCCGCCTCCGTGTCGTGCAGGGCCAAGAGGCCCATCGGCGACGCCGAGATCGCGTCCGCCTTGGCGGAGGAGGTCGCGAGGGTGCACGCCCAGAAGAAGCAGATGGACGAGGCCCTGAGGAAGGGCAGGGCCCTCCTGTTCGCCGAGCTCTGCGGCTACTTCTCCCTGGGGGAGGAAGAGCTGAGGAGGAGGTGGGAGAGGATGGAGGACGGCGAGCGGAGGGATATGGCGGCGGAGTTCGTGTCGAATTGGAGCGCCGATTTCCATCCCCTGTCCGCGAGGTCCGTCGTGGAGATGGTCGAGGAGCACCTGCGGCGAGAAAAGAAGCCGTCTTTCTCGGACGATTCGGCGTTTTTTCCTAGTTTGAAGAGATTGATGGGCTTGGGTGAGAGCAAGTGAATGTGCCTTGGGGTTGTAGTTTTGTTGGTGGTAAGTGCCTATTCGCTTTGCAATTTCTTCCTTCTTTTCTCGGATGGGAAGAGCAGAGAAGTGAGTGGTTACTGTAGTGCACGACGTCCGTTTGATCAATTGATTGTACATGTTTACGCAGAAATTATCATGGCAACTCGAGTTTGGTTGATTTGTGTTTTCTCTGCATTGCTCACGCTTTCCCTTTTTTTTTTCTCTGACCCTCTTAAAAAAATGGAGTTTTGTTCGTTGAATTCTGTTGATTGGCAATGGTCATCGGTAAAACGAACCATAATTAGATTCGGCAATAAATTTTGTTTTTTGATCGGGTTCTATGCCAATAGCGTTTGATGGGTATTGAATATGAAGCAGAATGAATCAACTGGAAACGGTTCAAATGTTTAACGATCCACCTGGCCCCTGGGAGGTTTGATTGAGCGGCTGATAAGAGAAGCATTTGACCTCTGCTTCCTGTCATGTCTTGGATTGTCGACCCGACAACTCAATCAACTTGAAGAAGACTTGTGGGAACGACCGGAAAGGTGCTCAGAAGAGGAATCCCCAGTTTGGCTGTTGTGAAAGTGAAGCTAACATCGTACTGAAGCAATAATGGAACCAGGCAAAGAAGATCTCCAGCTCCTTGACTGTGTCGTTGTTGGTCGTACTTTGACTCTGTAATTTGCCATTTGGGCCCTGCTGTCTACATCCATTGCGAATCGACTTCAAAGCTATGTACTTCGGTGGTGACCTCTTGCTTTCTTGGTCAACGTGGATTTCCTGTGTTGTGATGGTAATTTCGATCATCTTCTCCATCAATTTTTCGAATGACTTCTGCAAGAGAAGAAGGGCACAATCCATTTGTAAAAATACCAAATTGGATGAGCCACAATTCAATAGCGACTTGTCTGTCCTGCTTGTCCAAGTAAATAGTAATTTCTACGTCTCTGCTATACCGGGATATGATTATGAGGTTTGCTTGAGCTTGAGGGGATCGGATACTCACAAGGGGTTCCCTGATTTTCTCTATGATGGGCTTTTAGATGCCGGTGTCCAGGTCTTCAAAGACAATGAGGGAGCTCCGTGAAGGAGAAGAGATTGCCCCTGATCTTTTAGAAGCCATCAGGAAAGGATCTTCGCACCCATTTTCTCTAAAGAGTAGAGAATATGTTTCTAGTAGAAAGTGCCTCAGGTAGGTGGCGCAAATGGTTGAATGTAGGGAAGAAAGGAAACGAATGATCTTTGCAATCTTCTATTACGCTCCACGATTTCAGCGCTGATCTAGACCTTTTGCAAAAGCCTTCTCACAGCACGAGAAGCACTATGACTGTGAGACCATCCAAGGATGGAGAAATGATCTCGATGTGGTTAGAAGTATGACTAAGACATTTACGCAGGGCGTCATCGGTGGTTTATCACTGCTTTAACCACCACCACTAGCTACCCAATGTAGTGTGTTGTACTGCCATTGCCTCTGCAACCACCACCAATCAGTTAAGACTAATGTTGCGAAGGTTGTGTTACAACCAATTCTTGAACCATTGGCATACCAAATCTTTCTCAGAGACATCTGAGAGCCATCACTGCAACACAAGGGTCTTAGAATATTTGCAGAGTTGACTGGTCTCTAACATCCTAAATGGTGATCATTCTGATTTGCAAGTCTCGATGGGGGGATCAAAGAGCTTGAGCAGAAATTGGAGAATGATAAAGTTCTCATTCTTCGTTATGAAAAGCTGAAGGTATCTTGAAAGTTGCAGAATTCTACGTGAGATTGAAAGGGTTTGAAGAGATGGAATCACTGGAGTTGCGGAACATTTCTTGGTGCATAGACATTGAAAAACTTCCAAACTTTTCAAAACTGCAGAGGTTGCGATACCTAGAAATGCGAGCATGTGAGAAAGGGAGATTCAGGGTCTTGAGGTACTTAAGTCTCTGTACTGTTGGACATTACAGGATGTACACTTGTACAGTGCTTGGAAATGCACCTGATCTGCCGAATGTTACAATTAAGCATCAGATGCAGTTATTTAGTGAAGATGGACGTTACTTGATCTACCGAATGTTACAAAACACCTTTCGCCAGAAGTTTGAGGCAACAGCCATTGCGCACAACTTCCAACAAGTATTTACCCTGATTGCTTGGTTCTGTTCTATTCATTTACATGTTCTGTTTGCATAATCATTGGAGAAATTGCTTTATCCTGATGAAGTTTTTTTCCCAACATCCAAAACCATCACTGTGAAATCAACAACTCTAACAGAAAAAAACCCTGACATTTCCCTGACGTTGAATTAGCAAATAGCTGACATACTAACCACACTAGATAAGTCGATAAATATATGTCAAGCCTTTAAGAAGTGTACTTTTTTTTTTGAACAACTTTAAGAAGTGTACTTTACTTGCCTTTTTGTCCTCATGCAGGGTGACTAAACAAATACCCACCCTATTGGAAAAATATTTGACGAATGATTGGGTAAAATAATGAAGTCAAATTTTAAGATGTGATATCATTTTTTTAAAGAATTATATGTATAACAATGTAATCAAAGCCAAAGGACGTATAGGCTTGTGGTGGCTCACGATCAGGCAGTCATCGAGATGTCTTTTGTGGATCGCAAATCTTCCTCTTCTCTTCCCCATCACAACATGCCTTTCAAATAAAATACATTAAAAAGAGTAGGTCAAGGGAGAGAAATTGAATTTCTTCATTTGCTTCAAATTGTTCTCATTTCCCAATTGGCTACAAATTTGTTTAACGTTTTATGTATATTTTGTTTTACAAACAAAGTGAGGGATTGTTGGTAATTTGTTCGTAAAACAAACTAACAGGTGTCTTATTCCACATGAAAAGGATGAGAGTGCGTGCGTGGACGATGTTTAATTTTTATTTATTAAATTTTGAATTAATAATTATAAACTAACCATTGTATCCTATTGAAATAGTGTGATTGTTCATAATATAGTACAATTATTTTTTAATTATTTAATTTCGAATTCATTATTTTTGCCTAATGCTTATTAGGCACTCTTACAACCTTTGGAAGGTTGTGTTTGTTCGGAAATAACATCTTCATCTTTGAAAGGTTCTATCCGTTTAATATATTTATTCACTATTAGTGTTCAATTCTTTGCACAACTTTCGATTTTCTTTCCTAAAATATAGAGCCATGATATGAGCAATCTAAGGGACTTCTTAGTGCAGGGTGTTTCTGAAGATGAGAAACTTAAGTTAGTGCTCCACATTTTTGGACAGATTGCTAGTGTTCCGGGAGGGAAAAAAGGGGATATCGTCTCGTGCTGATAAAGAGAAGTTGCTAACTTCTCAAATGCGTTGTTAACTGAATAGCAACTTGTTTTACCCGAATATTGGGTTTGGAAAGTATGATATTTGTTTATAGTTAAAAAATTATGAACTGTTTTAGTAATCTATTTTTAAAAGATATTTGTGGAACTTATAAAGTATTGTACGAAATTATTAACTTTAATTTGATTGATTTGTCAATTTTTCTCCCACAGTGTTTTTATTTTGGAGAAATGAATGATTTGAAAACTGTTTTCCTTAAAAATATTGGTTATCACTTAGAATAATTAGTAAATGATTTTTGTTTATTATCAACAATAAATTATACTAAAATATTTTCATGAATGATAAAAAAATATTTTTCATTCATTTAACTTTGTAATCACTATAAGTGATCATTTTCAAGTTTTTTTTTCAAATCATAGATTTAGTGTGAGAAAAAAAAACACATCATAGGTTACAACTATTTTGACTTAACAAATATTATTTGAATCGCTTGCCAAGTTTAGTCTAATTATTCTAAAATTAATAAAGGTTGTCATAATTGACCAATATTATTGTTGGAGCTTACCAACTTATCAAAGTTACTATCTTTTAAACAAAATTACCAATTTATAATTTGAGTGTTTTACCAATATATCTCCGATTAAGTTACTAACTAATTGAAGAAACACGAACTCTTATTTGAGTCAATTAGCAACTTGTATTTAGTTGTTTTGGGAATTATTCCAACCATTTACCATTTTGTACCCACAGAGAATACCAACATGTGTTAAAGTAACTGACTCATACAAATTTACTAGCTCTTATTAATTATTTCAATAATCTACCAATATATTTTTATGGAGTTTAGCAGTACTAATTCGGGAACTATACTAGATTTTATATAAAAATTACAAATTCTTATATGAACAACTTTTTTGGACAGTACAACTCGTACAAGTTTTTCTACATAGTATTGTCAAGTTTACCAATGTATTAAAATTGCTAATTGTTATATGAAATTTACAAATTTCTTTCAAAATAACCAATTATTCCATTAATTTGTCGACTTTTATATGTGAAACTTGAGTTACCAAATTTTACATGAAATTACCTACTCTTATTCTAGCTAGTTCTCTATGTTTACTTGATAGTTTCGGAATTGCTAACTATTCCAATAATCTACCAATATTTATTTTTACAACTCAATCAAAGTCATCAAATGTTATATGAACTCACCAGCTCTTTTTTTAGTCAACTTAGTAACTTTTGTTTGATTATTTCAAAAGTACAAATTGTTCCATAAATTACCAACAATTATTTCATAGCATTCCAACATAGTAATGACCAACTTCGACATGAAATTACTAACAAAAATCACTGACTATTCCAATAATTTACCAACATTGAAAGCGGAGCTTAATTTATCATTTTTTTCATATAATTATTATTTCTTATTTGGGTTCCTATAATTTACCAATTGAAAGTAGAGCTTAAGTGATCAATCTTTTATGAAATTACCAACTCTAATTTGGGTAGTTACCGGCATTTATGTGATCATATCCAAATTACCAATTGTTCCAATAATTTATATAAAATTGCTTGTTTAGTTTACCAACTTACAAAACTAGTACTCTTATACGAAATGACCAACTCCTATTTGAGTCCACTTGCAAATGTTTATTTCATAGTTTAAAAAGTAGCAATTGTTCAAATAATTTACCTACATTTATCTGAGCTTAAAAATGGATTAAAAATTTCCAACTTGTATAAAATTTGTCATCTCTTTTCAAAATTACCAACTATGCCAATATACCAATATCTATTTGTGGAACTTAATTTACCAACTCCTATATGAAACTGCCAGCTATATTTGAGCTGGTTATTGACGTTTATTTTTTTTTTAAATTATAATTTTTTGCAATAATTTACCAATCTTTATTTGCATAACTTACCAACATGTTAAAGTCACCACATATAATATAGAATTGCCAAAATCTGAGTTTATGTACCAATATCGGTTAGATTGTTTCAAAAGTATTGATTGTTTCGATAGCTTACTAATATTTATTTGTAGAACTTACCAATTGGTTGAAATAACCAACTTTTTTATGAGATGTCACTAATCACATTCAAAAGTTGCTATCCTTCTTTCTTTCTCGAGAAGAAAATTACTAGTCAATGTGAAAAGTTCAACTTTCTAAAACATATCAAAACTTGGTCTTTTCCTTTTGTATGAGAGGCCATTGACTATATTAAGAGGTAATAACCATATTAAGAGGTACTAACTTCTGATAATTTGAAATATCCAAACCCACTACCGATTCGTTAGAAAACACATGGAAAAATGACTATGATATGGAAAATTTACTTTCTTGCAAATTATTAAACTTTACAAAAGTTACTAATCACGTTTAATCCTAAAAGCCAAGTAATAATTGAGAACGATTTGATAAACTTGCACCTATGTATAATATCATAAAGTCAACAGATGTTAGGATACGTGTAGTGGATATTTTATAAAGGTTTTGTGAAGTCACACGCAACCATGAATCTCGCGTTACGTCAAGAAACATCAACTAATTTGAAGAATCTTCTTCTACCAACTAACGCAAGCGCGTAGGACAATCATCTTATTATCTTACGCTTATTATCCTGAGGACAAAATGTCGACACAAAAGCACACATCAAATGAGCCAATAGCCATGAAGCAACGAGAAAGTCCACAAAGTTAACAAAAGCATAAAAATACAATAAATGCACATAAAGGCAAGCGTGGCAATCAATGGTGGGCTCTTCAATGGCCTTTGTTAACATTCTCTATCTCCATACTCGGCTCTCTGTCTTTTTTTTTTTTTTTTTTTTTTTATGTGTCTGCTAATATTTAACGAGGTCTTCGGATAGAGACAGTTTACCATAAATCACTTCCGTTGATTTCTTTTTGTTAGAGGATTTGTCTAATACATCAATCAATTTTATTAATACTTAAATACGTTGATTGAATTTAAACCTCAAGCCACCAAGTCTTCTTCAGTCCTTTGCACAAATGAAATCCTACTCGTCAGCTTGTCCAAACGGTCCCATGAAGAAGCACAACGTGTCCGATGGCGAAGTTTTTATCTGTGTTTCTTCTCATTCTCCTCTCTCTCTCTCTCTCTCTCTCTCTCTCTCTCATAGATACACTTCACCTGCGAGGAAAAGTTTTGAGCTTTTTCGCAGACTCTCAAATTTTGCAGAATTTATTGGTCTCTAACATCCTAAATGATGATCATTCTGATTTGCAAGTCTCGATGGGGGGATCAAAGAGCTTGAGCAGAAAGTGGAGATGATAAAGTTCTCATTCTTCGTTATGAAAAGCTGAAGGTATCTTGAAAGTTGCAGAAGTCTACGTGAGATTGAAGGGTTTGAAGAGATGGAATCACTGGAGTTGTGGAACATTTCTTGGTGCATAGACATTGAAAAACTTCCAAACCTTTCGAAACTGTAGAGGTTGCGATATCTAGAAATGCGAGCATGTGAGAAAGGGAGATTCATAGTCTTGAGTTACTTAATTCGCTATACCGTTGGACATTACAGGATGTACACTTGTACGGTGCTCGGAAATGCACCTGATCTGTCGAATGTTACAATTAACCATCAGATGTAGTTATTTAGTAAAGATGGAGGTTACTTGATCTGTCGGATGTTACAACACACCTTTTGCACGAAGTTCGGTGCGATAGCCATTCCGCGCAACTTCCAACAGGTATTTACCCTGATTGCTTGGTTGTGTTCTATTCAATTTCATGTTTCTCTCTGCATAAACATTGGACAAATTGCTTATTGCTTAATGCTGATGCATTTTTTTCCCAACATCCAAAAACATCATGGTGAAATCAACAACTCTAATAGATAACACCTTGACATTTCCCTGCATGTTGAATTAGCAAATAGCTGTCGTACTAACTGCACTATATAGGTTCTTAAATATATGTCAAGCCTTCAAGAAGTGTACTTTCCTTACCTTTTTGTCCTCATGCAGGCTGACAAAACAAATACCCACCCTGTTGGAAAAATATTTGAGGAACAATTGAGTAGAACAATGAACTCATATTTTAAGGCGTAATATCGTTTTTTTTGAAGAAATTATGTGTAACAATAGAATCAAAGCCGGAGAAAGTATAGTATTAGGCAGTCCTCGAGATGTCGTTCGTGGATCTTCCTCTTCTCTTCCCCATTGTGATGTGCCTTTCAGATAAGATAAAATATGTTAGAGAAGAGTTGGTCAAGGGAGAGAAATTTGATTTCTTCCTTTGCTTCAAATTCTTCAAAAATCATTCTTTTTAAAGTTTTGTTATGGATAAAGGTACGTCTTTATCTCTCTCATTGTGAAAAATCTTGAAGATTAAAAACCGCTGGCTTTAAATTTCCGCATTTAAGAATATGTTATTTGCTTACAGTTAGTGTTAGAGTATGATTTAGAATCTCATGATTTTTTTATGATTATTGAAAATTATGGTTTATGGATGGAGATTCATCAAACGTTATTGGTCTTTTTCATGGCAATTGCATGTTGTTGAAATATTTTTGGAGAGGGTTGTCGGAGGAAATCCAAATGTGATATGATGGAAAATGGGGCGAAAAATAGAGAAAATTGACGAAAATGTGCTAAAGGAGAGAACACGCGTGAATCCACGTGCTCACATGCGCGCTCCATGCACATGGAATACACGTGTCATGGGCCGATTGATTGGGCTCGTGACCAAGCAGTGACTCAGGCTTTTTTGGATCGCCTAAGCCAAGCCTTGCTCGATCGAACGCTCACTCGCTCGCTCACCTGGATCGTCGAAAGAGAAGCTCTAGAAAGAAAGAAGTTTTATATTGCTGAAAGGATTGGATGGATACAAATGAGGGGGAGGGCACCCCTTCTTATACTCGAGGCCCTCTGATTACATCCGTTGATCCATAATTCATTTGGCGGACGAGATCGCATTGCCTCAACTACCAACACTAATGACAACTACTAGCTACCGGCATAAATAGATAGAGACTTCTAGAACTTGGTAGCTCAATTACCGTATCGCCTGCCCTTAGAAAGTTCAGCAAGGAGACTTGTCGGGAATCCAAGTGATCGAATGAGGTCCTTCGCATCAAGGCACGTCCCTTTAGCTACCGGAACCTCTTGGCCATGACATTCTCCCCCACTCAATCGAGCGACGCCCTCGTCGCTCATAGCTTGACGGGCAACCTCCCTCGCACGAGCACGGGCTCTCTTCTTTTGATTTTGCTTCACTCGGACGCTCATGAACGATGGATCGCACCCTTCCATCTTTAGCTTGGGCATGGCACATGGCTCCATCTTCGGCTTGGGCATAGCATGCGGCGAGTACTCAACCTCAGGGAAGAGTGCTTGGATCGGCATGGCATGAGTTGGAGTAGGATCCAACTCTTCCTTTGGCTTTTCCACGGATGGCTCGTTCATGCACTTCACGGCCTTCAAACTCTTGTCGAGACCCCGGATCGTCGCGATGGTCTTGGTGTCGACCACCCTTTTTATCATGGGGATCGTCGTCGGGTATTTCGAATCGAGGATAACAATGCACTTGGTCCTCATGTTGATCATGGATCTCACACTATGGAAGAATTGCATACCAAGAATGAGATCATAATCGTCGAGAGGGATTACCTCGAATGCCATCTTGCCCTTTCATCCGCTGATTTGGACGTCCAAGTTGGGAGTCAATCCTATGCCTTTAAGCCCATCCGAGTTGATGGCTTTGAACGAATTCCCAGTCTGCTCCATGTGAAGTCGCAAGGCTTTCGCCACCTCGGTTGACGTGAACATGTTCGACGCACTTGTGTCAACCAAAGCATAAAGTGTTCGGCCGCACACTTCAACCTCCACGAAGAACATGTCCAAGTTTGAGGCAGCTTCTTCTTCTTTGGATGGCGATTGAGCTTGAATAGTGTTGACAACCTTCATGGCTCCAAGTCGGATTTGCCGCTTGTCTTCTTTGGGCTCCTCCTCCTCCTCCTCTTCGATGGCAAGGAGGGTGTTGATCCTTCCCTTCTTCGGGCACTTTTTGGGTCCAATGCGGACCTTTGCAAATGAAGCAAAGAGAAGGCGGGGGTTGATCGAACTTACTCGTCGTGTGGTCCGTCGGTGGTCGACCCCTTGGGAAGGACGGCTTGGAAGTTCCTTCTTCTCATGTCTTGACTCGGCCGCATTGATCTTTCGGCGCACGGGGAACGTCTCCAGCTTCATCTTCGGAAGGATCGATCCAACCTCTAATCTCTTGCTCTACTCCTTGGTTCGGCTTTGGTGAGGTCGACGAGAGACTCGGCCAGGCTTAGCGCTCTCGCAAGAGTACTCACATCCCTTCGCTTGAGCTTGAGTTGTGTCCATGGCTTCAATCCATCCATAAATGCTCCGAGAGCTTCCTCCTCACTTAGGTTGTGGATTTGGAGTTTGAGCTCCATGAATTCCTTCACGTACTCTTGGATCGCGCCCTTTTGATCAAGGTGATGGAGCTTGCTACGGGCTTCTTGTTGAGCAAACTCGGGAAAGAAGTAGTCGTGGAACTCCCTCATGAAGTCATCCCATGTGTCCACGGGATCGTTGCCGCATTTCGTCTAGTCGCACTTATTGCGCCACCAAAGCATTGCAGTATTGGAAAGGAACATTGGAGCAGTTCTTACCTTGATCGACTCGTCTTGTATGTTGACAGTGATAAAGTATTGCTCCATGCTTCACACGAAGTTGTCCACCTCCTTGGCGGATCGGTCGCCTTTGAACTCTTTAGGCTTCAGCACCTCAAGCTTGGGCACCGCTTGTGTTGGCATCGCTCCATTGGTGATGTTCAGTTTGCATAGGGTAAGCTCAGTCTTGAGCTCTTGGATCTCCGCCTTCATGGCTTCGACCTCGTCCCTACAAGGGCTTACTTCCTTGATCACTTGGACGCGCTCCTTTAACACATCAATTAATGCTTCAAGGGCTTCGTCCTTGTCGTGCAATGGGGCTGTAGCTTCATTGAGGCCGGTCATGAAGTCCTCATGGAGCGAGGTCTCAACCTCCATGATCTAGTCTCGCATATCGTCAAGACCTTTCATGAACTCGACCATGGCACTTTAGACCTACACGAGCTTCTCATCCAACACAGCTACGACGTCCATCGAGGCTTCCCTTTTCTTTGCTTTGCCATGAGTCTCCTTGACTTGAACGGCCTCTCCATCCATGACAGCATCTTGGCTCAACATTCTCTCAAATATTTGGTGCTCCTCGATCTCTTGAAACGGATCTCTCATTTGCTCTGATATCACTTGTCACGGGCCGATCCATTGGGATCGTGACCGCGTGGCACCTTAGGCTCTTTTGGATTGCCTAAGCCAAGCCTTGCTCGATCAAATGCTCACTAGCTTGCTCACCCAGATCATAGAGAGAGAAAGTTTCTAGAGAGAGAAGCTCTGGAAAGAAATAAGTTTAATATTGTCGAAAGAATTGGATGGATACAAATGAGGAGGAGGGCATCCATTCTTATACTCGAGGTCCTCTAATTACATCCATTGATCTAGAATTCATCCGGCAAACGGGATAGCACCGCCTCAACTACTGACACTAATGACAACTACCAGCTACCGACATAAATAGATAGAGACTTCTAAAACTTGGCGGCTCAATTATTGTATCGCCCGCCCTTGGAAAGTTCAGCAAGAAGACTTGTCGGGAATCCAAGCGATCGCAGGAGGTCCTCTGCATCAAGGCACAACCTTTAGCTACCGAAATCTCTTGGCCATGACACATGCCTATGCACTTCATGCACGCTAGAGGTCAAGCACGTGGAGTCTACGCGCCTTAGACTAGTGGGAATAAAGGAGCGTGCATTACACGTTCCCTTGCCGTAGTCAAGGCACATTCGTAGCACGCACCTGTTGCCATCACACCTTATTTATGTCTCTACCCTCTCCAATGATTATTTATGATCCTACGCTCCTTGCTAGATAATTACTATTCCGCCTTGGTTGATTATTTACCCTTTTTCCCTTGGATGTTAAATTTATGGTTTTGCCCTTTTGGAATTATGATTTTACAGTTTTGCCCTTATGCATTAATTTATAGTTTTGCTCTTGCATGCAATTTGGTGAAGTGGATACTATATTGGGTATTAAAGTTTTTAAAAAAGAATAGCAAGGGTTATTCTTTGAGCCAAAGTGACTATATAAAGAAGATGTTAAATAAATTTAAACATCTTGGTTTCAAAGATATGAGTATTCATTTGATTCCTGGTAGAGAGTCTTTAATGTGAGTGCTATAGGGTCTTCAATGTATGCAATGCATTGTATTAGATCCAATATTGCTTATTCCTTGTATAAGTGAAGTACATATATTTGTAATCCAAATATAGAATATTGAAAAGCCGTTACCAGAATTTTTTGTTATCTTAAGAGAACTAAAAATTTAATATTGTTCTACAATAATTATCCAAATGTATTAGAAGGATACACCTATACTAGTTGGATTACAAGTGTAAAAGATAAACATTCCACTTCTGGATGGATTTTTACACTAGGTAGATGTTCTGTATCTTAGGCGAACAAGAAATAAACATATATAACTCACTCAATGATGGAATTTGAATTCGTTGCTTTAGCAGCAATTAGTAAAGATGCTAAATCTATTAGGAATTTGTTGTTCAATATGAAATTATGGCCTAGCCCTATGTCTCCTATTTCTATCTATTGCGATAGTCAAGCCATATTGGCAAGAGCTTATAGTAACACCTATAATGTTAAGTCTAGACGTATTAGTATAAGACATGAGTATGTATGACAATTGATTAAATATTATACTATAACAATTGCCTACATGGGGTCAAGCGATAACCTAATTGATCTCTTGGCAAAAGCTTTACCAAGAGACATGGTAAAAATGACCCTACGAGAATTGGGGTTGAAACCTTTTAATTAAAATCACCAATAATGGTAATCCCACATTTTCCCAAAATATTACTAGTTACAAGATTTAATGGGTAAGAACAAATCACTGAATGTGATTGCTTGATATTGATGTTAGCTCTAATATGAGAAGTCAGTATTGTCTATTACATTTTGTAGGTTAAATTGAATTCTTAATGAAGTATAGTACAAATTTGTAATATGTTAATTGTAACATAAATACATGGCAGATACTCCACCTATATAAGCTTAGAAGTGATGCTACTTCTTATGAATGTTAGGATTCCTTTCTAGAGGACTCATGAAACAGGTTAAGCACAAGACCATAATAGTGCGAAGTAATATAGAATTTTTTACTGAAACAAGAGTTTAGTGTATGTGCGGTATGTCTGATTCAATTATTTAAAAGTACAAATTTAAAGCCGAGCTACTTGTCACTTTGATAGAGTTTTGAGATACTTATACTAAGTAAATATTTAACTCAAAAGAGACCTTTATGTATGTATATTAATCTCATGAAAATTTTTAATGTATATTTTTTCTTGTTTTATTTTTGTTTTGTTTTACAAATAAAGTGAGGGATTGTTGGTAGTTTGTTTTATAAACAAAGTGGTATCTTGTCCCACATCAAAAGGTTATGAGTGTGCAAGTGGACGAGCCTTGGTTCTAATTAAGGATCATTATATTTATTTATTAAAATTCATAATTGAATGAATAATTATAAAAAAACCATTGTATGACCAGATAGCTTTGGTTGGCCTTGAGGAGTTGCAGAGGTGAAGTCATAAGGTTGGAGAGCGTATCCGACTTGTAGGTCGTAGGACAGTTCCTTTTTAAGAGCCGGTCTTTTGTAGACTTTTGGCTGTAGGCTTCTGTCTGTAATTCTGTTGAATTATGAAATTCCTATGTGGTGGTTTTGCTTCCTGCTTTTCTATCCCGTATTTTATTGTCAGGGGTTTTATAGTACGTTCCGCATGCGTAAATAAATGAATGGGTCGGCGACGTGTCCTGGGATGTCGCATATTCGAATGACCATGGTGGGATGTTGGCGCGACCTCGGGGTTCGGGGCGTGACATCCACGTTTAAGTGGTATCAGAGCATGGTTTGTGTATGGAGTGATAAGGTGCGATGAGTCATGGGATAGTTAGTAGGAAATGCTTTTAATATGCTGATGCAAGTGGTTGATAATTGATTGGTAGTATGTTTGTGGGGTCACTTAGATTCTAACCTGGTGTTGGAATTGGAAAACAGGCGTCTATATAGAGTCTGTAGCATGAGTGACTAGGAGGGGAGAACTCCTTGGAGGAGGTCAATAGGACCTGTACTTCGGGGTAGGACGCTGACAAGAGTCAGTACCCGAGGTAGAGCGCAGGCTTAGACCAGCGCGAGTGTGAGAGTACCGCCGCAAGTCGGTACTTGGAGTGTAGCAGCACCGAGCGATCCTAGGTTTGATGGGATCATTCAGGCGCTAGTGTTCCTTGGAAGCTTGTTGGGTCAGTAAATTCAAGACCGAGCCGTTGATGTTGCTGTTGTTTCTACCACTGCCAGTGTTGTGACCGCTGTCGTTGCCATGCCTATTGAGACCCAATCTGGAGTGGTGATCGAGGATCAAACCATCGTATATGAGTCAAGGTTCAGTTTAGACAGAGATGGAAATCGATTGGGAAGAAAGGCCGATGTCAGAAGAAAGGTGCCTTGTTTCACCTAATCGGAAGAGTAAAATTGGAAAGTCAGTGCTCAACTCGATCGATGTGTGTCGTGTCTGTAAGAAAAGAAAGGAATTTGTTCCGTGCTGTAAGAGAGAAAGGATTTGTTACAAGGGTTGCCAGTACAGTCATCTGATCAAAGATTTTCGTACAGACAGATGGAATCATAGCTGTTTTTGTCACCGCCGTCGATAGAAAACGACAGAGGAAGCATTCTTCAGGATGTTCAATGGGGTACTTGGAATGGACCTTAGTGCAAGGAAGGGTGCCTGATGTTCCTTGATGGGAAATAGCGAATTCACCGATTATGCGCTGAGTTGTGGAAAAGAGGCTTGAGTCAGCCCAGTGTCAGAGTAAAAAGGGAGCAAGCTTTGAATGTGGCTAGCACGACCATCGGGCGGGAATTGTGAATTGTGTAAGTCCAAGAGAGCACAAGTACCATTCGCAGATAGGACACCACTAGGATGGCTAGAAGAGCATGAAGGGATCGATTATGCATCAATTAGAAATATGAATCTCGAGACTATAGTTGTACTTGAAGGGGTTTGCTTAAGTATGACTTGGAAGTCATTTATAAAAACGTTTGGCTCAATGAGCTTTCTGTTGTTTTGAATCGTGGTATTGATATAATTCAGTTTATTCAGTTAGCGTGTGAAAGTTGTGAATTACTGAAAGTCGAAGAGGAACTTCGATCCTGGTTATTGGTCACTAAAGATGACTTGGTCCTGGTTATTGGTTATCGAATCTACATGGTAGTTGTAATGGATGTGTCAATTGAGGGGCTGAATATGGAAAACATAATCGTGGTGCAGAAGTTTTCTAAAGTATTTGCTGAAGAATTGTCAAGTTTGCAGTCAGAAAGAGAAATAGAGTTCGTGATTGAATTAGCATCCGGGACAGAGCCAGTCCCTAAGGCTCCTTACCGGATGGTGTTACCTAAGTTAAATAATTGAAGGTGCAAATGTAGGAAGTGTTGAATAAGGGATTCATACGTTCCAGTGCATCGCCTTGGGGAGCATCTGTTCTATTTGTGAAGAAGAAAGTTGGTTCGTTGTGTTTGTATGTCGATATTCCTCAAGATCAACTGGAGGTCAGGGTATCATCAATTGAGGATCAGGAAGGGCATACCGAAGTTAGCATCTTGCGCCTGATACAGTAGTTATGAGTTCACTGTAATGCTGTGTGGTTTAATGGACACCCCAGCTGTTGTTTGGGTCTGATGAGCAGAATGATTAAGGACACTTGAATCAGTTGTGATCGTGTTCATCGAAGTTATCCTGGTGTGTTCAAGAGTCTTTGAGGAGCACGAGAGACATTAGAAGATGATACTTTAGACCTTGAGGACTCTTCAATTTTATGCTAAGTTTAGCAAGTGTAAGTTTTGGATGACTCGTGTTGCGCTCATAGGTCATGTGATTTCAAGCAAAGAAATCTCCGTAGACCCCATCCAAGATTAAAGCAGCGAACAGTTAGCCGAGGTTGACTACAGTGACAGAGATTAGAAGTTTTTGGGGATTGGCAGGATATTACAGAAGTTTTATGGAAAGGTTTTCAGCGTCAGCATTGCAGTTGATTCGACTACTGAGGAAGTAAGAAAAGTTCGTGTGGTCAGATAAGTGCGAGTGTAGTTTTCAAGGGCCTAAGAAGAGGCTGACTACCGCACCTGTGCTGACTATTCCATTTGGTCACAGAAGTGATGAGATATATAGTGATGCGTCATTTAAAGGATTGGGTTGTGTGTTGATACAGCAGGATAGGGTTGTTGTATATGCGTCCCGCCAGTTGAGACCTTGGGAATTGAATATGAGACAGCGTCGCTGGATGGAACTCATTAATGATTACGACTATGATATTTTGTATCACTCTGGAAAGGTGAGCAAAGTCGCAGATGCTCTGAGTCGAGAGTCCTTAGTTGCGCAGTTGGTACTCAAGGATTGGATCTTAATTGAGAAAGTTCGAAATTCAGTTTTCAAATCTATAGTAGGCCACCTTTTGAATCTTATGACTACCCTTAGAATTGAGCCAAAAGTACAGATCAGAATCGAAGCACTTCAGTGGACAGATTTAGAAATTCAGAAGACTCTGTAAGAGTATACAAATGAGAGAGAGGTTGATTTTCAGATTTCGGAAGACAGAATGCTAAGATTCTAAGGATGATTATGTGTAATTGATGAAGTAGAGACTAAAGAAGATATCTTATGGGAAGCTAATCATAGCAATTTCAATGTTGTCCGGACAAAGATTTACGAATAGACCTTGTTTTGAGTGTGTGACATCCGATTTTCAGACTACGATTTCGATTGGTTAAATTGGGCATTTCATCGATGCGATTACGGTGTTTTTTCACGAGTTGGCCACTTACAAGATAACTAGACTAGTTGGGTGAGTTATTAAGGACTTTAAGGCAAATAGACTTGAGAATTCGACCAGGAATTGACTTCTCGACCGTGCTCATTTTTAGAGATCATTACGGCACAGTTAAAAATCGAATTAAGATCAGAGATAGGTCAGTTCGACTGAGATGAATGACCGATCGTGGGTGGCTCCACTAAATTGGAAAACTCTTGTCGAATGATACTAATTTGATTTTACTGTCGTTTTGGTACCTTGTGTCCGTATTTGAATCATCGAGATTTGCACGACCTTCGAGAGTCGCCAATGTGTCAAGTGGGTTCATCGTGGCTCGAAGAAAATCGACCACGGGTCATTGGTCCTAAAAAGCTCTGAAAACTACCCAGTAGCCTAGGTCACACTAAAAGCATGTCGGAGTGAAATTAACCGCCAATCTAAGTTCGATTTCAGAAATTGGAGATTCTGTCTTGTCACAAAGTGGGTACACCGAAGTGTGTGTATATCATATAAATCATCGCATGGAGTGCCGGGGATGAATTGTATTTCAAATCTAGATCGATGTTCCAAGTTGGCGAGCTTTCGAGATGGTTCTTTCTTAATCGGTGCATAGCGAGAGAGTGCAGAATTTCGATTCGAGATGAAGTCGGGGAAAGAAAGATTGCGAGGCCGTGGTCGATATAGTAGTCGGTGATTGCGATTCTTGAGATCAATGTCGAGTTATATCATATCTTAATCGAGAGGTTCCCGGTTCAGCAGATCAATCAGATAGCTCTCTTAGTCAGTGTACAGCAGAGTGTTCAGAACTCCAGTTGTTGAGATCATATCAGAGAATCGCAAGTCCAGAGTTGGGTCAGAAATCAGTGATTCAGTCGCAATTATCAGAGATAGTTTAGACCGCTCGAATCTTGATTTAGCCGCGAGTTTGTATCAAAGGCATGTGGAATTTTAAGTGGGCAAGTGTTTAGTATTCTGTATGCGAAGTGGTTTGGGCAAGATGGCGATGATATGGCAGTATTGGTGCAGAAGGAGCAACCTGAGAAAGAGAAGATTATACCCCCACCTTTTTGTTTAAGAATTGGTAAAGGTTTAAATTTCGAGGACGAAATTTTTATAAGAGGGGAAGAGTTGTGACATCCCGATTTTCCGGTTCTATTTTCAATAAATTGAGACGGGCATTTCGTTGGCACGCATATAGTTCATTTCCTTGAGTCGGCCACTCATGTGAAAACTAGTCTGTCGAGTGAAGCCGCTAAGAGTTTCTAATGCATCAGACTCGAGAATTTGATCAGGAAGCGATCTTTCGACCGAGCTAATCTGCAAGGGTCATTGCGGCACAATTAAAAATCGATTAGAGATCGGAGATAGGTCGGCTTGACAGAGGCATGTGATCAGGTGTGGGTGATTCCATCAGATTGCACAATTCTTGTCGATCGGCACTGGACCGACTTTTCTATCGATTGGGTACCGTGTTCGTATTTGAAACCTTGAGATTACCTCGACAACCGAAAGTCGCCAATGTTTCAAAGAGGTACATTGTGGCTTGAGATGATCAACCACGGGTCAAATGCATGAAAATTTCTAAAGGCTACCCGGTAGGTTGGGCCGCGCTAGTATCGTGCCAAAGTGAAATTAACCGTGGAATTGAGATCGAATTCAGAAATTGGAAGTCCTGGGTGTGTCACAAATCATTTCAAGATCATTGAATCATCTTTGGGAAAATTTTTATGCAAGCCGAGCTTTTCAGCAAAATAATCAAGAAATGGCTAATTTGGCTCGAGAAATTAGTAAACCGCTTTTTGGTCGCGCTTTTTTGAGATCTAAGTTGATTATATAGACAAGTGAAGATGTGAATTGAAGAGTGGTGACATTGGGTTAATTTAATTGGACTTCAATTGGACTTAATTGGAAGAGAATTGATGAGGATTGAATAAATTGATGTACAAAGAAATGGACCGGCGGAAAATGGAAGTGAACCCATTGGAAGAGGTTGTGGGAGTGAGTGGAGTATGACATCACCCATGATGTCATGGTGGTGGGCCATTTTGTGGGATTAAAGAAAATGAGAAAGAAAAGAAAAGACCCCACACTCCTTCTCTCTCCTCCCTCTCTTCTTCCTCCTCCCGTGCGATTCCTCCATGGGTGTTTTCTTCATCTTCTTCTTCGGACGCCAGCAGCAAGGGAGATCGTCGAGCAGCCCGCCGAGCCACCCGTCACCGCCGCACGCCCGTCCTCGCCGTCCGCTCGCTCGCCGACCAGCTCGCCGCTTCGCCCGCGCTCGCCGCGCTTGGTCGGCATCCCGAGCTCGCTGTTCAGCTCGTGCGAGAGCTACGGAGCTCGTCCCCGCCGCCATGAACCGCCGTTCGTCGCCGCCGGAGCTTCGCCTTGCCTCCGCCGCCCTTGGCCGCACGAACCGCCGCCGGATCCGCCCATTCTCGGCCTCAAACCGCCATGGACAGCAGCTGCGAGAAAATGGGCATGGCAGCCCCTTCTTCGCGGCCCGTTTTGGCCGCCTTCCGAGCCCGGATGCTCGGCCCGCTTTGAGGAAAGTCGATCCTCGCGTCGTCCTCGTCGTTTTGGTCCGCTCGGTTCGTTAATCGGGTGAGTTTAACTCACTAAATCTTGATTAGACGGTTAATTATGCCCTAAGTGTGCTTAGTCTAAGTTAAGCAAGTTTAGGTGGTTAGATTAGTTTATTTGATTGATGATTAGATTATGATGTTTAATTAAGTTAAAGTGTGTTTAGTTTAAAGTTAAGTATGTTTATTTTTAAAATAAAGCCTTGATGTGACATAATAGGGTTTTATTTTTTGAATTATTTAAAGATTTCGAAATTCTGGAAATTTATAATATTATATTAATTCCGAAATTATTAAAATATTATTATATAAAAAAAACGGAAAAATTATTTTTGACCTCGGTTGCTCGAGAATTTCGTGCCGATCGCTGCTGTGTGTTCGGATTTTGAAATTGATGGTCGGATATTATAAATTGAAGGTGGATTGCGAAAAATATGAATATTATTATTTAATTAATTTTCGGAATAAATTTAATTATTTAATAATTCGAAAAATTATTTTGGGACCCTAAATTCTCAGAATTTCGTGCTGATCGCTGCTGTGCATGTAGAAATTGAAATTGATGATTGGTTGTGGCGAGTGAATGTGATTGTGATTCATGAGGATTCTTTATAAAACCCTAAGTGTGTGGGAATTTAAGGGAGATTGACCGTTTATTTATTTATTAAAATTCGAATGAATAATTATAAAAAAACCATTGTATCCTATTTAAATGGCGTGACTATTCATAACAGAGTGACGGTTATTTTTTACTTATTTAATTTCGAATTTATTATTCTTGCCTAGCAATTATTAGGCACTCTTACAACATTTGGAAGGTTGTGCTTGTTTGGAAATAACTTCTTCATCTTTGAAAGGTAGTATCCGTTCAAAATATTTATTCAACATTTGTTTTCAATTCTTTACACAACTTTCAATTCTCTTTCCTAAGATATACATCCATCTTTTTAATTGTTTCCCTTAAGAGACTCTAGAGAAATACTAGAATTGCTATCTAGTATACTCAATCGAGACTTTGTTATATCTTGGAGAAAATTTGCTGATGACTATTAGCAACGCTGTAGGGCAAATAATTCTTTAAAGAAAATGACATCACGCCTCAAAATCTGATTTCGTTGTTTATCCAGATTGTTCCTCATATTTCCTCAACGCACTAGAGTTGAATGTGCCATTTCCATGCATGCTCCCGTTGGCAAGGAGGATATACCGTTGCTGTCCATCTGGGGCAGGTGGCGATCTCCTGAATTTTGGCTTCATACATTGCGCTAAGTCATATGTCACGCTGAGTGAAGTAATTATCTCCTTTAGTGGGAACACATGTCGTTTGCTGGCATGATATTAGCGAACTTAGGGACTTCTTAGTGCAGGGGGTTTCTGAAGATGAGAAACTTAAGTTAGTGCTCCATCTTTTTGAACAGATTGCTAGTGTTCCGGGAGGGAAAAGGGGGATATGGTTCTGTGCTGATAAAGAGAAGTAGGTAACTTCTCAAATGCGTTGCCAACTGAATGGCAACTTGTTTTGCCCGTATATTGTTTTTGGAAAATGTAACATTTGTTTATACTTAAAAAATTATGAACTCTTTTTGTAATCTATCAAACGATATTTGTGGAACTTATAAACTATCGTACGAAATTATCAACTTTAATTTGACTGATTTGCCAATTTTTCTCCTTCGGTGTTTTTATTTTGGGAGAAATGAATGATTTGAAAATCGTTTCCTTAAAAAGATTGGTTATCGTTTGAAAAAAAATTAGTAAACGATTTTTGTTTATTATCAACTATAAATTATGCTTAAATATTTTCATGGATGATAAAAATAGTTTTTATTCATATAAGTGATCATTTTCAAGATTTTTTTTTCAAATCATTAGTGCAAAAAAAAAAAATTATAGGTTACAACTATTTTTACTTAACAAATATTATCTGAATCGCTTGCTAAGTTTAGTCTAATTATTCTAAAATTACTAAAGGTTGTCATAATTGACCAATATTATTGTTGGAGCTTACCAACGTAGTAAAGTTACTATCTTTTAAACAAAATTACCAATTTATAATTCAAGTGTTTTACCAATATATCTTAGATTAAGTTACTAACTAATTGAAGAAACATGAACTCTTATCCGAGTCACTTAGCAACTTGTATTTAGTTGTTTTGGGAATTATTCCAACCATTTACCATTTTGTATTCATGGAGATTACCAACATGTGTTAAAGTAACTAACTCTCATACAATTTACCAGCTCCTATTAATTATTTCAATAATCTACCGATATATATTTATGGAGCTTAGCAGTACTAATTCAAGAACTATACTAGATTTATATATATATATATATATATATATATATACTTATATTACTTATATTAACAACCTGTTTGGACAGTACATGTCGCGACCCAAACTCCATCTCTAGGGTCTTGAGCAGCAAGAGTTATTTTCACGACGTTCCAGACTTGTCGCCATCCCAATTCCTTTTATCTTATTATCATGCACATGCGGAAACGTGAATAAATAACTTCCCAGACAAACAACGGCTGAAAGATTGGGACATTCATCACATAGAACACATTACTTTATATTACAACAATCTTTTTATAAGCCATTTTTCTCTACGAGCCATTTTTCCTTTTCACATCACACTATAATTTTCCACATAAGTTAGGGGAATTCCTATCTCCTCTATTATGACTATAGCTTCCAAAACTGACGTGAGACTTCCATACCTACAAGATTGAAAGATGAGGGAGTCAGTCTTGGGAACTTAGTAAGTAAAATTCATAATTCTCTACTAGGAAAGCATCTCATCATCAAAGCCTAGCAAGTACAATACTCGAATACAGTATCGATGACAGATCAATAGCAAATTACTTGTCATGCCTTGACTTAATACATGATGTTAGTAAGATACCTTCAACTTAACAATGAACACATCACATATCATGTGGATTCATTTACTTGTCGTGCTAGCTCGACTAGGCCCTCTTGGCTCAACTGGGGCTTCTATCTTTTGGCTGGGCTTCCTGGCTCGACCAGGGCATCTCAGCTCGACCGAGGCTTCTCGAAACTGGCTTTCTAAGGCTTCCAAGTTCAAGACCTAGGCATCCTAGCTCAATTAGGGCATTCTAGCTCAACCGAGACATCTTGGTCAATGAACGAGGCATCGCTGCCAACGCTGTATAGCAATGGGCGTTTTTCCTCTTTAAGTATGCACATATATGATTCTTATCTTTTCTCTTAGACGATACATATATGGCCCAAAGGCGTGCTCATCCATATGTGTGTGCCATGAATTTTTGTACTATAGTAATAAACATGTTAGGAATGATCTTTAGTCCGTGAATTGAACCAATCATCTAGCGTCGATCCCCGTAGTGGATAAGGCTCAGAAACGGCACACCTCAATGCCGATCCAAGACCATGAGGCTTGGGTACACCTCGCTTTAGTGAAAATCCTAAGCTTGACGAACCTCAGTTTTGACCTAATGTGAACACTTGTGCCGTGAATGACCCTCAACTTGTGGTTTGATTCAACGCTAAGCGCAAAGTCCCCATACTAAATTAAACTATGGAACCGGCACACTTTAATGCCTTACCAAGACCTTGTCAATTTGAGTGATCCCCATATCAATCAAGGCTTAAAATTGACATGCCTCAATGTCGATTAAAGATCTCGCGGCCTTGGGCAATCCCAACACCAAACGAGACTTGGACTTGGCATCCTATTTATGCTGATCCAAGGCCTTATGGCTTGGGTGACTTTGCCTTGTGATGAATTCAACTCAAGCGAACCTTGGCTTCATTCTGAATGTGAACGACTCAAGCACACGGCCAAGCACAATTGCAAGCAAAATCAAATAAAAGATATCACATACTACCCATAGCTTGATGGGTAAGCATTTAGCTAGCCTCATCTACCTTTCTAGAGGAGAA
The DNA here is from genome assembly GCA_016097545.1 of Eucalyptus victrix. Taxonomy (NCBI): domain Eukaryota; kingdom Viridiplantae; phylum Streptophyta; class Magnoliopsida; order Myrtales; family Myrtaceae; genus Eucalyptus; species Eucalyptus victrix. The sequence continues at coordinate 10,861,963 of CM027843.1, forward strand.
AGAGGAACCTTACTTACCTTGGCAAATCTCAAGAACTAGCTTGGATAGCTTGATGGGTTGGTGGTGCAAGGCCAAGAGAAATGAAAATGAGGAGGAGGGTAGGCGTGAATGACAAGAGGGCTTAAAGTGATGGAAATGAATGGGAGGCTCCTCCTATTTATAGGCTTCCCTATCCTCAATTATTGGTGCAAACTCATGATTAGGCCTAAGATACAAGTTGGCCTATCTAACCTCCTTAGTTGGCGCCTATACTTATTTATGTATATTTATGATTGATCCATCTATTTGTTTATCCTCCAAGGCTCACTTTAGGCTCATTATTGCCTAAGGTGCCTAGAGGACACATAAGTCCCTGTGATACCTAATGTCCTCTCTTAATTAGTTTAATTAGTTGGTTCTTGCCTTGTTCTCCAAGGCTATACTTTAGGCTCATCATAACCTAATATTCTAAAGGGACTTCTAAGCTTCTGAGTCACTGACTTCTTCTCCAAGGCAAATCTCAGGCTATCATTACCAAATCTTCGAGTGTAGACCTATGCTTATGAGGTGGAGATCTACTAGCCTAATGTAATCATATGAAGGCTTGCTTGTCTCCTTTTTATTGGGCCACATGAGCACTTAACTCGTTATTAAGGGACAAGTCATCATGAATAAGTGGCACCCTAAAAAGATGAGATAGCATCAAGGACAGAGGCTAGTCATAATGTGCTCCAAGGTGTCTCATTTTCATTGGGACATTTGACCTAGATTCTTTGCTTAATCCCCGAGGTGAATCATTGGTAATCATGGCCAAATCTAGAAAAATCTAGGTGCAATGGTGAGTCACATTCCTTCATGAAGAAGCTAGGGTGTTCTAGAGATTTCTCTTTTGTCCATATCCAAGTAATATATGACAACCATGGGAAATAAGTCATTGGAAGTGCAATGAGGACCGGGTAAAGGCTTTTGTGTATATCCCCTAACGACTATTCCCACACACCCGAGGTTCATGGCAAAGCCATCCTCGATGTGGTTGTCGTAGGCAAAGTTGGCCTTCTTGGCTAGATTGGTGGCCTAGGGGATGAGTTCAATGACTGGCCCTTGGATCGACTTTGGCCAAGCGAATCGGATCCTGGATTGGCCCTAGGCTTCATCCAAGCCGACTCCCAATTGTCATATGGTCGTTCAAGATCGTTTAGATCCGTACCTGACACACAATCTGTCACGCCCCGATCCTCGGGCACGCACACATCCCTCACCTTGGTCGATTAATAGCGACGCCCCAGGACGCATCGCCGACCCTTTTTATTTTAATAAGCACACGCGGAAGTAATTATAAAATCCCCAGACAATAATTCAATGGGATAGAAAAGCAGGACTGCAACTCATAGAAACTAGGACATACCTTTATACATACTGGGTTAATTTATTTACATCGCCAGCCAATATTTACAAGGTCAAACACAAGGTTGGTTATCAAAATTTATTATTCTAAGACCAACTATTTAGACTCAACTTCCTCGGACTCTCGGGGGTCCACTTGATCCAGGAGAGACGACGGGTCTTCTACATCACCATCAGGTAGGTCCGCTTGTTCCACATCCTTAGCCGCATCAATCACTTCAACAGGAACATCGAAGCATAGAAGGGGGCCTATCCTTAAACCGTATGGAGTGGTTTTGAACCAGGCTCTAAAAAGATCGGGTACTTCTAGATTTGGGGCCTCTTCTGCCCAGACTGAAGTTATCACCAACTCATATGTCCAAAAGCCCCTCGGATCAGGAAAAGCATAGACCCGATCAGTCGTTCTCGAAGGACGACCGTAACGACCAGGGGGATCTACCATCTTCGAACCTGAAATGGTTATTCAATAACCAATGAGACCACGTCTCAGCAAGCTCTACCCCCTAATACCCGATTAGTAAACCAATACACCGTCTAGGTTGCCTATGCACAGCACAAGTCAGAGGACTTACCTTGGCCTCAAATCCAACCTGCAGTTCAAGGTTAAACACATATATTCAAACAAATCACGACATACGATCAAGCATTGATCAATCGACTAAGTCGATTACATGTCAATTAGACCCTCTCTAGGTCATTCCCACTCATACCACGCTTTCCCAGTGGTGTACTCATTCACCAAATCACATGTGTTTCTCGGGCGTCGTTTTCGCCAATGACATACCGATCACCGACACCGTGCGTTCTTTAAGGCGCCGTTTTCACCAGTGATATCCTCGATCACCGAACCACGTGTCCTTTCTAGGGCGCAGTTTTCGCCAAGGTGACATCGGCTATAGACAACATCGTGAGTTCTTTAAGGCGTCGTTTTCACCAAAGTGATATTTCCATAATCACCGAACCACGTTTGTCTATAAGTCATTTACGTGCGTTCTTTAAGGCGCCGTTTTCGCCAAAGGATACTTCTAATCATTGAACCACGTATGTCCAATAATATCGTGCTCGATTCACGTGCGTTCTTTAAGGCGCCGTTTTCGCCAGTGATACTTCAAATCACCGAACCACGTGTTTCCAATAACATCGTGCCTAATTGGTCTCAGCCAATAACATTCTCAGTTAGCTCTCACCATTCTCCCTACTATATAGCCCATCAACGTACTGGCGCTATATACCCATGCTCGGCCATTACCAATCAAATACTCAATAACAAATAATTTGGGACAATTCTCAAATTCCACAATAAATTCAATTCTACACAACGTAAAGCTCAAATAAATAAATGGGCTGCACCACGACAATCAGCATGAAATTCCAGTCACCGGCCATCCCGGTTGAATTTCCGGAAAAATAAATAATTAAATAAATAAATTTCGAAAATAAATAAATAAACATTAAAAATCCAATTTAGGCCCATATTGCCTTATTGGAGCCCGAAACGGGTCGGGAAAAATCCCGAGATGCATTCAATAAATAATAGAGCATTTCTACTCCCTAATGGCTATAGCTAATCACCTAACATGCATTCTCAAGTCACTAAATTAATTGTTCTAACCTAATCTAACCACCTAAGTGCATGTAATTAAATCTAACCAACCCTAAGGCATAATTAGCAAACTAATAAAGCATTAGTGAGTAAAACTCACTTGGTAAAAGCGGAGACCGAATCACCGCGAAGGCGACGCGACGGCGGCCGAAACCTGAATTTTCAACGTCCGCGTCTACGGACACTCGGGCCGGACCCAAAAGCCTTGCAAGCCCACAGAAATTTCTGGGCTTAGACTTGCGCTTGGGCCTGCTTCTTGGGCTTCAAGTGAGCTGCACGGAGTGGGCTGATCTTGGCTGAATGAGGCCTCCAAATGTTGTGGGCTGAGCTGAAATTGGGCTGAGAATAAACTGGACGGGCTGCGGGCTTGACTGTGCAAATCTTCGTGGACTAAGCTTTGGCGTCAATTGGGCCCGAAAGAAATTCGCTGGGCTGTTGGACTTGAGGCTGGGCTGCTCGCACGAGCTAGTGAAGATTGAAGCAGTTCAATCCGCTTTAGACACGTGAAGATGAAGCCGCTTCGGTGGCCCGTCTTTGAGGGGGGTTGACACGAGCAAGGAAACCGTAAAGATGGAAGCAGCTGCTGGATCCGTGGGGCTTCGCTGGCAGCTAGTCTTCGGTCAATCTTTGGTGGACTCCTCTAGGCGTGCGAAGAAGTGAAGATGGCTGCATGGATGAAGGACAGCACGACAAGGAGTCAACAACTCAGCTTTGTTGGGCTCTTTTGTTGACCGAACTTGGCAGAGACATGGAGTTCGGTGGTGTGAGGTGTTAACCGAAGATGGTGGGCCAACTTGCAGAAGAAATTTTAGTCGACCTTGGGGCTTCGGTGGTTGACTAATTGGGTGGAGTTCACGGCTGCTTCGCTGGCAAGGATGCGTGAGGGAAGCAGAGAGTTCGGTGGGATTTTGTGGGGGCAGCACACGTGAGAAAGACAAATAAACAAGGAGAAGGAGCAGAGAACTCGGTGGGACAGAGAGCATGAAAGAAACCAGACCGAAGAAAAGAAAAGGAAGTAGCGTTTGACGTCTTTGTCGGGCCGAATTCACGTGCAGGTTAAGAACAGAAGAGAAAAGTAAAAGAAAGAAATAAAAAGGGAGAGGATGTCGTTGTCTCTCGGCCAGCAGGGGGGAAAATATCTCCTTAATGGATAAACATGGACTGGTCAACACAAAGGAAATTGAGATTGGACTCTGCAGAAAAAGAAAGCTATCGACAAGGCACGAACCGAATGGGGAAAGAGAGAGAAATGTGCGGCTGGTGTTCGCGCACGAGGAAAAAAAAGAAAAGAGGACGTGTATGGAAGGGGAGAGTGCAGGCCCAAAAGAAATAAAAGAAGAATAACCAAAAAAAAAAACCTAAATTGAGATTATAATTTTAATCTACTATAAAACGACTTTGACAATAGGACATTCCTGGGCCAAGTTCTTCCACTATTTCGAAATTTGAGGTCTAAACCAAGACCAAGATAAAACGGCCTCTTTATCTCATGAATTTCTCTCAAAACCGAATTTTGATTCAATTTTCTCGGCATCCAATTTTCCGAGAAAATAAATTCAGTTGAGGTCCGATTTGAATTTAGAAAAAGCCCGAACAACTTCCATCCACCGATTCACTCACACCAGATGTCAAAAGTCTCTTCAAATTAGCCAATCTGAATTTCCGTTCATTTTCCGCATTGTCCGATTCGGTTTTCCGAAAAATCCCGAACTCCCCGAAATTTCCTCAAAAGTTGAGTCAACGTTCCTAGAATGACTCATGACACGACAGGACTTCCAATTTCTGAAATCGAATTCAAATTCGCGGTTATTTTCAATCAAACGCGTTTTTAGTGTGACCTTACCTACCGGGTAGCTTCTAGGAATTTTTGGTGCAATTGACCCGTGGTCGATTTTCTTCGAACCACAATGAACCATCCGACACATTGGCGACTCTCGATGATTGTGAAAATCTCAAGGTTTCAAATACGGGCACAGGATACCCAAAACGATAGAAAATCGGTTTAGTGTCGATCGATGATAATTTTGCAATTAGGTGGCATCACCCACACATGATTACACATCTCAGTCGAATCGACCTATCTCCGGTCTCTGATCGATTTTGACAATGCCGTAATGACCCTTGCAGACTAGCACGGTCGAGTAGTCGATTCCTGGTTGAATTCTCAAGTCTATTGCATTTAAAATCCCTGAATGGCTTCACCGGATAGGCCAGTTATCTAGTGAGTGGCCAACTCAGAGAAAAACACTATAGTCACGTTGACGAAAGGCCCATCTTATCCAATCGAAATCAGAACCTGAAATTCAGGATGTCACACAATCATACCGAGTTGAATCATGGTCATCATGATTGGTACATGATTTTTTGGGATTGATTCATGATCATCGATTGATTCATGGTGGATGTGACCATATTTTAATCAATCTTTATGGTTGGGTAGTTGTCTATCGATCGAACTACTTGGGTCCATTAACGTGGTCATTAGATTGGTCCGCAACCATTCCCTTAATTGATCCGTGATCGATAATGGCTGATTCTTGGAATGATCCACGACCTAGCTTTGCCACTGGCACACTAGATTCATAGCCATTTCTCGTAGGTCGAACATTGGGATGTTACGGTACAACTCTTACAATTTTTTGTACATGGTATTGTCAAGCTTACCCATGTGTTAAAATTGCTAATTGTTAAATGAAATTTACAAACTTCTTTCAAAATAACCAACTCTTCCATTAATTTGTCGACCTTTATATGTAAAACTTGAGTTACCAAATTTTATATGAAATTACCTACTCTTATTATCGGTTCTCTATGTTTATTTGATTGTTTTGAAATCGCTAACCATTCCAATAATCTACCAATATTTATTTGCACGACTTAATCAAAGTCATCAAAAGTTATATGAAATTACCAGCTCTTTTTTCAGCCCATTTACTAACTTTTGTTTGATTGCTTCAAAAGTACAAACTGTTCAACAATTTACCAATAATTATTTCATAGCATTCCCACATATTAATGACCAACTTCAGCATGAAATTACTAACAAAAATCACTGACTATTTCAATAATTTACCAACATTGAAAGCGGAGCTAAAGTTATCATTTTTTTTTCATATAATTATCAACTCTTATTTGGGTTCTTATAATTTACCAATTGAAAGCGGAGCTTAAGTGATCAATTTTTTGTGAAATTACCTACTCTAATTTGGGCAGTTACCGGCATTTTCTTTGATCATGTCCAAATTACCAATTTTTCCAATAATTTATATAAAATTGCTTGTGTAGTTTACCAACTTACAAAACTAGTACTCTTATACGAAATGATCAACTCCTATTTGAGTTCACTTACAAATGTTTATTTCATAGTTTAAAGAGTACCAATTGTTCAAATAATTTTACCTACATTTATTTGAGCTTAACAGTGGATTAAAATTTTTCAACTTGTATAAAATTTATCATCTCTTTTCAACATTACAACTATTCCAATATACCAATATCTATTTGCGGAACTTAATTTACCAATTCTTATATGAAACTACCAACTATATTTGAGCAAGTTATTAACATTTATTTATTCATTTTTTAAATTACAAACTTTTGCAATAATTTACCAGTATTTATTTGCATAGCTTACCAACATGTTAAAGTCACCAAATATAATGTGAAATTGCCAATTTTTGAGTTTGTGTACCAACATTGATTAGATTGTTTCAAAAGTACTGATTGTTTCCATAGCTTGCTAATATTTATTTGAGGAACTTACCAATTGGTTGAAATGACCAACTTTTTTACAAAATGTCACTAATCAAGTTGCTATCCTTCTTTCTTTCTCAAGAAGGAAAGTACTAGTCAACGTGAAAAGTTCAACCTTTTAAAGCATATCGAAACTTGGTCTTTTCCTTTTGTATGAAAGGTCATCGACTATATTAAGAGTTACTAACTTCTGATAATTTTAAATATCCAAACTCACTACCGATTCGTTAGAGAACACATGGCAAAATCGCTATTGATATTGAAAATTTACTTTCTTGCAAATTACTAAACTTTACATAATTTACTAATCACGTTTAAACCTGAAACCTAAGTAATAATTGAGAACAATTTGATAAACTTGCACCTATATATAATATCATAAAGTTGACAGCAGGATACATGTGGTGGATATTTTATAAAGGTTTTGTGAAGTCACGTACGGCCATGAATTTCTCATTACATCAAGAAACATCAACTAATTCGAAGAATCATCTTCTACCAACTAACGCAAGCTTGTAGAACCTCCATCTTGTTATCTCACACTTATTATCCTAAGGACAAAATGTTAACACAAAAACACACATTAAATGAGCCAATAGTCATGAAGCAATGATAAAGTCCACATTAAGGGTATGGGTTTCGACTACCACGCTTTTCAAGACAGCATGGCAAAAGTCTGAGAATATGAATTAGAATAGAAATAAAATAAGACCGACCAAGAAAAAAAAAGCACACAAATGAAATATATGCACATGAAGGCAGGCGTAGCAATCCTTGTCATAGAATTTGTCAACACAACAATCAATTGTATTAATACTTTTAGCACATTGACGGTATTGTTCTGATTGAATTCAAACATTTAGGTAACCAGTCTTCTTCAGTTCTTTACAAAAATGAAATCCCCCTCGACAGCTTGTCCAAACAGTCCAATGAATAAGCAAAACGTGTCCGATGGCGAAGCTTTTATTTGCGTTTCTTCTCGTTCCCCGACTTGCGCCTTCTCTCTCTCTCTCTCTCTCTCTCTCTCTCTCTCTCTCTCTCATATATATATACACTTCACCTGCGAGGAAAAGTTCTGAGCTTTTTCGCAGTCTCTCATTCATTCACGCATCGTCCTTATGGGAAGCGAAGATTTCGAGGGACGCATTCCATTTTCTTCCTCTTCGGTTCATCGATGGAAGTATGACGTGTTCGTAAGCTTCAGAGGGAAGGACATAAGGAAGAATTTCGCAGCCCACCTATTCCGCGCGCTGAAGCAGGCAGGGATCTACTACTTCAAGGACAACGACAAAGCAGAGACTGGAATTTTCATCGAGCCCAAGCTGCTCAATGCGATTCACCATTCCAGGGTCTCTCTCATCGTGTTCACCACCAACTACGCGGAATCACGGTGGTGCCTGAACGAGCTGGTGAAAATCGTGGAGTGCTACAGGACGTTCAGAGATCATCAGGGTCACGTGGTTGTGCCCATTTTCTATGATGTTGAGCCAAGCGACGTTCGGAAACAGAGCGGGCGATTTGGGGATGGTTTTCAAAGGTGTTTGGCCACCCACACGGACGATTTGCTGGTGCAGAAGTGGACAGATGCGCTTAAAGAAGCTGGGAATTTATCGGGATGGCATTTGAATAATGATGCTAACGGGTAATGTACCGTCTTCCACAAGAAACTTATGTTCATTTTAAGCGTATAAAGCTCATATTGGTGCTCGATTTGAACTCTTCTGCTGATTGAATCTAGTTCATGGGTTTCTTGCTTATGTGTTGATGGCCTCTCCAGGCTATAGTTATTGATATTTGAACTTGGTCTTCCCATACAACTACAGGGATCAAGCGGATTTCATCGAGCAAATTGTAGGACGTCTCTTGAAGATTATTCCGAGAACAAGCTCGCCCTATGCTATTGGGGTAGATTCCTTTGTAGATGATGTGATATCGTTGCTGGAGATTGGGTCAGAGGATGATGTCCGTGTGGTTGGGATATGGGGAATAAAAGGAATTGGTAAGACAACGGTGGCCAAAGCCATCTGCCATCGTGTTTCTAGGGAATTTGACGGGGTTAGCTTTCTCGAAAATGTTGGAGTTGCGAACCACGATACTCTTTTACGTCTTCAGAAGAGACTTCTCGATGATGCTCTTAAGGTACAAGGTCTAGAAATGTATGATCTTGACAGCAACATCAACGAGATAAAAACTAAGCTCTGTCGGGAAAGGATCCTTCTAGTTCTTGATAACATTACTGAGAAGCACCAAGTTCAGTATTTTGGCGCTGGAAATCGAGAATGTTTCAAATTTGGGAGTAGAATCTTGATAACTACAAGAGAAGAATGGCTTCTGAATGATCTCAAAGTGGATGATAGGTACATGCTCCCCGGACTGGGTTCTAAAGAATCGCTCCAACTCATGAGTCTCCACGCCTTTGGCAAAGAACGACCTAAAGAAGGGTATGAGGAGTTGTTCAAGAGTCTTGTCCACTATGTAGGTGGCCTGCCAGCGTTTCTTAAGAAATTCGGTTCCTTTCTTTCTAGTAGGAAAAATCAGTGGCATGACATATTGGAGAAGTTGGTAAGGGATCCTCATCTTGATTCAATTGGATTACCTTTAGATCCATTCTCCTCTCTTCATCAGTCTGTAGGGCCATTCGGAGGCCATGGTGGAGATTCTTTTGATGATCAAACATACGATGGTATAAGAAATATAGCTGTTGTCTTTGGAACAGCGATCAGCTCCATTACTATTGACTATGTTCAGAATGGGTGTTTTGTGCGCTCGCCAAGACATGGTGGATCTTTGGGAGAGCACACATATGATGTGAGTCCATCATTACGGTTTGCTTTATTAACTTGCAATATTTACGTCTAATTATGTTATTCTCTATGAAATTGTCAGTTACCGTTCCTTTGTGGAATGGGGGTTGAGAAAAAGTTGTGTCATAAAGTCATAAAAGACGGACTTGCCCGATAAATTTCAACTGGGTACTTCTTCGATGCTTGATTGTCTCTCAATATGTTTGATGGCTTTGTTGTACCTTGCTAAGATTATTATTATTATTTTTTAGGGCGCCAAAAAAAAAAAAAATTACACTAGCGTCATCTGCCTACTCTGATGTTACAGTTAATCAGAGATTACTCCAGTGCTTGTCATTGTCAATATAGAGCATCAAGAATGCCATTTAATTATGGAGCAAAGCATTGGGAATCTAGATGGAGTTCAATCGTCATGGCACAAGACTAGTGAACAAGGCAAACTGTGCTACAAAATAAGAGAAGGAATCCAGTCGTCCCAATAATTAGATATCTTTTGTTTTGGGAAAAGTTAACCTAAATGCATCTGGAGAGCATAGAATTTTCCCCCCTTCAAAGGTGATCGATACTCACTTTGCTCTTCTGCAATTGTTACAGGTACATTTAGATTATCCAACTGAATACTTGACTTCGGTGTCAGGCTACACTAGAGAAGATTCCTGTCATGTCATCAACTCTCTTACCTTCCACAGCAATAAGAGGGCACATGGGCCAATTGGCGAGGAGAAAGGGAAGTCTTTCAGTTTTCCACAAGTTAATGGAAAGATCATTGGTTTTCATGGAAGGTGTGGCTATTTTCTGGATTCTATTGGAGCTCATTTTGGCCCTGCCTTTTATTCATATCCCTTCGAAGTCGTAGGGCCATTTGGAAATGGGAAAAACCGATGGGATGATGGCAAGCATGCAGATATCAGACAAATTGTTGTAGTCTCTGGTTCTGCAATTGAATCTGTTAGTTTTACCTATGAGGAGGGTCCTCCTTTCAGACACGGTACAACTCATGGTGGCAAAAGAAATACGGTACACTACTCTAGTAGGAACTCGATGTTTGATAAACATTACCCCTTATTTTCAATGATTCTTATCTTGCCATTGCTGAAGATGGCGTCTGGGTGAAACTGATAGACTGTTAACTTTGGAATTTAGATTGACACCATCAACAGGAAGCAAGTTTCTATTGGAAAAAAGATTTGTTAAAACAATTCGTCGTAAAATTGAACACTTTTTTAAATTTTTATATTTTGAAACAGTCAATAAGGGATATCTATGGACCTTCTGCATATAGATTTTGGTTGGTAGGATAACATCTAGTTATTCTCTCTAGGCATGGTTGTTTGAAAGATGAGTTTTTTTTTTTTTTTTTTTTCCTGACAATGAGCACTGAAGAGATAATGTTTACAATAATGGTGCATTTGTTTCATGGAAAATCAATGAATTGAAAAATATTTTTCTGAAAATAATTGTTTGTATCACATAGAAACATTAATTAATATGTATCACCAACAACAATTTATTCCTAACATTTTCTTTAATGATGTAAATTCGTTTATTAATTCATTTTTGTAAGTGATACACTCATCGATTCTAGGAAAGTGTTTTCCAAATCCTTGTTTTTTTGCAAAATAAGTGCACCCTGGTTGTTGTCTTCCTTATTACATCTATTATAGTTAACATGATATTGAAGTAGGCAAGATAATCTACTATTTTCCAGATCAGAAATTATCATCTCGATCATCAAGAGCATCACACACTAGTCGTTGTCATCTACCATGCTTTTGCTTCTCAACGTGTTGCATTGACATTTCTTTACCGTTTATGTGTTTGGTACAGATAAATCTGGACTGGCTAAATGAAGTTCTTATTTCGGTTTCGGGGTATATTGTGAATGATTTTGGTTCTACTGCCATCCATTCGCTGACATTCCAAAGCAATAAAAGGACATATGGACCATTCGGCACTGAAACCGGGAGAAAGTTTTCATTTCCAGCAACTGGTGGAAAGATTATTGGATTCTATGGGAGTTCTGGTTCCCATCTTGAATCTCTAGGAGCATATTTGGAACCAATCTCTCATCTATACCCGATCAAGTGTGTTGGACCATTCGGGGGCCAAGGTGGACACTCTTGGGATGATGGAAAATTCAATGGAGTAAAGAAAATAAAGATGATGTTAGAAGATGATGTCAACTGCATCTCGTTTGAGTATGAGGATAATGGTGAATCTATTTGGTCCTCTGCACATGGTAACGAAGACGGAAGTAGTATCCATATGGTCAGTTCATTAAATATTCTCCATTCATACTACCTTTGATCCTCTCTCTCTCTCTCTCTCTCTCTCTCTCTCTCTCTCGCATGCGCCACACAGTCGCGCACACGCCCATTTTTGTGCAACTATTATATCAAGTTTTAGTTTTTCAAAATTACTTGAAAAGTTTTATCAAAGTAAGTTATGAGTGATTGTCACCCGCATACACCATGCACACTGATAATCTATGGGGTGTGGAAAGCACGCTAGAGGGAAATCAAAGCTGTTCAAATGTAATGAAAAATTGAAGTTGTCTTTTTGATTATATAAATTTCTTTCTTTCTTTCTTTTTGGATAAGTGTATCAAAAATATTAAAAATTATTGCTAAATGCAATCGAATTATAATGTTTTTAAAAAGTGCAATTAAGTTTAAATTTTATTAAATTGGTGTAATTTCAATAGATTCGTCCAATTAGGCTATGGCCAAATGCTGACCCCTTTTTTTATTATTACTTTCTTAAGACATGGGGCACCTACAAAGTACCACATTAGAAAGAAATTTGAAAATATGAAAAAAAAAAAAAGAGAAAAGAAAAAGAAAAAGAATAGAGGATCAGAGATTCCTTTGGAACTATCTTTTTATCAAATTCACAGTCAGCCAAAAGCAATCGCACTTTGATGGACAAAGCTGAAAATTGCCCAATTTATAATCGAAAAACATATAAATATCCATTGAAATAACCTAAGCATATAAATGCCTGTTAATAGGAAACGATTTAATGAATTTGTTGCCATAAAATACTGAACACTTCCCATAGTTATGATAGAGACATAAGCAAAAAACAACATGATCCCTAGCACAATGCAGAAGATCTGCCAAGTTTCAATAGGAAAAACACGCAAAAATTTTCATAATACTGGAATTTGGTTTCCGAGCTCTAGGAGGTTCAAGCAGCCATGGCCAAACTCGACGTAGCTCAAGTCGTCATGGCTGTGAGCTCGAAGAAGCTCAAGCGGTCATGGCTGAGCTATTTGAAGCTCAATTAGCCCTGGGCATGAGTTTGAAGAAGCCTAGAAGCTGGAGCTGCCACAGCCGAATTCAATGAATCTTGGGCAGCTTAAAGAAGCTCGAGTGGCCAGGGCCAAGCTCAATGAAGATCGAAAGGCCAGGGTCACAAGCTCGAATTTCAGAACTTGATTGCAGTAGCTCAATAAGTTTTAGAATTTTATTGTATATTTTGAAAACTTTGGGACTCAATTATATTTTCCTAACAAGTTTTAGAACTTCTAATATAGTCATCCCTTTTTATTTTATAAATTACACGAAGGTGAATAATATGATTTACGCGAGATGGATTCCATGAGAGCAACCCGGTACCATAAGCTTTTGGTCAATTAATATGCTTTATGCAGGATGGATTCCATGTGAATAACCTGGTATGATAAGTTTTTTTCTTTTATGCTAAATGAAGCAAATCAGCAAAGGGCGCCAGTGAACCCTAGTGATCTATCATCTTATTGTTGACCCTAGAAGTTTGATGTAAGAACATTAGTCTTTAGAAATTCTCGGGTCTAGGTTGCACGTGGATCCAGTGTTTTCTTAAGCCACTATAATCTATCTATCTATCATCTTTGATGTGGATCAATATAAAAGTTAAATGCAATAAATATGTTTCAATTCTGCAGGTTAACTTGAATTACCCTCATGAGTTCTTGACCTCGGTATCAGGATATATCAAACATAACTGTTCTGTTATTCAATCACTCACGTTCGAAAGTAATAAACGAAGGCTTGGACCCTTTGGTAAGGAAGAAGGGAACTTCTTTCGCTGTGCATTGACATGCAACAAGATAATTGGCTTTCACGGAAGGTCTGGTGCCCAGCTTGATGCACTAGGAGTCTACTTTGAACCAATTTCTGATCTTCGTCTCTTGAAATCCATTGGACCATTTGGAGGACAAGGTGGCGGTCCATGGGACGATGGAGATAGCACGGGTGTGAGAAAAATATTGGTAAAAAGTGGATTAGTTATTGACTCCATTACTGTTGAGTACGACAAGAACGGATCTGTGGTTCAGGGCCCTAGACATGGTGGAGGTGGGGGACATCTAACGCTCGAGGTATGGCCCTCTAGACGTTTGCTTAATCTTATGAACGTGCAGCTTATGGGTTGTTGCTAAGGTTTTAGTTTTAAGTGGTCTAGAGGTCACGTTTATGCAGATGAGCAAAGTTTTCTAAACAGAGCGTGGAGGTAAAAGTAAGATGACGAGAACAATCTGGATTTTGAGTTTGACAAATGATCTCGAATGAGAAAGTCATTGTTGGGGCATGATGTTATATCATTATTGAACAGGGACTTCTCTTTGGTTTTCCAACCTTCCTCGGTTCCATTTACGATGAAAGCAATCAATACATTCACTAAAGTACTGCCTCCGAAAAAGGGGGAAAAAAGAATATCGAAAGCTATTTTCATTTTATGACTTTTAAGTCTGAGAACAATTTTCCCAAATTTTAGGAGCTGTTCTCAAAGAGTTGCCAAAGCATTTTTTAAGCAATTGCCTAATTGTGGCGGACCAAAATAGGTTTACGCTCTAGATGCAGCGGAATTATTTAGTTAGCTATTACATTGTTTGTTTAAATAGATACAACTTATCAAGCGGAGTTTTCTGTTTTTACCGATTTTCAAGATTCTGTGGTTGGGGGTTGGGATTAATTATAATTGTCTTTCTAATTTTGCAGATTAAACTTAATTATCCTGGAGAGTACTTGACATCATTTTCTGGTCACTTTGAATCATTTTGCGGGCATATTGTTGTTCGCTCCCTCACATTTCAGAGCAATGAAAGAACTTATGGGCCAGTTGGTCAGGAGACCGGGAACTACTTTTATTTTCCATCAATCGGTAAAAAGATCGTCGGGTTTCATGGGTGGTCTGGATTATGGCTTGATTCACTTGGAGCACATTTTGAGCCTTGACATGCTAAGCTCCACCTTTATGTGCGCCATACGGTCAATGTTGAGTTTACCTGTATACATAATGTAGAATTGGGAAATCAAAACCATTCAAATGAACTGAACCATTGAAGTTGTCTTTTTGATTATTTAAATTTCCTTCCTTAATTTTTCTTATGTAAGTGCATTAGTAATTCTAAAACTTGTTGCAAAGTGCAATCTAGTTCTAAAGTCTTTAAAAAGTGCAATCAAGTCTAAATTTTATCAAATTAGTATGATCAAATCTCAAGTCATGTGATAGGGAGAAATCTTTTCTTTTCTCTCAAGAAAACTTTAAGAGAAAAAATATTCTATAAATATTAAATCATAAGTATCACATATATATAGTAATAAGTCGTAAAAGGAAGCTTCATGAGAATGAGAAAATAATTATGCTTGAGCCTTGTAGACATAAGTAAAATTGACTTATTAGGCACGACATTTTATGTGTTAGAAAGAAAATAAATATGAATTAGGCACAGCATTTATGTGGTAAAAAAATATATTTAAGTTAGAGGAAAATTGATTTTGGGATTGTAATGGAATTTGTACAAAGCAAAACCGACGCTATGTGAAACGATATGTCAAGTATAGGAAAAAGAATCAATTATGGTATAATTGATTATACTATACACATTATGTTATGTGAGAAAATTTATTAATCAGCATGAATCAATATTATAACACAAAATTACTTTGGTTCAAGCATATACAAAATGTAGTAAAATACAATGTTAAAGTTAATTTTACTTGAGTAAAGAATGATGATTGCTCACAAATGACAGGATAGTGGTGTCAAATTAAAAAGAAAAATAGGGCATGATAAATTCATGTTAGTAAAATAGGTCATATAAGATATTTGATAAGTATAATGAATTTATAAATGAGACAATTGAACCTACAACATTTGATGTATTATAAATGATACACATTGATTTCGCATATTATATTTTTTGCTTGTTTAAATTTCAAGGTTTGTAATTTTCCTCACTAAAAGTTATTTAATCATTATATAACATTTCGTAATATTTCTTCACAAGGCAAGTTTCCCTTTTATCTTGCAAGTTCTATAAGTCCTGTGATTTATTAAAATTCCATAAAAAATAGTAAATTGCCTAAGTGTATGGTATGCTTCTTTTTCTATTTTTAGTATATTATCTGATGGATCGTAAGTTTCCATTAGCCTATGTAATTGCTATATCGTAAATTATCTTGAGAGGCCGTAAAATATCTAGTCCCGTGATTCGTAATATTCCACCAAAATCATAACATATGCCCAAGTCAATAGCAAGCCTCATTTGTGTTATTATTAATAAAATATTTGATCGATCGTGACTTGCACTTTGTAAAGACGTGCGTGAATAGCCTTCTTCACCAATCATGACTTTTCTTAATCGAAAACAAGTTTGATATCAAATAGGTTTTACAAAAAGACCGGACAGACCACTCTTTCCTCTCTTTTTTTTTCTTTTCAACAATGACGATCTAATTTTGTTTCTGCCTCTCATGTCTTCGCTTTCCAGAGAAAAAAAGAACACGCGAGCAGAAGTTCTTGATGAATTAAAAAAATAGATTTTGTTAGAATCTGTTTGATTATGGTGTAAGTGTTTGGAATAGATTTTGATGTGAAAGTTATCTCTGCTTGTGAGAGTTATTTGGTTTAGTTGTGTCTTTTATTTGCATCCTTCAACCATGGAAAATTTATTGGCCACTAATCTTAACTACCACAGAGTTCTGGGATCTTTTAGATTGTCCGAGTTCAGAAAAAATATCTTAGAAACTCTAGGAAATGGATCATCAATTTAACAGAACTCCACTGCTGATTTAATTTAGCTCATTCGCTTCTTGCTTATATGCTGATCGCCTCCCTACGCTATAGTTAGTCACGTTTGAACTTGTTCTTCCCATGCAACTACAGGGATCAAGCGAACTCCATCGAGCAAATTGTAGGACATCTCTTCAAGATTATTCCCAGAGCTAGCTCCCCCTGCGCCATTGGATTGGATTCCTTTGTAGACGATGTGATATCATCGCTGGAGATCGGGTCAGAAGATGATGTCCGTGTCATTGGAATATGGGAAATGGAAAAAATTGGTAAGATAACTGTGGTCAAAGCGATTTGTGATCGCCTTCTCAGGGAATTTGAAGGTCTTACCTTACTTGAAAATGTTGGAGATACAAACCGATGTACTCTTTTACTTCTTCATAAGAGACTTCTCCATGATGTTCTGCAGCTACAAAGTGTAGAAATGTATGATCTCAATAGCAACATCAATGTAATAGATAAATAAAAAAACTCCGTTGAAAAAAGATCCTTCTGGTTCTTGATGACAATTAGGGGTGAGCATGGTCCGGGTTGGTCCGGCCACCCTTGGGACCAACCCGTATAGTATTGGTCCTCAATTTTTAGGACCAAGGACCGATCATATTGAGTCTAGGACCAAGGACCGGACCGACCCAATGGGTTTGGTCCAGTTCCAGGGTCAACCCGGAACCGATCGATAATTTTTATACTCCCTAAAAAAGAAAACCTACAAATTTAAATTACATATCCATCAACAATGCGGCAGTGTGCAACTAAACTATAAATATCAATACATATTTAGCAAATTTAAGATGACACAATAATGGAAATTTCATACCTGCTAACCCCTCATCGAGATATGGGACAGGAGAAAAGTTCTTGTAATTATCTATCTTTAATATTCATAACACCATATGCAAAAATGTTTTCCTGCATTTGATCATGTAGAGTCCACTCAACCAAAAAAATAAGTTTCACACCACTTTACTAGCAAATCACCGTAGCAATTGCAATACTACTCTACTCTTCAAAAACTTCTACCATTTGACACAAATTGAAAAGCAAAGTGCAGCTGAAATTCATTAGTAAAATACAATTAAAGCATAAAAAGTTCAAAATACTTAATATAAACCATGAATATATAACTTTATATCTTGTTAATTCACTTGAACTTCTAAACACCTGAAAACAAAACAAACGACATATAATTAATACTCAACAAAAGTTTTAAATTGAAATTACTATTAGTGCCATTGATAGAACATCTCAATATAATATAATATAATAGACATTTTACTTATGTTTGAATATATAAAATAATTATAAATAATATAATATAATTTATAGGTCGATCCAAGGTTGAACCGACCCAAAACTCTTAGGACCGTGGACCAACCCGTACAGTGTTGGTCTTGGAATTTTAGGACCAAGGATCGACCCAATCCCCTTGGGAACCGGACCAGGACCGGTAGGGTTGGGTCGGTCCAGGTTTGGTCCATGGTTGACCCTAGACCGTTGCTCACCCTTAGATGACATCACTAAGAAGGACCAGATTGAGTATTTTGGTGCTGGAGATTGAGATTGGTTTCAACATGGGAGTAGAATTTTGATAACTACAAGAGCCCATTAAACCCAGCCCATCTCTCTCTTAAGCCCAAGCCCATCTTCTTTCTTCTCTTCTCTAGGTATTTCACATGAGGCAACAACAGACAAAAATAAGAAATGACAAGAAGAGAGGGGGCTCGTCCGTGAGAAGGAGAAAGTGGGAAGAGAGAGAGAGATTTTCCATGCGTACTTGATCTAGACACCTCGACTAGTCGAATCAACTATGATTCGCGATGCCTAGTAAGCATTCAAGCCGATATTTCTTCTTAATAGAGTAATTTTGGGAATTAGGGCACAAACTTTGAGCTATGTAGGTCTTGAAATATGACCATTGAATGAGGAGGTTTTGAGCTGCAACTTTTGTGGAAATGATAGTCTAAGATGTTATGGAGTTTTGGGATTTGATGAAATCTGATTTCAAAGTGTGGTTTATTCAAAATGAAATTCTGAAATTTTGCGTGCGGGTTATGCATAATAGCTAAAGACAACCACATACCATAAATGAGCTTCTTCTGTCATGCCCCAAAATCCTGGGCACGCGCACATCTCTCAATGGTTGACTGAAATGCGACGTTCATAGGACATATCGCTGACCTTTTCTTTTTATCTTTCAATTAAGCATATGTGGAAGCGACTTAAACAAACACCCGAACAATCAACAAACATAGGGATAGTTAAAACATGCTAACGCCTTTTTACAAACCACACTTTATATACATACCAATTTAGTCTTATAGATCTATAAATATAAGTCTAACCCAAAAAAACTATCAGACCACCTATGCTTTGGACCCTTTTGCCTTGGACTCCGGGTTCTCCATTCTAGGGACCTAAAAATATTTAATCACGACGGGGTGAGATAAAATCTCAATGAGTCAAAACCCTAAACCCTAATTAGAACACAAATTCACTCAGATGCAGCCTAAACAGGCGTCACACACAAACTTACCTCGCATTAGCACATCCCTACATATTAGTGCACCACATATAAATCATATGAGTACAACACGTGTATTTAATAACTAGAACACATCATTTCATCTTGCAAACAATCACAAGGGTCCCAATTATAAGGTAAAATCATTGTGACATATCTTATACTGTGCCACACCATAATCAAGCATAACTATCACAACCACTCAGGTGTGTTCTAGTTATTACGGCCCAATGGCCATGGCACCCCACTAAGAAGCTTTGTTTCGAAATCTATTCACAAATGTCATCATCTAGCATCCTCCGCCTAGACGGCACCCCACTGAGGAGCTTCGTTTCAAAATCTATTCACAAATGGCATCGTCTAGCATCCTCCGCCTAGATGGCACCTCATTGAGAAGCTTCATTCCGAAGGCAGTTTGTAACCTTTTCCAACAAGCTACAATGAACTTTGAGTCTCGATAAGACGTGATTGTTACTGGCACTCCATGAAGACGAACTCTCTATCGCACGTACAATTCAGCATATCTGTCCAATGCAAATCCTATTGTACAACGATGTCCTCCATCCTTGGCTCCTCAATTGCCGTATCCACAAAGGTTACCAAATAACCTTGGCAACCCACATCCAGTAACTAAGTTGCCTCAATAAATGAAATCAAAGTAATCGAGGGTCCTCCTTGATTTTCAATAAATTCAAAACTACCTCCTGCCAACAGGTTAAACTGAATTGCTTCACGATAATAATCCATTATAGCAAGATGCTCCTCCTTTCTCCGACCTCATTCCAATAAACCAAAGTTCTACAAGCTTAACCATACTTCCACTATGCCACTCTAATAAATTATCCTAAAACACTACCCTTCATTGTTCGGTGCATAATCCAATTCATTCCTGCCCCCTTTGCCATCCTAGAAGCCTACCAGGAGCCACTCCTTGTCCAAGCCCTCTGGCCTCAACGATCACTCCCAACCCTCATTGGACTGGGTCATTACAGGCCCACCAGCTTTGTGATATCCCAAATTTCATCGACCTTCATTAGTGTAATTAGATCATTAGGAACTTAGATTAATTAGATTGGGCCGGAAAGTGAACCCGATGGATCGTGAGGAATGTGTGGGCTTGAGAAATGAGTGGTCCACACGAATTGGACTTAAGAAATCTAATGAGAGATTATGGGCTTGGACTTAGCTTCGGGCCAAGGTTCGAAATTATTAGATTGGTAGATTTAGTTTAGTGGGCCGGGAATTGTTATAGATTGAGCTGTTGGGCCGGGAATGAATATTTAGGCCCGAATGATTTTATTTTATAGATTAAAGTTATGATAACTTGATTAATGTTTATAATGCTAATATCAATGTATAACTTTAGTATTCTTTTTGTGATGAATTCTTTATAGACTAACGTTGACTAGTCGATATGTTATATATATTATGACTTTGTATAATTGGGATTAAGTAGAAACAAAAGGCAATTAGATGAAAATATTAGAAGCTAATGAACTAACGAATGATATCGATTAACTATTAATTAGCGACGATCGACATATGGCGAAAATCTTCATGCATGAAAGCCACGACACCTCTCTTCTCTCTTTGTTTTTCTTCACCCATGGTTTTGATTCCCATGAACCGAGACAACTTCCAAAAGAATTAATTGTCCCGGTTAATCTTTTAGGGGTCCTACAAGCCACGATTGACATCCTGCAATATGTCATGGCTACCCGCATAGTGTGAATGCTTTAAGAACATAATGAACTGTCAGCTTTGGCTGGCGTGCAATTCAACTCTCCCGTCTTACTATGTCCCGATCAAACAAAGACCATGGAATATTTGTCAAGTCATTAATTCGATCATATGCATAAATCTAATTGACATGCATTTTATTCGAGACATAAACAATTTATTCTCGGTTACAACCCCGGCCGAGGATTTCAATGCAAAGATCACAATTAGACGCATAGGACATCATTATCATACCTTGCATATAACAAGGAGACAAACATTCCATATTGCGCACACATGTAACTTCGTATATGAACAAACTATAACCATCAAGTATAAAGACGGATCGACGACCCGGCATTATGTGCACCCGTGAACCATAGTTGTTCGATACACAAGTTACACCGCGCCAGGCAGTCTAAGGATTATTTACACAAGACCAAAGCATGAACAATTAGACATTGACCACGCTTAAAGCTTCCATGTCGCTAATCGTTCTATATGCGCCATGTCTGTTGAATTTGTCTAATATAAACACTGTGTTCTAACTTAGGCATCATAATACCCAATGACATGTGATTCATCATTCCCTTACATCCAACACTTAATGGCGTTAAGAACACATCAGTCTCAACAGGATTATTAATATCCACTTAATAATCCATCAACCGGGAACAATTTAAAGATTCAGCTTAACCATGAAACCTTTGCCACATATATTCTTGACGCTCCTTCAAGAATAGGTCTAGTTGCATCGATCTTATGGAATCATTCATCGCATAAAATAATGGACAAATGAATGAATACGTCGCGTTGCCATTAATTAAATAATAATGAAAGTACAATTGAAATCCCTAATATGTAACTATTACATAGTAACTTTAGGGCATACATCCAACAATTTCCTGCCACTAAAGCCAACTTGTCCGGTACCTCAAACCCATTTTATCAATATGTCTTTCAAAAGAAGACTAAGGTAAGGCCTTAGTGAAGGGATCCGCCACGTTTTCTCGCTGAGGCAATTTTCTAATGCGATATCACCTCTCCTAATAATTTCTCCGATGAGATGGAAGCGTCTCTCAATATGCTTTGACTTCTCGTGGGACCTTTGGTTCCTTAACTTGAGCTATCGCCCCCATTGTTGTCATAAAACAATGTGATCGGTTGCTCAATTGAAGGAACAACTCCAAGTTCAGAAATAAACTTCTTCATCCAAGCGTTTCCTTGCTGTCGTAAGCAGCTACATACTTCCGCGCGTTGGTGGAATCACAGCTATACTTTGTTTGGAACTTTTCCAACTAACCGCACCACCATTGAATGTAAAGACAAAACCTGCATAGACTTATAATCATTAGGATCCGATTGAAAATCGGAATCAGTATAAGCTACAACTTTAAATTCTCCTTTTCTTCCATATCAAGAATAAATCTTTAGTCCTTCGCAAGTACTTAAGAATATTCTTGATCAGTATCCGCTCTTCTCCTCGACCGATCGATATCTGCTAGTAATACTTACAGCATGCGCAATATCAGGTCTAGTACATAGCATAGCATACATTATGCTTCCAATAGCGGATGTATATGGTATCTTTGCTATCCGCTTCTCTTTCTTCGGGAGTGTTGGGACACATCTCTTAGAAAGACGGATCCCTTTGCCAAAAGGCAATAATCCTCTCTTTTTGGAAACATTGCATGTTAAACCGTGTTAATACTTTGTCTATGTACGTAGATTGTGAGAGGCCAATCAATCGTCTTGATCTATCTCTATAGATCTTGATACCTAAAATGTAGGTTGCCTCTCCTAAATCTTTCATGGAGAATTTCTATGACAAGAATAGTTTTATCGATGATATCATTGGTACATCATTTCCAATCAAAAGTATATTATCGACATACAAAACCAGAAATGCAACTGCACTCCCACTGATCTTCTTATATACACAAGGTTCATCCGGATTTTTTATGAAGCCAAACGATTTGACTACCTCATCAAAACGGATGTTCCAACTTTTGAGGCTTGTTTAAGTCCATAAATGGATCTCTTGCTTACACACCTTCGTTTTTCACTATTGGTTTCAAAACCCCCGTGGCTGTTCCATATAGATGTCCTCATCGAGAAAAAACCATTTAGAAAAACCGTTTGACATCCATCCGGAATATCTCATAATCAAGGTGTGCAACATAGCCAACATAATCCGAATGGATTTTTTAGCATGGCCACAGTGTGAGAAAGTTTCATCATAATCAATTCCTTCTTTTTGACGATATCCTTTCACCACCAACCGTGCTTTGTAAATTCCAATTTGACCTTCAACATTCATCTTCCTCTTGAAGATCCATTTACAGCCAATTGGTACAATACCATCGTGCAAGTCGTGATCAAGGTCCATACCTCATTGAATACATTGAATCCATTTTCGATTTCATGGCTTCTAGCCATTTACCGTAATCGATGTCCAACATCGCTCCTCATAGGTTTTAGGATCACCGGGTTGATCACTATCATTCACAATGAATAATGGTTCAATATGATCAACCGAAAGTGTCTATAACTGAGCAGTGGGCGGGACATTCTCGCACTTCTCCTAAGAGGTTGTGTATCAAGCTCCCACTCGAATCGTAGATTGGTATCTCTAACTCTATTGTTTGATACTTCATTATTTTCTTCTTGTAAGACTATTTTCCGTCTGGAAGACCACTTTCTTGGATGAACCGATTCTCCAAGAAAGAAGCGTGCTTGCATACCAAAAATTCTTTGGTCTCGAATGAAAATAGAAATAATATCCAAGAGTTTCCTTTGGATATCCAATGAAGCCACCTTTTGTTCAGATCTTGCCTCCAATTTTTTCCACTTTCAGCTTTTTCACAAAAGTCGACAACCCCAAATCTTAATATGATTAAGACTAGTTTCCTACTATGCCATATCTCATAGGGCATAGTCGGAACAGATTTGGACGGCACTCTATTCAAGATATATATACAACTGTCTCAAGAGCATATCCCCAAAGGGATATTGGCAAATCTGTAACTCATCATATATCGTACCATATCTAATAAAAACATTTCTTCGCTCAAATACACCATTATGTTCGAGTTCCAGGAGGTGTCCATTATGATAAAATGCCATTCTCTTTAAGAAAGTCCGTGAATTCAGTACTAAGGTATTCACCTCCTCGATCCGATCAAGAGCCTTAATACATTTTCCCGTTTGTTTTCAACTTCAAACCCTTTGAATTCCTTGAACTGCTCAAAGGATTCAAATTTATACTTCATGAGGTATAAATAACCATACCATGACTGATCATCAAGGAAGGTAATGAAGTAATTATAACCAATTCTAGCAGCATTCATTAATTGGTCCACATATATCTGTATGTATTAATTCTAATATGTCCGCAGCTCGCGCACTTTGTCCCACAAAAGCGCCATTTTTCCTAGAAGACATGCCTCACAAGTCGAGTATGACTCAAAATTTGAAAGATCAATGTATCAACATTACTCAACTTGTTAATTTCCGTCTTTTCCAATATGACCTAATCGGAGATGCCAAACATACTTTTTATTTGGACCGTCTCTAGGCGTTTATTAGTTATGGCATTTATATCAATTCTATTTTGCTTATTGACATTGGTAATCGCATTACCGGACATTGTAATGGTATAAAGATTGTTGGTTAATAAGCTAGAACCAACACATATTCTATTAAGATAAATAGAACATACATCATCAGAAAAGAAAATTCATAATTCTCTTTACCCGACGAGGCATGAGATGAAGTTCCTAACAAAAGCATTCTTATAATGCAAACAGTTCTTTAAAACCAATACATGTCCAGAAGGCAAACATAAACGAAAAGTCCCTATAGCTAATGCAGCAACTCTTGCTCCATTGGCAAACGTCAGACAATTTCATTTCGCCCTAGCATCCTATTTTTATTTCCAGATTCCGCAAAGACATACAAATATGTGAAGTTGCAGCAGAATTTAGAACCCATGAGTTGGATTCGCACTCAACCATAAGATTAGTTTCAATAAGCATAGACACCATACCTTCATAAGGCCTGCTTCTTGGGCTTGACCTTCAAGCTCGCGAGGTACCTCTTACGCTCCTCCTCTAGTGCCCTTTGACACCACAGTAATGACATTTCCCTTTATCAATCATGGGTTTTGGTTACTGCACAACAGTTTGACATGTGCCTTTTCCATTTATTCTTCTTTAAAACAGTCTTACCTTTGAAGAAGAAGCCTTAGCCATAGCCACTACATTTGGCCTCGGTTATGCATTTCTTCTCATAAACTACCAGCATGCTATGTAACTCAGCAAGAGTTTTCTCCATCTTTATGCATGTGGAAGTTTTGGACAAAACTAGAGAATGAATCGGGTAAAGATTGGAGGATCAAATCCACAACACCCATTGTCCATAATCTAGATTCAAATTTCTAGCCAATTCTTCAATGTGCTAGATCATTTTCAAAACGTGATCATTAACCGCATGATCCTTCAGCCATCCTCATACAGTACAATGCCTTAGATATCTCATATCTAGAGGTTCACCATTCTCATCAAAGTATTCCTTTAAGTGCAAAATGATCGACGCAAAGATTCTTCCATAGATTCATACTTCTTCCGTAATTCATTATTCATAGAAGCAAGCATATATGACCTAACTTTTAAGTCATCATCACGCCACTTATCATAAGTGACACGTTCCTCTTGGGTCCCACCCTCGTGGAAAGGAGGTTGGCATCTTTTCATCAAGCACATACCCAATTTTTTCTGAATTGAGAACAATTCTCAAATTCCTCACCCAATCAAGGGAAATTGGGTCCACAACAATTCTTGTCAAGTATAGAAGCGAGTGGGTTTGTGGTCACCATTTTCAGAGTAATAATATATCTGTTGTAGAAAATAAATTGTTAATGTTGTATCTTTCAAAGTAACTATTTCATTTTGGCCTTTAAATGAAATAGATCCTCCCACTAAATTTATATCCGAATCCCATACTCCTTAAGATGGGAAGCGGTAATCTTTGTTGGGTAAAGATTACTAGTGGGGATTGGAGTCCCACCCTCACCTAAAGTTATTGGTGTCCTATGAACTTAGTGAGTGAACCAGCTTGTTCAACGCATTATATGCGAGTCCCAATCATAACTTCAGCCTCTAGACCATGAAAGCTTCACCTAACAGTTATTGGCATCACAATCATAGTTAAGTCTAGCCCATCGTCTCATGCAAGAATTGAAAACACAAATGATTCCCTCACTTGACAGTTATTAGAAATCATTTGGCTCCAACCCCACAACATCATATGCATAATGGAGTTGTCCAATATTATAAATGGTAATTAACCCCTATGTATCCATAGCTGGTTAGTTAACCACTATAATATTGGATCAAACCACGACAATGGAAGGCCACGAGTCCGAAACCCGTTTTGACTTAATGTTCTTTGTAAGGAGATTTGGGTCATTATTAACAGTCTCACTTTGCACATTAGAAACCGGGTTTAACATGCACAATATCATAAACACAATAAATAAATAGATATTACATAAACATCTATCCTATGTGGTGATCATGGAATTATGGTTCAATGGGTCTCGAGCCAAAGAGACCCATTTAGCCATTTTAATGTTTTAATTATATGGACCTCGCTCTTCACTTTTTCTTCAATCTTTGAACCTTCAAAGACCGGGCCCAAAGAGCTCACCGCTTTAATGGCTCCTCCAAATGGCTCCTCTCTCTTGTAGTATTTACATCAACAATTGAAATACTAAAACTATACTAAAAATTACATATCAAGAAAAATTAAAGTAAAATAAAAGGAAGGACACAGCCTCCATTTAATAATTACATCCCCAAAAAAAATACCCGTAATCATCATACATTCATCCATACAACAATCACAACAATTAGGGATTTTTCCATGATCACCACCCTTCCTTACGAGCCATAAATTCAAAATTTAAAGCTCTGGAAGGCATGCATAAAATTCTGCATATCATTTGCAAAATATAAACATCAAGTATAACAAGTTACGGATTTTTGATTCAAAATTGATTTATTTTTGCTTAGTTGTTAAATTATCAACTTTAGGCTTAGTAGATTAAATTCTCTTAACAAAAATAAATTGGCCATTAGAACGCAAAAATATATTTGAACTACAAATAAACGCACGAAAACTTAAGGTTGGCTCGTCATGGGGTTTCATGAATCATGTATAAGAAAATTAACGAAATAAACATAGCAGTAGTACGTAAGTGTTTTAATCAAAAATCTAAACATAAAAGGGAGTTAAATGAAATACCTCGAAACGCGCTTGAAACAAGTCGGTTCGGATATCCGAGTTCGGACCTCTAGTTCAGACACACCAACAACGAACATCGAACGGAAGAGAGAACTTTCGGATATCCACCACTTCGATCGTGCAATCATTGGCATTCTGGTGTATAGAAGTAAATTGTTTCTCTTCCCCGTGTCTCAAAGACAAAAGAACACGCACACACTTTGCTTTCTATTTTCAGCAAAGCATCACTGATTTCTCGCTTGTGTTTCTCTCGAACAAAACCAAAACCACACTAACTCTTTTCTCTGTTTTTTCAACAACCTTTTTAACTCTCATCCCTCGTTCATTTTATATTAAAAAAATGACCAGCAACAGTTGCTGATCAATGGACGATCAGCAACCATTGCTGATCATCCATAGTGGACGATCGTGCATGAGCAACCGCCATGCACGAACGTGGCATGATGGTCAGCGGTTGCTGACCATCAATGCTACGTGCATAATGGTCAGCAACCACTGACCATTATGCTGCGGCATACGTGCACGAATTCGTGCACATGCATGAAGCTTTACCTTTTTTTTATTTTATTTTTTTTTAATTTTAATAAACAGTTAATTTAGGGCATAATACTATTAACAGTTTTGTTGAGCGAAGTGATGAAATGGACAAAGGTGTTGTTTTGGTAGAAATTGTGATAAGTGGCTTACCATGCAACAACATAAATCGAGTTGTGGAATTGATCATTTGTTAGAGAAAGATATGCTGAAGTTGCTTTTAGTTGCTGTGAGTAAGCATTGGGGTATTTTAGAAGAGATTTGTAGACAGATAAGTTGTTTCGTTGAGTTAGAAGTGAGAAAATTTGTGTATCTATTATGTTCTAAGTGAAAACAGTTATGGAGTCTTCTGTTTGTATTTATTTTTCTTTATGCATGTTAATAGAAATAAGAAAGAAACTACTCTACATGATAGAACATCTATAAGATCAAGTTATACACGTAGCTATAACCATATGACTATAAAAACATAGAGACAGAAGTGTACTTAGTAAAACGAGTAAACTGTTCTTGTGAGAAACGGTTTGACCTTTACTGATTATCCGAATTTTCTGTATTTACCTAGTTAGATTTGGACTTCGAATCCTTAATGAAAATTGTAGAAAACATCTTAAGGAATGACATGTCAAAATTTGAGATTAAATCGATAAGATTTGGTTAGTGAAACAATTTTCTTTGTAAATACGAAATCTGGACGTCAGTACAGAGTACGAGTAAAGATTATGGCAATTGTTACTTTTAATACATTGAGAATCAGACTTAAGTTTCTTCACGAGAATTGTTAGTCTATGCCTTAAATATAATATACTAAAATTTGGTAGTATTTCGACAAGAATTGATATACCTTCTGTGTTCGAAACCGAAACTGTTCACTTAGCTAGTATACTGTTTGTACCCGAGAACACATGTTAGATGTAGTGTTTTGTATCTTAGACTTGTATGATGAACATAGAGTGTAATAAACCTTATACTAGATGTTATTTGTGTATGAGTAAGTCTCATATATCATTTGAGATATAAGTGCATATAGAATCATGTGTGTGCAATGAGTGCGGTGCATAGTGCTTGATTATGGGATAAATATCTGTTCGCCATGGAATGGGACATGACGTAATGGGTTTTATCTTATAATCCGGACACACACGTGTGCTAGGTTCATGAGAGTTAGATAGATACTTTGGAGTCTTTTCTTTTGCATACGATAAATGCATTAATCAAAGGTGTGGTGGTGTGAAACGTGTGCTTAAGATGAATGAACCCATCGGTACCGAGATACCGGTGATGCCCCCGGAAGTTTGGGATGCCCTTGCTGAGTGGTCTTGGATGCCTCAGTAGAGAGATACTGAGATGCCTCGGAGTGAGATGCCCTTGTGTGTGATCAAGGATGCCTCGGTTGTGTGATACTGAGATGCATCAGAGTGAGATGCCCACAATTAGAGGTATTGTGGAAGTCCGGATAACGTACTTTCCGGAAGTGACTCAATAAGGCCGGTAGAGTCCCGGTTGTGACTGATTCGAGGGTGGATTTTATGCACACTAAATATAATTATTTGGCGAGTGAGTTCATCTATTATTGTTGCATTATATTTTGATGAGATTGAGTTTGTGAAGGGTAAGTATAGAAGTGGATGCATATAAGGTGATTTCTTACATGAAGTAATAGTATTGTTTATGCTTGTGATATATTCTCTTAGTATAGTAAATTGTTTGTTGACACATGAACGATCCCATCCAACCTAGGATCGCTTGGTGCTCCCCTTCTACCACTAGCCTAAGGCAGTACTCTATCCTCGGTACTAACCTGAGCTGATGCTCTACCTCTAGTACTCGCTCGTCTCGGCGCCCTTCTCCAGGCACTTGTCAGAGCTACTACGGCCCGTCTTTGAGGGGCTCTCTGCTCAAGATTGCTCATTTTGCATGATCTTTATAGAAACATGCCTTCCAAAAGGAATCAGAAATTTGAACAACCTGCACAAGACAATCGATCAATCACAAGTATTAGCATAAGGAAAATGTCTTTCCTAGCTAACTATCCTATGACCCATCGCACCTTATCACTCTAGACATTGACCAGCTCTAATAACACTTCGGGCGGGGATGTCACACCCCAAACCCCGGGCACGCACACATCCCTCGGCGGTTGACTAAAATTTGCGACGTTCCTGGGACGCATCACTAACCATTTCTTTTTATGTACATGCGGAAGCGAACTCATAATTACCTAACCAACAAACAAACACATGGGATAGTAAAAAGCAGGACAACTAATTAACACAAACCGTACCTTACAAACAAACCAAGTTAACCTACAAGTCTCTACACACCAGTTTGTCTCCAAAAAGGAAAAGCTCATGAAAATGGTGAAATTGTTGGTATCCTTAGCTAACCAAGTGGTAAATATGACTTTAAGGTGAAGTTCACACCACCACCAAGTTTCTTCGTTGACGTGAAAGATATTATCCCGAGTGGATGAAATGATGAAGAAGACATTACTTTATCGCGATTAGTGTAAGTAATGACGGATTAGACGTTAAGTAAAATTTTATGCCCATTTTTCTGAGTGAGTTTGTGCATCATTCCGACCATTTGCACATGTGATGTCATGTTATTGATTGCCCAATTATAGATTTTATTTTCAAAAAGGGTTTTATGGGCAAGAAAATAAAGAATTTTGAGGTGTCGGGTTTGGACGCCAAATTCTTTCATGTTAAATAAAATAATGGGGTTTTAAAATAGAAGCGTGCAAAGTTTGATGGATTGATTTTAAATACATGACCACATATGAATATTTTATTGGGATTTTTAAGTATGAAAAATTGCCAAAGTTGATTATTTGAAAACGAACTCTTTTGTTCTTGGTTAATTAATGGCAATAAGAATTAGTTTGAATATTGATGTGTTTGAGTGGTCATTTAATTGAACCCATCATCCAATAGGAGTTTGGAGGCGATGCCTGATTTTTATCGGATGCATGGCAAGGGTCTGAATGTCGAGTTGTGGTTGAAGCCGGATCGATGCTCCTTTATGGAATGTCGTATAGGTGGGGGTTCTAGACGATACCGTATTTGATGGGGTGGGACGATGCCCGTTCATGCCGGAAGCCGACGACTCTTGTGTTGGCCGTGGCCCAAGGAATCATAATAATTAGAACACGGTTGTTGGTAATATGCTTGGAATATTTCGAATGTGTTATGATTATTATTTATATGTGTTGCACTAATATTGCCATGTGAGGTGTACCGATATGCAGGAGTATGCCAAGGCAAGGTAAGATTGTATGCCGTTGCGTGTTTAGACTATCTCCAAGGAGAATTAGCTTCCTAATCGAGATTTAGGAAGTTGACTTATGGAGATTTTTCTCACCCCATTGTTGTTAATTATTTTCAAGGTTGTAGCGTGGAGAATTGCTAAGTATGGTTGTGGTGAGCACGAGATGCGAAACTTTTTGGCTGGGCTTGCCGTTAGTGAAATTTAAGTTTACCCTAACTTTATTGACCCTTTTTGCTCATAGGTCATGTAACAGTTACCTTTTGTTGTAGGCATGTACATGTTAAACTCCTAGGGTTAACAAGTTGATAAATAAATCACCACTCTTGGAAATTGTTTGTTATGTTTTATTATCCCTACTATTATGATTGACCGGGTGTCGTTTATTTGAGTTGCTTCCACATGCGTTTCATTGAAAGATAAAAAGAATGAGTTGGCGACATGTCCTAGGACATCATAATATAATCAATCGCTGATAGATGTTTGCACGCTCTTGGTTTGGGGCGTGACAGTTCTACTGTTCGCAATCTAATTTTTACTAGGGAACCTAATTGCATAGCATAGGTTCCAAAAATTATGAATCCGGGAATCAGACCAAGAGTTTAGGAATCATGAGCCGAACCAATTTCTAGGGCTTGTTCAGTCCGATTTTTGGTTCTACTCAGGGCGCGTGCTCACCCCTAAGAAAAGTCATTATCATCTTCCTTTTCCATAACGGATATAATTGATTAGCATGAAAGTTTCAACTTTCTAAAACATATTGAGACTTGCTTCATTTTTTTCTTTTGCATGAAAAGTTAACAACAGCATTTAAGAGTTACTATCTTCTGATAATTATAGAGTTCCAAACTTTAAGTTTGAACTTATATTTGAAAATCATGGGTCAATGTAGAGGAAATTCAATTCTATGAAAGAGAAAGTTATTAATTGACGTGGGAAATTTACTCCGTTGCAACTTACTAAACTCTATATAATTTAGGGAAAATTTCAAATAAAAATTTATAGTGGGACTTTCTTCTTTTTTTTTTTCTTCTTTTTTTCTAGAAAAGGGGATTCAAAGTGGATTTTGTCTCGAATAGGGGCCTAAGCCTTCGTGTGCATCTCATTTGTCACTCTTCAAGCTATCACCAGCGCCATTTTCATTCAAGCACTTTTTTCTTTCTGTTTCTTTTTATTTTCCCTTCTTTTCTATTGCATCTTCTTCTTGATCGTTTTGAAACTAAGAAAAAAATACACCTTGGGTTAGTTGAAAAAGAAAGAAGGACGCTCTTGGATGAAAATGCCCCCAAGCATGACTTGAAACGTGACATATGAGGAACACATGTGAGTTAAGGGCCTAATTTAATATTAAACTAATCACTTTAGATCCTTATTTGGAATAATGTCTACTTTAGACCTTTAAAAAAAAAAGGTTTCATTTTAAGCTCCTATTTGAAATTTTCTCTATAATTTACTTACTAGGTTTAAAAATTTAAAACTAGCTAATGAAATAGCTTTTTTAAGTTTTATTTTTTATTTTTGGAAAATGCTTTTTTAAGTTAAAAAGTGACTAAACATGAAGAGGAATTTTTAATATGTATCTTTCTAGAAAGAGGGGAAGAGATCATGAAGAGAAGTTATCGATGAAATGAAAAACTAGTATTTACGTGCAGCCATGTGAGATTTCGTGCTCTTTAGCAAATGTGGATTTATTCTTCGTAGAATCTTCTTTCCGCCAATCAACGCGCGTCGTTCTGTTTTTTTGTTCACCAGAACACCCAAACACGGAGTCCACTGGACATGAATTCCTGGAGGAGAGGGAGGACGGTGGAAGGGCTATCTCCCCATGTCTGGATAACAACTTCGCTGCACTCTTCCCAGTCATGATCGAGCTTCGTCACGTTAGCATGAAGTGCCTCTTGCACATCGTCTCTATTCATGCAGGCATACACATAGATGTCGCCACTCGGGTCTAAGTCCATGATCTGAGAAAACAAAACGCAACCCTACAATGGATGACCAGTGTAAATTTAAGGTGAGGCTATTCAAATTGTCCTACAAAAGTGCAAAAGTTTGAGGGAACCAAAAAATGCAGATGGATTTGAGCTCACGTTGGTCGTCTTCCTGGGATGAGATGTGAGCTTGGAAGAGAAGCACAAAGGGGCGTAGATGTTGTAAATTTGAAGGTGAGAAACGTCGTTACTCGTGCGAAAGGTACTGGCTTACTTGACTGGTGGCATCTGGTGAGAAGTTGCAATACTTTTTGAATTGCATATTCTGTTTCGTCCGATATCAATGCATGCGTAGCGAAGTACTTGAACATCTCGCGTTGGTCCGTCTCATCATTGATTACTGCATTTTCAATCTGCACGCGTGTTCGATTAATCCATATACATTCTCTAGGCCCAAGGGCCCCATTTGGCCATAGAATGATCAATCATAATGGAGTAACAGAGAAATTTTTAGAAGCACCAGATTCAATGAACCCAAATTCTAAATTATGATACGCTGGAAAGACAGAAGGAAAGACAAAAAGCATCACATGAGGTGCGTTTTATGGCGCTATTAGTTTACAGTCCAAAACCTACTATAGCAATGACGATGCAGCATCCACATTATTTTTTTATTAAAAGATCCGGCATTGGTATCGAATATTCCTCGAGTTGACTACGATAATAAGCACATGCTTAGTTGTTAGTTAAAATCCATTATAGCGAATAGAACAATTGAAGAACTAGCAACTCCAATGATGAAAACAACCAACAAGGACACTTGTTCTCCTCATTATGACAGCTAAAGAGATTTTTCTACGTGTCGATGATGTTAAATGTGGAAAATAGATTAATGGCCAAGTATCATGTCAAGTGTGCGAGCTCGGTATCCGACCATTTGGGCTGCGCATGGTAAAATTTCTGTTTCTCAATTTCTCTATTTCTCTGTTCCCGGGAACAGGTTTGGAACAGAAATCCGTTTGGTAACGCAAATTGATTTCTCTGTTCCCCGGAATAGAAATCTGTTTCAGAAATTGTTTTGGGTGAGAAATCAGAAGCTAAAAATTTTAGCTTCTCGGTTTCAAAACAGAAATAGAATTTTTTTTTTCTCAACTTTTCAATTTACTCCAAAATATTTTAGATCACTAATATTGAAATAGAAATAGAAATAGAAATAGTTAATTTAGTCCAAAATATTTTAATAATTTTTTTAATATAATCATTTCAATCAATATTGATTGAAAATCTTAACCATTGGGCCAAATGGTGGAAATTGAATGGACAAGGCTTCATTTGTTGCACGCAAGAGATTTCACGCATGGTAATAGTCAACTTGCCACATTCATATCTAACGAGTCTTTCTTCACCTACTCTTCCGTAGTACGCGACAACGGCTCTATCTAGTTAACTATTTTTTTGTTCATAAACTTCATATTAAGACGGTAAAAAGGGGTCAAATCATTAGGGTTTCATCCGATTTTTCTTTTATAAGGAAAAGAAATCTAATAAGGAATCTGTTGTTCTTGTAAGAGTGTTGATGAAAATACAGATTTTGATAATAAATTTTTAAATAATCCTAGTGTTGATAATTTTGAAAAAAAATTGGTGACGATTTTTGAACATGGTGAGGATTTTTTTAACAAAATTTGGAAAGAAATTGGAATTAGACTTGAAGTTAGGACTTTTTTAGGAGATTAGACTATTATAATCATGGCTATCATTAGACTTATTTGATTAATGTGAAATCAATTTCGGCAAAAACATAACGACATATTCACTACAATTGAATTTCAATTGATTTTTTTTTGCCACGTCGTTTATTTTTCGAAAGAAAATATTACGTAATACGAAACGTAAACACATGTAATAGGAAATTCCATGAAATTGTATTTTCAACTTTTGTAATGTATTAGTATTATTTCGACTATTATTTTGTATTTGAGGATTTCCTATGTTGTTTTAATATTATTTTGACTATTATTTTGTATTTGAGGATTTCCTATGTTGTCATCTAATCAATTTCTATTCCTAGAAATTAAAATTTTATTTCTGTTATCAAACAGATTTCTGTTTCAAAAATAGAAATTTTGAGTCGTTATCAAACGGGTTTCTTTGCTCGAAACTTGTCCGGGGAATAGAAATTGAGAAATTGATTTCGGCCGTAAATCAATTTCTGTTTCAGAAATTTTACCATGCGCGCCCTTCTTGTCTCCAAGAAGTGCATTCGCAACATGACTGCACGCTCAATTAACGTAGAGAGGCCAAAAGAGAGCTACGACACGGTATTGAAATGTCAATACGATCTTTAAAATATATTGACATATCTATATATAGAGAAGAAAATTTGCAAATGTGTCAAAAAAGTCCTAAACATTTTATTGATGTCGGTTATAAACTTTTTTTTTTTTTTTTTCACTTAGCGTCAATTTAGTTTTAAACATTTTGACTTGATACTAATTCAGTCATTTCTAGTTAATTTTGACTGGATTTTGTTGATTGAACGTCGATCAACTGATGTGACAGACCGTGCCGACGTGAACAACTTTTAATTATATTTTAATATTTTATCGAATATTTTATTTTATTTTATTTTTAATTTCTCCTTCTTCTCCTCCTTCCTCCAATTGGTCGTCGAACCTTGACGACTAGCTAGAGGTGATGGCTGATGAGGGTCAAGCCTTAACCAGTCTCTAGTGAGGTTGGCTCAAGGAGGTCCAAGTCGTAACAATGCCTCATTGGCCATAGGCAAGGCCCGACCTCCCTAGATCTAGCGAGGTCATGCCTCACCCAGGCCGTGAGGGTGGCCTTATGCTGGACAATGAGGCTCGTCCTCACCAAATCCAGCGAGGGTCAAGTCTCACTGACCATGGGTAAGGCTTGACCTTGCCAAATTTGGCGAGTTCAATCAAGCAATGTCGAGCCTTGCCTAACCTCTGGCAAGGCTACCTAGAGGCCGCCTAGGCCACGAGGGTAGCCTCGCACTGGGTTGGTGAGGCTTGCCCTTGGCCAGCCCTCTCGAGCCCTCATAGGTGCAACCTCACCGGCTGTCGCCTTTGGCCAGTCATCGAGTATCGACAATCGGCTGGAGGAAGGAGGAGGAGAAGATAACAAATAAAAAGAAAAGAAAAGAAAATATAAAATAAAATATTTGAAAAATATTAAAATGTTATTAAAATTTGTCCAAATCAAAGCATCGGCGTGCCACATCAACTTATCGGTATCCAGGTTAGTAACATTTGGCCAAAATTAGTTAGAAGGTTTATGACTTTTTTGATATTTTTCACGGAAAAAATTATGATGATGACAATCAAGTCAATAAATCAAACTTTTATTTTTACCTTGCATGTATGAGCAAAAGCCATAAACTAAAAAAAGAGAAAAGGGGGGGGGGAAGGAAGAGCGTAATTGCAATACGTTGCTATTACATGAATTCATCGCATGCATATTTGTGCCGTTTGACGTTTTCCTTTCCTTATAAAAAGTCTCGCATGTTTGAACAAACACAATAAGTGCAATGCCAATATACTTGCACTGCGAATTTAATCCCTTTATTTATTATGATCCTTTAGTAAGTATTAAGTTAAATTCAGAATAACAGGAGGGCAACTCCATTTAGGTTGGAGTTTGCAAGATAAAATAAGAATCGTGGTATTAATCAAGCTAATGGGAAGATGTACTGTATAATTCTCATAAGATTTTTAATGGAAGGCACGGAAACTTTTATGATCGGTGGCCCCTTCTCATGTTTCATTTTTTTTTCAAGAGGAAAAGAAGTAATAACTAAAAAAAAAAAAAAAAATTGTCCCTTTCTAGTTCTCTTCTTTATATTTATATTACTCGCCCCGATTTCTTCATCCAATTGATATGAATAGGGGACCAC
This sequence comes from Eucalyptus victrix, assembly GCA_016097545.1. NCBI lineage: Eukaryota > Viridiplantae > Streptophyta > Magnoliopsida > Myrtales > Myrtaceae > Eucalyptus > Eucalyptus victrix. Next base: position 10,898,762 of record CM027843.1, read on the forward strand.
AAGGAGGGTCTATTAGATGGACTTTCTTCGGGCTGAGTGGTTCCCTCCCTTTGATTAGACTGGTCCCCTCACTTTGAGGTTAGGGCAGCAAAAACTAGATAGGAAAGAAAGACTGTCACGGCCTAACCAAGAGAGACATTCTAGCTCCCCATGCGGTCTCAACTACGACCCTCTTGACTTTTTGTGGATTATATACATACATACATATGTATATATATATATATATATATATATATATATATATATATATATATATATATATATATATATATATATATATATATATATATATATATATATATATAGTCCCCTCACTTTGAGGTTAGGGCAGCAAAAACTAGATAGGAAAGAAAGGCTATCACGGCCTAACCAAGAGAGACATTCTAGCTCCCCATGCGGTCTCATCTATGACCCTCCTGACTTTTTGTGGATATATATATAGATCAACATCCTTTTCTATTGCATTGCACGCGTGGTTATTCCACCCCCAGCGTGAATGTATAGGTGTTAGGTGTTTCCAATGGTCAAACATGCATCATTCAATATTCAATATAGATAAAGACTATGCCATTTATGAAAACAACTTACCATAATCCCTTTGAGGTCAATAAGGGTCTTGTTTGCCTTCTTGTTGTTGGATAGGATGTTGTGAGTGAGCTGAGGCATGTAATGACCCCCTAGCTCTCACCTAAAATGTGAAAATCCTGCTTCATGTATTCGAGAAATCTCTCCAGCCAATTTGGCAAGAATTCATAGGATGTGTTTAGTTCAACATTTCCAAGGGGCTTTCAACCTCCAAAGTCCCTCGGGAAAATATTGGACCGTTTAGCAACAATTTTGAATTAACTATTAAGTAAAAGTCAACATTAAGATTGCTAAAAGCTCAAAACTGTTGAAAGCCCAATGCTAATAAGGAATAGATTTGAGTTTTCAGTATTTAGCCAAATGCTTAAATTTATTTTTTCTTCCAAAATTATCATCACCCATTTTTCAAATTTCTGATTTTACCCTTCTTATTATTATTTTTTTAAATGCCAAAAATAATGCTAAAAAAATCAAATATATATAAATGCTAAAAAAAGTAAATATATTTCGGTCTTTTTAAAAAAATTATTTATATATTTGATTTTTGTAGTAGTATTGTCAAAAATTATATTTAAAAAGTTGCATGCATCATTCTTTTCAATTTTAAACAAATAAAAAAATTCAAAAATTCTGATGATGGGTTTGGTCTTTTTTAAAAAAATTATATATATATATATATATATATATATATGTATTTGATTTTTTAGCATTATTTTCAAATTTATATTTAAAAATGTGCATACATTATTTTTTCAATTTTAAACAAATAAAATTAAAAAAATCAACAAAGGATTTTGTCTTTTTTAAAAAAATTATATATATGTATTTGATTTTTTTAGCATTATTGTCATATTTTATATTTAAAAATTTGCATACATTATTTTTTTTTCAATTTTAAACAAGTAAAAATTTAAAAATTCCGATGATGGGTTTGGTCTTTTTAAAAAAATTATATATGTATTTGATTTTTTTAGCATTATTTTCAAATTTATATTAAAAAAATTGCATACATTATTTTTTCAAATTAAAAAAATAAAAAATTTAAAAAATTCAAGGTCTTTTTTTTTTTAAAATTATATATATATATATATATATTATTTTTTTAGCATTATTGTCAAAATTTATATTTAAAAATTTGCATATATCATTTTTTTTTCAATTTTAAGCAAATAAAAATTTAAAAAAAATCCAATGAAGGGTTTGGTATTTTTTTTTTTTTTTTTTTTTTTTTAAAAAAGGGATAAGTGCAATAGAAGTCCTAAAACTTGTAAAAAGTGCAATCAAATCCTTTAACTTGTCAAATTGTTTCAATCGAATCATAAAGTTAATACCATCAACATTTTTATCGAAAAATGTTGACGTGGCGGACGTGACATTTAAAATGAATTTTTATTTCCATGTGGCTTTTTGAAATTTTTTATTTAAATTATATTTTAAAATTAGAAAAGAAAAGATAAAATTTATTTTAAAAAATAATTAAAAAAAATGGCTGGCACTTCCTTGGCCGCCGCTCATTGCCGGAGGAGCCGGCGACAAGGGTAGCTGGCCCTCACCTGGCCAGGGGAAGGCCCAAGTGAGGGCTAGTGACCCTTGCCCTGGCTTGGCAAGGATCGGCCACTCCCGCCCAGCATTTTGGCCCCTTCGACGATGGGCGGCGACGGGGAGGAGCTGCCATTTTATCTTCTTTTTTCTTTTAACAATTTTTAAAAATAAATTTTAGCTTTTTTTTTAGTTTTTAAATCTATTTAACAAATTGAATAAAAAATTTAAAAATCCATGTGGAAAATGAAAAATTATATAAAATGTCACGTCCACACCACATTAGCATTTTCCGTTAGTAAGTTTGACGGTGTTAATTTTAGGACTCGATTGAAATAATTTGATAAAATTTAGGACTTGATTGCACTTTTTACAAATTTGAGGACTTAATTGCATTTTCGTGACAAGTTTTAGGACTTCTATTGCACTTATCCCTAAATATATATATATATATATATATATATATATATATATATATATATATGCATTTGATTTTTTTAGTAGTATTGTCAAAATTTATATTTAAAAAGTTGCATATATTATTTTTTTCAATTTTAAACAAATAAATTTAAAAAAACTAATATTAATCATTCAAAGGGCTTTTCAAATATTTTTTCTACCAAGTGGCATTTCTTTCAAAATTGTTTCTCAAAGCATAGTTTACCAAACAGTCTTTGCATTTGTCTAAAGTCTTTTAGGCTAAACTACTTTACATTTTCTTAATGGGCTTTCATAATGCTGAACCAAACACACCTGTAAATGTCCGCGGCTGTTGTGTTGTCTCCGTTCTTGCTAATAGTCCACCGTTGTGTTGGAATAAGAAAAACCGACACCAGCTGGAGACCCTAGGAACAACGTGTTCGCAGCTGCCCTCGTAAAACAAACAATTACTCCGCTCTGTCAACCACGAGAAAAGCTGAAATGCTTTTGCAAAGAGTACACTGCGTTTTTTAAATACTTTACCATTATTCCATGCAAATTTATTTTTGTAAAGAGTCTTCCCGTCGCTATGGACTCGGAATGGTGCGAGTTCCTGCATTGCTTCATAGGTGTGGGAGGAGCAACCGGGACCTAAACAATCAGCACCGTAAATTTAACCATTTACTCACTAAAACGTACCGGAAAATATTCTTAAGATGATTTACAGTGCAATGACATACATACATAACCAAAGAATTGATATAGATGGCTCATCTGTGCTTGTATATGCATGTAGAAATAAGAGGACATTTAAATCCGTGACATTTCATATCACTGATAATCCTTCCAATACAGAATGACGGGAGCATCGAACAAGGGAGATTAGAATATGGCAAATCCTGATAATAACTTCTATTAGTATACCTAGACTGTACGCGGTACGTGAAAATATAAAACATATGTACCAATGTGACAGCTTGCAGTGTTTCCATGGTGATAAGTAGCCAACCACAACAAATAGAGACATGCTTAGCTTTCGTGACAAAGTAGGTACATCGAATGACCAAGTTTCATTTCAGTCTGAAATGACCGTGAAACTACGACGTTGACTATAAAACCCGTGATGAATTCTTAAGTAAAGAGAACCCTGTACTTGCATCGAAAGAGAAGAAAACTTTACATTGCTGTCTAAATCAGAAAAAGACGCTGGAGATCAAGCGAAATTGGGAAAACTAAAGCACACACTTCCGTTAAGCCATAAAAGAAGCGGCATCGACTCCTCGTTTCTCACTCCTTCAGCAAAATAATAATAAAATGCTCGATCGGCCGATTCATCTACAGTGACATATCCATCATAGTGATCGAATTTGACCAACAGTTGTCCAGGCAACCTTTTGATCCCGTCTTTCTCCCTCAGTCCTTCTTGAAGATAAATTCTAGAGTTGAGAACTCCATGGTGATTGCTTGCCTGAAAAAGGCTCGTACCAATCCTGACTTCTCCGACTTCGATATGTATAGAGAATCAAGAACATCTCCTAGCTTCCTTCCCTGGATTTGAACAAGGGATGACAGAATACATAAAGAGAAAAGAAGGAGAGAAGAGTGGGTTTTAGAGTTTCTCTCCATTCTCTTTGCTCTTAGCTTCCTTCCTCTTTGAGCCACAAGAGAGAGAGAGAGAGAGAGAGAGAGAGAGAGAGAGAGAGAGAGAGAGAGAGAGAGAGAGAGAGAGAGAGAGAGAGAGAGAGAGAGAGAGAGAGAGCTTAATTGAATTGGATTTGAATGAATTGTATATATAGAAGATCGGATGAAAGGGAAGATGGAAATTAAGTCTTGACATAGATTTGGCTAGGTCAAGCCTCAACTAGCTTCTGGCGAGGTTGTGGCTCGAGGCCGTCCAAGCTGTGAGGGCAGCCTCACTGGCCATGGGCAAGGCTCAACCTTGCCCAATCCCGCGAGGTCAAGTCTCCCCCAGGTTGCAAGGGTGGCCTAGCACTGGGCGACAAGGGTCAAGCCTTGTCAAATCTAGCGAGGTTGAGACTTGCCCAACCTCTGGCGAGGCTAGCTTGAGGCTGCCTGGGCCATGAAGGCATCTTCACGTTGGGTTGGTGAGGCTTGCCCTTGCTCGGCCCTCTCGAGCCCTAATAGACAAGACCTTGTGGCCTCTGGTGAGGTTGACTTTGACCTCGCTAACCATCGCCTTTGGCCGGTTGCTGGGTCCCACAATTGGTTGGAGGAAGGAGGAGAAGAAGGAAAAAGAAAAAAAAAAAGAAAGAAAATATACAAAATAAAAGATTCGAAAAAATATTAAATATTATTAAAAGATATCCAATCGGCATCGGCCATGTCACGTTAGACGATCAATGTCCATGTTAGTAAAATTTGGTCAAAATTAGCTAGAAAAACTAAATTAGCACAAAATCAAAATGTTTATGACTAAATTAGTACCAATAAAATATTTATAACTAAATTGGCATAAATACAAAAGTTTTTTTTTTGACACTTTTCGTAAAATTTTTTTGATGATGACAGTTGTCAAGTCAATAAAGAATACTTTACTTTTGCCTAGCATGCATGAGCAAAAGCCATGAACCAAAAAAAAAGAAGGAAAAAAGACAAAAAAAAAAAAGGAATATTATTTCAATTCATCGCGTGCATATTTGTGGCGTCTGACATTTTCCTTTCCTTATAAAAAGTCTCGCATGTTTGAATACACACAATAAGCGAAATGCCCCTAGACTCACACTACGAGTTTAGTCCCTTTATTTATTGTGATCCTTTAGTAATTATTAAGTCAAATTCAGAATAATGGGATGGCAACTCCATATAGGTTGGAGTTTGCGAGATAAAATAAGAATCGCGGTATTGATCAAGCTAACGGGAAGATGCAGCATATGATTCTCACAAGAATTTTAATGGAAGGCACATAAACTTTTATGATGGGTGACCGATCGTCTTTCTTTCTTTCTTTCTTTTTTCTTGAGAGGAAAAGAAGTGGAACTAAAAAAAAAATTGTCACTTTCTCGTTCTCTCTCCTTTTTATTTTATTTCTCAGTGTCCTTCTATGTTGCATTGCAGGCGTGGTTAGTCCACTCCCGGCGTGATTGCATAGGCGTTAGGTGTTTCCAATGGTCAAACACGCATCGTTCAATATTCAATATAGATAAAGACCATGGCATTTATGAAAACAACTTACTATAATCACTTTGAGGGGTTTTGTTTGCCTTCTTGTTGTTGGATAGGTTGTTGCGAGCGAGCTGAGGCACGTAATGACCCGCGTAGCTCTCGCCTAAAATGTAAAAATCCCGGTCCTTGTACTCGGGAAACCTCTCCAGCCAATTTAGCAGGAATACATAATTGTCTGCGGCTGTTTTTCTGTTCACCGCTCGAGCTATAGTCCGCCGTCGTGTTAGAATTAAAAAAAAAAAAAAAAAAACCGACGCCAGCCGGAGACTCTAGGAGGAGCACGTTCGCAGCTGGCCTCGCAAAACAAATAATTACTCCGCTCTGTCAGCTACAAGAAAAGGTGAAATACTTTTGCAAAGACTACACTATATTTTTTAGATACTTCACCATTATTCCATGCAAATTTATTTTGTAAATAGTCTTGCCGTCGCTGTGGACTCGGAATGGTCCGAGTTCCTACATTGCTCCATAGGCGAGGGAGGAACAACCGGGACCTAAAAAATCAGCAACGTAAACTTAACCATTTAGACACTTAAACGCACCGGAAAATATTCTTAAGATGATTTGCAGTATAATGGCACAAATATTTAACCAAAGAAATGATATAGATAGCTCATCAGTGCTTGTATATGCATGTAGGATTAAGAGGACATTTAAATCTGCGACATTTCATGTCACCGATAATCCTTCCAATGTTGGAATGAGAAGAGCATCGAACAAGGTAGATTAGAAAATGGCAAATCCATATAATACTTGTATTAGGATACTTTGACTGTAGGCGGTACGCGAAAATATGAAGGATATACACCAACGTGACAGCTTGCAGTGTTTCTGTTGACCAAATTCAGAGGATCCTCCTATCTTGGTAGGAGAATATTATAGGATATTCTCCTGATTTGGTGTTCTTTTCTTGTTCAATTGTTACCTTGTACATTCCTTGTAATTCAGCAAATAATTATGAACATCTATCAATAAAAAGACAATCCCTCTCTCAAAGAATGGGTTCAAGCCTAACCTGTTATTGTTTGTTTTGGCCAATTTTCTAGTTACCTTGTTGTTGTGTTGTCATCGTGGAAGAACAAGATGCCGGCAAGAAATTGCCGACTACAACTCCTTCAACCAAAGGCCTTCTGTAAGAATCTCACGGCCAAAGTCTCGTCAACACGCTTCTGAACGAAAGGAATTTCCTTCCTTGGTCATGAGCTGTAACCATAGCTCTCGGCGGTTGTTCGAAACCTGGCCACATCATTGGTAAAATCAAAGCTTCTCCAGAAGATGATCCTCGAGCTTTCTTTCTTCTTTTGACTTGTTGAATATGGACAAGAGTTGCACACCAACGTTGACTTTTCTTTTCCAGCAACATGCGCCTTCTAAGAGTTTGAACGCCTAGTGATTTTGTGCCGTGAGTTTATGTTCAAATTAGTTATTTATTTATAAATATTTTGATTTTTGGTTAAATTTAGGTATGAAAAACACTCGGCGTGTGAGCGATTATAAACTCGATTCTACGATTATAGTGAATTATTTGCTACTAGCTCTCTTTGTAAACGTAGGTACCAATAATTGGACCGAACCACGCAAATTTCTGGTGTCCCTATTATTTTTCATTTATTTCACTGACGTTGACATAAATTGCAAGATCTTGTCGTTTTCGCGTATTATATTCCAATAGTTTTGTTGTTGGGGTTTGGGGATTCCTGAAGCTGGGGAATTGACCAAAGAAGAAGAAGAGCAAAGCAGAGAGGGGGAGGCCAAAGACAAGGAAGAGACGGTGAAAAGAGCCATCACTTTGCTTGGGTCACGCCCTTTCCCAGACAAATTCACTGATGCCCATGGCCTCGTCCATAATCAGCAGTAGAATGGGAATGCCGCAAGTCTTATTCTTGAGATGAAGAAGATGAACCAAAAAATGAAATAGAAAGAAAGATGCTCTTGGACGAAAATGCCCCCAAGCATGACTTGAAAAGTGATATATGAGAAACACATGAGTTGGGGCCCTAATTTAATATTAAACTAATCACTTTAAATTATTATTTGGGACAATGTCTATTTTAGGCCTAAAAAAAAGTTTCACTTTAAGTCTCTATTTGAAATTTTTCTATAATTTACTCACTAGGTTTAAACATTTTAAACTAGCTAATGAAATAGCTTTTTTAAGTTTTTTTTTTTTTAAAATGCTTTTTTAAGTTAAAAAGTGACTAAACATGCAGAGGAACTTTTAATATGTATCTTTCTAGAAAGGGGGAAAGAGATCATGAAGAGAAGTTTTCGATGAAATGAAAAACTAGTATTTACATGCAGCCATGTGAGATTGCGTGCTCGTTAGCAAATGTGGATTTCTTCTTCGTAGAATCTTATTTCCGCCAATCAACGCGCGTCGTTCTGGAGCTTCAAATCCACGTACGCGATTTCAGACATGTTCCCTGTCACGTAGCCATCGGTCCATCCTTTGGTTTTGACGATTCAAGCCCTCTTCGGTTCTTTGAACCCATAAGTAGTCTCCCTCACCAGCTGGTCTCGACGCTCCATTAAAGAACCAGAGCGCGTACCGGTGGCGAAGCATTGAACTGTGGTCCCTTCTTCTCATTCCCCACTTGCGCCATAAGTAGTCTCCCTCACCAGCTGGTCTCGACGCTCCATTAAAGAAGCAGAGCGCGTTCCGGTCGCGAAGCATTGAACTGTCGTCCCTTCTTCTCTCTCTCTCTCTCTCTCTCTCTCTCTCTCTCTCTCTCTCTCTCTCATTCGTACGCCTTCGCCTGCGGGGAAAAGTTTCGAGCTTTTTCGCGGTCTCTCGCTCGATCCTGGATTGTCCTCATGGAAATCGAAGAAATCGGGGGACTCGTTCCATCTTCTTCCGCGTCGGTTCATAGGTGGAAAGTATGACGTGTTCGTGAGCTTCAGGGGCGGGGACATAAGGAAGAATTTCGCGGCCCACCTCTTCCGCGCGCTGAAGCAGGCGGGGATCTACTACTTCAGTGACAATGAAAAAGAGGAGACAGGGATTCTCATTGAGGGCAAGCTGCTCGACGCGATTCGCCATTCGAGGGTTTCTCTCGTCGTGTTCACTGCCAACTACGCCGACTCTCGGTGGTGCTTGAACGAGCTGGTGGAGATCTTGGAGTGCAACGGGAGGTTCAGAGATCATCAGGGTCATGTGGTTCTGCCCATTTTCTACGATGTCGAGCCACGTGACGTTCGAAAACAGAGCGGGCAATTCGGGGATGGTTTTGAAAGGTGTTTAGCCACCCACACGGACGATTTGCTGGTGCAGAAGTGGAGGGATTCGCTTAAAGAAGCTGGGAATTTGTTAGGATGGCATTTGAATAATGATGCTAATGGGTAATGCACTATCTTCCCCAAGAAAATTATGTTTTCGTTAGTTGTATTTAGGGGTGGCAAATGGGTGGGTCGGGTTGAAAATGGGTCGACCCATATTTGACCAATTTAACTCATTTTAACCCATATTCTTGTAATGTAAATCTAATGACCCATATCCGACCCGACCCATATTGCTAAAACCTACTTATTTTTGTTAAAATATTTTTATGCAATACAAAATTTTTAACAATTTTTATGCAATACAAATTTAATGGAAAATTTTTATAATTCTTTTTAAAATATTTTTTAAAAAATCGAATTTTTAATTTTTTTAAATATATATTTTTAATTATTTTTATTTTTTAAAAATATAATTTTTATTTTTTAAAATATCATTTTTAATTTTAATAATAATTTTCTCTTTTTCTCTTTTCTCTTTTTTTTTTTCTTCTTCTTTGGCCGGTCGCTGGCCATGATGACGGTCGGCGATCGGCCACAAGTGAGATCGAGCTCGCCGGCATCGGGCGAGGCTTGATCTTGCCGATCCGGCGAGGCCAAGGCCCTGCCCGACACCGATCTGGAGAGGTCGAGGCCCTGCCCAATGCCGGCGAGCTCAAGCCTCGCCAGTTGTCGGGCAAGGCTCGATCTCGCCGATCTGACGAGGCTGAGGTCCCACCTGACGCCGACAAGCTTGAGCCTCGCCAGTCATCGGCAAGGCCGAGAGATCTGGCGAGGCTCAGTCTTCGACAAGGCCGAGAGATCCGGCGAGGCTCAGTCGTCAACAACCTTCGAGGGAGTGGCGGAGGCGGGCGGTGGAGGGGACTTGGAGGTGAGCCACAGCGGTGAGTGGCGGAGGTGAGCGGCAAAGGTGAAGGTCGAAGGGCTGTCCATGTTTTTTAGGTTTTAAAAATGGGTCGAAAATAGGTCAGAACGTGTGACCCATTTTCGACCCATATAAAACTGAACTTAAAATGGGTCGAGTGTGGGTTATGGCCCATTACAACTTCATAACCCACATTTGACCCATTTGTGAAAAATATGGGTGCAAAATGGGTCCATGACCCATTTTGCCACCTCTAATTGTATTCCCAGTTGCACTTGATCGATAAATTCACTCACCGCAAAAGCTCATATTGGTGCTTGATTTGAACTCTACTGTTGATTGAATTTAGTTAATGTGTTTCTTGCTTATATGCTGATTGTCTCTTCAGGCTGTAGTTAGTCATATTTGAATTTGTTCTTCCCATACAACTGCAGGGATCAAGCGTATTTCATCGAGCAAATTGTAGGACGTCTCTTAAAGATTATTCCCAGAACAAGCTCCCCCGATGCTATTGGGGTAGATTCCTTTGTAGATGATGTGATATCGTTGCTGAAGATTGGGTCAGAGGATGATGTCCGTGTGGTCGGACTATGGGGAATGAAAGGAATTGGTAAGACAACGGTGGCCCAAGCCGTCTGCCATCGCGTTTCTAGGGAATTTGACGGGGTTAGCTTTCTTGAAAATGTTGGAGTTGCAAACCAAGATACGCTTTTACTTCTTCAGAAGAGACTTCTCCACGATGTTCTGAAGGGACAAGATCTAGAAATTTATGATCTTAACAGCAACATCAACGAGATAAAAGCTAAGCTCTGGCGGCAAAGGATCCTTCTAATTCTTGATAACATCACTGAGAAGCACCAAATTGAGTATTTTGGCGCTGGAGATCGAGGATGGTTCAAATATGGGAGTAGAATCTTGATAACTACAAGAGAAGAATGGCTTCTGAAAGATCTCAAAGTGGATGATAACTACATGCTCCCTGGACTGGGTTCTGAAGAATCGCTCCAACTCATGAGTCACCACGCCTTTGGCAAGGACCAACCTAAAGAAGGGTATGAGGAGTTGTTCAAGAGTCTTGTCCACTATGCAGGTGGTCTGCCAGTGTTTCTTAAGAGATTTGGTTCCTTTCTTTCTAGTAGGAAAAATCAGTGGCATGAGATATTGGAGAAGTTGGTAAGGGATCCTCATCTTTATTCAATTGGATTACCTTTAGATCCATTCTCCTCTCTTCGTCAGTCTGTAGGGCCATTCGGAGGCCATGGTGGAGATTCTTTTGATGATCAAACATACGATGGTATAAGAAATATAGCAGTTGTCTTTGGAATAGTGATCAACTCCATTACTATTGACTATGTTCAGAATGGGTGTTTTGTGCGCTCGCCAAGACATGGTGGATCTTTGGGAGACCAAACATATGATGTGAGTCCATCATTACGGTTCGCTTTGTTAATTTGCAATATTTACGTCTAATTATGTTATTCTCTAAGAAATTGTCAATTACCGTTCGTTTGTGGAATGGGGGTTGAGAAAAAGTGGTGTCACAAACTCATAAAAGACGGACTTGCCTGATAAATTTCAACTAGGTACTTCTTCGATGCTTGATCGTCTCTCAATATGTTGATTGCTTTGTTGTATCTTGCTAAGATTATTATTATTATTTTTAGGGCGCCAAAAGGAAAAAAAATTACACTAGCATCATCTGCCTACTCTGATGTTACAATTAATCAGAGATTACTCCAATGCTTGTCATTGTCAATATAGAGCATCAAGAATGCCATTTAGTTATGGAGCAAAGCATTGGGAATCTAGATGGAGTTCAATTGTTATGGCACAAGACTAGTGAACAAGGCAAACTGTGCTACAAAATAAGAGAAAAAAAATCCAGTCGTCCCAATAATTAGATATCTTTTGTTTTGGGAAAAGTTAACCTAAATAATGCATCCGGAGAGCATAGAATTTTCCCCCCTTCAAAGGTGATCGATACTCACTTTGCTCTTCTGCAATTGTTACAGGTACATTTAGATTATCCAACTGAATACTTGACTTCGGTGTCAGGCTACACTAGAGAAGATTCTTGTCATGTCATCAACTCTCTTACCTTCCACAGCAATAAGAGGCCACATGGGCCAATTGGCGAGGAGAAAGGGAGGTTTTTCAGTTTTCCACAAGTTAATGGAAAGATCATTGGTTTTCATGGAAGGTGTGGCTCTTTTCTGGATTCCATTGGAGCTCACTTTGGCCCCGTCTCTCATCCATATCCCTTCGAAGTGGTAGGGCCATTTGGAAATGGGAAAAACCGCTGGGATGACGGCAAGCATGCAGATGTCAGACAAATTGTTGTAGTCTCTGGTTCTGCAATTGAACATGTTAGTTTTACCTATGAGGAGGGTCCTCCTTTCAGACACGGTACAACTCATGGTGGCAAAAGAAATACGGTACACTACTCTAGTAGGAACTCGATGTTTGATAAACATTACCCCTTATTTTCAATGATTCTTATCTTGCCATTGCTGAGGATGGCATCTGGGTGAAAGTGATAGACTGTTAACTTTGGAACTTAGGTATGACACCATCAACAGGAGGCAAGTTTCTATTGGAAGAAGATTTGTTAAAACAATTCGTCATAAAATTGAACAGTTTTTTTAAATTTTTTTATTTTAAAACAGTCGATAAGGGATATCTATGGACCTTCTGCATATAGATTTTGCTTGGTAGGATAACATCTAGTTATTCTCTCTAGGCACGGTTGTTCGAAAGATGAGTTTTTTTTTCCTGACAAAGAGCACTGAAGAGATAATGTTTGCAATAATGGTGCATTTGTTTCATGGAAAATCAATGAATTGAAAAATATTTTTCCCAAAATAATTATTTGTATCACATAAAAACATTAGTTAATATGTATCACCCACAAGAATTTATTCCTAACATTTTCTTTAATGATGAAAATTCATTTGTTAATTCATTTTTGTAAGTGATACACTCAACCGATTCTAGGAAAGTGTTTTCCAAATCCTTATTTTTCAGCAAAATAAATGCACCCTAGTTCTTGTCTTCCTTATTACATCTATTATAGTTAACATGATATTGAAGTAGGCAAGATAATCTACTATTTTCTGGATCAGAAATTATCATCTCGATCATCAAGAGCATCAAACACTAGTCGTTGTCATCTACCATGCTTTTGCTTCTCAACTTGTTGCTTTGACATTTCTTTACCGTTCATGTGTTTGGTACAGATAAATCTGGACTGGCTAACTGAAGTTCTTATTTCGGTTTCGGGATATATTGTGAATGATTTTGGTTCTACTGTCATCCATTCACTCACATTCCAAAGCAATAAAAGGACATATGGACCATTCGGCACTGAAACCGGAAGGAAGTTTTCATTTCCAGCAACTGGTGGAAAGATTATTGGATTCTATGGGAGTTCTCGTTCCCATCTTGAATCTCTAGGAGCATATTTGGAACCAATCTCTCATCTATACCCGATCAAGTGTGTTGGACCATTGGGGGGCCAAGGTGGACACTCTTGGGATGATGGAAAATTCAATGGAGTAAAGAAAATAAAGATGATGTTAGAAGATGATGTCAACTGCATCTCGTTTGAGTATGATGATAATGGTGAATCTATTTGGTCCTCTGCACACGGTAACGAAAATGGAAGTATTCATACGGTCAGTTCATTGAATATTCTCCATTCATACTACCTTTGATCCACTCTAGCTCTCTCTCTCTCTCTCTCTCTCTCTCTCTCTCTCTCTCTCTGAATCTATTTGGTCCTCTGCACATGGTAATGAAAACGGAAGTTGAATATTCTCCATTCATACTACCTTTGATCCTCTCTCTCTCCCTCCCATTTTTGTGCAACTACTATATCAAGTTTTAGTTTTTCAAAAATTACTTGAAAATTTTTATCAAAGTAAGTTATGAATGATTGTCACCCGCATACACCATGCACACTGATCATGTATGGGGTGTGGAAAGCATCCTAGAGGGAAATCAAAGCTGTTCAAATGTAATGAAAAATTGAAGTTGTCTTTTTGATTATATAAATTTCTTTCTGTCTTTCTTTTTGGATAAGTGTATCAAAATATTAAAACTTATTGCTAAATGCAATCGACTTATAAAGTTTTTAAAAAGTGCAGTCAAGTCTAACTTTTATTAAATTGGTGTAATTTCAATAGTTTCGTCCAATTAGGCTATGGCCAAATGCTGACCCTTTTTTTTTTTTTATTACTTTCTTAAGACATGGGGCACCCACAAAGTATCATATTAGAAAGAAACTTGAAAATTTTTAAAAATAAAAAAATAAAAATAATATAAAAAATGAAAAAAGAAAAACAAAAAGAAAAGGATCAGAGATTCCTTTGGAACTATCTGTTTATCAAATTCACAGTCAGCCAAAAGCAATCGCACTTTGAAGGACAAAGCTGAAAATTACCCAATTTATAATCGAAAAACATATAAATATCCATTGAAATAACCTAAGAATAAAAATGGCTGTTAATAGGAAACGATCCAATGAATTTGTTGCCATAAAATACTGAACACTTCCCATAGTTATGATAGAGACAAGCAAAAGACAACATGATCCCTAGGACAATGCAAAAGATCTGCCAAGTTTCAATAGAAAAACACGCAAAAAATTTCATAATACTGGAATTTGGTTTCCGAGCTCGACGAGGTTCAAGCAGCCATGGCCAAACTCGACGTAGCTCAAGTCGTCATGGCTGTGAGCTCGAAGAAGCTCAAGCGGTCATGGCTGAGCTATTTGAAGCTCAATTGGCCCTGGGCATGAGTTTGAAGAAGCCTAGAAGCTGGAGCTGCCACGGCTGAATTCAATGAAACTTGGGCAGCTTAAAGAAGCTCGAGTGGCCAGGGCCAAGCTCGATGAAGATCGAAAGGCCAGGGTCACAAGCTCGAATTTCAGAACTTGATTGCAGTAGCTCAATAAGTTTTAGAATTTTATTGTATATTTTAAAAACTTTAGGACCCAATTATATTTCTTAACAAGTTTTAGAACTTCTAATATAGTCGTCCCTTTTATTTTATAAATTACAAGAAGGTCAATAATATGATTTATGCAAGATGGATTCCATGAGAGCAACCCGGTACCATAAGCTTTTGGTCAATTAATATGCTTTATGCAGGATGGATTCCATGTGAATAACCTGGTATGATAAGTTTTTTTCTTTTATGCTAAATGAAGCAAATCAGCAAAGGGCGCCAGTGAACCCTAATGATCTATCATCTTATTGTTGACCCTAGAAGTTTGATGTACGAATATTAGTCTTTAGAAATTCTCGGTTCTAGGTTGCACGTGGATCCAGTGTTTTCTTAGGCCACTATAATCTATCTATCATCTTTGATATGGATCAATATAATAGTTAAATGCAATAAGTACTTTTCAATTCTGCAGGTTAACTTGAATTACCCTCATGAGTTCTTGACCTCGGTATCAGGATATATCAGACATGACTGTTCTGTTATTCAATCACTCACGTTCGAAAGCAATAAAAGAAGGCTTGGACCCTTTGGTAAGGAAGAAGGGAACTTCTTTCGCTATGCATTGACATGCAACAAGATAATTGGCTTTCACGGAAGGTCTGGTATCCAGCTTGATGCGCTAGGAATCTACTTTGAACCAATTTCTGATCTTCGTCTCTTGAAATCCATTGGGCCATTTGGAGGACAAGGTGGCAGTCCATGGGACGATGGAGATAGCACGGGTGTGAGAAAAATAATGGTAAAAGGTGGATTAGTTATTGACTCCATTACTATTGAGTACGACAAGAACGGGTCTGTGGTTCAGGGCCCTAGACATGGTGGAGATGGGGGACATCTAACACTCGAGGTATGGCCCTTTAGACGTTTGCTTAATCTTATGAACGTGCAGCTTATGGGTTGTTGCTAAGGTTTTAGTTTTAAGTGGTCTAGAGGTCACGTTTATGCAGATGAACAAAGTATTCTAAACAGAGCGTGGAGGTAAAAGTAAGATGATGAAACAATCTGGATTTTGAGTTTGACAAATGATCTCGAATGAGAAAGTCATTGTTGGGGCATGATGTTATATTATTATTGAACAGGGACTTCTCTTTGGTTTTCCAACCATCCTCGGTTCCATTTACGATGAAAGCACTCAATACATTCAGAAAAGTACCGCCTCCGAAAAAGGGGGAGAAAAGAATATCGAAAGCTATTTTTATTTTATGACTTTTAAGTCTGAGAACAATTTTCCCAAATTTTAGTAGCTGTTCTCAAAGAGTTGCCAAAGCATTTTTTAAGCAATTGCCTAATTGCGGCGGACCAAAATAGGTTTACGCTCTAGATGCAGTGGAATTATTTAGTTAGCTATTGCATTGTTTGTTTAAATAGATACAACTTATCAACCGGAGTTTTCTGTTTTTACCGATTTTCAAGATTCTGTGGTTGGGGGTTGGGATTAATTATGCTTGTCTTTCTAATTTTGCAGATTAAACTTAATTATCCTGGAGAGTACTTGACATCATTTTCTGGTCACTTCGAATCTTTTTGCGGGCATATTGTTGTTCGCTCCCTCACATTTCAGAGCAATGAAAGAACTTATGGGCCATTTGGTCAGGAGATCGGGAACTACTTTTATTTTCCATCAATCGGTAAAAAGATCGTCGGGTTTCATGGGTGGTCTGGATTATGGCTTGATTCACTTGGAGCACATTTTGAGCCTTGACATGCTAAGCTCCACCTTTATGTGCGCCATACGGTTAATGTTGAGTTCACCCGTATACATAATATAGAATTGGGAAATCAAGGCCATTCAAATGTACTAAACCATTGAAGTTGTCTTTTTTATTATTTAAATTTCCTCCCTTAATTTTTCTTATGTAAATGCATTAGTAATTCTAAAACTTGTTGCAAAGTGCAATCTAGTTCTAGAGTCTTTAAAATGTGCAATCAAGTCTAAATTTTATCAAATTAGTACGATCAAGTCTCAAATCATGTGATAGGAATAAATCTCATGATATTTTATATATGTAGTAAAATATATGTTGTACAATAATGTGATAGGGAGAAATCTTTTATTTTCTCTCAAGAAAACTTTAAGAGAAAAAAATATTCTATAAATATTAAATCATAAGTATGATATATATAGAGTAATAAGTCGTAAAAGGAAGCTTCATGAGAATGAGAAAATAATTATGCTTGAGCCTTGTCAACATAAGTAAAATTGACTTATTAGGCACGACATTTTATGTGTTAGAAAGAAAATAAATACGAATTAGGCACACCATTTATGTGGTAAAAAAATATATTTAAGTTAGAGGAAAATTGATTTTGGGATTGTAATGGAATTTGTACAAAGCAAAACCGACGCTATGTGAAACGATATGTCAAGTATAGGAAAAAGAATCAATTATAGTACAATTGATTATACTATACACATTATGTTATGTGAGAAAATTTATTTATCAGCATGAATCAATATTATAACACAAAATTACTTTGGTTCAAGCATATACAAGATGTAGTAAAATACAATGTTAGAGTTAATTTTACTTGAGTAAAGAGTGATGATTGCTCATAAATGACAGGATAGTGGTGTCAAATTAAAAAGAAAAATAGGACATGTTAAATTCATGTTAGTAAAATAGGACATATAGGATATTTGATAAGTATAATGAATTTATAAATGAGACAATTGAATCTACAACATTTGATCATATTATAAATGATACATATTGATTTTGCATATTATATTTTTCGCTTGTTTAAATTTCATGGTTCGTAATTTTCCTCACTAAAAGTTATTTAATCATTATATAACATTTTGTAATATTTCTTCACAAGACGCAAATTTCCCTTTTATCTTGTAAGTTCTATAAGTCCTGTGATTTATTAAAATTCCATAAAAAATAGCAAATTGCCTAAGTGTATGGTATGCTTCTTTTTCTATTTTTAGTACATTATCTGATGGATCGTAAGTTTCCATTAGCCTATGTAATTGCTATCTCGTAAATTATCTTGAGAGGCCGTAAAATCTCTAGTCCCGTGATTCGTAATAGTCCACCAAAATCATAACATATGCCCAAGTCAATAGCAAGCTTCATTTGTGTTAATAATAATAAAATATTTGATCGATCGTGACTTGCACTCTGTAAAGACGTGCGTGAATAGTCTTCTTCACCAATCATGACTTTTCTTAATCGAAAACAAGTTTGATATCAAATAGGTTTTACAAAAAGACCGGACAGACCACTTTTTCCTCTCTCTTTTTTTCTTTTCAACAATGACGATCTAATTTTGTTTCTGCCTCTCATGTCTTCGCTTTCCAGAGAAAAAAAAAAAAACGCGAGCAGAAGTTCTCAGTGAAATAAAAAATATTAATATTTGAATGCAGCCATGGACAACGATTTCACTTGCGTCTCCACAGATTAACTGTTTCGAAGCATCTTCTTCTACCAACGCATGTGCTATGAAGCTTCAAATCCACGTCTGCGTCTTCAGCCATGTCTCTGCCACGTGAAACAAAGCTCTTTTAGCTTGACTTGACGAATTCAAACCAAATTGTCCTCAAGCGCGCAAGTAGCTTCTTCAGTTCTTGGAACCAAACCAACTCCACTCCGCAACTTGTCTGAACATTCACTTGAATAAGCAGTCTGTCCTGATGGCGGAGCTTTCATTCATCCCCTTTTCTCATTCGCAACTTGCGTCTCCTGTTTACAAATACACCTTACCGGCGGAAGAGTTGTGACCCTTTTTGCAGTCTCTCACTCAATCATGTATTGTGCTGATGGGAAGCGAAGAGATCAAGCGACGCATTTCATCTTCTGCTTCAATCCACCAATGGAAGTACGATGTATTCGTGAACTTCAAAGGCAAGGACATAAGGAAAACCTTCGCAGCCCACCTTTTCCATGTGCTGAAGCAGGCGGGATCCACTATTTCAAGGACAATGACAAAGCAGAGACTGGAATTTTCATCGAGCCCAAGCTGCTCAATGCGATTCACCATTCCAGGGTCTCTCTTGTCATGTTTACTGTTGGAGAAAACTTCCTTATTTGTTTCAAAGTTGACAAAACTTTTCCATTAATTTAGTCTGAAGACTTGCAGACTCTATCGTCAAAGTCTGAAGACCTGCAGACTCAAGATTTAAAGTCTGCCCCCACTGATAGTTTCTAGACCAACAAAGAAAAGTTTTATCCGTTGAAGAAGACTTATCCAGATGCGAGTATATCTTTAAGGATTTGATTCGTACGGTTGAAGAAGATCTCACGGCTGGAGATAGCATCACGTGATCAGTTATTCGTATTAAAATCAATTCGAGTAATTAGATCTGTTGATTGGTGAAGTAAACTTGGAAGGTTCTACTTATAGAAACATAGATCCGATTGTATGGGCGAGCAGGATTGGTGGGCTATCATCACATTCCTTAAATAACTCGGGATCTCCCTAATTGATTCTGTTCAACGGGTAGATTAGAAAAACTCCTTTGGAATGTGCCAATGGTTGTGAAGGCATTGAGGAGTATATAAGGAAAATGCTTAAGTTATTCGAGTGTGTGCATGATAGAGAAATTCTAAAGTCTGAAGTTCTTAGTTCTTTGTTGTTTCAATTGTCGAACTTAAGTTGTACTCAAAAGAGAGATTAAATACTTGTGAGACCTTGAGGAAGTGTAACAGAGTCTCTACACTGTGGAATCAAAGACTATAAAATCTCTTTTGGTTCTTAGTGGAATCCAGCCAGTGGGCTGTCAGTATGAGAGAGTGGATGTAGGCTTGGTCTAAGCCAAACCACTATAAACCTTGTGTTTTGATTTTATTTCCCTAATCTCTTTACTTTAATTCGTAGCTTTATATAATTGTTATAGTCTTTTATACCTTCAGTCTATTATTCTCATAAGTTAATTTATTCTGTTAAGTTTCGCAAAAGCTTCTTTGATCACCTATTCTCCCCCCCCCCCATCTCTAGGTTCTCTCACTAGCGTTATCAATTGGTATCAGAGCCTGTGTACTCATTTAATTGAAGTGTTTTTACTTCTGAGTTAAAGATCTATAGCTAATATGTTGGCTCTAGGCTTGGTTAAAAGTCAAAGCAACACCAGACCACTTTACTTCGATGGAAAAAAAAAGATGAATACATTTCTAAGATCAAAAGATCCTTTGGAATGGGATGTGGTAGAAAAATGAATCATTTCTAAAGCTGCATCGGTTTCAGAAAGAGGAAAAGAAATTGCAGACGTTAGCGAGATGACTCAAGAAGAAATAACCAAGAAACAAACTCTTGATGCTAAAACAATTTACTCATTATATTGTGTGTTATTTCCTACTGAATATAACAAAATATTTTCTTGTGAAACAGCCAAAGAAGTTTGGGATAGGCTGCACATTACCTACGAAGGAACTGATTGAGTGAAAGAAACAAGGATCAATATTCTACCGGAACAATATGAAGCCTTCAAGATGAAGTCGGGAGAATCTATCACTGATATGTTTAGTCGCTTTACTGAAATTGTAAATGGTCTAGAGTATTAGGGATAGCTAATCTCAAGACCCATGAAAGTTAACAAATTGCTATATGTGTCACGCCCCGAACCCCGAGCGCGTGCCCATCCCTATCTAGTCAATAATAATTTGCGACTTCCCAGGACGAGTCGCCGACCCTTTCTTTTTTATTGCACATGCGGAAGCGAAAAGAAATCCCCTAACAGTAATCATCTTGGGATAGAAAAGCAGGACAATAGATTCACAAACAAACATGCTTTTATATATACACTGAGTCATGTACACAGGTCTATGGCCAAAAGACTACAAAAGACTGGCCTTCCAAAAAGAAGCGGTCCTAACTGACCTACGCTTCCGATCACCTCCTCTCAGCTCCAAGTCCTCCACTCGACGACCCTGAAAATGTTGTCCCACAACAGGGTGAGATATCATCTCGGTGAGTCTAAGCACTAGACCCCAATTAAGAGGGAAATATGCTAAGAAGTGTCCTAATCACACAAGTACACAATCAAGGAGACTTACCTCGTCTCAAATCCAACCTGCAGGTCAGTACAATTTATCTCACAAACAACGTGAGAGCATGAGCAACAAATAAGCTCCAATAACTGAAACGCCACACTCAATTAATCATGCGTTCCTAGTTTTGATCTCGGCATATAGCACGGCCTACTCTCAGTTCGGCGGTCTTTTGGCATTGCCAGGCTTCGTCTCACCCCATTGAGCACGGCACGTCTTTTTATTAGATGGCTTTCCCGAAGGAGCATAGGGTCCAGAATCAACTGCGACCGGCTTCCCGTTGTCCAGGGAGTATCCCAAATAAGGATAACGTCCAGCTCAACAACCCAGGACGATTTCTCTTAACCATCACACGATCACTCAAATATGGCCCAGGGCACCGTGCATTGCGCTCAAATGCTTCAATTAAAATGGTGAGCCTGGCCTTTTTCTTCGTATTAGAAATTCACATGAAATTACTCGTGTGTGGGTACACGGTCAACTTGATCAAGAAAAATTGATATTCATCCTTTTTGAAATCCCACTATTTCATATAGTACTAAAAACCATTTTCGGTGTCAAAACCCGACACCTGGAATTTTCTGAATAAATATTGGAAATTCACAATTTTTGGAATTAAATACCAAAAATAAAATCAGCACTCAATTTGCATAATTTAACACTCAATTGCAAAAATTAACCACACCATTGCAATCGCACGAAATTCCACCGACTATCCCGCCTAATTTCCGGAAAAATAATTAATAATTAAATAATTACTGAAGTTAATTAAATAAATCAATGTAAATTCTACAAATAATAACCTAGGCCAAAATCATTAAATTAATAACCAATACGGACTCGGAGAAATTCCCGAACCCTTCTAGATAAATAGTACAATTTATTTAGGCCTTAACTAAACCATGCTGACCACCTAACATGCTCAATTAAATAATTCAATTTCTAATTTAATCTAACTAACCACCTAATTCCTAATAAAATAAATCTAACACCCCTTAAACGTTATTAGCCTACTAAGCAGAGTTTAGAGTATAAACTCACCGGTTAATTGCAGAAACCGGTTCACCGCGACGATGACGCGACGGCGGCCGAAACCTTAATTTTCGGCGGTGTCGGCAAACTTGGGTCGGGCCTAAACTTGGCCCAACAAATCTCAGCCCAAATCTGAGATTTGTTTTCAACTTGGGCTGGGCTTCAAAGTTGGACTGGACTGCTGGACTTTTAGGCTTAAAGGAGCTGCTGGGCCTTGCTGGACTAAGCTTCAAATGAGTTGAATTTGCTGGACTGACTTAATGGACTGAGATGGGCTGGCTCTTTGGGCCGAAATGCTGCAATTTACGCGGGCCTGGAGACTGCTGGATTGGGCCAGTTCTGGCCTGACTTGCGTTGAAGAAGCTGTTGGGCTGATACGGGCTGAAGAAATGAAGCTGGGCTTCGTGCGTTGCTGTAGATTCACGAGCGGGCTTCGCTGGCAGCTGGATGCCGGAACAACCGAAACAAAAACGGAGCTGAGAAATTCGATGGCGTCGAGCTGGCCAAAAAAAAAAATGAAATCGCTGAAGGTGATGGCCGACGTGTGGACTGTGGGTGGACGACAAGAGCTGGTGGAGAAGGGGTGCACGAACTGGCGGGAGCTGGGCCGAAAACACACACTGGGAGTTGCTAGAAACGTGGAGGCGTGCGTGGGGTTGAACGGTGGTCTTCTACGCTCATTTGTTGACCGAAGGGGAACAAACCGAAGTGGAGAGAGCTGATTGGTCTTCGGAGAAGATGCCGCAGACACGCAGCTTCGTTGGCGTGAATGAAGTCAACAAGGTGGAATCGCTTGAATGTTGACCAAGAGCTGCTGGTTGAGGGACAAGTGGCGAGGATGAGGGGAATTCGGTGGATGGGCAGGCGTTTTCGGTGGGGGTGTCGTTGTAGAGAAGAAGACCGAAATGCAGAAGCTGAACAATGAAAATGAAAGTGAAGTAGCACACGGACGAGAAGAGATCGACGCTGTGGTGTGTGTGCGGCTGTGAGCGTCCGAAGGAGGGGGATGAATCGTGAGGTAGAAGCCAGCCAAAAAGGGAAGATTAGTCAACAACCTTAGCCACTCCATTAATTGGATGTTCCCCTATTACTTTCCAATCAAATATCCACCAAAATAATCCAATTTAAGTGCAAAATTCCATCCCCAATTATTGATCCGAATTTCACTAATTTTTGGGATAAATTTCTTCACTCAATTTCCCAAATTGAGGTCCAATCTCAATGAAGAAAAATCCCGAACGATTTTCTATAAATTCCTGACACTCATAGGCTTGGCTTGAAAGTCCAAACTCGATTAAATTCAGTCCAAATGAATTTCTGTTAATTTTCCGCGACGTTCGTAACGCTTTTCCGCAAAAATCCCGGAATCTCTGAAAATTTCTCGGAGGATGAGTCGACGTTCCTAAAATAGCTTGTGACACATCAGAACTTTCAATTTCTGAAATCGGATTCAAATTCGCGGTTATTTTCAATCCGATGCGCTTTTAGCGTGACCTAGTTTACTGAGTAACTTTTAAGAATTTTTGGTGCAATTGACGTGTGATCGATTTATCTCGAGTCACAAAGTATATCTTCGACATATTAGTGACTCTCAGTTGTCGTGAAAATCTCGAGGTTTCAATTACGGACACCGGGTACCAAAACGACAGAAAATCAATTTAATGCCAATCAATGAGAATTTTTCAATCAAGTGGAATCACCCACAATTTGATCACATATCTCAGTCGAATCGACATGTCTCTGATTTCTGATCGATCTTTGATGGTGCCGTAATGACCCTTGCAGATCAACACGGTCGAGTAGTCGATTTTTGGTCGAATTCTCAAGTCCAATTGCATTTAGATTCCCTAATTGCTTCCCCAGATAGTCCAGTTATCTCATGAGTGATCAGCTCAGAGAATAGTACTATTAGCGTTTCAATGAAAGGCCCGATTTATTTAATTGAAAACAAATTATGAAAATTCAGGCTGTCACAATATGGACTCTATAAAGATTGGAATCACGTAAAGACTTCAATAAGGGAAACACAAAAGATCATGCCACTCTCCGTAGACGAACTGATTGGCACACTTTAGTCCTATGAAGTGGAGCCAATCAACGAGGAAGAAGATCCTAAATGTAAGAAGTCAATTGCCTTAAAATCTAACGATGATTCTGATGTTACAGACTTTGAAGAGGATATGGACGATGAAGAGCTAGCACTTATGATAAAAAGGTTTAGGAAACTTAACAAGAAGGAAAGAAAATTCAATTGGAAGAAACAAAGTACTCAAAAGTTTCAAAAAAATTCAATCAAGGATGATGAATCAAATAAATATGTGATTTGCTTTGAATGCAAAAAAAAAAAAAAATGGACACATCAGACCCAACTGTCATCAGTTGAAGAAAAAGAAAGAAAAAGTTGAGAAATATAGAAAGTCTCTCAAAGCATAAATATGGAGTGATACTGAATGCGAAGAAAATGATAAAAATTATGTCAATATTTGTCTAATGGCAAAATCAGAATCAAACTCGATTCTAAGACAGATATAGACTCGGGTAGTGAAATCGAGATAAATAATTTAAAAATTCCTACTAAAGTCTTGAAATACATTGATGAACTTTATCTTAGTCTTAAAACTTCTCTTAAAAGGATTTCCGAGCTAAAAATGGAGAATTCTATACTGAACCAACAAGAAAAATCTTGGAAAGAAAAATTTGAAAATTTAGACAAAGTTTTGCCGTTTTAAAAGAAAATGAAGACTCTCTTTCAAAAGAAAATATATTTTGAAAAATGACATTTCAAATATTTCAAAAAGGCTTTCAATAGGATTTGAGAAGTTGGAAAAGATTTTTTCAGTACAAAGACCAAACTTTAACAAATCAAGCTTGGGAATGACTTTTGAAACCATTCCTCTAATTGATTTTCCAAAAGCAAAGGAAAGAATTAAACAAAGACCTACAAAAACCTTTTATAGAAATCATTTTCAAAAAGTCTTTGTAAAACCTGTTGACCGAAGTGCTTTCAAATGTTTTAAGTGTAATAGCTCAGAACACTTTGAGAAAGAATATCCTATGGTTTGGAGACCTATTAAGAAGGATTAGGTGAAGACTGTATATTGCACTAACTCTACTAGACCCAAGAAAATTTTGGTACCAAAGAAAGCTTGAGTTTCTTTTTTAATTACAAGTCACTATCTAGGAAAATGTTAAATGGTATTTGGATAGTAGTTGTTAAAGACACATGACTAGAGATTCAAGTTGTTTTACAAAATTTGTTCAAATAAATGGTGGAAAAGTCTCTTTTGGTGGAAATAACAAAGGAAGAATTATTGGGTGTGGAACTGTAAAGATTGGAAGTCTCACAATCAACAATGTATCCTTGGTGGAAGGACTAAATTATAATCCATTCAGCATTAGTCAACTGTGCGACACTGGATTCAAAATCAATTTCCAGAAAGGAATATGTTCAGGAACTAGTAAAGATCTTTCTCAATCTTTTACTAGACGAAGACATGGGAACATTTATCTTCTGGATATAAAACCAGAAAGATCTCAATGTCTAATATCAATTCAAGATGAAGTGAACCTTTGGCATCGAAAGCTTGGCCATGCCAACATGAAGCAAATTGCAAAGATCTCTTCCAAAAAACTTGTTCGTGGTCTACCCAACCTGAAATATCAAAAATCTAACTTATGCACACCATGTGTGTTGGGAAAACAAGTTTTTAAACTAATAAATCAAGTTTTTACTAATTGTGTTTTGCAGCTTCTACATATAGATCTTTTTGGATCAACTAGAACTCAAAGCATTGATGGAAAAAGATATTGCCTAGTAATAGTGGATGATTATTTACAATTTACTTAGGTTTACTTTCTAGTAAGTAAGTCCAAAACCTATTCTCACTTTTTCAAAGTTTGCCGAGAAAGTACAAAATGAGAAATGATATGTTATTTCAAGCATTCGAACAAACCATGGAGGTAAGTTTGAAAATCAAGACTTTGCAAAATTTTGTGATGAATATGGTTTTTGGTATGTTTTCTCCTCTCCATACACTCCGAACAAAATGGAGTTGTGGAAAGGAAGAATAGATCTTTGCAAGAAATGGCGAGAACTCTTTTAATTAAAAGTAATATTTATTCTCGTTTTGGGCTGAAACAGTTTTCTATAGCTTGTTACATTATTAAAAGAGATTTTTAAGGCATATTCTAGAGAAAACTCCTTATGAGTTATTCAAAGAAAAGAAGTCACTTGTTTCTTATTTTTATGTGTTTTGTTGCAAATATTTTATCTTGAAAAATGCAAATGATCAAACTGGTAAGTTTAAAGAAAAATCAGATGAATGAATTTTCCTTGGCTACTCAACTTCAAGCAAAGCCTATATAGTATTCAACAAGAAAACTTAGTCTGTGGAAGAATCTATGAATGTCAAATTTCAAGACTCTTTGCAAAATCAATTGATTCAGACTCAACATGAAGAATCTAAACCTGCTTCAGATTCTACAAAGTCTACCTCCCCTGAAGCAGCTTAGAATTCAGAAGAACAACGACGAACGGATGTTGAAAAAATCAACTGAAGTAGAAGATCAACAATTTGTTAGACCGACCAACAACTAGAAGTACAAGTATAGTTATCCCAAAGAACTCATCATTGGTGACATTGATGAAGGGATTCGTACAAGATCCAAAAGGCAAGAAGAGTCTAGCGTCATGGCACTTATTTTTGAAATAGAACCCAAAAGCATAGAAGAAGCTTTAACTAACGAAAGTTGGATTGAAACTATACAAGAAGAGCACAGACAGTTCAGCATTAACGATGTTTGGGAATTAACTCTTAAACCAAAAGGTAAATATATTATTGGAGCTAAATGGGTTTTTAGGAACAAGATGGACGAAAAAGAAAAAGTGGTCAGGAACAAAGCAAGACTCGTGGTCAAAGGATATACGCAAGAAGAAGGGATAAATTATGAGAAGACCTACGCATCGGTAGTAAGATTAGAAGCAATTAGATTATTACTTGCTTTTGCCTATTATAAAAATTTCATGTTATTCCAAATGGACTTCAAAAATGCATTCCTAAATGGATTTATTTAAGAAGAAGTCTATGTGGAACAACCTCCCGATTTTGAAGATCCAAGGAAACCGGACTCAGTATTCAAACTGAAAAAGGCTATATACAGGTTAAAGCAAGTACCTCGAGCATGGTACGACAGGTTAAATAAGTTTTTAATTCAAAATGATTTTGTCAAAGGAAAAGTGAACACTACTTTGTTCATTAAAAGAGAAGGTAAAAACTTTTTACTTGTTCAGATATATGTTGAGGATATTATATTTGGATCACCTAATAAAAACCTATGCAAGAAATTTTCTAAGTCTATGCAGGATGGATTTGAGATGAGCATGATGGGTGAACTATTATTCTTTCTCGGTTTACAAGTAACACAATTGAAGGAAGGAATTTTTCATTCACCAAGAAAAATATTCAAAAGAACTTGTTAAAAAGTTTGGATTGGAGAATTGCAAAAAGACTGATATATAAATGTCAAGTTCTTCGAAACTGGATAAAAATGAAGGAGAAAAAAAAGTTGACCAGAAGCTCTACATGAGTATTATTAGTTCACTTCTTTATCTTACTACTTCTAAACCTGACATTTTATTTAATGTTTACATTTGTGCTAGATTTCAATCCGATCCCAAATAATCTCATCTAAGTGCCGCAAAACGGATCATCAAATACGTTGTAACAACCTCAAAGTTAGATCCGTGGTATTCCAAAGAATAATACTTTACTCTTCTTGAATATTTAGACGCGGATCTAGCAGGTTACAGAGTTGATAGAAATAATACTTCTGGTACTTGTCAACTGCTTAGTAACATGATAGTATCATGGTTCTCAAGGAAGCAAAGTATTGTAGCTCTTTCAACAATAGAAGCAGAGTATTTGGCCCTTGGAAGTTATTGTTCTCAAATCTTATGGATAAAACAATAATTAAGAGACTTTGGAATCGAAAAGTCATGTACCAAGATCAAATGTAACAACACCAGCCCAATTAATCTCACAAAGAATCCAATTCTTCATTTAAGAGCAAAGCATATAGAGATTGGACATCACTTTATTAGAAATCATGTTTAAAATGGAGAAGTTATGATCCAATTCATTGATTCAAAGAATCAACTAGCAGACATATTTACAAAGCCACTGGAGAAAAGCCTATTTGAGTTTATTCGTACTAAACTGAACATCATATCTTTTAAAGTCTGAAGGTGTTCAGACTCGGAAGACGAAGGGTTACGATTTGTAAGTTATTTCGGTACTAATAATTTAATTTTTGGTTAAAAACTTGAAAAGGTACGGTTACTCATTAATCGCTGATTGATTGAAATTATCCTCCCAAGTATTTTTATTTATAGTAGTTATCGATTTTCAAAAATGCAATTATTCTTTTCAAAAAGGTATTTTTATTTTTTCCTTTTATGTCGTTTCGTTTACCTCGCTCCACTAGCTTTATATACTGTTGAAATCCGTCTTCTTTGTTCTCACTCTTAAACCCTAAAATTCCAAACTCCCACTTGCTCTCAGTTTCACTGTTGTTTAATCTAAAAAGTTTTCATCTTTTCGAGCAAGACTGTGAATTTCTCCTTTGAAGAGACAGTGTCTTCGAGAAAGTCTTCGAGAATCGCAAGTACAGGACCACGGCACATGCCTGAGGGTCCTACGCACTTCAACTTGATCGAAGAAGAAGTTTCTACTCCTCCACAACGACCAAGTCAACAACAACCTTCTCAGTAGCGTCAATCTCCTCCACCGTCTCATCTAGAAGAAGAAGTTTTGGAAGAAGTGGAACCTGTAAGAACTTTAACTCCTCAAGTTGCTTTCAAGCTTTATTCTAATTTGAAAAGAGGGGGAACTCCTATGTCCTTGATTGATGAATACTTGCGAGAGAGAGGTTATAAGAATGAGACTCTTTTTCTGCGTGATATGGAAAAGATGGGTATTGCTGAAAAGGGATTGGCTGAAAAAGCCTTCGCTAATTTTCTTAGTAACCCCGCTTTTGGCACTGCTAATCAACCACACGGACAGGATGACGACGAACACATGTTTACCCATTTTCAACCTAGAACAGGAGTGGCTGCAAACATTGCTAGTGATGGTTTAAGTCTTTTTAGATCGAAAAACCACGAGAGAGTTTACTTGAATTTGATGAAGAGAGGGGTCATGAACTCTAGGAGTGTTGATTTTGATTTACTTGATTCAGTGAAAATAAATCTGCGAAAGAAGTTTGCTCTATCACAATTGGAGGGCTTTTGTTCTGAATTTACTACTGCTTATTCTGAACTCACAGCTTACTTTTACTCGAACTTATCTTTCGTGGATGCAAACAATTTCTCTTTCATAATGAGGGAGAATGAGTTTTTTATGAATATTGACACATTGGCTAACATAATTGGGGTAAAAAGAGCGAGTTTCCAACCAATTAGTGTGTCTGTTGCTCATGCTACTCTGTCATTGGTGAAAAATAGGGATGTTGAAGGCAAGATTTCATACTTTAGGATGAATGCTTCCAATATCTTGTTGCACAAGATCGTAATCAACTGAATCCGTCCAAAGTCAACAGCCAAGACTAATGTCTCTCGGTCTGAAGCGAAATTAATGTATGCCATCAAAATTGCCTACAAATTATCTCTACCTCACACCATCTTGTTTCACATGTACAGAATAGTGGTGAAGGATAAGGGACAACTCTTTTATTTTGCTCTTATTACGTATCTTTTTAGACATTTTAAAATTCACATCCCTACACCATTATGTTTGACAACCATTTCTCCAATGGTAATTGGATTTAAATGGTCACAAAGATGTGTTTGAAAGAGCTGAACAAGGTGTTAGAGCGAATGAAGGGAAAGTCTCCCTTGAAAGCAAAACAAGACTCTGTTGCAACAAAGAGGAAACGCAAGGAGTCCATGGCTTCTCCAGTGAAGAGGAAAATAATTCTCATCTTGCAGGATAAAGAGGATGAGGATGAAATGACTCTTTTAGCCTTACGAAATTTGAAGAGTTTTGTCAGCTTTCAAGAGACTTGAGAAGAGCCAGAAGAAGGAGAAAAAGAGAGAGAAGAAATAGAGAAGGAAGATGAAGAACAGAGGAGGACAGAGGAAGAAAGAAGAGAAGAGGAAGAAGAAGAAACAAGAGGAGAGGAAGAAGAGAGAAAAAAAAAAGAAGAGGAGAAGAAGAAGAAGCAGAAAGAGGACAAGAAGGTGAAGAAGACTAGGGTCAAGAAAACTCTTTTGAGCCAACCTTGGCTGTCTCCTTGTCCAGCAATTATGAGATGGCAGGAACTGGAACTGCTAAAGTGCATAACTCTGAAGTTGAAGTTGATCAAGAAGAAATCTTACCTACTTCACCTAAATGCAACCAAATAGAGGGAGCTGTTAGACATTAAGGTATTTCTTCACCTATCTTTATTAGTGATGTGAGTCGTTCTGCAGTGGATCCGGAGGATGTGTATGTCTCTCATTATCCAGAAGCATCCACTCATAGTCATGGTGAACAATCTACTGAAGTTCCATCCATTCTTAAAACCTCTAGAATTTACTTGGCCGATCCTAGTGTTGCAAATAAATAGCATACTTTTCAAGACTGCTAGAGATTTTATTGGATGTAAGGAAGCAGCAATATGCTATGGGGTATGAGATGCAAGATCTCATGGCCACTTCAGTGTCTTTGCATGATTAGATAAACACCCTGAAGAATCAAGTGCAGTCTACTATGTAGGGTGAAGATTTTCAGTCACTGAAGCAGAGTTTTGCAAGACTTGAGAAGACAGTGAATTCTATAGAAGAGTTCGGGCTTGTTCGCCTTCCAAAACAACCATGATTCCGACTCTATTTTCAACAACTCTTTTTATTTTATTCTCCACTTTTTGCTGTTGACAAAAAGGGGAGAAGCTGATGCGGATTTGACTTTTATTGGTTTTTGATTTTTGGACTTATTTTTTGTTTGGGGTTTGGATTGTTTGATTTGATCTTTTGATGCTTGCAGTAACTTAAGTTATGTTAATAATTATGAAAAGAATAGTTGTTTTACAGGACTAACACGTTTTATGTGGTTGCAAATTCGCTACTATCCTTATCTTAATTTTCTTATTTTTTTTTATAAGATATCTTGGTTATCTTAAGTGTTGTTTTGTAAGTCAAAAGTGTTCAAATTTGTGGGAAAATTTTGCCACCACCAAAAAGGGAGAAATTATTGAAGAAAACTTCCTTATTTGTTTTGAAGTTGACAAAACGTTTCCATTAGTCTAGTCGAAGATTTGTAGACTCTACTTCAAAGTCTGAAGACCTCCAGACTCAAGATTTAAAGTCTGCCCTTACTGATAGTTTCCAAACAGACGAAGAAAAGTTTTATCCGTTGAAAAAGACTTATCCAGATGCGAGTATATCTTTAAGGATTTGATTCGTACGGTTGAAAAAGATCTCACGGCTGGAAATAGCATCACGTGATCAGTTATTCATATTAAAATCAATTCGAGTAATTAGATCTGTTGATTGGCGAAGTAAACTTAAAATGTTCTACTTATGGAAACCTAGATCATGATTGTATGGGCGAGCAGGATTGGTGGGCTATCATCGCATTCCTTAAATAACTCGGGATCTCATTAATTGATTCTATTCAATGGGTAGATTGGAAGAACTCCTTTGGAAGGTGCCAACGGTTATGAAGACATAAATGAGTATATAAGGAAGACGCTCAAGTTATTCGAGTATGTACATGATAGAGAAATTCCAAAGTCTGAAGTTCCTAGTTCTTTGCTGTTTCAATTGTCGAGCTTAAGTTGTACTCAAAAGAGAGATTAAATGCTTGTGAGACCTTGAGGAAGTAGAGCAGAGTCTCTACACTGAGGAATCAAAGACGTGAGACTGTAAAATCTCTTTTAGTTCTTAGTGGAATCCAGCCAGTGGGCTGTCAGTATGGGAGAGTGGACATAGGCTTGGTCTAAGCCGAACCACTATAAATCTTGTGTTTTAATTCTCTTTCCCTAATCTCTTTACTTTAATTCGTAGCTTTGTATAATTGTTATAGTATTTTACACCTTCAGTCTATTATTCTCAAAAGTTAATTTATTCTATCAAGTTTCGCAAAAACTTCTTTGATCACCTATTCGCCCCCCCCCTTCTAGGTGCTCTTACTAGCCTTATCATTCACCACCAACTACGTAGACTCACGATGGTGCTTGAACGAGCTGGTGAAAATCATGGAGCGCAACAGGATGTTCAGAGATCATCAAGGTCATGTGGTTGTGCCCATTTTCTATGATATTGAGCCAAGCAATGTTTGGAAACAAAGCGGGCGATTTGGGAATGGTTTTTGAAGGTAATTGGCCACCCGTATGGTCGATTTGCTGGTACAGAAGTGGAGGGATGCGCTTAGAGAAGCCGGGAATTTATAGAGATGGCATTTGAACAATGATGCTAATGGGTAATGCAAAACCTCATATTGGTGCTCTTGATTGATTTGCTCAATCACCACAAAAGATCATATCGGTGCTTGATTTGAACTTGTTAGAATCTATTTGATTATGGTCTAAGTGTTTGGAATAGATTTTGATGTGAAAGTTATCTTTGCCTCTGAGAGTTATTTGGTTTAATTGTGTCTTTTATTTGCATCCTTCAACCATGGAAAATTTATTAGCCACTAATCTTAACTACCACAGAGTTCTAGGATCTTTTAGATTGTCCAAGTTTAGAAAAATATCTTAGAAACTCTAGGAAATGGATCATCAATTTAGAACTGCACTGCTGATTTAATTTAGCTCATGCACTGCTTGCTTATATGCTTATCGCCTCCCTACGCTATAGTTAGTCACGTTTGAACTTGTTTTTCCCATGCAACTACAGGGATCAAGCGGACTCCATCGAGCAAATTGTAGGACATATATCTTCAAGATTATTCCCAGAGCTAGCTCCCCCTGCGCCATTGGAGTGGATTCCTTTGTAGACGATGTGAAATCATCGCTGGAGATCGGGTCAGAGGATGATGTCCGTGTCATTGGAATATGGGAAATGGAAGAAATTGGTAAGATAACTGTGGCCAAAGCCGTTTGTGATCGCCTTCTCAGGGAATTTGAAGGTCTTACCTTACTTGAAAATGTTGGAGATACCAACCAAGGTACTCTTTTACTTCTTCAGAAGAGACTTCTCCATGATGTTCTGCAGCTACAAAGTCTAGAATTGTATGATCTTAATAGCAACATCAATGTGAAAAAAAAAAAAACTCCATCGTAAAAAGATCCTTCTGGTTCTTGATGACATCACTAAGAAGGACCGATTGAGTATTTTGGTGCTGGAGATCGAGATTGGTTTCAACAGGGGAGTAGAATTTTGATAACTACAAGAGAAGAACTGTAATAATAGCCCATTAAACCCAGCCCATCTCTCTCTTAGGCCCAAGCCCATCTTCTTTCTTCTCTTCTCTAGGTATTTCACATGAGGCAGCAACGGACAAAAATAAGAAATAAAGAGAAGAGGGGGGGCTCGTCCGTGAGAAGGAGAAAGGGGGAAGAGAGAGATTTTCCACGCGTTCTTGATCCAGACAACTCGACTAGCCGAATCAACTATGGTTCGCAATGCCTGGTAAGCATTCGAGCCGATATTTCGTCTAATTAAAGTAATTTTGGGAATTAGTGCACAAACTTTTGAGCTATGTAGATCTTGAAATATGACCATTGAATGAGGAGGTTTTGAGCTGCAACTTTGTGGAAATGATAGTCTAAGACGTTATGGAGTTTTGGGGTTTGACGAAACCCGATTTCAAAGTATGGCTTGTTCATAACGAAATTCTGAAATTTTGCATGCGGGTTATGCGTAATAGCTAAAGACAAACACACACCATAAACGAGCTTCTTCATAATGCTTAGGAGTCATTATGTTGACAGTTGAATGTGGCTTAGTTGAATTGTTCGTTAGAGTTGTGTGGTATCTAGTTTTTAATATTGTTTTTTGACAAGTTGATAGGAATGCGAGTCCATCAACTCAAGGAACTATTGTAAGTTGGTTTTCGGTTTTTCCTAAGTGAATGATACTATTTATTCTCTGTGTTTTGAACTCATGTTTTGAAACATTATGGATTAAGCATATATGACTTAATAATAGAATATTTTATTGTATAAAACATGATTGATCTGTTACTGTTGTTTTGTTGTTTGAAAGAGGAAGTTATCATTTGACTTCAACTTAAATGATTGCCTATAAATGCTTCGAAACCTTGCATAAGAGAATCTTGAAAAGTTTAAGATTTATAAATGTGGTTTTGAAAGGAGCTTTGATATCTAATATATTGAATGCCTAAGTTGTGAATTGGTTTGTGAAATGGATTATGAATTAGTTTGGGAAACTCATTGGATATTTGAAATGATTTTTGGATTTGGTTGTGGATTATTGGAGATTGAGTTGCGAAAGCTTTTCGTGATTGATTTGTGAAATGTACTATGATATTTGAGATTGTTTATGGATTAGAGGATGAGGTTGGATGCTCAATATCACTATGAGCCTAGTGAAGGGTTTGTGAGTATACACATACTAATCTAAGATATCCTCATGGGCCGACTTTACTTTCAATATTCCCTTTGCTATATCTCTTCGCTAAATTGATAACACTTATCGTATTTTTCATTCCACTGATAAAAATCTAGCCAATCATAAAAAATAAAAATAAAAATCAATTTATTTTTGTGAAACAATCCGAATATCAAGAGGATTGCGAAGACACAATGAAACAAAATTTAAATTTCCATCTTCATTATACAAGTTTTCGTAAATTTAGGAAATTAAAAAGTTGGAAAATATTTTTCTAACTCCAAAGGGGGCATTATTATATATGTTTTCGTAAATTTAAGAAACTAAAAATCAAAAAATATTTTCCTAATTCCCAAGAGAGGGACGGGAATAAAATTTTGGTGGCCTCAAAAAATGGAGGAATTCACAAAAATTTCCCTCCAATACAAACGAAAAATATCATTTTCACCCAAAAAGAAAAAGAAAAATATCAGACGGAAATAAATAAAAATGGGGAATAGAGTTCCGTTTGGTGACGAACTTCTCTCTCTCTCTCTCTCTCATACGAAACAGAATTCATTCACATGATCAGTAGTAGACTTTCATACAACACAGAAAAAATCTTGCACATCATACGAAAGCCATATTTCTTTTTTTTTTTTTTGGGTCGGAATATGAAAATTATACGCGAATGTGAAGTTAATTTCATTAGAAATCTACAAATTATTTTTTAAGAACCCCTTAGGGCGGCACTTGGTCCTCGGCAAGACCTTAAATTGCAGCGCTCCGAGGGGGACAACCCCGATAACAAGGCCCCTGGGCACGGGTAGGTGCCTCGCCCCCGCGCACGCGGGCCCCCGGCGCACAAGGGGGTACTCCTAGTTCTCCAGGAGGAAAAATAAAGGTTGAGGGCAAAGTCTTGGCCCTCGGAAAACATATAAGAACCAGGCTTGGACATAGGCAGGTGCTTAAAAGGCCTTGACAGCCCAGAAAGACGGGTCCCAGGAAACCGGAGGGATAACCTCCCTGGGGTGGGAGTCCCTTGTCGGGTCCTAGGTACAGCCTGGAGGGGGCTGGAAAAATAAGCCCTCCCCATTGCTGGACCGGCCAAATCCTTCTCTTGGAAACAAGAGTAAGGAATGGCCAGCACGCCTGATCCCCGTGAAGCCTTCCCCGCTTTAAATGCAGCGGGCATGGTTCAGGGAAATGATGGTGCCGGAGAAGGGGAACCTTCTCCGGGTGGCTGGCCTGAACCACGCCTGCTATATTGCGGGGAAGGCTTCACGGGGATCAGGTGTGCTGACCGATCCTTTCCCTCGTTTCCTCGGGAAAGATTGTGGCCGGTTCAGCAATGGGGAGGGCTTATTTTTCCAACCCCCTCCAGGCTGTACCCAAGAGCAAACAAGGGACTCCCACCCTAGGGAGGTTATCCCTCCTGTCGGCACAAAAGGGGGTACTCCTAGTTAATCGGGAGGAAAAATAATGGTTGGGGGCGAAGTCCTGGCCCCCGTAAAACACACTGGAACCAGGCATGGACCTAGGCAAGTCCTTAAAAGGCCTTGACAGCCCGGAAAGACGGGTCCCAAGAAACAGGAGGGATAACCTGCCTAAGGTGGGAGTCCCTGTCTGCTCTTGGGTACAGCCAGGAGGGGACTGGAAAAATAAGCCCTCCCCATTGCTGGACCGGCCACAATCCTTCCCAAGGAAACAAGGGAAAGGATCGGCCAGCACGCCTGATCCCCGTGAAGCCATGCATTGGTCCTCGGCATTCCGGGCTGTCAAGGCCTTTTAAGGACCTGCCTAGGTCCATGCCTAGTTCCAGTGTGTTTTACGAGGGCCAGGAGTTCGCCCCCAACCATTATTTTTCCTTTCGGTTAACTAGGAGCTAGGTTGCATCGACACGGACACGCGACACGCGACACGACACGACACGACACGTCGACACGTCATTTCTCAAAAATAGAAAATTTCGACACGTTCCGACACGTTATATATTAAATAAATATTTTTATTTTTATTTAATTTGATTCGAATTTATAATTAAAAAAACCTTCAATGAATTTATACTAATAATTTAACATACAATACTCTTATTTTTCAAAATTATTTTTAATTTTATTTAATAACTTTTTCGTTTAAATAAAAAGCCCCCACCATCCACCCCACCCCCCCCCGGGCACTCTCACCCGGCGCCCAAACCCTTTAGATTAAATAAAAAGTTCCCAATTTCCTCCCGCGCAGCCAAACTCTCTTTTCCCTCGTTTCTTTCCTAACCCCAAAATTTTCACTTTTTTTTCCCTCCTGACACCTGACACCTGACACCGTCCATCCCCCCTCTCATCCAACACGCCAAATCCCTTTTTTTTTTTTTTTCATTCTTTTATCCTCAAAACCCTAACAACACTTCTTCTACTTCTCCTCGCCGCACGGCGCATTCCCTAACCTCTTCCTCTCGATTTCTGCTTCTGCTTGCCAGGGATGGAACGCGCGGTACCTGTGCGTCGAGAGGTTGCACACCGCCGCGAACTCCTCCTCCTCCCCCTTGCCGCCGCCGCGCCGCCCCGCTCGACAACGACGCCGCCCTCCCCACGTGCACCTCCTCGTGAAGTTCCTCCTCACGGCCCTCGCCTCAGTCTCTACTCTCTCTCTGGCCGTCTCTCGCCGTCGGGGTTCCATCGCTCGGCTCGCGGCTTCGTCTCTCCTCCCTCACCCTCGGACACGCGTGTCGAAACGTGTCAACAAAAGTTGACCCTGTGTCGACAAATGCGACACGCGGTCAACGCGTGTCCGAGCGTGTCGACGTGTCCGACACGCTCCGACACGTGTCGGACACGACACGGAGGCACAAGTAGCGTGTCCGTGCAACCTAGACTAGGAGTACCCCCTTTTGCGCCGGGGGCCCGCATAAGTGCGGGGGTGAGGCACCAACCCGTGCCCAAAGGCCTTGTTATCGGGGTTGTCCCCCTCGGAGCGCTACAGTTTAAGGTCATGCCGAGGACCAAATGCCTGGCTCCAGTGTGTTTTACGGGGGCCAGGACTTCGCCCCCAACCATTATTTTTCCTCCCAGTTAACTAGGAGTACCCCCTTTTGCGCCGGGGGCCCGCATAAGTGCGGGGGCGAGGCACCAAAAATAAGCCATATTTCTTTTTTTTTTTTGGTCGGAATATGAAAATTATACGCGAATGTTACGTTTTTTTTTTTGTTTTTGTTTTTGTTTTTTTTTTGGTGACCAAACGCGAATGTGAAGTTAATTTCATTAGAAATCTACAAATTATTTTTTAAGAACCCCTTAGGGCGGCACTCAACTCGATTTTCCCCTCCCCAAATCCTCCTTCCCGACCGTCGTCCTCCATTCGAATCCTCGTCGTCTCCGACGTAGTCCGACCCTCCAATGGCGCTGAGAATCCACGTCCTTCCCCTGCACGCCCTGCCCCGGCCCCCGAAATCCCGCCTCCTCCCCCTCCGTTTCGACACCCGCAAGCCGCTCCCCGCCTCCGTGTCGTGCAGGGCGAAGAGGCCCACCGGCGACGCCGAGATCGCGTCCGCCTTGGCGGAGGAGGTCGCGAGGGTGCACGCCCAGAAGAAGCAGAAGGACGAGGCCCTGAGGAAGGGCCGGGCCCTCCTGTTCGCCGAGCTCTGCGGCTACTTCTCCCTGGGGGAGGACGAGCTGAGGAGGAGGTGGGAGAGGATGGAGGACGGCGAGCGGAGGGATATGGCGGCGGAGTTCGTGTCGAATTGGAGCGCCGATTTCCATCCCCTGTCCACGAGGTCCGTCGTGGAGATGGTCGAGGAGCACCTGTGGCGAGAAAAGAAGCCGTCTCTCTCGGACGATTCGGCGTTTTTTCCTAGTTTGAAGAGATTGATGGGCTTGGGGGAGAACCAGTGATTGTGTTTATGGGGTTATGGTTTTGTTGGTGGTAAGTGCTCGTTCGCTTTGCATTTTCTTCCTTGTTTTCTCGGATGGGAGGAGCAAAGCAGTGAGTTTTGATCAATTGATTGTACATTTTTATACATGAATTATCATGGCAACTTGAGTTGGGTTGATTTGTGTTTTCTCTGCTTTGCTCTCGTTTTCCCTTCCTTTTTCCCTGACCCTCTTAAAAAAAATGGAGTTTTGTTCGTTGAATTCTGTTGATTGGCAATGGTCGTCGGTAAAACGAACCATAATTAGATTCGGCAATAAGTTTTGTTTTTTGATTGGCTTCTATGCCTATAGCGTTTCATGGGTATTGAATATGGAGCCAGACGAATGAATTAACAACGGTTCAAATGTTTACTGATCCCCCTGGCCCTTGGGAGGTTTGATTTGAGGGGCTGATAAGTGAAGCATTTGACCTCTGCTTCCTGTCATGTCTTGGATTATCGACCCAACAACTCAATCAACTTGAAGAAGACTTGTGGGAACGACCGGAAAGGTGCTCAGATCCCCGGTTTGGCTGTCGTGGAAGTAAAGCTAACATCGTTGTGAAGCGATAATGGAACCAGGCAAAGAAGATTTCCACCTCCTTGACTGTGTCTTCGTTAGTCGTACTTCCACTCTGTGATTCGCCATTTGGGCTGCTTGGTCTACATTCATCGCGAATTGACCTCAAAACTATGTACTTTGGTGGTGACGTCTTGCTTTCCTTGGTCAACGTGGATTTCCTGTGTTGTGACGGTAATTTCAGTAATCTTCTCCGTCGAATTCTCGACTTCTGCTAGAGAAGAATGGCACAATCCATTAGTAAAAATGCCAAATTGGATGCACCGCAAGTCAATAGCGACTTGTCTTCATGCTTGTCCAAGTAAATAGCAAATTGCACGTCTCTGCTGTACCTGGATATGATTATGAGGTTTTCTCAAGCTTGAGGGGATCGGATACTCACAAGGGTTTCCCTGATGATAGCCTTTTAGATGCCGGTGTCAAGGTCTTCAAAGACAATGAGGGACCTCCGTGCGGGAGAAGAGAGTGCCCCTGATCTTTTAGAAGCCATCAAGAAAGGATCTTCCTTCCCATTTTCTCTAAAGAACAGAGAATATGTTTCTAGTAGAAAGTGCCTCAAGGAGGTGGCACGTACGGATGAATGTAGAGAAGAAAGGAAACAAATGATCTTTGCAATCTTCTATCACGCTCCATCACTTCGGCGCCAATCTGGACCTTATGCAAAAGCCTTCTCACAGCACGAGAAGCACTATGACTGTGAGACCATCCAAGGATAGAGAAATGATCTTCATGTGGTTGGATCATTGCAAGGTGGGAACCGAAGAACATGGTCAATGGGTAATTTTTCGACTCATGAATTTGCGTGACTTATGATGTTGTGGATTTTTCTATTTTCTGGCCATGTGAATGCATACTTGGTTTGCTTGAATGTGTTTAGGGAAGAGATCCTTGTCGTTGTAAATTAGTGATCAAGTAACATGGTGTAGAATCCCATCCCATTCAACTCTTAAGCAATTTAGGAACGTTGATCTGCATTTGACATGTTGCTACTATAAAGTATGACATTTACACAGCGCATCATCAGTGGTTTATCGGTGGTTTATCACTGCTTTAACCACCACCACTAGCTAGCCAATCTAGCGTGCTGTACTCCTATTGCCTCTACAACCACCACCAATCAGGTAAGACTAATGTTGCTGAGGTCGTGTTACAACCAACTTCTTGAACCATTTGCATGCCATGTCTTTGTCACAGACATCTGAGAGCCGTCCCTGCAACACCAGGGTCTTAGAATATTTGCAGAGTGTACTGGTCTCTAACATCCTAAATGGTGATCGTTCTAATTTGCAAGTATCGATGTGGGGATCAAAGAGCTTGAGCAGAAATTGGAGAATGATAAATTTCTCATTCTTTGTTATGAAAAAGTGAAGGTATCTTGAAAGTTGCATGAGTCTACGTGAGATCGAAGGTTTGAAGAAATGGAATCGTTGGAGTTGCGGAACATTTCTTGGTGCAAAGACATTGAGAAACTTCCAAACCTTTCAAAACTTAAAAGTGGTTACGATATCTAGAATTGCGAACTTGTGAAAAAAGAGAGATTCAGGGTCTCGAGGGATTTCAGTCTCTGAATCGTTGAACATTATAGGATGCACACTTGTACTGTGCTCAGAAATGCACCTGATCTGCCGAATGTTACAACTAAGCATTAGATGCAGTTATTTAGTAAAGATGGAGTTATTTAATCTGCCGAATATTACAAAACACCTTTCGCAAGAAGTTTGATGCGACAGCCATTCCGCGCAACTTCCAACAGGTATTTAATTCAATTTCATGTTTCTGTCCGCATAATCATTGGAAAAATTGCTTAATCCTGATGAATTTCTTTCCCAACATCCAAAAACATACAGGTAACACCCTCATATTTCCCTGCATGTTGAATTAGCAAATAGCTGTCATACTACCCTATACAGTGGCTTAGTTACGGTGGTGGTTGGTGGCGGGTAGCGATGGCACACCAGGCATTGGCAATGCCGGGAGGGGAGGGAAGTACATTTCTTTTCCATCAATTGGTAAAAAGATCGGATTTCATAAGAGGTCTAAACTATGGGTTGATTCACTTTGTCACACCCTAAATCTTGTAGAGACGGAGGTGACATGGCCATCCTTTCACCCAATGGATGCAACCTCAAACCATATCTAAAGTCCACTTCCATAAAGTCCCCATTGATAGAACTCTTGCTCTACTAGTTGCTAACTAAAGAACTTGAAAAGAATTGGAAAATAGAAAGGTGAATGACAACAAGTTCAGTGAGTATGCGTATCTCTTCTAAATAGATTGAGTATCCATTATGCAATTTCAAAACCAAATCATAGCTTAGTTAATCCAAATCCAGAATATAATACACATACTAGATAAAAATAGGTTATATAGCTTTTACATAACCATATACATATCATAAAACACTTGTTAAATCAATAATTTCGTAACAAATATCAATGGTCCAATCCATTGATCAATCTCGTCATTCACATGCCAATGGTCCGTTTCGTTGGTTAATCCTATGCCACACATCAATATTTTATTTCATTGATTCATCTCTTATGAAATCACATGTCGATGGTCCATCCATCAACCAATCCTATACTCAATATTAAACCATGGTCACAACATAACGCCTAGTGACAATGTGATGAAAATTCTCATCTTGGCAAGTTGTTCACCTATTATTAGCTAGTGCCTCAGCCCACATGGATATCCTAGACTATTGTGCACATACTCACAAGGCCCTCATTAGGCTTGTAGCAATATTGAGCACAACCTCATCCTCCAATATGAGAAATCCAATCCATTAAAAATCTTACATATCAAAATACATTTCACAAAATCAATCACCAACAACTTTCGCAACTCGACTCATCTACCAGAGATACTTTTTATAAAACATTCTCAAACCATTTCAAGACTCGGCTCATACCTTGGTTTTGTAAACCAAATCAAATTAAATGCATGTGATAAAGTATTTCACAAATCGATATGTACAATATTTCTTAACTTCATTCATCAAACAATATATATATCTATAATATTTTCACTAACAAATCTCACATCATTCACAAATACCAAAATGTAGTAAATGCCCTATCCAAATTTTTATGCAACAAATATGCTTATTCATAATTCATAATGTATTAAATATTTATTATTTTGAAGACATGAGTTTATAAATTCTTAGAAGAGATTGCACTACTCACCTGGAAAAGTAAAAAATCAGCCTAAAGTGGTTACTCGAGCCAACACACTCGTATTATTATCAATTAATCGAAAAAGATATTAAAACCAAGTAATATGCTGGTCTAATTAACAACTCCACTAAACTATTCTTATACATCGATAAAATGACAC
Organism: Eucalyptus victrix; assembly: GCA_016097545.1. NCBI lineage: Eukaryota > Viridiplantae > Streptophyta > Magnoliopsida > Myrtales > Myrtaceae > Eucalyptus > Eucalyptus victrix. Next base: position 10,941,018 of record CM027843.1, read on the forward strand.
CTACACACTATGAAAGAAGCTCATTTATAGCAAACGTCATCATTCTCCATTACTCGAATTATCCACTCTGCAAAACTCGAATGTGAATCTTCAAAAATTTGTTTTGATCAAACTGTACTTTGGAATCGAAGTTTGTCAAGCCCCAAAGCTCCACAATGCCTTAGACTACCTTCCCATATAAATGGCAGCTCAAAAACTCCTCGTTTGAACCTCAGAGTTCAAGATCTACATAACTCAAAGTTTGCACCCTAACTTCCAAAATTACTTCGATTAAACGAATAATCGGCTTGAAAATTTACCAAGGGTTACAATTTGCAATTGATTTGACCAATCAATGTATCCAGGGCAACTGTGCGTGACAACTTTCTTTTCCTTTTTCTTCATTTTCTCTTTCTCTCCTTCTTGATTTTATTTAGGCTTCTTCTTTTCCTCTATTTTTATCCCCAAGTCCCCCCCCCTCTCTCTCTCTCTCTCTCTCTGTCTCTCTCTCTCTCTCTCTCTCTCTCTCTCTCTCTCTCTACTCTATATTGAAGCTAAACTTATTCATATTGTATTATGACAAAGTTCAAACTTAAGGTTAAATCTATTTAGATAGAGACTCTAAGGATAAATATGCTCGGACTTAAGTCCAGTTATAAAGTCTACCTTAGATAGAACATACTTAGACTTTACATATAGAAGACAAGTCCTTTCTAAACTTAGACTTTACATACTTAGACTTTAAGGTTTGGATTTCACAGCAAAATAGATTTGATTAACTCAATCAAATTGATTGGCCAATCAATCCAGAAGGCAAACTCTTTCTAAATAGAGAAACTCTACTTATGGAAATCAAAACTCTAGTTATATAGGCGACCAAAATCAAGTGGCGATTTTGTTTACATCACTCAACGACTACTCAATATTCTTGATATAGTTTTGTCCAACAAGTAGATTGGAATATAATCCTCTAAATACTAACCAATGGCTAATTTGGAAGTGCGAAAGTATTTAAGGAGATCAAAGAGCAAGTAAGAGACAAAGCGTAGAATCTATAGTTTCAAAGTCCGAGTGTAATTTGACCATATACACTTGTCTTGTGAGCCTTGATTTGTAATCATTTGAGAGTTGTTGATAGTGTTATAAGTGTGTGCTTTGGTATAAGTCTTATAGGCTTGGGTATAAGCAGCACTAGTTTTGAGTAGAAGCACTTGCGTATAAGTAGCACAACTTGACCATAACATTTCATAACTTCTCTAGTGGAATCTAACCAATAAACTGTCATTGTGAAAGAGTTGACGTAGACTTGATCTAAACCAAATCATTATAAATTTCGTGCACAATTTTTTTATCCCTAAATTCTTAGGGCGAGAATGAAAACCATTATAACCAAAAAATTGATTTCTAGAACATAAATATTCTAGTATGAGTTTTTGAGTAAAAATATGCATTTGATAATGACATAAAATTTTTATTCTTGGAATAGAAATTCGTTTGATAACAACTCAAGATTTATCTTGCCCAAGCAAATGGCAGCAGAGACGGTGAGGGTGGCCGGTGGGGTGGCGGTTAGCGGCGACGGCGAATGGTAGATGGCACATGGTAGCGATGGGCAATGGTGAGTGGGTGGTCAGCTAGTAGCAAAGATGAGCGATGAGAAGAGTTTTTATTTTTCATTTATGTTCCATAAATAGAGAAGTAGCAAGTTTTTATTTATCATTTCTATTCTAAACTTATTTCTGGACTAAAAGTTTGTTCTAGAAATAGAAAAATGAAATTACATTACCAAACGGATTCCTATTTTAAACTTGTGGAACAAAAAATTAGTTCTAGAACAGATATAAAATGGATATCATGCGTGCACTCACTATTCATTCCTATTGCTTGTCGCACACTTGCTGGGTGCTTTATAGATTGTTCTACGGCATTTCAATATCTAACCCTTATTCAGATTTTAATATCGACTCATTCTATTCCACATTAATTTATCATCATTTTTTTTAATCACCTATTCAACCCTCTTTAAGTGATACTTGCTAGCCACCTCAAATAGGTTTGTTTGATGTATCTGTTAGGGAAATCCCTTATGATATTTTGAAGATGACAAAATAAATTAAAGGCTATTAACATGTTTGATGGTTGAGTAATAGACCATGCAGATGATAGAACATGTAAAGGATTTTATCAAAGTCGAAGACGGCCGGAAGACCGAACGTAACATATGTCCAGTATATTTTGAAGATTTCCAGACTTCGTGTAAAAGTCAAGACCGCGAGACTCAAGATTCAAAGTCCGAAGACTACCGGACTTTAGTGTCAAAGTCTGTTCTACATCGAAGTCATCAACTCGACTAATTCCGATCGAACGTGAATCTTTGAACCGGAAGACGAGACTCTATCTTCAAGAATTGAATTGGGTACGAGACCTTAAAGCTAAAACGTTCGAAGCGAGATATGTTCAGACTCAGATTGTAAAGTCTACAGACTCATATTGTAAAGTCTATTGCTCTCAGACTTTACATCCAGATTCGATGAATCGTAACTCAAGCCCAATCATACAACGGCTAGTGATCTGGTTTGGATTCCACATCAAGATTGATTTGATTGATTCAATCTAATTGATTGACGATTGGATCTTGAAGACAAGAACTTTCTATACGAAGAAGCTTTACTTATGGAAACCAAGATTTCGTTTGTATGGGCGATCGGAATCAATTTGAGATTTTACCTTTGTCACTCAACGGCTACCAAATCTTCTAGATACAGAGCTATCCAATGGGTAAATTGGAAGACGATTCTCCGGGATACTGTCCAACGGGTAGTTTGGAAGTGGAGGAGTATTTAAGGAGATCATGGACCGATGAGCAAGTAAGAGACGGAGCGTAGAATTTGTAATTCCAAAGTCTGAGCGACCTTCGATCATACACTTGTCTCTTGAGAGTTTAAACGTTTGTAATCATGAGAGAAATACCAAAAGAGTGACTTAGTGAGATAGTGTGATCTACTACTAAGTGTTTGCACTCGAAGTTGTAATCTCTTGTTGATTGCATAGTGGAATCCAGCCAAGAAGGCTGTTAGCATGGGAGAGTGGACGTAGGCTTGGATTAAGCCGAACCACTATAAATCTTGTGTTCTTATTTTCTTCCCTAACTCATTTATTTTGTTCATACTAGCACTCTCAGTATCCTCTAAGAATAAGCTGTGTTAAAGCATTTATTATAGTGAATCAAATCTTCATCAAGTAACCTTGTAGCTTAGGGATGACACCATCGACAAGAAGCAAGTTTTTATAGAAAAAATGATTTGTTTAAAAGATTCTTCATAAATCGAACACTTCTTAAGTTTTGCATTTTGAAACGATGGATAAGGGTGAGTGAATCAACTGTTCTTCTCCATCTATGGGTTTTGGTCGGTAAGACCAAATCTACTTATTCTCTCTGGGCATAGTGTTCCAACGAGTTTTATTTCTGACAAAGGAGCATTAGCAAGGACTTGCCCAAGATATATTTTTTGCAACCTCAGTGCGTTTCTGTCGTGGCAAATTCATAATTTGGAAGGCATGTTCATAAAATAATTATTTATATCGCTTATAAAAATTAGTCAATGAATTTTCATTATCAATAATAATTTATTTTTAAATATTTTCATTGATAATGAAATTTTTTTCGTTAATTCAATTTTTTGTAAGCTATACATTTGATTAATTTTAACAAAATATATTTTGAATAATTGATTGACCGCAAAATAAAGACTGGTAGGTTGTCGTTTTTCTTATTTCATCTAATATATGTTGATATGATATTGAAGTAGGCAAGATAATCTACTGTTTTCCAGATCGTGCACTATCATCTCAATCGTCAAGAGAGGGCTCATACACTAAGAATTGTCATATCTCACTTTTGCTTCTTGACTTGTTGCTTTAACGTTTCTTGACCCGTATACATAATGTACAAGGACAACGTATGGGGCGTGGAAAGCATCTTGAGGGAAAATCAAAGCCATTCAAATGTACTTAAAGATTGAAGCTGTTTTTTTTTTTAATTAATAATAAGTGTATTGGAAGTCCTAAAACTTATTTTGAAACTTATCACCTAAAATTTACTTTTATAAGCTTGGTCTTCACCTTGCCACGCGACATGCTTGATGCGAATAAATTAGTCCTAAATACTTTTAGGGTGGCGCTACTTCCACTCCTTATATAACTAAATTCACCCATTTGTTTGACCAAAAATACAGAACTACCCTTTATCATTCAATTTTAATTTAAATTTGTTGTCCCAAATTTATTTACTTTCCCTTTTTTCTAGTTTTTCTATATTATGTATGATCTACTTTCCATAATTAAGAATTTCATCTGTTTATTTTTTTTATGTATATCAAAGTCATTCTCTTAGATATTACTTCCATAATTTTTTTTTTTTTGTCGAAAAGAGAAGTTTCAAAGAAATTTAGTTTTTCTTTTCCGTGTTGTCAATCCTATTTATGAATAAAGTAAATGAAATTTAATTAAATAAAAATATTGCATAAAGTAATAATTTCTTTTTGAAAATGCCAGTGAAATATTATTATTATTATTATTATTTTTTATTGACAAAAATTAATATCATCTATGAAATGTTAACAAAAAAAAATTTCAAAATTCGTCATTGTGTGTAATATTTTAGTGTATTCCTATATATTCCTCTAATGTTTTACATGTTCTGCATAAAATTATTTCTCCAGTATAATAGGGGAAAAAACATAATTTTTTTTATAGTAAATAAAGAGACTTGATTAAAAATTGCAAACTCATGAAATTAATAAAAAGTTCACCATGAAAGTAAGCTTTTAAGATAAGAGGGACAAAAAATAGAAAAATTATTGGGAGATCAATGATAAAGAAGAGACAAATAATGTCTTTTTTCCTTACTATTAACGAGATCATTTTAGACGGGGTATGCGAACGTTATAGGAATACGAGAGCATGCACTTTTCTTTAATACACTAAAAAAAAAAAAAAACATGTGCAATGTTCAATTTATGGTGGCTATCATAAATAGAAAAATAAAATCATAAATAGAAAAATAAAAAATAGAGAAATGAAAGAGTGGGTCATCACTTTAAACTGCAATTAGGGTAGTTTTGTCATTTCAATATAAATGGGGGTGGATGTACTTATTTATGAGCTGGGAATAGCTTTGCCCCTACTATTAAAGGATACAAATTGCAAAACTATACAAATTAATATTTTTGTATAAGGATTAAGTTAGATCCCTAATTTTTTCATGCAATGGGTGGGGGGATATATGTGGTGGAATTTTTTTATGAAATTTTATGTAAAATTAGGTTATATGTTGTCACACTTGAGCACACTAGGCAACGGGAGACTCATTAGTCCTTAACAACTATCTCGACCCTCATCGTTTCCCCATTGAGAAAAGGGCAAGGATCACAAAGAGAAGTTTCCAATGAAATTTAAAAAAAAAAAGAAAAGAAAAGCAAAAAAGGTGTTGCTGAGGTGATGGTACCATTATTCCCTGTGAATAATAGTGCCGTTTTGACCCCACACTAAGTGAAGATGCAATTGACAACCGAAAGAGACAAAATAAGAGACATTCGACAAATATAGAATCATTGAGCAAAGACTTATGAAGCACGAACATGCTGTCGGAGCTTCCGTGTCGGACGCGACATGTGTTGTCTGACACGCTCAGACATGTGGTTAACACATGTTGAATTTTCCGACACATCGTCAACTTTTCTTGACATGTTCCGACATGTGTTCGAGAGAGGATCATTAAAGAAGATAATGGAGGGGGGAGGCGAGGGCGAGGGAGCGGAGGCGAGGCCGTGGCGGCAAGGGAGGGTTAGTGGGAGAGCAGAGACTAAGACGATCTAGAGGGTCACAATTGCGATGCTATGATGGAGGGTTGATGGCGAGGCTACGACTGTGAAAAAGGAAGGGCCGAAGGTGAGGTGGTGAGCAATTGTGATGAGGCGATTGAAAGAGAGCAGAAAGGATCGTGCAAGGAGGAGGAGGAGGTCACAGTTAACAAGTGATGGGGGGAGGGGGAAGAAAGGGAAAGAACCGGGGGAGGGTGGAAGAAATGGGAAGAACAGGAGGCGGAGAGGGGGCCCCGGGGGTTGGGGTGGCGCTTGGGGAGAAACAACGGGTGATTAGGGGGGTGGTGTGGGGTAGGAGAGAGAATCCAGGGAAATGACGGGTGATTAAGGGGAGAAAGGAGGAAAGAAACTGAGAGGGGGATTGAGGTGGGGTGGGAAAGAGAGAAACAAGGGAGGGAAATAATTTTTGGGGAATTAGGGTTTGGGAAAAAAAAAGGAGGGAGAGAAATAATTTTGGGTGGCGAGATTATTTTTGTTAGAAAAATAAATAAATTGACTAATAATAGTTTCCAAAAATAGAAATACTGAATGTTAAATAATGATAAATTTTGATAATTATAAAATATCATAGATTTATATAAATAAGTTGATTATAATATTTTATTAGTCACTAGTTTCATTTATAATTTTTGTTAAAGCTAGAAATAGGTTCCCACATATAGGTATGCATTAACTATGAATAAATTTATTAATATTATTAGTATAAATTCATTGTAAGCTCTTTTTTATTATTTATTTATGAATTTGAATCAAATTAATTATTAAAATATTTATGTAATTTATAATGTGCCTCAATGTGCCGGAATTTTTTATTTTTGAGAAATGACATGTCGACGTATCCTCGTATTGTGTGTCTATATCATGTGTCGATGCTACTTAGGCAAAGACTGTAACATCCCAGGGACTCTCTCTCTTTCTCTCCCCTTTGCAAAGCAGTGCAGTGTAGTGCGAAGTAGCAAGGAAAGTCAGATGTGGAGCTTCAAGTATTCAATTTCTTTTTCATCAAGGGGATCTCTGTTGGCATCCCACTGGACCAGACAAGTAACTCATCCAATGCACTTGACAAAATACATGAAAAAGTGATGGTGCGGTCAGCTTATCGTTTGCCTTGTACATGCAGCCGTGTAGATTGCACTGAAGTCTACCGTCACAGAGACCGAGGTCAAGCTTTCAAGAGAGTACGACTCATGGATGTGGTGTTGGAACTGAAAGGATTTGAAGGGAGAGAATACAAACACACAAAGAGAATATATTACACAATATGCCCTGTAGAGGCTTCATAGAGGACACACATAAGTTTTGCTAAGCTTAAAACTCTCTCATTCTTTCTATATGCTTCTGAAGCTATCTCTCTCTAAATAAACTAACGAAACCCTATATTTATAAGCATCTTTACCGCTTGGACTCCACCGCCTAAACTCCACCGCCATTATCTTCAACGTGCAAGAGTTTTTTTTTTTTTTGGGCCGAAAACGTGCAAGAGTTGAAGTTGAACTTTTCTTCTTGGTAGTCAAACATTGTGGGCTGCTTTTCCTTCATGTCCAAGTTGCCAGCCGCAAGTTTTTCTTTCCTTCGTGCCCTCTTGAAGACTCCAGCAGCCATTATAATAATATATTAATATGTGCCCATTCTTTTGATCCTTGTGGCTTCTTCTCAAATTTTCTTCTTTGGCGGTTTAAGCGTGGCGCTGCAGCTCACTTTTCTGAGGCGGTTTACGTGCAGCCTTCATGCATAATGGACTTTCATTATTATATTAGGTGTTGATTCCAACATGTGGTTTGTGTGACGATTCCCACCTAGCCGTCCTCGAGCGTGCAAGTCTTTCTTCAGTCCTTCGAACGAATCGAGTACCGCTCGCCTGCTTGTGCGAGGATTCAATTGGAGAAGCAGAGCCTGTCTCTCTCTCTCTCTCTCTCTCTCTCTCTCTCTCTCTCTCTCTGATACATACCTTCACCCGCGAGAAAAGTTTGCAGCCTATTTCTCATTCTCTCACTCAATCACGCACTGTCCCCATGGGAACCGAAGAGATCGAGCGACGCATTTCGTCTTCTGCTTTGATCCATCCATGGAAGTATGATGTGTTCGTGAGCTTCAGAGGTGAGGACATAAGGAAGAACTTCGCGTCCCACCTCTTCCGTGCGCTGAGGCAGGTGGGGATCTACTATTTCAGGGACAATGACAAAGTGGAGACTGGGATTTTCATCGAGCCCAAGCTGCTTGACGCGATTCGCAATTCTAGGGTTGCCCTCGTCGTGTTCACCACCAAATACGCCGACTCGCCGTGGTGCTTGAACGAGCTGGTGGAGATCCTAGAGTGCAACAGAAGGTTCAGAGATCATCAGGGTCACGCGGTTCTGCCCATTTTCTTTGATGTCCAGCCACGGGACGTTCGGAAACAAAGCGGGCAATTCGGGGATGGTTTCAAAAATTTGGCCACCCACACTGGCGAATTACTTGTGCAGAAGTGGAGGGATGCGCTTAAAGAAGCTGGGAATTTGTCAGGATGGCACTTGAATAATGATGCTAATGGGTAAAGCATTTAATAAGTTCACTCGTGAAAAAGCTCATATTAGTGGTCGATTTGAAATATGCTGTTGATCGAGTCTAGTTCTTGGGTTTACCGCTCATCTGCTGATGGCCTTTCTATGCTATAGTTACTCATGTAGGACTTGTTCTTCCCATGTAACTACAGGGTTCAATCAAACTTCATCGAGCAAATCGTAGGACATCTCCTCACGGTCAGTCCTAGAGCAATCTCGCCCTATTTGGTCAAAAATGTTATCGGGGTAGATTCCTTTGTAGAGGATGTGATATCATCGCTGGAAATTTGGTCAGAGGATGATGTCCGTGTGATTGGAATATGGGGAATGAAAGGAATTGGCAAGACAACGGTGGCCAAAGTCATCTGCGATCGTGTTATTAGGGAATTTGAAGGTGTTAGCTTACTTGAAAATGTCGGAGATGCCAACCAAGATAAGGCTTTACTTCTACAGAAGAGACTTCTCCACGATGTTCTGAAGGTACAAGGTCTGGAAACGTTTGATCTTCACAGCAACATCAACGAGATAAAAGCTAAGCTCTGCCATAAATGGATCCTTCTAGTACTCGATAACATTACTAAGAAGGACCAAATTGAGTATTTCGGAGCTGGAGATCGAGATTGGTTCCAACATGGGAGTAGAATTTTGATAACTACAAGAGATGAGCAGTTGCTGGAAGATATCCAAGTAGATAACAAGCACATGCTTCCAGGATTGACTCATAAAGAATCGCTCGAACTCTTGAGTCACCATGCCATCCGTAAAGACCACCCTAAAGAAGGCTATGAAGAGCTGTCAAAGAGGCTTGTCCACTACACGGGTGGACTTCCAATAGCCCTGAAAAGATTTGGTTCCTTCCTTTCTAAGAAGAGGAAAAGTCAGTGGCATGAGATATTGGAGAAGTTGGTGAGAGACCCTCATCTTGACTCAGTTGGATTGCCTTTAGAACCATTCTCCTCTGTTCTTCCCTTTCAATCAGTGGGGCCATATGGAGGTCGTGGCGGGAGTTCTTATGATGATAAAACATACACTGATGTTAGAAAAATAACTGTTGTCGTAATGTCAGGGATTGTGTCCTTTTCTATTGAGTATGATCAAGATGGATGTTTGGTCCGCTCGCCAAGACATGGTGGACCTACGGAAGGCAGAATATGCACGGTGAGTCCACTGTTATAGTATGCTATGGCATATATTTGTAATTATTTTTGCCAAGACATCGTAGACCTTTGCCTATATGTAAATATTTATTTCTACTAATGCTATACTCCACATCAAAAATATGACGTACTGTCCGGTCATTAGAAAATAAGAGTCTAAATCGAAGGTAAATTGCTTAAAAGGATTCAACGGGGTTGGTCCACAGTGCTTCATGATCTACCAAATTCTCGACGTTTGTAAAAGAAGAAAAAGAAAGAGTTGTGTTGTTTTTATATACTTGTCTTGATGTTAGATTTATCAAAGATTTTGATTTTGCTTTGATGTTCCCAACACAGAGTGTCATGAACTCCATCTGTTTATGCAAAAATCAGGGCTTTAAGATGGAGTTGAATAAGTTGAATGAGTTTAGTGAGACTAGCGAATTGATTTTCTCAGTGCTCATGCAGTATCCGCTTGAAGTACTTTTTAGGTCCTCAAAAGTATCCAATATCCTTGATTTTGGTAATATCCATTTCTTGAAGGTGACGGACGCAAGATTTGTGCTGCTGCCTGCAGGTAAAACTAGATTATCCAAATGAGTTCTTGACTTCAGTGTCAGGCTACATTGTGGACGATCCCAGATTTGTCGCCTTTGAATAAGTTGAATGAGTTTAGTGAGACTAGCGAATTGATTTTCTCAGTGCTCATGCAGTATCCGCTTGAAGTACTTTTTAGGTCCTCAAAAGTATCCAATATCCTTAGTTTTGGTAATATCCATTTCTTGAAGGTGACGGATGCAAGATTTGTGCTGCTGCCTGCAGGTAAAACTAGATTATCCAAATGAGTTCTTGACTTCAGTGTCAGGCTACATTGTGGACGATCCCAGATTTGTCGCCTTTGAATAAGTTGAATGAGTTTAGTGAGACTAGCGAATTGATTTTCTCAGTGCTCATGCAGTATCCGCTTGAAGTACTTTTTAGGTCCTCAAAAGTATCCAATATCCTTAGTTTTGGTAATATCCATTTCTTGAAGGTGACGGATGCAAGATTTGTGCTGCTGCCTGCAGGTAAAACTAGATTATCCAAATGAGTTCTTGACTTCAGTGTCAGGCTACATTGTGGACGATCCCAGATTTGTCGCCATCCAATCACTTACCTTCCACAGCAATAGGAGAACATATGGTCCATTTGGCAATGAGATCGGGGAATTTTTCAGTTTCCCACCGGTTGCTGGGAAGATCGTCGGATTCTTTGGGAGGTGTGGCAGTTGTCTAAATTCCATTGGAGCAAATCTTTTACCAATCTCTCGTGCATATCCCTTTGAAGTCGTAGGCCCATTTGGAAATAGTAATTATGAAGACCGATGGGATGATGGCAAGCATACAGACGTTAGACAAATTGATGTCGTCTCTGGTTCTGCAATTGAGTCGATAACTATTACCTATGAGCAAGGTCGTTCTTTTGCACACGGTACAAGTGGGGGAGGCGCAACGAACAAGGTACCGGTTCTATTCGAGTAATGAATTGTTGTTCTTGGTGTTAGATGAAAGCTACTCTTTTTTATTTCTGATTGGTGCAGCTCATAATGACATGGGCTGAAGACGTGATGCATAAATAGAAATCATTAGTCGCTATTCGCTAATGTTTAAAACTTGGCCAAGTTGAACCACCGTAATTATAACTCATCCGGGAAATATAAAAGCGGGATGTATAACATAATAAAATTAAAAAAAAAAACTATTGGAACACGATTTATTTGTTTTTGAAAATTGGTGAAATCTATGCATGTGAATGTTGTTTTGCATACATGAGTTGTTTCAAGAACAACTTGTGGAATAATTAACGGCAAAAGTACACTTCAAGTGCCAAAAGTTGGCATAAAGAGATACTTAAGTGCCAAAAGTTACGAAAGTAACATTTAAGTGTCAAAATCGAAGCAAAATTGATCACTTAATACCAATCCGACCAAAATGCTAATATGCGCAATTTCTGACGAAGTAAGTACAAAACGATGCCATTTTGCATGCTAATGTGGCTAGATAATGTAAAACGACATTTTTCTGGTACTAATGTGGTAAAAAAATTAATATAAAGTTAATTAAATTTAATTTAAAATTAAAATTATTTAAAACATTCAAAAATATAAATACGAATATTAAATATATATTATATATATAGATATATTTGTTTTTTTTTTAAAAGAGGGAGGTGGTTCAGGGCTCAGTTGCTGCCATCGGGAAGGGCTGGTAACGGAGTGGGGAGGGTTGGTCGGCGGCGAGGGCCCATGAGCCCTTGTCTCGATTTGGGGCAAGGGTTATGGCCTTTGCCCAAATCTGGCGAGGGTCAATGATCCTCACTCGGCCGGGCTAAGGGTCACCGCCCACTAGGGCGACCCCCAACAGGCTGCTAGGGGCCGGTGACCTTGGCTAACCGGCAATGAAGACCCGTGAGCCCTCACTCAAAATTGAGGCAAGGGTCACAACCCTCGCCCAAATCCGACGAGGGTCAACGGCCCTCGCCTAGTCTCTTAAGCGAGCGATGACCCTTGGCCTGGCTAGTGAGGGCCACCGACCCTCGCCAAATCTGGGCGAGGGCTCGTGGGCCCTCGTCGCCAATCGGCCAAGGTCACCAGCCCTTGGCTAGGGGCCGGTGGCCCTGGTCGACCCTCCCCCCTCCGTTGCCGAGACCTTCCCGGTGGCGGTGGGGAGGGCTCAACCCTTAGCCACCTCCCTTTTTTTATAAATAAATTTTTAATATTTGTATTTTTATTTTCAAATGTTTTAAATAAATTTAATTTTTAATTTAATTTAATTAATTTTTACATTAATTTTTTACCACGTCATTACCAAAACGACGTTTTTTTTTGTGACCCGGGGAACCCTCGCACGGCCGGAGATAGAGAGTAAACCCTAGGGAGGCACGCTGTTTTGTACTTGCTTTACTGGAAAATCATGACATCAACATTTTGGTCGGATTGGCACTTAAGTGACCATTTTGCTCCGATTTTTACACTTAAGTGGCACTTTCGTAACTTTTGGCATTTAAATGTCATTTTGTGCCAACTTTTGGCACTCCAGGAGTCCGGATGTCAATAATTAATTGTCTCTCTCGTTTATCTTTATTCTAATGAATTGTTTTATGAAACTCAAGTGATGAGTTAATCTCGGAATTACACAATATTACCAATGATATCTCATGTGCAATTCAAAGAGTATCTACTTTTTATATGAGATATATGATATTACAGTGAATTACGAAAGATTATCTATTTTATATTTTTCCACTCATGCGCATTTACTGACTATCTAGAAGTTGGTGGCACATGCTTGTTACTATCATGCGTAATGTTTTTGTTTTACAAGTTGTTGCATTGGCTATTCCTTACATTCTAAAAATTATTACAGATAATTCTAGATTGGTTAAGTGAGTATCTAACTTCAGTTTGGGGCTATATGACAAGTGCTTTTGGTTCTACTATCATCCATTCACTCACATTTCAAAGCAATAAAAGAATATATGGGCCATTTGGCACTAAAACCGGAAGGAAATTTTCATTCCCCGTCACCGGGGGAAAGATCATTGGGTTTTTTGGGAGTTCTGATGCCCATCTTGAATCTCTCGGAGCATATTTCAAACCAATCTCTCATCTATATCCGATCGAGTTTATTGGACCATTTGGAGGCCAAGGTGGACAACGTTGGGCCGATGGAAAGTTTAATGGTGTAAAGAAAATAAAGATGATATTGGAAGATGTTGTCAACTGCATCTCTTTTGAGTATGATGATAATGGCGAATCTATTTGGTCCTCTACCCATGGTCACAGTGGTAGCGAAGATATCCATATGGTGAGTTCATTGCATATTTTCTGTTCAAATTACAGTTCCCCTTCTCTCTCACGCGCGCACTTGCCCAAACCTCTTTATCGATTCTAGGAGAACTTTGATATAGCTAGTACGAGTACCTAGAGGGGGGGTGAATAGGTATATAAAAAAATTTCTTAAAGATTGCACAATACTTAGACAGTTGGATAATTAAAAATCAATCGTGAGACTGAGTAAGGGAAAGAGAGAATTTAACACGCGGTTTATAGTGGTTCGGCTTGATTCAAGCCTACGTCCACTCTTTCGCACCGACAGCCAATTGGCTGGATTCCACTATGATCAAAGAGATGTTACGGTGTTGATCTTCCTTGATTTCTAGGTGTAGATGATCTACCACACTCGCTCAAGGTGTCACCAAGTATAAACACTCTCGTGTATACAATTTCGCTCGAACAAATCGACTAACAATCAAGGTTCTTCGAGACTGAATTTTTCTATCGATCACACTCTACTAAAACAGCTAGAACGTCTTCCTTTTATACTCCTTTATGCCATCATAGCCGTTGGCACTTACCAAAGGAATTCCTCCAATCTACCCGTTGGATGGAATCAATCAAGGAGATCATCCGAGCTATTTAAGGAATCGATGATAGCCCATCAATCTGTTCGCCCATACAATCGGGATCTTGGTTTTCAAGAATAGAACATTCCAAGAATATTTCGTCGACCATCGGATCTTCAATCGATCTTAGATAAGAATTAAAGAATCCGAAATGATTATCCAACCAAAGAATCTTCTCCGAGAAGATAGGATCTAATCCTCAACCATATACCTCGGCTTTGGATTTCCTTCGTCACTTTGGATTAGAAAGAGCGCAAGTGAGAATAGACTTAAGTCTTGAGTGTTGATTCTTAAGTCTTGAGTCTTGAGTCTTGAGTCTTAAGTCTTGAGTCTTGAGAATACAAAGTCTTCAGACTTTAAACTGTCGGTCTTCAAACATCCAGACTTAGACTGATAGAAACGTTTTGTCAGCTTCAAAATATTCTGGAAAGATTTCTTCAACAATCTCCCCCTTTTTGATGGTGACAAAACTTTCTTGTAGATTTGAACAACTTTGACCTGTAAAAACATTTCTCAAGCAATATGGCTAACTCAAAAAGATTAATAAAGCAACCAGACTCTGCATCCACAGAAAATTGGTTAGTCTTTCATGAGTAATACCATATAACAACACTTGATAAAAATGCAACCAATAAAAATGCAACCAGTCAAGCATCAAAATCCACAACCAATTCAGTCAAATTTAAATTCACACCCAAGTTCAAGTTCTCAAGTCATACTCAAAAATAAACATAACCACAAAAGTTTTAAAAAGTTGAAAGTTGTTGGTTCAAATTGATTCTCCCCCTTTTTGTCATCATTAAAAAGGATGAGAAAGGAGTCATGTGCGCTTGGGAATGCGCACGATCTAGAAATCCCCAATGGATCGGACTACTCCTTCGAGCTTCTTCAGTCTTCCCTCGGTTGAGCTACCTCTTCTCCCTTAGCATTGGCTTGAAGTTGCGAGCGAGTTCTTTGAATTTATCCTCCGTAGAGACCGAAGATGCTTGTCCAGCATGCTTCATGGCTTGGATTTCACATCCGGAACATATATCCGGCTACGCATTTCCCGAGAAGAATATTCATGATGCTACGAAAATCTGCAGAATCGTCCGTACGTGTACCGGCATGAGCTTTCTCCGATGAAGTAAATGCAGACGATGGCGCTTCAGATAGTCGGCAGATTTGGAATCGACGTATCACCTTCTTCGGTGCAATTGAGAAGCCTGAAATTCTTCCGGGTCTGCTGGAGATTGCCTTGGAATTTCACTAACAGCGGCATGAGGTGAGGACCTTTCTTGCTCGCCAACTCCCCCTGTCTCTAGGACATCGAGCGGGGAAGAGTGATGATCATGCTCTTGATTTCCCTTCTCTCCAGATTCAGCAGACTTTTCTTTCTCTCCTTCTCTTTCTTCTTCAGCTTCTTTCTCCTTCTCTCTCTGCTCTTCTTCTTCTCTGTTCTTCTGAAGTTCTATCGGTTGAGCAACAGAACGTCTGGTTCTTGTCAGTGCTTGGATAGTAGGATCTTCATCCTCTTCATCTTCATCTTCATCCTCCAGGATGAGAGTTCTTTTCTTCTTTTTCGATGGGGCACCAATGGCCTCCTTTCCTTTCCTTTTTGAAGCAGACTGGACTGGAGATTTCACTCTGAATTTCTCCATTGCCTTGGATAGTTCTTGCAGACGCATCTTTGTTAACATCTTCAAACCTACCACCATCTTATCACACGGTCGAACACAAAATGTTTGTGGCGGTTCAATATTCATGTGTCTGAAGATCTTGGTCACCAGACCAGGATAAGGCAATTGTCCTTTGTCTTTCGACATTGCTCTGTACATATGGAAGAGAATAGTGTGCGGGAGAGAGAACTTCCATCCCGAGTTGATCGCGTACATCAACTTTGCTTCCGAGAAAAGAGACACGAAGTCTTTGACGTAGACTTTGGTCCGAGACGGTTGATCACAATCTTATGAAGCACAATGTTGATGGCATTCATCCTAGAATAGGTAATTTTCTTCTCTACATCCCTATCTTTGACAAGTTCCAGAGTAGTACGAGCAGGTGAGACTTTGATTGGTAAATAACGTCCTCGTTCAACTCCAACTATGTCCGCCAACATATTCACATCTACCACATAGACTTGATCTCGTACACTGAATGAAATTCTATTCGCATCCAAAAAGCTAAGATTTGAATAGAAATAAGCGGTCAGTTGAGCATACCGGTCCGTAGAGTCAGAGCAAAAAGTCTCAAGTTGAAGCAAATTCAACTTCTCTCTTAAGTTTACGTTGATGGTGTCCGAGAAAGTCAAAATCGACACTTCTAGGGTTTATTACCCCTCTTTTCAACAAACTGAAATACACATTTTCCGATCCTTGGACTTAAACAAATCCATCGGATTTCCTTTCACTTTTGCTGCCACACCCATTTTAGGTTGAAATTCAAGGAACATTCTGTCGTCATCATCGTTCCCTTCAATCAGATTTTGTCCGGCATACGAGGGTCACTTGGAATGTTCGCAAGTGCCTCTTCTGCCCTTCCTTTCGGAGCAATTCCCAATTCTTCCATTTTCCGCAGAAAAAGATACTCATTTCCATAATTTTTGTCCTTAAGGAATTCATCTATATATTTTAATGAAGTTCCGGAGCTTTTCAACGCTCGATAAAGCTTATAGATAAAGGCGGGTCTTTGGACTCTTACGGGTCGGCATCCTCGATTATCTCTTCTTCCGGATGTTGACTCGCACCTTGTGGGGCAGGAGGTGTTGAATGACGTGGAGGAGAGTGAATCGGACTTTGTCGCTGACTTGATAAGTCTTCTTCCTCAGTAAGATCGAAGTGAGTTGGTCCCTTCTCCATTCTTTGTGGTCCCCTGCTTGCGATTCTTGATGATTTCCTTGAAGAAGACATCCTTCTTTGACGATTGGAAGATTCCTTCACTTGCTTTCCCAAGAAAAATGACCACTTTCTCGAAGATGAACAGGAAATAGAAACAGGATCGGGAGGAGAGTTCTTTTTAGGGTTTTGAAAATTTGGGCGAAGAAAAACCGTATATATATAACTCTGTTTTTGAAAAGGGAAGTTCAACCGATACAAGGAAAGTGTACGAACACTTCTTTTCAAAATTAACCCTTAAAAGACAAGTTTTCGAATTTCACACAGATTATTGAATAACCGAACAAAAGATCGTACCTTTTCGAGATTAGATAACTAAACGAGAATTCGTACCTTTAGATAAAATAGCAACTTACGAGTCTATAGCCATGCACGTCTGAGTCTGAGGGTTTAAAGTCTGAGAGATTAGAGTCTTGGAGTTGGTGAGTCTCTAGACTTTAACTTCTTCAAGCTTCAAAATGTTGAGTCTTGAACGGATAGAGTCGAATTGATTTTTCTCCAAAGGCTTTGTTAATATGTCCGCTAGTTGACTCTTTGAATCAACAAATTGAATCGAGATTTCTCCATTTTGAATGTGATCTCTAATGAAGTGATGTCGAATCTCAATATGCTTTGCTCTTGAATGAAGGATTGGATTTTTGGTGAGATTGATCGACCGGTGTTGTCACATCTCGATTTACGTGCATGAGTCTTCAATGCCAAAGTCATGTAGCTGTTGTTTTATCCATAGAATTTGCGAACAGCAGCTTCCAAAAGCTACATACTCTACGCTACGTCGTTGAGAGAGCTACAAGTGCTTTGCTTCCTTGAAAACCAAGACACCGTCCCGTTTCCAAGCAGTTGACAAGTTCCGGAAGTGCTCTTTCTATCGACTCGAATCGACGGATCGATCTCGAGTATCCTAGAAGATTAAAGTCTCCTTTCTTGGGATACCAGAGACCGATGCTTAAAGATGAGGCAACGTATTTGATAACACATTTTGCAGCACTGAGATGGGATTCTCTAGGATCTGATTGAAACCTAGCACAGATGCAAACACTAAACAAAATATCAGGTCTAGAAGCAGTAAGATAGAGAAGTGAACCGATCATGCTCCTGTACAGCTTTTGATCTACTTTCTTCCCTTCTTCATCCTTGTCTATCTTCTAAGAACATGACAATGGTATGTCGGTCTTTTTGCACTTTTCCAATCCAAACCTTTTGACAAGATCATTTGCATATTTTTCTTGATGAATAAAAGTTCCTTCCTTCATTTGTTTCACTTGGAGTCCAAGAAAGAATGTTAATTCTCCCATCATACTCATTTCAAACTCATCCTACATAGACTTAGAAAATTTCTTGCATAGACTTTCGTTAGGTGATCCAAAAATAATATCGTCCACATATATTTGAACAAGTAAAAAGCTTTTGTTTTCCTTTTTGATAAACAAAGTAGTATCTACTTTACCTTTGACAAAACCATTCGTAATAAAAACTTACTTAGTCGTCGTACCAAGCTCGAGGTGCTTGCTTTAAACCATACAAGGCCTTTTTCGGTCGAAGGCGAGTCCGCTTCTTTGGGTCTTCAAACCAAGGTGGTTGTTCCACATAAACTTCCTCATGGATAAATCCATTTAGGAACGCACTTTTGACGTCCATTTGGAATAACTTGAAATTTTTATAACAAGCAAACGCAAGTAATAGACGAATAGCTTCTAACCTTTACTGCGGGTGCGTAAGTCTCGTCATAGTCTATTCCTTCTTCTTGCGTATATCCTTTGGTCACGAGTCTTGCTTTATTTCGTACGACTTTTCCTTCTTCATTCATCTTGTTCCTAAATACCCATTTGGCTCCAATAACAGTTTTACCTTTTGGTTTAGATGTCAATTCCCGAGACATCATTGATGTTGAACTATCGAGTTCTTCTTGCATAGCTTCGATCCAACTGTTATCGATAGAGCTTCTTCTATGCTTTTTGGTTCAATTTCAGAAATGAGAGCCACAGCACTAGATTCTTCACGCCTTTTTGATCTGGTGCGGATTCCTTCATTAAGTTCGCCAATAATGAGATCTTTGGGATGACTGGATTTGTGCTTCCAGTTACTAGTTGATTTGCCCGGTTGATGATCTCTTTCTTTATTTGATTCTCCATGAGCATCTTGATGATGGACTTCTAGAGTCTGAGATGCTTCTTGAGATGTAGACGTTTGAAGGTTTAGAGCGGGTTCGATCTCTTTCTCGAGTCGGCTAGATTCATCTTGCGCTCGAGTCTTGGAATTTGACATTCATTGATTCTTCCACAGATCGGCTTTTCTTGTTATAGACTCGTAGGCTTTGCTTGATGTAGAATATCCAAGGAAGATGCCTTCATATGATCTTTCTTCAAACTTACCAACTCAATCATTTGCATTTTTCAAAATAAAGCATTTGCAACCAAACACATGAAAGTATGAAACAATAGGCTTCTTACCTTTGAATAATTCATAGGGGTTTTCTCTAGAATAGGTCTTAGAAAGACTATTTATAATATAGCAAGCGAAACAAACGACTTCAGCCCAAAATCGTGAAGAAATTTTACTTTCAATTAAAAGTGTTCTAGCCATTTCTTGAAGAGATCTATTCTTTCTTTCCACAACTCCATTTTGCTCGGAGTATACGGAGAGGAAAACATGTGATTAAAACCAGATTTATCACAGAATTTCGTAAAATCTTGATTTTCAAATTCACTTCCATGATCTGTTCTTATGCTAGAAATAGCACATCCTTTTTCATTTTGAACCTTTTTAGCAAACTTCTCAAAGTACGAAAAGGTTTCTGACTTACTTGCAAGAAAATATACCCTGGTAAAGCGAGAATAGTCATCCACTATTACTAGACAATATTTCTTACCTCCAATGCTCGGGTTCTTGTTGGTCCGAAGAGATCCATATGAAGCAACCGTAGTACATGATTAGTAGAGACATGATTCATTGGCTTAAATGAATTTCTTACTCGCTTTCCGAATGCATGGAGTGCATAAATCAGATTTTTGGTATGGCAATTTAGGTAGACCTCGAACAAGCTTCTTTGATGAGATTTTGGCTAATTGCTTCATGTTGACATGGCCAAGCTTTCGTGCCATAGGACTGCTTCATCTTGAATTGAAATTAGACATTGATCTTCATTTAGCTTTACATCAAGGAGATAGATATTTCCATGCCTTCGTCCCATGAAAGACTCGAGTTGAGTCTTTGCTAATTCCGAACATATGCCTTCTTGAAAGGAGATCTTGTAACTAGTATCACACAGTTGGCTAATCTTTGAGTAGATTGTAGTTGAGTCCTTCCACTAGAGAGACATTGTTTATTGTGAGATTTCCAATTTTCACAGTTCCAAATCCCACAATGCTGCCTTTGCTGTTTCCTCCGAATGAAACTTTTCCACCATTTACTTGAATAAGCTTTATGAAGCAATTTGAGTCTCCTGTCATGTGTCTTGAGCATCCGCTGGCTTCAACAGTTTCTTTCCCTCTTTCAGATACTGATGCAGCAGTAGGAGTGATTCCTTTTTCCACCACATCCCATTCCAGAGGATCCTTTGATCGTAGAAAAGCTTTCATCTTGTTTTTCCAGATGTTGTAATCCTTTCCATCAAAGTAGGGTGGTCTGGTATTGCTTTGCCCTTCCACCAGCCCCGGTGCTAGCATACTCGCCATGGATCTTTTACTCTGAAGTAAAACACTTCAAATAAAGTAAGAACACGAGCTCTGATACCAATTGATATAGCTAGTACGAGTACCTAGAGGGGGATGAATAGGTATATAAAAAAATTTCTTAAAGATTGCACAATACTTAGACAGTTGGATAATTAAAAATCAATCGTGAGACTGAGTAAGGGAAAGAGAGAATTTAACACGCGGTTTATAGTGGTTCGGCTTGATTCAAGCCTACGTCCACTCTTCTGCACTGACAGCCAATTGGCTGGATTCCACTATGATCAAAGAGATGTTACAGTGTTGATCTTCCTTGATTTCTAGGTGTAGATGATCTACCACACTCGCTCAAGGTGTCACCAAGTATAAACACTCTCTGTGTATATAATTTCGCTCGAACAGTATCGACTAACAATCAAGGTTCTTCAGACTCTGGAATTTTTCTATCGATCACACTCTACTAAAACAGCTAGAACGTCTTCCTTTTATACTCCTTTATGCCATCATAGCCGTTGGCACTTACCAAAGGAATTCCTCCAATCTACTCGTTGGATGGAATCAATCAAGGAGATCATCCGAGCTATTTAAGGAATCTGATGATAGCCCATCAATCCTGTTCGCCCATACAATCAGGATCTTGGTTTTTAAGAATAGAACATTCCAAGAATATTTCGTCGACCATCGGATCTTCAATCGATCTTAGATAAGAATTAAAGAATCCGAAATGATTATCCAACCAAAGAATCTTCTCCAGAAGATAGGATCTAATTCTCAACCATATACCTCGGCTTTGGATTTCCTTCGTCACTGGATTAGAAAGACTGTCAGTGAGAATAGACTTAAGTCTTGAGTTTTGATTCTTAAGTCTTGAGTCTTGAGTCTTGAGTCTTAAGTCTTGAGTCTTGAGAATACAAAGTCTTCAGACTTTAAACTGTCGGTCTTCAAACATCCAGACTTAGACTGATAGAAACGTTTTGTCAGCTTCAAAATATTCTGGAAAGATTTCTCCAACAAACTTTTGTGAAAGCCCTTCATTTGCTTATCTGCAATTGGAAGTTTTATTTTCCTAAAATGTATCCTAATTTTTGCCTAATCGTTCCTCTGATGATTGATCCAACCTTTGATGCAAAAAGAAGAAGAAGAAGAAGAAAAAAAATATACCTTGATTATATTTTATCTCTTCCATAAGTTTAGTAACAAGCATAACAGCCCTATTGTTTCAATGGAAAGACGAACTTATGATAATCCTTTAAGAAAATTTGCAAACAAATAATTTCAATGAAAATTTTCAATTTCTTATTTACTACATTCATGTTATGTATTCTCTATAAGCAAATTGAATGTACTGAAATGACTATAATGGAGTTTTTCTTACTGATATTGACAGCTGCTTTAGAAGGAATGTTTTTATGTACTTCGGTAAGGTACGGAGAAGATCTTGGACCGAAAAAAAAAAAAAAGATACGGAGAAGATCTTAGGCACCTCCCACTGCCCTACGCTGCCATTAGATCGAGTATCAGTTTTCTAATAAACTTGAGAACCTTTATCAAAGTAAATTGTGAGTGATAGTAACCTGTATACATGATGGACAATGATCAAGTATGGGTTGTGGATAGTTTCTTAGAGGGAAATGAAAACCGTCCAAATGAACTGAATGATTGAAATCGTCTTTTGATCATTAAAATTTCTTCCGGTAATTTATATTTTGTAAATTAGACAAAGTTCCATTAATATGCTTAATGCGAGATGGACTCCATGAAAGTGACCTTGTGCGATAAGTTTTTTCTAATACTAAAGAAAGCGAATTGGCAAAGCGCGCTAGAGAGCCCTATGGTCTATTATCTTTGATTGTCGACCCTAAAAGTATGACGTAAGAATAGTGGTCCACCCATACATTAGTTTTAAGAAATTCTTGGGTCTAAGTCTTAAATTTCTAGGTTGTTCGTGGATGAGATTTTTGCTTAGGCCACTGCAGTCCATCATCTTTGATATAGATCAATATGACAATTTATTGCTAATTCTGCAGGTTAAGTTGGACTAACCTCATGAGTTCTTGACCTCAGTGTCGGGTTATATTAGACATGACAATTCTGTTATTCAATCACTCACGTTCGAAAGCAATATAAGAAGGCACGGACCGTTTGGTAAGGAAGAAGGAAGGTTCTTTAGCTGTGCACTGGCATGCAGCAAGATAATTGGCTTTCACGGAAGGTCTGGCATTCAACTTGATGCGCTAGGAGTCTACTCTGAACCAATTTCTGATCTTCATCTCTTGAAATCCATTGGGCCATTTGGACGACGAGGTAGCAATCTATGGGACGACAGAGATAGCACAGGTGTGAGAAAAATAATTGTGAAAGGTGGATCGGCTATTGACTCCATTACTATTGAGTACGACAAGAACGGGTCTGTGGTTCAGGGCCCTAAACATGGTGGAGATGGAGGACATCTAACATTCGAGGTATGGCCTCTAACATTTACTTCATCTTATGAACGTGCAACTTCTATGGCATTGCTAAGGTTTGGTGTTTAAGTGGTTTGGAGGTCACGTTTATGCACGAGTGTGATAGTATCTTATAAATTGAAGTTAAAGGTGGAAGTGAAATATAAGAACAATCCGTAGATTTTGAGTTTAGATTGGCAAATTATCTAGAATGGGAACTTCTGAGAACTGTTGAGGCATGATATAATATCAACACCAGAAAAGAAACCTCTCATCGGTTTTCCTGGAAAACTCTTCCAACCTTTCTTGGTTCCATTTACGACGAGATCACTGAATACATACAGAAAAGTACAGCCTTGAAAAAGGGCAAAAAAAAAAAAAAATAACAATATTAAAAGGTTTTTTAACTTTATGACTTTTAAGTCTAAAAATAACTTTCCTAAAATGTGGGAACTGTTTTCAAAGAGTTGCCAAAGCATTTTTTCTTTTTTATAATAATCAATTGCCTTTTGTTTTATAGATGAATGATTTGATAACTATGGCGGACCAAAATAGGTCTTATGCTCTAGATGCAGCCGATTATCTATTCAGCTTTTACATTGTTTGTTTAACCAAATATAACTTATCAACTGAAGTGTTCTCTTTATGTTGTTTTTAGGATTATTTAGTTGGGGGGGGGTGGGGATTAAATATATTTGTCTTTCCAATTTTGCAGATTAAGCTCGATTATCCTCGAGAGTACTTGACCTCATTTTCTGGTCACTTTGGATCTTTTTTCGGGTATACTATTGTTTGCTCGCTCACATTTTTGAGCAATGAAAGAACTTATGGGCCATATGATGAGGAGGTTGGGGAGCACTTTCATTTTCCATCAATCGGTAAAAAGATTGTTGGGTTTCATGGAAGTTCTGGAGTATGGCTTGATTCACTTGGAGCATATTTTGAACCTTGACATGCTAAGCTCCACCTTTATGTGCACCTTTCAGTTGATGTTTAAGTTTACATTTAAAATATGTATCATCTCAAATGTTGACATTTAAGTTTTTGCTAAATATTACATAGAAAATTATGGATCAATTTGGTCTTAACAAAATGGATTTTTACATCAAGTAAGCACTATTATTATTTGTGTCAACTGAGCTTTATTTTTATTTTTAATTTTATTATTGCATTTCGGGTAAATATAAAAAAGTTATTATTCATTGAAAAAATTATTTTACATGAACTGACACGAAACGGTCTCTCTCTCTTCAATCTTGCTCATATACACGAAAGAAGAGCAAGTGCTCTGCCCATGAAAAGAAAAAATGAAAGAGAAGGGGGACCTTTTTTATCAGATGTCTCCGAAGAGACGAGAAGGGGGACTTGAGAAAGGACAAAATAATGAAAAAAAGGACCAAAGAAGGAGAATAAAAAAAAAAGGGAGAGAGAGGGGGGGGTCATCTTCTTCGGCCCCTTCCCCTTTTCTCCTCCAACCTTCCTTCCTCCCTTCCTCCTCTGCCACTCACGCATGCGCGAAGGAGAGGAGCAACGCCGAGGCCGGCTAGAAACCCGGATGGATGGGACGCATCTTCAATGCTGCGAAGCTACGAAGCAGGCGTCTTCAGTGCCGCAGAGCTAAGGAGCAAAGCAGAGTAGGTGGGGTGGTTGAGGCGACACCGGTTCGGCCACACCAAGTGATGGGAGAACGGTAATAATTCGAACAATATCGAATCAACGTAGCGGAATAAAATGTTCTCCCCTCTTGTGCAAACCTAATAGGAATCGATATAGTAGAGTAAAATAAATACCAAGCACGCGAACACAAGACGATTTTTTTTACGTGGAAAACCTCCTCGATGTGAGGAGATAAAAACCACGAGACCGGAGTTCACTTGAAAATCTTCACTATCAATAAAATTGTTCTTCTCTAGCAAATACTAGAGGTACATAGCAGCAAACACCTCAAGAACATAATTCTTGGCAATACACATGAACTTCATAAGAGATCAATGATAAATTTGACCAAAAATGCAGGTTTTGATCAATCCACGAAAAACCTGATGTATGGAGCTTCAAACGAAAATCAAACCGTCCAGATTCGATAAAATTGCGCCACTAACATGCTGACAAAATTTCAGCTCAATCGAACCACGAATCGACCTCCAACGCCAACTTGATATAAATCAGATATTGCCCCAAACCCTAGATTTTCTGTTTTCTCTTTTTCTCTTGTTACTATTTCATTTTCTGCTACTACATCTTTATATAGATAGTGAGAAACCATATTCCCTCATATAACTTATTATATGGGCTCAAGCCCTTTTTGCGCTTGCAACTCATTGGGCTTCCTCCACATAGGAGTGAACCCAGCTAACAAATCTCCCCCTCACGACAATGTGGAGGGATTCACCATCCCTGCTATCAAAAGGCAATGTTCAAGCTTCTCTCTTGGTAGAGTGTTCGTCATCATATCGGAGCCATTATGATCCGTATAAATTTTCTCAAGTTCCAACATCTTTTCATCTAGAACATCCTTTATCCAATGATATCTAACATCAATATGTTTCGATCTAGAATGAAAAGATGAATTCTTACCAAGATGAATTGCGCTTTGATTATCACAAAATAGCACATACCTCTTTTGCTTGAACCCAAGTTCTTCTAAGAACTTCTTCATCCATAGCATCTCTTTACTAGCTTCAGTCACTACAATAAATTTAGCTTCAGTTGTAGAAAGTGCAACACACTTCTGCAATCTTGACTTCCATGACACAGCTCCACCCGCAAAAGAAATCAAATAACCAGAAGTAGATTTACGAGTATCAATATCTCCTGCCAAGTCGGAATTTGTGTATCCAACTAACTCAAGTTTCCCGGTCCCGAAACTGAGTTTCAAATTTGAAGTTCCCCGAAGATACCTCATAATCCACTTCACTGCATTCCAGTGCTCTCTACCTGGATTTGACAAATAGCGACTAACAACGCCAACTGCATGTGCCAAGTCTGGGCGTGTACATACCATCGCATACATTAAGCTTCCTACATCTGAAGCATATGGAATACTTTCCATATCTTTCTTCTCTTTATCAGTCGTAGGACTTTGCATCATATTTAACTTAAAATGGGCAGCAAGAGGAGTACTAACCACTTTAGCCTTGTCCATGTAAAATTTCTGAAGGATCTTCTCGATGTATTTCTCTTGTGACAAAAATAACTTCTTAGCATCTCTGTCTCGAGTAATTCTAATGCTAAGAATCTGCTTCGCCGAGCCCAAGTCTTTCATGGCAAAAGACTTGCTCAACTGTTTCTTCAATAACTCAATTCTTGAAGCATTCCTATCAACAATCAGCATATCATCAACATAAAGTAAGAGAATAATAAAGTCATCATCAGAAAATTTTTGGACAAACACACAGTTATCCAAGGAAGTCTTCTTATAGCCTTGTTCTGTGGCAAATTTCTTATACCACTGTCTCGGTACTTGTTTTAGGCCATAGAGACTTTTCTTCAATTTGCACACATAGTCCTCTTTCCCTTTCACTTTGAAACCCTCAGGTTGTTCTATGTATATCTCTTCCTCCAAGTCACCATGTAGGAAGGCCGTTTTAACATCCATTTGCTCAATTTCTAAATCTAGGCTAGCTGCCAATCCTAGTACCACACAGATAGAAGACATTTTCACTACCAGAGAAAATATATCATCAAAATCAATACCCTTTCTTTGACCGAATCCCTTAACAACCAATCTAGCTTTGAACCGTGGTTGTGCAGTATGTTCATCTTGCTTCAACCTATATACCCACTTGTTCTTTAAAGCTCTTTTACCTTTAGGTAACTTCACCAATTCAAAAGTATGATTATCATAAAGTGACTGCATCTCATCTCGCATAGCATCGAACCAATTGCTTTTGTACTCATCTTCTATTGCTTCTGCATAACACTCTGGTTCACCTGCATCAGTCAATAATATATACTCATCTTCAGAATACCTGGTGGAAGGTCGTCGGTCTCTAACAGATCTCCGGACTGGAACATCCAGTGGAACATCTAATTGAGCCTCTAGTTCAGGAATAGTATTATCTATTTCAACATGTTCAGGAACATGTGCGTTATTTGGAACATTGACTTCCTGCTGCTCTTCATCAACTTGTGTAGGAATATTTGTAAGAGGAACTGGATCTAAATCAACCAGATTAACACTAACCTGTGGTGCTGAAATCATCCTCAATTTCTCAATATCCTCTATTGTTTGATTTTCCATAAATACAACGTCTCTGCTTCTTACAATTTTCTTTTCAAGTGGATCATAAAATTTGTAGCCAAGCATATCCTATCCATAACCAATAAATATGCAATGTCGTGTTTTCACATCAAGTTTAGATCTCTCATCTTTGGGAACATGCACAAATGCTTTGCACCCAAATACACGCAAATAATCATAAGAAACTTCTTTGCCTATCCAAACTCTATTAGGAAATCAAACTCTAAAGGAACGCATGGAGTAAGATTTAATATATGCACAACTATACTTAAAGCCTCACCCCAAAAGGATCTAGGTAGCTTTTTTGTGAAAGTAAGCATCTTACCCTTTCAACCAATGTTTGTTCATTCTCTCGGCTAAGCCATTTAACTGAGGCGTCTTGGGAGGTGTCTTTTGATGTCGAATACCTTGTTGTCTGCAGTATTCATCAAAAGGTCAAATATACTCTCCCCCGTTATCAGTTCTAATGCATTTCAATTTCTTTCCAGTCTGTCTCTCAACTGAAGCCTGAAATTGCTTAAAAGCATTTAACACTTGATTTTTAGTTTTCAAGTTATAAATCCAAATTTTTCTTGAAAAATCATCTATGAAGGTAACAAAATAAAGAGAGCCACCAAGTGATTTTGTTTTCATAGGACCGCAAATATCATAATGCACTAAATCCAGTATACCTGACTTTCTTGAAGAAGGCGAGCTTTTAAATGCAACTTTATTCTGTTTTCCTGCTAAATAGTGAGCACACTTCTTTAGCGCTGAACTTTTCAATCCTGAAAGGAGTTTCTTCTTGGCCAATATTGACAAACCCTTCTCATTGATGTGACTGAGCCTCTTATGCCATAACTCATTTTGCATCTTCGCTATCTCTTGCATTAATTTTGTCTATGGACAACTTTGCCTGCATAATGTATAACGAAGAATATTTTTCACCTCTAGCCACAACAAGAGAACCTTTGGTGAGCTTCCATTGACCATTACTGAAGGTGCTGCAATACCCCTCATCATCCAACTTGCTTGTAGAAATCAAATTCAAGCGGATATCAGGTATATATTTAACATTATTCAATACTAACCTTGTGCCATTGCTGGTTTCTAGGCACACATCACCGATGCCTATATCTTAAGCTAGTCCATTGTTTCCCATCTTCACAGATCCGAAGTCACCTGGCCTGTATGATGTAAAGAAATCCCTACGAGATGTAGCATGAACGGATGCACCACTATCAATTACCCAACTGGTCTCATGAGAAACAAAATTCACCACATCACCATCAAAAATAGTGAGAAAGTCTTCTTTAAGTGCAGCGACACGATTGTCATCATTGTCATCATCACTTTTCTTCTCTTTACCTTTCTCCTTTTGTTTCTCCCTTTTTAACTGGCGATAAAACCTCTGAATATGTCCCTTCTGATGACAATAACGGCACTCAATATTAGCAAATTTATTATACTTACCTCTGCTTTTGTCTCGACTTTTATCTCTATTTCTCGGACCTCGAGACTCACTTCTCCCCCTTTTCTCAACAACCAAGGCATCATAATATGAAGAGGACGATCCCTGTGTCTTCCTTCTCATCTCTTCATTCAAAATACTACTCTTGGCTAAATCCATGGTAATTGTACAATCCGGGGCAGAATTAGACAAAGATGTTCGGAACGTCTCCCATGAGTCTGGCAAAGTACCAAGCAACCATAGTGCTTGTATCTCATCATCAAACTTGATTCACATTGCAGCCAACTGATTTATAATTCCTTGAAAAGAATTTAAATGATCAGTCAAACGAGTACCATCATGATATCTTAGAGCCATCATCAGTTTTATAAAAAATAACTTATTATTCCCAGTCTTTCGAGCATATAACTGTTCGAGCTTATCCCATAAACTGCGTGCATGTGTTTCCTCAATAATATGCTTTAAAACATTATCATCTACCCATTGCCTGATATAACCACACACTTGACGATGAAATATAGACCATTCAGCGTCAATTTTATTCTCTAGTTTCTCCTCAGCAAATACAAGCAAATAAAAATCTTTCACATATAAAAGATCTTCCATCTTCCCTTTCCAGATATGATAATTCGAACATTCAATATAACCATTCTACTTGTATTCATTTCCATTGTTTAACACAAGGCAGAAAAATCAAGCAATAACCTGATGCTCTGATACCACTCTGATGGGAGAACGGTAATAATTCGAACAATATCGAATCAACGCAGTAGAATAAAATAATCTCCCCTCTTGTGTAAACCTAATAGGAATCGATATAGTAGAGTAAAATAAATACCAAGCACGCGAACACAAGACGATTTTTTTACATGGAAAACCTCCTCGATGTAAGGAGATAAAAAACCATGAGACCGGAGTCCACCTGAAAATCTTCACTATCAATAAAATTGTTCTTCTCTAGCAAATACTAGAGGTACATAGCAGCAAAAACCTCAAGAACATAATTCTTGGCAATACACATGAACTTCACAAGAGATCAATGATAAATTTGACGAAAAACGCAGGTTTTGATCAATCCACAAAAAACCTGATGTATAGAGCTTCAAATGAAAATCAAGCCGTTTAGATTCGATAAAATTGCGCCACGAACATGCTAACAAAATTTCAGCTTAATTGGACCACGAATCGACCTCCAACGCCAGCTTGATGTAAATCAGATATTGCCCCAAACCCCAGAATTTCTGCTTTCTCTTTTTCTCTTGTTACTATTTCCTTTTCTACTACTACATCTTTATATAGATAGTGAGAAACCATATTTCCTCATATAACTTATTATATGGGCTCAAGCCCTTTTTGGGCTTGCAACTCATTGGGCTTCCTCCACATAGGAGTGAACCCAGCTAACACCAAGGCCGGTCGGCACGCCAAGGACCGGCGGCCGGAGCTCCGTTGACCAACCTCCTCGGCCTATATATAGGACGTCCGCGAGCCAAGGAAAAACACACGAAGAGAGAGAGAGAGAGAGAGAGAGAGAGAGAGAGAGAGAGAGAGAGAGAGAGAGAGAGACAGAGGCAGAGACAGAGACAGAGACTTGAGGGGAGGCCCTTGGAGAGACATCCGAGAGGCCTCGAGGGAGAGAGATCTGAGAGAGCGAGCCCAACTAAAGGTCGAGGGTCAATGAGTGCTCTCCAGTGACGAGACGCTCAAAGAAACAGCAGGACTCACCGACGTCACCTCCCTTCCCGAGCCGGCATTTGGTGGGTGGTGCTCTGTTTTTTAATTTTTTTTTTGTTCAAGTTCAGGGTCGGCTCCCCAAGGATCTCGACTCGGTGGTGCGTAAGGCGGACGGACGCAGTTCGACCCTCGAGCTCGTCCGCCATCCGACACCGCAAGCCGCGTAGGGGATCCACGGCCGACCACCCTGTCTACGTGCTCTGTTTGCCCTGTTTTGGGAGACACTGGACCGGCGCTCGCAGCCGTCTGGCCAGCGCGAGTTCCGATCCACATCACCCTTGCGTTTTGAACCTGTGATATTATATACAGATGTTCGAGAGTGCCGGCTCGAGTTCGAGTCTCGTTGGCGCCGAAAGCCTCCCATTCGATATCGCACATCACTCATTCGACAGAATGCCCCAACAAGATCTGATTCCTCTTCCCTGTTGCGGCTGAAATCGAGCCAATGAAGGCGACGGCTAGAGGCGCCCTTAACCAGACAGAGGCGAGCGGCGCTGCTCACCGTGGCTGTGTTCGTCGCGGCGAAGCTGTTGCGAACGAGAGGAGAGAGGCGCGATGCCAGGTCGTGAACCAGGTCGGGCATGGGTCGTATTCGGGTAGCATCTTGTTCGTCCGGGCCGACTGGGTCTGGGTGTGCATGGGCTTGTAAGGTCATGAGCCTGGCTTTTCTTTCAAGTAAATTTTGGGCCTAAGAAGAATTAATTCGAATTGGGCTCTTGATGGAGCTCGGTCTGGCCAAACTCAAGACAAGGGCCCAGTTTGGTAGGCCCTGGTCAGTTCGGGTCGGGCCGAGCGATCGGGCTTGGTAGCCCGACCCGGGTCCGTTTATTTTATAATTTAATAATTTTGATATTCAAAAATTTTAATAATAAAAAATTAAAAATTCAAAAATGATTTACATTTTCCAAAAAATCAGAAAAAACGCCCGAAAGATGGTTTTTATTCTCCACAAATGCATGGAAAATCCTTCAAAATTCAAAAAACTTCAGGATTTAAACAAGATTCAATATAGGAGAGCATTAGTTATTAATTAGTATAATCAAATCTCTGATCTTAATTTCTCCATTATTGCAAGAGTGGTTTGCTTGGGCTTCTAATCGACCCATCTCAAATAGATTAGTGGCGATTCCTAAATAAAATTAATTTGCAAATTAAAAACTCGAACCATAAGTTGTAAATTGATGGGCTTGAGAGAGTTCAGGCTCAACGTAACATTTAGTGAGCAATTAGCCTCCACACATGCCCGTGCATAAGGGCATTGAAAAGAGAGCTCGCGATATTGGACATCCTAAAAAATTTAGGGACATGAATTGATGTATCCTCTACAAATAAAGTGTGTTAAAGCATTTATTCCACTGAATCAAATCTTCATCAACTAACCTTGTGACTTAGGGATGGCGCCATCAATGGGAAGCAAGTTTTTATAGAAAAAGGATTTGTTTAAAAAATTCGTCATAAATCGAACACTTTTTAAGTTTTGCATTTGAAAACGGTGGACAAAGGAGAGTGAATCAACTGTTTTTCTCCATCTACGGACTTTCTGCAGGTGGATTTTGGTCGGTAGGACCAAATCTAGTTATTCTCTCTGGGCATAATTGTTCCAACAATGAGTTCTTCCCCTGACAAAAGAGCACTTACAAGGGCTCGCCCAAGATTTTCCGTTAGCAGCCTGAGTGTGTTTCTGTCGTGGCAAATTAATGATTTGGAAGACATGTTCATAAAATAAATTATTTATATCGCTTATAAAAATTAAGTGACAAATTTTATTAACCATAAAAATTTATTTCTAAATATTTTTATTGATGATGAAAATCTTTTTGTTAATTCATTTATGTAATGGATATTCTTGATCAATTTTAGGAAGATATTTTTCGAATTATCGATTTGCCACAAAATAAAGAAACGCGGGTTGTCGTTTTTGTTATTTCATCTAATATATGTTGATATGATGCTGAAGTAGGCTAGATAATCTACTGTTTTCCAGATCATGCACTATCATCTCAATCATCAAGAGAGTGGATCATACACTAAGCAGTGCCATATCTCATTTTTGCTTCTCGACTTGTTGCATTAACATTTCTTGACACGTATACATAATGGACAAGGACAACGTTTGGGGCGTGGAAAGCATCTTGAGAGAAATCAAAGCCATTCAAATGTACTGAAAGATTGAAGTTGTTTTTTGATTATTTAAATTTCCTTCCTTAATTTTTTCTCATATGAGTGAACCGGTGATCCTAACACTTGTTGCAAGTGCAATCGAATTTTAGAGTTTTTGAAAAGTGTAATCAAGTCAAAATCTGGTCAAATAAGTATAATCAAGTCTCTTTGTTAGGGAAAGATCATGTGATAGGGAAAAATCTCATCATTTTTCTATATGTAGTAAAAAATATGTACTATAACATTGTGATAGGGAAAAATATTTTCTTTTCTCTCAAGAAAATTCAAGAGAAAAAACTTAGAAAAATTAAATCATAAGTATCACTTATATATAGTAATAAGTTGTAAAAGTAAGTTCCATAAGACAGAGAAAATAATTTTGCTTGTAAACATAAGTAAAATTGACATATTAGGCACGGCATTTTATGTGGTAGAAAAAAAAAACAAATACGAATTAGGCACAAATTTTATGTGATAAAAAAATGCAAGTTAGAGAAAAATTGATTTCGGGATGGTAATGGAATTTGTAGCGAAACAAAACTGACGCTACATGAAACGATATATCAAGTATAGGAAAAAGACTTGATTATAGTATAATTGATCATACCATACACATTATGTTATGTAAGAAAACATAGATAATTATTAGCATGAATCAATATTATAACACAAAAATTACTTTGGTTCAAGAATATACGAAATGTAGTAAAATACAGTGTTGGAGTTAATTTTACTTAATTAAAGAATGATGATTGATTAAAAATGACAAAATAGTGGTGTCAAATTAAAAAGAAAAACAGGGCACGATAAATTTATTTTAGTAAAATAGGACATACAAGACAGTTGATAAGTGTAAAATGAATTTATATATGAGACAAGTACAACCTATAACATTTGATTGTATTATAAATGATACATATTGATTTCAAATAATATAATTTTCAATTTTTAAAATTTGATGGCTACGGTGATCGCTGTGGCATTGTAAAGATATTATATATTCATGCAAGTTGAATTTGTTTATGTGGAGAAGGAATTTTGGTAAATTTTCAGCAAAATCTGAAATATAGAACCTTGCAAACCATGTGCAGCTGCCATTGCTCCCGATGCACCCACGACGGAGACGGCTGAGGGTACACCTTAGCGATGCCCTAGCTGCCACGAGCCGAGGGCTCGAGCTCCACCTGGCTAGCCACCCTCACTAGCCGAGGCTTGGCTTGGCCATGACAGTAGTGGCTGAGGCAAGTGGCACAGCTTGTCCTAGCCCGGCGATGTGTACGTCATGGTGTCGCCTTGAACGCCTAGACAGACAGCTCAACCCTTGCCTAGCCATCCACCGTCCACGGCTGGCCATTGCGGCTCCCGCCATGGCTGCTGAACACTCGAACCCAAGGGAACAACAAGCAGATTTAGTTCGGGCATTTTCTCAGACAGGTGAAGGGGACCACTTGTCACGCCCCGAACCCCGAGGTCGCGCACATCCCACTGCGGTCGATCAAATATGCAACATCCGAGGATACGTCGCCGACCCATTCATTTTATTACGCATGCGGAAGCGAAACAAATCCCCTGACAACATTTAACTTGGGATAGAAAAGCAGGCAATCAATCACAATACCAAACACTCATTCACAAACTTGTAGGTTTAAATACAACTCTGGACTGTCTACAAAATAGACTAGCTCAACGAATGGGGAACTATCCTAAAGCCAACTAGCAGGACACGTTCACCGATACTTCAGTCTCCACCTTTCCAGACTTACGGCTTCGAGTTCTCCACGACCGCCATTTAGGGACCTGAAATTTTTAATCCCACAACCGGGATGAGACGATGTCTCAGCAAGTTCAACCTCCTAAACCCCTATTAGGAAGAAAATACGCCCTGGGTGGCCTAGCCACATCACACAGAAGACTTACCTCGCCTCAGTTCCTTCCTGCAGGTTAGCACAATTTCAAATCACTCAATCACAGATAGCAATATGAACTTAACAACCGGAACGCATTCTCTTTCATATAACCAACAACCGCGGGGGTTCTGATTATAAGACTAAATCGTTATGACACGTCCCATTCCATGCCACACAATTCCGTCCCATAATCCGACACATCAACAACACTCAACATGCATTCCAATTGTTATTCACTGCCACACAAGGGCATAGCCTACTCGCTGTTCGGCTATCTACTGGCATATAGCTAGGCATCGCCTCCCCCCATGGAGCGCGGCTTCGTCAGTACGTCGACGGCATTCCCGAAGGAGCATGGGCCCAGAATCTACTACGACCCGCATCCACCGCGTGGACATCCCATATAGGGGCAAGTCCGGCTCAACAGCCCAGGACGATTCCTCTTAATTATAACACAGTCAAATCATACTCGGCCCCAGGACACTTTGCATTTCACTCAACGCTTCCACTTAAAATAGTGATCTCGGCCATTTTTCTTCATATTAAAAATATTCCATAAATTACTCACGTGTGTGGGGACACGCTAATTTCGAATCAAAAGGCCAATATCTCTCTTTTTTCAAACCCCACTATTTAATATAATAATTAAAATCCAATTTTTGCATCAAAACCCGATACTTGGGTTTTTATGAATAAAATCCATATTTATCACAATCAACACTCAAATTGCCACAATCAATCATCAAATTCAAATTCTAAATACACAGCAGCGATCGGCAAGAAATTCTGAGAGTATAAGGTCCGGACGAAATTTTCGAATTTTAATAAATAATTAAATTTATTCCGAAAATTAATTAAATAATAATATCCATATTTTTCGCAATCCACATTCAATTTATAATATCCGACCATCAATTTCAAAATCTGAATACACAAAGCTGATCGGCACGAAATTTAAGCAACCGGGGACAAAAACAATTATTCCGTTTTTTTATTTATTTATAATATTTTAATAATTTCGGAATTAATATAATATTATAAATTTCCAGAATTTCGAAATCTTTAAATAATTCAAAAATAAAACCCTATTATGTCACATCAAGGCTTTATTTTTAAAATAAACATACTTAACTTTAAATTAAACACACTTTAACTTAATTAAACATCCTAATCTAATCATCAATCAAATAAACTAATCTAACCACCTAAACTTGCTTAACTTAGACTAAGCACACTTAGGGCATCATTAACCCTCTAATCAAGATTTAGTGAGTTAAACTCACCGGATTAGCGAACCGAGCGAACCAAAACGACGGGGACGACGCGAGGATCGACTTTCCTCAAAGCGGGCCGAGCATCCGGGCTCGGGAAGGCAGCGAAAACGGGCCAAACGTCCGCTGCATACCCATTTTTTTCAGCTGCTGCCCATTGCGATTTGAGGCCGAGGAAGGGCAGATCTGGAGCTTGGATGAGATGGGGAAGGATCGGGGAAGGTTGAGGGGTCGAACCGGACCAAGGTGGGGCCCGAACGGTGGCCGGAGGTGGCCGATCCGCGCCCTGAGCTAGCCGAATAGCCGTCTGGAAGTGAGGACTAGCAAGGACGACGACGAGAGGGAGGCGGAGGCGCGCGGCAGCAACGGCGCGCAAGGACAGCGACGGGCGGTGGCCGAGGCTCCCCCGGTGGCGTACGGCTTTGGACGGGGATGCTCTGGTTCGCTGGTTTGCTGGGCGACGAACGGAAAGGAGCGGGAGAGAGAGAACGACGGTGGCGCGGGCTGAACGACGGCGAGCAGTCGGAGGGGCGGTCGGCAATGAGCGGCCGAGCAGGCCGGTGAGCTGTTGGTTCTTCGCACGGCAGGAACCCGAGCAGCAAGAAGAAGAAAGATGGGGTTCGGTCGATGGAGGAGAGAGGGGAGGAAGAAGAGAGGGAGGAGAGAGAAGAAGGGGAGAGAGAGAGATGGGGGCTTTTTTTTTTCTTTTTTTCTCTTTCTTTAATCCACAAAAATGGCCCACCACCATGACATCATGGGTGACATCACACTTCAGTCACCCAATCCTCCACAACCTCTTCCAATGGGTCCATTTTATTTTGCTGCCGGGGTCCAATTCTTGTACGTCCCATTTCTTCAATTCTCATCAATTCTCTTCAAATTGAATCAAATTGAAGTCCGTAAAATAAATTCAATGTCACCACACTTCAATTCACATCTTCACTTGTCTATAAAATCAACTTGAGTCCCAAAAGTACGATCAAAAGCGGGCTTACTAATCTCTCGAGCCAAATTAGCTATTTCTTGATTATTTTGCTGAAAAGCTCGGCTTGCATGAAAAATTTTCCCAAAGATGATTCAATGATCTTGAAATGATTTGTCACACACCCAGACTTTCAATTTCTGAATTCGATCTCAATTCCACGGTCAATTCCACTAGCGCGGCCCAACCTACCGGGTAGCCTTTAGAAATTTTCATGCATTTGACCTGTGGTTGATCATCTCAAGCCACAATGTACATCTTTGAAACATTGGCGACTTACGGTTGTCGGCATAATCTCAAGGTTTCAAATACGAACACAGGGTACCCAATCGATAGAAAAGTCGGTCCAGTGCCAATCGACACGAATTGTGCGATCTGGTGGAATCACCCACACCTGATCACATGCCTCTGTCCAGTCGACTTATCTCTGATCTCTAATCGATTTTTAATTGTGCCGTAATGACCCTTGTAGATTAGCTCGGTCGAAAGATCGCTTCCTGATCAAATTCTCGAGTCTAGTGCATTAGAAACTCTTAGCGGCTTCACCCGATAGACTAGTTTTCACATGAGCGGCCGACTCAAGGAAATGAACTATATGCATGCCAACAAAATGCCCGTCTCAATTTGTTGAAAATAGAATCGGAAAATCGGGATGTCACAACTCTTCCCCTCTTATAAAAATTTCGTCCTCGAAATTTAAATCTTTACCAATTCTTAAACCAAAAGGTGGGGGTACAGTCGTCTCATATGATCTTCTCTTTCTCAGGTTGCTCCTTTTGTGCCAATGCTACTAGATCACTGCTATCTTGCCCAAACCACTTTGGATACAAAATACTAGAGATTTGCCCACTCAAAATTCCCCATGTCTTCGATATAAACTCTGCGAAGCTAAACCGGTGATTCTGAGCAGTCTCTAAACTGTCTCTGATAACTACGACTGAATCACTGATTCTAAACCAACTCTGGACCTGGGATTTTCTAATCTCTGATCTCATCTCAACGACTGAAATTCTGTACACTCTGCTCTGCACGGATTAAAAAAAAAACTATCTGACCGATCTACTGAAACTGGGAACCTCTGGTCAAGATCTGATATAACTCTGACACTGATCTTGGCAACTGCAATCTTTGACTACTGTACTGACCCTGGCCTGTGATCTTTCTTTCCCTGACTTCATCTCAGCAATTGAAATTCTGCACTCTCTGTTATGCACTGATTAAGAAAGAACCATATGAAAGCTCTGCCAACTTGGAACATCTGATTTGGAGTTGAAATATAATTCATCCCTAGCACTCCATGCAGATGATTTATATGATATACACACACTTCGGTGTACCCACTTTGTGACAAGACAGAATCTCCAATTTCTGAAATCGAACTTAGATTGGCGATTAATTTCACTCCGACATGCTTTTAGTGTGACCTAGTCTACTGGGTAGTTTTCAGAGCTTTTTAGGATAATTGACTCGTGGTCGATTTTCTTCGAGCCACAACGAACCACTCGACACATTGGCGACTCTCGATTTTCGTGAAAATCTCGATGATTCAAATACGGACACAGGGTACCAAAATGACAGTAAAATCAAATTAGTATCGGTCGATGAGAGTTTTCCAATTTAGTGGAGTCACCCATGATCGGTCATTCATCTCAGTCGAACCGACCTATCTCTGATCTTAATTCGATTTTTAACTGTGCCGTAATGATCTCAAAGATGAACACGGTCGAGAAGTCGATTTCTAGTCGAATTCTCAAGTCTATTTGCCTTAAAGTCCTTGATAACTCACCCAACTAGTCTAGTTATCTCGTAAGTGGCCAACTCAGAGAAAAACACTGTAATCGCATCGATGAAATGCCCAATTTAACCAATCGAAATCAGAGTCTGAAAATCAGGATGTCACACACTCAAAACAAGATCTATTCGTACTGTCTGGACAATGCTGAAATTGCTATGATGAGCTTCCCATAAGATCTCTTCTTTAATCTCTGCATCGTCAATTACACACAATCATCCTTAGAACTTTAGCGTTCTGTCTTCAGAAATCTAAAAATCAACCTCTCTCTCACCTGCATTCTCTTATAGGATCTTCTGAATTTCTGAATCTGTCCACTGAAGTGATTTGATTCTAATATGCTCTCTCGGTTCAATTCTGAGGGTAGTCATTAAGATTCAAAAGGTGGCATATCTTAGATTTTGAAAACTGAATTTCGAACTTTCTCAAGTAATATCCAATTCTTGAGTATCAACTGTGCAGCTAAGGACTCTCGACTCAATGCGTCTACGACTTTGCTCACCTTACCAAAGTGATACGAAGAATCATAATCATAATCCCTAAGGAGTTCCATCAAGCGACGCTATCTCATATTCAACTTCTCTTGAGAAAATACGTACCTGAGACTTTGATGGTCATTGACAATATGGAATATTCCTCTGTATAGATAGTGCCTTTAAATCTCCAAAACGAACATAATTACTGCAAGTTCTATAACGTGCGCTAGGTAATTCAACTCACAAGATCTCAACTAACGGGACGCATATTCAATAATCCTATCATGCTGCATCAACAAGCAACCAGATCCTTTAAACAACGCATCACTGCAGATCTCATCACTTTCAGGACAAGATGGAATAGTCAGCTTCTGCTTAAGCTCTTGGAAACTACACATGCACTTACCTGACCACACAAACTTTTCTTTCTTCTTTAGTAGTCGAATCAACTGCAACGCTGACGCTGAAAACCCTTCCATAAAACTTCTGTAATATCCTGCTAATCCCCAAAAACTTCTAATCTCTGTCACTGTAGTCAACCTCAGCTAACTGTTCACTGCTTTAACCTTGGACGGGGTCTACGGAGATTTCTTCGCCTGAAATCACGTTACCTATGAGCGCAACACGAGTCATCCAAAACTCACACTTGCTAAACTTAGCATAAAATTGAAGAGTCCTCAAGGTCTGAAGTATCATCTTCTAATGTCTCTCGTGCTCCTCAGCACTCTTTGAATACACTAGGATAACTTCAATGAACACGATCAAGACTGATTCAAGTACCCTTAAACATTTGCTCATTAGACCCCAACGAATAGCTATGGTGTCCATTAAACCATACGGTATTACAGCGAACTCATAACTGCCATATCGAGTACGGGATGCTAACTTCGGTGTGTCCTTCCTGATCGTCAATTGATGATACCCTGACCTCCAGTCGATCTTGAGGAATATCGATACACAACCACAACGAACCACATTTCTCTTTCATGTACAGAACTGGTGCTCCCCAAGGTTATGCACTGGAAAGTATGAATCCCCTATCCAACACTTCCTGCATCTACACCGTCAGTCCTTTTAACTCGGGTAACACCATCCGGTAAGGAGCCTTAGGGACTGGCTTTGTTCCGGGTACTAATTTCATCACGAACTCCATTTCTCTTTCTGATAGCAAACTTGACAATTCTTCAGAAAATGCCTTAGAAAACTTTTGTACCACGATTATGGTCTCCACATTTGGCTCCTCAATTGACGCATCCATTACAGCTGCCATGAAAATTCAATAACCAACAACCAAAACCAGGTCATCTTCAGTGACGAATAACAAGGATTGAAGATCCTTTCGAACTTTCAGTAATTCAAAACTCTCATACGCTAACTGAACAAACTGAATTATATCACTACCACGATTCATAACAGCAGAAAACTCCTCATGCCTAACCCTTTTTGTAAATGACTTCCAAGTCATACATAAGCAAACCCATCAGGTACAACTATAGTCAAAGACTCATCTTCCTATTACTTTATTACCACAACGAAAACTCTACAACCTTCACTGAAAATTCTGCTGCATTACTCTGCATAAAACATCTCATAAACATTCTTCTTCTGATTGATGCATGGTCGATCCCTTCATGCTCCTCTAGCCATCCTAGTGGTGTCCTCTCTACAGTAACAGTGCTTACGCTCTCCTGAACTTTCACAAATAGCTCTCAACATGACGGCTGTGCTGGCCATATTCAAATCATGCTCCCGCTAAGCTTGGTCACCGGACTAACTCATATTTCTTTTCTCAAATTGACATACAATCAGTGAGTTCCCTGCCTACTGTCACGTAACAGCATGCGCTCTTTCTTGTACTGAAGGCCTGTTCTAAAAACCCCACGATGTGCTCTATGGCGCACTCCTTTCAATCTATCCCATCGGCTTTCCAAGACCGTTTCTGGCCAGGTAACTCTGATGGTCACACACAAAACAAGCACTCGTCTTACCAAGACACTGAGCTGATCCATGTCGGCTTCTGTCAGTATAACACACTCCAATCTGATTCCTTGCTGACCTAACCATCCCACTTAGCAATATGAACTTAACAACCGGAACGCATTCTCTTTCATATAACCAACAACCGCGGGGGTCCTGATTATAAGACTAAATCGTTATGACACGTCCCATTCCATGCCACACAATTCCGTCCCATAATCCGACACATCAACAACACTCAACATGCATTCCAATTGTTATTCACTGCCACACAAGGGCATAGCCTACTCGCTGTTCGGCTATCCACTGGCATATAGCCAGGCATCGCCTCCCCCCATGGAGCGCGGCTTCGTCAGTACGTCGACGGCATTCCCGAAGGAGCATGGGCCCAGAATCTACTACGACCCGCATCCACCGCGTGGGCATCCCATATAGGGGCAAGTCCGGCTCAACAGCCCAGGACGATTCCTCTTAATTATAACACGGTCAAATCATATCGCCCCAGGACACTTTGCATTTCACTCAACGCTTCCACTTAAAATAATGATCCCGCCATTTTTCTTCATATTAAAAATATTCCATAAATTACTCACGTGTGTGGGGACACGCTAATTTCGAATCAAAAGGCCAATATCTCTCTTTTTTCAAACCCCACTATTTAATATAATAATTAAAATCCAATTTTTGCATCAAAACCCAATACTTGGGTTTTTATGAATAAAATCCATATTTATCACAATCAACACTCAAATTGCCACAATCAATCATCAAATTCAAATTCTAAATACACAGCAGTGATCGGCACGAAATTTTGAGAGTATAAGGTCCCGACGAAATTTTCGAATTTTAATAAATAATTAAATTTATTCCGAAAATTAATTAAATAATAATATCCATATTTTTCGCAATCCACATTCAATTTATAATATCCGACCATCAATTTCAAAATCTGAATACACAGCAGCGATCGGCACGAAATTCTAAGCAACCGGGGACAAAAACAATTATTCCGTTTTTTTATTTATTTATAATATTTTAATAATTTCGGAATTAATATAATATTATAAATTTCCAGAATTTCGAAATCTTTAAATAATTCAAAAATAAAACCCTATTATGTCACATCAAGGCTTTATTTTTAAAATAAACATACTTAACTTTAAATTAAACACACTTTAACTTAATTAAACATCCTAATCTAATCATCAATCAAATAAACTAATCTAACCACCTAAACTTGCTTAACTTAGACTAAGCACACTTAGGGCATCATTAACACTCTAATCAAGATTTAGTGAGTTAAACTCACTGGATTAGCGAACCGAGCGAACCAAAACGACGGGGACGACGCGAGGATTGACTTTCCTCAATGCGGGCCGAGCATCCGGGCTCGGGAAGGTGGCGAAAACGGGCCAAACGTCCGCTGCATACCCATTTTTTTCAGCTGCTGCCCATTGCGATTTGAGGCCGAGGAAGGGCAGATCTGGAGCTTGGATGAGATGGGGAAGGATCGGGGAAGGTTGAGGGGTCGAACCGGACCAAGGCGGGGCCCGAACGGTGGCCGGAGGTGGCCGATCCGTGCCCTGAGCTAGCCCAATAGCTGCCTGGAAGTGAGGACTAGCAAGGACGACGACGAGAGGGAGGCGGAGGCGTGCGGCAGCAACGGCGCGCAAGGGCGTGCAAGGGCGGCGACGGGCGGTGGCCGAGGCTCCCCCAGTGGCGTGCGGCTTTGGACGGGGATGCTCTGGTTCGCTGGTTTGCTAGGCGACAAACGGAAAGGAGCGGGAGAGAGAGAACGACGGTGGCGCGGGCTGAACGACGGCGAGCGGTCGGAGGGGCGGTCGGCAATGAGCGGCCAAGCAGGCCGGCGAGCTGCTGGTTCTTCGCACAGCAGGAACCCGAGCAGCAAGAAGAAGAAAGATGGGGTTCGGTCGATGGAGGAGAGAGGGGAGGAAGAAGAGAGGGAGGAGAGAGAAGAAGGAGAGAGAGAGAGATGGGGGGCTTTTTTTTCTTTTTTTCTCTTTCTTTAATCCACAAAAATGGCCCACCACCATGACATCATGGGTGACATCACACTCCACTCACCCAATCCTCCACAACCTCTTCCAATGGGTCCATTTTATTTTGCCGCCGGGGTCCAATTCTTGTACGTCCCATTTCTTCAATTCTCATCAATTCTCTTCAAATTGAATCAAATTGGAGTCCGTAAAATAAATTCAATGTCACCACACTTCAATTCACATCTTCACTTGTCTATAAAATCAACTTGAGTCGCAAAAGTACGACCA
The DNA here is from genome assembly GCA_016097545.1 of Eucalyptus victrix. Lineage (NCBI taxonomy): Eukaryota > Viridiplantae > Streptophyta > Magnoliopsida > Myrtales > Myrtaceae > Eucalyptus > Eucalyptus victrix. The sequence goes on from CM027843.1 coordinate 10,984,266, forward strand.
AAAGGGGGCTTACTAATCTCTCGAGCCAAATTAGCTATTTCTTGATTATTTTGCTGAAAAGCTCGGCTTGCATGAAAAATTTTCCCAAAGATGATTCAATGATCTTGAAATGATTTGTGACACACCCAGACTTTCAATTTCTGAATTCGATCTCAATTCCACGGTTAATTTCACTTTGGCACGATACTAGCGCGGCCCAACCTACCGGGTAGCCTTTAGAAATTTTCATGCATTTGACCTGTGGTTGATCATCTCAAGCCACAATGTACATCTTTGAAACATTGGCGACTTACGGTTGTTGGCATAATCTCAAGGTTTCAAATACGAACACAGGGTACCCAATCAATAGAAAAGTCGGTCCAGTGCCAATCGACACGAATTGTGCGATCTGGTGGAATCACCCACACCTGATCACATGCCTCTGTCGAGTCGACTTATTTCCGATCTCTAATCGATTTTTTTTATTGTGCCGTAATGACCTTTGCAGATTAGCTCGGTCGAAAGATCACTTCCTGATCAAATTCTCGAGTCTGATGCATTAGAAACTCTTAGCGGCTTCACCCGATAGACTAGTTTTCACATGAGCGGCCGACTCAAGGAAATGAACTATATGCATGCCAACAAAATGCCCGTCTCAATTTGTTGAAAATAGAATCGGAAAATCGGGATGTCGGTTGAGGCCAACGCGCTCGAAAAGCAGGGCAGAAGATAGAGGAATCGGAGGCTCACAATTCGGCTCGGGGACGCCGGCTAGAGCTCGCCAGACAAGGGTCGTCACAGTCGCGACGTCGGTTGAGGCTCACTCACTCTGTCTAAGGGGGGAAGAGATCATGAAGAGAAGTTTTCGATGAAATGAAAAACTAGTATTTGAGCGCAGCCATGTGAGATTGCGTGCTCGTTAGCAAATGTGGATTTATTCTTCGTAGAATCTTCTTTCCGCTAATTAACGCGCGTCGTTCTGGAGCTTCAAATGTAGAATATCATTCTCATAAACAATTAATCAATTAAGAACAAACGAATCCATACATGATTGTAAAACACCGAGATCAATAAATACAGCGGAATTAAAGCGTACCTATTTGAGCCATTGCTTCACTTGCAGAAAAATAGATCACTCTGATAATCAGGGATCTATCGGAATACCAGATCTTCCTCTCTATGACCTATTTCGAAATAGCAGCTTTCAATGGGATTAAAGCAACTGATAGGTATAACCTATCTTTTTATAGGCTAGAGAGGGGATCTAGCAAACCCTAATCAATAGCGTGTTAACTGGGCCCTTCCCATTACGGGCTTCAGTCAAACACAATTGCCTACACTTTGCTGCTCAGCTAGGCCCGTTAACAATAGATGCCAATACCCAATTCAATCAGATCACTTTAGGGTTCAACAAATATTTGAATATCTATTAACCTGATTATTTAAAATAGAAAATCAATTAATTAATGTAAGCCCATATTATAGGAAATTTCCAACATTCTCCCACTTGGGCTACATTAATTAACTTATTTTATTTTGAAAAAGATTTTATATTGAAAACGACACTATCGGGTTAATAACTAAAATTTTGTTTTATGTGGCCACAATTTTTAAAAAAATAATATTCCAATAATGGCATCTCAATACCAATCCAATCCTATGTAACCTCAATATAGGACTATGGAGATCAATGTGTTAAGAGAATACCACAACACAAGACCTTCCATAATCACATATAATAAGTATTATATTTTCATGGATCATGGGCCTAGTAGTGTAGTAAGAAATAGTGCCAACATGTGATCAAGATATACACTATTTCTTATTGGTCCTCAATGTAATTTCTCAATGACATGAAACTGCATTAGCGCAATTTCTAAACAACATGAAATTGCACAATTATGTCACAATCCAACATGAGATCTCATAATCAGTGACATCCAGTTATCTTTAAACTAAAATTTGTTGAAAGATACTGTTTTATATTTCCATTTCTCAGTCAACGGGAGAAAAATAACAATAGAATCAATAATAACAATCATTGAAAATAAATGCTTTAATAGACATCATAAAAGCATTATCGGTTTGCATATAACTATAATATCCAAAAATGCAAACTATAAAACTCCCACTAACAAAAGAAATCAAAAGGTTCTAAAACACCCATATTCTTTACATGTTCTTTAAACAAAATGGGTCGTAAGCCTTTTGTTAGAGGATCAGCCAACATGGACTCAGTTCTGATATTTTCAATTACAACGTCTCCATTTTTTACCAAGTCCTTAACAGTATAATATTTGATCTCCATGTGTTTGGACGCATTACTAATCTTGTCATGCTTGGAATAAAACACAGTTGCAGTATTATCACAGTAGATCACCATAGGTCTAGCAATAGAGTCCACAACACGCAATTCCGAGATCAAATTTCTGAGCCAAACCGCTTGAACCGACGCGTCAGGCACGCTACAAACTCAGCATACATTGTAGAGTTTGTAATCAAGGTTTGCTTTGTGCTCTTCCAAGAAATAGCACCTCCAACCATCATAAAAATATATCCAGAAGTTGATTTTTTATCATCTGAACAACTAGCAAAATCAGCATATGAATATCCAATCACTTTTGGGTCCTCAACTCTGCTATAAATGAGCATGAAATCCTTTGTTCGTTGTAGATATCTCATCACCTTCTTAGCTACAACCCAATGTTCTTGACCTGGATTCGACAGATATCTTCCAAGAGTATTTACAGCAAAAGCAATATCAGGTCTGGTACATACTTGTGCATACATAAGACTGCCAACTGCACTAGCATATGGAACATTTTTCATGACTTCCTTTTCAACATCATTCTTGGGGCATTGATCTATGCTCAATTTATCTCCTTTCACAACAGGAGCTTCACCTGACTTACAGGTATGCATATTGAATCTTTTCAAAACGCGATCTATATAACTTTTCTGAGATAACCCCAGAACCTTCTTAGATCTATCACGATGAATCTCAATGCCTAGAACAAAAGAGGCTTCCCCAAGATCTTTCATATCAAACTTTGTAGATAGAAAATTTTTGGTGTCATTCAATAGATCAACATCACTGCTAGCAAGTAAAATGTCATCTACATAAAGTACTAAGAAAATATATTTACTCCCACTTACTTTCATGTAGATGCATTGATCAAACTTATTTTCTTCAAAGCCAAATGATCTCACAACTTTGTGAAATTTTAAGTACCATTGACGTGATGCTTGTTTGAGACCATATATGGACCTTTGAAGTTTGCACACCATATGCTCCTTTCCGGCTTCTTTAAACCCTTCAGGTTGCTGCATATATACTTCTTCATCCAAATCTCCATTTAGAAAAGCTGTCTTGACATCCATTTGGTGAAGCTCTAAATCAAAATGAGCCACCAAAGCCATGATTATCCGAAAAGAGTCTTTAGTAGATACTGGGGAAAAGACTTCATTATAATCAATACCTTATCTTTGTGTGTACCCTTTTGCGACTAACCTTGCCTTGAATCTTTCTATGTTGCCTTTATTGTCTTTCTTAGTTTTGAATACCCATTTGCAACCGATTGGTTTATGCCCATTAGGCAAATCAACTAGTTTCCACACTTGATTAGTTGACATGGACATCATCTCGTCATTCATCGCTCCTAACCATTTATCTGCCTGATCACTATTAAGAGCTTCTTTGAAGGTCGTGGGATCAACTACTCTTCCAATGTCAAAATCAGCTTCTCCAAGATAGACTTGATAATCATTTAAAAGTGTTGGTCTTCTTTGTCGTTGTGATCTTCGCACAGGCATTTCTGGAGCCGCTTCATTCATCTGGGGAATTTCATTTGTAATAGGATGATCTATTGCCATATTTTCAGTATTTACTTCTTGCTGAATTTCCACACTGTTGGGATCTCGTATACAATCATCATGCAAGATGGGCAATGGAATAGAAACCATTTTGTTTGGTTCTTCCCTTTCGAAAGATTGAGAAGAACTCTTTTCAGCAACATCTAATTCCAGGAATTTGGCAATTTGAGATTCAACGATTCTAGTGGCTCGAGTAGAACAATAGAATCTATATCTTTTAGAATGATCAGGATATCCAATAAAGTAACATCTAGTAGTCCTGGATTCCGTCTTCTTCTGAGAAGGATCATAAATTTTCACTTCTGCAGGACAACCCCAAACTCATAAATGATTCAAGCTAGGTTTCCTCCCATCCACAATTCAAAAGGTGTTTTCGGCACTGATTTACTAGGTACACGATTCAATATATAAGTTGCCGTCTTAATTGCATCACCCCATAAGTATTCGGGCAAATTAGAACTGCCCATCATACTTCGTTTCATCTCCATGAGTGTACGATTTCGCCGTTCAGCTACACCATTTTGCTCAGGACTCCCAGGCATTGTATATTGAGCAACAATACCACGGTCTTGCAAATATTTTGCAAACTGTCCCTTTGCTGTCTAGCCTCAGTATATCGCCCATAATGCTCACCACCATGATCAGACCTGACAATCTTGATAATTTTTCCCAATTGTTTCTCAACTTCAATACGAAACACTTTGAACATTTCAAGTGCATCAGTCTTCTCCTTAATTAGATAAAGATAACAATAACGGGAGAAATCATCAATGAACGTGATGAAGTATTTATTTCCACACAAGGTGGTTGAGTATGGCCCACTAATATCACTATGAATTATCTCCAATAGACTTTAACTGCGAGTAGCACCTTTCTTCTTTGTTTTAGTTAATTTTCCCCTCACACAATCAATACAAGTCTCAATATCATCTGAGTCAAGAGTAGGGAGAATATCAGCCACGACAAGTCGTTTTACCCGTTCTTTGGAGATATGCCCCAATCGCTTATGCCATAGCATTGAAGATCTATCTTTGATTAAAGATCTCTTAGCAACAACATTCTCGACATTGAAAGTGCAAGATGGTCTATCGGGAGATAAGGATAATTGATATAATCCATCAAACAAAACACAATTCCCAATAATTTTGGAATCATAACTCAAAACCACTCTTTTATTCGCAAAATGAAGACAATATCCAGCTTTGTCAAGCGAAGAAAGAGATATTAAGTTTCTCCTAAAATTAGGAACATAAAAGACATTGTTCAAGACAAGCTGAAAACCAGAATCTAAATTCAAAACAACTGTCCCTATGCGCTCCACATCAACTCCAGTATTGTTTCCAACTTTAAGCTTTGACTTCCTCAGACTTGGACTCCTTAGATTTGTGAGACCCTGTAAGGTAGTAGTCACATGAATAGTAGCACCAGAATCAAGCCACCAAGAATCCAAAGGCACATCAACCAAATTTGATTCAAAATAAACCAACAACTCACCTTGGTGACTTTCTTTTCTTGTTGTTAGCCAAGCTCGAAATTTGTAGCAATTGGCTCTGTTGTGACCCTGCTTCTTGCAATGAAAACATTTAAAATCCTTATCTCCATTCCTCCCATAATTCTCATTTTTCCGAAAGTCTTGCCATTTCTTTGGGCCATGAGCATTTGACCCCTTAGGCTTCCATTTGCCTCTATATGAACTCAACTTGGCATTGGTAGTTAAGTGGGCAGACTCATACTTTTCCTTCTTTAATTTCTCTTCCTCAGTCACTTAGCAATCAAGGCATTAACACTCCATGTCTCATTCTGAGCATTATAAGTAGTCTTTATCTGGCTAAATTTAGTTGGCAAAACATTTAAGGCTTGATGCACAATATAATTTTCAGAAATAACAATTTCATGGACCTTAAGTTTGGACTGAATGTGGACCATCTTCAGTATAAATTCTCTAACACCCACAGCAGCATCATACCTCATGTTCGTTAACTCACTTAGCAAGTTCCCAGCTTCAGCCTTATCTGAGACTCTATATCTTTCTCCCACTGCTTCAAGGAACTGTCTGGCATTCGTGTCTTCCGGTAAACCACTAATCAGATGCTCAGCAATGGACCTCTTCATAGTAATGAGGCTCAGTCGATTAGATTTTTCCCATCTAGCATAATGGGCCTTTTGATCTACAGTACTTTGATCATTAGGCCTGGAAGGTTCATCCTCACGTAGAGCCAAGTCCATATCAACGATGCCTAAAGCAAACTCTATATCTTGCTTCCATCTCTTAAAGTTTGATCTAGTTAACATTTCAACCGTGGCAATGTTGTTATTTACAGCAAAGGTAACTGTTTAACACACATAATGCAATAAGATCAATAATGGGCAATAAGAAACTCAACAAAAATAATTAGTACATTATAAACTCCCCTTTGGGCAGAGTGTATAATGCACCATTATTTTTCTTAGCATGAAATTTATAAAACAACAAGGAGAATTACATATAATTGTCAAGGATCAATCCCCTTTGGGCAGACAAATCCTTTAAATCATACATCTCCATAATATCAACATAGAGGGGAATTACATATAATTTTCAAAACATTTATCCCCTTTGGGCAGATAAATATTTTTTCAATTATACATCCCCATCTTTTAAATATGGGAATAAACTTCATGCTATTTTCCAAATTAATATACACAATAACCCCCTTTGGGCGAGTAATTGTATATACTAATTTTTTATCAATATGGAATTTCAAAAAATTTATGCCCAAAATTCATCAAATAATATGAAACACTTCACAACATGTGTTTCCAATGATCATATTGCATTTTCCAAAACAACAACTTTTGCCACAAGTTTTTTTTTAAATATAAATTTATTATTATTATATTATTATTATAATATTATTTAAATATTTCGGACTCCCGCGGGCCCAGGACCCGCGAGCAGCCCTAATCAGACCACAGGCCTGACCCGTAGACCCATACCTGCGCCCAGCCCACTTGTGGGCAGGCCACGAATTAAAAACAAAAAATGGGCCAAACCCATTTATATTTGGTTCTGGGTTCACGCCCAGAACCTCTTTACTTTGGTTCATGGGCTTGAGCCCAGATCCTTTTTATTTGTTTATGGTTCTCGGCTTACGCCCAGAACCTTTTTATTTTTTTTATTAATCTTTTAATGGGCGTGAGCCCAATTCGATGGCCCAGCCCGGCTGGAGGTCTTCTTCAACCTCCAGCCGGGTCACGAATTTGCAGCAAACCGGGTCGCATGACCTGGTTTCGACCCGAAGCTCCGAAGGCACAAATTAACATGGTTTTTGATGAAATTTCTCCATAGGACTTGCATAAAACATCAATATAATTAACTACAATGAATTAAATGAAGAAAAACCAAGTGAATCTAGCACATACAAGCCTCAAAGTTTTGGATCTAAAGCTCCCATGGCCAAATTTCGAATTTCCTAAATTTAAACCCTAAAAACTCAATTCAATACAACAAAAGATACTAAAACAAATATATAACAATACCCGTGCAACGTTTTACATCAAACATCAATCGATTGCAAGTAATTTGCAAATTCTAGAACTTTTTCACATATAAACTTTAGAATTTCAAATCTAAAATTCTCTCTCAATTCTCAACGAAATTATGCAAATTATATATGGTTGGAAAGATCTTGATGTGTAGAACAAAAGCCCTATGGTTACAGGATTAATCAAGCAAAAAATCTACACGAAAAAATAATGTCCATATTCAGCTCAAAGAGGAGGATTTCAAATTTGTCCATAAAAAAAAAAAAATTGGGTTCTACAATCATATACGATCGACTCTGATACCACATGTAGAATATCATTCTCATAAACAATTAATCAATTAAGAACAAACGGATCCATACATGATTGTAAAACACCGAGATCAATATATACAGCGGAATTAAAGCAAACCTGTTTGAGCCATTGCTTCACTTGCAGAAAAATAGATCACTCTGATAATCAGGGATCTATCGGAATATCAGATCTTCCTCTCTATGACCTATTTCGATATAGCAGCTTTCAATGGGATTAAAGCAACTGATAGGTATAACCTATCCTTTTATAGGCTAGAGAGGGGACCTAGCAAACCCTAATCAATAGCGTGTCAATTGGGCCCTTCCCACTACGGGCTTCAGTCAAACACAATTACCTACACTTTGCTGCTCAACTAGGCCCGTTAACAATAGATGCCAATACCCAATTCAATCAGATCACTTTAGGGTTCAACAGATATTGGAATATCCATTAACCCGATTATTTAAAATAGAAAATCAATTAATTAATGTAAGCCCATATTATAGGGAATTTCCAACATCAAATCCACGCGCGCGATTTCAGACATGTCCCTGTCACGTAGCCGTCGGTCCATGCTTTGGTTTTGACGATTCAATCCCTCTTCGGTTCTTTGAACCCATAAGTAGTCTCCCTCACCAGCTGGTCTCGACGCTCGATTAAAGAAGCAGAGTGCGTATCGGTGGTGAAGCATTGAACTGTCGTCCCTTCTCATTCGCCACTTGCGCCTTCTCTCTCTCTCTCTCTCGCTCGCTCTCTCTCATTCGTACGCCTTCGCCTGCGGGGAAAAGTTTCGAGCTTTTTCGCAGTCTCTCCCTTGATCCTGGATTGTCCTCATGGAAATCGAAGAAATCGGAGGACTCGTTCCATCTTCTTCCGCGTCGGTTCATAGGTGGAAGTACGACGTGTTCGTGAGCTTCAGGGGCGGGACATAAGGAAGAATTTCGCGGCCCACCTCTTCCACGCGCTGAAGCAGGTGGGGATCTACTACTTCAGTGACAATGAAAAAGAGGAGATAGGGATTCTCACTGACGGCAAGCTGCTCAACGCGATTCGTGATTCGAGGGTTTCTCTCGTCGTGTTCACTGCCAACTACGCCGACTCTCGGTGGTGCTTGAACGAGCTGGTGGAGATCCTGGAGTGCAACGGGAGGTTCAAAGATCATCAGGGTCACGTGGTTCTGCCCATTTTCTACGATGTTGAGCCACGCGACGTTCGGAAACAGAGCGGGCAATTCGGGGTTGGTTTTGAAAGGTGTTTGGAAACCCACACGGACAATTTGCTGGTGCAGAAGTGGTGGGATACGCTTAAAGAAGCTGGGAATTTGTCAGGATGGCATTTGAATAATGATGCTAATGGGTAATGCACCATCTTCCCCAAGAAAATTATGTTTTCGTTAGTTGTATTTAGGGGTGGCAAACGGGTGGGTCAGGTCGAAAATGGGTCGACCCATATTTAACTCATTTAATTCATTGTAACCCATATTCTTATAGTGTAAATCTAATGACCGATACCCGACCTGACCCGTACCTAACCCATACCCGACCGACCCGTATTGCTAAAATCTACTTATCGTTAAAATATTTTTATGCAATACAAAATTTTTAAAAATTTTAACAATTTTTATGCAATACAAATTTAATGGAAAATTTTTATAATTCTTTTTAAAATATTTTTTTAAATTGAATTTTTAATTTTAATAATTATTTTCTCTTTTTCTCTTTTTTTTTTCTTCTTCTTCTTGCCGGCCGCCGGCCACAATGATGGTCGGCGATCGGCCACGAGCAAGATTGAGCTCGCCGGCGTCGGGCGGGCTCGATCTCGTCGATTCAGTGAGGCCAAGGCCCCACCTGACGCCGGTGAGCTTGAGCCTCGCTAGTCGTCGGTGAGGTCAGGCCTCGCTAGATCTGGCAAGACTCGAGCTCGCCAGCATCGGGTGAGGCTCGATTGCCGATCTGGCAAGGCCGAGGCCCCGCCCTACATCGGTGAGCTGGAGCCTCCCCAGTCGTCGGTGAGGCTCGAGCCTCGCCCCACGCCGGCAAGCTCGAGCCTCGCCAGTCGTCAGCGAGGCTCAGTCGTCGATGACCTTCGAGGGAGTGACGGAGGCGACTCGGAGGCGAGCCGCGGCGGTGAGTTGCAAAGGCGGCTCGGAGGCAAGCGACAAAGGTGAAGGTCGAAGGGTTGTCCATGTTTTTTAGGTTTTAAAAATGGGTCGAAAATGGGTCAGAACGTGTGGATTATGGCCCATTACAACTTCATAACCCATAGTCGACCCATTTGTAAAAAATATGGGTGCAAAATGGGTCCATGACCTATTTTGCCACCTCTAGTTGTATTACCAGTTGCACTTGTTGGATAAATTCACTCACCGCAAAAGCTCATATTGGTGCTTGATTTGAACTCTACTGTTGATTGAATTTAGTTAATGTGTTTCTTGCTTATATGCTGATGGTCTCTTCAGGCTGTAGTTAGTCATATTTGAATTTGTTCTTCCCATACAACTGCAGGGATCAAGCGCATCTCATCGAGCAAATTATAGGACGTCTCTTAAAGATTATTCCCAGAACAAGCTCCCCCGATGCTATTGGGGTAAATTCCTTTGTAGATGATGTGATATCGTTGCTGAAGATTGGGTCAGAGGATGATGTCCGTGTGGTCGGACTATGGGGAATGAAAGGAATTGGTAAGACAACGGTGGCCCAAGCCGTCTGCCATCGCGTTTCTAGGGAATTTGACGGGGTTAGCTTTCTTGAAAATGTTGGAGTTGCAAACCAAGATACGCTTTTACTTCTTCAGAAGAGACTTCTCCACGATGTTCTGAAGGGACAAGATCTAGAAATTTATGATCTCAACAGCAACATCAACGAGATAAAAGCTAAGCTCTGGCGGCAAAGGATCCTTCTAGTTCTTGATAACATCACTGAGAAGCACCAAATTGAGTATTTTGGCGCTGGAGATCGAGGATGGTTCAAATATGGGAGTAGAATCTTGATAACTACAAGAGAAGAATGGCTTTTGAAAGATCTCACAGTGGATGATAACTACATGCTCCCTGGACTGGGTTCTGAAGAATCGCTCCAACTCATGAGTCACCACGCCTTTGGCAAGGACGAACCTAAAGAAGGGTATGAGGAGTTGTTCAAGAATCTTGTCCACTATGCAGGTGGTCTGCCAGTGTTTCTTAAGAGATTTGGTTCCTTTCTTTCTAGTAGGAAAAATCAGTGGCATGAGATATTGGAGAAGTTGGTAAGGGATCCTCATCTTTATTCAATCGGATTACCTTTAGATCCATTCTCCTCTCTTCGTCAGTCTGTAGGGCCATTCGGAGGCCATGGTGGAGATTCTTTTGATGATCAAACATACGATGGTATAAGAAATATAGCAGTTGTCTTTGGAATAGTGATCAACTCCATTACTATTGACTATGTTCAGAATGGGTGTTTTGTGCGCTCGCCAAGACATGGTGGATCTTTGGGAGACCACACATATGATGTGAGTCCATCATTATGGTTCGCTTTGTTAATTTGCAATATTTACGTCTAATTATGTTATTCTCTAAGAAATTGTCAGCTACCGTTCTTTTGTGGAATGGGGGTTGAGAAAAAGTGTTGTCACAACGTCATAAAAGACGGACTTGCCTGATAAATTTCAACTTGGGTACTTCTTCGATGCTTGATCATCTCTCAATATGTTGATGGCTTTGTTGTACCTTGCTAAGATTATTATTATTATTATTTAGGGCGCCAAAAAGAAAAAAAAAATTACACTAGCGTCATCTGCCTACTCTGATGTTACAATTAATTAGAGATTACTCCAGTGCTTGTCATTGTCAATATAGAGCATCGAGAATGCCATTTAATTATGGAGCAAAGCATTGGGAATCTAGATGGAGTTCAATCGTTATGGCACAAGACTAGTGAACAAGGTAAACTGTGCTACAAAATAAGAGAAAAAATCCAGTCGTCCCAATAATTAGATATCTTTTGTTTTGGGAAAAGTTAACCTAAATAATGCATCTGGAGAGTATAGAATTTTCCCCCCTTCAAAGGTGATCGATACTCACTTTGCTCTTCTGCAATTGTTACAGGTACATTTAGATTATCCAACTGAATACTTGACTTCGGTGTCAGGCTACACTAGAGAAGATTCTTGTCATGTCATCAACTCTCTTACCTTCCACAGCAATAAGAGGCCACATGGGCCAATTGGCGAGGAGAAAGGGAGGTTTTTCAGTTTTCCACAAGTTAATGGAAAGATCATTGGTTTTCATGGAAGGTGTGGCTCTTTTCTGGATTCCACTGGAGCTCATTTTGCCCCTGTCTCTCATCCATATCCCTTCGAAGTGGTAGGGCCATTTGGAAATGGGAAAAACCGCTGGGATGACGGCAAGCATGCAGATGTCAGACAAATTGTTGTAGTCTCTGGTTCTGCAATTGAATCTGTTAGTTTTACCTATGAGGAGGGTCCTCCTTTCAGACACGGTAAAACTCATGGTGGCAAAAGAAATACGGTACACTACTCTAGTAGGAACTCGAAGTTTGATAAACATTACCCCTTATTTTCAATGATTCTTATCTTGCCATTGCTGAAGATGGCGTCTGGGTGAACGTGATAGACTGTTAACTTTGGAACTTAGGTATGACCATCAACAGGAGGCAAGTTTCTATTGGAAAAAGATTTGTTAAAACAATTCGTCATAAAATTGAAGACCTTTTTTAATTTTTTTTTTTTATTTTAAAACAGTCGATAAGGGATATCTATGGACCTTCTGCATATAGATTTTGGTTGGTAGGATAACATCTAGTTATTCTCTCTAGGCATGGTTGTTCGAAAGATGAGTTTTTTTTCCTGACAAAGAGCACTGAAGAGATAATGTTTGCAATAATGGTTGTTTCATGAAAAATCAATGAATTGAAAAATATTTTTCCAAAAATAATTGTTTCTATCACATAAAAACATTAGTTAATATGTATCACCAACAAGAATTTATTCCTAACATTTTCTTTAATGATTTAAATTCGTTTGTTAATTCATTTTTGTAAGTGATACACTCAAACGATTCTAGGAAAGTGTTTTCCAAATCCTTGTTTTTTAGCAAAATAAACGCACCTTGGTTCTCGTCTTCCTTATCACATCTATTATAGTTAACATGATACTGAAGTAGGCAAGATAATCTACTATTTTCCGGATCATAAATTATCATCTCGATCATCAAGAGCATCACACACTAGTCGTTGTCATCTACCATGCTTTTGCTTCTCAACTTGTTGCTGTGACATTTCTTTACCGTTCATGTGTTTGGTACAGATAAATCTGGACTGGCTAACTGAAGTTCTTATTTCGGTTTCAGGATATATTATGAATGATTTTGGTTCTACTGTCATCCATTCACTCACATTCCAAAGCAATAAAAGGACATATGGACCATTCGGCATTGAAACCAGAACGAAGTTTTCATTTCCAGCAACTGGTGGAAAGATTATTGGATTCTATGGGAGTTCTCGTTCCCATCTTGAATCTCTAGGAGCATATTTGGAACCAATCTCTCATCTATACCCGATCAAGTGTGTTGGACCATTGGGGGGCCAAGGTGGACACTCTTGGGATGATGGAAAATTCAATGCAGTAAAGAAAATAAAGATGATGTTAGAAGATGATGTCAACTGCATCTCGTTTGAGTATGATGATAATGGTGAATCTATTTGGTCCTCTGCACACGGTAACGAAAATGGAAGTATCCATATGGTCAGTTCATTGAATATTCTCCATTCATACTACCTTTGATCCTCTCTCTCTCTCTCTCTCTCTCTCTCTCTCTCTCTCTCTCTCTTTCTCTCTCTCTCTCTCTCTGTAAATCTATTTGGTCCTCTGCACATGGTAATGAAAACGGAAGTATCCATACAGTCAGTTCATTGAATATTCTCCATTCATACTACCTTTGATCTCTCTCTCTCTCTCTCTCTCTCTCTCTCTCTCTCTCTCTCTATATATATATATATATATCAAGTTTTAGTTTCTCTCTATATCAACTTTTAGTTTTTCATAATTACTTGAAAAGTTTTATCAAAGTAAGTTATGAATGATTGTCACCCGCATACACCATGCACACTGATAATGTATGAGGTGTGGAAAGCATCCTAGAGGGAAATCAAAGCCGTTCCATTTTTGTGCAACTACTATATCAAGTTTTAGTTTTTCAAAACTACTTGAAAAGTCTTATCAAAGTAAGTTATGAATGATTGTCACCCGCTTACACCATGCACACTGATAATGTATGGGGTGTGGAAAGCATCCTAGAGGGAAATCAAAGCTGTTCAAATGTAATGAAAAATTGAAGTTGTCTTTTTGATTATATAATTTTCTTTCTTTCTTTCTTTTTGGATAAGTGTATCAAAATATTAAAAATTATTGCTAAATGCAATCGAGTTATAAAGTTTTTAAAAAGTGCAATTAAGTCTAAATTTTATTAAATTGGTTTAATTTCAATAGTTTCGTCCAATTAGGCTATGGCCAAATGCTGACCCCTTTTTTTCATTATTACTTTCTTAAGACATGGGGCACCCACAAAGTACCACATTAGAAAGAAACTTGAAAATCTTAAAAAATAAAGTAAAATCAAAAGATATTAAAAAATAAAAAAAAAATAAAAAGAAAAGAGGATCAGAGATCCCTTTGGAACTATCTTTTTATCAAATTCACAGTCAGCCAAAAGCAATCGCACTTTGAAGGACAAAGCTGAAAATTACCCAATTTATAATCGAAAAACATATAAATATCCATTGAAATAACCTAAGCATATAAATGCCTGTTAATAGGAAACGATCCAATGAATTTGTTGCCATAAAATACTGAACACTTCCCATAGTTATGATAGAGACATAAGCAAAAGACAACATGATCCCTAGCACAATGCAAAAGATCTACCAAGTTTCAATAGAAAAACACGCAAAAATTTTCATAAAACTGGAATTTGGTTCCCGAGCTCGATGAGGTTCAAGCAGCCATGGCCAAACTCGATGTAGCTCAAGTCGTCGTGGCTGTGAGCTTGAAGAAGCTCAGGCGGTCATGGCTGAGCTATTTGAAGCTCAATTAGCCCTGGGCATGAGTTTGAAGAAGCCTAGAAGCTGGAGCTGCCACGGCCGAATTCAATGAAACTTGGGCAGCTTAAATAAGCTCGAGTGGCCAGGGCCAAGCTCGATGAAGATCGAAAGGCCAGGGTCACAAGCTTGAATTTCAGAACTTGATTGAAGTAGCTCAATAAGTTTTAGAATTTTATTGTATATTTTGAAAATTTTAGGACCCAATTATATTTCTTAACAAGTTTTAGAACTTCTAATATAGTCGTCCCTTTTTATTTTAGAAATTACACGAAGGTCAAAAATATGATTTATGCGAGATGGATTCCATGAGAGCAACCGTACCATAAGCTTTTGGTCAATTAATATGCATTATGCAGGATGGATTCCATGTGAATAACCTGGTATGATAAGTTTTTTTGTTTTATGCTAAATGAAGCAAATCAGCAAAGGGCGCCAGTGAACCCTAATGATCTATCATCTTATTGTTGACCCTAGAAGTTTGATGTAAGAATATTAGTCTTTAGAAATTCTCGGTTCTAGGTTGCACGTGGATCCAGTGTTTTCTTAGGCCACTATAATCTATCTATCATCTTTGATATGGATCAATATAACAGTTAAATGCAATAAGTACTTTTCAATTCTTCAGGTTAACTTGAATTACCCTCATGAGTTCTTGACCTCGGTATCAGGATATATCAGACAGGACTGTTCTGTTATTCAATCACTCACGTTCGAAAGCAATAAAAGAAGGCTTGGACCCTTTGGTAACGAAGAAGGGAACTTCTTTCGCTATGCATTGACATGCAACAAGATAATTGGCTTTCACGGAAGGTCTGGTGTCCGGCTTGATGCGCTAGGAGTCTACTTTGAACCAATTTCTGATCTTCGTCTCTTGAAATCCATTGGGCCATTTGGAGGACAAGGTGGCAGTCCATGGGACGATGGAGATAGCACGGGTGTGAGAAAAATAATGGTAAAAGGTGGATTAGTTATTGACTCCATTACTGTTGAGTACGACAAGAACGGCTCTGTGGTTCAGGGCCCTAGACATGGTGGAGATGGGGGACATCTAACGCTCGAGGTATGGCCCTTTAGACGTTTGCTTAATCTTATGAACGTGCGGCTTATGGGTTGTTGCTAAGGTTTTAGTTTTAAGTGGTCTAGAGGTCACGTTTATGCAGATGAGCAAAGTATTCTAAACAGAGCGTGGAGGTAAAAGTAAGATGATGAGAACAATCTGTGTTGTAACCAAAAGAATGACAATAAACTTTGGAAACTTGAAATAAAAACACTAGAAATTTGAGGAAGAAATTTTATTGAGAATGCTTTCTCTTATTTGTGTCTTCGTGGACTATGGCTTGTGGCTTGATTTACAACTCATGACTTCATCCCTTTATATAGGAATTGAAGTTTACAAATGCCAATGATTACATAACAACCCACAAATTTAATGACTATTACAAAATGGCCTCATACATGTAATACAATCAAAACGCACAATAAAGTAACAGAAGTCTTCAATAACTTTCATTCTTCAAATCCATGTAGCCTACCATAAAGTTTTTATGGCTCCTTCAATGTTTGTAGGTTTCTCATCCAGCAATCGTCATTCAATAATCAATTTTATTTTATTTCTACAATCTAAATTTTGAGTTTGACAAATGATCTCGAATGAGAAAGTCATTGTTGGGGCATGATGTTATATCATTATTGAATAGGGACTTCTCTTTGGTTTTCCAACCTTCCTCGGTTCCATTTACGATGAAAGCACTCAATACATTCAGAAAAGTACCGCCTCCGAAAAAGGGGGAAAAAGAATATCGAAAGCTATTTTTATTTTATGACTTTTAAGTCTGAGAACAATTTTCCCAAATTTTAGTAGCTGTTCTCAAAGAGTTGCCACAACATTTTTTAGTCACCATTCTCTCATAGAAAGATCCCATTTGTTAGTCACCATTCTCTTACCTTAGGTGTTACAAAAACTTGTACCACTTGAGAATGTTTTACGGTTCCAATGAACCCATATATGTCTTGTCCTTATGGTTAACATTTCTTTATGTATCACAAGACATATGCACAAGGCTAATAACCGGATGCCCAAATGCCCCTAGCCTTCACTCAAGGTTTATACAATCCCTTGAGACTTTATCAATATGTATTCAACATAATAACAACACATTCAAAAATATTTTATTGAATGCAAAATTTGATACATATCAAACCGTTACAAAGTGTAACGAACACAGATGAAACATTTATCAGAGTAAAGCCAAAATAGCTCTCACTAAACAACAACATCTCATGATACTCCTAGGCCCATACTAATGACATGTTACTCAAATACACATGAGCGTAGCCCTTTAATCAATGGATCTGTAACCATATCATGTGTGAAAATATGTTATATTATTATGTCATCTTTCTGTACTATTTCCTTTTGGTTAAAAATTTTGACCACCATATATTTAGACCTCTTGAGACCTCAGTAGTAAATAAATAATACTACAAATTTGTTATCTCAATACAACCGTATGGGTCTATCCTTAAAGTTAAAACAATTAACTCCTTCATGAGGTTCTGGAGCCTAAAAGTCCAAGTAACAATCTAAAAGAATATTCCTAACACTGCTTACATAGTAGAATATGACATATAATTTTATTAACTGCACTTCCTTATAATATAAATATGTATTTCGTTATTGATTGCATGTCATCGAACATCCAACAAAGTTTATATCTGAATACCCTATTAGCTGCCAGAATTGAACATGTCTATAAATTAGCATATACTCTCTTATCTTATTTAAGTACCTTAAAATCTTCTTGGCAGCAACCCGGTGATCGCGTCTTAGATTTGACTGATATCAGCCTAAAAGTCTCGTCATAAAGACAATATTTAGTCTAGTGCAAATTCGAGCATACATTATACTTTTAAGTGCACTGACACAATGTACACCCTTTAATTATATTTTCTCAATTTCTAAATAAGGATAATGTGATAGATTTAGTCCATCACCCTTAACAACAGGAGCAATTCCTGGCTTGCAATGATATATATTGAATATTTCCAATATACAATCAACAAATGTTCTCCGAGAAAATCTAATATAATATGGCAAAAATAATTTTTACATACCTCAGTACAAAGGATATAAGATGTCTTAACATCACAACTTCTAAGCAAAATATCATGTATATAGAGTATGAGAAAAAGAAATTTCCTCCCACTGACCTTGCAGTATATTGAATTACTTTGTTCCCAATTGAACAAGATAACAACAAAACTTTAATAATATTGTTTGGAAACTTGCTTAAGGCCATGAATTAGAACTTTTCAGTCTATACACAAATTTACTTGAATCTGCTATAGAATCCTCCAATTGCACTATATAGATTTTGTATCTATATGATGTAACTCTATATCAAAATAAATTATTAATGCTATGTTCACTCTGAAAGAATCTTTAAAAATAGTATAAAGAAATAATTATTTCTTCACTATAAACTATTCACCCATCTTTCAGATTGAAAGCTTTAGCTACAAATTTAGTTTTAAACTTCACAATTTTCCTTTGAAATCTTTTTAATTTTGTACGCCAATTTGCAACTAATGAACTTGTGATCTTTAGACAAGTAAGTTAGTTTCCAAACACTATGATATTTCATAGATTGTATATCGTCTTTTATAGCATTTAATCATATACTTGATTGAGAACAAGAAACGATATTTATAAATATGCCACTACATCAACCATATAGTGGATCTCACAAATAGACTATATAGTCTAATGGTATAACCGATCGTCTTTCCTTAACAAATCTCCTTAATAAAGCTGCAACCACTTCATTCTGCATTTGAAAGATTTAAGAAATTTCATTATAAACTATATCAAGAATAGTACCTTGAATCTCAACAAGTTTAGTCTATGGTACAGGAGATTCCATAATTATCTGTATATGTAAAGACAAAAATACAGTAACCTCTATCATACTATTATCTTTAATAGTTTGAGATGAGTTATCCTCTATAATTACATCAATCTTTAAAAACTTTAGAGTATATAATTCCATAATTCTTGCACCTTCTTTATGGTCATAAAATCAAACCCATTTAACAATTTAGATAAGATACAAAATAATTCCAAGTGGATCTGAATTCCTACGCACTTAATATTGGATTAGATAACCTCACTTTTGCATGACACCTCTAAATTTTATATGATTCAAGTAATTTATGTCCAGTCTATAACTCAAAAGAAGTTTATGAAACTATTTTTGTATGTAAAAATGTTACTTTCAAAATATCAGCCCATAAAAGACCAGATAAATTAGTCTTACTAATCATACTCATCACCATATTCAATATGGTGCATTTATGCCTTTCGATCAAATCTTTTTGTCAGGATTTTCAAGTATAGTAATTAAGTTACCATCCAAAAATTTACCAAGTATTTGACAAATAAGTTATTTCGCATTGCCATACTTGCTAAAATACTCACAGCCACTATTAAGCCCGACAACCTTTTAAGACTAATTTTAATTGTTTTATTTTTTATTTCGGTAATTTTACTTCCACAATAATCTATAGAAGTCTTTAGATAACCGTTAAGAGTAGACATAATATCAATATTGTCAACTTTTCTACTCTTCCTTTAAACATGTGTGAGATTATTCCTCAAATAGAAAATTTTGGAAACAACCTCTTCAACCATATACGAAATGTATATGTCATTAGGACTTAAACACAATTTTTGCAGATGTATCTTAATTTCAATATCAGACAAGATATAATTTCAAGTAACTAAGGCTTCCATTATCTTATAGCAGTGCAATCCGCAGGCAAACTTTTTTTTCAAGTGTTCCAAAATGGAACGCTTCATGGATAGTAAACAAATTCAATTGCTATTTTCTCAAGCAACAAATCATATGTCCACAACTTAAAATTTGAAGCAATAAAAAAAACCTCAATAATAGTTGAGTTATTAATTACAGAAAATGTGACTGAAAAATAAGCAATGTATATAATTAGCATCATATGAGCACTGTGGAACTTGACATACAAGTAAACATCCAGAGAATTACACGCATAATCATATAATCACATTTAGGCAGAATACATGACATGTAATTGTACACTCTCCACATGATAGCGGTTATGAGAATATATTTCAATTCTTCGTGAATTCATCACCTTTGGGCATATGAATCACTAGAATCAGTCATCCCTCCACCACATTATCGTGTATCCCTCCATGAACTAATACATAATCACCTCATTTGGGAGTATGATTACGCATTAGACCAAGAGACATCACAATCATCATACAAGACCAAAATTTCTCAAACCCAATCAAGCATACCACTTTGGCGGTCACTACTTAATTGAATCATTGAAATTTTCTCATACCAGGGATATAAACTTTACTCCTCACATACACCATATACATGTGATTTTAACTTTAGTGATGGGGCAGCATATCACCAAAATCACATATCATGCTAGTTACATTATTTTACTCATTAATAAAATATTTATTATATATATATATATATATATATAAATATATAGCGAACCTGAAAGACAGATTCTAATGAGATCAACAATCACAAAGTAACACAAAAAACTTCTCATAACATAAAAGCAATCATCTCTTATGCACCTCGATTACTAATTACAAGAACAACATTAAAAGAATGCTGATATAAAATATCTCTCACAAATTAACATCAATAGTAATACATGGTACACCAAAATGACAAGCTTGACAGCTGATCCATTATCACTCATGAGTTTATAAGGCAAAAAATAACTCTAAGGCCAACAACTGATTTATTAGCCAATTTTTAAGTAATAAATTATCATTGTAATCAACCAGTGGCCTATTAATTGAGTCAAACCAGAGAACCTAATATCTAAACTATAACAGTAGATACAATTACTCTATGTAAATACTGTCATACTTCTTAATCATAAAAAAATATTTAACTTGATAGACATTAACTATATTCAGCAGATGTGTTAATCAGTACAATCAGTTTGGTGACGAGTTCTTAAGACATCTATCATTCAAAGATTACCAATGTGTAAAAGAGTATGCTTAAACAACAAAAATTTTATAATCAATACATAACTCAATAACTATCCCATAATGGTTGTATCTCATTAAGCCAGTTTCAGTTTACAATAAAGTTTAATTTTTATTGATGAATCACACCATTATAATATTTATGTGATAACATACATGTAACCCAACACTTATATTTCTAAAATCACATAAAATATAAGAAAAATATGCAAAAAAAAACAATAAAAATACACGTATTTAGGGTTCCGTATGTATTTTCACATTCATAAAATTATCAAACATGTAAAATAAATAGACCATGATGTAGAGAATGATCATACGAATCCAATGCTGTCAACCACGTGCCAAACGGAGGCTCCACGCGCCCACACGCGCCGCCTGAGTGCGCGGCGCGTGGAGCTCACGCGCGGCGCACGTTCAACGCCCAGCCGGCGCGTGGCCGCGTGTGGGGGTGCGTGTAGCCTCCTCCGGTGATGCGCTGCTGACTATCTTGCTCGTCTCATCGAGCCCAATCCGAATTTATGATTTAATTTTATTTTTATTGAACAAAAAATCACAAAAATCACAAATTATGGCAAAATTACTATGCGTTCGAGTTCTAGGGTTATGAAGGCTATAATACCACATGATGGACGCAAATTGCGCAATCTCAAAATCTCTATAACCAGAACAAGAACATGCATAATTAAGTAGAAAGATTAATGCACATGTTTTGGAATCCATCGAATATAAAGCGGAAGCAGAAAAAGGATTACCCACTCATTATTAAGGGGATCCACGCATCAAGTTCTTCTTCTCTATTGCCCTCGGTATCACTGGCTTAATGAGGCGGCCCCCTCACGTGCAACGTTAGGTAAACGCTCCTTATGTGAGGATACATGTGAGAATTAGGGTTAGAAGAGAAACTTGAGCACTATTTATAAAGTTTCTAGCCAGCCCCCCTCATTACGGGCCAAGCTCAACTAGGCCCATACTAACCAGCCCATATTAGACTAATTAAGAAACATTTTATCTTACTTTAGATTAACCCTGTTTTACGATAACCGTAAAAACAATAAATTACAATATCAATTAATTTAGTCCACATTAGGAAAACTCTTACAGTTGTGCCCATTTTCTATGATATTCAGCCAAGCGATGTTCGGAAACAGAGCGGGCGATTTGGGGATGGTTTTTGAAGGTAATTGGCCACCCGTATGGTCGATTTGTTGGTACAAAAGTGGAGGGATGCACTTAGAGAAGCTAGGAATTTATAGGGATGCATTTGAATAATGATGCTAATGGGTAATGCAAAACCTCATATCGGTGCTCTTGATTAATTTGCTCAATCACCACAAAAGATCATATCAGTGCTTGATTTGAACTTGTTAGAATCTGTTTGATTATGGAGTAAATTTTTGGAATAGATTTTGATGTGAAAGTTATCTCTACTTGTGAGAGTTATTTGGTTTAATTGTGTCTTTTATTTGCATCCTTCAACCATGGAAAATTAATTAGCCACTAATCTTAACTACCACAGAGTTCTAGGATCTTTTAGATTGTCCTAGTTTAGAAAAAATATCTTAGACACTCTAGGAAATGGATCATCAATTTAACAGAACTCCACTGCTAATTTAATTTAGCTCATGCGCTTCTTGCTTATATGCTGATCGCCTCCCTACGCTATAGTTAGTCACGTTTGAACTTGTTCTTCCCATGCAACTAAGGGATCAAGCGGATTCCATCGAGCAAATTATAGGGCATCTCTTCAAGATTATTCCCAGAGCTAGCTCCCCTTGCGCCATTGGAGTGGATTCCTTTGTAGATGATGTGATATCATCGCTTGTTGACACCTAAATTTTACAATTTTATTTAAGACTTAATCGTGTACAAGATTAGGAACAAAAAAAACAAAAGAAAATACAAAAAAATTAATTAATTTAAAAAAAAAAAAGAAACGAAAACGAGAGAGGCCATTCTCTCTTTCTTTTTCCCCCACGCATAGGCCCTTGTGCAACCCATCTTCTTTTCTCCCTCGCGTGGCCCACGCGCGGCCCATCTTCCTCTTCTTTCTCCTCAGCTCGGCTTGTGCCCAGCTTTCTTCCCAGCTCATGCTGGTCTTCGCTGAAAAAGACCTGCAAGAATAGAAAAAAAAAAAAAAAAAAACAAAGTAGCAGAAGTTGCAGTAGCACAGCGAGAGCAAGAAGATCAAGGTCCGACGTGATTCGCGGGTCGGGCAGCAAGCCGGTCGACAGGCTGGCGAGGCAAGAACTAGACACACCGACCGTTGATCTTGAAGAGCTCGGTAAAAAGAAAAATAGAAAAATAGAAAAACAGGAGGGCAAGACAGAAAACAGGGGCTGGAGCGAGAGAAAATAGAGGAAGAAGAACTTCAGAAAGAGAGGAAACACAGAGAGAATCGGAGAGAGACCGAACCAAGAGAAAGTGGGAGAATCAGAGAGGCGAATGGGCAAAGACAGGAGAAAAGAGGGAGAGCTTGAGCGAGAGAGGTGCTCGAGAGCAGCCGAGAGAGCGAGAGGGCTGAAATTTAGCCCCAGTCGAGCGTCGTCTAGCCATCCTCGATGCAAACCAGCGCAACGGAGCTCACAGTCCCCCCTTTTTCCACGTCCTCCAACGTTGGTTTTGGCCGAGAGGGACCAACAAGAGCGTGAGCCCAAGAGAGTGATTTGCTGTCGTCGGTGGTTCATTAGTCAGTCGCCATCCACCGCTGTACCCCCACCGAACCAAACCAGGTAGGTTTTCTTTGATCATGTATGCTCCGTTTTCGTAGGGCGTCGAACCGGAGCTCGTGGACAACCCGTTCGCATGAGCTTTTGTCCCTCCGACCCTCGTAGGTCTTTATCCAAGTCTGTGTGTTTTTGGTCGTTTTCTGAGAATCCCAATCCCATTTCAAGTCCCGATTGAGTAGGAAATCTAAACATTCGGTAATGCTCGCGGACTGTTTGTATAAATGCCTAAGTGAAGCCCGCATAACTATCTCTAAATCTTTGTTTATTATAGGCGTCCATCGTTGCTAGACGTGTTTTGTCATTGTTCTACACGCTTTTGTTTCGTCCATTCCGAGTTTACATTGTCGTGAGTAGGAAATCTAAGCATTAAAAAATTCGACCTTTTTTTAAAAAAAAATTAAAAAATTTAAAAAAATTACAAAAATTACAAAGTTTCAAAAATCCAAAAATTGTGGGGTTTGATTAGGAATTGTTACGTATTGCCTTTTTTTTTAGTGTAATTAGTCCTTTATTTGCTTGTCTTTTAATTACATCGCATGTTTAATTTGCATATCTTGTTATATTTAATTGCACATCTTTAATTTAATAGCAATTAGGGTCTTGGTAGCTATGAATGTTACTTTAATGATTGCGCACCCGCATGATCACCTCACATGTTAGTGGATAGGTATAAAATCAATCCAAACTGTTTATCAAAAATCATTTTGTTAAAATGAACAAGATTAGGTACATAAAGGGCACTAATTGGTCAATTAGTGTAAACAAGTCCTCGACCCTAGATTCTCTGGTTGCGTAGGAAGTGAGGTACACTCCCATGCCTTACTTGGTTTCTAGCTGACCCCAATAGGCTAGTGGCGACTCTTTTTGTGCAAAATTTCTAAAAAATATCCCAACGTCACGCGGAGTATGAGCTTGGGAGAGCCTGCGCCTAATCATTGGCTTTAGGCCCGTCCTTAGGCAATACTCCTAAACCTATTTAGTGGCATCCCAAAAATTCAAAACAAGCTCTAAGATGTGTTAAAGCCCATAATTAGGTAATGGAATTACCTACGGTATGTGTTTTAGTCATTAGTTTTCTTTTAAGGCTAAGTGATATATGCTTGTGTTCATGAGATTTTAAATTAGATAAATTAATGAGAATAATCTATGATTGGCTATGCACATTATAGACTAAGTTCCTATAAATAAAATGTTACAAGATTTTGGCCATGTGGAATTTAGTAATTTAAATTCTTAAAAGAAAGAATAAATAAATAAATAAATAAGGGAAAATTTGATTTTATTTAGGTTGGGCCTTAGGCCCATTGGTTTGAGCCTTTGGTGGGCCGAATGGCCGGCCCAATTAGGGCCCAAGGAAGTGTGACCATCGACCATGAGGGGGAAGGAGTGGCCGGTCCACTTCTTCCAATCCAAGCCCAAGCCCAAAGCCCACTATGCATGAGCCTTGCCAAGTGGCAAAAAGAGGCTTGCATGCATTGGCCATTGGAGAGGCAAGTAATGATTGCAAATGATGAGGATTTGGGGGAATAAAAGGGAAGAGGAAGAGAGAGAGGGGCTGGTTGAGGGCCACCGTCCAAGCCAGAGAGAGAGAGAGAGAGAGAGAGAGAGAGAGAGAGAGAGTGAGTTGCGAGAGAGAGTGAGGCCAAGAGGGAGGAGGAGTCACCCGTTGCTGCCCGCACGCCGTCCGTCCGTCGCCAGTGTGCCGTTCATATGCTGCTGTCCGCTTGGTTCTAGAGGCAAGTTGGGATTGATTTCCACTCTTGCATGTGTGTCTTGCATGTGTGGTTGAGTTCTTGGATGTTTAGAAGCTAGAAATCGAAGTGCATGAGGTTTGTTCTTGGAGATGCTTGTTGTTTTCGTAGGAACCACCTGAACCAGAATCTTGTGAGAGCTTTCATGCATGTTTAGAGCTTGATTTTGACCTTTATTCCTTCATGAAAGTTGTAGCCAATATCTTAAACTACAACATACTAAAATTTGGGACAAAATGATGGAGATTTAAGGGGTCAAACCCTCATCCTACGAAGACACTAGATCTGGAACGATTTCGCCGACCTTTTGGTAGATCTGTGGTTGCATGTCGATTTTTACTAAGAATCTCTCTTCGACTTCTTCATGAAACTTGTAGAGAATATCTTAAATATTAACATACTAAAATTTGAAGTAAAATGAGCAAGTGTAGCCTAGTGAATCGACTTACTCTTGAAGACGGTAAATCTGGAGACGCGGTACTGGACACCCGAGATTTTATGGACCCATATGATGACTATTCCTTGGAAATTTGACTTAGATACCTTAATGAAAGTTGTAGGGGACCTTTTGAAGTAAAATATATCCAAATTTCAGAAGAATCGAAGATGAATAAGTGGGCGAAAACTCGGTATTTCAGAGATGACTACACTGGACGTTTCGGTGCGAGAACCAGGAGCTTCGTATGACTATAGAAAATTTTCTAAAACGAATATGGCATAGAAGTCTTCATGAAAAATATACTTTGGTGTCTTAACTATAACCTGGTAAAATTTAATAATTTTCGGAGGTCGTTTGGGTATTTTAATCAAATTATTTCGGAAACTGTGCATTCTGTTTCTATCCGAAATTGCATGCTGTTTTTGTGTGAATTGTATCTTCTTGTGTGGAACTCTATTGGGCATGTGCCTTTCATGAAATTGCTATTTTATTGACTTGTCTATCACATGTCTTGATTTCATGATTGTTGAGAAGCATATGGATATTTAATTTAAATATTTTCAAAAATGGTATATGCTGGAATTTTGTAAAAGGCATGAAATATGAACCATTTTAAATTGTATGGACTCAAGCCCATACCAATTCGCGACTTAAGGTTCAAACATTTAACATGCAAGAGGTTATTAATTAGGAGTCGCCACTAATCGGTTTATGGTAGGTCGATTAGACACCTAAGTAAAATAAATGGAGATTTACTTTACCTCTACGAACCAGAGACTAAGGGTACGGAGACTTGGTTACACTAGAATTTTCTAATGCCCTTTCGGTACCATTTCTTTTTAATTTTTCAAAATGTTTTTGCAAGCAGCTGATTTATTTTAACCTAAATTACTATCATGCAAAAAAACGGGTGCTCATCCATTATTTAAAACATTCAATAAATAAATTGCATCACACAAAGCAAACAATTTTTTTTTTTTTTGGATTTTCTTAAAAATTGGAATTCTTTTATAAAAATGCATTTTTTTAACTAAATGACTTAATCTTATTAATATGCAAATTCTAATTAAATGGGCCTATTATGCAAACTAATTAGCATGCACCTCATGACCTAATTTTACTAATGA
This sequence comes from Eucalyptus victrix, assembly GCA_016097545.1. Classification (NCBI taxonomy): domain Eukaryota; kingdom Viridiplantae; phylum Streptophyta; class Magnoliopsida; order Myrtales; family Myrtaceae; genus Eucalyptus; species Eucalyptus victrix. The sequence goes on from CM027843.1 coordinate 11,011,144, forward strand.
ACAAATTCTGATTAAATGCCTCTATTATGCAAACTAGTTAACATGCCTAGTATTTTTGCAATTTTTTATTGAAATTCAGAATTTATGAAAACCCTAATTAATCTATCTAAAAAGGGATAATTTTCTAATTTATTCTAGGGATTAATTTGACTTAAACCCTATCCTATCTTAGAAAACTATTTTTTATTTTAAAAAAGAGGATGAGAATATGAAAATGTGCCAATTATATCTAAAACCTAAAAAGGCCATTTAAGTCTAATCCTAACTTATTTTTTAAAAAAATCTAAAAATGCAGTCCTAAAAATATTATCTAAAAATGCAATACTAGAAATATAATCCTAAAAATTTGATTAATTAAACCTACGTGTCTATTATATTAAACCCTAATGTCCTATATGCTCATGCAATTTTTTGAATATTTTGATTTTTTTGATTTTTTAGTTTTTTTTAGTTTTTTTAAGCTGAATAATTGTTAAATTAGGGTTAAATCTAAACAATTAATATAATCACTAAATAAAGGATCAAAATAATTGAAAAAATAACCTATTGTCTCACAAGTTAAATTAACAATTATTCTAACCCTAATCATCACAACAACTCAAAATAATTAAAAAATCTAGTCCAAAGTCTTACGGACCAAATTAAATAATTATTATGATTTAACAATTGAGATTCTACCAAAAAGCCCAAAAATTAAAAATAATTAGAAAAATGATCCGATGTCTCTCGGATCAAATTAATAATTATATTAATTTCGGACAAAATCCCTGGATAATGCATACTAAATTCACAAATATTAACATCAACCATTACAACTTAAATACCTAAACTAAAAAATGCTATCAAATGAAGAACAAAAATAACATAACAAATAAAAAACTAAACCACCTAAAGAAAAAGGGGGTAAAAAAGTAAAATAAAAAGAACAAAAACTACCTAAGGTGAGTAAAGGAGACAAAGTGAGGTCGGCGGGCTCTCGCGGCAAGGTGGAGCGGGGAGGTTGGCGACACTAGGGGCTGATCCGAGGGCTGAACAGCGCCGGGACTACTGGTCTTTAGCGGCGAGACAGCGCACGGGCTCCGGTGGGTGCTTGGGTCGGATTTGCAGTGACGGCGGAGGGTGATCGCGATCCGGTGGGGCGGAGGCGGGATTAGCGAGCGCGGGCAGCGGCATGTGCGAGAACGGGGAGATCGGCTGCGGCGTCGCGGTGGTCTCGGGTGGCGGTGGTGGTGGTCACAAATGGCGCGGGTCCAGGCTCGGCGGGTGCGTAAGCGCGGCGCGTCGGTTGCACGATGGTGGCTCCAAAGCGCAGCGGCAAGGGCTTGGGTCGAGGCGCGGCGGGTGTTGGCTGCAGATCTGGCGGTGTCGATGGTTGCGGTGGTGAGCGCGAAGAGGTGCAGAGGCGCAGTGGAGGCGGGCGTGAGTGCAACGGCGGCGACGTAGGTGCTCGGTGGATGGCGCGACCAGCAAAAAGATCGCGGGAGAAGATGAACTGTTGCATGTTTTGCTTTTGCTTTTTTTTTTTTTTTTTTTTTTTTTTTTTTTTTTTTCTCTCCCTCACACGTCACTTCTCTCGCACCTTCTTTTCTTTCTTTGCTGACTTGCTTCTTTCTTTTCTTTGCCTTGTCAAAGGAAAGAAAAAGAGAAAATGGCCTTTTTCTCTTAAGAAAATGGGAATGTTCCTTTCCTCACTTTTTTTTTCTCTCTTCACGAATTCTTTTCTCGATTTTTTTTCATCGAAATTTTTTTTTGCTCTGAAATTTTTTAAAAAACCCCCCCGTTACGAAAAATGTAGCTCTCTTTTATAGTGATTCCGAACGGCCACTTTGTATGGTATTTTCCAAGTTTCCATCTTCCGTCGCATTAAATCAAGCTTGCAAATTGGAGCGTGATTTCGCAATCAGCTCGATTTTGCTTGATTCCTTCCATTTTATCAAAATTCTTGCCTTTTGTTCACTTGATTTTTAATTGTTTTTGCATTTATCAAAATCTAAATATCCATCAGAATTTCAAATTTCCATGCATAATCAATCAAATCGATTTCATCCATTTTTTATTTTTTCTTTTCAAAATGCAATTTTATTTTTCCAAAATTAGGTGTCAACAGCTGCCCCTCTTTGAAGGTGAGCTCGTAGAGGTTGCCTTCAAAGACAAGTTGAGACCTAAATGTTAATCATGCACATGTACTAAGTGACTTTTTTTTTTTTTTTTTTTGGGAAGATGAGTCCCATTTTGAAATGAAATTTATATGATGCATGGAAATGCTAATGCAAATGATAAAGGAACTTACTTGGAATTACTTACCTTTGGGGATGGTAGAGTAACTCAAGATAGATTGGTGTTACATGTCCAGGACCCGTACCATTCTACGGTCGCCCAAAATAGTAACATGACTTCACAAAGTGACTGCTTTCCCAGGACCCGTACCATTCTACGGTCGCCTAGTATGGCATTGTTTGGTTGTGTCTAGGACTCGTACCATTCTACGGTCGCCTAAACGAAAAAAAAATGATTTTCCAGGACCCGTACCATTCTACGGTCGCCCGAACTAAGATTGTCTAGGACCCATACCATTCTACGATCGCCTGAATTGAGGTTGTCTAGGACCCATACCATTCTACGGTCACCTAAATGGGGATTTGTTTTCCAGGACCCGTACCATTCTACGGTCGCCTGAACTGAGGTTGTCTAGGACACATACCATTTTACGGTCGCCTTGACAAAAAAATGATTTTTCAGGACCCGTACCATTCTACGGTCGCCTAATTGAGGTTGTCTAGGACCCATACCATTCTACGGTCGCCTAAACAGGGATCTATTTTTAGGACTCGTACCATTCTACGGTCGCCTGAACTGAGGTAATTGCTTTTCCAAGACCCGTACCATTCTACGGTCGCTTAGACTAAGGTTTTGCTTGGCTAGGACCCAAACCATTATTCGGTCGCCTAACCTTGCGACAAAAATCATCCGACCAGAACCCGAACCATTCTTCGGTCGCCTTAATCAGATTGAATCTGGAGGAAAAATCTTTAGGGGACAACTCCATTGAGTGTCAGTGCTTGAAAAGGAATACCTATACAATGACAAGTATTTAAAGTATGGATAGAGATAGACTACATCTCGATGACATCTCCGATGACATTCCTTGGGGATATGTCTCATGCAAAACACGGTTGTAGGAGAGGCAATATGCATTCACAAACATGCATTAATTCAAGTAAGGTTCATGCGTGATGATTTCTATCATTTTTGCATTACTGATTTCCATTGGGAAGAATTTCAAAAGGATATTCCAATCTAGAATACATGAGTGTTATGGATGTGTCAAATGAAAGATCTTTCGGTCTGAAAGGACTTTTGCTCATCCTCATTAAAAGGTTCGTTTCATCCGACCTTTGATGTAGGATTTTGACAATCACTCTATCTCACTATCATCATGCCAAACAAGGGTCTGTGCAATCTCACAAGTGGTATGACTTACCAATCTGAGAAGTCTTTAACAGGGATAGTAACATGGGCTTGGTTAATGGCTTAACAAAATGGACTCTATGAGTCGAGGCTATTGAAAGAATAAGTGATATTCTATAATTATATTTGGGTTTACAAGTCAAGAACCCTGCAAAATGAGAAAGAAATAATCTTGCTCGCACTTCTTCGAGCGATGCTTAAAACATGTGAACCCCTAGGTTAATTCAAGTGCCATAATCAGAAGAGACTTTGCAAGGGACGTAACATAGGCTTGGTTCATGGGTTGAGAAATGAAAGGATCATTAGGCTCAAAAAGTGTTTAGGGGGGTTAAAGTTGGTGATCATCTTGACATTTCCACCACTTTCTTTCTCCACTGTCGAAGATTTTTTATCACAACTCCATTGATTGCAACAACATTTAAGAGGTTTTTTGGTACCACCTTGTTGGGGATACAACTTACTATATCAAGAGTTTGATTTTTTTTTTTTTTTCTTGGCATTGGCCTTGCTTTTACCAAGGCACACTGCTTTTTCATGCCCCATTATTTTGCACTTTTTTTTTTTGAACTTGCACAACCATCCTTTACAGCATTCTAAGCCATGTTACTTGAATGGTTCTTTTTGCCTTGCCCCAGTGTGGGGGATGATCACCAACTGGGTTTAATATGAAATAAATTCATAGGCTCAAGTGGGCTATGCAATGGATAGAAGTGTATAGGATAAAGAAAGAACTGCTCTTCGTCATCCTAAGGCACTTGAATTACCATGTAAGTTACACTGCAAAAGCGATACTCAAAGATTGATGCAAGTGTGAGCAAAAAGATTTCTACCATTCATTTTAAATTTGCCCCAATATGAGATGATCCTTGATAGGGGTAATTTTAAAAGAATCTCCATATGTGAATGGGGCTCAAAGGGGTTGAGCAATGGATCACTTGTAGTGTTTGGGATAGAGAAAAGAATGCCTCTCATCACCTTGGTTGACGTACCCTTTGCGAGATAGCCCTCTTCCTTGCGGGCATGGAATTTTTCACACAACTCACTGAGGGTTAGTGTATGAAATAGTGTATGGAACAAGGCTTGCCTTTCGTCATTCCAAAGTATCCCATTTGACACATTCAATTCATCTCACATAATTCATCAGGGAAAATATGCAAAATTTTCAACGATTCAACTCATTGAAGTAATTTACTCATCATAGAAATGCTTGCAGTTCAAAACATGACATGGCAAATTCTATCACAGATAATACTTCTTGACAACATCAGAATTAACTGGAGTGGAACACTCATGACCATGCATTTTTGCCAAGATCAAGGCACATTCAGGAAGTATCTTCTTTACCACATACGGGCCACTGTAATTTGGAGCGAACTTGCCCCTAGGCTCCGGAATTGGATTGGACCATTTCCACACCTTCACATGTTACAAGACTGTCTCTGAAACAAAAAGTAGATGGGTCAAAAAGACAAACAGAGTAAATCAAGTTTTATTTTTTTTTTTTTTTTTTTTTTTTTGAAAAGCATTTGGAAAAGCATTTTTTTGAAACATTTTGACACGAGAAAGCATGATGAAGCCCAGGCCTCAGAATTCTCCTTGGATTTTCTTTTCTTTTATCGGTTGGATATCATCACCGGGCTGGTTTGGTATACCTCATCATGCCCTCAAATTAAAATTTGTAATTTCATTGAAATTCATCAATCAATTACATTTATTGAATGGAAAAATGCCACACTTAATCACTAAAAACATCTCTCAAAAAATAATAGAAATTCCCACGTAGGGGAATATGCAAAAGTAGTAAAAAAAGTTACTCTTGTGGGCCAAGGCCCATCTCTTCAGGGGGTCGTCGAACAAGTTCTTAACCCCTTCCAGCACATCATATGGGTTCTCCATCTCCTGGGGTGTCGGCTCATCCATGCCACCCCATCCATCATTCGGCTACCCCTAGGGTGTCCATCACATGCACCTTCAAGCTCTTGATTCGACCGGCGTCATGTTCCAAGATAGCATTCACCATACCCTCATGCTCCGATAACGGATTTTTTTGGACATTCGGCCGAGCAATTTGAAACGAAAAAGCCTTCGTGTCCAAGAGGTTTTGGATCTTGTGCTTGAGGGTGAAACATTCATCAGTTGAATGCCCCAGTTCACCGCTATGGTAGTCACACTTCTTCATCGGGTCGTAACCTCGATTGCTTTCGTGGTTAGGACGCTTTGGTTCACTAGAAAGCAAACCTTTCTTTCGGAGAATCGCTAACACTTGAGATGGAGATCCAGGGAGAGGAGAGAACTGCCTTGTATTATATGCTTGGGCAAATGATTGATGACCAGCAATTTGTTGTTGCCTTTGATTCATTTGGATAGCCGGGGTGCGATTAGTACCTTCTGGGCTATAGGTCACATTCACATCCTCAACAACTTCCTTATCTTTCTTGGCAAAGAATCTTTTAGTAGATGACTCAGAAAACCATCCTTCCCTTATCCCCATCTCGATTTGTTCTCCTACAGGAATAAGCTGATTGAAGCTTTCGACATACGTACTGGCCATTCGGTTACGAAAATAGATGGAAGGGTCTTCACAAACAATTTCATCAACTCCTTGTTGGTAGGCTCAGGAGTAATTTGAGCCGCCAAGTTTCTCCATCTCACAGCATACTCTTTAAATGACTCACTCCTTTTCTTTTCCATCCGCTCCAAGTCTTCTCGGGAAGGCGCAATGTCCATGTTGAACTTGTACTGTTTGAGGAACGCGTCCGCCACTTCGTTCCAGGTTTCAAGGAGGTTTACGTTCTTCATCACGTACCAGTTTAGTGCGGGCCCAGTCAAACTTGCATGAAACGATTGGATCATAAGAGGCTCATTTTTGACATGCTGGGCCATGCATACGTGGTACAACTGCAAATGAGACTTTGGGCAGGAAGTACCATTGTATTTCTCGAACTCCGGCATTTTGAATTTCTTTGGCATCTTGACTTTCTCGTACACTGACAAGTCAAACGGGAGTGAACTCTGTGACTCCTACAATTGTTTCAACTTTTCTTCCAATTTTGCAAAGCGTTCATCCTGCCCTGTCTTAGGGATGTTGACAAGCTTAGCCTTTTCCACATTGATCGGGAATGGATCATCTTCCAGCCCGGGCATGTCATCCTCACCCGTTTGGGCCTTGTTTGTCGGCTTTGGGATGACTATCTCAGGAAGAGCGGGTGCAGCTGCTGGATTCGCTTGGAGGAATTGGAGTTGATCCGTCACAAGCTGTATAGAGGCGAGTACTTGTTGGAGTTGAGTCTCCACGGCAGACATACGATCACGCATTTCATTTTGGTCAGCCATTTTGCTCTTAATCGCGTGATAATGGGTGAGCGTGGAGGATCCGTTGCCACCTAAAGAAAAAGATAATGTAAGAACCAATGACAAGATAGGAAAAATGGCCCATGACAATGGTCTAATCGCCTGATTTTATTTGAAATTTTAACCAAGTTTCCTAACAACGAACTAAGAATTGAAATCCAAAATCCCTAAACATCGAATCTAAAAATTGAAAACATTGAGCTAGAAATCAAAGTCCCTAAACATTGAACTAAGAATCAAAATTCAAGACGTCTCATTTTATATGCTTTCGGGATTTCAACGCCTTGCGAAGCTTCTTATTTTCCGCTTCAATCATTTCCACTTTCCGCTTAAGATGCTCAATTTGTGCTCGTTGGGTTGGCTTCTCAGTCACATCAGGGACCACCGGACGTAAGGTGGCAGAAATCCGATGTTGTTGGATGTAGAATGTTGACACATGGTGAATCTCCTCCTCGCCTTTTAGTCTCTTGGGCACCAAAATCTTCTCTGGGTGGCATTCATTCCATGCAGCAATGATCATCTGGATCTCCTTGAAGTAGTCATAGTTTGCTCGAATAAAACGAACTTGGAACAACTCTGTCTTGAGTGGCGGAGGAATTTCTTGAAGAGCTTTGTACTGACGGGCCACCCTATATGGGTAATAAGAAGTCGCACCGGAAAAGCCCAACAACGGAATTGGCTCATCATGCTTGTGTGAGAAACGAGCTTCCTCAACTCGGAACCATTTAGTATGCCATAGGAATGCCTTAGGATTAGGATTTTTCAAAAAATTAATCCAACGGGCATATTGTTTATTTGGGGAAAAACATTCTAAGACCGCAAATTTTTGTATGGGGTGCCTAAAATCATCAATCTTAAATTGTTTCATGAGGTGCCCAAATCCTCTTATGTGGGAGAAAAACCATATTTGTAAAAGTTCAGGGAGGGCACGCATGGTCTTTTCTTCATTTTGTTTGAAACGGTTTAATGACAAAAATGTTTCAGCTAAAACCATATTGACATAATTTAAGCCGTCACAAACACGATTAACCACCCATGAAATTGAAGGATTAATGGCATTTCTTCGATAAGGAAAAACAATTAGCCCAAAAAATGCTAACATGAAGATCCTAGCTTTTGAAATCATTGATTGATTTGCAAAACATTTTTCCAAAAACGAAAATGGGCATGCAAAACAATTGGCTTTGACAACTTTCCTTACTCTTTCGGCTTCGATTTCTAAAAACTGTGATAATTCAGAAATAGAATCTATACCGATAGGCGGTCTAACAAGTTCCTTTTCCAGGGGCATTCCAATGGCAACACTATATTCTTCTAGTGTTGGAGTCAATTCGTACTCACCAAATATGAATGTGGAAGTTTGTGGACACCAGAAGTGAGGGAGTGCTTGTATCACACTAGAGTGGATGTTGATCTCCAATAGTGGGAGAAGTCGGGCAATCCTAGTCTTCACATACCTCTGGCCCTCTTGATCTAACTGATCCAGCCACATCTTGAGCTCTTTTTTGGGAGTGGAAATGAATTGTACGTCGGTCCTCCCCATAGCATATAAAACAAGACGCGACGAAACCTATTGTCATGGACCGACAAAATTGCAATAAAGTAAGTAAATTGCGAAGTAAGAATTTAGACAACTTACTTTCACCAAAAGGAATGACAAGCACATAGACACACGCATGAAATGTGAGGCTCGATTTCTATCTAAATGGCTTAACAAAGTGGAGCTAAGAGGATGATTTGACCGTTGTAGTCTCGCATTAACGTGTCAGGTCCCCCTAACTCCGGCTCAGTCGAATGGAATGTCCAATAGTCACGCAGTCTCGCGGATATGGACAAACACATTTGACACCATGAAAAGACTTTCGGGGAAGAGAAGGTCAACCTCTACATAGCAGTCTCGCTTTGGAGGAAGTATCATTCTCAACACCATCCTAGAAATCCTATCGCAGCCCAGGTCCGGCCATAGGTTGTGTGTGCAATAGTGTAGTGCTAAAAACAATAAGACATGCACAACAATTTAAATGCAAACAACACTTCTAATCATGGAAAAATAAATCATTAATCCCACACTCCAACCTGCAAGACAAAGGTTAGCATAGACTACTCCCCTTATACCTCCCATCTGCAAGAACATTTAACACCTTAGAAATGTTAGGGACGTACCTGGGATCCTCGTTGCCAAACAAAAGCATTTTAAAGGAAAAAGAAAAATTGCCCTAAGTCCACTAAGTGTTTTAACGCAAGTCCCCAATGGAGTCGCCAAGCTGTCGCGACCTATTTTTTGGGTGCACCACCTAAAACTAGGTTAATGGACTACTAAGTTTTTAAACTTAGCTCGGGCTCTCCCAAGCCCATACCAATTCGCGACTTAAGGTTCAAACATTTAACATGCAAAAGGTTATTAACTAGGAGTCGCCACTAATCGGTTTATGGTAGGTCGATTAGACACCTAAGTAAAATAATTGGAGAATTATTTTACTCCTATGAACCAGAGACTAAGGGTACGGGGACTTGGTTACACTAGATTTCTCTAATGCCCTTTCGGTACCATTTCTTTTTAATTTTTCAAAATTTTTTTGCAGGCAGCTTGGATTTATTTTAACCTAAATTACTATCATGCAAATGTGGTGACCACACGGATGCTCATCCATTATTTAAAACATTCAAATAAATAAATTGCATCACACAAAGCAAACAATTTTTTTTTTTTGGATTTTCTTAAAAATTGGAGTTCTTTTATAAAAATGCATTTTTTTAACTAAATGACTTAATCCTATTAATATGCAAATTCTAATTAAATGGGCCTATTATGCAAACTAATTATTATGCACCTCATGACCTAATTTTACTAATGAACAAATTCTGATTAAATGCCTCTATTATGCAAACTAGTTAACATGCACCTTTTTTTTTATTGAATTCAGAATTTATGAAAACCCTAATTAATCTATCTAAAAATGGATAATTTTCTAATTTATTTAGGGATTAATTTGACTTAAACCCTATTCTATCTTAGAAAACTATTTTTATTTTTTTATTTTAAAAAAGGATGAGAATATGAAAATGTGCCAATTATATCTAAAACTCTAAAAAGGCCATTTAAGTCTAATCCTAACTTATTTTTAAAAAAAATATCTAAAAATGCAGTCCTAAAAATATTATCTAAAAATGCAATACTAGAAATATAATCCTAAAAATTTGATTAATTAAACCTACGTGTCTATTATATTAAACCCTAATGTCCTATATGCTCATGCAAGATTTTTTGAATATTTTGATATTTTTTTTTGATTTTTTAGTTTCTTTTTAGTTTTTTTTAAGCTGAATAATTGTTAAATTAGGGTTAAATCTAAACAATTAATATAATCACTAAATAAAGGATCAAAATAATTGAAAAAATAACCTTGTCGTCTCACAGGTTAAATTAACAATTATTCTAACCCTAATCATCACAACAACTCAAAATAATTAAAAAATCTAGTCCGAAGTCTTACGGACCAAATTAAATAATTATTATGATTTAACAATTGAGATTCTATCAAAAAGCCCAAAAATTAAAAATAATTAGAAAAATGATCCGATGTCTCTCGGATCAAATTAATAATTATATTAATTTTGGACAAAATCCCTACGGATAATGCATACTAAATTCACAAATATTAACATCCACCATTACAAATTAAATACCTAAACTAAAAAATGCTATCAAATGAACTAAAAAAAAATAACAACAAATAGAATGAGAAATGTGGCGGTCCAAGATGAAATTGAAACTAAATTATGCATGGTGATATATGCATGACATAATGATGATGTTACATGCATGGATGCATGATAATGATGATGGTACGTGTGATATGATGATGATGTTACATGTATGGATGCATGGTAATGATGATGGTACATGTGATATGATGATGATGTCATATGCATGGATGCATGGCAAGGGTGATGCCATATGTGACATGATGATGGTAAGTGTATGATATGATGGTGATGTCTATATGATGATGATGGTATATGAGGTATGATGACATGTGCATGATGCCATGGTATGTTATGCATGGATACTTGTATGTCATGTGATGCTATGATTGTGATGACTGCATGACATGATGTATTGAGTGGTTTATTGATCATTTACCTGCTGAGTGATTGTACTCACCCTTTCGGGGACCAACATTTCAGATTAGCAGTATGCCGCTCCCTGCTGTCACGCGGGGCGTATTTTACGGCCTACCTTCCGATGTAGAGATCGAGTGCGAGGAGTTTGATTGTCCCTCTGTTTCTGGTCTGACATATATTCGAGTACGCTGTTTAGTTATGTACGATGTGGGCCTGGCTGGGGGCCCTGTTATCCAGGAGTTCATATCCGTCCACATTCGTCGAGACGGAGTGATGCGTGGGATGTTGCCGCCACCACCACCTGATGCACCGGGATGGGTGTGAGGGCCCGTGCGTGACAAGTAGGAGCTGAAACTTTTTGGATGGTTAGTCGACACTAGTTGATGGGAGATCTTTCACGTGAGTCGTAATGGGTCGTGTGTTTCTTTTTGGAGTTTAGGCCGAGTGTGGCTTCATGTCCTAGCCTTTCTTTTGATGTACCGACCCAAGGAAACCCATCTTAAAAATATGTAAATAAAGTGTCATGGCTTTGTCTTTATTATGATATTTAGTGGTGTGCAATTGTATCACGGTTGATGGAGGGAGAGATGACGATGTTATATTTTGCTTCTGCTAATGAGTCGCGCTGGGACCGTTTAAAAAAAAAATGTCTATGAATTACGACGCTTCTTCTAAGAGATGTAATTAGGTATAACGTTTGGTGCCTGTGGCGACCTAAGGGGGGTTCGGGGTGCCACATATTCCCTCCCCTCGAGGGGTAGGTCACGACAGCTTGACGACTCCGCTGAGGACTTGATTTTAGACCTTAGAGAACTTAGGCCAAAATTAATCTTGTTCAAAAAATATTTTTGTTTGGCAACGAGGATTCCAGGTACGTCCCTAACATTAAAGGTGTTAAATGTTTTTGCAGAATGGGAGGTATAAGGGGAAATGTTTGCTCACCTTTGTCTTATAGTGAAACGTAAAAATGTATGGTTTATTTTTTATGTATGAAGTGCTGATTGCTTATAAATTGTCATGCATGTGTTTCCTGCATTATACTACACCATAGCATACACAACCTGTCGCCGAACCCGGGCCACATAGGATCACTTAGGATAGTGTTGAGGTGGATACCACTCCGACTACAACCGCGTAGTACCAGTCGCCCACCTCTACCCCGAAATTTCTTTCTTCACGACGAAGGTACCCACCCCGGTCTGCGGGCATGTGACATGGGTCGGTTCTTTGACGAAGCCGGAGTCATGGGTAACCTGACCCAGCCACGGCCTTGTTGGTTCAGTCTGGTAATCCTATGGCTTCATTTTAAGCCGTATAGAGTAGAAATCGAACCACATTCCATGTGTATGTCTATGTAATTGAAAAAAAAAAAACGGCGACAAAGGTTGGCATCCATTGTAAGTATCATTTTCCTTTTTATTTGCCCACTTTGCATTGCATTTTCATCTTGAAATTCGCTGAAATCAATCGAATGCCCTCGTCGATGTAGGCTTATGATTGAAAAAAATTGGCAATCACTTTTGATAAGTGAGCATTTGAATGCAAGTTCTAAACATTTGGTTTGGCCTTGTTGAACACATGGTTTTGTTTAAATTTCTAGTTATGGGCTCAAATCATTCCGCAAAAAAAAAGGAAAAAAAAAACTTTCAAGTTGTGATTTTATATTGGGGCACAAAAATTGAAATTGCATTTTTTTATCAAATTTTCTCATTCTCACATTTTGGGACTATAATGCAAATCATTTTGTGTACAAATTCCTCAGAATAGAAATCACTTCATTTTTCTAGGAGTAAAATCACAAATCAATCTTTCAAAAATCAATGACACTTTTACATACGAAACTTTTGGAATAAAAGTGGATATTCGATTGATGGCCGTATATTGATAATTTTAATGATGTCTTCTCTTATGATAAAATCTTGGCGAAATACTAAAATCCCATAATAAGGATTGTGGGGCATGTATCATCGTCGCCTTGATTTTAATGTAAGAAGTGACATTATTAAGATATCATTTTCTCTCATTCACGTACTGACATTGTCATCTTTTTGCAGGTTATGTGTAATGCTCCATGACATTCTCGTGTTTGACCACATAGAGAAGTGAATTCAAGAACTAGGACAAGAGTTGATTTCTACTTTCATTTGTGCAAGAGTTTCTTTATTTTATTATTGTATTTACTCTTGTTAAGAGTTGTGTTTTCCGTTTTGAGTTTTGATTGTGAATCCAATTAATGCCTTTGTAAATCACTCGACTCATTTTTTTTATGATGGAATTCAACTTTATGAAATCATCCCTTAAAAAAAAATGGACTCATGAGTGTTTCAAGTGAATCTTTACGTCTATCTTCCAAAATGAATTTCAAGAAAACTTTGCTTAAGGCCCCCTCTTCACAAAATCGCTTTCTCCGATAGGAGGATGAGTTTATTTGAGATCGACATTTGCTCATTCTAAAAGATAAAAGTGTAGACTTATAGAACTTGAGGAGTAAGCATGTGTCGAAGCATCCTCGGCGCCAATTTTCCATAGAGGCGGAACGAAGTTGAATTCCATTCTAGGAAGTTTTGTTATTCGCAAATTTCTTAGATGCCTAAACAACCCATCGATCTCATTCACTTTGCATGATGAGAGAAATGAATGGAGTTGCCAAGCATCCAAAAAGGCGAAATTGAAGGAAGAGTAAATTGTATTGATTCCAGTTATTCATTTCTAATACCATTTTTGACATGACTTTCTTTTCATTGTCAAGGAGATATCAAGAGTGCCAAGTTTTGTAACGTTCCCAACAAACACGATGAAGCACTTTTAAGTCCTATTCATCTTAAACAAAAAAGATACAAATGAAACAAAGGGGCAATATTCCTCCATGAGAGATACCTTGGGATGTTGATTGCCCGACTTTGAAAATGATGTATCTCGTTCCTAAACTTGATTCTCTTCAGCATAAAAAATGACATGTCATTTTCTTTGATACAGGACAGACTCGAACAGAACGAAGATTTGTCAAATAAAGAGTGGGAGAGCAACATTTGATTTAGAAAAAAATCTCTCATCTCCCCGCCAATGAAATGTGCTAGAACAACATTGTCAGATTCATCAACAAGGATGTATCGTTCCTAAATTGAACCTAATTAAGTATAGAGATAACCCGTTTCATCTCCTCTTATTACAGGGTGATGAATGGGAAAAATGTTGCACCTTGACCGTAGAAGTAGAGCCTTCCATCAAGGCAATAAGCGGGCAAAGCATCTAAAGAACAATATCCTCAGATGTGGAAACGAGGAAAACCCACTCTCCTTTCAAAGCAAAATCTTGAAAAACACATCTCATGATTCATATGTAAAATTTTCAAGCTCCTTGTCAGCTAAACATCTCTTCAAAAAGTGCATCTAAAAAAAAAAAAAAAAACAGGAATCAAACTTTGTGAATTGTTGTATACAATAAATGAGTGTTTTTTATGGATAAAATCAGGGCCACATAGCTATTTTTCAATCAATTCTAGCAACTTCAAGCAAAGTTCATACCTGAAGAACGAAAACACATGAAGGGAAGATATCAAACGCTTAAGGGCAAATGTAAGTGAAAGGTAATGCCAAGTTACCAAATATCCACGAGGGTGAATCCAATAGATGTTAGCCCTCAAAGGATAAAAGCGAGTGAAGGGTAATAATGTATCATTTCCAACATTTCAATCCCTAAAGATCTTTGCGCTAACATATTCTTTTACATTCTTTATAGGGTTATCGGTCGCCATGCCGCAAGTAAGTACCCTTCTTCTCAATCCTTTTTTTTTTACTTAAAAAAAGGAAATTTTCCATTACCAAAAAAAAAAACCTTTGGGGCGTTCTTAGAGACAAGCACAAAAATGAGAAAAGAAAAAAATTTCTGCAAACTTTTTTGAGTATTCTTTTATCTCAAAATTATTTTCTCGTTTTGTGGGTTATTCATTTTAAATTAAATTTCTCTATGGAGATTGATCTACTCAGATGATCTCGGCAGAGTGAAAAGTGAAACATTAAACATGCCAAACAAGAAGTGCTTAGGACGAAGAAAGGTGAATCATTTCCAAACACATCCTTCAAACACTTTTGAGAGTTGAGTGAAAAACGACCTTCTCTTAGGATGAATGATTCATTCGCATTGAGTGCAAAGATTGAAATGATAAAGGCGTTTCCTTCATCAATCCAAAGCACTGTACTAATCTCTTGCTAGCCCTTTCGGCTGAGTAAAGATGATTCTTGAAAATACCCCTGTCAAGAATGACCCTACATTGGGGCAGCATAGAAGGTTACGATCGTGTTGTAGAGCGCAGGATCGAGAAAGATTCTATTACTTTCACTTGCATTAATCTTCTAGTCGTAGCTTCGGAGGAATTCTCGTTAGAGCTTGACTCATCCCAATGTGAAGAAGAGCATTTCCTTCTCTACCCAAACACTGATTATCCATTGCTTTAACCAATTTAGGCTTGATTGTTCATTTTTGAACCCTAAGTGGTGATCATCTCCCTTCACTGGGGCAAGGCATAAGAATTGATCAAATACAATTGACAGTCACGAGAAAATGTGAAAAAAAATCTCAAAAGTCATGAGAGCTACAACAGTTCGAGAGAACAAAAAGTTCGACAAACTAGGGGGCATGAAAAAGCAAGTGCCCGGTAAAAAACAAGGCTAATACCGTAAAAAAAAAAAAAAAGAGCCAAAATGCTGCATCCTATGTGAAAAAAATTATTATCAAAATCCAAGTGCCTACGAAAAAATCATCATCGTAAAGGGCAAAAGAAATTAGAGAAAGGAGCAAAGCTCTCATGTAGAAATGATTAGTCAAGGGACTTTCGAGATGCGCAAAGTGTTTCAAAAGCCAAATGCCTTCGAAAGATTGAGTGACTTGGTCACGATGCCATGATGATCACTGATTCTTAAAAACCCTCTTGAAAATTTTAAGCCTTTCGAGCCTCTCCCAAGCCAACATTACAACATTCTTCCAAAATCTCTTCTGATTGGGATGGTTTAAGTGAAAATGGGAATATCACCAAGAAGTTACTGCTTGAAGGAGTGGAAGTAATTTTATCTTGTCTTATCTTCCAAGTTCTCAACTTGTAAACCCGTTGAAGATAGTGACAAATGTTCATTTATTGGCCTCAAAACAATAATTCCTTTGTGTAAGCCCTAGCCGAACCTATATTGCAGTCCTTTCAAAAGACCTTTTTGATCGATTAGATTGTGCTCATCGCGAATGTTTCTGAAAGCTTTCGACATGGGTTATGTGAGATACCATAAGCAATCAATTACTTCCCACGCGAATGGATGGGATTAAGCAATCATTTTATCGAGAATGGGTGAGAAACCCTTTCTGACTAAGAAGCTCTAGTTTGCATGCTTAATGAGCCTTTTCATCAGTCGTAATCGTTTTGATAAGAACTTGACTCCCGAAGAATTTGATGATTAATGATATATCCCCGAGCAAGATGACAGTTTTGCGCCACATAATGCTGATTGACATCGTATGTTTTTCTAAAGCAATCGAACTTAGCTTGATTAGTTTTTTCAATTAATGTTGTAATATTGCCAATCGGTCTCTTGATGACGTCTCTAACGACTTTTGCTCAAGTTGAGTTTGATAGGATTCCTTAGTGAAGTCATGCAGTTTTCATGGGGTTAGCGAGTGCTTCTCTAAAAACCAAAGGTTCATGGTCAGCCTTAAATCATGCCATCTCAAAGGGTTCATGGTCAGCCTTAAACCATGCCATCTCCAAAGGTTCATGGTTAGCCTTAAACCATGCCATTTTTCAAAGGTTCATGGTCAGCCTTAAACCATGTCATTTACAAGGTTGATGGGTTTATCCTTAAACCACCGGGTTGGTGGCTTTTCCTAAACCACACGGTCAAAACTCGTTTGTACACGGTGAGACCTTCCTCCCAGTCAAAACTCGTTTTTACACGGTGAGACTATCATCCAGTCAAAACCTGTTTGTACACGATGAGACCTTCCTCCTAGTCAAAACCCGTTTTTATACGGTGAGACTATCATCCAGTCGAAACCCATTTGTACACGGTGAGACTATCATCTGGTAGAAACCCGTTTGTGCACAGTGAGACCTTCCTCCCAGTCAAAAAATTTTTTACACAGTGAGACTATCATTCGGTCGTAACCCGTTTGTACACGGTGAGACCTTCCTCCCAATCGAAACCCCTTTTTACACGGTGAGACTATCATCCGATCGAAACCCGTTTGTACATAGTGAGACCTTCTTCCCAGTCAAAACCCTTTTTTACACAATGAGACTATTATCCAGCCGAAACCCGTTTTTACACGGTGAGACATTCCTCCCAGTCGAAACCCATTTATATACGGTGAGACTATCATATCCAGTCAAAAACTATCACATCAAGTCAAAACTCATTTTTATATGGTGAGACCATCACATCAAGTCAAAACCTGTTTTTACACGGTGAGACCATCACATCAAGTCAAAACCCGTTTTTACACGGTGAGACCATCACATCAAGTCAAAACCCGTTTTTACATGGTGAGACCTTTTATTTTCCAGTCTAAACCGCACGGTTTGTGGGTCTATCCTTAAACCACACGGTTTGTGGGTCTATCCTTAAACCACAAGGTTCGTGGGTTTATCCTTAAACCACGAGATTTGTGGCTTTTCCTAAACCACACGATTCATGGGTCTATCCTTAAACCACACGGTTCATAGGTCTATCCTCAAACCACAAGATTGGTGGGTTTATTCTTAAACCACGAGATTGGTGGCCTTTCCTAAACTACACGGTTCATGGGTCTATCCTTAAATCACGGGGTTGGTGGCTTTTCTTAAACCACACGGTTTGTGGGTCTATCTTTAAACCACACGGTTCGTGGGTCTATCCTTAAACCACACGGTTCGTGGATCTACCCTTAAACAACAAGGTTCATGGGTCTATCCTTAAACCACACGGTTGGTGGGTCTATCCTTAAACCACACAGTTGGTGAGTCTATTCTTAAACCACAAGGTTGGTGGGTCTATCCTTAAACCACAAGGTTGGTGGGTTTATCCTTAAACCACACTTTTAAAATGTTCATGAGTCTATTTTTAAACTATGATTTTTCAAAAGGTTCATGGTTAACCTTAAACCACGTCATCTACAAAGGTTCATGGGTCTTCCTTAAACCATGTATTTTCATTGTTCTCCTCTTCTTATGGTCAGTGGGCTTTTGTAACTCGAAGTCTTTCTTCCTCTTATTGACAAGACGCGCTTCCATAATTATGAGTCCTTTTTGTCGACCTGACGCGTGCTTGTGCACCTAGGGTCTCTCTTTCGCCAAAATAATTTAGGTGTCTTTTGTCTTTGAATGGCACCTCTTCGAGCTCCCATTCAAAGAGGGGCAGCTGTTGACACCTAAAATTAATTAATTTAAAAAAAACGAAATGAAAATAAGAGAGGCCATTCTCTCTTTCTTTTTTCCCCCACGTGCAAGCCCTTGTGCGGCCCATCTTCTTTTCTCCCTCGCGTGGCCCACGAGCGGCCCATCTTCCTCTTCTTTCTCCTAGGGTCAGCTCGTGCCTAGCTTTCTTCCCCACTCCTGCTGGTCTTCACTGAAAAAGATCTACAAGAACAGAAAAAAACAGAGTAGCAGAAGTTGCAGCAGCATAGCGAGAGTAAGAAGATCGAGGTCCAGCGTGATCCGTGGGTCGGGGAGCAAGCCGATCAACAGGCTAGCGAGGCAAGAACCAGACACACCGACCGATGATCTTGAAGAGCTCGGTAAAAAAAAAAAGGAGCGCAAGACAGAAAATAAGGGCTTGAGCGAGAGAAAAAAGAGGAAGAAGAACTCCGAAAAGAGAGGAAACAAAGAGAATCGGAGAGAGACCGAACCAGGAGAAAGTGGGAGAATTAGAGAGGCAAATGGGTAGAGACAGGAGAAAAGAGGGAGAGCTTGAGCGAGAGAGGTGCTCGAGAGCAGCCGAGAGAGAGAGAGGGCTGAAATTTAGCCCCAGCCAAGCGTCGTCTAGCCATCCTCGACGCAAACCGGCGCAACAAAGCTTGCGGTCCCCCCTTTTTCCACGTCCTCTGACGTTGGTTTTGGCCGAGAGGGACCAACAAGAGCGTGGGCCCAAGAGAGTGATCTGCTATCGTCAGTGGTTCGTCAGTCAGTCGCCGTCCGCCGTTGTCCGCCGATGTACCCCCACCGAACCAAACCAACTAGGTTTTCTTCGATCATGTATGCTCCGTTTTCGTAGGGCATCGGACCGAAGCTCGTGGACAACCCGTTCGCATGAGCTTTTGTCCCTCCGACCCTCATAGGTCTTTATCCAAGTCTTTGTGTGTTTTTGGTCGTTTTCCGAGAATCCCGATCCCATTTCAAGTCCCGATTGAGTAGGAAATCTAAACATTCGGTAATGCTCGCGGACTGTTTGTATAAATACCTAAGTGAAGCCCGCATAACTATCTCTGAATCTTTGTTTATTATAGGCGTCCATCGTTGCTAGACGTGTTTTGTTGTTGTTCTACATGCTTTTGTTTCGTCCATTCCGAGTTTACATTGTCGTGGTTAGGACTTAGGGCCATATGTTGTTATTTGGGCTTATTTTTGTGCAAGTTATGTCCCGTCTTCCTCCTTGTCCATTTAGGGGAGAGAGTGGGTGTCAACTCGGCGGTGGCCCGAGTGCGGGCGGTGTTGTCGCTCAAAGCTCTAGCAACTGTGACAAACCCTAATAGTGACTCGCACCACAGGCAGCGGAAGAAGCTCATGATTTCGCTGAGCTATCATCAGATTACAACACTGGAATTTGTTGCTATTGCTCAGGCAGATGCGAGATTGACCATTAAAAATCTGTCAATTGACATTGTGAGTGAGAGATAGAGAAAGAAGGGGGTCCTCTCCATGTCCAGAAAAAGAAAAACTCGCGAGCCAGAAAATCAAATGGACTTCATTCTCTGTCTTCGCTTTTGACCTTTTTCTCTCTCGAACAACGAACATGTGCTAAAAGCTCACGAGCTTTATAGTATAACGTGACCACAGACCTACTAGTATAGGAGGAGAAAATATTGGCTGGGTCTTACACTCTACGTAGGCGTAGGGTAAGACCATTCAGAATCCGACACGTGACTCTACGTAGGCAACATCGTCAGAGGTCCAAAATTTGCGCGTGGTGCTCCTGGGGCCCACCCTTCTGACGCTCTCTCTCCTCTGCTCGCCTCTGCGACTGTGTCTCGTCCTCTCTCTCCTCTCTCTCTCCCCGTTCTCCGTTCCGTTGCTGGGGGAGAACAAAAAACGAACCTTCTGCTTCCATTTGCTCTTCCCTCCTTTGCTCTCCCTCCCCGTTCTCGCCGACGCTCCTCCGCACGATGCCGACGCCCCTCCACCTCCGCCTCGCCTCCGCCTCCACAGGTTGCCCGCGACGCCGACGCCGATGCCCTTTCCAATGAACCGCGACGCCAATGCCCTTTCCACCTCCGCCGGTTGCCTCCATCGCCTCGACTCCGACGCCGACGCCGACGCGGCCTCCGCCTCCGCCCCTGAACCCGACTCTGACGCCGACGCCCCTCTGTCGGTTGCGCCCCCGACTTGCCCTCGACTCCTCCGCCTCCGCCCCTGAACCCGACTCTAACCCCGACACCTCTCCGCCGGTTGCCTCCGTCGCCCCCGACTCCTCCGCCTCTGCCTCCGCCTCCGCCTTCGCCCTTGACGCTGACGTCGACGTCGACGCCGACGCCCCTCCACCTCCGCCTCCGCGAGGGACATCGACGACCTGTCGAAGAATGCGGCCAACTATCCTGTCGGTCCTTTCGGCACGAAGGTTAGTCTCATAGAGTGGATTGCGAATCCGAGATGTGCATTTTATCTCTTCGACATGTGTTCTTACTATGAGATGTGATTGTTTGTGTCTATAGACTGATCTATTTACACTTGGAGTGCATTATTGGTCTCATGCTGCTTTTGATAGTTGTATTTTACTTATTATCTAATCATTGTTCGTTTGATGCGCTACAGTAACGTCTCGCGTTTGATGTTTATATATGGATCTTCGCACTGATGAGTTCCTTTCCATATTGTCGAGACATTCAAGTCAGAAGACTGCGGTTATAGGCACTTCTAAATGTTTGAATGGGAGAGTTTTTTTGTTTTTTCTGACAATGTTGGATTAGTTAATCGCTATATGTTCAAATGGTGCGGATGTTTTGTCTTTTTTGTTTCTGAACGAGCGCTTGCTGTGAACTCATGCTGTCACTTTGCATTCAATTTTGTCGATCCAGTGAAACAAAGTGATAAATACAATCGACTATTTTTTTCCCTATTTGCTAAGTGCTTAACACAAAATGAAATCATTGGCTTAACGGGACCAGTAAAGCTACATTGACCAATAATTTTGATCAGAACAGTATAGAGTTTTTGGTCAATTATGCATATTGAAAGTGCAATTTGGAGGCTTTACATGCATTGTTATGATATTGGTCAGTAAACAGAAAATGCAACTCAGTATTGGGAGTTTACAAAGTTGTAGAGGCATGTCGCTTGGTGGCTGATTGTTCATTTGCGAGTCCAAGTTTGACAACCAACGAAAGTTGTTTACCATTGATTATCGAGTTAAGGTAGGAGCCTGGATTTCTTGGAGAAAATGGTTCCTCAATTACTACAGACATCAGCATAAATCCTTGCCAATCATTTGCTCCATCATGCAAGAAACCGGCCCTATAATTGCCCTCGACCTGGTCTTTCTGCTGCTGTGTCTGAATAATCGGACAAGAACAGGGATGGGTTTGAGTTTCGCCAAGAACATTTCCTTCTTGCTTATTCGTCAGTTGTAATACAGATAGAGGGAGAGAGAGGCAGGAAGAATGGGGAAAGAGAAAGTGGGTTTGGTCGCGATGCTGATAATTGTGTCAAGCTGGTGTGTATCGTTGTCCTCCTACTCCTCTTCTTCTTCTTTCAGAGGTGATCTGAGCAGAGGCAAAAGGCGCCTTTGACTTTTGGGTCGACTTCATCGTCGCTGGTTCTCAATCGGGTCGGGTCATCCATTGTCTTTCCACTCCATGGCAATGTTTTCCTAACTGGGCACCCTTCTTGACCTGTCTTCAGTTCAGTCCGGCATTTCATTTATTAGTCAGAGATAGAGACAGAGACAGAGAGAGAGAGGTGATGCACCTGCATTTTTGCTCCTTCAATGAATTCTTGAATGCCTGGGTGACTCTTTGCTGTGCCGTTCATGTTTAGAAAGTATGGGTCATCTCTCACATATAACTGTCTTTGTTGATATGAAAAGGTCTTTTTTCCTCCAAAAGTTCAAAAAGTTCCTACAATTTGGCTAGTTACTACGTTGGATTGCTGTTTGATGACCTGAAGATTCATCCAATCCAATGTCATAGTGACTTATGTCTCCCTAAGTGGTAACCATAGATACTATTATCACCACACTCAGGAATTCCTGAAGTTTCAGTATGTTGATCATCAGATTAAATATTTCATGCCAAGGGAAAATTGCTTGGAAGATTCTATATGGTTTTCATCACATTAAAGCATCTCTTTCTCGAGGGGAAGTTGTGTTTTATCAGTTTCCATAGATTTTTATTCTATATGTCATAACGATGCAGTGCTTTTCTTCTCTTTCTTGACCGCTCAGTGTTTCTCAATTGTTAACTTCATTCTCACTTTGCTTGTCATTCATTTTGTGTCCCTTTTCTGTCACACTTCGCTAATTGACTGTTCAATCTTTTGAAGCATAATGCTCCTCTCTTCATGCGATAATCAAATCTGAATATTATAAAAGCTTGTGTATTTGCCAAGACTAATGATCAAGTGAATTGCCTATTTCAGGTCATATAACACAATTGTCTTTATTGGGCAGCCACCAAAGCCTTACTTTCTTGATCCTGACACTGGTAGTGACCTCACATCGCTCCAATGTGATGCCCCTTGTGTACGATGCACCTAGGTAGATTTTATTAGTTTTCAGATGTCATATGATTTGTTTCTCAAATCTATGAATTTTTGTTGATAATCCTAAAACTTTGCTCAAATGTTTTTTTTGAATGGTCTCATGATGTTATGCAGGGTGATAAGTGCTAATAACTTCTCATCATTTTCTTATTGCAGATGCCACATCCGCTTTATCGACCCAACAAGGACCTAGTAATCTGCAGGGACCCAATTTGCGCGTCCCTGCATTCAGGTGACTACAGATGTGATCACCCAGAGCAATGTGACTACGAGGTGGAGTATGCAGATGGCGGCTCTTCTCTTGGTGTACTTTTAAATGATGTCATTCATCCCAAGGATATAAACTCCTTTCTCTTTTACAGATCCAGAAGGTTCTAAAATTCCACCAATGGAAAAGTCTCAAAATGCTTTAACTGTTGGTCCATCATTATGACTTCAAGGATTGTTAGTACCCTTCTTCTCTTTCAAATGACCATCCCTTGGTCAAGAGAATCAAGTTACCTCCATACCTTCATTGAGATATCTCACACATTTTATGCTTTTTAAATTGCTTATCAAAAAAGAAAGCATTCAGATTTTTGGCCACTGTATGTGGTATTACTGATTTCCAGGTTTTTTTTTTTTTTAATGTGTTGCAGCTCTTTTAATTTTGTAGTTTTCTTTGTGGATTTTATTTAAATTTGTTTGTAAAGCTTTTTCAATAGAACATTCGACATAATGTTGCTCATGTTCATTCATCTTCCTCAGAAACGATGTTGGTCTACATGGAAAAGGCACTACTATTGTCTCTGCTTCTGGATCATCAGACAGGTAGATATGTTGTATTGCATTCTATTTTAGTGTCTGTTGGAGTGTCTTTTTGCTTCTTCTTTCTTCCCTTTAAGGCGATCGGTCGCATAATTTGACTTTTCTTCACTAGTAAAGACCTTAAATCTAAAAGAACATTTTTTATATTTATATTTTTTGGTTTAAACACACGAAACCTTGAATAGAAGAGGTTAAGGTCTACATGTGTTGGCAATTCTTCCTTTTGGTAGTTAAGAGATCACATTTGTGTAATTTAGCAAGTTTTTGATTTTTAAATTGTTTGATTCTATGAATTACTATCTGTCGAGCCTAAAGAAATTTACTTTTCATGAGTTGCTGGTCATTGTAATCGTGCTCTGAAACTAATCTGCATCTAGACTAGTTATTCTACATCACCTATCGTTGGACCCATAGCCAATGTAGTGTCTGTTACATGCATCAGTTGCTTATGCTTTGCAATTATTCAGAGGCATCGACAAACTAGGGCAAATACCTATGTATCCTATATTTTTGGTCAAAATAGGACTTTTATATTACTGTTACTTTTTTAATACGTTGACATGCATCTATTTGCACAATCCACTGAAGTAACATTAGAACATTTCTTAATGGTTTCTGAAAAGCTGTTTCATGGATTCTCATAATTCAACTCATGCATTCAAGGATCACTAAGTCATCTTAAGTTCTGCTCTAAGGTACTTAATCTTCTTTGGCCTCATGCGCTTACTCTGTTTTTAGGAATTTGTCTACCTCAGCCATTATGGAAAGAATTCCAAGCAGGTGGCCACTGTTAGAGGGATTAAACAGATATTAAAAGAGCAGTTAAACACAGGAGCCAGTAACAGTAGAAGAACCAAACTTAACGAAGTAACTGAGGCAGAGGAGGCTGGAACAGAGGAAGCTAGAGCAGAGGAAGGTCGTGAGCTGAAGAAACTGGAGAAGAGGAAGGTTGTGAGCTGGCGATCCAGGTGAATTGATGAGCTGGCGATCCATGGCATCAAAATCTGAAAAACAGAAGTTGATCAAGCAAGATTAAAGGAGCTGCACAGCTAGAAGAACTCTCGCATATTTCTCTAGTGGTTATTCTGTTGTAACAAGTCTGTAACAGAAGTACTTGAACTACCTGTACTAGTATAAAAGGATAAAAGTAGAGATGAGCGATCTTATCTTCATCCTTTAAACTCTGTTTCTCTTGGAATCGTCTGTAGCTTTTCCCTTCACCTCTGTATTTCCGAGAATGGTGAAGTCTTGTAAAGCATGATCTCGAACTTCAGAAGAATGAATACATTTGAGCTGAGGTATTTCTCATTGATTGTTCAAGAGTCAAAATCTCTTTCATATACAGATCTTGTTCTATGTTCGATTTCTTCTCAGCCACGTCTTGTGTGGCATCCTCCATGGAAGAACTACAGGGTGAGAATTGTGGCCTAATTTTTCTGGCAGCTAGAAGAAAGTTCTTGTTTTGTTTCAGTAATAGTTATGGTGTCATGTGATAATTATACATTTGAATTTATCATACAGTTGTGTCTTGTCCATGTTATCGTATCTGCAGTTATTTGCTCGCTTACTTGGATTGTTATGTGTTTTGTTTTCTCCTTTTTGTATGTGCAAGGTCATAGGTGGGCATTTGGGATGGGTGAGATCTATCGCAGTTGATCCTAGCAATCAATGATTTTGCACTGGCTCTGCAGATCGGAAAATTAAGGTATTAAGCTTTTACAATTGTGCTTTTTGATGATTCCTGGTCTTCTTTTCTTTGTAAAATTTGCTGATCATAGATGCTCACTTTTTAGTTCTTTGGTTGCTACCATTTGCTAATTTAAATTTCTATGTATAGTTCGAGATGATTTGGTTAGTTGAATGAGATGATTGTTAGAATCATTGAGTCGCCAGAAAGTTGATCACTCTTTTCTATGGCAACATTTTGTTCTAAAACTTTTTTGAAGTGGTATCTTTAATTCTAATGTTATTTTGAATTGCATGATCTCTGTGATTTAATTGTATAAAGTACAATTTGAGATGGAAATTGCTATTAAAAGTTTTGAAATAGATGAGCATTGACATTGCATAGATGAATTCTAAATGCCCCCAACTGCAATGCATGAAATTAAAGCTTTGAGTCATAATTATTAAGCATTTTGTTATAGGTCAAAGTTCTCAACAAACTTGCTTCAGCTCGAGCTTCAGGAGCAAGTAGTGGCAGCAGAGTCTTGACAGATTTGGTAGAGGGTCTAGAAGAAGCAGCTGTTGCTGTAGAATTGAGGTTGAAGATCAACCAGAGTCATATGGACTTAAAGGGAGGGTACGTGGTTTCTTGGTTTCTAGCAATGTCGTTTTCTTTTTCCTTCTCTAAGATCCTGATAGTGTAGAGGTTACAGATCTTTCCGAGACTATGGAGAGGCAGTGTTGAAGCACTTGGAGAACTCTATTGATTTAAACCCAAAGCTTCAAAAAGCTCCAGTAAATTATGAAGGAGTAAGTTTTGAATCAATGAAGTTATTCTTAGTAGATTGGACCTCATCATTTCAGCAGCTATTTATATTGTGTATTATCGTGTTCATATGCTGAGGAGACAAGTTAATGCTCTAATTCTCAATTAAAGTACATAAGTTCTGAATGCTCCTGGGGATGGGAGCAAGAAGGAGAGTTAAACGTCGCAATGGAGTCCATGTTGGTTCTTGATTTGTATCTACAAGAGGAGTCAAAATTATAGTCCACAATGAATTGAGCAAAATGCTGTGTGCTTACCAAAATAATATCTGAACTAGTGACCTCAGAGGAGTATTTTACTATAAAGTAAATGCACGTCCATCATGCTATCTAGTTAATTCCTCTCTTCTTTTCTCCCTGAATAGCGCAAGACACTGGGTGAGCTTTGCATTTTGCATGTGATGCTGATCTCTAGTCTGATTGCTGCTTAAACAGGTCTGGGTATCTGGGTTTGGAGGATGGTTCCTTCTGAGGCTCTCGCTTCATGATCCTGTTCTTCCTCTTAACATTGAGGTAGAGGAATCTCTTACACAAGCTACCATAAAAATGATTTTATTGGATTAAGAATTCAATTCAAAATTTACCTGCTGTAGGCACCAACTCACGATGACGCTGTAAAACTTGGACTTGCCGTGCTTGGGGCTGTTAAGGAGTTTGCAGCTTTGGATACATCCGCTTTAGACAAGTTTGTTCAAGTATCATGAGCCGATGATGCAGAGCGCTTTGGTACAAGTATCTTTCGGCACATTATATTGGCAGTTAAAGTCAGCTTTGGCATCTACCTCTGTACAGTACGTATAATCAGTGCGTCGGTCTCTGATTCTGAGGAGGTTCATTTTTCAGATGGTGTTGGTCACAGGCACTCGAAATACTAGTTGATCGCTATGTTTAATTTTTACTTATGTTCCATGTATGCTACAGAGATGTTCTGATAAATAAGAAACGTTCTTCAACTACAGAATTTGTCGGAGGGATGTTTGAAGTTGTGATGCAACTAGATATTTCTTGTTTTTATAATGTTAGATTAATTTTGATTGTGCGTATCTCCTGATCATTGTTCTTTACATGGTATGCGCAATTTCTGTGCTTAAATGTTGTGATGTTTCCCAAAGACATCCCACGCGTCTAATGTTTGTAATGATGAAGACTCGTATTGGACGTCCTGATGAACTGACCTAAATCTCTTACGGGCCGAGATTTTCCTGGACAGATGTCCGACGGTTTGGCATCATTAGCATGACCGAGTGGGGATGGAATGACAAGTCAATCTTTTTAAGCAACCGATTAAGTGTTACAGATAAATAAATGAATCTGGTCTTTGAATTCAAAGAGTTACAAACTCAGATCGGGAAAACATAGTACAATTACCATGTGAAATACTCTCTAGTTCATCAGACGTCATTGACTGGCACCAATTTGCATCAAAGTAATTGAAATATGGTTTGACTGATTAAGTGTTCCTCTAAACTTGTGAAATCACAAATTTGACACCATCAAGAACTCCTTATATATAGCATTCTCCATGCAACCAATCAAAATCACAAGGCATGGGGGACGTTTGGCCAGGAATGAAACAAAAGCATGAACCTGAATGATAGAACTCCACCAAAACAATTCATCACAAAATTAGAAGCAATGACCCACTTGCCGTCACTCCAGTCCTAGTAAAGCCTCAGATTAGACTCGTTGAAAATTAGTTCTTCATTGGATGTGCTGAAATAGACAACATACTGAGAGCCTTTTAGAACTTTGGAAATTACACCGACCCACCATCCGTCATTGTACCAAGCATCAACTTTGTCGAGCTGCTTGAAACGCCTGGCTGGAAGATGAGGAGGGTAGGGCCTGATATATCATGAATATGCTTCTTCCCTCAAAGGTTCAGTTTCGTCATCTGTTTTCAAGGTTAGGTATTCGACCAGATACTTGTCATTTCTTATATAGTCGATGACAATTGTGGAAAACCAAGAACCCTCATAACCTTTTTCATCACTGCTGACCTCCACAGTTTTACCCTTTCCAAACTCGGGGGTGGCAATGATGTCCCTTTATCGAGTCTTATCTTGAATTTTATCTTGTGATGCTTTAACTCCATTGTAGATGACTTCTCCTGCAAGTCAATTTTCAAGAACTACAAATGCGTTAGAAGAAAGATGGCAAAAATATAAAATATACTCAATGCTAGGTCTAACTGAGCATATGAGTCATTTAGCCACCAAAGATACATGACAACTTGCCAGCATGTGCCGGCTAATGCCAATGGAGTCCCAAATCTGGTCCCCTGTGCAAAATATGCAATCAAATTGAAGCCACCTATGTGAGAGTTCTATGAACATTTTTTGTCCCACTTCAGACCACAATGTGAAACAGCATTATTTAGCTTTCTTCTTTTTTTTTTTTTTTGGGGGAGGGGGGGGGGGGGAGGGGGAGGGGGAGGTTCAAGGGGAGAGAGGTCATCCATTCAACTAAGAACATCTTCAAGCTCTCAAGACAGCCATACGAGCCATAGTTTCCTTGTGCATTTGGTTGCAACTTTTCTCGACAAAATCAAGTAGCTTTCCCAATTTTTTTGCCCACAAGTTCAAGATGTCATTGCTGTCTTTTGTCATATGTTCCAGACGACTCCCATCAGCTAGTCTATATTTTATCACAAAACTTGAGATTATTTTCCATCCTCTGCTTCACGCTCAAGACAAAGCAACCAAAGAGGAGGCTGATCAGCTCATTGTCCACACAATACAGGATAGTCAAAAGATGCATGAGCTCGAATTAACCAGCCATAGGATGGTTGTAGATGCACTCAATAGCAAGACGATAGGAGTCAATTTATCAGCTTCCAAATCTGGGATTTCAAGCTTAAATTCTTCTTCCAGTGCCATTACAATCTCTACGTTGTCCAAGCTATCTAGACCCAAATCATTTTGGAAATGCACATCAGGAGTCACCTGCAAAAACAGAGAGAAACCCGTCTTATGAAATCCTTGCCAATTTGCAATGTCATTCTTTCATTTAATCATCACATGAGATTGGAAGAGCAAGATGTTCTACATACAACCAACACTTCTTTTATACACGATTTTCCATTTAAGCTTCAGCACCCTTTTGGTGCCCCAAAACAACAGTTTTGTATGGAGAAGAGGAAGATGGCAATCAAGCATAGGACCTCTTTAATAAGAGGATGCAAAATGAGTAACTTCACCTTAATAGTGTGCTCAAACTCCATCAACGAGTGAGATATATTGGGAAGCAAATATAGTTACAAAAAAGAAACTGACCAAGCACTCAAGGAACTGAGAAAATATGAGAATAAAGCAATAGGGAGGGGAAAGAAAGAGAGACATAACAAATACATATCCTCAGCAGCAGTACATGACAATTGAAAGATGAAAATCAACTAAGATTCACCAAAAGTAGAGTCATGACAAAAGAAATTAGAAAGCCAATTGCAACCGAATCAATCAAAGGCTCTTTAAATGTAGAGTGTAAATCCTTTTCAGAAAGTAACCAGACATACTTCAGAATCTGATGGCAAAATGCTGATCTTTGCGTTTTCAGTGGAACTCCAACATCTTTCAAGGACAACATACACCTATTGCCCTAGGAAATACAAAGGATTATCCATCAGAATTGGTCTTATTAAAAATTCCCATAAACATCCATCTGTACTAATGTAGTTTAAAGGCCATTCAGTCCAACATGTTATTGTTAAAACTCATAAAAACAACAATCAAAACAGAAAAATTTCTGTTTTTGAGATAGAGAAAAGATAATAAAAAAAAAAAAAACAGAGCACTTCATACGTCTTGTGCTTAAGAAAAAAAAACTGTCAAGTACAACCACTAAATATAGAACAAAAAACTGCTCACGTACGTGCAACACATAACTGCACACAAACGTGCTATTAACTTCCTAGAAAATAGCAAAAACACTAAATACGTAACTAAATGAACTTGGCTGTTTTTTAATAAAAAAAAAATAGAGTAAAACAGAGTAAATGAAAAATGAAAACAGCAGGAAACAGAGACATTATAATCCAACAAACTCATCCTTGGATCAGCTTGCTGCTGCATACTCCAATTTTCTTTCTTAATACTTCAAATCTTCCAGCTTGAAGTGGTTTTGTGAACATATCTACAAGCTGATCTTCAGATCTGCAATAGACCAATTTAACTTCACCACTTTGTTGCACCTCACGCAGAAAGAAAAATTTGACTTTAAAATGCTTGGTTTTGCCATGAAAAACTGGATTTTGAGATATTGCTAACGCAGCCTGATTATCCACATTAACTTCAATGCAATCACTAGAATTCAACCACAGATCCTTCATTATCTTTTTCAGCCACAAAGCTTGATTTGCAGCTGCAGTAGCTGCTATAAACTCAGTCTCTGCAGTAGACTGAGTTACAATCTCTTGCTTTTTAGAACACCAAGAGAAACAAGTAGAACCACGACTGAAACAATATCTAGACGTACCTTTCATGTCATCCACTGAATCAGCCCAGTCACTATCAGAAAATCCTTGCAAATTAAATTTCTGACCTTTCTTAAACTTCACACCAAAGAACAATGTTCCTTTGAGATATCTTAATACCCTTTTTGCTACAATCAAATGTAACTGACTAGAACTAGTCATAAACCTGGATAAAACACTCACAGCAAATAGAATATCTGGTTTGGTTGCTGTAAGATACATAAGACACCTAATTAGACTTCTATACATAGAAGCATCTACTGCATCTGTTCCATCATTCTTCTGCAGCTTCTCTTTAGCAGCCATAGGAGTGCTTACACTTCGACAATCTTCCATCTGAAACTTCTTTAGAATTTCCTTCATGTATTTTTTCTGACAGATGAAGATCTCATATGAAGCATGTTTGACTTCTAGGCCCAAAAAATAAGACATCTTTCCTAAGTCTGACATCTCAAAAACTGCAAATAGATCTTGCTTCACCTTCTCTATCAATTCAATATCATTCCCCGTCACTAATATATCATCTACATAAAGTGACAGAATTACAACACTGTGATTCACCTTCTTGACATAAAGAGTAAACTCACTTAAGCTTTTTACAAAGCCAAAATCCTGCAAATATCGATCTATCTTCCCATACCAAGCTCTTAGAGCCTGCTTCGGTCCATATAAAGCTTTCTTCAACCTTTATACACTCTCTTCTTGTCCTTTGATACTAAAGCCTTCAGGTTGTTCAACAAAAATCTCCTCCTCAAGCTCTCCATTTAGAAATGCAAACTTGACATCTAACTGAAATATAGGCCACCCCTTCTCTGCTGCAATAGCTAACAGTGACCTTATTGTATCAAGTCGTGCAACAGGAGCAAATGTTTCAGAATAGTCTACTCCCCATATTTGTGCATAGCCTTTCACCACCAGTCTAGCTTTGTATTTATTAACAGAACCATCAGGATTAAGTTTTGTTCTAAACACCCACTTAACCCCAATCACATTCTTATCAGATGGTCTGTCAATAAGTTCCCATGTGTGGTTTTTCTGGATCATTGCAATCTCCTCATGCATTGCTGCAATCCACCTCTGATCCTCCTTACCTTCCACAAAGTTAGATGGTTCGAGCATTGCCACATTGCTTCTTTTATAGATTTCAGCAAGTGACCTTGTGCCTCTCACCGGTAAATCATCCACACTGTCTTCCAATCCATCTATAACTTCATCAACCTCTACATCTGTTGTAGGTTGTTTTTTGAACTGTTGCTGTTCTACATTCTTTCCTTCCATCCAATTCCACTCATCTTCCTCTAGAAAAACAACATCTCTGCTTACAGTCACATTCCCTATCATAGGGTGAAAAATTCTGTAAGCCTTTGATTGAAGACTGTACCCAATGAAGATTCCAAGCTCTGCCTTCTTATCCAGCTTGTCTCTCTTGACCTCAGGAACATGAGTGTAACAAAAACACCCGAAAACCTTCAAATTTTTCACAGAAGGTTTAACACCATACCAGACTTCAAAAGGTGTTGACCTCTCTAAGGCCTTTGTAGGCAATCTGTTCAACAAGAACACTGCAGTATTAGCTGTTTCAGCCCAGAACTTCTTAGGTAAATTCTTCTCCTGCATCATACATCTGGCCATCTCCATAATACTTCTGTTTTTCCTCTCACTGACCCCATTCCGTTGAGGTGAATAGGGAGCAGTAAACTGCTGCACAATTCATGCTTGCTCATAATTCAACTTAAACTTGTGAGCAGTATACTTAGAACCATTATCAGACCTAAGCATTTTAATTTTCTTCCCACTCTGATTCTCAACTAATGCTTTAAACTTCACAAACACATTAGCAACTTTAGACTTGGCTTGCAGAAAATAAATCCAACTCATCCTAGTCATATCATCAGTGAAGGTAATGAAATACCTATTACTATTGAGAGAAGACTCAGACATAGGTCCACATAAATCTGTGTGGACTAATTGCAGCTTCTCACATGCTCTCCAGCCTCCTCCTTTGAAAAGAAATCTGACTTGCTTGCCAAGAAGACAAGTTCTGCACTGTGGAAATTCCTCCTCCAAACTTGGCAAGTCATCTGCCAAGCTATTTCTCTACATAAACGACATGCTCTTCCTGTGAACATGCCCAAGTCTTTTATGCCATAACTCTGCATTTTCTTCTTTGCACTTTAAAGCGATTTGTTGCATCTCTTGTGGCTTGAACATGAAACTCTTGTCCTCCATTGGAATTCTTAGCACTTCTTTGCTATCTGCATTATTAATAAGACATTCCTTCCCTTCGAATTTCACTTTATAGCCCTTCTCAACTAATTGACCAACACTTAACAAATTATGGTCAATATTTGGCACAAAGAGAACATCACTGATCAGCTTCACCTCCTAATTTCCTTCAATAGCCACTGTACCCTTCCCTTGCACTTCGATATACTGTCCATTACCAATTCTGACTCTGGACCTGACTGACCTGTCTAGACTCCTAAACAGCTTCGAATTGCCAGTCATATGATTGTTACAGCCACTATCCACCAGCCATGCATCATTCCCAACAAAAGATTCAGAAAAAGAAGCTACAAACAAATGCTCTTCCTCAGTTTCATTCACTGCTACCTGTGCTTTTCCTGCTTGCTAGTAATTTTTTTCTTTGCAGATGGCTTCCATGTGACCCAACTTGTGACATCTTCTGCATCTAGCATCAGGCTTTCTCCAACATCTAAAAAATTGATGATTAGTTCCACCACAGTATTGACAAGGCTTTTTGTTCATCTTCCATTTGCTAGACCTACCAGAATTTCTTTCTTTTGCTACAAACTTGGAGTCACCGGCATTTTCTCTAGACTGAATCCATTTCTTCCCTTTGCCTCCATCATTTGACTTCACTCTAGCTTGCAGCGCACCCTCTACAAAGTCTTCTCTTCTCATCAATCTTCTGTGCTCCTGTGCCTGCAGAGCATTTAACAATTCTGCAAGCTTTATATCAGCTAAGTCTCTTGTATTTTCCAGAGACACTATGGTGGCTTCGAACTTCTTTGGAAGAGACACCAGGATCTTCTGAACAAGCCTTTCATCCTTCAAGTCAGTCCCTAAAACTCTGATTTTTTCAGCTATCCCAACCAACCTATCAGAGTACTCCTTTGATATTGCTAGTACGAGTACATAGAGGGGGTGAATAGGTATATAAAAGATTTTTCTTGATAATTGCACAATACTTAGACAGTTGAAGGATTTGCAACAAATAATAATCAACGTAAGACTGAGTAAAGGAAAGAGAGAATTGAACACGTGGTTTATAGTGGTTTGGCTTGATTCAAGCCTACGTTCACTCTTCTGCACTGACAGCCTATTGGCTAGATTCCACTATGAACAAAGAGATGTTACAGGGTTGATCTTCCTTGATTTCTAGATGTAGATGATCTACCACACTCGCTCAAGGTATCACCAAGTATAGACACTCTCTGTGTATACAATTTCGCTTAAAATGTATCAACTAATAATCAAGGTGCTTCAGACTCTGGAATTTCTCTATCGATCACACTCTAAAACAACTAGAACGTCTTCCTTTTATACTCCTTTATGCCATCATACCCGTTGGCACTTACCAAAGGAATTCCTCCAATCTACCCGTTGGACGGAATCAATTAAGAAGATCATTCGAGCTATTAAAGGAACCTGACGATAGCCCATCAATCCTATTCGCCCATACAATCAGGATCTTGGTTTCCAAGAATAGAACCTTCCAAGAATATTTCGTCGACCACGGATCTTCAATTGATCTAGATACGAATAAAAGAATCTGTTATATTTATCCAACCAAGAGATCTTCTCCAAAGGATAGGATTAAATCCTCAACCATATACTTCGACTCTCGGATTTCCTTCGTCACACGGATCGAAAGACTGTCAATGAGAATAGTCTTGAGTCTTAAGTCTTGAGTCTTGAGTGCTGAGTCTGGTGATCAGAAAGTCTTCAAACTTTAAACAAACGGTCTGCAAATATCCAGACTAAACTGATAGAAACGTTTTGTCAGCTTCAAAATATTCTGGAAATATTTCTCCAACATCCTTCACTAACTCTGAATCCTTCATCTGCTGCCTCTCAAACTCCCTCAAGAGATTCAGCACCTTCATGCCTCTTATCTTCTCATCTCCCTCGTATTCATCCTTCAAGAAATCCCATATTGCCTTTGCGAATCACATCTCATAATCCTTGTGAAGATAGTGGGTGAAACAACGTCTGTGCATGACTTTGCCTTGGCCTTCCTTGTGATTCTCTCTTTATGATACTTTATCGATTCAAGGTTGGATTGTGCGGAAGTGGAGCAACCTCATAATCATCCTCCACGGCTTCCCACAAATCATGACCCTCCAAGAATGCTGTCATCTTGACAGCCCAAGCCCGATAATTTTCCCGCAAAGACTAGAGTTGCCATTGCAGAGAATCCACTCGATCCTGCCTCCATCAGCTTTTTCTTTGCAAATCAGAAGCAATCTTCACTCAATTACCCTCACTTCACAGTCCCTTAAGATCCCACAAACGCTCTGATACCAATGTTAAAACTCATAAAAACAACAATCAAAACAGAAAAATTTCTATTTTTGAGAGAGCGAAAAGATAAAAAAAAAAAAACAGAGCACTTCATACGTCTTGTGCTTAAGAAAAAAAAACTGTCAAGTACAACCACTAAATACAAAACAAAAAACTGCTGACGTACGTGCAACACATAACTGCACACAAACATGCTATTAACTTCCTAGAAAATAGCAAAAACACTAAATACGTAACTAAATGAACTTGGCTGTTTTTTAATAAAAAAACAAAGTAAAATAGACTAAATGAAAACTGAAAACAGTAGAAAACAGAGACATTATAATCCAACAGTTATACATTTGATATTTAGGTTCTTTCCTCTTCCTCATTTTAGTTCTCTCTGCAGTTTCTCTTATATAATGTGTGTAAGTATAAAAATATATTGACTTTACTGACAGATCTTATATAAAAAAGCAGGGCAATTTTTAACAAAATGCCATCTCCAAGGAGCAGGAAAAACAGGTGATCTTTTTGTTGGAGAAATCTTTCCAGAATATTTTGAAGCTAACAAAACGTTTCTATCGGTCTAGTCTAGATATTTGCAGACCTTCTGTTTAAAGTCTGAAGACTTTCTGATCACCAGACTCAGCACTCAAGACTCAAGACTCAAGATTATTCTCATTGACAGTTTTTCTAATCCAGTGACGAAGGCAATCCAGAGCCGAAGTATTTGGTTGAGGATTTAGTCCTATTCTCTGGAGAAGATCTCTTGGCTGGATAAAAATAACGGATTCTTTTATTCGTAATCTAGATCGTTTGAAGATCCGATGGTCGACAAAATATTCTTGGAATGTTCTATTCTTGGAAACCAAGATCCTGATTGTATGGGCGACAGGATTGATGGGCTATCATCAGGTTCCTTTAATAGCTCGAATGATCTTCTTAATTGATTCCGTCCAACGAGTAAATTGGAGGAATTCCTTTGGTAAGTGCCAACGGGTATGATGGCATAAAGGAGTATAAAAGGAAGACGTTCTAGTTGCTTTAGTGCATGATCGATAGAGAAATTCCAGTCCGAAGCACCTTGATTATTAGTCGATATATTTTGAGCGAAATTGTATACACAAAGAGAGTGTCTATACTTAGTGAGACTTTGAGCGAGTGTGGTAGATCATCTACACCGAGAAATCAAGGAAGATCAACACCGTAACATCTCTTTGTTCATAGTGGAATCCAGCCAATAGGCGTCGGTGCGAGAAAAAGAGTGGACGTAGGCTTGAAATAAGCCGAACCACTATAAATCGCGTGTTCAATTTTCTTTTCCCTTCTCTCAGTCTTACTTTGATTGTTGTTTGTCTCAAATCTATCAACTGTCTAGTATTGTGCAATTATCGAGAAAAATCTTTTATATACCTATTCACCCCCCTCTAGGTACTTATACTAGCTATATCAATTGGTATCAGAGCCTGTGTACTCACTTTATTTGAAGTGTTTTACTTCAGAGTAAAAGATCCATGGCTAGTATGCTAGCACCAGGGCTGATGGAAGGGCAAAGCAATACCAGACCACCCTACTTTGATGAAAAGGATTACAACATCTGAAAGAACAAGATGAAAGCTTTCCTACAATCAAATGATCCTCTGGAATTGGACGTTGTAGAAAAAGAAATTACTCCTACAGCTGCATCAGTCTCTGAAAGAGGGAAAGAAACTGTTGAGACCAGCGGAATGACTCAGGAAGAGATAATCAAGAGACAAGCACTTGATGCAAAAGCAATTTACTCTTTATATTGTGCTTTGTCACCAACTGAATATAACAGAATATCTTCTTGTGTTATAGCAAAAGAAGTTTGGGACAGATTACATATCACCTATGAAGGAACAGATCGAGTGAAGGAAACCAGAATTAACATTCTCCTCGGTCAATATGAAGCCTTCAAAATCAAACCAGGAGAATCTATAACTGACATGTTTAGCCGTTTTACAGATATTGTCAATGGTCTTGAGAATCAAGGACAAAAAATTTCTGATCCCTTGAAGGTAATGTAACATCCCGATTTTTCTCAAGTTTATTTTTCAGTCAATTGAGTTGGGCAGTTCATCTGTGCATATAGTTCGTCTCTTAGAGTTGGCCACTCACGAGAGAACTAGTCTATTGAGTGAAGTAATTAAGGAATTTTACCGCGTTAGACTTGGGGACTGATCACCCTCAGGTCGGATGCAAGAAAATTTCCCCAAAAGCTACTCAGTGAACTAGGCGCGCTAAAATCGCACCAGAGTGAAATTAACCGTGAAATTGAAATTGAATTCTGAAATTTGAAAGTAAAAGGGTGTTGCAAATCTTATTAGGAATATTGGATAAATTTATGGACTTTAATTTGGACTCAATTGGATGAGGATTGATGGAAATTGAAGTGAGGGAATGTGCAAGGACTTAGACCCCGACGGAAAATGAAATTGGACCCATTGAAATAAGTTGTAGAGGAAATAAGTTAGTAGAAGATGACATGGGATGATGTCATGGTAGTTGGACCAAGAGAAGGAGATTTGGACAAGTGGAGGGTGGATATTGCCTCTTGAAAAGGCACCCATCAACATCATCTTCTACCTTTTGAATTTGGAGGAGACAGAAGGGGGAGAAGAGGAGAGGAACCAGCGGATCTGCCGAGCTTCGTCCGCCCCCGTCGCCCGCACGTCGTCACCGTTCGTCGCTCCCCACCGGAGTCCGCCGTCGCCGCTCGTCCGTGCGCGACCGCTCGTCGTTCCGTGCGCCGAGCCGCCTTGCCTCCGTCTCCACCGCAAAGCCTCGACCGTCGCAGCTCCAAGCCGCGTGCTGTTCGTCGTCGCCGAAGCCCCGTCGCCGCCGTCCGCCCGCTCCAGCCTCCGCCGGTTGCTGCTCAAGCTGTCGCCGGTTCTCCTCCGCCGTTCTCCGCTCGTTCGCCGCCGTTCCGCCGCCCCTTTCAAGCTGGTTAGTTGCTGGAAAGAAAACCAGCAAGATCTAGCATCTTCGGAGCTCCTTTTGGTCCCCTATAAGTGCTCATTTGGTCTTGATCCGTGTAGGTTTGTCGTCGGCGTCGTCATGCTCTTCGCCGGAGACCTGTCGGAAAGTGATTCCGGTAAGTTTACCTCACTAATCCGCGATTAGCGAGTTAATGATGCCCTAAGTATGTTTAGCTTAAGTTGATTGAGATTAGGTGGATAGATTGGTTTAATTAGTTGTGGATTATATTAAGGTGATTAATTAAGGTAAAGTGTGTTTAGTTTAATGGTTAAGTATGTTTATCTTTAAAATAAACCTTGATGTGACTTAAAGGAGTTTATTTATGATTTAAATAAATGCTTCGAAATTGTTGGATTATTTAATAATATATCTTATTCCGAAATTCATTAAAATATTATTAAAAAAACTCGAAAAATTTATTTTGACCCTAGTTGCTCAAAATTTCGTGCCGATCGTTCTTTGTGCTTGTAGAATTTGAAATTGATGATTGGTTGTGGCGAATTGACTGTGATTGCGATTTATAGGGATTCTTTATGAAATCCTAAGTGTAGAAATTGAAGGGAGATTAGCTATGAAATACCACCTATTAGAGGTCGTGCCTGATGAGGCCGTGAAATACCACCTATTAAAGGTCGTGCCCAGTGAGACCGTAATAAACCACCTATTAGAGGTCGTGCCTGATGAGGCCGTGAAATACCACCTATTAGAGGTCGTGCCCAGTGAGGCCGTAATAAACCACATATTAGAGGTCGTGCCTAGTGAGGCCGTGATAAACCACCTATTAGAGGTCGTGCCCAGTGAGGCCGTGATAAACCACCTATGAGAGGTCGTGCCCAGTGAGGCCGTGATAAACCACCTATGAGAGGTCATGCCCAGTGAGGCCGTGATAAACCACTTATTAGAGGTCGTGCCTGATGAGGCCATGAATTACCACCTGATTACAGGTCGTGCCGAGTGGGGCCGTGATTGCCACTGATTGTTAAACCTTCCTATAAGGTCGGGATTGAGAGCAATGATTGATTTGCTAGGATGACATGTAATCGGCCGAGTCGATTGATCGCTGAGACGATCCAAGTGGTTGAATTGTTATGATGATGTGATTGTGCCTTCGTTGTTGAGTTACTAAAATTTCACGTGGTTGAATTATATAAATTGTGCTAACCTGCAGATGAGGGCTAAGCCGAGGTAAGTCTTCCTGATGTTGTGGCTAAGCTACTTCGGGGCATATTTACTTTCTAATAGGGGTTTAGGAGGGGTGAACTTGCTGAGACAAAGTCTCATCCCAGTTTGGGGAAAAATATGACAGGACCGTAGATGGCGGGACCCCCAGAGAAGAATGGCCTCCCAGTGCAGATCATCGAGCAGGTGCACAGCACCCCTGATCCTGGGAGCCATTGGGTCTATGAGCTGATCAAGGCTACCGTGTGGATCCAGGAGACTGAAGATGTTAGGGTGCCCCATAGGTTTAGGGCTTGGTTCCGTTTTGGGGCCAATGGTTTTAGGATTGGTCCGCTTGACAGTTTTGACATTCCCCTGGCTGTGATGGATGCTCTTCTAGGAAAGGGTGTGGCTGACCTTCCCGATGGTAGGGTGGACAACCCATCATCTCCGGACTCTTCGCCGTCAGACGTGGAGGATGTGGGATCGTCGAACGAGTCCAATTAGTAGTTACTGGACTGTTCTTCTTTTTGGTGGGGCTGATCCTTGTTGTGTAGGCTAACCCTCTTTTGATGCACATAGACTCTGACCCATTTTTGGTGTATAGGCCCTGGATCCGGTTGATGTATGTAAGCCCTGGATTGTTGATGATATATGAAAGTATGTTGTTTGATTTTGAGTTGATATTCCTGTTGTCCTATCCCGTATGCTTTAGTAAGGGGTTTCTTAGTACGTTCCGCTTGCGCATAAAAGAGAAAATTGGGGTCGGCGACACTACCTGGGAATGTCGCATTTGCATGACCATGGCGGGTTGCTCACATGTCTCGGTACTTCGGGGCGTGACAACTCTGACCCATTTTTGGTGTATAGGCCCTGGATCCGGTTGATGTATGTAAGCCCTGGATTGTTGATGATATATGAAAGTATGTTGTTTGATTTTGAGTTGATATTCCTGCTGTCCTATCCCGTATGCTTTAGTAAGGGGTTTCTTAGTACGTTCCGCTTGCACATAAAAGAGAAAATTGGGGTCGGCGACACTACCTGGGAATGTCGCATTTACATGACCATGGCGGGTTGCTCACGTGTCTCGGACTTCGAGGCGTGACAAGTAAACAAGCTACTGCGTGGACTCTCCAAGGATTGGAATCACATAAAGACTTCAATAAGAGAGACGCAAAGAATTATGCCACTATCTGTCGACGAGCTGATTGGAACTCTTCAGTCTTATGACGTGGAAAGAATTAATGAAGACGAAGATCCAAAAGGTAAGAAATCCATTGCATTAAAATCAAATGATGATTCGATGATACTGATTCGAAGATGATATGGACGATGAGGAGCTTGCTCTCATGATAAAAAGATTCGTAAAACTGAATAGAAAAGGAAGAAGGTTCAACTCAAAGAAACAAAGTTTTCAAAGACAGCAGACCAAGCCTGTGGATGATGAGGAACCAAACAAAGATATAGTTTGCTTCGAATGTAAGAAAAAGGGACACATCAGACCCAACTGTCCTCTTCTGAAGAAGAAGAGAGGAAAAGCTAAAAAGTTTCGAAAAGCTCTCAAAGCCGAAACCTGGAGTGATACAGAGTGTGAAGAAGGTGATAATGAATATGCCAACCTATGTCTGATGGCACATTCAGACTCAGAGTCAGATTCTGGATCAGACTCAAATAGTGAATTTGAGGCAAGTAATTTTAAAATTCCTGTCAAAGTTTCTAAATACATTGATGAACTGTGTTTTAGTCTAAAGACTTCTCTCAAAAGAATTTCCGAACTTAAAAAGAAAAACTCAGCTCTAAAACAAAAGGAAAATGTTTTAGAAGAAAGAGTTAAAAGTTTAGACTTGAATGTTTCCACTCTTAAAGAAAATGAAGATAATCTTTTGAAAGAAAATGCTTTTTTAAAAACTGACTTATCAAATATTTCAAAGAAATTTTCGATAGGGTCCGAAAAACTTGAAAAAA
This sequence comes from Eucalyptus victrix, assembly GCA_016097545.1. Lineage (NCBI taxonomy): Eukaryota > Viridiplantae > Streptophyta > Magnoliopsida > Myrtales > Myrtaceae > Eucalyptus > Eucalyptus victrix. The sequence continues at coordinate 11,052,438 of CM027843.1, forward strand.
TTCTTTCAGCTCAAAAACCTTACTTCAATAAGTCCGGTCTAGACATGACAGCAGAAATAATTCCCTTGATTGATTTTCCTAAAGTAAAAGAAAGAATTAAGAAAAGACTCTCGAGAGAGGCTTACAAAAATCATTTCAAGGAAGTTTTTGTAAAGTCTGTAGGTCGAAATGCCCTCAGGTGTTCAAAGTGCAACAGTCCGGATCACTTTGAAAAAGAGTGTCCTATGGTTTGGAAACCTGTTAAGAAAGTATGGGCTAATATTGTTTATCTTACTAACACCAAAGGACCCAAGAAAATTTGGGTACCAAAGAAAGCTTGAGACTCTCTTTTAAATGCAAGTCTCCGTCAAGAAAAAGGTAAAGTGGTATCTTGACAGCGGATGCTCAAGACACATGACAGGAAACTCAAATTGCTTCATAAAGCTTGTTCAAGTAAATGGTGGAAAAGTTTCCTTTGGAGGAAACAGCAAAGGAAGTATTGTGGGATTTGGAACTGTGAAAATTGGAAATCTCACAATAAGTAATGTTTCCCTAGTGGAAAGACTCAATTACAATCTTCTCAGCATTAGCCAATTGTGTGATACTGGTTTTAAGATCTTCTTTCAAGAAGGAACATGTTCTGGAACCAGTAAAGACTCTACTCATCTTTCATGGGTCGAAGACATGGAAATATCTATCTTGTGGATGTGAAACCAAATGAATTGCAATGCCTAATCTCAATTCAAGACGAAGCAAGCTTATGGCACAGAATGCTTGGTCATGTCAACATGAAGCAGTTAGCCAAAATCTCATCAAAGCAGCTTGTTCGAGGTCTACCCAAATTACCATTCCAAAAGTCCGATCCATGCACACCATGTATTCTGGGAAAGCAGGTAAAAAATTCATTTAAGCCAATAAATCATGTCTCTACTAATCATGTACTACAGTTGCTGCATATGGATCTCTTCGGACCAACCAGAACCCAGAGCATTGGAGGTAAGAAATATTGCCTAGTAATTGTGGACGATTACTCCCGCTTTACTTGGGTATATTTCCTTGCAAGTAAGTCCGAAACCTTCTCGTATTTTGAAAAATTTGCTAAAAAGGTTCAAAATGAAAAAGGATGTGTTATCTCAAGTATAAGAACAAATCATGGAGGTGAATTTGAAAATCAATATTTTACAAAATTTTGTGATGAATCGGCTTTAAGCATATGTTTTTCTCTCCATATACTCCTCAGCAAAATGGGGTTGTGGAAAGAAAGAATAGATCTCTTCAAGAAATGGCTAAAACTCTTTTAATTGAAAGTAAAATTTCTTCACGATTTTGGGCTGAAGCTGTTTCAACAGCGTGCTATATCATCAATAGAGTCTTCTTAAGACCTATTCTAGAGAAAACCCCTTATGAGTTATTCAAAGGTAAGAAGCCCATTGTTTCATACTTTCATGTGTTCGGTTGCAAATGCTTTATATTGAAAAATGCAAAAGATCGAGTTGGTAATTTGAAGAAAGATCGATGAAGGCATCTTCCTTGGATATTCTACATCAAGCAAAGCCTACGAGTCTATAACAAGAAGAGCCGAGTCTGTGGAGGAGTCAATGAATGTCAAATTTCAAGACTCTACGCAAGATGAATCCGATCATACTCATTATGAAGAGTCTCGAACCGCTCAGACCCTCCAAAGCTTACAACTCAAGAAGCATCTCAGACTCTGGAAGACCAGCATCAAGCTGTTCATGAAGATTCAAATAAAGAAAGAGATCATCAACCAGACAAATCAACCAGTAACTGGAAGCATAAGTCTAGTCATCTTAAAGATCTCATTATCGGCGAAATTAATGAAGGAATTCGCACCAGATCCAAAAGACGTGAAGAGTCTAGTGCTGTGGCTCTCATTTCTGAAATTGAACCAAAGAGCATAGAAGAAGCGTTATCTGATGAAAGCTGGATTGAAGCTATGCAAGAAGAGCTCAGACAGTTCAACATTAATGATATCTGGGAATTGACATCTAAACCAAAAAGTAAAACTGTTATTGGAGCTAAATGGGTGTTCATGAACAAGATGAATGAAAAAGGAAAAGTCGTACGAAACAAAGCAAGACTCGTGGCCAAAGAATATACGCAAGAAGAAGGAATAGACTATGATGAAACTTACGCACCAGTAGCAAGGTTAGAAGCTATTCGACTATTACTTGCGTTTGCTTGTTATAAAAATTTCAGGTTATTCCAAATGGACATCAAAAGTGCCTTTCTAAATGGATTTATCCATGAGGAAGTTTATGTGGAACAACCACCTGGGTTTGAAGACCCAAAGAAGCCAGACTCAGTCTTCAAACTGAAAAAGGTCTTGTATGGTTTAAAGCAAGCACCTCGAGCTTGGTACGACAGACTAAGTAAGTTCTTAATACATAATGGTTTTGTCAAAGGTAAATTAGATACTACTTTATTTATCAAAAAGGAAAACAAAAGTTTTTTACTTGTTCAAATATATGTGGATGATATTATTTTTGGATCCTCTAATAAAAGTCTGTGCAAGAAATTTTCTAATCTGTGCAAGAAATTTTCTAAGTCTATGCAGGATGAGTTTGAAATGAGTATGATGGGAGAGTTAACATTCTTTCTTGGTCTTCAAGTAAAGCAGTTGAAGGAAGGAACTTTTATTTATCAACAAAAATATGCTAATGATCTTGTCAAAAGGTTTGGATTGGAAAATTGCAAAAAGACTGACATACTGATGTCAAGTTCTTTGAAGATAGACAAATATGAAGAAGGGAAGAAAGTTGATCAAAAGCTGTACAGGAGCATCATTGGTTCACTTCTTTATCTTACTCTTCTAGACCTGACATTTTGTTGAGTGTTTGCATCTGTGCTAGGTTTCAATCATATCCTAGAGAATCCCATCTCAGTGCTGCGAAACGTATTATCAAATACACTGCTTCATCTTCAAGCATCGGTCTTTGGTATCCTAAAAAGTGAGACTTTAATCTTCTAGGATATTCAGACGCAAATCTGGCTGGTTGCAGAGTCGATAGAAAGAGCACTTCGGGAACTTGCCAGTTGCTTGGAAGCAGGCCAGTGTCTTGGTTTTCAAGAAAACAAAGCACTGTGGCTCTCTCAACAACAGAAGCAGAGTATGTAGCTCTTGGAAGTTGCTGTTCGCAAATTCTATGGATAAAACAACAGCTACAAGACTTTGGAATTGAAGACTCATGCACAGAGATTAGATGTGACAACACCAGCACAATCAATCTCACTAAAAATCCAATCCTTCACTCAAGAGCAAAGCATATAGAGATTCGACATCATTTCATTAGAGATCATGTTCAAAATGGAGAAATCTCGATTCAATTTGTTGATTCAAAAAATCAACTAGCGGATATATTCACAAAGCATTTAGAGAAAAATCAATTCGATTTTATCCGTTCTAGACTCAACATTTTGAAGCTTGAGGAAGTTAAAGTCTAGAGACTCTCCAACCCCTCGACTCAAACATTCATGGCTATAGACTCGTAAGTTGTTATTATATTCAAACTCGAAAAGGTACGATCTTTAGTTCAATTAATTTATAATTTCCGTGAAAAATAGAATCTTGTATTTTCAAAAGGATTAACTTCTATTTGGTAGTTATTGATTTTAAAAAGAGGTGTCTGTTCACTTTTCTTGTGCCGATTGATCTTTCCTTTTTTAAACTGAGTTATATATATATATATATATATATATATATATATATATATATATATATATATATATAGTTTTCTTTTTTCGCCTAAACTTCAAAACCCTAAAAGGCATTCTCCTCCCAATCCTGTCTCTACTTCGTGTTCATCTTCGAGAAAGTTGTCATCTTTTCTTGGGAAAGCGAGTAAAGGAATCTTTCAATGACAAGGAAGGATGTCTTCTTCGAGGAAGTCTTCAAGAATCGCGAATAGGGGACCACAGAGAATGAGGGAAGGGCCTACCCATTTCGATCTCACCGAAGAAGAAAATTTATCGAGTCAGCAACAGAGCCCGATTCACTCTCCACCACGTCACTCAACACCATCTACCCCACAAGGTGTGGGTCAACAACCAGAGGAAGAAATAATCGAGGACGCAGACCCTGTAAAAGTCCAAAAACCCTCTTTTATTTACAAGCTCTATTGTGCGATGAAGAGCATTGGGACTCCGCTGAACTACGCAGATGATTTCCTTAAAGATAAGAATTATGGAAATGAGTATATCTTTTTGCGACGAATGGAGGATTTGGGAATTGCTCCGAAAGGAAAGGCTGAGGAAGCACTTGCGAACATTCCAAGTGACCCTCGTATATCGGGGCCAAATCCAACTGACGGGAACGATGATGATAAAATGTTCAGTGAATTTCAACCTAGAATGGGTGTTGCTGCGAAGGTGAAAGGAAAAAGAATGGAGTTGTTTAAATCGAAGGAACAGGAGAATCTATTCTTCGGACTGTTAAAACGAGGGGTGATAAACCCTAGGAGTGTTGATTTCAATTTCTTGGATGCTATTAATGTGAACTTAAGGGAGAAGTTCAATCTGCTTCAACTTGAGCAATTTTGCTCTGATACCACAGACGGTTATGCGCAATTGACAGCATACTTCTATTCAAATCTTAGCTTTTTAGATGTGAATAGAATATCATTCAGTGTTCGAGACCAGGACCATGTGATAGATGTGGACATGTTGGCTAACATAATTGGAGTTGAAAGAGGACGCTATCAACCGATCAAAGTTTCAATTGCTCGTGCCTCATTGGAGCTTGTCAAAGATAGGGATACAGAGGGAAGAATTACCTATTCAAGGATGCGTGCCATCAACATCTTGCTTCACAAAATTGTGATCAACTGTATCAGGCCGAAGTCTACATCCAAGACTGACGTATCTAATTCCAAGGCAAAATTGATGTACGCAATTAACTCAGGGAAGAAGTTCTCTCTCCCTCACACCATTCTCTTTCATATGTACAAAGCAATGGTGAAGGACAAAGGCCAATTGCCTTACCCAGGTCTGGTGACCAAGATCTTCAAACACTTGAATATTGAACATCCACATACTCTTTGTGTTCGACCATGCGAAAAAATGGTGGTAGGTTTTAAAATGCTGATAAAAATGTGTCTAAAAGAGCTTGCTAAGGCAATGGAGAAGTTCAGAGTGAAGACTCCAGTACCTTCTGCTTCAAAGAGAAAAGGGAAGGAGCCCATTGGTGCCCCATCCAAAAAGAAAAGAACTCTCATCTTGGAGGATGAAGATGAAGAGGAAGATCTCACTATCTCTGCATTGATAAGGACCAGACGTTCTGTACCTGAATCGACGGAACATCATAAGAAAGGGAAAGAAGCAGAGGAAAGAGAACAGAGAGAAGAGGAGCAAGCAAAGAACAGAGAAGCAGAGGAGCAGCAAGAGAAAGAGAAAGAAGCTGAAGAAGAAGGAGAAGCAGAGAAAGAAAAGTCTGCAGACGAAGCCGGAGAGAAGGGGAATCTAGATGCTAAAGAGCCTGACCATCACTCTTCCCCATTTGAGGTCCTAGAGATAGGGGGAGATGGCGAGCAAGGAAGGACTACACCACATGCTGTCAACAGTGAAAAACGCTCACCAGCAGATCCAGAAGATTTTCAGGCTTCTCAAATGCCTGAAGAAGGACATGATACGTTAACACCAAATCTGCAAGATTATACAGAAGCTCCATCGTCTGCATTCACTCCATCCGAGAGAGCAAATGCGAGCACACAGACGGACAATACAACAGATTTTCGTCGTATCCTTGATGTTCTTACGGAAATGCGGGGTCAAATCTATGCTCGGATTTGTGAACTTCAAGTCATGAAGAATGCTGGACAAGCATCTTCTAGTACCTCGGCGGATCAAATGAAAGACCTCGCTCTTCAAATTCAAGCCAATGCCAAAGAAGAAGAGGTGGCTCATCTAAGGGAAGACTTGAAGAATTTGGAAGGCATCGTACGATCGATGGGAGATTTCCAGATTGTGCGCATTCCCAAGCAGACTTGACTCTTTTCTCACCTTTTTAATGATGACAAAAATGGGGAGAATTGCAATTTGAAACTTTAAACTTTGACCTTAAATTAAATTTCTTTTGTGTGTTTGAATGTTTGTTTTTGAGTATGACTTGGGTGAACTTGGGTGTGAACTTGAATTTGACTCGACTTAGGTGTAGATTTTGATGCTTGACTATTTGCATTTATATCAAGTGTTGTTGTATGGTATTACTCATGAAAGACTAACCAATTTTCTGTGGATGCAGAGTCTGGTTGATTTATTAATCTTTATGAGATAGCCATATTGCTTGAGTAATGATTTTGCAGGTCAAAGTTATTCAAATCTACAGGAAAGTTTTGTCACCATCAAAAAGGGGGAGATTGTTGGAGAAATCTTTCCAAAATATTTTGAAGCTGACAAAACGTTTCTATCAGTCTAGTCTGGATATTTGCAGACCTTCTGTTTAGAGTCTGTAGACTTTCTGATCACCAGACTCGGCACTCAAGACTCAAGACTCAAGACTATTATCATTGACAGTTTTTCTAATCCAATGACAAAGGCAATCCAGAGCCGAAGTATTTGGTTGAGGATTTAGTCCTATTCTCTGGAGAAGATCTCTTGGCTGGATAAAAATAATGGATTCTTTTATTCGTAATCTAGATCGTTTGAAGATCCGATGGTCGACGAAATATTCTTGGAAGGTTCTATTCTTAGAAACCAAGATCCTAATTGTATGGGCGAACAGGATTGATGGGCTATCGTCAGGTTCCTTTAATAGCTCGAATGATCTTCTTAATTGATTCCGTCCAACGAGTAGATTGGAGGAATTCCTTTGGTAAGTGCCAACGGGTATGATGGCATAAAGGAGTATAAAAGGAAGACGTTCTAGTTGCTTTAGTGCATGATCGATAGAGAAATTCCAGAGTCTGAAGCACCTTGATTATTAGTCGATATATTTTGAGCGAAATTGTATACACAGAGAGTGTCTATACTTAGTGAGACCTTGAGCGAGTGTGGCAGATCATCTACACCGAGAAATCAAGGAAGATCAACGTTGTAACATCTCTTTGTTCATAGTGGAATCCAGCCAATAGGCTGTCAATACAGAAGAGTGGACGTAGGCTTGAAATAAGCCGAACCACTATAAATCGCGTGTTCAATTTTCTCTTCCCTTCTCTCAGTCTTACTTTGATTGTTGTTTGTCTCAAATCTATCAACTGTCTAGTATTGTGCAATTATCGAGAAAAATCTTTTATATACCTATTCACCCCCCTTAGGTACTTATACTAGCTATATCACTTTTCAATTGCTGGACATTCAACATAATTAACACAGGTATTGCTAGTCCCTAACAGAATATACCTAGAGCATGCAAGCTGATAAACAGAAAGACTGTAGATCCAACATAATAAGTTGATAGCAAAGGCAAACAAATATTTCACAATGCCTTACTTCTTAATCATTCTTGCAAATATGATTTGTACCAGCACAAAAAATACTCTCCCAACACTTGTATGAGACAGTTGCCTTCTCAGTTTGAATTTTATGAGCTCAGAAAAAAAAATCCTTGCTTATTGTCATTCCGTAGACTTTCTTTCATTCTAAAAGCATCAGTATAATTGTTAGGAGTATCTTTTTGTTGTGGGTGCAACTTTAGACAGTCTTGAGAACGTTTTTCCTAATAGTTTGTTTAATTAGAAACAACCTTTTTTTTTCTCTCTCTTTTCATATTCTGTGATTGAAACTGTCATTTTTTTGAGTCCCAAATTTTAACTCTACCAAAAAAGGAGCAACAGATACGGCAGCAACTCACTGTACATTATCAGTATGGCATGCCCATGAATGGCCCTTAACTCTAGAAAGCACATCTATTATTGAAAACACGAGGTAAGCAACTTCAATTCGTGTTTCCCCTAAACTTTATGTAGCAAGAGCCACTCCAGTCTCTTCCTCCCTACAGGCATCCTCGACACAATATCACACAATTTATTCCAAAGAGTCCAATGCCTTCCATCTTGGGATGGCAATTGCAACCCGTTCACGTGGCGTCACCTTTCCTCCCACTTGAAAGTAGACGTTCTATTGCCAACACCCCAAAAAGCAATTAATCATGCTACTCATCATCAAACAAGTCGGGCACACGACATCTTCATCTTGTGCATTTGCAAATGAACTGAGCACTCCATCTAAATCTGACCAAAAGAAGAACTACCCACATGAAAGCATTCGAGAAAGACCAACATAATGGAATTAGGCAAGGGAGACGGACCGAGTTCTCTGTAGACCTTGCTTCTGCCATCGATAGAACTACAAGCCCGGACCATACAAAGCGAGACCGCAGACTTGTGTGGCTGCAGAGCCCACCATCTTGACCCAAACAAAGCAGATTCTCAAGACCTTGCTCTTTGTTGAAGGAAAATTCTCAAGACCTCATGGTTTTCCATCAGTAATATTCACTTCCCTGCTCAATATAATCTCCCTTGCAAGCATCAAATAGAAAAACTTGATTTTTGCTTACTGTAAAGGTTACGCAGGAAACACTATAACGACTATCACACGCTTGCAACTAAAACAATTCATCCCCACCTCAATGTAGCTCTCAATTCGTGAAATGTCATTGCCTCAATTTTGGCCGGGTCATTATTAGGCAACACGACTTCACCAATGCTTGCACCAGAAAATTTTTCTGCAGAAAAAATGAATGCTAAATGGTCAAGTCCCCAAAACAAGGGTGGAACGATAGGTTCGATTAAAAGACAATACCTTGACATGATTTTGGTAGAACTAGGAACTGAAGCCACCAATCCTTTCGATCTCTTCCCTTTCTTATCCTCAGAAGTCGCCGCCGACTCAAGTGTCGACAAATTCGACACACCCCCTTTGGACACCATTTCGCTCGCTTCGAGCAAGACGGTAGAACGACCAACCTAGAATCTCGGAGTAGCGGCGAAGCTACAACGTGCGAAAAAGTTAGCAACTTTTTAAGGAACCAAAGCAAGGCTTAGCATCACAGAGCGAAGCTCAGGATTCGAAATTGCCGTCGCATTGTCGCTTAGCAGTCGCTTTTGCTGAAGGACCGATCGAAGTGAAAAGGGTAGTCATTTGGAAAGAAAGACTATAAAATTCACACTGGGTTCACACAAAAATGAGAGGTACCCGGACGAACCTCAAAGAAGGGGTGGCAAAACCCCTAAACCCTAGTCAAAATGCATGCCTTATGGATGAAAGAATGCACAGAGAGAGAGGCAGTACGGTGTTGCTGAGCAAGGAAGAAGAGACGCACCTCACCGAACTGTGAAGGCGGAGGCAACTGGCTTGAGGCAGAAGCGTTAGGGGTGAAGGCGGAGGTGGAGGCGTCGGCGTCAAGGGCGAAGGCAGAGACAAAAGCGTAGGGGCAGAGGTAGAGGCGGAGGCGGAGGAGTCGAAGTCAGGGGCGACAGAGATAACCGGCGGAGGTGGAAAGGGCGTCGGCGTCGTGCGGAGGAGCGTCGGTAGCGTCGACGTCAGGGTGGGGGGAGATGGAAGCAACCAGCGGAGGAGAGAGAGCAGAGGAGGGGAAGAGAGCGTCGGCATCGGCGTCGCGAGCAACTAGCAGAGAAGAGAGAGCAGAGGCGTCGGCGGAGGTGGAAAGGGCGTCGGCGTCGGCATCGCGGGCAACCAGCGGAAGAGAGCAGAGGCGTCCGCGGAGGTGGAAAGGGCATTGGTGTCGCGGGCAACCAGCAGAGTAGAGCAGAGGCGTCAGCAGAGGTGGAAAGGGCGTCGGCGTCGGCGTCGCAAGCAACTAGCGGAGGAGAGAGAGCAAAGGAGGGGGAAGAGCATTCGAAGAGAAGCACCTGCGACTTTTGTTCTCTCGCAAAAACGGAACGGAGAACGAGGAGAACGGGGAAAGAGAGAGAGGACGAGTCGACAGGTTGCAGAGGAGAGCAGAGGAGAGAGAGCGTCAGAGTGGTGGGCCCTAGGAGCGGCGCGCGCAAATTTTAAACCTCTAACGCCATCGCTTACATGGAGCCAGTGGTCTTATCCTAAGCCTACGTGGAGAATAAGACACACCCAATATTTTCTCGCATAGTTGGATTTAAATTTGCGATCCTTGCTTCAATAGCCTGGCAGACCTAATCAGAATCACACTATCCAAAATTTTAGTTTTCAGTCCTTCAATGTTACCTCATACTTCTCGTAGATTTTCAACTGACACAAAATTGTTTATTACAGTATGACAGCACCTAAAATACCTCCTGGTGCCCTCAAATATGGTGAAACGGATATGCAGGTTACAGGTTTGTCAGTTGCATTATTAATCTCTGGTTTGATAGTAACCATCTTTTCACAAAAATCGCATCAAAACCCTAAGTTTCGTGCACATGCTTGCTTTAATTGCTATAACAAGTTTTCAGATATTCAATGTGACGTTCTTCCTCCACTAGCCCGACACGATTTTTTGGCTCTATTTAACCCCGTCACTTGTCCCAAGGAGGTCCTCCTCCACTAGCAGGTGGTCACGTTTTACAATAAAGCTCGTAAGCTTTTAGCACATGTTCATTGTTCGAGAGAGAAAAAGGTTAAAAGCGAAGACGCAAAATGAAGTCCATGTGATTTTCTGGAACGCTAGCTGCAAAATTGTCTGCTTCCTCTCAAAGGAACAGAGAGATAGGATGGGGCCCACATGACTCGCCCCTCCATGTGTGTTTGATGATTTCTCCACGGATGGATTGGCCCTCCATCGGGCCGCTCAACTCCGAATTTTCAGCTGGCTTGTCCATCTCCTGACCGCGAGAAGTTTTGGGTCGTAATTGAAGTCGGTGCATAAGCTCACAGGTCTTTAACCAAAAAAAAAAAAAAACTCATAGGTCTAGTGGCGTCAAGGTTGATATACATTAGGCTCGCATACATCTTCATTATTTAAAACTTTTCAATTTTTACATTTCGTTTCACTCATCCACTAATGGTAAACTTTCTCTACGAGTCATTTAAAACATGTCACTACTAGAAATTTGAGGTGATTAACATGTGGATCCAATTAGGACATTGCATCCAACCAAAATCACGACTCAAACTACCTATCCACAAAAATAAAAATAAAAAACACATTACATTCTTCCATGTATAGTCAGGATTGGATTGGTCCTAATTAGTTTGGGCAAAGTCCTATAATTATATGCCATTGCCTAGCTCGCACCAAAGATGCGCTTGGCCTTTGTGGCTCGGGCTGAGCCTAATGACGCTACCCGGTTGCCATGCTCATGATCAAATTTGCAATTCCTTTTTAACAGCCATAACACCCAAAAAAACAAAAATATTCCTTCACTCCCCTATAGCCCCAACAAATGTGTCACCCATTTTTTTAGGGAGAAAAGATAATGGTGGTCTTTGAGGACATGTTTGTTTGAATTGAGTGAAAGTAATATTTCACAGAAATTTCAAAAAATTTCAAAATAGTTATATGCAAATCCAAGTGCCAACATTTACATGTTGTGAATATATTATATGTCTATTAAAAAATAATAAGTAAAAGTCTACTCAAACACACCAAAGTTTTTGCAAATGATCCAATTAAATTGTATTATTTCTTTTTTAATTCAACTGGATTCTTGTAATTCCTTTCGTGTTAACTCTTTGATCAAATATACAAATAAAAATGCTAATGTGGAATTTTAAGTCGGACAATTTTACTTAGATCAATTGTTGTTGTGGTATAAAGAGAGAGAAAAAACTCAACTAAAAAAAAAAAGAAAAAACCGGGAGACAGAGACAGTCAGTCCAGCAAGGGTCGTCCTCAGTACGGCGGTGGCCTCACGGGCGACGAGGACGTCTGGAGAAACTGGCCCTCCATGTGATCCAGCCTGCCCGCCCCCTATGGTAGCCTTTCCCTCCTTGTCTTCTTTGTCTATATTTATATTTCTGTTTTTTTCTTTTCAAAATTTTCCTTCTTTTTTCTGAAATTTAAAAAGTATTTATTTTTTAAGGTTTTTAAGGTAGGATGTCACTTATGATGCTAGCATAGCACTTAAACGGCCACGTCAGCAATCTCACTTACTTTTTCAAGTGAATGACTATTGCTGTCGAAAGAGCGATGGAATAAACATAAAAGGAATTGATTGAACATTTTATTAAAAAAAATTAAGGACAAACGATGCCTTCATGCCACTTTTTTGTTAAGTTACATGCTTCGATAATTATCGTGTCCCGGGTGGTGACATTCATACTTGAAACATACGTGAGCTTGCTTTGCTGCTTAGATAAATCCAACTTCTTGTAGAATGAAATACAGACTTCTCATTTTCAAACAAAAGCCCACATACTCTATTAGAATTAGGCACACAATCACAAGAAAATCGAGAAAGAATTTAAAACACAAAGTTTTATCCCGATTCATCTTTAATCAAGAAAGACAAACATCCAACAGAAGAGATTTCTGCTATAATTAGCCATTCACACATCTATATTACATTCCTCAATTACAAGAAAAATAAATTATATGTACCCAATAATTATTTATGGATCAAAGCTCAAACTATTAATAAAATATGAGCTCGAACTATAATGGCTTCAGACAACTTGGGGGCGCTACCCTCGGAACCTTGTTGGGATAGCCCTTGAACCCCTGCTCTCTTACCAAAGAAGGAGACTCTCGTGCTGTATTATCGATAGAGAATATGAATCACACCTTAACACGATCCAAATTTTAAATTCCATATTAGCAAAAAGAGATATTCTCTATGTTCTAGAAAAAAGAAAGACCTATTGTAATATCCATGGCTTGATATCGAAACCATTTTTTGATGCATCCGCAATGTGCTCAAATTTCAAATATGATGGTTGTTTTGTTGCAGTTGGCAAGTTGAATTAAGATTATCGTGCTCTTTGGCTGCCAGAGAGAGTTGGCCATATTCTCTGGGATTCTTGTCCTTGTGCCCTTATTTTGTAACAGATGGGATTTTGAGAACAAAGTTCCGTTCTTGGTGTTGAGAAAGCGGTTTACCGGCGGTGCCAACACAAATATCATGCTTCTCACTGCATATGCAACCTTTGGAAAGATTATGACACCCTATTCATCGTGAAGTACATATATTTTAAGTTACATAATTTTCGTACGGCGCTTACTTGAGTACCTCATTATTGAAAAATTATTTACCTAAATGCTTATTCCAGCGAATCACCACGTGGTTTTATACAATAAATTTTGTTTAGGACGTGACTTTTCTATAAGAAATTTATCTCCAACATGGATAATCTTTGTTTTGGCCTTTTTATTCCTAAAATTAATTTCAAAATGAAACCCTAAATTCTTGAGAGGGGATGCTCTTTTGTGACGCTTGAGCAATGGAGAGGTTCGAGCTTGAGATGAGTACTGGAGAGATTCGAGTTTATAGATAACAAAAAGAAAACCAGCCAAATTGACTTTAGCCAGGTTTTTTTTTTTTTGAACAGGACTTTAGCTAGGTTGAGATGGTGACGAGACTAGGGGCGTTTGGTAACGATTCTGTTCTGAGCCGATTCCCGATCAACCGATTCTTTTTTATTCTCGTTCCCGAGAACTAATTCTAAGCATTTTAAGCCGTTTAGAATCGTCCAAAATTTCGATTTCGGAATAGAATTGCGTTTGGTACCGTATTCATTAAGTGTTCCAAATCAATTTCTTTTAATTTTTAAATAATTTTTTTTACTTTTTTCCTTTGTTTTCTTTTCTTTTTTTCATTTTTTCATTTTTTTCTTTTCATTTTCCTTTTTTCTTTTCATTTTTTCATTTTTTCATTTATTCTTTTCATTTTCCTTTTTTTCTTTTCATTTTTTCATTTTTTTCTTTTCATTTTCCTTTTTTTCTTTTCTTTTTCTTTTTTTCCTTTTTTCTTTTCTTTTCTCACCTTCTCCTTCTTCTTCGTCGGCCGGCCGCCGGACCGGCGACAGCCAAACGAGGGCCGGCGACCTCACCGTAGCGTCGCCGCGCCCGGCGAGGCCGGCCCTCGTCGGCCAAGCCTCGCCGGCGGCCCTCGCGGCCGACGGCGAGGCTCGCCTAGCCCCGCCGGCGGGCAGCCGACCTCGCCGGGGGTTGGGCGAGGCCGCGTGCCACCGGCGGGCCGGGCGAGCCTCGCCGGCCACCGGTGGGCCGGGGGTCGCGAGGCTCGCCCGGCCCGCCCGGTCCCGGCGAGGCTCGGCCTCGCCATCCGGGGGAGGCCGAGCCTCGCCGGTGGCCGGGGCAAGCCTCCGGCGAGCTCGCCGGTGGGCCGGGCTTGCCTCGGCGAGCTCGCCGGACCTCGCCACGGTCCGCGCGAGCCTCCCGGCGAGCTCGCCGGACCCGGCGGCCGGCGGTGGCGGATGGCGGACGGTGGCGAGTGGCAGTGGACAGCGGTCATGAGATGGCCGAAGGGAAGAAGAAAATTTATTGATTTTGATTCTCAAATTGATTCTCGGAACAAGAATTAACTTTTTTTTTTATTTTTGATTATGTTCCCAACTTCCCGAGAACAAAAATTTTACCAAACGCGATTCTAGGCCGAAACTTATTCCGGGAACAAAGAATCAGAATTTGGCACTGTTTGGATGGTTACCAAACAGGCCCTAATAGCGCGGCGCCAGAAGTTGCGCTTGATTTGGACAAATCGCAAATGAATTATTAGGTTGAGGACATGGATCGCCATGCTCCCCACAATCTTGCAAAGAGAAAAGAAGTTTTAAAGGTGATGGCGATGTCACGTTGGGTATACTGTAAAATCACCAGCATCTTAGGCTATATTTGGTATCGTTTCTATTTTTTCCAATTTTCTATTATTTTGTCCTCCCGAACAAAAAAAGAATAGAAATTCCTTTAGTAACGTTAATTGATTTTTCTATTCCTCGAAATAGAATAATGGTCGGGAATAGATTTGGAACATAAATAAAAAGTATAAAAAAAAATAGTATCTTATTCTTAGGAACAATTTCTAGAAATAAATTATTTTCTTCTTTCTTTTCTTCTTTTCTTCGATCGCCACCCCCTCTATCGCTTGCTGTCACCATCACCCACCGCTAATGACCATTGACGCTGCCTCTTGCCGATTGGTCGACCAATCGTTGTCACCATTGCCACTGTCGATTGTCGGCCGTTGCTGCCCCCTGCCGGTCGATCTCCAACCATCAACCCCTGTCGCTATCATCGTCACCACCGGCTGACTGCTGGCCATCGTCGTCGCCGACCACTGCCGCTGCCCACCAATTAACTACCGTGCAACGATTGTCATTGCCAACCGCCACCGATCGATGGACAATGGTCGACTGGCGAGTGGCGATGGCGGTGGTAGTCAGCGGCCGACAAAGCAACAACAAGGAAGAATAAAAAACGAAAAAGAAAAAATATTAAAAAATTAAAAGAAGTAGAAATTTTATCTTTGTACCAAACAAACTCCTATTATTTTTTTATTGCAAGAATATAAATTTTGTATAGTTGCCAAACACGTTCTTTTACTAAGAAATTATTTTGGAGAATAGAAATAAAAAAATACTATTTCTCAAATGAAATTGTTCATCAAAATAGAAGCGTTACCAAATGGACTCTTAGGGCGCGCATGATAAAATTTCTGTTTCTCAATTTCTTTCTATTTCTCGTTCCCCGGAACAGGGTTTGGAATAGAAATCCGTTTTAACGCAATTTGATTTCTCTATTTTGAAACAGATTTCTATTCCGAAATAGAGAAATCGAAGAAATCAGAATCGAAATTTTTAACTTCTCGTTTCGAAATAGAAATAGAAATAGAAAATTTTTTTTCTCATCTTTTCAATTTAGTCCAAAATATTTTAGATCACTAATATTGAAATAGAAATAGAAATAGTTAATTTAGTCCAAAATATTTTAATGATTTTTTAATATAATCATTCTAATCAATATTGATTGAAAATCTTAACCGTTGGGCTAGATTGTGAGAATTGAATGAACAAGGCTTCATTTGTTGCACGTAAGAGATTTTATGCATGGTAATAGTCAATTGGTCATATTTATATATAATGAGTCTTTCTTCACCTACTCTTCGTGTATGCCAGCCAACGACTCTATTTGGCTAACTATTTTTTTAATCATAAACTTCATATTAAGGCGGTAAAAATGGGTCAAATCATTGGGGTTTCATCCAATTTTTCTTTTATAAGGAAAAGAGATCTAATAAGAAATATGTTGTTCTTGTAAGAGTGTTGATGAAAATATAGATTTTGATAATAAATTTTTAAATAATCCTAGTGTTGATAATTTTGAAAAAAATTGGTGACGATTTTTGAACACGGTGAGGATATTTTTAACAAAATTTGGAAAGAAATTGGAATTAGACTTGAAGTTAGGATTTTTTTAGGAGATTAGACTATTATAATCATGGCTATCATTAGACTTATTTGATTAATGTGAAATCAATTTCGGCAAAAACATAACGACATATTCACTACAATTGAATTTCAATTTTTTTTGCCACGTTGTTTATTTTTCGAAAGAAAATATTACGTAATAGGAAACGTAAGCACATGTAATATAAATTCCATGAAATTGTATTTTCAACTTTTCTAATGTATTAGTATTATTTCGACTATTTTTTGTATTTGAGGATTTTCTATATTGTTTTAGTATTATTTCGGCTATTATTTTATATTTTAGAATTTCCTATGTTGTTATCTAATCAATTTCTATTCCTAGAAATAGAAATTTTATTCTATTATCAAACGGATTGCCTGTTTAAATAGAAATTTTGAGTTGTTATCAAACGGGTTTTTTTGCTCGAAACTTGTCCAAGGGGAATAGAAATTGAGAAATCAATTTTACGTAAATCAATTTCGGAATAGAAATTTTTCATGCGCGCCCTTACTCACCTAGATCTCTTCTTTGCCACTATGGCTTTTTCTCCTTGTTTTGCCGATCCTTTTGTCTTTTTCTGACCTTTCACTCTTCAGCTTTCACAGTATTTAACTTTCCCTCTCAATCAAGTCTTTCCCTATTTTAAGCTTTGCGCATTAACATCTTCTTTAAAAATTTTGTCAAGTTCAGAGTTTTAAAATGCTAAAAATCCCTCTACCAAATCTGCTCAATCTTTTTTTTTTTTATAACCCTTAATTGCCATGTATATTATCTTCATCAATTTCACACTAACGTTAAATGACTAAGCTCTATTAAGGAATGTCTCAACCACTAGAAAAGAAGAAAGAGAAATAGAGGATTTGGTGAGCAACAAATCTCCTCTTTTTTCTTATTTTAGTTTTTCTTTATTGATTTATTTATTGTCGATAGGGCCAAAATGAAATCATATCTTATGGTATTTGCTGATTTGATTTTTTGGCTGAGCCACGTCAACCAAATT
The DNA here is from genome assembly GCA_016097545.1 of Eucalyptus victrix. Lineage (NCBI taxonomy): Eukaryota > Viridiplantae > Streptophyta > Magnoliopsida > Myrtales > Myrtaceae > Eucalyptus > Eucalyptus victrix. The sequence goes on from CM027843.1 coordinate 11,069,717, forward strand.
ATTATAAATTAATGTCGAGTCAGATTCCCGAACACATAAATCGTCGATAGTACTCAAGTGAAAGATTTTCAAATAATTTGGCACTCGAGTAGTTAAGTGGGTGTCGTATGAAAGTTATAATATTTATATCGTCTTTGTCCCAAAATTAAAAAGAGAATGCATCCCATAAAAGATTATGGAGCATGCGTTCTTCAAGAAATGCAGCAGTCAGTATATTATAATTTAGAGGTATGCCATGAGAGTGAGCGGAATGAATAATTCGCCCCACCCTCGGGTATTTTTTGAGGTCCACGCTGTACAAGTCTTTTAAGGATGGATACTTGTCGAGTGTGGAACTTCGGAATCTTATTCAAATATAAATCTGATTTGTCCGTTGACTGACCAATGCCTCCATTCCGGATGAACGCGTCTTGTTTTTTTACCAAGAAGACGCATGACAATTTAGCCTGATAGACGGTTCACCACATGTCAAAGCAAAAGTTAAGAATTATACCGGTTCCACTAAAAAAAAAAAATTTCTCATGCAGCTTTTGCATCGTGATAGAATCCGTCTCTTTACCGCGGGCATATGAGAAGATTCCTTTCGATGGCGACAAGAAGCATTTCTCAGAGACTCAATTATACAATTCCCGGCAAAAGTCTTGGAAAATAGTTTCTTACCTTTAGGAAGAGCAAAAGCTTTGACAGGGAAGACAATCGAGACTAAATATCTTCATAGCAAGGAACATCCTCAAAGCTTCCACGACCTTTTCAAGCATGAATAATATGGCAATTGTCGAAACTAAACAATCGAAAAATGAAAGGCTAGAACTAAGAGCTCCATAAGTGTTATGACTAGATCTATCACCTAGAGAGGGGTGAATAGGTGATTTTGCGGAAATGAAATAATTTAAACAAATATTGTAGCGAGACAACTTCTGATGAAGTAATCCAATTTTACCGGTATACAATTTTACCACAAATAATAAATAGAGTAAGGGATAGAGAATTATACACTCAAAATTATAATGGTTCAACTTTTGCAAGCCTACATTCACTCTCTCGTACTACAGTCAATTGACTGAAATCTACTAATAAGAACTGATTAAAGATTACAAAATCTGAGCTCTAAATACTTAAGCTCGTGTATATAACTCCTCACATACTCTCAACCTCTAAATGGTTACACAATGATGCTCACATAGACGAATGTATAAAAAAAACACTCTTCAAACTTTAGAATTAAAAGCTTCAACTCTCGTGAAAAAAAATCTTATCACTTCTGCTTCGAGACCTCCTCTTATATTCTTCCTAGTCCAAGCTAACTGTTGGACATATCTCTAGAAGGATCATCTAGCCAATCTATCCGTTGGCCCTAGATATGGATGAGAAAATCTTATTACTTTAGGATTGCCGAAGATGAAACTTTCCATATGATAAGTCGGGATTTCAAAAGTTAAGTGTTTATGTTTAGGAAGAACAAATCTCATTTTATAAGATGTTTGAGGAAAGTTCAAATTCTGGAAGACATAATGAAAATTTTCCTTTTGAAACTCCTAAAAAATGTAGCAAGGAATCCAAACAATTTCCACTAGCCGTTACATGAGTGATTTACTCATTCCTAAAAATAAAGTCTTTAAGTTTTGTCAATCATTGAAACCATTAAGGGAATGTTTTCTCAACAATCTCTCCCTTTTTTATGATGACAAAACTTGCATAAGCAGAACTTTTAAAAATATGAAAGAAGTGAAATTAAACAATTCTTAAGTAAAGTCGTATTTAGAGTGAGATGCAATCTCAAACTATAAGAATATCTTCATAGGAATTTTTTTTTTTGAAAACTCTTATAGTTAATGCTCCAAATTTAAAAGATAAAGGATAAGAAAATTTTAATCAACATAGTTCAATTGAGCTAAAATTTTGTCAGCGTTCGTGGCGCACTTTTCTCAAATTTGGATGGTTTGATTTTTTATTGAAGCTCCCTACATTAAGTTTTTTGTGGGTTGATCAAAACTTGCATTTTTTTGTCAGATTTATCTCTGATCTTTTGTTAAATTTATGCGTATTGCCAAGAATGATGCTCTTAAGATATTTGCTGTTATGTACCTCTAGTATTTATTAGAGAATAACTTTATTCACCTAATTTTGTTGGTAGTGAAGATTCTTGGGTGGACTCTGGCCCTGTGGTTTTTTTTTCTCTCCTCACATCGAGGGGGTTTTCCACATGAAAAATCGCTCTGTGTTTGCGTGCTTGATATTTATTTTGTTCGACTATATTAGCTCCTATTAGGTTTACACAAGAGGATGGATTATTTTATTCTACTGCATTAATCCGATTTTATTCATATTGTTACTGCTCTCCCATCAAGTGTGTTTTAGAGAATGCAATAAGTAGCTTAGCTAAGTTTATGTTAACATGTAATTCAGAATATTGAAAATTATATCGTCATACTCCACTGTGGACAATTTTGCATCTGTGTATAAGCTTAATTTTCTTAGTCAGTAGGTATAAAAAAATTTAGGATTGAATTAATCATTGTTTGATAAAGTTAAAGAATTTTTGGATAATTATCCAGTGGCTGATGAAATATTAAAAGGCTTTCAAATGCATAACATACCTAGGTTTCGTCTGAACTTTGTTTTGCAGCTCTAGTTTCGATGCTGTCAAAACTGAAGCTGCATTTTTATGGATTTTTTTTTTTTGTTAGTCATATTTTAACTCTCAATTTAGTCTCAAATTTTTGTTATGTTTCTTTGTAAGGCGTGGGAGTCAGAACCCATATTTGAAATTAATCATTTCTATCCCAACCCAACCCCTTAAAAAAGGTGGAAATTCAAACTCCACATGTCCTTTTTTCAATATAAGAAAGGTGACCACCATAACAAATCTCAATTGTTGTAAAATGACAATCTTTGAGGAAGGGGGTGTTTGGCTCACGTCATTCGACCCATTCTTTCTTTTTGCAAAGGTTAGTAAATCCAAGTCGGTGACTCCACATCTCCTTAAGACCAATTATGAACAAGTGTCTCTAATTAAGTATAATGACGTTTTTTGGTCAAAGAAATGCATGACGCGTCGTCTATGGTCAGAGGGACATTGTCGTTGTTCTTAACATCAAATAGGTCTTTGGTCCTTAACTTTACCTTTTCACATCAATTTAATCAATGGTTCCATTTTGCCTCCAATAAACTATTGGCACTAAACCCGATAACCGACATGTTTACATAGGCTAAGATGCAATTTGGGCAAGCTTAGATTCGATCCACCCTGCTTACACCTAACCATTTTGTGAAGAAATTTAAGATTATCATGAGTGAGCCTCGGTAAGGATTTTAAGCTCAATAACCAGTTGAGAGAAAATAATTCAAATACAGTGTTATTATTGGCGATAAAAAATTGGGATAATTAAATGAACAAGGACCGAGATCTTGCAAATTAACAGGATAGTTAGAATCTATGTATAATGGTTAAGGGCCTGTTTAATAACAATTTTAGGAACACCGATTTTGTTCTTTTGTTCTTAAGAACCCAAAAAAAAAAAAAAAAATCCGTTTAGTAAATTTTTTGTTATTGAGAACCAAAATCCGTTTTTTGTTTTTGTTTTTTTTTGTTTTTGGGAATAAATTTGAAATAGAATTAAGAAATAGAAAAAGTTATTTTTTATTCTCGAAAACAATTTATATAATCAATTTTCTTTTCTCTTCTTCTCTTTCCTTTTATTCTTCTTCCTTTTAACTGGTCGCGAGGCTCGACTATGGTTGGCGACTTAACCGAAGTGTCAATAGCCCCCGATGATGCTGAGCCACGACGAGGCTTGTCAGCTTGAGCCTCACCTAGCCACGATGAGGCTCAGCCTTGCTAGGCCAATTCAAGGCCAACCTCACACTACTTGGGCGAGGTCGAGCCTTGTCGGTAGCTTGGTGAGGCTTACTTGGCCTAGATTTGGTGAAGTTGAGTTTTGCCATGGCCAGGTGAGGCTCCTATGAGCTTGTTGGACCTTGTTGAGCCAATTGCTAATCACAAAAAATGAGAAAGAAGAAGAGAAAACAAAAATTAAAAAATTAAAAATATATATAATAAAATTATTAAAAAATTTAAAAATCTTATCAAACACATTTTTATCTCGAGAATGAAGTTTTAAACGATTCTACCAAACACGTTTTTTATTTATAAATTATTTTGGAGAAAGTAATTAAAAAAAATCATTTCTAATCAAAAATCATTTCTAAGAGCAAAATGTTATCAAACTCGGCTTAAATCTCACCTCTATGTCTTAAATCAAACTTAAAATCTTTATAGCCCCTTAAACGAAGTTTTTGAAAAAAAAAAACCGGAAGTTTCTGACTACATAACATATCACCAGAGGAGCATTGAATCAATTTTAAGACCATGTCTACTTCCCCTTCTCCTCTTCCATCGCCTCCAACTCCTCAATGGGAATACGATGTGTTCGTGAGTTTCCGAGGGGAGGATGTGAGGAAAAAGTTCATATCGCACCTCTTCTCCGCTTTCAAGCGGGCCTCGCTTCAAGTCTTCAGGTGAAATTTATTCAGACTAAGTGAAAAAAATAGGAATCTATTCAGACCACCCAGTTTCTCTCTCTTCCCCTCCGTCCACAGCACCTTTTTTGAGCTTGACCTCCGCACCTCCCCCGCCGTCGCCGCCGCCGCCGCCGCCATGCCAACACCGTTAGGCATCCAAACCGAGTCACTCCCTCCGTCGTCTTCGTCTTCTTCCGCACTAGGTCTGGACCCATGGTCGTGTCCAGATCTCTCTCTCTTTTCTTTTTTTTTCTTTTTTTTTTTGATTTGGTCGAAATGTCCAGATCTGGAGCCACAACAGATCCGGAGGCATGGTCGAGTCCAGATTTGAAGCATGGCTGCATTCGAGCCAGATCTGGAGGCATCAGCCATGGACGAGCAAGGAAGACGAAGAACTTAAGATCTGGCGAAGACCCTTGCCGGAGACGAGAACGAAGACTGCGAACTTCCAGATTTGGAGCTCGTCCATGGCCGTGAGCTAGATCGGGTCACTTCATCTTCTCGCTATCAACTGGCCCCAGATCTGGTCTTCAGCTTCGTCTTTCTCGATCGTCTTCGGCTTCGCCTTCCTCTGCGCGTCTGCTTGTCTTCAACTTCGTCTTCCTCTGTTTAGCTCATAGTGTGGCTGCGGCCAGATCTGGACGTCGCGGCCAAGGACGAGGAAAGCTCGTTTCTGTGGAGGAACCGCATCGCCGGTCATGGAGCAGCAACGTCGCTATTCACATCTGGTCGGCTCCATCTTCCCGCCATCGCCAGGCTTTAGATCCGGTCGGCCAGAGCAGATCTGCTGCAAACGAAGGCAGAGTGTGTAAACTCGCCACTGGGTGCGACGGCCACAACGACGTGGAGGGCTCGAGGAGTTGCGGCTGCTTGAGCGGTGGCTCGCGCTAGAGCGGTATGGCGGTACGGTGAAGGAAGAGATAGAGGGGAGCGTATCGGACCGCTCGGACTGGCCGGTTTGGTCCGGTTTTGGTCCGGTTGCGAGGGCGGTGGTCCAGTTCAGGTTTTATTTTTATGAAACTGGTGAATTTCTGTCTAATTCTCGAATTGAGCCTACTCTTTTTTTAAAAATATATATATTTAATATTTTAAAAATAACAATAAATCTTCAAATTGTAATAATTACAGTATTTTTTTAATTTTTAATATTTTATTTGCTAAGGGCGCACATGACAAAATTTTTGTTTTTCGATTTTCTGTTTTTCTGCGTTAGAATGGTTTCAAATAAATCCATTTGTAACGTAATTTGATTTCTCTATTTCGAAATAGAAATGAATAAATCAAAAACCGAAATTTTTAACTTCTCAATTTTCAAATAAAAATCGAAACTAAAATCAAACCATATAAAAGAACATTGCACTTTCTTGCTAACTTAATTTACTCATAACTACAACTTCACAAATTATTGCTAATTTTCTTTTTCTTATTTTGCTCGTGTTTTTTTTTTTTTTGCATTTTTTTCAATTTTTTTTATAACTTCCTCTTTAGGATGAAAGGCAATCGAATGGGTCCCTAATTTTCAAAAACAACCAAAGTTCTTAAATGCTTACTTAAAAATAATGGGGCTCTTTCCACTTAGAAAAGGCACGTGCATGGCCAGTTGATGAAAAAGTTTTTACATAATGGATGAATAAAAAACGTGCCTACAAATTTAACCTTATTTTTTTACGGATTCAAAATTCTTGCAAAATCAAAATAATTAGATTGTTACACAATCTTGAATTTTAATTCAAAGGCAAGAGATTCAAGAGAATTTCTCTCTTTGCTATGCAAAGGCCATTAAATGTTCATTGAGCAACAATAAAGAAATTAGGATGAGCAACTATACTGATTCAATTTGAGAATCAAAATAAACCGACCTTCCCTCGATTGGTTCCTAACCATAAATGTTATTTTAAGGTAGAATTCTCATATATTCTTTTACACCATTAATTTTATTTTGTTGATAATCTTGTATAGTATTAGTTTTTGATAAAATGACAAGGCTGTATAGGTTCTATTGATGGCACCCATATTCATGCTTCCGCAGTACTTATCTGAACCAACGCAGGATGAGCTTGCAAATGATACATTGACCAAAGAGGGAAACCAAATAAATACGTTTAGGAAAACAATTGCTAATAAAATGGCAAGGGAAAATAATATGCCGGAAATTCCATGAAATTGTATTTTCAACTTTTTTAATGTATTAATATTATTTCGACTATTATTTTGTATTTGGAGATTTTTTATGTTGTTTTAGTATTATTTCAATTATTATTTTGTATTTGAGGATTTCCTATATTGTTATCTAATCAATTTCTATTCCTAGAAATAGAAATTTTGTTTTGTTATCAAACGGATTGCTGTTTTAAATAAAAATTTTGAAGTCGTTATCAAACGAGTTTTCGCTTTAAACTTATCGGGAATAGAAATTAAGAAATTGATTTCGGCGTAAATCAATTTCTGTTTCAGAAATTTTATCATGCGCAGCCTAAGTTTCTGGTTTTTTGTTGGTCCTAGGATCGTCTCGTTCCGTCCCTGATTTCAAAATATGAGAATCGGTCCGATTTCCGATTCGTAAATGGAATTGGACTGAATCGGAACCGATCATCCCTAGAAGAGAGAAGAATGAAGTTTTTAATTTTAAATTTAAATGCTCCAGGGACAACAAGAGAGAAGACATTGGGAAAGAAATCGAATCCAAGGTTTTCGAAGCGATTGGGCGTGCGAGGATTGCCCTAATCGTGTTCTCCAGGAACTACGCGGACTCGAAGTGGTGCATGACCGAGCTGGTCGAGATTCTAGAGTGCAAGAAGAGGTTCAAAAACCATGGTCACCTAGTTGTTCCCATCTTCCATGAAGTAGAAGCCAAAGACGTTTCAAATTTGACGAGCGAAAGCGAATTCGCTCGAGGTTTTAAGAGATTGTGTGGAAACGAAAGAGATGAAGCGCATAAACAAAAATGGACAGACGCCCTGAAAGAAGTTAAGCATTTGTCAGGATTCGACTTGAGGGACAATGCCGGAGAGTATGTATCTCTTCTTCGAATCCCTTCGTTTCACGAAAAATTTGACATTTATGAAAAATATTTTCTGAAAAATATTTTTCAAAAGATTATAATTATTTTTTAGTATTTGAATAAAAACTGAAAATAAAGTGAAAAATATTTTTCGCTGATCAATAAGGAAAATCTTTTCCTCTATATACTATTTTTAATTTATTTTTTTTAAAATTGATTTTTCTTTTTTTTAGAAATTTATTTTTGTTTATTTTTATTTTAAAAAATCGATTATTAAATTATTTTTTCATTTTTATTTCTCTTTTTCTTTCTTGGCCGGTCGCCAGCCGCCATAGGCAAGCCTTGAGCTCGCCCACCTTTGGCGAGCTCAAGCTCGCCGCTCACTAGATCGGCGAGCACAAGTGTTGTGTGAACGACGAGCTTGAGGCTCGCCAAATTGGTGAGCTTGAGCTTGTGGCCGGCGAGCTTAGAGCTTGTTAATCTAGTGAGGCTTGAGCCTAACGAGCATGAGCCTCGCTTGTTGAGTTGGTGAGTGTGAGCTTCACTGCAAGCTCATGGCTTGCCGACCTCGAGCCTCGCCAGATCGGCGAGCCTCAAGCTCAACGCTCACGTTTGCCTATTTGGCGAGCAGTGAGCCTGAGCTTGCTAGAGGTGGTCAAGCCTTGTGCTCATCGGCAAGTTCAAGGCTTGCTTGTGGCCAGTGTTGTGACCGGCGACTAGCTAAGAAAAAAGAAGGTAGTAAACAAAGAAAAGAAATAGAAAAATAATTAAAAATAATTCGAATTAAAAAAAGAAAATTAAAAAAAAGAAAATTAAAAAAGAAAATTAAATGAATGGGAAGGAGGGAGTGAGGAATTGTAGATGTGTGAGATAAGAAAGATCAAGTTTGGAAGATGTTATCCATCCATGGGCAGTGCAAATGATGTGAGTATTCTTCTTCATTGCCGAGATTGAGAGTTCGAACCCTCTCGTTGCATTTCCATGACTTAAGTGGAGGTCCCACTTTTTAAAAATGGAAAACATTTTCTAATTTAGAAGACTTTTTTCCTTTCATAAAAAATATTTTCTCTAAAGAATTCATTTTTCGTGAAATGAACGTCGAAAATTCGAAAAACGTTTTCCGAAAATTATTTTTCGCGAAATGAACTAAGCCTTCATGTTCATTGCTTTATCATTTTGTGATTCACTCATATTGATTTAGAGTTATGTGTGTTTGATGTTAAATGTGAAATTCAAACTCTTTCAAGTTTTGCCATTTTATGGTACATGATGGGCTCATACAAACCATTTCTCTTTATAGGTCGATTTCCCTGAATTTAAGTTTGTTGCTTTTAGTTCATGAAAAATATTTGCATCGATTAATTTTTTATCATCTAAATACCAGAAAATTGAAATATAGTTTTCCTTCGACCCTAAAGTTTCTTTTTTATCCTAATCAGATGATGTTTGCTTATCCTAACTATGTGTAAACCAGGAGAGTATTTCGCTAAGTTGAATTTGTCCCCTTAATTAGCATCAATATCCAAAATGATCTGTTTTAGTAATTTTTGCACGAGAGATTGGCCAAAGATTTCTATTTATAAATAATTCGTTGGAGTTCTAATCATTTTAGCTTATGGTAGAGCAATGCTACTTCATCAGGGACGGGACTTCTCATTTCAGGTGAACCAAAATATATTTTCATTTATCAAATTACAGAACTTTGATAAATTCACCATAATTTGACAATCAATTATCACAATGTATTTAACATTACAATTAAATGATATTTTACCCATCCAATGGTGACGGCATTTTCATGCATTCGAATCAGAATCCAAATGGTTGAAGGGTGCTATGCTAATTTTTGGCTTTAGACAACTAGGCCATTACGGTTATGCCCCTGAATTATAAAAAATTAAGAGTATCTTAGGTTTTCCATATTTTTCTCATTAAAAAAAAAAAAAAAAGAGGGAACACCTGGAACAGCTTAAGTGCCGTCCCAGAGGCATCACTGAACATACGCCACAGAGGACTCCCATTGTGAAATGATTGGCGATAGGCGCATGCTACATCAGCTGAAGAACATAATAACAAGCACTGATCTAGTCAAGTTGGATGGTTGTTTGATCATATGAATCTGAAAATCTTGAACATTTTGTCTCTTGGTGCGTATATTTACATTTAATGATCTTATATTCTTAATTACCCTTAACATCAGGGATGAAGCGAGATTCGTGGATAAAATAGTAGATTACCTTGTCGAGAATATCTGCAAAACGCGGCCACTCTACTCTGTGGAGAACGCAGTTGGAGTAGAATCGTTGGTAGACGAGGTGATTTCTTTAATTAGATTGGGCCAAAAGGAGGACAAGCGCATTATAGGTATATGTGGAGTAAAAGGAATAGGAAAGACGACAGTGGCCGAAGTCATCTACGAGAGAATTCGCTTCGATTTCGAGTGCTTCGTCTTTCTTGATAAAATCGGAGAAGCACATCGTGTAGATATATTAGGCCTACAAAAGAAGCTGCTCGGTGATCTCATGAAGGTGGAAGGATTGAGGATGTCTGACAGCATTTATATCAACATCAGGGAGATAAACAGTAACGTGCACCGTAAAAAGATACTTCTTGTTCTTGATAATGTAACTAGCAAAGAACAGATTGAATACTTCGGGGCTGGAGAGCGGGGGTTGCTTTGTCCCGGGAGCAGAATCTTGATCACAACCAGAGACCTAAACTTGCTAAAAGATCTCGAAGTAGACGACAAGTATATCGTCAGAGGATTGGACCAGAATGAAGCGCTCGGGCTCTTTTGCCGCCATGCGTTGAAGAGAGAAGAACCTCAAGAACGCTATGAGGAGTTGTCCCGAAGTCTAGCTCATTATGCAGGAGGTCATCCGGAGTCTCTTAAAAGGTTGGGCTCATTCCTAAACGGCAAGCCGAAACATCAATGGCATCAAACATTGGAGAAGTTGGTTAGAAGCCCTTATCTCGATTCGCTCTTGGGTTCCCTCTGTTTCAAGTCAGTTGGGCCACATGGAGGTAATGGCGGCAATGATTTTGATGATGGAAGACACACTGGTGTGAGGCAAATTGAGCTCTATTGGCAGTCAGTTAATGGGCTCTATTGGGAGTCAGTTATTGAATCCATCATCATCGATTATGATCAGAACGGGTGTTTGGTGAGATCCTCCCGGCACGGTGGACGAAGGGTCAGTTTCCTGCCATTCTAACAGACTGGTTATATACATTACTACTCAACTTGTAAACATGTAAACATCTATGGAAGTGTTAGTGCGTTACTACTTCACGTAACATTCCCAAGTATGAAGGTGTAAATTTTATCATTCCTTTTTCTTATTTTCTTGTTTTTATTTGATTACTTCGTCTCCTTTTAATTTGTTTATGAGACTTTATTAACTTGCCTTTCATTTGCAGCAAAATTGGCATCTACTTATAGTTAAAAAATAAAAAAAAATCCAATACTCAAAAACTTCCCTTCGTTCCTTTTTTCTATTAGGGATAAGTACCTAAACCGAATTCGTTCAAGTAATTTATTTTTAACAGTCAAGGAATTATGTTGATCCAAGATAACACCAAGGCAATACATATTGAACGTTAGATGGAATGTGATGATGGTAACACTCATGAAAACTTTTTCACTTCTTGCAGGTGCAGTTGGTGACATTGGATTATCCAAGAGAATACTTAATTTCTATTTCAGGCTATATTGGTAATTATGGCGGTTATGATGTTGTTCGGTCTCTCGAGATCACCAGCAACAAGAAGACGTATGGACCATTTGGGTATAAAAGAGGTCGGCCTTTTGATCTCTCACATTCTGGTGGACAGATTATCGGGTTTCATGGGAAATGTAGCAGCCATCTCCACTCAATCGGAGCCCATTTCGGGCCAATTTCTTATGAGTATCCATTTGATGTCGTGGGACCATTTGGTGGTGATAGCGGTATGGACATTTGGGATGACGGCAAACACACGGATGTGAGGCAAATCGTCATAGGCTTTGATTCCGCAATTCAGTCCATCTCTATTTTATATGATGAACACGGACGTCCAGTTGGTCCATTCCACATGGCCAAAGTGGAAGCAGCACAACATATACGGTAAGCTTTGATTTTGTTCAGGATACAATGTGATTTTGTTTATGTCTTTGATGCTTTATTTGTTTCTGGTAAACTCTATCTCTTCGTTATGAAAGTAGATAGTTGTTCTTGAATTTCTTTTTCAGGATTAAGCTCGACCATCCAGGCGAGTACTTGGAATCCATCTCGGGACATACTGAAGAAGTTTCCGGATTCTCCATTCTCCAGTCATTGACAATCCATACTAATAGAAGGGATCATGGACCAATTGGAACACCTGAAGGGAGGCATTTTTCATTTCCATACACCGGCGGCAAAATTGTGGGTTTCATGGGAGTTGTGATGGCCCTTATCTCGTGTCCATCGGAGCTTTTTATGAACCGATTCCTCATAAATATCCTGTTAAGGTTTATGGGCCTTTTGGAGGCAAAGGCCAAGAATCCTGGGATTTGTTGATATAAAGGGGATTGATGTTCACTTCGCAGACTTCATCAAGTCCATCACTTTTGAAGTCGACAAAGACGCCAGCACCGAACCACAAACTAACCATCGTAAAAATGGCAGGAATAATACATTTAAGGTTGTATCTAGACTCTTACCTTTTCTTCTTTTCCGTTTCTACTTCAATGTTGTAAGTTTATTCATCTAGCTTATCATAACATTAGTTTGATTACGGCATTATGAACCTCAAGATTCTTAACAATTGCTTTGCAAATGCACATGATAAGTTCACATCTGAGGTACCCGAGGATCAGCATGATCGTTAGAAAACCAAATGGAAAAATTAATGACTTCACTTTATTAAAATTAGGCAAAGACAAACCTAGCCATAAACAAAAAGTAAATTAACTTTTGATTTACAAACTGAAATGTACCACCAAATTAATTAGAAACGTAATTTTACACGAACATTAGCATATATGACTTATTTTATATATTCAAATCGTATTTCAAAAAGAGACCTACCAATTTATTTTGCTCATCAAATGATGCAACATATAGTCACTCACATCGAATATGGCTTTCTATGGGCTGTTTACAGGTTCGACTAAGATGGGGAGAGTACATAACTTCTTTTGCCGGATATCTTAAAAATGCAGAGGGTCGTGGCACTCTAATCAAGTCGCTCACATTTCAAACAAACCAAAGAATATTGGGACCCATTGGTAGAGAGAAAGGAGATTACTTTTCCTTACCATCGGAAGCTGGGAAAGTTATCAGCTTTTCGGGAACAAGTGGTGATTTTCTGGAATTATCGGAGCGAAAGTCGAGCCTTGCTATCCCAACTGTTGTGTGAACTACGGTAATGGGAGTCCAGAAGCGTCATTGTGGAATGATGGCAAGAAGCACACTGATGTAAGGAAAATCATTGTTGAATTTGAACCGAGTAAAGGCTCAGGCATCCGATCAATTTCGTTTCAATATGTGAAGGCGAGTAACGAATTAAGGCAATCAGAGACACATGGTGGCATTGATGGAAACAACTTCCATATAGTACGAAACCTCGAGAGCCATACGGTATGTCCCCATTCATAGATATGCTTTGTAAAGACCTTGCACATTTTACATAGTTTACGTTAGCGGGAGACTCATTCGAGACTTTTATCATGAGTATGATGGTTATGTCTGTTATTACAGATCAACATACACGATCCAGATGAGTATTTGACTTCAATATCCGGGTATTATCTCGATGCCAGCATTAAGTCTCTCACGTTCCAAACTAACAAAAAAACAATTGGACCTATTGGTGATGAAGATGAGGCATGGCATTTCTCATATCCTGCAATGGGTGGCAAAATTGTTGGATTTTGGGGTGGAGTCATGAATGTCTTGAATCAATTGGAGCATATTTTGAACCGATCTTGCATCTCTATCCAATTAAAATGATCGGGCCATTTGGAGGCCTAGGTGGATGTGCTTGGGATGATGGAAAATCCAATGGTGTGAGGGAAATTGAGGTAATGTACGACGTCGTCGCTATCCATTACATCAAGTTTGCATACGACAAGAGTGGTGAACCATTTTGGTCAGTTATGCACGGTCGTCAGGCTGAAGGAGTTGGGCCGACGTTGATAGGGTTGGTATTGTTTTCCCTCTCCGATTCATCGCTGTTTACTTACTTATATCTCATTGGACGAGAGGATATTGATATGCGTCCAGTCATATGATTTAGTAACTTAAACTTGACAAATAGATCTTCTTTACACCATTCGTCCAATTTTCAATATATGCTTTTGAGATTGTGCAGGTAACATTGGTTTATCCACAGGAGTACTTGACATCAATCTCTGGTTACACGCGAGGAGATGGTGATGATGCTATTGTTCAGTCGCTCACATTTTACAGTAATAGAAGAAGGTATGGTCCCTTTGGCAAGGAGACGGGGAAGTACTTTTGGTATCCATCGACTAGAAGCAAAATCATCGGCTTTTATGGAAGTTGTGGGGAGACTCTCAAATCCATAGGAGTATATGCGGAACCCATACAGCATCTGTATCCTTTCATAACCATTGGACCCTTTGGAGGCTCTGGTGGTACTCCATGGGATGATGGAGTGCATACTGACGTGAGGACCATTGGTATAAATTTGACAGACCGCGTACTTTCCGGCATCATGATTGAGTACGATGACAATGGGACCGGTGTCGATTGCTCCCCTCATGGTCGAGAATCCTCGTCATCATGGTCCGGGGTCAGTCCATATCTCAATCTTTGCGTCTCTCTCTTGTCTTTAGTCTTTTGCCTGTCTGGAACTGGAAGTCGTTCAGGTATACCTGTTCCTTTGCACAGTGTTCTTGGCTTCATGCAGCACAGTATCTTTTGGCATCCTCTATCTCGAACCTTCATATTTTTTCACAAGTACAGCATGTTTAGCTCTGCTTTTCCTGCAGGTCGCTCTAGATTTTCCCAAGGAGCGTCTAGCTTCGATATCAGGTTGGATCAACGAAAGTGGAAAACTTCCGACGCTGTCATCCATAGCCTATATATACATACCACGAAGACCTCTTATGGGCCCTTTGGAACGGAAGAATTGTCAGAGGATGCTCGTGGAAGGATGACAGAATTTTACATCCCACCAGCATCAGGCAATGGTAGGATCGTTGGCTTTCTCGGGAGGATGGGATCACGTCTTAATTCAATTGGAGCCCGTCTAGAACCATATTAGATTAAACACCGTCCCTCCCCTAGCTTTTTTTTTTTTTTTTTAAATCTCTGACTTGTAATTGCACGAATCTTCTTCTTTATTTCTTATGGGAAATGATTAGCTGACGATGCTGCAAGTCTTTCGAATGAAACGGTGGCTTCCCCACCTTGGATGATTTAAATGGATTTGTTTTTCAAAATGAAAATCATTACTCTCTCAGTATGTGATCTAAATTATGCTGTTACTTAAGATGCGGATGATAACCATTCTTTCTAGAAATCAATTTTAGCTAGAAACAAAAATTTTTATTTTTGTTCTCCGAACGAGTTTCTGAACAAAAATATACGTTTAATAACAATACAAAATTTTGTCCTCAGGAATGGCATCGGGAGGCGGCTAGTGGCAAAAGGAAGTGACCGGCGACGAGGGGCAATAGCGTCGATCGATGGTGACGGCAAACAGTAATCGATGGTGGATGGTGGGCAGTAGGTGATGGCAACAAGTGGCGACGGGCGGTGACGGGTGGGCAATCGGCTAATAGTGAAAGCGAAAAGTGATAGAAAAGTAAAAAATTTTTTTTATTTCTTACTATTTTTTTTTTCTAAAAATAGAAAAGTAATAAATTTTAACTTCTGACCTTAGTAGTACTGGTAAGCTAGCAATGCTCCTTTCTTATTTCATCTAGTCTGTGTTGGTCATGGCAATTTTCACATAAACGGATAATTAGATGAGAGGATACTCCAAGGAGCAGCCGAGGTAATATTTGGATGGGAAAACTACGTCAAAGAAAAGAAAATGAAAAAAATAATTGCATAAATAGCCATCTAAGGATTATTTTCAACTTAGAGACAGAGATTCACATGAATACATGAATAGAACTTCTCAATCACAGCATGACCCTTGAATTTATTATTATTATTATTATTATTATTATTATTATCTTATAGATCCAACGGTCAGGCCAGCACTCCCTCTTCACGTTGGCTCATGAATTGGGTGTGAAATTGTTAAAAGAATTAATCTAAATATAGATACACAATTCACGTCCATTATAATTCATTTGGATATAGTTCGTTAATTTTTCCAAACTAATAAGAACCTAATGTCCAACAATAAGTCATCTTTAATTTTTCCTAGTGGTTATTTTAAGAGGAACGAGCAAAAGAAGATGGAATGGCCTAGGACAATCATGTAAGATGGGAAATCCTTGACTCCTGTACTAAAATTGAATAAAGATTTCTGTCTATTATAATATACATTTAACTAATTCAATTATATCTATAAATTAAATTGTGAGATTATAAATTTGTAAAGAAATATAATGGAGATCATCGTTTTAGTATCTTCTCATCGGATATTAAATTTATATTTTTTTTTTTATCAGTAGATATAAGTACAATTTATAGATAGTTGAAGTGAACAATTTAATAAATGTGAATTTATAACTAAATTATGGTTTTTAAGTTCTTATTACATCATTATTGTTATCATTGATTATCCATTGAGACAAAAAATCCTAGGTTATAGGTTATTATTTTTAAAAACAAAATTACCATCAGCTTATTAGTTTACAAAATACATTCATTGATAATTTTTTAATAATTAATAATCCAACTAATTATAGTACAAAATTGTGTTCTAATTAGTATTATACATAAAAATATTATAATTATTTATAAATTGTAGTCATTTGTCATTTATGGTTTTTGAATAATGTGATAACAGAAGAACTTAGACTCTGATCACATCTCATGAAGTGTATGATCTGTTTTTCCTTGATCATTCCTAATTTATTTTCCATGCAACTCTAGCAAACCAAACAAGAAGATAGTCTTGGAATGGTTATTCCACTGGGCGATAAACCCATGCTTTGCCAGGTAATTTGGTTTACGTATATTTTCGCCATTTTAATTTTCATAGATCCGTAATATGCAAATTCATTTAAAAAAAGAAGAAGATGGAGAACATCTTTTCACATTTAAAGATTCGTATACACAAAATCAAGAAAACTTAACAGAAAAAAATAATTGGAATTTAATGCTTTATTTATCACCAAGTAGAGATGAATACTATATGATAGTGGCGAGAAATTCTTTAGTGTTGAAACGGCATATTCAAGAAGAACAAGTTGTTCCCGATCGATACAGTCAAGAATTCCTAACTATTGCATGGGAATAGATTAATCTTGAACTAAGTATACATACCATTGAAAAGGAGAACTGATTCACTAATTAAACCTTCCTCAATCTATTTTTTTGTTCATTCATTCTAGGTAACAGCAAAAAATAATTGGAATTTACAGCGAAATGATAGTGATTGAAACATATTCAACACACCGCCCAAAAAAAAAAAAATTCAAAACATGACAGTATAGTTTTAATAAAATGATAGTCGTAAAACTATGACGGCGCGGGAATATAAGAATCTTATGAAGAAATATTATAAAAAAATCATTTAATTATATATTCAGTACAAAAAAGAAAATGCGTTTCATGCTTTATCGTCAATCACCTTCTTCTAAAAACAAAATAACTCATCAACCTCTTTGTCTAATAAATTATCGATTGACCAAACAAAGCAAATACGAATCTCCAACTAATGAACACAATATGAAAATAAAGTTTAAAAGAAGAAAATCACAACTTGGACCTCCATTACTAGAAGCTTATTGTAGATGTAAGTGCGATTGTCATTAGACTTTTGTTGACCAATTTTTTTTCCTAATACATTAGAGCTCATTCAAATAATAATAATGAAAATCTCTCACCAACCAACAGAAAAAAAAAATCAAAGATTTCAAAGTTGGGGAACTAAAAGAGAGAAAGAATACGACCAATTAAATATCTAATATGCTTTTATTATCCATAACTCCTGCGTGTTTGTATGTATAAGATTAGTTTCTACAGAATAACCTATGAAATCTAAGGTTTGCATAATTTTTAGAATATTTGAAATCTGGATCAGACGTCAAGAGAGAAGAAAGATATAATTCTGAAACAGAGGGAGTATGTATATACTGAAAAAAAAATCAAAAAAAAAAATCCGTTAAATATTTGACCCATGTTACTTTAGGCAAATCTTATATGTAATTAATCGCGTGATTGTTACATTAAGGAAAATAGTACAAAATTTCGAAGGAAATACTTAGAATGAAATGGTACAGGAAACGTTGAAATTTCTAATAATAACTAATTTGCAATTAAAAACCATTCGTTCTATAACAAAACTCATGGAATCGAAAAGCACACGTTCTAAAAGGAGTGTAAAATGTAAGAAAGCACCCCTTGTGAGAAGAATAATTAATCTCTTATAAATCAAAGTCCTATATGTCAACCTTCATAGCAACTCATAGAAAAGACGTGTTTATTATATATTTACATAGATAAAGACTTTGCAAACCATGTCAAGCAGTTATTTGATTCCTATTCGTGCTCTATTCTATTCTCACGAAATAATTGTTCTACTCCTATCTTATTCAATTTCACAAGCTAAAACGTTTCAAATTCCATGGTCCTGCAAAAGATTGCTTGGATCAAATTTGAACCAAATGTGTAATTTTCTTTTGAACCTTTAGAAAATGAATTCTCAATTCCCAGCCCATTTCCAAAAATATGCTCTTCTTTTGTTTTTCTTTTTTTCCCCAAAAGTCTCCTCATTTCTATTCTTCATTAAAATAGAAAAAGGGTTAATGACACAGTAATGCCTGAACTTTGATCAAATGTACAATATGATTAATAATTTTTTTTAAAATTTGTTCAATATAATCCCTGCACTTTAACTCAATGTGTAATAAGATCCCCAAACTTTTGATTTATTCAATGTGATCCCTAAATTTTCCTAAATGTTTGATTTAAATCCCTAAATTATATGAAAATATTCTATGATTCATTTCATTAATTTAAGTTTAGGGACAATATTAAACATTTTCATATAGTTTAACGACTAAATTAAATATGTACTGAAAGTTTGAAGACCGCATTGAACAAATTAAAAGTTTATAGATCACATTACATATTGAGTTAAAATTCAAATATCACATTGAAAAAATTAATTTTTTGAGGATGATATTATATATAAAGCTAAAGTTCAGATATCAATCGTCTCATTTTCTCGACCAAAAAAAAAAAAGGTTTAAAAGGAAAAGAATGGAAAAAAGAAACAAAGATGAAGGATAGATTCGGTTCGACCCAGGAATCAAGGCTCCCAGTGAAAAAGGCGGGCATAAACCCCACCAACTAGACCACCGATTCCTTCAAATCCGCCCGTTCAATCTTTTCACGTAGCGATCGCATGCGGCGGCGCTGGCAATGGCTCCGTCAGAGATCGAAGTCACCGAGTCCCCTGGAGCGGCGACCGCCCAAGACCCTCCCAGCAACACAGCGGCGGCGGCCGCCGTCTATGTGTTCTCCGTCTCCACGCACGGCGATTTGGAGCAATTGAGGAGGTTCGTGGAGCAAGGAGGCGCCTCCCTCTCGACCCCCGATGCTAACTGGTACTTCGCTCTCCAGTGGGCCGCTCTCAACAACTTCGCCGACGTCGTCCAGTACATTGTCGAGATATTGCGCCTTTCCATCGCTTCTCCTTCCTTTCGCCCGCGTGAATGATTTTGCGCGCCCAAAATCGCGTATTCCTCACGACGTGTTCCTGAATTTGGGGGGTGTATGAAGTTGCTGCTTGGAGCATTTGCTTCCTACTTGTTTCTGTCTTGGCGTGCTGGTCCTTTTTGCATGTCGGCGTTGGATGATGAGTTGCTTTCGAAATGGCCATTGAAGAATGGGGGTAATGTGAATGCGACGGACAACTTGAAGCAGACTGCACTGCATTGGGCCGCCGTTCGGGGATCCGTTGCGGTTGCGGATGTGCTTTTGCAAAATGGAGCTTGGGTAGAGGCAGCTGATACAAATGGGTATCGGGTACTTGTTCATTCTCCACATTTTTCTTTTGAGATAATTGTTATTCTTATTTATTTGCTTACCGTAGTTAGAGAAATTATAGCATTGGCATGAAGTAAAGAGCGAATTTGGTAATTATTAGTGTTGCGGAATATGGACTAGTAAATTAGATAAAATAGTCGGAATGAAGGAAAGGGAATCAGACACCAGATTTACGTAATTTGGTCAGAATATCGAAACCTACGTCCCCAGAGAGAGTAATACGGAATTCCACCATGGAAACAAGTGATACATCGGAGATTTACAATCACTCAAGTACTTAAACATATTCTCAGTGTCTTCTAGCCCCAAATTACACTCAAATAACTCACACAGTATTTAGCCCATCATAATTCCTAGTGAAACCTCATTTAAGGAATTAAATAAATTCTACTCACAAGAATTTAACTGGCTAAAACACTCGCATATAATTTACAACGAGAAAATCCCTCGTCTAAGAAAACTCTCTGCACTCTTCTATAGTCTCATAGCTCTCTCCGGCCACCGAAATAACTTGGCGCCATCTTCTCCTTCGCTCCTCTGCTTTTTATAGAAAATCCATCTCAATGTTGGGTCTGTTAAGATGGGCTTCACGCGGCTTCCTCTTTTTTGACTTGGCATGTCGGAGTCATTCTTCATATGAAAGAAAAGACAAAACAAGCCCACCATAATCCATAGGCGTCCCATGCATGTGCATGCATTAAAAGAGAGAAGAAAAATGGACGTATGAACCTCTCTTTTCTTCTCTCTTTGACCCATGCAATGATCCCATCATTGCACTTTTCTTCGTGCACGCTAACTCCCCAGCTCTCTTGAATAAGTCCAACTTGAGCATTATTCTCCCTTGCACTTTAGCCGAATAACAAAAGACAGAGAGCTTCTATTTGCATTAAATACAAGCAGCAATTTTGGACTTTCCCTCTTGCGGCTGCACGCTCCCTTCTAGCCACATTCTTCACTCTTGAACGAGGCATGTGCATAGTTGTTCAAAATAATAATAATAATAATAACAATAATAATAATAATAATAATAATAATAATAAACGAGGCATGTGCATAGTAATTAATGCACGAATAAACAAAGTCAAAAAGACTTTTTTTCAAAATTACTCGATTTAACTTAGATTGTATTAATTCGATATATTCAAACTTGAGACATATTTTAATAATTAGGATTCATCTTGAGTTAAGAAAGAATTTTGAGCTATTCATGGGTGACTTTTATGCTGTACTGATGAATAAGAATGCGAGGAACTTTCGTAGCATTGCCAGCAACGTAATTCACTCCATCGGGATTGTGTACAATAACGACGGTTCCATCGTCCAATGCTCTCAACATGGCCGAGACGGGCCGCAAGACACCCTGGTTAGTCCATATCTCAATCCCTCTCTCTCCCTTCTTCTTCTTCTTCTTTTTTTCCTGCTTTTTCCGTCTGGAAGTCGTTTGTGTAGACAGGTTGCTTTTCAAGATGTTCTTAGCTTCTTGTGGCACGGTTCCTTTTCGACAAAGGCTAAGGCACTTCTTTTGGCATCTTATATCTCGAACCCAAGAAAAAACATGTTTCTCTTAGCTATTCTTGCGGGTCGGTCTGGATTATCCCGAGGAGCGTCTAGTTGTGATATCGGGTTGGATGAACAGAAATGGAAATGCTCCACAGACTATCACCCAGAACCTGAAAATACATACCACGGAGACTGTTAAAATATGTCTCGAATTTAAGCCCAATGCAAAATTACAAATATTCCGAATTGGATATGTTGCGGATGTTCAACTTTAACTAGAACTTGGAGAGTCTGGCTACTAAAATAGGAAAGTCCAACTTTAACTAGAACTTGGATTTTGATTTTAATGTTTTAGATAGGAAACAAAATCCTATGAGAAGTTGGCAAAAGAATAAGGGTTTTACTTATATATAGACTTGAGGCCGTGGGTGATAGAGGTGTGGATCACAAATTGTCTTGAAGCGCCGCGTGAGTACTTGGTGTTCCGCCGTTGATCGTGAAGAATTGGTCTTGAAGCGCCGCCTTGTTGTCAAGTGCTTGGGAGGGATTTTCTTTGTCGTGAATTACATCCAAGAAAGTTTAGTGTTAAAGTCAATTAAATCTTGTGGTAAGATTTGCGTGTAATTCCTTCGTGAGATTGAGAGATTATTTCTTGAGAAATTTCAAGGCTAAACACTATGTGTGTTATTGGGTGTAATTGAGGCTTGGGAAACACCGAGAGAGTGTTTGAGTGACTTGAGTGTGTAATCTCCTTGTATCGCTTGATTTATAGTGAAATTCGCTGTTACTCTTCCCGTGGATGTAGATCTTTACAATTGAACCACGTAAATTTGGTGTTCAATTTATTTTCTTTTTCTGTCTATATTATTGTTCGATCGCTCGCCTTATCGCAACAAGTGGTATCAGAGCCAGGCTTGGTTAAGTTGAAGCAAATCGATGGTGACAAAAGAAATAAAAGTGAGAATCGACAGATTTGATGGGAAGGATTTTAGTTTCTGGAAGATGTAAATTGAAGATTATCTTTATCAGATGAAACTGCACTTGCCCTTGTTCGGGGAGAAACTAGAGACGATAAAGCAAGCTGATTGGGATTTGCTGGATAGACGAGCTATGGGTGTTATTCGGCTGACGTTGGCTCGTAACGTCACGTTTAACATCCTGAAGGAGAAGACCACTGCTGATTTGATGCAAGTCCTGTTGGATATGTATGAGAAGCCCTCTGCAATCAACAGGGTCTATTTGATGCAACGTTTGTTTAATTTGAAGATGAGCGAAGGTGCATCAGTTGCTGATCATATTAATGAATTTAATGTGATTGTTAGTCAATTGAGTTCAGTTGAGATTGACTTTGAAGATGAGGTACGTGCTTTGATTTTGTTATCCTCATTACCTGATAATTGGAATACTACTATTACTGCTATTAGTAATTTCTTTGGGTCAACAAGTTTGACATTTGATGGGGTTCGATATTTGATTCTGAGCGAAGATATTCGTAGAAGAGAATCTGGCCAATCTGTTTCTACTGCTTTAGTAGGTGAAAATAGAGAAAGATCTATAACATGTGTGGGTAAAAGTAGTACCAATATGAACAAACGTAGTCAATCTAGGACTGTTAATGTTGTTTGTTGGAGCTGTGGTAAGAGGGGGCATCTCAGAAGGGATTGCCTTAAGCTGAAGAATGAGAAGGGTAAGGAAATTATAGTTGATTCTGCAGATAATGTTGCAGCTGTAGCAGATAATGCCGATTATGTCTTGTCTGTCACTAATGATTCATCGTTTGATGGATGGATTATGGATTCTGGTTGTTCTTTTCATGTCATTCCAAATAGAAACTGATTTATCACTTATCAGTGCACGGATAGTGGTAAAGTTCAGTTAGGGAACAACGTTAAGTGCGATGTTGTGGGTGTTGGTAATGTTAAAATCAAAATGCATGATGGCATTGTGAGGACATTGACTGGAGGGAGGCATGTTCCAGAGTTGAAGAAGAACTTAATTTCCTTGGGTGCCCTAGATTCAGCTGGTTGTAGGTATTCTTCAGAAGGTAGAGTTCTGAAGGTTGTTCGAGGTGCCCTGGTGATAATGAAAGGAATCAAGCACGGAGGCCTGTATAAACTTCAAGGTGAGACAGTGACAAATTTCGCTGCAGAGACGTCGGATGCATCTGTTCAAGAGTCTATTGACTGCTTGAGGAAGACTTGGATGTTTGTGCCAATACACAAGTTTGATGCTGATGTCAGGATCACGCAGTTGAGAGCTTTGATCGAGATGGAGACTGGTAAGTCGATCAACCATGTGCAAACTGACAATAGCATGGAGTTCTGCTTGGAGCTGACAAATAAATTCTGCATGAAAGAGAGCATGGTGAAACACCGCACTAGTGCTAATAAATCACAATAATTTGTAGAATTGATGAGCAGAATATTACTAGAGACAGCCCGTAAAATAATCTCTAGTGCTGGTATTGCTAGGAGAATCCTAGCTGATGTGTTTAGTACGATAAGCTGCCTGGTGAATAAATCCCCATCAACTGCTATTGAATGGCGGACTCCTGAAGAAGTGTGGTCAGGTAACGTTGTTGATTATTTTATCATTATAATGTTACGTTGCCCGTGTTATTTTCGAGTGAGTGATGGTAAGCTCAATGGAAGGGCAATGTGCATATTCCATGGCTATGCACAATGTGAGTGAGGTGATCGGTTGTGGTGCATAGATATAAATTCACCTGTTAATAGAAGAGAAGTTACGTTTGACGAGTCTCCAGTACTTCTGGCTAGGAGTGATTATAGTAGTGTTCAAACGGATCTGAACGGTGTTCAGCTTGAGGTAGAGTTGCAACCAGAAACTCCTGAGGTAATGAGTACAGGTACTAGCAAAGTAATCGACACAAAAGGTGTTTGTAGCGAGGTGGAGCTTATAGAGCCAACGGTTGATGTAACTGCTGAAATTAACAAGGTACGTATTCGATCTCCTGACAGATATGGATGTAACAATAGTTTTGCTTTATCTGCGATTAAGGAGGTTATGTCGGAAAATCCTTGCATAGCAGTTAAAAGTGCATGTGTAGTTGGTATTCTAATAATGTCCTCGGTTATAGCGAAGTTCAAGCGAGACTTGAACTTGGACAATATCTGTGGCGATTGAGCCCATCAGGGGCTAGGGGAAAGTAGCAACAGAGTTTGAAGCGATTGCGACTTAGCTCAAACGTCGAGCCAATGTGGAGATTGTTAAAATATGTCTCGAGTTTAAGCCCAATGCAAAATTACGAATATTCCGAATTGGATATGTTGCGGATGTTCGAAATCGAGCAAAGAAGATCCGAAGATCAACTTCCAAAATTTGAATCTGTGTTGAAGAGTCTAGCTACTAAAATAGGAAAGTCCAATTTTGACTAGGACTTGGATTTTGATTTTAATGTTTTAGATAGGAAACAAAATCCTATGAGAAGTTGGCAAAAGAATAAGGGTTGTACTTATATATAGACTTGAGGCCGTTGGTGATAGAGGTGTGGATCACAAATTGTCTTGAAGCGCCGCGTGAGTGCTTGGTGTTCCGCCGTTGATCATGAAGAATTGGTCTTGAAGCGCCGCCTTGTTGTCGAGTGCTTAGGAGGGATTTTCTTTGTCGTGAATTACATCCAAGAAGGTTTAGTGTTAAAGCCAATTAAATCCTATGGTAAGATTTACGTGTAATTCCTTCGTGAGATTGAAAGATTATTTCTTGAGGAATTTCGGGGCTAAACACTGTGTGTGTTATTTGGTGTAATTGAGGCTTGGAAAACACCGAGAGAGTGTTTGAGTGACTTGAGTGTGTAATCTCCTTGTATCGCTTGATCTATAGTAAAATTCACTGTTGCTCTCCCCGTGGATGTAGGTCTTTACGATTGAACCACGTAAATCTGGTGTCTGATTTATTTTCTTTTTCTACCTATATTATTGTTCGATCACTTGCTTTATCCCAACAAAGACCACTTACGGGCCCTTTGGATCGGAGGATGCTCTTGGAAGGTTAACGGAATTACGTATCCCACCGGTAGGGGTGTAAATAGTTCGGTTCGGTTCGATTTTTTTGAAAAACCGAACCGAACCGAACTGTTGGAGAAAATTTCTGAATCGAACCGAATAAGTCCCGAACCGATGACGAACCGAACCGAACTTTCAGTTCCGTTCAGTTCAGTTTTTCGGTTTTCAAATTTTGGGTTTTGGTTTTCGATTTTCAGTATTTTTTTTTTTTTTGGGATGGCTTACCTTCTGTATAAGCTCCTTGAAGCATTGATTGACGTTCTCTCTAGTTTTTGTGCTATATTCAAGAAAGGAACATCTATGTCTTTGAGCTAGATCTCTTCCTTCTTCCCTTGTTACAGCCCTTTCACTCTCCTGAGATTATCACATCATGAGAAGCGAGATGACTTCTCTTCGAAGAGAAGTCAAGCAAGAAGAAACCAGGGAGGATAAGAAGCGACGATGAGGATGGTAGCTCGAAATGTTGCGTGAGAATTCTTTGGAAGGAGTTTATTAGCCACTTTGAAACTTGGTGCAATATTTATGTTGGATCTATTAGGAGTCTGTGTTACATAACACCGATAATGCAAAAAGGGTTCTTCAGCAAAAAATCATTAATTATTCGGTAAACCACACACAATATACAATAATCTAAATTAAATATGTTACTACACTTCAAGGTCCACTGCAAAAAATATAATCCACATCAACAACGATCGTGCATGCGTGTCGAGTGTGAGAAAACGCAATACCTGAGTTGGACGAAATGGCGCTCCAGTTGATTTGGTGCTCCACTATCGCCAAAGTGTAACTCCACAAACATCATGGATATATTTAGAGAAAACTCAATGTCTCTGGTTCTTTGTTTAACAAAGTAAACTAATATGATTGTCCTTGAAATCACTAAAGACTAGCATGACCAGAAAAACATATTCTTGATTCACGACCTACTCCGCAATATCTAGAACTTAAAGCTCAATTATGGCTCTTTCCACTAGGGGAAAACAATCACAGCATTAAAAGCTGCTATATAGATAATCTAGCATCTCAATCAGCCATTTTAGCTGAGATGAAAGAATCAAGGCAACATTTCTACGACCGTAATAAACAAAACAAGCAAAACCCAACTGAAGTTTTGCTCAGCAACTCAATTTACAGACACCATACATTACCCTGAAATCAATAACGGGAAAAACCAACCCTTTTCGCTTCCCACACTGGAATCGACACCGGATGAAGCCACAAGCATAGCCAGCATACTCAAATCCCATAATTCCAAAATCAACTCCCCGCCTAGGGGACCAAAAAGCAATTTTTACAAAATGAAAGTAGAGCCCAGTTCATCCGATCAGTCCAGCTGAATGTCAAGCTGAACTCCACCCACAAAATTCATCAATCTGATGACCCTTTGACACACCCGATGCGCACGAATTGCACGTGAGAATCACCATCAACCAAGATTCGAGAGAAAAGCAGTCACCTTTACGAGAGAAAGAGAGAGAGGGGGGTCACACTGCGGTTTCCCAAGGTAGCAGAAGACGAGGAGGAGGAGATTTTTGTTTGGTCTTAGCCAAACAGCGTGTAAAGTGACGAAGGAGAGACTTTGGCCGCCCCCCAGTCCAGAGCAGAGCGCGCGCCGTCGCAGAAGGAAGAGGGGCTATGTCGCTCAATCGGTTGCCGTTGCCGTCGCCGTCACAGTCGCCGTCCCTGCCACCGTTGCTGTTGCAGTCGTCGTCCCTGCCGCCGTCGCCGTAGCAATCACCGTCCCTGCCGCCGTCGACCAAGAGGAGACACGAGATGAGAGGAGAGGGCCAGAGTCGAGACAGAATAAAACCTAGAGTCGAGACAGGAGAGAATAAACCGAACCGATGAAAGAGATTTTAGCGGTTCATGGTTCAGTTTGGTTCGGTTAACCGATAAAAACCAAACCGATAAAAGAGATTTCGGTTTTTAACGAGAACCGAACTGAACCGAAAAAACCAATTTTTTCGGTTCGGTTCGATTCGGTTTTCGGTTCGGTTCTTGACACCCCTACCCACCGGTACCAGGTGATGGCAAGATCGTTGGCCTTTTCAAAAGGGCGGGATCATATCTTAATTCTATCTGAGCGCGTTTGGAACCATTTTAGTTACCCAAAAACCGTCTTTAAATTAGAGACAGCGATGCATATAAATACGACATGGGTAATCTTTTTTCGTACACAATTCACATCCATGATAATCTTCTTGGTTATAGTCCGTCAACTCTTCAAACTAATAACTTATTGTCTAAAGAAATGTCGTCTTAATACTTAAATTTGTCGATCGGTTAATCCAAGAGTTGCGTGCCAAGGAAGATGGAATAGCCTAGGCCCACTCCTGCTGTATCCATTTATAATCTATAAATTAAATTATTAGGTAATAAATTTGTAGAGAAATATAATTAGTATTATCGTTTTAGTAGCTCCTCATCAGAAATATAAATTTACTATCCATTTCTATTCACAGCTATATGGCTAATTTATAGATCGTTTAAGCAAAGACAATCAACTAATTGAGAATTTATAACTAAGTTATGATTATTATGTCATTATTCCATCATCATTGTTATCATTGATAACCCATTGAGAAAAAATAATAAGTTATTATTTGTTATCAATTATTTAGTTTTAAAATATCAAGCAACAATTAGATTTTGTGAATTGTAGTTATTATGTATTTACATAGATAAAGATTTTGCAAACCATGCTAGGCATATACACGATTCCTATTCGTACTCTGTTCAATTCTAATGAAATAATTGTTCTATTCCGATCTTATTCAATTTCGCAAGCTGACGTTTTCGTTTCCTATGGTCGTGCAAAAGAATGCTTGGACCAAATTTGGACCAAACTGAGTAATTTTCTTTTGGCATCTTTCTAATATTTTTTTGTGAAATTAGGTGATATGCTGTCATTGACTATCTGGATGCTCTTCGCTTTTCTCCACAGATAAAAGGGAAAGAAAGAGATGACGAAGAAAAGTTTTCCAAGAAATCAAAACTTAGTATTTCCATGCGGCCATGTAAGATCGCGTGGAATCTTCCTTCTACCAATCAAGGACTGAAGCTTCAGATCCATGTCTGCGATTTTTCAGACGTGTCTCTGTTGCGCAGATTTTGAGAGAGATTCGGTTCATGGTCGTGGTCTGGTTTTGACGATTCAAAACCTTATCTTTGAATCGTCCTCGACCGAGCAAGTTTTCTTGCGTTCTTCGAACAGCGGGTCTCACCAGCCGGCTGGTCCGGAAATTCAATGAAAGAAGCAGAGCACCTACCGATGGCGAAGCTTTGATATTTTCGTCCCTTCTCGTTCACCGCTTGCACCTTCTCTCTCTCAGTTATAGGCTTCGCCTGCGAGGAAAATTTTTATTGCTCTTGCACAAGAGGAGCATTGAATCAATTCTAAGACCATGTTGACTTCCCCTTCTCCTCCACCTCCTCCACCTTCTCCTCCTCGCCGTCCTCCTCAATGGAAATACGATGTGTTCGTGAGTTTCCGAGGCAAGGATGTGAGGAGAGACTTCATATCGCACCTCTTCTCCGCTTTGAGGCAGGCCACGATCCAGTACTTCAGGTAAAATCTATTCAGACCACCTAGTTTCTCTCTCTTCCCCCTTGACCTCCGCGCCTCCCCTGCCGTCACCAGCACGGCCTCCAGACCGCCTTCGGACCAGAGATTTGGAGGCATGGCAGAGTCTAGATCTGGAGCATGGCCGTGTCCAAGCCGGATCTGGAGACACCAGCCATGGACGATGCGGAGGGCTCGAGGATAAAGGTTGCGGCCACTTGAGCGGTGGCTTGTGCTAGGGCGGTAATGTATGGCCAGGGTTGTCACGATGGAGGAAGAGAGAGAAATGAAGTTATTAATTATATTTAATTCTTAATTTATTTAATTTCACGTCGGCGTTTAAGTGCGGAGCTGTTGCTGGATATGAGCACAAAATTGCTCGCCATATCAGCTGATACGAAATGAGAACAACCTATTGAATATTTTCTCAATGCTTCAGTGACAACGCGAGAGAAGACATTGGGGAAGAAATCAGATCCAAGCTTTTCAAAGCGATTTGGCATGCGAGGATTGCCCTAATCGTGTTCTCCAGGAACTACGCCGACTCGAAGTGGTGCATGAACGAGCTGGTCGAGATTCTAGAGTGCAGGAAGAGGTTCGGAAACCATGGTCACCTAGTTGTTCCCATCTTCCACGAGGTAAAAACCGCAGACGTTTCGAATTTGACGAGCGAAAGTGAATTCGCTCAAGGTTTTGAGAGATTGTGTGGAGGCGAAAGAGATGAAGTGCAGAAACAAAGATGGACAAACGCCTTGAGAGAAACTAAGCATTTGACAGGATTCGACTTGAGGAACGATGCCGGAGAGTACGTATCTCTTCCTCACGTACATTGCATTATCATTTTGTGACTCGGATCATCTTTGATTTAGAGTTATGCATATTTGATGTTGAATGAAAATTCAAACTCTTTCAAGTTTTTGCCATTCTAAGGTCCATGATAGGCTCATACAAACCATTTCTCCTCCTGAAAATATTGTAAAGTCGGAAAATAGTTTTCCTTTGGCACTAAGTTTTTCTTTATCCTAATCAGATGATAAACAAGTAGAGAATTTTGCTAAGTTGAATTTGTTCCCTTAATAAGCATCAAAATCCAAAATGATCTGTTTTAGTAGTTTTTGCACGAGAGTTTGTTCAAAGATTTCTATTTATAGATAATTTGTTGGGATTCTAATCATTTAGTTTTAATGGTAGAGCAATGTTACTTCACTAGGGGTGAAACTTCTCATTTCTTAAGGCCTTAAAAACCACGCTGACCTTACATTAAAAAACTCTGTGCAGGGAAGGCGAGCTCCTCTCTGCCCGACGGCAGTCTCCCCTCTCGCTGAAGGTGAGCCTTCTTCCACCCCATTCTGGTGATTCCTGTAACTCTCCTCGTGAGAAATGGCTGTGGATATAGCCTCCCCTCCCGATTAGTTCATCCTTTTCCCCCTTTTTTTGATCCCAAATACGCGGATCAGCTTGAAACCCTAACCTGTCTTTCCCAGTTTTTTCTAGTGTAATCAATAATCTGCAGAGCTCCCTTCATTTCCAAACCATTCACAGCATCCAATCCGAACCCTACCTTTCTCGCCCAATATCCCCCGCACTGCATCTTTGTAACTTTGGGGTTAAACTCCATTCAGCCATGGAGGGCAACCAGGAAAACCATCTCCGATTGTTGGCTCTTTGTAAACGGATGGGAGATTTATGGGCTGCTAATGATATCACAGAACTGAATGGATGCATCCCTGAGGTACATAAACAGACTGGTGAGTATCTATTATATGGAAAATTATTCTCGAAACCTAATGTTAATTTCCCAGCATTCTGGGATACAACGAAAGGGGCTTGGAAGGTAGAAGAGGTTAGGTGTGAGGTGATTGAACCAGGTTTCTTTGCTTCATCTTTAACTCGGAGGAAGAACAGAAAAGAATTCTGCTGACAGGCCCTTGGTCTTTCTCAAGCCATATGTTAGTCCTACAGGAAGGAGACCCTACAATTCCTGAGCATTGCTATGAGTTCAAACATTGTTCCTTTTGGGTGCATCTGATGGGGCTTCCAAGAGCTGCTATGTCGGAGGATTGTATACTCATGATTGCTGGAAAAATGGGAGAAGTAGAGGAAGTTAGAATTGATGCTCGGAATAACAGCTCTAGAAGAATTGGCAAAGCAAGAGTAAGGCTGAATCTGTTTAATCCCCTGAAAACTGGAACAATAATTCATGTGGGTGATAGAAATTGGT
This sequence comes from Eucalyptus victrix, assembly GCA_016097545.1. Lineage (NCBI taxonomy): Eukaryota > Viridiplantae > Streptophyta > Magnoliopsida > Myrtales > Myrtaceae > Eucalyptus > Eucalyptus victrix. The sequence goes on from CM027843.1 coordinate 11,100,714, forward strand.
GGATTGACTTTAAATATGAGAGACTACCACATTATTGTTACTCCTGTGGTTACATAGGCCATTATGCAAACTATTGCCCGACATTTCCCTACGAAGAATTTGGACTTCCTCAAGACAAACCGGGACGTTATGGATCTTGGTTGAAAGCAGAGGTGAAGACGTGCAGCCCTTGTTGGACTACCTTTTATGGGGAGATAGATCTCACCTTATCTGAAGAGGAAGTGATCCCCGAGACACCGGTTATCCCTTCCACTGACTCGAACAGCAAATCATCAACAGATGGCAGCCAAGCCATTGTTCTTTATCATCCTACAGTACAAACAACACCATAATTATCACTCTCAATAGAACTTGCAGCACAGAGAAAAGGCAAACGCATCTAGCAGCACTTGGAACAACCAATGGAGCATCTAATGCATGATGTAGAGATGGGGATTATAGGAGCAGCCAAATCTGGGACAAAAAAACAGATATCAAAAAAGATAAAACGATTCACCCCATATGAGAGAAAGAGCAGTATGACAACCCTTGTGGACATGGACAAATTTCTGGAAACACCAATTCAACTATGGGAAAGCGAAGCAGGAGGGGCTTTGGTGGCTAACCCTAATAAGCCACCAAGAAAGCCATGAAGGTGCTAAGCTGGAACTGTCAAGGTTTAGGTTCTCCCTTGACAGCCCAACACCTACGAGCCCTAATGGCTTGTGAGAGACCTAACCTGGTTTTCCTTATGGAAACCAAAAATCAGTACCAGATGGTGGAAAACATCAAAAGAAGCCTAAATTTTTCTTCTATGTTTGTTGTTAATCCTATCAGCACAGCAGGAGGCTTGGTATTACTTTGGGATGACTTAGTACAAATTACTATTGAGCACAGCTGCCAAGAATTCATTGATCTCTCATGTAAAGTGGCTGGAAATGGCTCTAAAATGCAGATCTCTTTCCTACATGCATCAACTAACTTCCAAGAGAGAGTGTCTCTTTGGAACCTACTTTATACTAGACATGGATCAACAACAGCACCTTGGCTTTGTATTGGTGACTTCAATGAGGTGCTATATCATTGGGAGAAGATGGACCGAAGATTAACGGAAAGATTCCGAATGACGGCGTTTCGGCACTTTGTTGACTCATGTTCTCTAATAGATATTGAAAGTAAGGGGTGCGCATTCACGTGGACAAACAAAAGAGATGGGGAAGATTCAGTCAAAAAAAGGCTTGATCGAGTCTTTTGCAACCTTGAATGGAGGCTCCTATTTCCTAGTGCCGAAGCCTTTGCATTTCCAGCAATAGGATCTGATCATAGTCCCCTATTATTATGTTTAAATGCAGGTGAACAGAAAAGACAGAGACTATTCAGGTTCGAGGCTTTCTGGCTAGATCATCCAGAATGTGCAACTATAGTAGACAACGCTTGGAAGTTAGAGAATTGGCAGCAAGGACATCTGGTCCAGAAAACAAAAATGGTAACTGAAGATTTGCGAAAATGGAGCAGGGCATCTTTTAAAAATGCTTCTAAACAAATTGACCAGCTTAGCCATTAGCTCATTCAGATCACCAACAGGGCAAATCAGACAGACAGGGCAAAGGAATATAATACTATCACAGAGAAAATCAGCTCATTGTGGCGCCAAGAAGAAATGTATTTGGGCATTAGATCCAAAATCAACTAGTTAAAGTGGGGCGATTGAAACTCAAAATTTTTTCACACTACAACAATTCAGAGGAGACAAAGAAATCAAATCAAGATGCTGAAGATTGAAGAGAATAGGTGGAGTCGAGAGCCTCACGTCATTAAACAACACATAACAACTTATTACCAAGGGCTGTATAGATCTATGGGTCCTCGGCATTATCAACCAGTTCTAGAGCATTGTCCAATTGCTGTTTCTGAGGAAATGAATGAGCAGTTAACAGCACACGTACTATGGAGGAGGTGGAGCAAGCTGTTTTCCAAATGGGGGCAGCAAAAGCCCTTGGACCAGACGGATTAAGTGGTCTATTCTATCAGAGTCAATGGGCTACTATTCAAGAAGACATATTTCATCTAGTGGATTCCTTTTTCAAAGAAGGCAGATTCCATACAGCCCTTAATGAGACCTTTATCACACTTATTCCCAAGGTTGCAAATCCTGAAAGCATAACAGAATTCAGACCCATAAGCTTGTGCAACTTTAGTTACAAAGTCATTACAAAGGTCATGGCAAATAGACTCAAACCTTGTCTCCCATCCATTATATCCCCGGAACAAAGCACATTTGTAGGGGGTAGGCAAATATAAGACAACATCTTTATTGTTCAAGAAGTCCTACATCAACTACGGGTTCGAAAGCGACGTCAAAAATTCCAAGCTGTGCTGAAGCTAGACATGCAGAAGGCTTATGATAGAGTTGAGTGGGACTTTTTATGTGATTGTATGAAGAAGATGGGATATAATGAGCACTGGGTGAATATGGTCAAATTTTGTATCTCCTCAGCTCACTTCCGTGTGTTAATTAACGGCCAACCAGGGGATTTTTTCACTCCATCTCGAGGTATTCGACAAGGGGACCCTCTCTCACCTTATTTATTCATTATTTTGGCGAATGTTCTCTCCTATATGGTGACTAATGCTATCATGGATGGGACCTTAAAAGGTATCAAATTAAATCCACACTACCCTATCTTATCCCACCTATTTTTTGCAGATGACGCTATTTTCTTCTTGGATGGTACTCTTAGGGAAGCTCAGAATCTTGCCAATATTCTAAATTGTTACTGTTTTGCATCTAGTCAGTCGATCAACCTTAACAAATCTGGTGTTTTTCTTGGGGCTAGCTGTCCATAGGATTTAAAACAAAATATTGCAGCTGAACTAAGGGTTCCTATCCTAGAAAAAATAGGGAAATATTTAGGGATACCATCTGATTGGGGCCAAACTAAAAAACAGATGCTAGATTGGATCATAGCACAGGTGGACAAAAAATTGGAGGGATGGAAAGAACAATTAATATTGAAGGCAGGGAAAGAGGTGTTAATTAAAATGGTTGTTCAGGCATTACCCCAATATGCCATGAATATCTTCAAAATACCTCTATCTATTTTTCGAGCGATCGAAAGAAAAATCTTAGCTTTCTGGTGGAAACAGAATGCACAGCAAAAAATGTATTCACAGGAAGAGTTGGGAAGTTTTGAAGAAGAGGAAGGCACAAGGAGGAATGGGGTTTAAAGATTTAGTGGAATTAAACAAAGCTATGTTGGGAAAACAAGCCTGGAGATTAGAGAAAGCCCCTGAGGCCTTGTGGAGCAGAATATTTAAAGGCCTCTACTTCCCTAACGGTAATCTATGGACTACTGCAGGAGGAGCCAGACCATTTTGGGGTTGGCAGAGTCTTTTAACAGGCCGCGATGCCCTAAAACCTTATCTAAAATGGGAGGTCGGAGATGGCAAATCCATCAACTTGAGAGATGACTGTTGGTTAATGTCAGGAAGTATTGGGGGACCGACGAACCGAGATGATCCTAAGTTAGTGGCGAAGATCATTGACCCGACTAAGCGCACATGGAAACATCAGATTATCACAGAGCTTTTTGATAGCCACATCTCAGAGGAAATTCAAGCAACCACACTTAGCATATTTACCAAACCTAACCGTCTAATTTGGACAGGACATAATTCAGGGGAGTATAAGATCAAAAACGGGTATCATAAATTACGAGCAGCCAACACAAGCATAACAAAATGCAATGCATCCTCTTCATATCAGGTACCGAAACAACTCTGGACAGAAATCTGGCATCTACAGAGGACACCCAGAATCAGACACTTCATGTGGAGTTTATGCAACGAAGGCCTCCCTACCAGAGCCAATCTATACCGGAGAAAGATCATACCTGAGCCGACATGCCCACTATGTAACCAATTTCCAAAGTCCTCTTAACACCTCTTTGGACTTTGCTTGTGGACAAGGAAAATTTGGCAGCGTTATTATACCGACATGGATGTTTCCCCAACCTTTATAACAAGAACAGACCGATGGGTGAGCGAATACCTCAGATCTGGCATCACAGTAAGTCAAAAAGCGATTTTCACGACCACCCTTTGGCTCATTTGGAAAGCCCGCAACGATTTGATCTTCCAAGGTAGGCGAAAAACACAAGAACAAATCGTTAATGAAGCCCTTCTCTCTCAACTGCTCTACGAGAAATGGAACCCATGGACAAAAGCAACGAGATCAGATCAACGCAATTGGGTGCATCCAGTTCCGGGTACCTTGAAGATCAACGTTGATTGCTCTTGGCTGGCCGAGAAATTGGAGGGATCTATTGCTGGTATATGCAGAGGAGAGGCGGAGGTGTGTATCGGAGGTTTTGCGCAGAAATTTCGAGCTCAATCGGCTCAAGTGGGAGAAATTCTAGGTGTCCAACAGGCTTTACTTTGGTTGAGAAGACAACGAACTGCTCTAACAGAACTCCCGTATGGCGCACGAACTCATCTGCTCCTCTTCCCCCGTGTGTATCTCCAGCAACTGCACTTACGCCGTGGACTCCATCTTGGGCCAAAAAGAAGTGACATGGGCCTCTCATCCGACTGTCCTGGACTATAGAGAACTGCTGGCCCAAATGCCGAACTTTTCATTGCGATACGAAGCACGAGAATCCAATAGAGCGGCGGATTGGATTGCCAAGTCTCACAACACCGACTCTCTACCAAGAAATTGGGTTTCCCATCCCCCGCTAGAACTTTATATTATATTATGTTTGGACTTTCAGTTTAGTTGTAATTCGGCATCCCCGTATTAATCAATGAAATATCTTTCCGACCAAAAAAAAAAAAAACACGCTGACCGTTGCCGCATATCGCCTCTATGCTTGCCGTTAAGGTGCCAGTGACGGCCGCTCTGCTAGCCGTGACAGTGCATACTCGCGACGGTCCCTGTTCCCAAAGCTAGTGGTCGCAAGACTCTTGAGGAAGTCTACGGGCGGTGCTAGAATGGTTTTAGGACGTAACCAGCTCTCCTCATCGCCTCTACATATTGCTTTTTCTTCTTTGTTTTCTGCAATTGTAGTAAAATATATGTTCGATTCGTCATCTATGTGAACCTCATTTATCAAATTGCAGAACTTTGACAAAGTCACAATCATTTGACAATTTACATTATTGTCGCGACCCAATTTTTTTCGGGGAATGAACCACCTAGAGTTTGGCTAATGGATTGTTAAGCCTAGACTTAACTCGGGCTCTCCCAAGCCCATACCATTCGCGACTTAGGTTCAAGTTCTTAACATGCAAATTTTTTATCGTGAGTCGCCACTAATCTATTTTTGGTGGGTCGATTAGAAACCCAAGTAAAATAATGGGAGAATTATTTTACTCCTACGAACCGAGAGACTATGGGTACGGGGACTTGGTTACGCTAGATTTCTCTAACGCCCTTTCGGTACCATTTCTTTTTATTTTGACAAAAATGTTTTGCAGGCAGTTTGAATTGATTTTAAATCTATTTCCCTAACATGTGAGGTAATCATGTGGGTGCGCAATCCACCAATTTAACACCCAAATAAACAATAAATAAATTGCAAAAAAAAAACTTACCTCAAAGCAACGAAAGCATCTGCGTGGTTAGATTAAAATTCACATCATCAACCCTAGATATGATTTCTAATTAACACGCAATTTCTCTTTCTTTTGTTTTCACTTGTTTAATGAAAATCATGCAATATGCAATGCAATATTAATTAAATGACCTAATTCTAATGCAATGCAATTTCTAATTGAAAGGACCTAGCAACAACCACTAAATGACATGCATTTCATGAATCTAATTCTATATGACATGCAATGAAAAAAATTTCATAATTAAAAATCTAACTAAAGTGAGATATTATCCATCTTAGGTTAGGAAATAGACTAATCTGAATCCTATCTTAACTTAGAAATTTATCTCGACATGCAATTTAATTCAAGGATACTATCTAACCCAGATATCATCTAAACATGCGTTCTAATATAATCAGAAAAGAATCTAACTATTCTATCATGCAATTCTACCTAGGAAATTTATTGTAATCTACATGATATGCAAATGCGCTCTTTTTTGTATTTTCAGGATAAATAAAGCAATTAAAAGATAAACACCAAATCATTCAAAATCATCGAAGATATCACATATCATTCGAATCGTGGAACAATATCCAAATCGGCTTGATTATTTCGCTAATAGAATTGATAAATTGATCTTAAGCCTTAAAGATTAAAATATCAGTTTTATTCCCGCATGATTAATTATTCCATCTAAAGCCTTATAGATGGAATAAAAAATCGTATGTGGTTGCGAATTAGAAAATATATCCTAATGAATATTATACCTCTTAAATTCGATATCAATCTCATCAATCTAGACAATATGATGTTTAAATCAAATTAAGATGAGATTTTTTACCTAATTGCCGAAAACATTCCAAATTCGAATTTGTCAATGGACGACTTACAGGGGAACTTGACTGAACACGGCTAAGGCTCTTGGAGCAGGCTGGTCACGTGGTGGTTCATAATGATGCTGGCCAATGGGTCTCTCGGTGGTGCTTACGATCGACAAACCTACAAAACAGAAATTTCGAGGGATAATTGGTTCGAGGATGAGCTCAGCGGGACGAGCTCAACGGGATGCAGCTTGTCTTGACATCGGGCCAAAGGATGGTGTCGGAGCAGCTCACGTTGAGGCTTGTAGGGCAACAGCGAGTGAATGAACTCGCCAGGGACTCCACAACTAATAATATTAAAGGAACGCCAGCATGAAATATGATAAAGAATGCCTTGGTTAATTCCTGCTTTTCGTCTGTTCCCAAAAGAAGGTCAATGTGGGATGCCTCCACTGAAGACTTTGACCGAGCAACCCTCTTAGGCCACTTCTATACATCGAAAGAAATAAGAAAGTGGCATCTTCTACGTGTAATGGGTGATGAAAGTATGACAAAAAAAATCTGCAGTAAAAATAAGGAATAGAACTTTGCAGGATCGGTCTCGGTTGTACAGGACCAGACACGTTGTTGCAGCTTGATGTGGCCTGACCAAGGTTACTCGTCGTGGGAAACTCGCTGGCTGCCGGGGCGGTGACTGGATTCGGTCAAGGAAGACCTGCAATAATAAAAATTCAAACGAAAGCAAAATAACTGGATCGGTGGAGGTCTCGGGCACATCAAGGACGCCTAAAAATCTCCAAGCATCGCCGAGTGGAGCTTTGTTGGAGCCGCCAAAATCTGAACATCATGAGCTTTCGACCATCGTCATCGGAGGCTCCTTGGCGTGTGATCATCGTCGAAGGTAGCACCTCGGCTGGACATCAAATCGTCATGGGTTCTCAATGGTGAAGGTTTCTCGACAAGGGAGCGTTGACTATTTTCTCTGGATAACACCTAGAAGAAGACAAATCCACCACTTGGGCATATTTCACCAAAATCTTGGTACTTGTTTTGCCTGTGGACTTCAGGGCAACGAGAGATGCAGTTCGGACTTCAGGCTCGCGAGCGGAGGCCACAAAAGTCTGGCGTGACTTTCACGTATGTGGAGAAATATTGGCCTTGCTGGACATCGGCGAATCCATCGGGCATAGATGGAACTCCACAGGAGTCTTGCTGGCTCTAAAACATGATGAAAGTGATTCAAACGATCCTGAGTTGTGATGGTGAGGAGCTTGCTGAGACCGCTGGACACTCCTGGGAGCTCGACTGGAGGTGCGTCGTTGGTGGTAGGATTCTTGATGGATCGGCAATAGCGACGATGAGAGTAGGCGTAGTTGTGAGGCTACGTGAGGATTACAGAGATAACAAGGTCACAGCCGCGAAAGGGACTTGGCCGTGACTTCTCGTCTTTCTCTCTTTTTTCAGTGTGCGTGCGAAGCCTACCCTACGTACGGCCGTGTGTATCGATATATGTGGCCTCCTCCTTTTTTGTACCCCATCACACCTTTTATAGGGTAAAAAAAATTGAATCTTTATTGCATATTCCGTTTCCAATTTTACTCGTGCGATATTCTCTTTTGCATTTTCCGTATATTCCATCCAAAATAATTCCATTTTCAGGCAAAATACACCCCCAGTGTATATTACTTGAATATATGAAAAATCTGAACGGAATATATGAAAAATCCTCGTTTCACCGGCGGCCTAAAATAAAATAAAATGTTTCTAAACTATATGCCATGCGATTAATTTTTTTTTTATTTTTTATTATTTAGCAAAAATTAACCCCAAAAATTTAGGTGTCACAAATTGCCCCTCTTTGAAGGTGAGCTCGCAGAGGTTGCATTCAAAGACAAATTGAGACCTAAATTTTGGTCATGCTCATGCAATGAATTTTTTGTCAGAATATGAATTCCATTTTTTAATGCAATTTGTATGATGCATGGAAATACTAATGCAAATGAACCTACCTGGGATAACTTACCTTCGAGGAGGATAGAGTAATTCGAGGTAGTGGGTGTTACCTGTCCAGGACCCGTACCATTCTACGGTCGCCTAGAATAGTAACATGACTTTGTGAAGATGCTGCTTTCCCAGGACCCGTACCATTCTACGGTCGCCCAGTATGGCAGAAAGGAGCTGCTTTCTCAGGACCCGTACCATTCTACGGTCGCCCAATACGGCAGAAAGGTTTTGTAAGGAACTGCTTTCTCAGGACCCGTACCATTCTACGGTCGCCCAATACGGCAGAAAAGTTTTGTCTAGGACCCATATCATTCTACGGTCGCCTAAACAGGGATTCATTTTCCAGGACCCGTACCATTCTACGGTCGCCTGAATAAGGAATAAGTGTTGTCAAGGACCCGTACCATTCTACGGTCGCCTCGACGAAGAAAATTATTTTTCCAGGACCCGTACCATTCTACGGTCGCCTGAATGAGGAAATTGCTTTTCCAGGACCCGTACCATTCTACGGTCGCCTGTTAGAACGATAAATGTTGTCTAGGACCCGTACCATTCTACGGTCGCCTAGACTAAGGTTTTGCTTGGTTAGGACCCGAACCATTCTTCGGTCGCCCAACCTTGAGACAGAAATCATCCGACCAGGATCCGAACCATTCTTCGGTCGCCTTAATCAGATTGAATTTGGAGGAAAAATCTTTGGGGGGCAACTCCATTGAGTGTCTGTGTAAAGGACTCTGGGCTATGAAAGCACGCCAGGTCGATAAAAGAAATCCGGGCTACGGAAGCACGCCAGTTCGTTAAAATGGACTCTGGGCTACGAAAGCACGCCAGGTCAAGAACTCCGGGCTACGAAAGCACGCCGGGTCAATGAAGGGGACTCTGGGCTACGAAAGCACGCCAGTCGATATAAAGGAGACCGGGCTACAAAAGCACGCCGAGTCTATTAAAAGGGACATCGGGCTACAGAAGCACACCGATTCAATATAAAGGGACTCTGGGCTACGAAAGCACGCCAGGTCAATATAAAGGACAGCTTGACTGAGTCAAGTGTTGATGCACTTGGGAGAGAATACCTGCACAATGACAAGTATTTTAGAGTATGATAGAGATATACTTACCTGGTAATATCTCTGGATATGTCATTTGAAATTAGATATCATGTGGAAGTCTTTCACTTCATGGTGGAGGTTTCTCATCTCCTAATATCATGAAACATTCTGAAAGGAACTTGAATTACCCTGTCGAGACATGATTTAGAGCAAAAAATGATATTCATTCATCAAAGAGATAGACAAACCGAGCTACTCTAGAATGCACATTTCAAAATTTAGTGATGTTTTCATCAACTCAATTGGGGTTCATGCATAATGACATTTGCATCACCCAAATTTCCACTGGAGAGAATTATCATTCAAGACAATCTTCACTCATGACATGGATTTCCTAAGAATACCAAATGAGAGACCTTCAGTTAGAAAGGACTTTCACCCACTCTCATTTAGAGGCTATTTTATGAGAATCACTCCATCTCACAATCATCATATTAACAAGGGTCCGAGTTTTCTCGCAAGTGGTACGACCTTACCAATCTGAGAGGTCTTTAATAGGGACCGTAATGTGGGCTCGGTCAACGGCTTAACAAAGGGACTCTTTGAGTCAAGGCTATCGAAAGAACAATTTTGTAATCATCTTCGGGTTTACAAGTCAAGAACCCTGCAAAATGAGAAAGATATAATCTTGCTCGCACTTCTTCAAGCAATGCTTATGACATGTGAATCAATACGTTAATTCAAGTGCTATAATCTGAAGAGACTTTGTAAAGGACGTAACATAGGCTAGGTTCATGGGTTGTGAAATGATCATTAGGCTCAAAATGTGTGTGAATGGTGAGAGTTGGTGATCATCTTGGCATTGCCACCAGTTTTCTTTTTCACCATCAGGGATTGTCTTCATGAAGTGCCCCATTGATTATAAAAACTCAACATTTGAGTTCTTTGAGTATTACTCCATCAGGATTCAATTCTTGCAATTGACAGTCACCTTATCTTGACTCTTTTTTTTTTCATCTATGGGCATTGGCCTTGCTTTTACTAGGCACACTGCTTTTTCATGCCCCAAGTTCTTATTCATTTTTTCACTTTTTTTTTTATGGGCATTGGCCTTGCTTTTACCAGGCACACTACTTTTTCATGCCCCTTAGTTCTATTTTGATTTCTATGCATGTGTCAAACAATGACACTCAAACTTTCAAGGGTCTTCATCTGTCTTTTGCATTGCCCCAGTGTGGGGGATGATCACCAACTGGGTTTAAAGAAATGACATTGCAGGTTCAAGTGGGCTATGCAAAGGGTATAAGTATATAGGATAGAGAAAGAAATGCTCTTCGTCATCCTAAGGCACTTAAATTACCACATGAATTCAATGTAATAGCATGACTTGAAGATTGATGCAAGTGAGAGCAAGAAAATTTCAATCCATTTTATTCACCTTATGGTGCTGTCTTACCTCCAACTTGCCCCAATATGGGGTGGTTCTTGACAGGGGTCATTTGAAAGAATTTTCACAAGTGTATGGAGCTCAAAGGGGTTAAGTAATGGATCACCTGTAGTGTTTGGGATAGAGAAATGAATTGCCTCTCATCATTTCTATTATCATACCTTTCGCGAGAGAACTCTTTACCTTGTAGATATGGAACTTCCTACACTCATCTCACAAGTGTATAAGTAGGTGACTGTGTATAAGATAAGGCTTGCCTTTCATCATACTGACACGTCTCATTCACCATTCTTAAGCATTGATGTCACTTCATTAAATTGTCTATCTTGACAAATCTCCACATGAAATTGGTGAGCTAAATCAATATGAAAATTCTCTTTTCAAAAGAGTTTAGCAACTTTAAGCATGAAAAACAATTTATTACACTCAAAACATGGTTTTAAGCACTCATCCAGGGGAATCGCTCCACAAAAGAATTGCCTTAGCAATGGATGTCCTTGGATCGTCTCTACCCGTCAAAAGTAGAGATCCTCTTTTGCCCCTGCACATGAGAACGTGCATGAATAGAATACTATGCAACATCGGAGTAAATTCAAATTGCACAACCATTTTGGCTTGGATTGAGATTTTGTCTCAGTCATGTTACTACTAGAATCAGAGTGCCCCCATTCGTCATCTCTTTCACCAAAGATGGATCCTCTTTTAATCTAGCCATTAACTCTTTAGAAACTTGTTGAGTAAGAGTTGAACCGACTGCAACCTGATGTGCCTTTTTCAGATGCTTTCGATCAGGTTAAGAAAGTAATGCTCTAAAACATGAAGTAAATGAGTTAGAAAATTAAACAGGGCTAACCTAATGCATGCATTTGGAAATGGCTTGAAAAATGATTCTTTTTATTCTCCTTTTTTTTTGGATGAGGAAACATGAGAAGCCCGGTCCTCGAATTTCTCCATGGATGATATTTTCTTTTCATTGTTGGATATCGTCACCGGGCTGGTTTGGCATACCCCATCATGTCCTCAAAATTGGAAATAAAATTGTAATTTCATTGAATATAATCAAATGAATTACATTATTGAAATGGAAAATGCAAACAAGCAAATCCTAGAAACAAAAGCAATAATTGAAATCTCAGAAAGCAGGAAATTCTAAAAAACTTGAAGTCCTAGAAGATAAGAACTTCTTCACTCAGCGACAGCGTTTGCGCCTCCATCATGGTTGGGTGGAGGATTTTTTTGATTACTGCTAAAAGAGAACGCCTTTGTATCCAAGAGATCTTGGACCTTATGCTTCAAAACATAGCAATCATCAGTGGAGTGACCAACCTCTCCTGTGTGATAGTCACACTTTGCGGAGGGATTATATGTAGGATATTGCTTAGGATTTGGTCGCTTTGGCTCCGAAGAAAGTAATCCCTTCTTTTGGAGGACAAGCAAAACTTTGGATAGGGGCCTAGGAAGAGGTGTGAACTGTCTTCTAACATTACGTCGTCGATTAGAGAGCTGATGTTCTCCACATTGTTGCTCAGTAGAAATCTTAATTACTGGAGTGCGACCACGACTCTGTTGAGAATATGTCATATTAATCTCAGCTTCAAGGTCCTTCTCCTTCTTGATAGAAAACTTTTTATTAGATGGCTCAATAAACCATCCTTCTCTTATCCCCATCTCGATTTGTTCCCCCACAGGGATAAGCTGATTGAAGCTTTCAACGTACGTACTAGCCATTCGGTTACGGAACTCAGATGGAAGGGTCTTCACGAACAACTTCATCAACTCCTTATTGGTAGGCTCAGGAGTAATTTGGGCTGCCAGGTTTCTCCATCTCACAGCATACTCTTTAAATGACTCGCCCCTTTTCTTTTCCATTCTCTCCAAGTCTTCTCGGGAAGGCGCGATGTCCATGTTAAACTTGTATTGCTTGAGAAATGCGTCAGCCACTTCATTCCAGGTTTCAAGGAGGTTTAGGTTCTTCATCACGTACCAGTTTAATGCGGGCCCGGTCAAACTTGCGTGAAACGATTGGATCATAAGGGGCTCATTTTTGACGTGTTGGGCCATGCGCACGTGGTACATCTGCAAATGAGATTTTGGACAAGATGTCCCGTCATACTTTTCGAACTCCGGCATTTTAAATTTGCTCGGCATTTTAACCTTCTCATAAACCGAGAGGTCAAACGGGAGTGAGCTTTGAGACTCCTGTAGCTGTTTTACTTTCTCTTCCAGCTTTGCAACGCGCTCATCTTGCTCTGTCTTGGGAACATTGTCTAGCTTGGCCTTTCCAACAAGGACCATGTCATCTTCCAGCTCGGGCATTTCGTCATCATTCATTTGGGCCCTATTTGCCTGCCTTGGGACTACTATCTCAGGGAGAGCAGGTGGAGGAACCGGATTCACTTGGAGGGATTGAAGTTGAGCTGTTATAAGCTCCATAGAGGCAGCCAACTGTTGGAGTCGGCCTTCCACGGAGGACATGCGATCGCGCATCTCGCTTTGGTCGGCCATTCTTGCTCTTAATCGTGTGATAATAGGTGAGCGAGGAGAATCCGTTATCACCTAATTTAAATGGATGAAAATGCATAAGTATGAGGTGCAAATAGCGAATCAATCCATGACAATGATCTATCAACTTTTTTCTTTTTTTTTCTTTTTTATGAAAAGTTCTTAAGAGAATTTCCTAAAGAGAGCTAGAAAAGTGGATGCCTTAGCAAGATCAAATTTTCTAGACATGAATTGAAAACCAATTCTCCAAAGTTTTTTTTTTTTTTAATTTTCCAAATGATTTATTGCATGGCAATTTCCTCATTTCATCTCTAATTGACAAAGAAGTTAAATTAATGATTGACCTAGATTGTCATGGACCGACCCAATAATACGGCAAAATAAATTGCATGGTATAGGGATAGAAGGCTTACTTCACCAAAGAAAATCAATGGCAATCACATAGACATGCGCGTGAGATGTGAGGTTCGATTTCTAACTAGAAAGGCTAAGCAAGGTGGAGTTAAAAGGGTGGGATGACTTAGTTGCAGCATCGCATATTAAGTCAAGTCCTCCTAACTCCGGCTCAGTCAAGAATGATACCCCAATGCGACGCAGCCTCGCGGGCAGAGGTAAACATTCTTGACACCAAGAAAAACTTTCGGGATTGAGTTGGGCAACCTCTACTACGCGGCCTCGCGGTCGAAGTCGTATCCAACTCAATACCATCCTAAATGTCCTAGTGCGGCCCAGGTCCGGCGGCAGGTTGTGTGTGCAAAAGTGTAGTGCTAAATGCAGGACATGCACAACAATTTAAATCAAACAACACTTCAATAGCTTGAATTTAAAGCATTCATCCCTAACTCCAACCTGCAAGACAAGGGTTAGCAATCACTACTCCCCTTATACCTCCCAATCTGCAAGAACATTTAACACCTAAATGTTAGGGACGTACTTAGAATCCTCGCTGCCAAACAAAAACATTTTCAAAAGAAAAGAAAATTTGGCCTAAGTCCACTAAGAGTTTTAACTCAAGTCCCCAGTGGAGTCGCCAAGCTGTCGCGACCCAATTTTTTTCGGGGAATGAACCACCTAGAGTTTGGCTAATGGATTGTTAAGCCTAGACTTAACTCGGGCTCTCCCAAGCCCATACCAATTCGCGACTTAGGTTCAAGTTCTTAACATGCAAATTTTTTATCAGGAGTCGCCACTAATCTATTTTTGGTGGGTCGATTAGAAACCCAAGTAAAATAATGGGAGAATTATTTTACTCCTACGAACCAGAGACTATGGGTACGGGGACTTGGTTACGCTAGATTTCTCTAACGCCCTTTCGGTACCATTTCTTTTTATTTTGACAAAAATGTTTTGCAGGCAGTTTGAATTGATTTTAAATCTATTTCCCTAACATGTGAGGTAATCATGTGGGTGCGCAATCCACCAATTTAACACCCAAATAAACAATAAATAAATTGCAAAAAAAAAACTTACCTCAAAGCAACGAAAGCATCTGCGTGGTTAGATTAAAATTCACATCATCAACCCTAGATATGATTTCTAATTAACACGCAATTTCTCTTTCTTTTGTTTTCACTTGTTTAATGAAAATCATGCAATATGCAATGCAATATTAATTAAATGACCTAATTCTAATGCAATGCAATTTCTAATTGAAAGGACCTAGCAACAACCACTAAATGACATGCATTTCATGAATCTAATTCTATATGACATGCAATGAAAAAAATTTCATAATTAAAAATCTAACTAAAGTGAGATATTATCCATCTTAGGTTAGGAAATAGACTAATCTGAATCCTATCTTAACTTAGAAATTTATCTCGACATGCAATTTAATTCAAGGATACTATCTAACCCTAGATATCATCTAAACATGCGTTCTAATATAATTAGAAAAGAATCTAACTATTCTATCATGCAATTCTACCTAGGAAATTTATTGTAATCTACATGATATGCAAATGCGCTCTTTTTTGTATTTTCAGGATAAATAAAGCAATTAAAAGATAAACACCAAATCATTCAAAATCATCGAAGATATCACATATCATTCGAATCAGGGAACAATATCCAAATCGGCTTGATTATTTCGCTAATAAAATCAATAAATTGATCTTAAGCCTTAAAGATCAATATATCAATTTTATTCCCACATGATTAATTATTCCATCTAAAGCCTTATAGATGGAATAAAAAATCGGTGTGCGGTTGCGAATTAGGAAATATATCCTAATGAATATTATACCTCTTAAATTCGATATCAATCTCATCAATCTAGACAATATGATGTTTAAATCAAATTAAGATGAGATTTTTTACCTAATTGCCGAAAAACATTCCAAATTCGAATTTGTCAATGGACGACTTACAGGGGAACTTGACTGAACACGGCTAAGGCTCTTGGAGCAGGCTGGTCACGTGGTGGTTCATAATGATGCTGGCCAATGGGTCTCTCGGTGGTGCTTACGATCGACAAACCTACAAAACAGAAATTTCGAGGGATAATTGGTTCGAGGATGAGCTCAGCGGGACGAGCTCAACGGGATGCAGCTTGTCTTGACATCGGGCCAAAGGATGGTGTCGGAGCAGCTCACGTTGAGGCTTGTAGGGCAACAGCGAGTGAATGAACTCGCCAGGGACTCCACAACTAATAATATTAAAGGAACGCCAGCATGAAATATGATAAAGAATGCCTTGGTTAATTCCTGCTTTTCGTCTGTTCCCAAAAGAAGGTCAATGTGGGATGCCTCCACTGAAGACTTTGACCGAGCAACCCTCTTAGGCCACTTCTATACATCGAAAGAAATAAGAAAGTGGCATCTTCTACGTGTAATGGGTGATGAAAGTATGACAAAAAAAATCTGCAGTAAAAATAAGGAATAGAACTTTGCAGGATCGGTCTCGGTTGTACAGGACCAGACACGTTGTTGCAGCTTGATGTGGCCTGACCAAGGTTACTCGTCGTGGGAAACTCGCTGGCTGCCGGGGCGGTGACTGGATTCGGTCAAGGAAGACCTGCAATAATAAAAATTCAAACGAAAGCAAAATAACTGGATCGGTGGAGGTCTCGGGCACATCAAGGACGCCTAAAAATCTCCAAGCATCGCCGAGTGGAGCTTTGTTGGAGCCGCCAAAATCTGAACATCATGAGCTTTCGACCATCGTCATCGGAGGCTCCTTGGCGTGTGATCATCGTCGAAGGTAGCACCTCGGCTGGACATCAAATCGTCATGGGTTCTCAATGGTGAAGCTTTCTCAACAAAGAAGCGTCGACTATTTATTTTCTCTGGATAACACCCAAAAGAAGACAAATCCACCACTTGGGCTTATTTCACCAAAATCTTGGTACTCGTTTTGCCTATGGACTTCAGAGCAACGAGAGATGCAGCTCGGACTTCAGGCTCGCAAGCGGTGGCCACAAAAGTCTGGCGTGACTTTCACATATGTGGAGAGATATTGGCCTTGCTGGACATCGGCGAATCCATCGGGCATAGACGATGGAACTCCACAGGAGTCTTGTTGGCTCTAAAACATGATGAAAGTGATTCAAACGATCCTGAGTTGTGCTGGTGAGGAGCTTGCCGAGACCGCTGGACACTCCAGGTGTCAACAATTATATTACAATTAAATGATATTTTACCCATCCAATAATAAAGGTTTTCTTATGCATTCGGTTCAGGATCCAATGGCTGTAGGTTCGATTTTTGCCTTGAGAATTTAGATCTAAGTCGGGGCCATTGTTGGGGGGTGCTCTGCTAATTTTCCTCTAGATAATCAGGCAATTACAGTCGTGCCCCTAAGTTATAAAAAATCAAGAGTAGACATTTCATATTTTTCTCATAAAGAAAAAAGAATGGACCTCTGAAACAATGCAAAAAAAAAAAAAAGCATAAGTGCCTCCCCAGAGGCACCATAGAACATCCACCGCACAGGACTCCCGATGTGAAATAATTGGTGATAAGCTCATGCTACATCAGCAGAAAAACTTAACAACAAGCACTGATCTAAGCCAAGTTGGATGTTTTTCTAATCATATGAATGTGAAACATCTCAAACGTATTGTCTCTCGGTGCATATATTTACGTTTATTTCTCTTTTACTCTTAACTACACTCAACATCAGGAATGAAAGGAGACTCGTGGACATAATAGTAGATTACCTTGTCGAGAAAATCCGCGAGACACGGCAACTCCACTTTGCGAGAAACGCAATTGGAGTGGACTTGTTGGTAGGCGAGGTGATTTCTTTAATTAGAATGGACCAAGAGGAGGACGTGCGCGTCATAGGTATATGTGGAGTAGGAGGAATAGGCAAGACGGTGGCGGCAGCAGTCATCTGCGAGCGCATTCGTCGCGATTTCGAATGCTTTGTCTTTCTTGATAAAATCGGAGAAGCAGATCGAGTTGATATATTAGGCCTACAAAAGAAGCTGCTCCATAATCTCATGAAGGTGGAAGGATTGAGGACCTACGGCGACATTCAGACCAACATCAACGAGATAAATAGTAACATGTGCTTTAAAAGGATACTTCTTGTTCTTGACAATGTTACTAGTAAAGAACAGATTGACTACTTCTGGGCAGGAGACCGAGAACTGCTGTGTCCTGGGAGCAGAATTCTGATCACAACCCGAGACCAAAACTTGCTAAAAGATCTCAAGGTAGACGACAAGTATATCGTCAAAGGATTGGACCCGAATGAAGCGCTCCGGCTCTTTTGTCGCCATTCCTGGAAGAGAGAAGAACCTCAAGAAGGCTATGAGGAGTTGTCCCGAAATCTAGCTCATTATGCAGGAGGTCATCCTTTGTCTCTTAAGAGGTTGGGCACATTCCTAAACGGCATGCCGAAACAACAATGGCCTCACATAATGGAGAAGTTGGTTAGAAGCCCTTATCTCGATTCGCTCATTCATTCCTTCGAATCAGCTGGGCCATATGGAGGTCAAGGCGGTGATGCTTTTGATGATGGGACACACAATGGGGTGAGGCAAATTAGGCTGTATGGACAATCAATTATTGAATCCATCACCATCGACTATGATCACGATGGGTGTTTCGTGAGATCCTCCCAGCATGGTGGACATGCCCATGACGATGAAACGGTCAGTTTTCTGCCACTCTAGCAGACTGATTATGTATTTTACTACTCAACGCTTATAAGAACGAAAACAGAATCAATTACGCGTTGAATATCATTATTGTGCGTCTATAGTAAAATCTACTTCAAAAATTATCAGAACGAAGAATTTAAGTTTGTCAGGAGAGGATGGCCAACATGTAAACATCTACGGAAGTGTTAGTGTGTTACTACTTCACGTAACTTTCCCAAGTATGAAGTTATAAATTCTATCATTCCTTTTTCTTCTTTTCTTCTTTTATGTATTTACTTCGTCTCCTTTTGATTTGTTTATGAGACTTTATTATCTTGACTTTCATTTGCGGCAAAATGGGCATGCGGCAGCTTTGCTGAAGGATGAAAGCTCAAAAATTTTCCTTTGTTCCTTTTAAATTAGGGATATGTACTTAAACTGAATTCGGCTAAATAATTTATCTTTCCCAGTAAAGTAATTTATATTCATACAAAAAGCTCAAAGTCAATATATACTAGGTGTTAGATGGATGCGTTGCTGGTAACACTCATAAAACCTTTTGCACCTCTTGCAGCTGGTGATATTGGATCATCCAAGGGAATACCTGATTTCTGTATCAGGCCATATCGATGATGATGGAGGTCATGATGTTGTTCGGTCTCTCAAGATCCACAGCAACAAGAAGACGTACGGACCATTTGGTTCAGAAAGAGGACGGCCTTTTGACCTCTCACATTCTGGTAGACAGATTATCGGGTTTCATGGAAAATGTAGCAGCCATCTCCACTCAATCGGAGCCCATTTCGGGCCAATTTCTCATGTGTATCCATATGATGTCGTGGGACCATTTGGTGGTGATAGTGGAATGCACATTTGGGACGACGGAAAACACACAGATGTGAGGCAAATCGTCGTAGGCTTCGATTCGGCAATTAAGTCTATCTCTATCTTATATGATGAACGCGGACGTCCAGTTGGTCCGTTCACACATGGCACAAGTGGAGGAGGCAAAACATATACGGTGAGCTTTGATATTAACATCATCAACAGTAGATGTGATTTTGTTGATATCCTCGTTACTTTATTTTTATTTTATTTTTTCTGGTAACTCTATCTCGTCATTGTGAAAGTAGATACCTGTTTTAGAATTCTCTAATTTTTATCCTTTTTCTGTCTCAGATTAAGCTCGACCATCCAATTGAGTACTTGACATCCATCTCGGGCTATACTGAAGAAGTTTCCGGACTCACCATTCTTCAGTCGCTGACAATCCATACTAGCAGAAGGGATCATGGACCGATCGGAACAGCCAATAAAGGGAGGCATTTTTCATTTCCATACACCGGTGGCAAAATTGTTGGGTTTCACGGGAGTTGCGATGGCCCTCATCTCGAGTCCATCGGAGCTTTTTATGAGCCGATTCCTCATACATATCCTGTTAAAGTTTTCGGGCCCTTTGGAGGCAAAGGCCAAGAATCCTGGAATTTCGTTGATATAAAGGGGATTGTTGTTCATTGCGCAGACTTCATCGAGTCCATTGCTTTTAAGGTCGACGACGCCACCAGCTCCGAACCGGAAACTATTTATGGTGGAAATGGCGGGCATTGGACTTACAAGGTTGTATTTAGACTCTTCCCTTTTCTCTTTTTCCGTTCCTACTTGATTGATGTAAGTGTATTCATCGAGCTTATCATAACATTAGTCTGATTACGGCATTATGAACCTTGAGATTCTTAACATTTGCTTCGTAAATGCACATGAAAAGTTCAAACCAAAGTACTTGAGGATCAACGTGATTGAGAGAATTATTAAAAAAAAAAAAAAAGAGTACTAAACTTATTATAATTATGACAATTCATTCTTAAACTTTTTTTTTTTTTACCAATAGTGAGGCCGGTCAATATTGGCCGAATAGACTAAATTGGCACAATATGACTAAATTGACCAAAAAAAAAAATTTAAAAATAGATTGTCACAATTGCAATAAGTTTAGAACTTTTTTTTTTTTGGTAATTTCCCGGACATGATCGTTATAAAACCAAATGGAAAAAATTAATGACTTCACTTTATTAAAATTAGGCAAAGATAAACCAAGCCATAAACAAAAAGTAATTTAACTTTTGATTTACAAAATGAAGTTTACTACCAAATTTATTAGAAACATAATTTACATCAATCATAACATATATAACTTATTGCATAGATTAGAATTGTATTCCAAAAGAATCTACTAATTTATTTTGCTCAGCGACCGATGCAACATATAGTCACTCATGTCGAAATATGGCTTTGTGGCCTATTTGCAGGTTAAACTGAGAAATGGAGAGTACATAACTTCTTTTGCCGGATATCTCAAAAATGCAAAGGATAGCGGCACTCAAATCAACTCACTCACATTTCGAACCACCAGAAGAATATTGGGACCCATTGGTAGAGAGGAAGGCGAGTACTTCTCCTTACCACTGGAAGCTGGGAAAGTTATTAGCTTTTTCGGGACAAGTGGTGAATTTCTTGAATCTATCGAAGCACACGTAGAGCTGTACTCCAACAAGCTCTATCCCTTTAAGTCTGTGGGGTTATTTGGGAGTTCCGATGCATCTTTTTGGGATGATGGCAATAAGCATACCAATGTAAGGAAAATCATTGTTGAATTTCAAGCAGGTATAGGGCCATGGATCCGATCAATCACGTTTCAGTATGAAGAGGACAATAAAGAATTGTGGCAATCAGGGACACATGGTGGCTTTGATATAAACTACTTCCACATAGTACGGAATGTCGAGATCCATACGGTATGTTCCCATACATACGTATGCTTTGTAAAATCCATAAGAAACTTTTATAGCCTCTGTAAGTGGGAGACTCTTTCGAGACTTAAATCATGAATATGATGGTTACATCTATTATTGCAGATCAAAATACATGATCCAGATGAGTATTTGACTTCAATATTCGGGTGTTTTTCTGATGAAGGCATTAAGTCACTCACGTTTCAAACTAACAAAAAAATGATCGGACCTATCGGTGATGAAAATGGGGCAACACACTTCTCATCTCCCGCAACGGGTGGCAAAATTGTTGGATTTTATGGGAGGAGTATAGTACATCTTGAAGCAATCGGAGCATATTTTGAACCGATCCCACATCTCTACCCAATTAAATCAATTGGGCCATTTGGAGGCCTCGGGGGACGTGCTTGGGACGATGGGAAATTCACCAGTGTAAGGGAAATTAAGGTAATGTATGACAATAGTCTCCGTTATGTTATGTTTGTGTACGACAAGAGCGGTGAACAAATTTGCTCAGATATGCACGGTGGCTATACTAGAGAAGACAAGGCCAAGGTCACCAGGGTTAGTATTTCTTTTTCCGCTCTTTGATTGGTTGTCATTTGCTTACTCATATCTAATCCTTCGAGACAATGTTTCTAGTGTGTGCTCACAATTTAAACTTTACAATTGGGTCTTATTTCCTCCACTCATCCAATTTTAAGAGATACTTTCGAGATTGCACAGGTTAGATTGGATTATCCGCGGGAGTACTTGACATCGGTCTCTGGATACAAGCGAGAGGATGGTCACAACGACATCGAAAACGCTATCGTTCAATCGCTTACATTTCATAGCAATACAAGAACCCACGGTCCCTTTGGCGAGGAGAAGGGGAAGTACTTTTGGTATCCACAGACCCGAAGCAAAATCATCGGCTTTTATGGAAGATGCGGGGAAACTCTCAATTCCATAGGAGTGTATGCGGAGCCCATATCACACATGTATCCTTTTAAAACCATTGGACCCTTTGGAGGCTCTGGTGGCACTCCATGGGACGACGGAGTCCATACTGATGTGAGGGAGATTAATATTCATTTCGCCGGCCACGGAGCCTGCGGCATAGGGATTGTGTACGATAACAATGGTTCCTTAGTCCAATGCTCTCATCATGGCAGAAAAACCTCATCTACCTGGCAGGTTAGTCCATACCTCAATCTTTTTGCCTCTCTCTTTTGTCTTTAGAGTCTGTTGCATGTCTGGACGTCGTTCAGGTTTACAAGTTGCTCTTCACAGTTGTTGTCGACTTCACGTAGCACAGTATCTTTTCATAAAAGACTAAGGGCACTTCTTTTGGCATCCTATATCTTGAACCTTCGTTATGTTTTCACAAGTAAAAACATGTTTCGCCCTGTTGTTCTTGCAGATCAGGCTGGATTATCCCAAGGAGCGTCTGGTTTCAATATCGGGTTTGATTAACAAAAATGGAAACAGTCCTAACACTATCATCCACAACTTGAGAATACGTACCACGGAGACCACTTACAGGCTGTTTGGGAGGAAAGAAGGGTCAAAGGATGAGAAATTTTGCATCCCACCAAAACCAGGCAAAGGTAGGATCGTTGGCTTTTTCGGAAGGGTGGGATCGCATCTTAATTCTATTGGAGCGCGTCTGGAACCATATTAGATTAAACCTACTCCCTCCCCAAGATTTTTCTTCTTGTTTTTTTCTCTGGCTTGTGATTGTACGAATATTTTTATTTGTTTATTATTTCCTTTAACATGAGTTGGTCGTGGCAAATTTCACATGATCGGATGATTAACTGTGAAGATGCTCCAAGGAGCAGTTGAGGTAATATTTGGATGGGGAAACTAGTCGTCAAAGAAAGGAAAATGAAGAAAATAACCATATAGATAGTCATCTAACGATTATTATGAAATTACAAACAGAGATATGCATGAATACGTAAATAGACCTTCTCAATCACAACATGACCCAAGGTTGAGGCCAGCACTCCCTCTTCAAGTTGACTCTTAAATTGTGACATCCCGATTTTCCAATTCTATTTTCAATAAATTGAGACGGGCATTTCGCTAGCACGCATATAGTTCTTTTCCTTGAGTTGGCCACTCATGTGAAAACTAGTCTATCAGGTGAAACCGTTAAGAAATTCTAATGCATCGGACCCGAGAATTTGACTAAGAATCGATCTTTCGACCGTGCTAATCTGCAAGGGTCATTACGGCATAATTAAAAATCGATTAGAGATCGGAGATAGGTCGACTCGACAGAGGCATGTGATCAGGTGTGGGTGATTCCACCATATCGCACAATTCTTGTCGATCGGCACTGGACCGACTTTTCTATCGATTGGGTACCCTGTGTTCGTATTTGAAATCTTGAGATTACCCCGACAACCGAAAGTCGCCAATGTTTCAAAGATGTATATTGTGGCTTGAGATGATCAACCACAGGTCAAATGCATGAAAATTTCTGAAGGCTATCCGGTAGGTTAGGCCACGCTAGTATCGTGCCAAAGTGAAATTAACCATGGAATTGAGATCGAATTCAGAAATTGGAAGTCTGGGTGTGTCACAAATCATTTTAGGATCATTGACTTATTTTTGGAAGATTTTTCATGCAATCAGAATTTTTCAGCAATTAAATCAGAAAATAGTTAATTTGGCTCGAGAAATTAGTAGACCCGCATTTGGTCGCCCTTTTGGGACTTAAGTTGGTTCTAATGGACAAGTGAAGATGTGAATTAAAGTGTGGTGACATTAGATTAATTTTATGGACTTCAATTAAACTCAATTGGAAGAGAATTGATTGGAGTTGAAGAAATTGAATGTACAAAAATTGGACCCCGGCGGAAAATGAAATTGCAACCATTGGAAGAGGTTACAGAGGATTGGGTGAGTGGATTGTGAGGTCATCCTAGGTCATGGTGGGCCACCTTGATTGGATGAAGGAAAAAGAGAAAAAAAAAAAGGGAAAAGAAAAAGAAATGCCCCCTTCTCTCTCCTCCCTCTCTTCTTCCTCCCTCTCGTCGGCTCCCTCTCTCCCGATTTCTTCTTGCTGCTGGACGGAACCGAGCAGACCAGTGGAGCCGAAGAAGCCGCCGGACCTCACGCCTTCACCCGTCCGCTCGTCGTCGCCGCTGCTCTGCGCCGCCCGCACCCGCTTGCCGGTCAGCTCGTCTCCCTGCTCCACCTCAGCCCGCGTCCCCAGCAAATCTGAGAACCCCGAACCAGCAAGCCGAAGACCTTTTGAAGCCAGCAACTCCGCCTGTCGCCGGAGCTCGCTGCCGCCGCCGTCATCCGTGCGCGAAGCTCGCGCTCCCCCGTGTCGCTTTGCCGGACAGCCATCGCACGCTGCTCCGCCCTGCTCACTCGGCCCCGAGCTCCTTCCCCTCCATCCAGCCGTTGTCGCCGTTGCTAGGGTCGCCGAGAGTCTCACTGGAGCTACTGCCTCACCCGCACGAGCTGCCGCCGCCCTCCTCCGCCCATTCCGATGCCGGAACCGCCTCCTCCAGCCCCAAATCAGTAGCTGGAAAATGGGTATGGCAGCCCATATTTGGCCCGTTTTGGCTGTCTTCCCGAGCCTAGATGCTCGGCCCACCTTGAGGAAAGTCGATCCTTGCATTGTCCTCGTCGTTTTAGTTCGCTCGGTTCGTTAATCGGGTGAGTTTAGTTCACTAAACCTCGATTAGAGGGTTAATTATGCTTTAGGTGTGCTTAGCTTAAGTTAATTAAGCTTAGGTGGTTAATTTAATTTATTTAATTGTGAATTAGATTAGAAGGTTGGTTTAACTTAAAGTATGTTTAGTTAAGGTTAAATTGATGTTTATATTAGTATAATGGTGATTTGACATAAATGAATTACTTTTGGAATTAAATAAATATTTCGAAATTATTTAATAATTTAATAATATTTTATTATTCAAAATTATTAAATTATTAAAATATTATTATTTAATTATTTTCGGAATAAATTTAATTATTTATTAAATTCCAAAAATTTTGTTAGGATCCTAAATTCTCAGAATTTCATGCCGGTCGCTGCTGTGTAATCAGATTTTGAAATTGATGATTAGATATTATAAATTGAGTGTGGATTGTGAAAAATATGTATATTATTATTTAATTAATTTTCGGAATAAATTTAATTATTTAATAAATTCCGAAAAATTATTTTGGGACCCTAAATTCTCAAAATTTAGTACTAATCGCTGCTGTGCATTTAGAATTTGAATTTGATGAATGGATGTGGCGAATTGAGTATTGATTATGGTAAATAGGGATTTTATTCATAAAAACCCAAGTGTCGGGTTTTGATGCAAAAAAATGGATTTTAATGATTATATTAAATAATGGGGTTTGAAAAAGTGAGATATTGGCTTTTTGATTTGAAATCAGTTTGTCCCCACACACGTGAGTAATTTCTGGAATATTTTTAATATGAAGAAAAATGGTCGGGATCACTATTATAAGTGGAAGCATTGAGTGAAATATAAAGTGTCCTAGGGCCAAGTATGCTTTGGTTGTGTGATAACTAAGAGGAATCGTCCTGGGCTGTTGAGCTAGACTTGTCCCTACATGGGATGCCCACGCAGTGGATGCCAGTCACAGTAGAGGTTGGGCCGACTGGATCGATACTCCTTTGGGAATGCCGTCGACATCGTGACAAAGCCACGCTCCAAGGGAGGAGGCAATGCCTAGCATTAATGTTAGAAGATAGCCGAACTGTGAGTAGGCTATGCCCTTGTGTGGCAGTGAATAATAATTGGAATGCGTGCTAAGTGCGACTGTGATTTGTATGAAAGTGATGGCGTTTCAATTGTTTGAATTATCATTACTACCTGAGATTGTGTAATACAAATTGTGCTAACCTGCAGGAAGGAATTGAGGCGAGGTAAGTTCTCTGTGTGATGTGGCTAGGCCACCCGAGACGTATTTTCTTTCTAATAGGGGTTTAGGGGGTCAAACTTGCTTAGACATTGTCTCATCCTGGTTTTGGGATTACAATTTCAAGTCCCTAGTGGACGGAGCAGCTAGATAGCTTTGGTTGACCTTGAGGAGTTGCAAAGGTGAAGTCAAAAGGATTGGAGAACGTGTCCAACTTGTAGGTCGTAGGACATTTCATTTTTAAGAGCCAGTCTTTTGTAGACTTTTGGCTGTAGGCTTCTGTTTATAATTCTGTTGAATTATGAAAGTGTTCTGTTATGGTTGTACTTCCTGCTTTTCTATCCCGTATTTCATTGTCAGGGGTTTTATAATATGTTCCGCTTGCACAATAATAAATGAATGGAATCGATGACACTACCTGGAAATGTCGCATTTGCATGACCATGGTGGGATGTTGGCGCGCTCGAGGTTCGGGGCGTGACATAAATTGGGAGTGAAATTGTTAAAAGGATTAATTTTAAATATAAATACACAATCCAAGTCCATTATAATTCATTTGGATATATGTCATTAATTTTTTCCAAATTAATAAGAACCTAATGTCCAACAATAAGTCACCTTGACATTTAATTTTTCTAATTGGTTAATTCAAGAGTGACAAGCATGAGAAGATGGACCGGCCTAGGACAATCATGTAAAATGGGAGTTCCTCGATTCCTGTACTAAAATCGAATGAGGATTTCTATCTATGATATTAAATATTTAACTAATCCCATTATAATCTTTAAATTATATTGTAAGATAATAAATTTGTAGAGAAATATAATGAATATTATCATTTTAGTATCTTCTCATCAAATATTAAATTTATAATTTTTTTATCAATAGCTATTGATAATGCTAGTGCAACACCTAAAGGGGTGAATAGATGTTTAAAAGAAGTCTTGACAAATAAATGTGGAATAAAATAAGTTGTGAGCAAAGTCTAAATAAGGATTAAAGTCTAATAAACAAGCCACCAAATTTGTTTATAGATGTTCAAAATCTGTTATACAATGAAACAAACTTCTGAAATAACATTTAAGTATGCAACAAACTTAAGTAATATGAGATGAGGGAAGAGAATATTGCATACAAAATTTATAATGGTCTACGTCCACTCTCATATGCTAATAGCCTATTGGCTGGATTTCATTATATTATAACAAGATATTACAAATTTGAGTGCAAACACTCAGTGGTAGATCATACTATCTCACTAAGTCAATTTTTTGGTATTTTTGTCACAATCACAAACATTTAAACTCACAAAAGATAAGTGCATGATTGAAGTTTGCTTAGACTTTGCAATTATAGATTCTACGCTTCATTTGTTACTTGTTCCTCGATCCTTGTTCTCCTTAAATATACCTCCACTTCCAAATTAGTCGTTGGATAGTATTTAGAGGATCGTCTTCTAATCTACCTATTGGACAAATCTGTATCAAGAAGATTTAATAGCCATTAAGTGATAGAAGTAGAACCCCAAGTTGATTTTGATCGTCCATACAAACAAAATATTAGTTTCCATAAGTAGAGCTTCTTTGTTTAAAAAAGTTCTTGTCTTTAGGATGTAACTGTCAATCAAATCTATCTTGATGTAGAATTTAAATTAGATCACTAGCCACTATACGTTTGGAGCTTGTGTCGCGTTTTGTCAAGTTGTCTCGTTTTGTACATACTATGTTATGAACTTGTTTCGTCACGTTCTGGATCATGTGCCTCCATCTAGGCCTTGTCATGTTCTAGACTTATGTCTCGTTCTAAATTTAATATTTAAGTGTCTTTCGTATAAAGTAGACTTTACAAATAGATGTAAGTCTGAACATATTATGCTTCTGAACATATTTAGCCTTAAAGTATATACATAGTTTGAATAAATCCATCTTCAACATAAAGTCTATCTTCTAGTTTTTCCAAGTAAAATCATTGATGATGTAATCTATACATTCTATCATTTACATAGTCTGTTTCTCAATCATTAAACACATCGGTAACTTTTGATTTATTTTATCATTTTCAAAATATCATAAGAGATTTCTTTAATAGCTATAAGTCCAATTTATAGATAGTTGAAGTAAACAAAATTTAAAATGTGAATTTATAACTAAATTATGATTTTAAAGTTGTTATTACATTACTATTGTTGTCATTGATTATCTCTTGAGAAAAAAAAATCCTATGTTATTATTTATTATCAACTATTTAATTTAAAAATAACATACAATAATTAGATTATATGAATGATAATAATTATGGAGTTTAAAAAATAATATTACTTTTAGCTTATTAGCTTACATAATATAATTTTTTATGATAATTTAATTATTATTAATGCAATTTATTAGAATACAAAATTGTGTTCTAACAATTATTAGACATAATAATATTATGAATTTTCATAAATTGTATTAATTTTTCATTTATGGTTTATGAATAATGTGATAATAGATGAACGTAGACTCTGATTATATCTCATGAAGTGTATGATGTGTTTTTACTTTATCATTCCTAGCTTATTCTCCATGCAACTGGTAAACCAAAAAAGAAGATAAGTCTTGGAATGGTTATTCCACTAGACCATTAACGGTTAACCCATGCCTTGCCAGGTAATTTGGTTTACGTATAATTTCACCATTTTAATTTTCATAGATACATAATATGCAAATTCAATAAATAAAAACGGACATCTTCTCACATTTAGAGATTCATATACACAAAATCAAGAAAATTTAAGAGTAAAAATTACAGTGAAATTATAGTGATTAAAACATATTCAACACATGATAGTGTGCTTTTAATAAAATGATAGTCGTAAAACCATAATGGTGGAGGAATATAAGAATCTTGTGAAGAAGAAGTATAAAAAATCATTCAATTATATTTTCAGTAAAAAAAAAAGAAAAAGAAAATGCATTTTATGCTTTATTGTCAATCACCTTCTTGTAAAAACAAAATAACTCATCAACCTCTTTGTCTAATAAATTATCGATTAACCAAACAAAGCAAATACGAATCTCCAACTGATAAACACAATATGTAAATAAAGTTTAAAAGAAGAAAACCACAACTTGGAACTCCATTACTAGAAGCTAGTTGTGGATGTAAGTGCGCGATTGTCATCAGACTTTTGTTGACCAAATTTGTTTTCCTAATACTCAATCAAATGATGAAAATGAAAATCTCCCACTAACCAACAGAAGCCAAAAAAAAAAAAAAAAAAAAAAAAAATCGACGATTTCAAAGTTGGGTAACTAAAGGAGAGAGAGAATACAGCCAAAAAAAATATCTCATATGCTGTATTATCCATAGCTCCTGCGTGTATGTATGTATAAGATTAGTTTCTACAGAATAATCAATGAAATCTAGGGTTTCGCAAAATTTTTAGAATATTTGAAATCTGGATCAGATGTGAAAAGAGGGGAGAGATCTAAATATGAAACATAGAGAGTACGTATATACTGAAAAGAAAAATAAAAAAAAGAAATCCCTTAAATATTTGACACGTGTTTCTTTAGAGAAATCTTATATTTAGTTAACCGCATTATTGTTACAGCGAGGAAAATAATACAAAACTTTGAAGGAAATGCTTAAAAGGTGTTGACACCTAAATTTTGACGACCCGATCATTTATTTATAAAAAATTAGGAACTGAACTTTAGCCCCTAAACAAAAATATTAAATCGCAGCATATAGTTTTAAGGGTGTTTTTATTTATTTATCGCATTTGCATGGACCAATGACGGATAAGCTTTTATTTGACAAGTTGGGAGATGAGTGCATTTCGGAAAAGATTCGTATTATTATTCCAATATTCAATGATATCATGGTGGATTGTGAGCTCATCTTTCCAAGACTAAGAATTTGAGAAGATTTTATTACAATCTTGAATTTTTAGCCTAATGTTCGATCAATTTGCGGGCAAGTATTTGGTCGGAGAATATTCAATCTGCATAAGGACAGAAAAAAATATCTTCCATGAAAAAAGATGAAAGCGTGCGGACAAAGAT
Source organism: Eucalyptus victrix (assembly GCA_016097545.1). Classification (NCBI taxonomy): domain Eukaryota; kingdom Viridiplantae; phylum Streptophyta; class Magnoliopsida; order Myrtales; family Myrtaceae; genus Eucalyptus; species Eucalyptus victrix. The sequence continues at coordinate 11,130,931 of CM027843.1, forward strand.
TTGGCCACGAGAGAGACCATCTTGAGCACCCATGAAATTGAGTCAATATTCTCAAAATCCTTGTACAATTCTGTTGACCGTAATGCAAGGAGGAGGATCAGCTTCGTACAAAGGAAATCAACGAAAAAGGGAAAGTGGGGTTTAGTCTTCACATATCCATCGGTGTGGGCAGAAAGAAAAGTTGTAAGAATAAGAAAGAAATCATGATGGGTGGTCAGCAAGACAAGTGAATAATACATGGAAGATTTCAAGGGAATATTCATACAATGCAATAGAAGGAAATAAAACCTTAGTCCACTCACCTATAAAAAGGTTGCTACACTACAGAAAGCAGGGATTCCACACAATGGAATACAAGGCCACGAAAGAGTGAGAGGGAGAAGGCTGCTTTCCTCGGTCAAAGACTTCGTTGGATCCAATTTGAATTACTTGCAGGTTTGTTTGGGTCTTGCCGGAAGTGCAACAGATTCTCTTGCGACACCGTGAGCAATGCCCACCACGGTTTCTTCCGACTTGTCATTGAGGAGCAGTCCCCACCGAACTGTTTTTTCCTTGGCCAAGACACCATCGGGCCGGCCCCCATCACCACGAGCACTTCTTTCTTGATCCATTGCCGGCCACTGCTTTGTCTGGTCCCCCGACCATGCACCGAGCCAATATTTTGGGTGATTGGATGCTTTCCTTGATTTTGAGTTGATTCTTTCAAATAAAAATCTGGTAAGAAAAAGGGAATGTTCAAACGGTAAGATTTGTTCTTTTCATTATTTTGACCGGTTAGGAGCTTGAATAAAAATATACACGCAAAGAGGCCTACATAGGAATAAGTTTTCTCGTTGCCATCGCTTTTCCATAATCTCTTCCTGCCGCACCTCGAAGTTCTGTTTTGCAGACACCTAAGTCCATTCAAGCCATCTCTGACGTTGAAGTTCCACGGCTAAAACAGCCAAATTCGGTCATCGCAAGTCCCTTGCACCGGGCGACTCCTCTGCTGTTGTGGCCTTGCCACACGACGAGGCTGCTTTTCTGGTCTCGCCACGCTGACAACGAAGCTGCTGTTCCCCCCATCTCGACGCGCCGCCCCTGCTTCATCCTACCATCGGTGGCGCTGCTGGGCTCGTGTCACACCAAAAGCCTCTTGGGCGCTCTTCGCATTAAATATTTTTTTTTGCCTCTGCAGGTTAAGAGGAGAGCTTCAAACGGGAGCTAAAGGAACTGGATTGGGGGGTTATATTAAAATATAGAAAGGCTCCTAAGAGGGGACGATCGGCAAATAAGAAAGTCCGCTTTTGGTTGTGTCCGATAATATTGACGCAGCCCTTACTGAGCCGAGAGCCCTCTCCACCGTCGAGTGTCGCGAGTGATTCCCAAGACGCCATCGTGAACTAGCTACCGTGAAGCAAAGTTGATCGTGACTCTTGCGATCTATACCCGTCCAAACTAGGAGAAATGATCGAGGTAGGTAAGGTTCCCATCTAAGTTAATTCTCAAATATTTCGTTTGTTCATTTAAGGTGTTGCATTCTTGATTAATCCCCCGAACGATGTTATGTTGACCCATGTTTCTCTAGTAGCCTTTTAAATTAGGGATTAATCCTTAATTTCACAACGTGCATACGATTGACAGTCCGATTTTCACGTCCAAAATCTAACTCACAATCGCACAGAAAAATTGCCGATCCGATCTCACGCTCGAGATTCGATTTGCGATTTTGTTTAAAATTGGCCAACTCGATCTCATGCGTTAAATATGATTTGTCAATTTATGGATATCAATCCTATCATACTTGATTTTGCTGTCGTGTTATTTGAGTTGAATTTTGCTTTTTAAATAAAATAAAATAAAATAAAATGTGAGTTAGATTAGGTTGATTTCTTGTTTTAGGTTTTTTGCATATTTAGAATAGGAATTTTATTTCGAATTTTAAAATTAAAAATTAAAAAAACAAAAAAAAGAAACAAAAAAATCAATCAATTTAGGTTGCTAGTTTTTTAAAAAAAAACATACGTTGCATGTTTAATTATTTGACAATTTGTAATTTCAAAATTAATAAAAAAACAAAAACATTTAAAAAAAAAAGGTCATCATGCATAGATCATGTAAAATTATGGCATTATTTGTACGTCATTGCATATTAGGTTAAAATTGCATGTTTCATTTTAAGTTTAGGTTGATTTTTCTAGATATATTGCATCTTAAGTTAGAGATTACTAAGTTAAGATAATATCTTAGTTTAAATTAGGGTTTAGCCCGACCTAATTATTAATATAAGTTTGATAGAATCTTAATCTAGCTAGGTAATTTTGGCATTTTTCTAATTTCGAAATTTCATGGAAAATGACAAAAATTGTCTTAGAATGAATTAATTTCATTCTTTAGGATAAATTGCATTTTATTAATGTCATGTAGTTTAGACCACATTATGTCCATGTCATATTATTTCATGTTAGATTAGTAGCACGCATTGCACATTGCATGATCTTCATTAAATAAGTGAAAAACAAAAATTGTATGTTAATTAGAGATCATATCTAGGACTATCGATTTGAATTTTAATTTAATATTGCGGATGCTTTCGTTGCTTTGAGGTAAGTTTTTGCAATTTATTCACTGTTTTATCTAGGTGTTAAATTGGTAGTTCCCGCATGATTGCCTCATATGTTAGGGAAATAGATTTAAAATCAATTCAAGCTGCCTACAAAAATATTCTTTTCAAAAATAAAAGAGAAAAGTACCGAAATGGCGTTAGAGAAATCTAGCATAATCAAGTCCTCGAACTCATAAATCTCTTATTCATAGGAGTAAATTATTTGGATTTCTAATCGACCCACCAAAAATAGATTAGTGACTAAGAACTTGAATCTAAGTCCCGAAATTTGGTGGTCATGACAGAAGGGATGGTACAGGAAATGTTGAAATTTCTAATAATAACTAACTTGCAACATTGAAGCTCATTTAAACCGTTTGTTCTCTAACAAAACTCGTGGAATCGAAAAGCATGTGTTCTAAACTGAAGTAAAAGGAGTGCAAAATGTAAGAAAGCGCCGCTTGCAAAAAGATTTTTTTTTTTTTTTTTTTGGTGCTGGAGGAACCGCTTTAACCAATAGCCGAAGCGTAAACCCCCAGGTGCTACGTAAGCGGGAGGACCCACCACCCCCAGCAGTATACTTAAGTCACCAAGTAACTCCGTCAGAGCCTTTACTTTGCAAAGATTTCAAACTCCTCACCTCTCTCGCAAAGGTTCACTTAAGCCTATTCAACGGAGCCATCACGGCCGCTGGATTGTAAAAAAAAAAAAAAAAGAATGATTAATCTCTTACAAATCGCAATTTTATATGTTAACCTTCAGAATAACCCCTAGAAAAGACGTAGTTATTATATATTAACATAGATAAAGATTTACCACCCACCGGGTGGCGCTGCTAGCGACGAGCTTCTCCCCCTAGCGCAAGGGGAGGAGTTCGATTCCTAGGCATCGCAAGGTGACTTACCGGTGGTAAGTGTGTGGTGATTAGCATGTGTTGTCCCCAGGGTTTACCTCCGTTACCCCGAGCCTTTCGAGCTGTCCGTGTTGGTACGGTGCGCAGGTTCCCTTAGTCACCAAAAAAAAAAAAAACATAGATAAAGATTTTGCAAACCGCGCTAGGCAAATATTCGATTCCTATTTGTGCTCTATTCTATTATGATGAAATTAGTGTTCTAATCCTATCTTATTCAATTTCGCAAGCTAAAAGGTTTTGATTTATATGGTTATGCAAAGGAATGCTTGGATCAACTCTAAACCGAATGCGTAATTTTCTTTTGGCACCTTAAGAAGATGAATTCTGAATCTCAAGCCCATGTAAAAGAATCTGCTCTTCTTTTTCTTTTTTTCCCAAAATCTCCTTGAACGGATAATAGTGCAAATGATTCACAAAATTTAATTCAATATGTAATATCATCCCTGAATTTATCATTTGTTAAATGTGATATCTAAATTTTAGTTTAATATGTAACGTGATTATCAAACTTTTAATTTACTCAATATAATCTCAGTACATATTCAATTAAATCACTAAACTATATGAATATGTTTCATGTTGTCCTTACATTAGTTTAAGTTTGGGGACAACATTAACTATTTTCATATAATTCAAAAATTAAATCGAATATGTACCAAAAATCCAAGGATCGCATTTAAATGTTTAAGATCACATTACACAAAAATGAAAAACTAAATGTTTGAACAAATAACGTTTTTGTTCAAAAATTATTCCTTGGAACAAAAATAGAAAATACTATTTCTGTTCTATAGAACAATTTTTAAACGAAGAACGCGTTTGGTAAACTTGTATAATTTATATTCATAAAATAGAAAAAAAAAACAGAAATACGTTTGGTAAACTTGTATAATTTTTTCGTTTCTTTTAACTTTTTAATATTTTTATTTTATTTTTTTCTTTTTTCTTTTGACGTGTCACCTGCCTCAACCATGGCCGGCAACTAGCCAACAAGGGTTGGTGGCCTCACCTTGGTTGGGCAAGCTCGAGTTTGCCCAAATCCGACAAGGCCAAGCTCACCCACCCACTAGCTCGGCTCGGCCTCTGCAAGCACCGACACCTCACTCTAGAATGCTGTCAAGTGGAACCCACTCCAGAAGGCGCTCTGCTGGTGGAATATCAAGATCACATCCGTCCTCTTGGAGCACCACCACCACTCCGCCTGGTGCAAGTGGTGCCATCGCCTCCCCCAAGTGATCACCGTGCTCCACCACATGCACGACTTCTACATGGAGATCTCATTCCATTTCGAGAACTCCGTCATCCCGTTCGTCGAGAAGATCGCCCCCTCCGACACATATTGGATCTGGAAGCACACGACAATCTCCGGCTGACACCTTCCTCGTCAACTTCGACAGCCTTAAGATCCAATGCGTCGATCAGAGTTTTGCTATGGCCGTGTGAGGTCGACCTCGCCTAGATCTAGTGAGGTTGACCTCGCCCAGCCACCGGCGAGGCTCGGCCTCGCCAGGCCACCTCCTAGGATGGTGTCACCTAGCGATGGCTCAACAAGGCCAAGCCTCACGCGGCCACGGCGATGCTCGGGCCGATGACGCTTCGATGAGATTGCCAACCCTTGTCTAGCCAGTCGATGGTGCCGGCCATGGCCAAGGCCAATGAAGAAGGAAGAAGAAGAAGAAGAAGAAGGAAATAAAAAAAATAAAAAAATAAAAAAAAAAAGTAAAAAGAAGAAGAATAATGAAAAAAAAAGTATTTCTTGAAAATATTTTCAGTAACAAGATTTTTTGTTCACATGAACAAAAGTGTAAAAAAACGCATTTTTTTTTTCCGAAACAAAAAAAAAAAAGAAATTGTATTCCAGGAGAAAAAAAAAAAAAAGAACACAAACAAATTGGCACTAATTATTTAAGGATAATAATGTATTTTGAGCCAAAATTTAGGGATTAATTCTGTCATTTTCTCAATAAAAAAAAAATGGGGGTTTAAAAGGAAAAGAAAAAAAAAAAAAAAAAAAAAAAGAAAAAGATGAAAGAATAGATTCGGGTTCGACGCAGAAATCGAAGCTCCCAGTGAGCAAGGCGGGTATAAACCCCCCCAAACTAATCCACCGATTCTTCCAATTCCCCCATTCGATCTTTTCACGCAGTGATCGCATGCCGCGACGCTCGTAATGGCTTCGTCGGAGATCGAAGTCACCGAGTCCCCCGGAGCGGCGACCGCCCAAGACCCTCCCGGCGAAGCGGCGGCGGCGGCCGCCGTCGTCGACGTGTTCTCCGCCTCCGCGTACGGCGATTTGGAGCAACTGAGGAGGTTCGTGGAGCAAGGAGGCGCCTCCCTCTCGACCCCCGACGCTAACGGGTACTACGCTCTCCAGTGGGCCGCCCTCAACAACTTCGCCGACGTCGTCCAGTACATCATCGAGGTATTGCGCCTTTCCGTCCCTCGCTTCTTCTTCCTTCCGCCCGTCGTGAATGATTTTGCGCGCCCAATCGCGCGTTCCTCGCGACGCGGTCCTGAATTTGGGGTGTGTGTAAAGTTGCTGCTTGAAGCATTTGCTTCCTGCTTGTTTCTGTCTGAACGTACTAATTATTGTTGTTCTTCGTGTATGTCGGTGTTGGATGATGAATTGATTGAAGAATGGGGGTAATGTGAATGCGACGGACAACTTGAAGCAGACTGCACTGCATTGGGCCGCTGTTCGGGGATCCGTTGCGGTTGCGGATGTGCTTTTGCAAAATGGAGCTTGGGTAGAGGCAGCTGATATAAATGGGTATCGGGTACTTATTCATTCTCCACATCTTTCTTTTAAGATAATTGTTATTCTTATTTTATTTACTTACCGTTGTTAGAGGAATTATAGCGTTGGCATGAAGTAAAAGAACGAATTTGATAATTATTAGGTTTCGTCTTGAGTTAAGAAAGGATTTTGAGCTTTTCATGGGTAACTTTTTATGCTGTGCTGATAAAGAGGAAGGTGTGATGCCACTGGCTGTAGTGGTCATTTCAATTTTTATGGAACCATTTTCTGCCAAAGATCATGGAATTTTATTTTCTGAAGTCGTGATTTATTCTGTTTAACTATATGTTTCTCCATGTTGTTCATTGAGAAGGGTTGTTCCTTGTCGTACTTCTTCTGGTGTTAATTTTTTCTTTAATGACCATTCTTCATTTGCTAGCCTCTCCACTGCAGGCAGTTCATGTTGCTGCCCAGTATGGCCAGACAGCCTTCTTAAATCACATTGTTGGAAGGTATCATGCTGATGATGATGCGCCAGATAATGATGGAAGAAGTCCTCTTCATTGGTATGTTAAAATTGCGCTGGATGTTAAGTCGCATGAATGTCATGAAACTGCTTTCTGGAAAATAAGTGGACAAAGTTGGACACACTTGTTTCTTGACCTAAAAGCTCCATTTTTATCAATGAACGGCTTATCCAATATAGGGGAAAATTCCTTTAATGGAAAGAATCATTGTTGTGCTCATCATCTGAAATGCTATTTCTACAGAGTTTCATGACATCGAAGGAGTAAATTATTTGCTTACTCTGCAATGCATGGTTGATGTAGTTGAGCATTGTCAAATGTGATGTCTTATGTACATTCATAGAAATATAATATGGTAGTTTCTCTTTTCTCTCTCTACAATCTCTTTTGCTTGTGAATTTCTTAAACCTGGTTTTATGGCCTATTACGATTTGAATGGTTAGGAGGTGCGAAGTTCTCTGTTGATAGCAATTTGTCTCTGGAATTCATCATGATCGTTTTTCTTTTTCTTTCTTATATGATTAACATCCTGATGTTGTAGAAATCATGATGGAAGATTGAGAAAGCTGTGTGAGGTGCACATAGTTCGATAAGATGCTCTTATATAAATGAAAAGAATGAATAGTTCAATTAGATGCTTGGTGCCTGGCCTAATTTAATTGCGAGTTGCTTTAGCAGAGAAGACCTTCGCATGATTTCAAAATCTCTGCATTGAATTCAGAGTCAAAACATGTTTGATAAGACACTGATGCAAATCTGGAGGAAGCGTGAATAACTCATCATTAGTTTTTCAGCTGAACCTTGTTTATTTGGAGGTCTCAAGCTGAACTTTTGCTGAACAAACAGTACTGCTTGCTTGTCTGAATGAATGATCTATGATGGCTATAGATGGTTCAAGTTCAAGTTCCTTGTTGTAATGAGGGATGATTGGGAAGGATTTACTTTAAAATGTCATGAAAGATAGTTCCCATTTCATTTCATATTACTTTACCCTGCAGCTCTTTCTGATAGGAATTTTTATGCCCTGCTCTATGTTTTGTTATGTCTCCATCCATGATTGAATTCGGGAATTGAACACCTTCTGATTTAACTATACTGTAATCAACTGGAAATTTTCTTGTAATGGCAACAAAACATCATCATCATCATTGTCACTGCCGCTGACGTCATCATCGCCATTGTCGTCGTCACCATCATCATCGTTATCATCTTGAAGTTAACTAGAAACTTTCTTTTAATGATAACAGCATATTCATCCTTCTTTTTGTCCCACATTGTACTATACGAATTGTCAATGATGCTTGTTCTCTTGCTTTGATCAGGGCTGCATATAAAGGATATGCTGACACAATCAGATTACTTCTTTTTAGAGAAGCTTCCCAGGGGAGACAAGATAAAGAAGGTGTAGTGAGTATACGCATGGCAATCACTTCCAGATGTCAGGAGAACTAAACATTTACTTCCTTGTAGGCACTTTTAGTTGTTCTAGCAGCGACTGGTCCAGAAAATGCTGCATTTTGGATTGTGTTTTCTCATGATGTTCCAAATATGAAGTTTGCAGATGAGCCTGAATGGACCATACTGTTGGTAGTTGTAATAGATGGTTCGTGATGCATGATGAATTGCCTAGGCAATGGTTTTTTAGTCTAATTGAGTCATTTATTAATATTAATGAGATGAAAATATATTAGCACAAACCTTAGGAATCCTCATACTGCTAACTAAATAGATTAGTTTCTCTCTGTTGTGAATGGTGAAGGCAAAACAATAGGCTGTGGTGCAGCAGCTTGGAGGGACTTAATAAAGGTTTAGCAGCTGGTCTTTACAAAATTTGACTGTGTGGACCAACTTGATCTTGTTTAACAGCTGGTTTTTACAAATTGTGGGGTGGGGCAATACATGTTTCTTTGGTTTTCTTTTCCATTTTATGGTCTATTGCATGCAATGTACATGAACTTTTTTAGATTTCTTAGTTGCTATCTTACTTCTGTTTTATTGGTCCTCATGATGAGATGGTTTATCAGTTGCTCGGATCCATGTATAAAACCATCAGCACTTCTGTTGGATAACCTTTCTTGTGATTTTGGCATGCTGTATTAGGCTTTGAATTTTATTCGATTAAAGCAAGTTTTTAATGCTAAAAATGGGAGCAGTCACTTTTTCTAATGTGGTACTTTTTTTGTATCTATGTTTTTAGGTTGTACCCCACTGCACTGGGCCGCATTAAGAGGAAATGTTGAGGCATGCACAGTGCTTGTCCATGCAGGCACAAAGCAGGAGTTAAAGGTTAAAGATAATGCAGGAGTTACTCCAGCCCAACTTGCTTCAAATAAAGGTCACTGGGCTGTCGCTAATTTCCTTGTATGTATCTTCCTCACATCTTTGAGGCTAACTTTGAAGGAACTAACATATAGCCACTGTTGCTAATACGGGCTTTATGTATGCAATATTAAATTATTTGATTTTGTCTCTTTGATTACTGTTGATCTAGAATCCACGCGATGGTAGTCCCTCAGACTTGCTCAGTGGAATAGTATATTTCTCCAGAAAAACGTGTTCTTTTGTTTACCAACACTCACAACGTTTTTTTTTTCATTCATCTAGTCTAATGCGGAGCGAGCAATGAGCAATCATTGGACTGACAAAATTCGAAGTGGGAAGTTTGGTGATAGTGGTTATGCTCCCATTTTGTTGTGCATTATCATTGGTTGTACCATACTCTTCATCAACTCAGTTCTTGCCGGTAAAAAGCTAATATAATAATTTACTTTTTGGAGATAATTATGCCCTTGTTTGCTTGTTATAAATCAATTCTTGTTCATGTTACCAGCACCTGATCTCCCAAAGGTGACTGCAGCTGTTGGCCTTTGGGCATGGACAGCTATCTCATTGTCAGTTGGTTCATTGATAATGTTCTTCAGGTGTTGGAGGTAACTCCTTTTCAATGCCACACTTGATTTGAAGTTTGAACTGTCTTTTCTTTTGTAAATCTTTTGTTCACATGTTTAAAGTGAACTTTGGTAGGAATTGGCACCTGTCTCTTGTTAATCTTCATTTGCTGGAGAGTTCAGCACACCTCCACATCAGATTATTAAGGGGGTACATGATAACCAAAATTTCTGTTCCAGAAATAATTTTTCTATTCCGCACTGTTTCGGAATAAAACCTGTTTGATAAACTTACTCAATTTTTCTATTTCGGAATATATTTCTATTCCGAAATTGATTTGGAGAAATCGAAATAATTTCTCCCACTAAACTCTAATTTCGATGAGTCCTCCCTCATCTCCTCTACGTCTCTGCCTCCTCCTCCGCCTCTCCTCATTTTATTAAAAATAAATAAAAATAAATATATTCATTTTATTCATTTAAAAAAATATAAATTTATTAAAAATAAATAAATTATTTTTATTTATCATTTTATTTTTAGTTTATTAAAAATAATTTATGTATGATAAATAAAAATAAATTTATTTTTATTTGCCTTGAGTGTCTTGCCAAATAAATTTATTTTTATTTTTTATTTTTATCCATTTTAAAATAAATTTATTCTTAAAATAAAATAAAATAGAATAAATAAAATAAATTTATTTTTAAGGATATTTTAATTTTAAAATAAAATGATATTTTTATTTTATTTTTTAATGATTTATTTTATTTTATTCTTTTTTTGTTACTAAATCATTTTTATTTTTATTTTTTATATTAAAGGTCGTCGGTCGTTGCCGCCGCCGTCCGAAAGGAAGAAATTTTGTGTCGTTATCAAACGAATTTCTATTTTTAGAGTAGAAATTTTTTGTCGTTATCAAACGGTTATTTTTGCTTAGAAATTCTTCTAGAAATAGAAATAGAAAAATCTATTTCTGTTCCAGAAACTATTTCTGGAACAGAATAGTTGTCATGTGTGCCCTAAGTGTTTTATTTTTTAGCTTCCTTGATTCCTTGTTTTTTCCTCTCTCTTTAATAAGTGTATAATTTCTATGAAAGAGAGAGCACCTATATGAGAAGAGATCATTTCTTTTGCGTGAAAGGTGTAGACGCTCTGTAGCATTTGTTTGTATTCTGAATGAGAACTTAATTTTAGATTCTGGTTTCCCGTTTAAGTATCTTTTGACTATAGACCGCAGTTCATGGGGTCAATCTTCTTTGGTAATATGAAATTGGACATTATTCTGCATTACACAACTTACTCACTTTTGATTCGATGATTGAAAGTACAAAACTCAAAAGAACAGTGTAGAGTTTACATTATTGTGGATAGGCTGTGCGCACAATGCCTGCAGCGAAATATTTAGAGTTTCATGATTGCCTTTGGAATGTTTATGTTGGTATCAGATTATAATTGCTTATTGCCTGTGGATGCAGCAAAGACCCAGGCTATATAAAGACACCAGGGGAGCTGGGCAATCATCAGGATGCTGAGGTACAGAATGTATCTACAAATGATTACTGATGTAATTTGTATTAATTTATTCTGGGCTTTGCAAAAGCAACTGTATATATGATGGTAATTTTCGGACAAAATGGTTGCATGGGTTGAAATGACAGCTAGGAAGGAAAAAGGCATTTAAGCTCATCTCAACTTTCCTCAAATGATTCTAACTAGGATATCCTCATGTAACACAATAATGAGAGCAGTTGGTGACTGTGTAAAGCACTTTTCTTAATAATGAAGCCGGGTATCCTGGTTGAGATCATGAGGAAAGTATGTGGTCCTGAAATGTGAAAAGTCCAAAGATTATGTTGCAGGACTTCTTTTCGGCCAACATATTATGTAGTTTAGATTTTTTCTATAGAAAATCTACCTTTGTCAGTGTTTTTACAGTAATTTTTCATTTTACAGGATCCTTTGCTGAGTATTGATGTTAACAATTCCTCTCAATGGACCGGAAAATGGTCTCAGCTTTGCCCAACTTGCAAGGTTTGCTTGATATGCCTTTGGGTTATCTCCTTGTTATCCTCATGAGTACGGATTTGTTCATGTGCATTCGACTTATTGTCATGGTTTTCCATGCAGATTGTTCGACCTGTCCGCTCAAAACATTGTCCTTTATGTGAGCACTGTGTTGAACAGTTTGATCATCATTGCCCTTGGATATCTAACTGTGTTGGGAAGGTAAGAAGTTGCTTTCTTGCTGGTTAGACTGAGAAAAGAAGTGTAGAAATTTTTACCATCAGTATGTTCATGGCTTCCTCTCATCATGTTGACATGACGAAGTAAAACAATAGATCTGAAAATGCTGTTTTATTGTGAGACCCTTCTGTATTTTCATGGGATCTTTGTCCATGGTTGTTTCGTTGAAGCCTGGGCTTTTACTTGTCAATGTTGAGTATCGTCTGAGTTCTGCTACTTGGTTTCTTCTTCTTTCTCCAAGAAAGTACCATGTTTTAGCTCTCTCGCATAATGTTTCTGCACCTCATAAAAAATTGTTTGTTATTATATCTCTTGTTACTCTTCGTTTCACAACTAAAATTCACTTGCCTATTGCAGAAGAACAAATGGGACTTCTTTGTTTTGATTTGTATGGCCACAATGACGTCATTTCTTGGTGCTGCCGTTGCAGTTCAAAGTATGTTCCACCCTTTGTCTCCCAATTTTTTTTTATGTTGCCATCCAGATTTATTGTTGACTCAATGAAAGTAAACTTTTGGCAGGGATATGGACTGCCACAGCCGCATTTCCAACGGGCAAGTCATGGATTCATTATGTCATGGTTCAACATCCTGGAATTGCTGTATTTTTGCTTCTCGATGGCATTGTGTTGATTGCTGTTACAACTTTGACAACTGCACAGGCATCTCAGGTACTTGTCTAGATTCAGGCGGTTTGTAACCTATTTCTCATCCATAATAGTTGATTGAACAGTGTCATAATATGGTTTAACTGGAACAGATAGTTTATTTCTTTGACATGGTGTCATTTTGATTTACGTTGATCTTTGTCCATCTAACACATGGTTGATCTATGCGCATTACTTCTTAAGTTGGTTGGTAGAAGATAACAGGACGCTGGACTCTTTCTGAGCTAGTTGCACTGTAAAACAGAATCCAATGTAATTTGTTGATGCAGATGACATATGAAATCCTTATCACAATAATTAACCTATATTGATGCATACGATATTATTTAAATGTATGCGTGTTTGCATCAATCCTTTTTGCAGTATTCTTAAAGATTGTTCTCATGATATCTGCTCATCATGCGTACTCATACGTACCCTTTTCTTTTCTTTACTCACTCGAGCAACTTCCTCTGTGCTGCATTTTGTCTGTTACTTTCTCAAGAACGTAAGGAGCAATTTTCCAACTTCCATCTTTGATGCAGATAGCCCGGAATATCACCACCAATGAGCTAGCCAATGCCATCCGGTACGGGTACCTTCGTGGTCCAGATGGGCGTTTCCATAATCCCTACAACCATGGGTGCCAGAAGAACTGTGCTGATTTTCTTATCCATGGATATACTGATGACAATGAGATTGCATGGCCTTCATTACCACAAGTTCATAGTTAGCACCATTCGGGGAGGACTTTGTGCGTGATTAGTACAGAGTTCCCTGGGTCTCCTAATTATCTATATCAGCTGACACCCAGATGTCACAACAGTTCTTTACGATTCAGTTTGCGTGTACCTCTTTGAATAGTTGTGGGAAGTTCACTCCATGGTCCATAGCTCATATCCATGTACCGGAGAGGTTGTCCCTTCACTAACACCACAAACGGATATAGTTGATACCCCGGTTGCTGTACATGTATACATGAATTTGATTGATTAGGGATGGCAAAGAAGTCACTGGAGTTTTCAGATTGTGCAACTGAATTTTACAATTTCTAGCAGTGTATCTTCTTCAATCCGCGGAAGATTATAGCTACATGTTCTGTTCCGTCTGTCTTGTTTTATGAGAAAGAATCTGGAGCAGAGGACAAAGGTTTAGGGTGTATTTAATAATATTTCTCTTCCGAAAAATAATTTCTTTTCAAAATTAATTTTTTTATTTTTATCCCCTGAAATAATTTCTAAGTATATTGACGCATTTGATAATTATACCAAATTTCTAATTTTGGAATAGTAAAATAATAAGACTGCGTTTGGTTTGATCCATAAATTTTTTTTAGCCATAAAATTTCTTTAATATTTTAATACTTTTTTTTTATTTTCTTTTTATTTTCTTCTTTTCTCCTCTAGCCGCGGGCGACTGTGGGCAGGGACCACTGGGGAGTCTTCAAGCACTGGGGAGTCTCCATCAATTGATTAGAAGTGAAAAAAAAAATATAAAAAATATTTATTTCTAGAAATTATTCTTGGAATTAGGAAGTTATTTTATTTTATTTATTGTTTTTATTTTAATTCCGTTCCCTAACCATTATTCTATTTCAAGAAATAAAAATAAATAAATAAATAAAACACATAAACAAAAGAAACAGGAACATTATCATGCAAGTTCTTAGTTTTTCCCCGGTCTACAAATTGGCTGGAACAAGAAAATCCTTAATCTGATTGTCTATGGCCAGTGGTGTTCTTTGTTCTGGTCTTTCTCACAGGTAGGTCAGTTTATCCTTCGGACCGCAAGCTACTAAAGGATCTTAAGAAGCAGCAAAAATGAAAATCACGTCTCATGTACATAATATGACCGTGTCGAATTCTACCCAATACCGGGATTTCACGATATTCGATCGATCATAATTATGATGCATCTCATCCTCCTATGATATACATTAGAGGTAGAAACAAGACGGATTTGGATGGCTGATGTCGTTCCATCTTCATCACCTTATCTAGTGGTTATTGCCCACATCTGTCACGGATTTTAACATAAGATCCCAAACTCTAGTTCATCGAACCGGGGTTATCCGCCACACGTAATGACATTGGTGATTATATTTGAAAATCTGTTCACTCGATCCGTCCTCCGAAATACCATTCGCCATTTGTGCCGAATTAATTCAACTGCCCAGCCTTTGATTGTTCGTCGTACTCGTAGGTGTGTACGTGCGAAACCACGCTCACCGAAAAACTTGATCAAACGAGGGGACCATAGCGTCTACTTTGAGTCCGTGACAAGGACTCCCCCACAATAATTGGTGTTTGAGCATGAAGCTACGACGAGATCTGCCGTAGTTTAATGTAGTGAAATATACTCGAGGATCTTTGACGATGAATACGATAAAGCATATTGTCCGGATCTCAAGAAAGGAAGCTTGACCACAATGCTACACAAGCTGGCAAAGCGTGGATCAGATCGAGATAAAAAGAACAGGAAGCTCTTCGAGCTTCAGTAATTGTCCGTTTCTTGATCCTCCCCGATGGCCTTTCCCCCCAGTTTCTAAGCCCTGGTCAGCAATGTGAAGAAATAAAGATGGGATTTTTCTGAATGCGGGACCGGCCATTGCCAACCCAAGAATTTCTTGATTGGTGGTACGGCCGTGGCAGACATCAGGTTCTAGAAATACCCACGAGCTGTCTGGGGACACGTCGCCGTTTCATTGGACGGAGGGTGGTAAAAAAAGTCAAAAGGAAACTTTTTGTGATTATGGGGTGTGCCCCTGTTCACACGAGCACAAACTGTTTGATGATTGGCCTGTACGAGGACGCTCCAATAATGTTGGGGGTGGCTGGCTCACTAGGGAGCTTCCCTCGTTTCTTATTGGCTTTTGAACGCATGTGTGAGGTGGCCCTGGGGGTTGGATCTTGGAGGGTCCACGCTATTATGCCGCCTGTTTGTGAAAATTTTTAAAGCTTGAACGCGATTTCAACGGCCGGTTGGTAGATAAAATCTCCCTAAAATTTTGCTGGGGCTGGTGATGGTTGTGCTTTAAAAAGTCTCGCTAGGCAACAAAAGTGACTTGTCCATGAAAGTAACATTGTCAGCAATAGCGACCCACTAGTATATAATATGGGTTTTTCTTGATTAAATTATGACAAGCATCGGTGTCAAATGCAAGAGGCGTTTTCCCATCAGGAACTCAACCTTATGTGAGGGAATTGCGTTGCGTAAGAGCTATAAGATTGAACAAGCACAAGGTCTTCTTCTGTAGAGGGGGAAGAGCAAAAGGGGAAACTTCGTTCACCGTCTAAGGGTGAGGAATTCTAGTCTTATTCTTAGAGTTCTGCAACTTAAGCTGATTTCTTATTTGTTTAGCCAATTAAGTTGATTACTCTTCTACTTTCTGCTCTTTGCAATCACAATCGCATAAGTTCAAAAGCTTGTCCATATTTATCTGATTTGGCATGCTTTTTGGGAGATGCATAAGTTTGAATGTAGCAACTTCTTTAATATATATGTCCTCAAGATCTAGTGACATGTTCGTTTAATTGATTGTAGGATTCTCCGACTTGCTCTTTCAATCTGAAAGAAGCTTCTTCAATGGAAGTAACTACCATGAGAGGACTCCCAGATATGGTAAGTTTTCTGTTGATTGTCTCTTGTCTGACTATTTTTCATCATGAGGGTCCCTTCCAAGGTATTTGTAAAATCTGACTAAGTTTTCAACCAGGAGAAGTTCAACTTAGGTTAGATTTGAGATTAGACGAGATATCAATGCACAACTCCTGGATTTGTGATGACTGCAATACAAGTAATATGTATCAAATAACATAAATTCCACGTTGATTTCACAGGGAGTGGAGGATTCCGGCTTCATCAATCCATGGCAAATGCATTCATTTGATGAGCTTCACACGCTTCCGCTAGCAGCTGCACTGGGTGAACATATGCAAGGCTTTTTCCCCCAACCGAACATCAATTTCAAAGCTTCCACGGATGCTTCTAACTCCATGATCAACAGACCAGTAAAACAGCTCAAAACAAATAGCTGGGATTCATGCAGAGTTGATCCTGTCTCAACTCCTCAATCTTTCTCTCCCCCCAATGTTCTTTCTTTCGTCTCTTCCAACTTCACAAATCAAAGTAGTGTTGTGAAACCTAAAGAGGAGGCAATCGGTTCTAAGAGCATGGGCAATGTCTCTTCTGATATCCTTTTTCCTCAGGGTTCATTTGGGAACCAAAATTATGTACTTAAGGCTTGTCATGGAGGTAAAAGGGTAAGTACAAACAATAGTCTATCTCAGACACAAGATCACATCATAGCAGAGAGAAAACGGCGAGAAAAGCTCAGTCAAAGGTTTATCGCCTTATCTGCCCTTGTCCCTGGACTAAAGAAGGTGGGAAATATTCTTTCTTGGAACGTTTTTTCCTTGACATGATCCAATATTATCATATGGAAAGTTTCTTCGGTGGAAGTTTCAGAGCAATACATGTTAAAATTAATAGAGCAGTTGGACAGTTGGGGTTTTGGTTGCTATATGTTTTGCTTGTCCTTCCTCTTCAATTATATCATCTCTTGTTTACCCTGCTTTGGCCTTTCATTAACAGATGGACAAAGCTTCTGTTCTTGGTGATGCAATTAAGTACTTGAAGCAACTCCAAGAAAGAATCAAGATACTTGAGGAGCAGACTCGAAAGAGAAGCATGGAGTCAGTAGTCTTTGTGAAAAAATCTCAGGTATTTGAAGATGGCATGAATTCTTCTACAGACGAGAATTTCTCTAGTGGTCCCTGTGATGAGCTGCTACCAGAAGTTGAAGCAAGAATTTGCGACAATGATGTCCTCTTAAAAGTTCACTGTGAGAAAAGTAAGGGAGTTCTGGAAAAGATTATTGGTGAAGTTGAGAAACTTCATTTGACCATCATCAACAGCAGTTTAATGACTTTTGGGACATCAGCTGTTGATATAACCATTCTTGCTCAGGTAACTTCTCTCCTTCCCTTTGCTTTCGGTCTTAGATTTAATATTTGGGAAAAATATTCTGTAGTTTTCTTAAGTGCATCAAATTAATCAGATATTCCTTCTTTAGTGAATAAATTAGGCAAGTCAAAAATGTAGTTACAGCTCATAAGTTTGTGAGTTTAATTGTACTGCAAAGTAATCCTTCATCTCCTTTAACTATTGCAGATGAATCCTGAATTCTGCATGCCCATGAAGGATCTCGTGAAAAATCTGCGCGCAGCTTTCAAGTCATTCATGTGACGGAAAGAAGAAAGAACTCCACGAGAGAATAACTCCTTGCTTCTGTTCATATACAGAATAACCGCCATTTCTGTTCACTTCCTGTGTTCAGGAGCTTCGAGAACAAGGAAGAGTCCATTCAAACAATCTCAATATCATCTATAGTAATCTGTTTACTAGGCCTGTGATGCTCTGTGCTCCAAGACCATTTACCATCAACGGTTTTTTTTTTTTTTTTTTGCTGTGAGGCTCATTTTGCAGGAGGGCTCTCCATCTGATTTTTGCGTGGTCAATCTGTTGATCATGTTCATGGCCATCCTGTTCAAGATTGTTCTTCTCATGGCTCTTCAAGGTCTCTCCTTTTAATCTGAAGAGACTGGTTTTTTAGGAGCGTGGAGCTTGTGGCCTTTGTTTCCGTACTTGGTTCTGTCAGTGTTTTAGAGGCATCTTAAAAAGTGGATGAGCCTCTTTTCCTTGTAGTAGTTTATTTCAAGGTAGTAAAAATAAAATCAGTTGCCTTGTTATATTTACATGCTATTGTCCGGTCTTCTGAATACGAAAGCCTTGCCAACAGTTGTCCAGTTGGCTCTACTGCCATGCAATGCATCTTCCTGAAATTCACTTAGTTACAGGGTAAATTGATGGGAAAATCAGCAATCTTTGAAGCTTTTGCAGTATATAATTCCTACAATTCGGTACAAGGAGAAACTCTGGCTTTATCATATTGGAGAGACCGCAAAAGCTTTGGTTTCATAAGGAATTGACTGGGATGTCTAATCGCTTTCAATTAGACTGCTAAGAGGATTTACTGTGTAACTTTCTGCAGTTACTTATGACACTAACGCTGAGGTAACTCTGTCTTCAAACTAAGTTCAGTATGGAGGTTGATGTCAATTAGGTGAGGTGTAGGATTATAGCCAGTGCTGCCCTCAATTAGTTTAGTGAATTGGTAGATGAACATTGACTTAGAGAGAAATTGACAGCTCCAATACAATAGAGTCTGATCCCAGAAATGTGGGAGTGCCAGCTCTGCAGAAGCCAATCAAACCATAAGCTGACCTAAAAACTTAGTGCAACCATCTGTCATCAGAGCTGTCCCCACCAAAGATTGTGGATCTTGATTTTGATTGTGAATCTCTCTCCTCTCATTGATTAATTTAAAGCTGGCTTTCTTCATGGACTGGACAACTTCTTGGACTATGACATCACTAATCAGACTTAGCATAAACGTCAAAAACTTACAGATCATTCCGCTTCATTAGAGCACCATTTAAGGCTTGAAGATTGTGTCAGATTCTTGCGTTACTAACGTGGCGTTACTAGATTGGCCACTGCGGAATAAAGTCTTCACGAGTTGGCTTGATTTCCACTCCATGCCACCGAGTTTAAGAGTCATAGGTTCCAGCTTATAATTGCTCGCCTATCGTTGACAAAAATATCAAGGATCCCACTGATTCTTCTCCAATTGCCCGAATGATTTTCTTGCTACGGAGGTGTCGTTTTTGACTGAAGAAACTGGGCTCGCGGTCTGCAGTGAAACGTTGAGTACTATCATCTGGCATATGAAGAAAAATTATCCCAAAAATTGCAAATCTATTGCGCTTTAAGCCTCTAACCAATTTAGTTCTAAAAATTGCTCAAACAATTCTAAACTTATTAGACTTTTGTAATTTTAGTTTTGTTTTTCAATTTTACTGATAGAGTTAAAATCATTGACATGGATATGGGTAGTGCTATATAGAATAGGCACTAATGTTGACAATTCTTTATAATTTTTTCAAAAAAAAAAATGATTTTTTATTCCTTCTTTTTCTTCTTTTTACCAAGGTCAGGTGAGGGTTGCCGGCTAACCCAAGTGGTCACAAGTGAGGGCCACGAAGCCCTCACCAGTTGTAGATTAGGGCCTTGGCTCTTGCCCAAATTCAACATGGGCTGCAACCCTCACTAGATCTAGGCAAGAGTTACGATTCTCATTAGATTTGAAAATGGAAAAAAAAAATTATAAAAATTATCCACATCAATGCCAATCGTGCTACATAAGGCGGTTAATATCCACGTTAGTGATTTTTGGCTAAAATTGGTAGATAAACTCAATTGATAAAATGTGCAAAAACTTAAAACTCAATTGATAAAATCAAAATGTTTAAAGCTAAATTACAAAAATACATTAATTCCGGACTTTCTAGACATTTCCCTGCAAACGAAATAACAGATTTGGTGAGCCCACGTATCAATCATTTCCCTCTTCGGTTATTAAGAAAATAAATAAAAGCTAGAGATGGGGGTTTCCTTTAAATGAACTTTATTAACATATTTATACAATTCTAATGAAGTGAGCTTCAACAACGGTGTCGTGGTGTAGTTGGTTATCACGTCAGTCTAACACACTGAAGGTCTCCGGTTCGAACCCGGGCGACGCCAGTCCTTTCCCATCATTCTTTTTTCTTTTCCATCTCCGTCGTACAAACGACGTCGTTCCCCCATGCCGCGCGATTTACGCAGAATAGTGGGCCCCCAGTCCGGCCCATTCATCGGCGAGATTCCCGGGCCCATCAGAGGCCGAAGCCACAAAATGCCCCCGAAACCCACGTCGCCGACGCCACGCCCATGCCCAGTCAACCGACCAATCGCGCGCGCCCGTCGGATCATTTCCCCTCCCCTCATTGGTCCACGTCACCGCCCTCCACGTAATCCCCCGCCGCGTGTCCAGAACCGTCGTCGTCGTCCTTCCTAGAAATGTCGGGAATCTTGTGCCCCGTAGGGAGTTAGAAAAAAACCATCGCAGCTGCTTCCTACAAATCCGAATCCCAATCCGATTCCGATATCAACCGGCGAAAAGGCAAAGGCAAAAACCCTCTCTCTCTCTATCCGTCAGCTCGATCCCGTCGCCTCGATTGCGCTCTTGCCGCTCCGATGGCTTTCAGAGCTGTTCAGCTGAGCCCCCTGTTCCTGGCGCTCGCGGCGATCCTGCCGCTCTCGACGGCCCTGATCACGGCGCCCGGCGTCCACTCTGCCTACCCCAAGGCCATATCCGTGAGTGCTTCTAGCTCTGCCCGATTCTCTCGTTCCGGTTCTCTTGGGAGAGAGTTTTACTTGATTTCGCGAAATTGATGCTTCTGGATGGATAGATCGATCTTGGTTCTATCTGGGTCGAGCTCGATTTATTAATTGCGGAATTGATTTGGGAGGTTAGGTTGGGGGCTGTGTGGAATGATTTCGATTCTCTTGTTCTGGTTTTGCTTGAGCGGATTACTAGCGGGGTCCGGATGATGATGCGACGTTGCTCTTTTTTTTTGGGAGATCTCTTTGATTTGGCCGAAATTGATGTTTCTTGATTGATGCATTGATCTTGGTTTTAGCATGGTCGAGGTCGAGTTAGTTATTCTCGCGGCTTGATTTATTAATTGCGGAATTGGTTTGGAAGGTTGGGGGTTGTGCGGAACGGTTTCTGATTGTTGAGGGACTCGTGGGAATTTTGGGGTGGGATTTCGTAATCGAATTGGAATTTGTTGACGTGATGTGTGTGTGGCCCTTGTAGGATTTGAAGGAAGCGATTGTTAAAGGGCTGGGTTTCCAGGCGGATGATTTCAAGGTGTCCGGATTTGATGTTGGGGACGCACTCGTGGGTCACACCGTGGCCTATGAGTTTGATGTGGAGATTGACGACAAGGTGCTTCCGTTGAAGCTATTGGAGGACGTGAACCGGTGGGAGTACGTGGATCTGCCCATATTCCGGGCCGAGGATGCGGTCCGAGCGGGTGGAGGGAATGCGTTGATTGAGAAGAGGAAGTTGGATCGCACCCTGCCTGTGCTGGCTCCGTTTCAGCTGGCTGGGCCAATGGAACTGTGGATTCAGGATGCAAAAGACATGCGGATCTCATTGCCAGTAAGTGATCATTTGTTAATATGCCCTTATCAATCATGCTTTGCAATGCATCATCTTTTCAAAGTTCTTGTTAAGATTAATTCGGGGAATAGACATGGATGATGGATGTAGGAAATTGATTTGTTGTTGATTTGGCAATTGATGGTGCGATGTTAGAGAGTTATTTTGACGGTACTAATGCATAGTTCTTTCACAACGTTGTAGATTTAGAGGGAATTGTGTGCAACGTGTGGAACTGAAAAAATGAATTCATTGAACTGTTGAGAAATTCCTTGGTGGAGAAGTGCTTTGATCATGCAATAAAATGCCCTTTCTTTCAAAGATGTATCCACAAATCGAACTCTTGCTTTGAAAAGTGATCATTTAGTCCCTTCAAGTTTCTCTTTATTTTTTTTGACATTATGCATTGCAGCAAAGCACTGTTTGTCTGTTATTTTCTAGAATGGAGCTAAGATGGATGATTGTCATTGTATATGAAGACTGAAAGTCAATTTGTTACCAATTATCATTGTTGTCCCATTGATCTATGCAGCATGATGTGGATGCCGGCGTCCTGAAGAAAGTAATCTTGGCAGAGGGTGCTGTGGTCACTGTCAAGGGTGCCAGATCAGTGAGCCTTCGTCGACCTGTAGAGCTGCCGCTTCCTTTAAATAGGACCGGTGATGGGTTTGCTTCTGGTCTTCTTGCTCTTGCTGAACGGCTGCGTCAAGCATCCCATGATCAAGGTGAACCACTCCTTTCCCTCCGCATAGTTGGCCCGACCTCACTTGCCTCACCATCTCCATCCTCCACCTCTTCGAGCAACCGGCTCAAGCTCAAGCACCTTGCACCTGGCCTTGTGGAACTGTCCTTGCCATCAAAAAGCAAAGCTATTGAACGTGTCGAACCATCAGAAGATGCTATGACCCTGCTAACCCCAAAACATTTTGCCACCTTGTGGCCGGTTGCCTCAGTCAATGGTTCTAACTCTAATCTTCGAGGCTTCGAGGCACTGCTCTCTTCTGTTCTGGGTCCCAAGGCTGACGAGGAAGGTTCCTTCAGGCTACTGAAGGCGGACGTATCTGCTCAGACATTTCTGAAGATCGGGTTCGGAGTAGAGAGGAAATTGAAGGCAGACGACAACGAACTGGAAGGTTTCCCCGCATGGAGGTCGAAGCCCGAATCGGTGAGCATGCACTTTGAGGTGCTGGCCAAAATTGACGGTGAGAAGATCGTACCTGAGAGGGTGATGCAGGTCAATCCTCTCATGGTGGAGGACACAGTAGCTCCGAGCATGCTCTCGAACAACATGACCATGTCGAAGATGCCCATCGTCCATCCTCCTTCCAACCCCTTCACATTATAAATCAGTCAGGCCTGAGACCTTCACATTATAAATTAGTCACGCCTTAGATATTTTTTTACATCGAGGTGCTTGAAGAAGAAGATCAACTGTAAAGTCCCCCCCCCCTCCCTTTTTCCCCCTTTGGGCGGGCTCCAGATATGACGGTTAAAGAACTTCAGACACTGTATAAAAACATGGATCAATGAAGCTTTAACTATTAACATAAATCTTCCTGTCTATCATTTGCTTAAATTTCACGTTGTCATTAGCATCCTCTAGATGCTGTTCCATCTTTCTTTTTGCGCCATTTCCGCACGCCCGCATGAATGATTGACTTGTTTTACCTTGAATAACCGGAAGTAAACATACCCAAGCGTTTCACGTCAATTCCTTATTTTCTCAATTAAGCAAAGACAAATCTACATTCAGAATCTGGAAAATCGGAAACCCAAATTTTCTTGATAGAGTAGTAAGAAAAACTTAAGTGTAATCTTGAAATTGAAGTTTAAATGGCAATTAGGGATGGCTCCCTATTTCAAAATGTGCATAAATAGTATATATCTAGAATCGGATACGACAAAAAAGGATAAAATTGAATATAAAAAATTTGAACCCACCAAGTACCCAATAATAGATTTCCATCCAGCTGAAAAAATAAATAAGGTGCATTTCATAACACTTCTATTTTCAGAACAATTTTTAATCAGAAATTTTTTTTTATTATGTTCCCATGAACAATTTCTAAAAAATTTAAATTGTTTCAGAATCGTTCAAAATTTCAATTCCCGAGAATAAATTACGTTTTGCCACCGTCCTCAAAATATCTACTTCAAATCATTTTCTTTTATTTTTAAATATTTTTATTATTTTTATTTTTTTTTTTTTTTTTTTTCTTTTCTTTCTCATCTTCTTTTCTTCAATGTTGCCAGTGTCAATCGCTAGCTTTGGGATAATGGCGGCGGCCGGACCTCATAAGGGGCGGGCGGCCCTAGGCGAGGCCATGCTTCATTGGTCGAGCCTCATCAGTGACTAGACAGGCCTTGCCCAATCTGTAGTAGGCAACCAGCGGCAGCGGCAACGGTTGAAGAAGAAGAAAGAGAGAACAAGAACAAGAAAAAGAAAAAAGAAAAGAAAAGAGAGAAAATAGGTTAGTTGATTCTAAAATTATTCCCAAAAATAAAAAAATCAATTTTTTTTTGCTTCTCAATTATATTCAAAATCCATTTTCGAGAATAAAAATATAGAAATTTATTTCTAGGAATAAAAATTTTATCAAATGAATTTCTGTTTTAAATTCATTTTTAAAAATAAAAAAAATAAAAATTATTACTATTGGCAAGTTGCCGAACACACCTTTTATGTTTCTATTGTTTGGTCGAATTTGTAATGTTTTTTTTAAGGAGGCGCAATTTGGCGTTAGCGAACTGATTGACAAGCGAGACAGGCCGCTGATCGGACATGCGCACTTGATAAAGTTGGGACGCAACCTACGGGAACAAAAAGAGCAATAAAAATCGCAACTTTAAAAAAAAAACCATGAACTCGTCGGGGCTTCTATTTCGAATTCCGAGTCTCTCCCTCTCCAATCGACTACCCTGCCTTCGACTCCTCTCTCTCCACTCCTCTGCCATTCCCAATCGCACTGGCAATCTCGTCCTCTCAGGTTCTCTCTCTCTCTCTCTCTCTCTCTCTCTCTCTCTCTGTGGAATGTATGTGAGCTGGCTGGGGTGATTTGACATTGATTTCCGTCGATGCTTTGCGCCACGAACGTTGCTGACAAGCGAAGCGATACCCACCTTTGTTCTCGGATCCCAATGGCGTGGATCGCCTCGGTTTCGTTGACCCTTTGTGTCGATATATAAAGGGTCTTGCGGTGGCGCCAGTGGAGAGTGCGCCTTCGTCCAATTTCAGTCAATCGGTTTCTCCTCTATCCTTCATTTTGCGCACTGTTCTGAATTTGTCCAGGAAGGAGGAGCTTCGGCCTGCGCGTTCGGAGTTCGAGTCTCGCGGCCGAGACCATGTCGAGCGGACCCACTGAATCGCCGAAGGAAGCGACGGAGGTGAACCGGGAGCTTTATTCTCCTATAGAGCCGTATAGCTCGGGGTTCTTGAAGGTTTCCGATCTTCACGGCCTCTATTGGGAGCAATCCGGAAACCCCAGTGGATATGTGAGTATCCATTATCTGCTGCCGATGACGGATTATGTAATTGTCCATTTCGCTCGTTTTCATGGATCTAATGGATGGCGGTGTGATGATATATCGGCATGAATTATATGCCAAATTAGTTTAGTTCACTTGTGCTGCGAATGCAAAAAACGACAGCAGTCTAGTTGTGCTCATGCTTTGTCTTGGTGATGATTTCAAAACAATAGAAAAGGCAAAAGTTGGTGGTGATGTATGACTGTGTTGATATGTAAGCTGCTTTTTGGAAGAGGATGACTATTTTGCGTTCTCCTCTCTCTCTCTCTCTCTCTCTCTCTCTCTGTCTCTCTCTCTCTCACGCAAATTGACAATTTCTGCCTGCTTTATATTGGTATCATGAATTTTATTTTTTTTTTAGTTTGATGATCTTGGTTAAAGTTTACATTTTTAGCACTACATCAATGAGGGGTTCCTACCAATATTTGCTTGCCTTACTCCTTTTCTTTTACCTTTCTGAAATATCTTGCAGCCAGTTGTTTTTCTCCATGGAGGTCCGGGAGGGGGCACGGCCCCCAGCAACCGTAGGTTCTTTGACCCTGAATTTTATCGGATAATCCTTTTTGACCAGGTAACCTCTTTAGTTGATTGCGCAAATATATGTTGGATCTGCCATTTTCGCTGAGAAATATTTCCTTTCCCCAGAGAGGTGCAGGAAAAAGTACACCTCATGCTTGCTTGGAAGAAAACACCACATGGGATCTTATTGCGGACATCGAAAAGCTAAGGGAACATTTAGAAATTCCAGAATGGCAGGTAAAATTTCATTTTTAATCACTGTCTATATGCCTGCAGTTTGGTGATGTGGACACGGGATCAGGATTTCCACAATCATGAAATCTAATATGCATGGACCCTCAGATATAGAGACTGAAGACATTATTGGTGCATCGATTTACCTGAAAGTTTTTGAAATGACTCGGAATATAGTGCCGTTACCTTACTTGTATACTAATTCTTTTCAAAGCACTTGGCAGAAAGCATAATTTTCTCATCTTTTATATGCCACAAAATCAACAAGATTTACACCTTTTAAGATATAAACTATCAATTTGAAAGTGCACCAGTAATTTTTTCGTTCATGAGTCTAAAGTCTTTCATCTTTTGAAAAATATAGGATACTAGCTGCATTAATACTAGCATATTTAAGCTTAATTTGTTTGTCCGTGCTAATAGGTATTTGGCGGGTCATGGGGAAGTACTCTTGCCCTTGCATACAGCCAATCGCACCCTGAGAAGGTTTTTCTTTTGCATTGTATTTACTCTGTCAAGATTACACTCCCAGGCAATTTCTTGTTATTGCCCTGATCTTTGTGTCACTTGAAGGTTACCGGATTGGTACTTAGGGGGATCTTTCTGTTGCGGAAGAAAGAGATTGATTGGTTTTACGAAGGTGGTGCATCTGCCATATACCCAGACGGTACGTTGGGGGAACTTTTTCATGTGGCTATCAATGACTTTACTTATGTGTCCTGCAGAAGTGAACTTTGGCTTAAAATTAGTAGTTACCTTGAACTTCTACTGGGCAAATGGTAATTGTTTAAGCAGTAAGCTGTGAATGTAGTCTGCCATTATATGATCATGGCACATTTGACTTCACTGGAATTTCAGTGAGACAACAGTCTCATTAAGTTGCAGGGTGTTGTCATTCTCCTCAAATTTCAGATTAGGAGAATTTGCTAGATATGTGTAGGATGATCCTGGCCTGAGCATTTGCAGTTCAAGAACAATATGTAAATATATATGAATGAGAGAGGTTAAACTGAAGAATATCATATTGTCTTAGTTCCTCCTTCTGATATTATTAACCTTCAAGAGGCTATTCAGTGACGCTGCATATGAACTTAGTTCATGCATTCCTATTGTTTGTTTGACATAAAATAACAACCCTTCTTTTCTATGCAGCCTGGGAACCATTTAGAGATCTTATTCCAGTGGACGAGAGGCAGTGTTTCCTCAGTGCCTATAGTAAGCGATTGAATTCTGATGATTTGGAAACACAGGTAAGAGTGTTTTACAGGATAATCATACATCCTTCTCCCTTATTTCCCACATGTATGCATCTATAGGGTGCTGGGTGTTTTATCATTGAACACAAATTAGGTAGACTTACCTATGCATCTCATACTTAGTAACATTTCCCTAAACTCTGTACCGAAAGTAGATTAGAAACGGTTCTGATGCCAGAATTTTTCTGTTCTATTTACGTTACTGTAGCAGTAGCCATAAACTTATTGCATATCTACTGCTTGAACCCATCTTCTCATTTCATGCTGTGAAAATTAGGAATTTGTTTCACACTTGATTAATCTTTTTTGAGAAATATGTAAGCCAATAAAGTGGAAGAAGAAAGTCATGGATTACAAGAGGATGTCAGTAATTCGTACTGAAAGACAGAAAAAATCACTAAGCAGATAGCAGTTTCTTGCCCAAGATGGAATAACTGCATGGCTTTGCTACCATCTGCTTTCTACAGCATTCCTCTTATTTTCTGGACACTTCCACGAATCATGACAGAAATGGCTAATGAAATGAGTGCCGTCCCTATTGTACCACAGAAAATTGACTGTAGTAGCTCATTTTAAACTAGGACTTGCCAGTTTACACGTTTGATATTCTCACTTCTCCCTTATCTACTTAGTATGCAGCAGCGAGAGCATGGACAAAATGGGAAATGATGACTGCACATCTACTTCCAAATGAGGAGAATATAAAGAAAGGGGATGATGATTATTTTTCACTGGTAAGTGCTTTAGAGATTAAATTCACGTTTTCTACCATGACTTGCTTAGATTGTGTCTCTAATGTCCAAGGCTGCTTTTTTTTACCATAATATCTGAAGCTGCTTATATGCTGCATTATTGCATATTGATTGTCTTGATCAGCTTTTCTAATAAATAAATTCCCATTTGTAGTGGATATTGTGAGTGCTTAATAATCTGAAGTTTCTTTTGCTGGCTTAGTATTTTAATGATATTTGGATGCTGTACAATGTTTATAATTGGATATGCTCACATGGAATATACTACACCTTTCATGACATGGTTCTTGTAGATTAATCTATGGCCATGGAACTCTTTGTAATGCCATGCTTCTATGGAATAGTCACACAGTAATTTTTTGGATGGGGAAATCTTGAATATAAGTATGAAATACTTTGACCAGCTTCACTGGTGCTCATGACTTGTAATGGTTTTGCTCCAGGCATTTGCAAGGATTGAGAACCATTATTTTGTGAATAAGGGGTTCTTTCCTTCCGATTCATTCCTGCTGGATAATGTTGATAAGATAAGGCATATCAACACAGTAATTGTGCAGGTAATTAGATTACTTCATTCTCATGCTGGTTACTTCTTGAACTATGAGCAATAAATGGACAAAAGTACTAGTTGATTTTGAACATTAACACTCTAGCGTTACCCTTTGTGTCCTTCAACACTGAAGCACAATACCTGCCATTTACACAGAACTGTTAGTGTCTTACCCCAACAATACTTGCAGGGAAGATATGATGTTTGCTGCCCTATGATGTCTGCTTGGGATCTTCATAAAGCATGGCCAGAGGCAGATTTTAGGGTAAGCAGGAATTTTTAAGCTAATTAGGTGGACAAAATTAACCTTCATTACCATTTTCAATTGGATTGAGTAGTCACATCTGTCTTTTTACCCATTGTCATTCCTCTTTTATTTTAAATCCTTTTTGCTTCTTCATTTACAAGACTTGTCAAGATGTCCATTTTTCTTATAGTTATAGACAGTGCACTCCATTGCTAGAGTGCCATTATGTGGTATCTGCCCTTCAGCACAATCTACTATTACTTATTTTTATCAGCAGATTGATATTGACAAGCATTTGGTGTATGATTTTCTGGGGACCATACTTCGACATGTCCATTTTTTTAACATAAGAGTTATGCTCTCAATGTGAAGAGAATTGACTCTGGCTTCTCTTGGTTTTTTTGAGTTTTTGTATTGATTCTTGCATTTAGAAGAAACAATACCTGTTTCTGTTCGACTTCGTTGAGGTATGCAATTTGATTTAGGTAGTGGAGAGTTAGAACTTTGTGCATTTAGTGTTGTGGCATAGGTTGAAGGGATGGGTACATGGTGGACTGTCTGTTGATTAATTGAGTCGTTTTCTTGTTTTCAACTTGGTTGCATAGGGTTTATTCTTGTCATATGATCAGGCAAAGCTTTAATAATGATGTGGCAATGATATGGAAAATTACTAGTTGTATGAGCTTACCAATTCTTTTGGAAAACATTGGTTTAAGAAACCAGACCTCATTGATGGCCGGCCATGAGCAGATTGTGTCTGGTACGGGCCCTAAAAACTGTAGCTCAGGCCTGACCGTGATCAAATCTTATTTAATTTTCTATGCAAAAACTATATAGGCTGGGCAAGCTGGTCCAAAGAAGGAAAACAACTTGCCGAGGCCCACCCAGTTTCACTTTGGGCCTAGGATGGCTTGGATGGCCGCTGGACCCATGATTAAGGTTTTAAAGTCGTGGAGTTCAAATACACAAACGAATTTCTCACAGGATACTATGGCAGTTACTTCAGAATGAGTCATGTTGAGGTATCTGTTAGGTTCTGTATATGGCCACTTCAGATAAGAATTCTTGCTATATGATATTGTGATTTTGATTCTGAACATCATAGAGATTTATGAAGTAAAATCTTCATCCATTATCCTGTTTATTCAATTGCTGCACTATCAACAGGTGATTCCAAATGCGGGACATTCTGCTAATGAACCTGGCATAGCTGCTGAGCTTGTGGCTGCAAATGAGAAGCTCAAGAATATTGTGAAGAACCAAGGATAGTGAATTTGGTGTAAGATGCACACAACAGGGTATATGCAATTTTCTCACCTACCTCACTGAAACAATCTTGATGTTGATGCATCCAGAAATGGATGGTGGTTGCAAATAAATTGAAAATGGTTTGGTGCAATGGCCTGTAGACTTTGAACATGCTTCCTTGTCTTTGACAATATATGCTCTCATATGTGCCAAATGCCCACCAAAGCCTGATTTATTTTGCACATGTAATTTAAAATTGTTTGTTGACTTGGAATGTCAAGGACATGCTCGATTTGCCAGAAAATAAGCAGTGGAGAAACTTGAATCTGATGGTTACAAAGTTATTTGCAAAGAGATCTGTGGAGTGTTTGCTGCATAAATAGTATGTTAATGTCTTTTTTCATTGTCATGTGGAAGTAACTTAAGCCATTCGAGCTACAAAACTATGCCTGGAAATAGCAATTTGAACTCGTGGCAAAATAAGCAAGCTTCCATTAATGTTATTGAGAATTTTCAGGATGTTTATACTGTCACAACTGACAATGGGTGTACACAATTGATACATAGCTCCTAAAAGAGACAAGTACAGATTGCAGGAAAGTTACCATATGGTGTTGGTTGGCCAAGAATTTGCGTATATATTCATCAAGTTGTGCAGAAGAGATTATAGAGTGGATCAGCAGAGTTCCGCTACAACCACAAGACGCTTGTTTAGGTTTTTAGTGAATTTTTGAACAAAAGGTTAACACTAAGTATCGAAAGGCTTTGCAGGAAATTTGTATTTATACACCGTAACCCTCGCTGAGTACCAACAGATATTTCACTCTAAGATCGAGCGATAATATGCACATTTGCTTATGTTAAAGGAGGAAAGGGTTCATGGCAAAAAGAAAAAGAAAATAAAGTATAGAAAGGTTGGTGTTTCTTCACCACAATGGTAGTGATCGTTTTTTGTTTTTAGCATCCAGGTTATTGATAGTTCAGACAAAAGGCTACCTTACTATGCTAACGTTGTCTAAGCAATAAAAGGGACCGGTATTCGTTATGCGTTAGCCATACCAGCAGACATTTCCCGCTAAGATTGAGCAATAATGTGCACATTGCTGAGATTAAAGAAGTAGCAAAGGGTTGATGCTACTCTGCAACAACGATCAAGATTTTGCTGCTTGTTATACGCGATTCTTTAGCAATCCATAAGTAGCTGAATGCCTTGAGACAAACCAAATTTGACGAGGAAAGTAAACTCTCCAATCTACGTGCAATTAGAAAAGCCAAATAAAATGGGCTTCGATAATACAAAATTCTATGCATTTCGTCTTTTAATTGAATAAATATGATCATTGGCATGTAAGCATGTAAAGAGCTCATAAATTTCTATCTAATTATTAAAAAAATTATTTAATAAAATGAAGCCTAATGGTAATTAAAAAGGGATTACTATTATTAAAACATACTAATTATATAGATTAAAAAAATCATTCTTTACCTAAGATTTTTTTTTTTTTTTTTTGCCTGCATAGAGATGATCAAGCAAGACCAAAAGAGCTAATAATCATGATGTTACCCTTGCGGGGGAAGAGAGAGAGAGAGAGAGAGAGAGAGATATGCAACTGAACATTTTCATTGTATTATTGATAAATAATGAAGGGATCACGGCCAAAACAACAGAAGAAACTAGTTTAGTGATAAATTTGAGAAAGATTATCATTGGAATATTATGTTACATTTTACAAACAATTCCGAAAAGGAGCCACCAAATTATCTGACAGCGCAGATCAACGAAACAATTGAACAGCAGTACTATCACACTCAACCAACCAAAGAAATTGAACGGGCATACTCTCATGTCAGTTTCTTGATGCAGCTTTTCGGAACATGGATATCATGGAAGTTCGGTTCTTTTGGAATGGTTGGGAGCCTTCTGCCACGTGACGATGACCTCGAAGAGCCAGAAGCAGTAGGTTTGGTTGCTGAAGCACTGCGTTGTCGGATCTTTGCTGCTTCTTTTGAATCGCAGTCCATTGCATATGTCTCCTTTATGACACTCAGTTGACATGTTCCTTCCTTTTTCCTCGATGGTGCGCTATAAGTTCAGGAAAGATAAAAACAGCAGTGAGCTTCTTGTTACCTGTATATTCCTTGACCCTCAACTTTGAAACCCTACAATGAATTTTCATTTTGTTCCTAATTTCTGCAAAAGCATTGTTAAGATGTACTATGAGTCTAGGATAATGTAAAACCTCTCTTTGAACTTTCCTGTCTTTTCCTAGTTTTTTAAAAAACAGTGTGAAGAATACTATGAGTCTATGATAATGCAAATCCTCTCTGTGAACCCCCCATGATATCCTCTAATACATTTTTGGACAATAGGAAATGAGTGATCCCAATTAGAACCATCACTCACCTTCCAGGCCCTTCATGTCTTTTAACTGAGAGTATTCTGGGCTTTTTGACGATTTCCCTGGACCGCAAGACTGTAGGGGTAAGGTTCTTTTGCTTTTTCGAAATAGAGTTTCTATCGGGAGTAGATGCAGCCATTTTCTGTCCAACTTCTCTGTGAAAAGTGCTGGACTCAGGAGCTTTGATCTTCTGCTTCATGTCAATAAAAGAATCTCAGCCACATCAGTGTTGTTAAAGCAATCTTGGAAAGTAGTAATAAATACTATGTGATCAAGAAATGCTTAAGTGCCGATGGCCTGGCATTTCTCTGGTCTAATGTCAACTAATTCATGACAATGCTTTCCGGAGGATTGTCAATTTTTCTAATAGCAGAGTCAAAGAAAATGACTTGAGTAGAGTCAAAGGGGAAAGACATGAAACAAAGTAAACCGAAGTCTTACTTTCTTTATACTCTGATTTTTCTTGGATGGAAACCCTGGTGCAGTTGCATCCTCTTTCAATGGCGTAGAAAGCTTTTTCTCATGGTTCGCTTCCTTGAGAACTCCCCGTTCCTGCAATGGCTCACATTTGTCAGCCAACATCAATGAAAATTCAACTTATCAAGTTATTTGCAGTCCACATACATCTGTTCTTAGCCTGAAAGGCTTAGGATTGGTGGGTCTTGGTTTTACATACTTCCCACCCTGGGCACTTCTTTTGTCTGCAATAGAGCTCTTCTTTATCTTCATCAATGTTTGAGTGACCTGAAGATTTCCGGTAGCAAAAAAATTCAGATGCTGAAACATATTCGAACACGGAATAGTGGATGTTGCAATTGGCAAATGAATCAACAGTATGAACCTTCTCATGTTTCTTGTGATTATCAAGCTTCCCCAGAATTTTCCTGTTGCTGTCACCATTCTGTTCTCTGCAACAAAATGCGAGAAGCAATTTAAAAATGAGGACAAACAAATACTTACCATAGAAGAATTGGTTATCAATCAAGAAAAATGAGCAAACTATAGAACATGGCGTAGCAAATGCATAAAAAATATTGGGTGCAGAGCAGTTCATACATGTTACGATCAGGGGCCGTAGAATTTTCTTTGTCATCATTATCCAAGACATGATCCCCAATTTCTTCATCATTGGCAGGAACATCATTCTGGTAACTGGTATTGCCAGTGTTTTCTTGGATTTTCTCCTCCTCCAAGCTTGATGCACCCTCTTCCTGAGAAGTTGATCCATTCCTCTCCTCATCTAGAACAGCTTCAACCGTAGGAGCTACATCTGCTCCTGAACCCAGCCCTTTATCAGCCTTTTCAACTCCCACTATACTCGATGAATCCTCACTCAGACTTTCTCCTGATTGTTTCTCCGACGTGCTTACATTCGTAAAAGATTCTTCATGTACATTCAGTGCAGTATTCTGGGAGGTTTCTTGTGCAAGACATGCTTCCAAAGATCCACGTTTGGACTTGTCATCGACTTCCATGTCGCTGGAGTCACCTGAAGTTCCTTCAGTTGTGGCTAAATCAGAGCAGTTTTTCGAGTCTTCAGCTCTGTCCTTTTTCTTCAGGCATCTAGAAGCTTTATCTGCGCCCTTGCACTTTTGAGTCCGCAACGAATCGAAAACCCGACTCTTGACCTCCCTGGCACGCACTTTTTTCTTGGAGCCAGCAATAGGCGCCAGCGTATCATACCCCAATATATTCATCTTTTGGCCTGCGATCTCCAACTTCTTCATCTCGGCACAAATCTTTCTCATGGAAGTACCCAACTCTGATGAGATTTTAACCTTCGCGGCCTTTTTGGGCGAAGGAAATGCCAAAGCTTTTGCTACCACTCTCTTGTTCTGCCCGGCATTAGGCTTCACCTTTGGGTTCCTAACACTCCGAAATAGTTCTGGATTGGAGACTCTCTTGGTGTTTCTAGGGGTTGTTAATGCCTTAGCCACATTGGATGGCTGCTTTGCCTTAGCGTTAGGGGTCGGAGCCACCACCGGACGAGAAGTTTTGACCCTCTCTTTACCGCAATTGACTGGCTTTCCGGAAATCGAAGATAAAATAGCCAA
Organism: Eucalyptus victrix; assembly: GCA_016097545.1. Taxonomy (NCBI): domain Eukaryota; kingdom Viridiplantae; phylum Streptophyta; class Magnoliopsida; order Myrtales; family Myrtaceae; genus Eucalyptus; species Eucalyptus victrix. The sequence goes on from CM027843.1 coordinate 11,165,367, forward strand.
CCTTGGTAATCTGGATCTCGATGGTTTCGCAGGAGCCGACAGCGGACATTTCTCTGTAGTACTGAGGATCGAAAGCGCAATAAAATAGCACCAAAAAAAAGAGAAAATGAGGCACATCAGAAGCTGAACCTTAGTTAGATGGAAATTCGAGTCCAAGATTATGCAATGGGTACATACTTAATCGGCTTTCTAGTTAAGGCTTTGCGGAGTCTTACGTTGGGACTTCTGGCTGCCATTACCTGCAATAGATCAGCAGCATTACGGCGACTTCATCGACTTAAAGGCCTCCTATTTACGATAAAAAATAATAAAAAAGAGTAAAGATGGAAAGAGGCTTTAGTAACTGACCCTAAGGACGAAATTCTTATAGATTGCTTCAGAGTCCAGTTCTTCTTCATGTTTCTGGTCACATCCTGAAACCCAACAAACCCAAAGAACTATGAAAATCAAAACTTGTGCATCTCGAGCTCTAAAATTCAAAAATGAGATCTCAAGCAGTCAATGAACTTCTAGATCAGACAAAATTTGGAAAGTATTGGCCAGTAGACTGGACCAAACTCAAATGAACAGAAAAAAAAATGCAAACTTGACGAAGCAAGAGTGACAATTCATGAGCAATAGAATCCGAAATTTACCAAATTTTCCCAGATCGAAACAAACAACAGCAAGAAAAGCAAAAAAATTGGCATACCGACGCGCAGGCAGAACCAGTAGCGGTCGGTGTCGGGAGGGTAGCGGTCGGGCGCGGTGAAGTCCACGAACTTGGGCGCCTCTATGTCCTCGTAGAATTCGTCTCCTCCTTCGCGGTTGATCGCCTCCATGCTCGATTTCGTCATCGACCCGATCCACAGAGAGAGAGAGAAAGAGAGAGATTGAACCGCAGCGGCGAACGGGCGAGAGAGAGAGAGCTTTTGGCACTTTTTTTAAATGTCTGCTGCGGCGTCTTCTCTCTCACTGATCCTGCAAACTAGCCGTTGGAGAAAGGGAGGTTCGATTCGGACACGGTTGGTCTCGTGAAACGGCACTCGCCGCCAGGGGCATTTCCGACATCTCACACCTCGCGTTCCTCACCTTCCTCCTGTCTTCGTGACGGGCCTGTCGGTTCGGACATCTGAAAGCCCATGATGGGATTTTGGACATCGCCCGAACGAAACCCAACACGCCACGTGTCGGTCCAGGAAAGCTTGGAAAATTTTACAAAACCGAAAAGCTGGGCGTGACGGGGACTCTGGATAGAAACGTGAAATACCTCTCTTTCCATCCATCGTGAAAGCCCTTCATTCTACACTATTCTTGGTGAAATGGAATTATTTCAAAATATGAAAAAATTCAGAATTTCGAAATAATCCCCCATGATCGCGTAAACCGAACTGACGAATTGTTGAATTCAAGGTAAGACATATACAAACCGACGCTACAAAAATCAAGTGCTTTGGACTGGAAAAAGAAGGAAGATACGAGAAAGGATGGTTTGATTTGGTCCTTTTACTTAGTCCCAAAGGACTTGCGACATCAAAAGGATCAACTCCGATGATGCCCTCGAATTGTCGCGCACCCCTTTCGTCAAAGGAGAGGGTTGCCCAGGAGCTTCTCCCAAAAAAGCAGCAATCGTGCGTTCGATGAATGGCCACGATGGAATAGCGGTCTCTATTGTCTCCTCCTGATGTGACCGACGGGGATAGGCTCTTTCTAAACTCCCTTGTTGAGGTCTTGTTTTCCATGCGTGACCAAAATTGATAGGCAATTTTAAAGTAGTAATTATAATAATAATTTGCATCCTTCTCGCTTTGTACGTGGGCCAGAGCACTATACGTTCGTTAAAAAAAATTCTTGCATCTAGCCTATAGAAATCTCTTATTTATATGGGCCATTTCCCAGTCTATTAAGTACCACATATGGTATATAAGACTTAACAATCTTGATTTGTGTATTTTACAAATGTTGTATATCTATGATATGGTGAGCATGCACATACCATATCATCAGCCAGCACAGTATATTTTTTACAAATTATATATAATCAATGTTATCACACGCACCCTTCCTTCATGGTTGGATCAAATGCTTCGATCGGTAGTACTACTTTTAAGACCCAAGATTAGTCAAGGAACATAATGCGCAAGACTCGATAATTGATGCAAGCCTAGGGGAGGCTTTCTCAATAGGATCGGGAGAGTGACTCGTGCACGGGAAACAAGACAAACAGGAATTTCAACACTGTGCAAACTCAAGAGAATAGTCGTATCTTTGTCGATACAGATCGGATCGACCTGATTCCAAAACCAAATGAACAAAGACTTCTGGATCTACAATTTTACTGTTTTGGGTTTTCTGAAATAAGCAATGTAGGATAGTCGAAATTGGGTTGGAAGTAACGAACAGAATGGGAAAAGATAGGAACTTCGCTGGTTGCTCTTCTAGGCCTCCAAGGAAGTTGAAAGGGACACCGATTCTTCTAGATCGATGACTGCATCTCTTCAAGGATGCAGATTTCGAAAGCTCCGACTCTTCAAGGACGGAGTGAAAACTCTTATAGGTTTTCAAAGGGATGAACTCTACAGGGTTCACGATACTTGCTTCAAGCAAAGTTTTTCATTTTCATTCATCAAAAGCTGTTCATCTTCTACAAGAAATTGGGCTTATATCATCAAAGAAATAAAGACAGAGCATTGAAACTAGGAGAAATAAAGACATAACATTAAAACTAAGAGAAATAAAGACATGACATTAAAATTAGCATAAATAGTAAAAGCATAACGTCTTCGTGGCAAGGTGTCTTTCCAACTTCCGGGATGGACTCAAGATGTCGTTATGGCTTCTCGGTTTCGTCGAGCTTTAATGCGGGCCGATCTTCTTGGTCAAGAGAGCCGGTCTTCAATGTGGGCTGCATCAATAATATTCCAATGTTCATACACTCATCTTGCTCTATATATCTAATTGTGGCACCAACCAACATGGGGTCCTCAACCTCCATTGTTCAAAATTGGATGACTTCCTAAGTCAACAGCAGTGTGTCCATGCCCACCTGGGGGGAGAGAGCTGGCATTTTTCCTTAGTGTGCACACCTTGAAATATCTATACGGAACTTTTTAAGGGTCAGAATATGCAGGCCGCGGGGGGCGGTTGGAGCTACCAAACTCCCCAATATTCAATGGCTTTTGCCATTGACTTCTCTTATGCGGATCTCGATTCCAATGTGAAAGCTTCAATTTTCTGCATTCTGGTCTCTTCTCTCCTCCTCCTCATCTCTCTCGTGTCGGGTTTTTCATCGCTGTGGCCACTGGTCTGGCCACATGACACGTTACTTCCTCTTGACCAAACAAGGGTTTTCTTGGGCTTTTAATGAAAGATGGACCCGTCCGGATATCTTTTATTGTTAGCAGTAAATAATATATAAAGATTGATGTGCAAGGTTTTCTCTTTCGATTGGGGGATATAGCGTGTGCTTTGCATCGCGGGATCCATGGGGAAAGGCGCATACACATTGCCCGGTCAAAGAGAGCTTTTCATGTCAAGCTTGTCTTTCCTTGTGGCTTCTGTTATGTTGCCAAGGCTACAATATAGAAACCTTAGATTGGACCGTGTTTTAGACTCTTGTAAATCAACTCGAGGAGAAGAATCTTAGCTTTTGATTTGCACGTCCATATCAAAGTACAGGTGATCTTTTCTAGACCAAGATGGAGAATGATTCTCCTATCCTCTTACTTATTTCAATCCTCTAATCGCTTAGGTTAGGATCGATCACCCTTGTAAGAAAAACTCAAATACGGCAAGGGATAGAGAACTCTATCTCCTCAGTCATTTCTTATGTAAGAGATGAGGACCTATTTTGATGGTACATACATACAATTTCATGCATGTCGATAATCACTGCAGGTGAAGCTACTGTTTTGTATTGTCTTGAATGTTCGATCGTTTTCTTCGCTTTTAGGGTTTCGTTTTTCAACCGGAAAGAAGCAAGACGCGCGCCCTTTTCCTGCTCCCGAACCGTTCGTTCCAATCAAATGGCAGACGTCTCCACGTCGATGATTTTGACGCGTTTAACATTGCCAATTCTACTGGACATCGATCGTCTCCTAGCCTAGGCTTTTAAATCAATCTTGATCTAGGCACGTAGTCGTCAGCACCTCCTCCTCGATCTGTCCTTTCATGGAGAGGCATTTTCAAGAGAGCGACAGCTCGGAGAGCAATGCACGTAGAGTTGACAGACTGCGGGAATTGCTCGTTAAGAACAAAACGTGGGACCTCAAACATCTTTTCTTTCTTTTCCTCCTACGTCATCATCGGGCCTGTGCAAGTTTACTGCTCCGCAATACGTCGTGACTAATCTAATCATTAAACTTATACGCTAATGCTCATTGAAGCCATAAGTGCAAGTTTACTGCTCCGCAATACGTCGTGACTAATCTAATCATTAAACTTATACGCTAATGCTCATTGAAGCCATAAGTGCACACGGCAAATTACTAGGAGATCTTATCTCGAACAAATTATCCAAACAAATTCTAAATTTATAATACGACAATTAATTCAATCCAAAATATTTTAATTATGTCAATTCATTCCAACCAATTTTGGCAAAAAATTGCTGACATGAACATTAGCTATCCTACATGATATAGGCAACAATAATGTAGATAACTTTTACAATGTTTCTGAATTTTTTTCTCTTTTTTTACTTTTCATTAAACAAGGGTCGTAATCCTTGTCCAAACAAGCCATCAATAACTTAGTAAAATACAAAAGGGTGGCCCCCACTAGCCATAAGCTAAAAAATAATAATAAAATAATAGTAAAAAATTTAAGAATATAAATTGTCCACGTTGGCTTTGGTAGTACCACATAGGTTGATCAACCTACATTAGCGATTTTCAATTAAAATTAAATAAAAAGACTATATTAGTTACTGTCAAAATATTTAAAATTAAAATAAATATTAATATCCGAAAACCCCAAACCGATACACTTGTAATAAATTTACCCTAAACTATTTCTTTGAACATAGAAAACCCTAAACCGATATATCTTTGATAAATTTACCATAAACCGGTACATTTGTGACAAATTTACCCTCTATTAGTTTTCATTAAATTTTACTATCAAATTATTAAGTTAAATTACACGTGATAGTTGAATAGTATATCGATTTAGGATTTTACATATCGTTTGTCACAGTTTACAATTTTTGTGATTTTTTTGTAGTATTAATCTAATTTAACGGATGATATATTTGTTACAAATTTATCAGTTTGGAGATTTTTGCGCTTGAATAAATTAGTTTAGGATAAATTTGTCGTAAATGTACTGGTTTAGGGTTTTTTATGGTCAGTTGGGGTAAATTTGTGACAAATGTACCGGTTTGAGATTTTTCATAGTCAAAAAAATAGTTTATTAATTTTATCACAAGTATATAAGTTTGGGGTTTTTTTGGAGTATTAATCTTTAAAATAATCAAAAGAGAGTATTTATGACTGAATTGATATCTATTTAATAAATTTAAAAAATCCTACCGTGAAATTTAAGATGTGCATGGTCCCATTTCCACCTAACTGAAACAACACAATTATGCCAGCCTTTTCTGCCTCTGACCTAAAAATAGCGACTTATTTATGGTGCCTTCCTCTGCTAATTATGCGATTGGGGAAACGAGGTCTAATCTCGCCAACCTAGCACGCCACGCAATTGGCCGGGAGTGTACCCCTGCTAATAAATTGACAGCCCATGATGGAACGTAATGTCTAATTCAATCTACAAAAATCGAAAAAAAAAAAGGAAAAAATTATATAAATGAAATTTCGCAAATCTCAAAATTTGGTGGGAGGAGAGTCAAGTCAAGATGAATCTTTATTATCCTGGTGTGCTACTCTTGCTCGAATAAGTCAACATGGTACTGCGCTCCCGGTTCTTGAATAAATCATGCAGAAAGCTTGACCGTTCCTGTGCGGTGGGCAGTTGGAAAAATTTGACTTATAAATGGGTCTGTCTATATCACAGACCCATTTTTCATTCATTTTTAGATTTACTTAATATAAATTCATTTTTTACTTTTAGTGCGTTGATTACACTAGGACACTCGGAAACACAGTCCATTTATAAATAATTCTTGTTAAGATCGCTAAATACAGTAAGAACCATTGAAAAATGCATTTTGAAAATCCAAAAAGAACGTATTTCAAAATAGTGATGCGATGCAAGTACAAATGTTCGTACTTTTTTAGTTATTTATTTATGAAAGTTATTACCTGTCGCCCATCTTTTTTGTGTAATCCAATTAAGAACAATCATTTCGACAAAAAAAGAAAAAGAAAAAAAAGCAATCATGATAACCCATACATGTGGGAAAGTACACCAACTCCGATGAAGAAAAATGGAGATTAGGCGCGCATAGTGCACATCCATGCACAAGTATTTACGTTGATGAGGATAATAGAGATATTTAAGGAAAAGGAAAAAAATAATATTTATTATATACACACACATAAATTTGATAATGTCGATGATGAATATAACATGAAAATGAATCTAATGTTCACTATGATTAGCTCATATAAGAGATTTCGAAGTATTTCTTCCAAATTATAAATATGTCCAAAATCGATAAACACTAGAAATGTTACATTCATCCAGATATCTTTTTTTTTTCTAGATATCAACATGTGTGTAATTTCAATACGTTTCTTATAATTATAGTTTGGCTTGGGCATACGACAATGTTTGAGAATTGTAACCATTAGCCGATTTAACAATTAATTTAAATGAGTGTTAATTTTCTTTTGCTTATGTTAGTTTGGCTGGTCTAATGTGGCTTTTTTTTTTTTAATTGAATCGCATACTATTAATAATTTGGTCCGACATGCGATGCAGTTTTGATAGCACCGGTCCACGGGTAGTTCCAAAAGCATGCACATAAGTCTCGTCGTGAACATAATTTTCAGAAAACACATAGAACACTATCTTGAAAACATAATCAAATATGGCATTGAGGTATCCGACAAACAAAAACCCTATTTCGGATCAGCATTATTGTAAGAATCTGAGGCGTAAAAAGAAACATATGTCCTTTCATTCCTCAGTTTCAATTCGAAAAGGCTCTACAACCTTCCTCTGGTTTCGTTTTCTTCTTCGTCAGGTTCTAGGGCAACCCAGAGCTTTCGCTCTTGTACACAGCGACAGGCTAATTTCAGGAATAAATCCTCTGTACAAGTCGACAGATGTTTCGATGTCGGACGTTGATATCTTTCTCTTTTAACTTTCAAACTTTTCGTGACGGTGCAAATTTTCGATCTCAAGAACACGATGTTCACATGCTTCGGGAGCTAATGAAGACGTGTATTTATCTCTGTACTAAATAGGGACGATTAGTGTACATTTATAAATACAAATTCGTGTACATTCACCGGCTTACGAGAGAATCCCGCGCTGTCTTCTTCACTGTGAAAATGACTTACGGAGAGAAAGACATGGGAATCGATGGCGCCGGCAATAAGTAGCTGCTATATAATGTTCTCTTTCGTCTGATATATAATAAGATTCCGTCAGCAGAATTTGGCTAAGATAATTTACTCTAATCACCATCTTCGAAAGGGTAATATCCGAGGCTCTTGCACATTCAAGATGATGATCTCTTCAGGTACAGATGGCGAACGCCCTCGGTTTTGATTTCCACTATAATTATCGATTCCAGCCTTTAGGATCAACGCTAGCATAGGAGGGAAAGTGGGTATGAGACTGGGGCCAGTTTTGACTTAAAAGTGGTCCAGTCGATAAAATCGCGTCACCTTTTTTTAATGGGTTAGATGGAAGTCACAATTAGTATGGGGGTTGCATCCACCTACATGTTGGTTCCTCTGTGTATATCCAATTAAATGAAATTGGAAAGGGAACCGCAGTATATTCGGATTATTCTCCGCCCCTTTTTGCATTGGACTTTGAACTTCATCAAATTGTCATCCCTTGTGAGGATGATGTATGTATGCATGTGTTTGGGTATGTGTTTGCGTATGTTGTACTGTTATAGGGATAGTCGAATTTTTGGCTCAATAATTCTCGCAATATGCGCAGACTTTTTCTCCCACATGAATAAATAAACATACACCCACAAGCCACACGACGCCAAACGTTGCTCAGAATTGGAGACTGCCGTAATTTAAAAATCGAATTTGACTTATCCAACTATTGCTTTACCATTTTACCAATAACTAAGGTTGCATGTCGTACAAATTGAGTGCTTTGAGTATGCCGACTAATTCGTCTATATTAGCAAGATAGCTCCCCGTTCGATGCGCCTATTTCCATTGTCGAAGATAACCATAAAAGAAATCACAAACCGAGCAATACATACCCTAATTTCAAGAAAGAGAAGAGGGGCGGATACGCGCTGCACCACACAGAGATTGCACAAGTCTCTGCATGTGTGTGTGTGAGTGCATGTTTGAATGTCGTAGTCCGAGAGTCGAAAAGCTGACTATATGGATCGTAAATGGCCGCCCGCCATGGTTGATTTTCGAGAGCGCTCGCTCGTCCACTTTCCCCCGCTGCTGGCACATCAAACAAACCATTAACAAAAGCTAACGACAGCAACGGGGCCGGACGCTCAACATGCCATAAACGAGTAAAAACTATTGAAAAATGAAGACCCCGCAAAAAGTCGCACCATCAAAAAATAAAAATGTCCAAAAAATCGTGAATTTTAAATACATGACTTGACCAGCCCTCTCTCTCTCTCTCTCTCTCTCTCTCTCTTCACACACATGATGCCTATATAGAGTTCACAAGGCTTTCAAATTGCTTTTCATTACGTTGTTATGCCACGATTTGAGTTGATTCCGTGAAATCGCCTTGCTTTCGGGCCAAGAGGCATTAAAGAAATGAATTCTCGCATTCCGTATTTTAGTGGGATTGGTAATAACCCCTTGAAGGCACCTTTAACTTGGTTGACTAATGGAAAATTTCATTGTCGTATTCCTTACCAAACCCCTCTTTTTGACCAACCCGGCCCTCGCTTTTGAGCGTTGCTCTTATACTATTATCACCTTTTGACTTGGTTTAAACGATCCGATTTAACGGTCTTCTGTTCCTCTTTACTCTATATCTTCTTGCAAAATCATATGTTTTGAATGAAAATTTGAGGAAAAATTGAGAAATTAAACATGACATCTGAAAACCCAAAAACAGATGGAAAAAAAAATGAAGACAATTAACATTGGGAAGCGTGAAATTGACTGATAACAAGCATGGAGGTTCCATTTAATGTTGTCACACCCAACCATCACTCGCCGTCTAATAATGGTGTAGCGAACTCTATGTTGGGAAGCCTTTATTGCCAACCTTATGTGGTAGCGTTTTTGCTTGCCCTTTCTTCTTCATGGATATAAATTCGACACGGCACGACCACCGTTCCTAGGTACGGGATGGAGGCGTCAGATCGGTTTTTGATTATTTGTTGAATCAAATCCCGACCTCTATTAATTAACAACAGATTTTAAACTTGTCTCGAATAATCAATCAATATTAATCAGGGATTGATTGATTCCTCGCTTTTACGTGTTTGGTAAGAACATCGTCGAGTTATTGATGAGTTCCAAATAGTCGTACCCTCATAAAGACGGGTTTTGAAATTCCACTTCTAAAATTCGGTTGAGTGCGAGATGGACTCAAACATAATCGGATCTTATCAAGACGGGCTAACTCATTCAAATATTGTCCTAATCATAATCAAAATAGGATCTTTTCGTCATTTTTATTTTTTATTTTTTTGGCACTTTTCGCATATGGTTCCGGCTCTTCCCGAACCAAAAAAAATTTGGCCATGCTGGTATTACTTTGTGATTGTGGATGGAAAAAGATGTTTTGTAGATCAATTCAGCAAAGCACTCAGGCGCTGAGGATCCATCGCCCAATAATTTTTCTTCACTATATTTTTTTTATCCTTGCCTACGAATGTGCAGGGAAATTGGGGTCATATAAAATTCCATTTCTACGTTCAAACAAATACAGCTGCTTGAGCTCTCATTTAAAAAACAATTTAAAAATAAATAAATAAATTACTGTGCCGCAGCAATTTGTGCTGGCGAAAATACGGTAACGCCAATTAAAACAAAAAAAATGAAAAAAAATGGAAAATACGGTGGAAATGGCAGGTTGGCGACGGCAGGCGCGTCCACGTTTACAGTGACGAAAACGAGAAAAGGGCAGAGCGAGAAAGCCTCGTCGGCTATAAAAGAGCGCCAACTTCGCTTGAATGCTTCACCACACGCAAACATAGTCTGAGCTTGCACATTTCGGAAATCCCGTAAAGCAGCAGCTTGCCCCGCAAGAGCCGAGCTCCATCGGCGGACGTTTCTCGATCTCTCTGCTGTCGCGTCGCGGAGGTTGGTGGAGCTGTTGAGCCGGGATCGGTCTCTGATGGACGGTCAGTACTTGGTCAGTGGCGTCTTGGCTCTTTTCCTGGGGATCTTCCTGCTGAACAAGAGGCTCGGGAAGCAGAAGAGGAGGGTGTCCAAGAAGGATCGCGATGACTATGTGAAGAGCTCCGTGGATGGAGGTTTCGTGCCCGGCGGCGTCGATGGGAGCACCGACATCGTCATTGTCGGCGCAGGAGTCGCCGGTGCGGCTCTCGCTTACGCCCTCGGGAAGGTAGTTAACGCCATCTTCTCTCCCTCTCTCTCTGTGCCTCCGAAGTGGAGCAGCCATGTCTCGTGGAATTTCGGTTGCGTTCCTTGGATACTGCCGTCGGTTGCGAAGGATTGGGGAACTGTTTTCGTTTTCCGTGTGAGAGCCTGTTGATTGCTCTCTGGATTATGTTTGAAACTGCGGCGTTCGTCGCGTCTCAAGTGCCTGAGTGACCCTGAAGCTTGTTTTTCGAGTTCCCAACTTTTCATTCCTTTTCTGTATGGTTCAGCTACCTAACGGGGCACAGCAAAACTAGTCTTGACTTTCCGTCTGGAGATAGCCTTTTAGAATGGTCAGCGAGTTTGGGAGAGGATTGCTTGCCGTTTTCCTTTCATGGTCTTTCAGTTAATGATATTTTGACGTCTAAATGATAGTAGTAGGAACGAACTTTAGCGAGAAAGGCTTTATATTTGGCAGTTTTAATGGCGTGAAAGCATTTTCATTCGGCATTTGGAATGATCTGAAGCAATTTTTTGTGTCTACGCAGGATGGACGTCGCGTGCGTGTAATTGAGAGGGACCTGACGGAGCAAGATAGAATTGTCGGCGAGCTTCTTCAACCAGGAGGTTACCTGAAATTGATGGAATTGGACCTTGCAGGTGAGCTGGGTCTTGCAAACAGAGTGTTATGCCTTCTAAAATCGTTTTTTCACGATTCAAAACATGGCTCTCGGTCTGTTTTAAGTATGCTAAATATTCTTCATCGTGCATCTAGTGCGGACTTTTATTGAATATAATTCATTTGGTGTGCACAGATTGCGTGCAAACAATTGATGCCCAAAGAGTTGTTGGATATGCTCTTTTCAAGGATGGGAAACACACACAGTTGTCTTATCCATTGGAAGATTTTCATTCGGATGTCGCTGGCAGAGGTTTTCACAACGGCCGTTTCGTTCAAAGCATGAGGGAAAAGGCCGCAACTCTTTCAAAGTACTTTCCTTCTCCGATCTGCTAATCGCAGCCGCCTTGTGTTTTCTGTTTGCTTCTCTGCTCTGATGTTCATCTAGCTAAAGATGGCGTGATACTTCTAAGGCCAATATTTTATCCACTCGAAAGTGTTTGAGATAATCTTAGTTGGCGACCTCATTTTTAACATCAACTTGATTGTGTGCTTCGATTATCCGATCATATTACGCTTGTGTCGATTGAGAGACTTCATTCTAAGGTCATCATCTTACCTTCCTTTTTTACCCCTCATCTGTCTCAGCGTAAGTCTAGAACAAGGGACAGTAACATCTCTAATTGAGGAAAAGGGAACTGTCAAGGGAGTGCAATACAAGACCAAGGCTGGGGAAGAGTTAAAAGCATATGCTCCCCTCACCATCGTATGTGACGGTTGCTTTTCAAACCTACGCCGTAACCTCTGCTTTCCGAAGGTGAATATGAAGGGTCAATCGAGCAGATTGATCTGTACTCTGAAGTTGTCGCCAACATTTTGTGCATTCCTCAAATCTTGGTTGATCATACTCGAGTCTAAATTAATATGTTCACTATCTCCACAGGTTGATGTCCCCTCTCATTTCGTGGGTTTGGTTGTGGAGAATTGTGATCTTCCATTCCCAAATCACGGCCATGTCATACTGGCAGACCCTTCGCCCATCTTATTTTATCCGATCAGCAGCACTGAGATCCGTTGTCTGGTCGATGTCCCTGGCCAGAAATTGCCCTCTGTAGCCAGCGGTGAAATGGCCACATATTTGAAGACAAAGGTTGCTCCCCAGGTATATGTCGAAACTGCTCAGCAATAGTGTTTTCCATAGTCGCATATTGACTAGTTAGGCACCAGAAGTTATCTCAGCTGCTCCTCCGTTTCTGTTATTCTTGCTCTCTAGTCTAGATATTCTGGGGCTCATCGCAGAATTTCGTGTTTCAGGTTCCCCCTCAATTGTACAAAGCCTTCATCGCAGCAATTGACAAGGGAAACATCAAATCGATGCCAAATAGAAGCATGCCTGCTAATCCTCAACCCACCCCTGGAGCTCTTCTGATGGGAGACGCGTTCAACATGCGCCATCCATTGACGGGAGGAGGAATGACCGTGGCTCTTTCTGATATCGTTTTGCTAAGGAACCTCCTTCGCCCACTTCAGGATCTGAATGATGCATCTGCTCTATGCAAATATCTCGAGTCGTTCTATACACTGAGGAAGGTGAGAAATGTCTATCCACTTGATCCTAAAGTACAGAAGCGTAGAAATTAGTAGCGTCGCTTCTCAAACTGCATGCTAACCGGACCTCTCCTTTTCTTCACAGCCTGTGGCGTCGACCATCAACACCCTGGCTGGTGCTCTGTACAAGGTCTTCTGTGCATCTCCAGACCCGGCAAGAAAGGAAATGCGCCAAGCATGCTTCGACTATCTGAGCCTTGGCGGTCTCTGCTCAACTGGGCCAGTCTCTCTGCTCTCGGGTCTAAACCCCCGTCCAATGCACTTGGTCTGCCATTTCTTTGCAGTAGCAGTATATGGCGTCGGGCGGCTATGTCTTCCATTCCCTTCGCCAAAACGCATGTGGCTCGGGGCCAGACTGGTTAAGGTGAGCATCAACTTTCAACTTTAGGATCATATTCTCAAACCCTTGAAGTGGCTTCGCATTAGATTGAAAGGCAACGGTTTCTAATCAGCACTTCCTATTTCAGGGTGCATCAGGTATCATCTTTCCCATAATAAGGGATGAAGGGGTGAGGCAGATGTTCTTCCCCGCAACTGTGCCGGCTTACCACAGAGGTCCTCCTGTTCACTGAGAGAATGCAGCAAAGCTCGATAAGCGCATGAATATGCGATCAAGTTCGTTTCTTCAAATCACATTCCTCTCTCGTAGTAGATGGAGAGGCCTGCTAGTTATACTACACTCGGAAGAGAATTGTGCAGTGGAACTATAGACTTCGTTACGATATGCAGATTCATTCAGAAACCAGATTTTCCCAGGAACATTGAAAACTTTCCTTTGTTCTCTAGTTGATCCAATCAAATGTTAATAAGTACTACTTTGCTATTTTCTGTTCGTCGCCTATCACTTTGGAATCATCATTTCCCTCCGCCTTATAGAAGAATGGAAATAAATGGTTGATAAGATTCTTCTCCTTATAGATTTTTCATAACGGCGAAAGAGCAACAAATGGAATTTGTCCTAGTAGGTGTATACATTAATTTGGCGAAAGAGCAACAAATGGAATTTGTCCTAGTAGGTGTATACATTAATTTCGCTCAACCCCAAACCGGTGCTTCAATATCACAACCACCAAAATTGGATGTGGTCCTTTCGTGTGAAATCAATCAACACCAGACCAACTCCGCACCTGTTTATTCAGAGAAATGCGACGCAAAAGAGCAAACCGTACACCGATTGATTTGTTCTTTCGCGTCACATTTCTTGGAATATCTGCATACAAAATATACGCACCGTCGCCACCATCCATTGGTGACGTGCGAAATTCTATTTGCAAAAAGTCCTCGTCATCTTCTAGCTGACCAGAAGAGTAGAAGGCGAGATTATATTCTTGACATGTGAAATGGTTGCTGCTAGAAAGTGAAGGCTTTGTTCCTTTAGAGCCTTATTCCATGAGAAATCTCACTTCAGCTAAATCACGTCGTCCAGGAACTTCTGAGCTGTCCGGCTGCGCAAAATGCCAAGCTGAAGATCCGATTTCTTGTACCATCTATTTTGTCATTTGAAGAGATTGCTTGCAAGTTTAACCTAACTTTTTTTTTTTAATATTTGAACCGCCCTTTGCTTGCTTCACAACTCAACACCATCAAATTGTCAATATTCTCTTCATACATAAGATATTCATTATCTATATTTTCCTCTTAAGATACTCATATTCCTAACACATTTGTCAAATATTGAATGAGCTGTCCAGCCAAATATCGAGATCGGGTTCTGATTTGTTGTCTAATCAATTCCGAACCTCTACAGGGTCTTTAATAAACAAAAGATCTCATACCCGCTCTGAAAAAAGCAACCAATATAAATTAGGGTTTGCTCGATTCAGGATTTTATTTGGTAGAACCTAAGAACATCTAATCCTCTCTTTCATGTGTTTGGTAAGTTGTCTATATTATTATTGGTGGGTTAGAAGTGGGTTTCGGATATTATTTCACCTTCCCGATCCTAACAAACCTCATGAATTATTAACAAATGAATTGTCTTTTGTTGGCACTTTCAGTCGATGGATTTCTTTCCAAAAAAAAAAAAGTTTTGCACAAGCTGGTGGTTCAACTTGGTTATGTAGATGTAAACAATGTTTGTAGCTCTCAATTCGGCAAGGGGTAGACCCCAGAAATCTTGGGACGACAATTGTCATTCAAAATCCCAGTTTTGCGTTTAAACAAATCCAGCTATTTGGGCTCCCAAAATGTAAACCGCAGCAATTGTGTTTAGAAACACAATCAACAACGTCATCTAACAAGTAGAAGAATTGAACCCTTGATCTCCTACTTTAATAGTACATAAAATCTTATGGAATCATGTGAAGAGAAACATGGTATATAAATCAAATAAACAAATGATATGAGATATTTCAATACGTGCAAACCAGATTAGCAATGGCATATAGAATATAATGAATGGGATGGCACATACAAGAAAAAAATTGGGCAGAACCCGACCCTGATACTGCTTTTTAATATTTGAATATTTTAATACCCCTCATACATAGACTGAGAAACAAATAAGGGGTTGGAAAGAATACTATATAATATTTTGTGGATCCATTGCCAATTTTTAAAAATTTTAACTTGGGAAATGAATAGGTGATTAAATATTTAAATATTAAGAAATGAGTCGATGATGGCTCGTCGGTTTCACTGGAGTGACGAAGCGGCATCGGCCACTCATTTAAAGCAAGAAACTTGGTCGCTTCTTTGATCGGTTTCCACTTTCAAGGATTGTAGCAGAAATTAAGAGAAAAAAATCACGTACGTATATTTTATTTATTTTTTTTGCAATAGCTCACAAACTTAATTAAGAAAAAAGATCTAGTAAAGCTTCTATTCACTCGTCGAATTTATTAATTGTAATGTCTTACCTAGCTTAAAATTAATAGAAGTCTACATATTAAAAATCTATCCTAGATATTAAAAATCACGGTCAAACTTATTAACTTTGAACTCTTCATGGGTTGACAGTAGCCCTTTGTGCGTGACATGGCCAATCACGGATGATCTTGGATCTCATGCTTTGTCCGTTGGCCGTGTCAAGGCTATTTGTTTTAGTAATAACATCACCTAATCTACATAGCTTAAAGCATCAATGAATTTAGTTTTAAACCATAGCAGTTTAACTTAACTCAGAAATCCAAATCATCATCTCATGACTAGCAAAAATGAAAATATTTCAAATATTTCAAATTTTTTAGGATATATCACCATTTGTTTGTTTATTTATTTATTTATTTATTTATTTATTTATTTATTTATTTATTTTTTATTACAATTCCACCGTGCTAGCCAACTTTTAATTCAAAATAACTTGATTAGATAAGTTTATATTGTGTCTAAATCTAACAAATGCTAGAAAGGAGACTTATTGAGTGTACAAATTTTTCACTTGTTTGTTAATTTTTTGAAATCTCATTAAATTAGTTTAAAATACACTTGGATTACTTAATCGACTATAATTATAATTTTCTTTCTCGAGAAAAGAAATATCGTCCAATATCTAAGAAACTTTTTCTATCAAGTTTCTATTTCAAATTTGATCCGTGTCTATCGATCATAGAGAATAACAGAGCCATTATCTTAGCATAAAATAAAAATAAGAAAATTACGGAGGAAAATAGCAACGGTAGGGCCCAAAATGAAAAAGCCGGATGGAGAACTCTGGCCCATAGGTTCGGGCCCGGTGTGTTAATTATGCCCGATTTTAGTCGGACCATCCAATCTAAAGGTCCGAACCGAAACCCGAACTGATTTGTGATGGTTTGGTTCGAATTCGGATCATAAACCGGAAACAACCCGAACCCGAATTTCTCGAACAGGTCTACTATGCTAAATCCCTCCTGCGCTGTTCTCTGCGCGGCTCCATGGTGCGGCTCCGCTCCGACAGCGTATGAAGGCGGTGGTGGAGGAGGCGGAGGGAGTTTGGGTGGCGATCGACGGTATCAATCCTCCGCGACCGAGCCCCAGAGCTCAACTTATGATCCGTTTTGGGAGGCGATGCAGCTAAGGCGCAAGAAAAGCATCGGATCATCAGCGCGAGCTTGTCAGTCCATTTTGAGCGATATAATCTCGTCTTGTATACCGCCCCTCGTGGTTGTCTCTTTGTCTGAAAAATTCTGGTGCGATGTTGGTGTCATTCAAGATCCGATCTTGGTCATGAAGGAAGATCGGCGTATCGGGCCACGATATCTTGGAGACCACTGGATAATCCGACAACCCGATCCGATGACCTTGCTTGATTCGGATCAGGATTCGGGTCGGGTCGCACAAGACATATGCCTTTGATATCCGGACCGGCCGGGACGCAACATACAAAACACCCAACTTTGGCGGCCATTCTTGGCAACGCAACCGAACGACGTCCATATTCATCGCATAAAGGCTCCACTTTGGTCGCCCCCCTTCGTTCTTCGACGGAAGATCTTCAAGCTCTCGCACGGCGGTATATATTCGCGGCGATTACTGTTGAGAATTTGCAATTAGGGTTTTCTGCGCAAGGGAAAAATTCTCGATCCTCCGATTTATCGGCTTGGCAATTAACCTCTTGATCGATTGATCGAAATTCGGTAAGTTTCGATTAATTTTTCCCTGTTGGATTAGATTCCTTCACCGTTCAATCATGGGTAATCGCAAGCACTGTAAGATAGGTCGAAATTTTGTAGCTTTCTTCGCTTTCATTCGTGTCGGTAAGTTCGATGCTTTCTTAGTCTATCTGGAAATTGCTTTGTGTTTTTGTTTTGTGTTTCCACGGAGATGATCAGGGTTCGTCGAATTCGAAAAGCGATTCTTTTGGAAGCTGGGAAGTTTGTGGATGAGAAAAAAATCTCAACTTTTGATGTGCAGTCTGATTATGTCATGTTGAAAGTGCCGAATTTTCTAACGGAAAAGGGTGAACCTGACTTGAGAAACTTGAGTGAGATATTCGTCAGTTAGGGGAAGTGAGGGCAATGAAGCAATTTTGTGACGCCCGAGATTGCAGCCTGAAAAGACTACGTCGTTTTGTGATGGAAATTTTGCTTAGGAAGATTAACTCTTTAATTGTATGAGAATGAGATACACCATAAGTGTTGCTCATATGCTTATTCTACTGTTTCTTTAGGATCCAATGGATTTGGAAACGGAAAACAGAATTGCTGCAATCCTTATGAAAGAAGCGGCGGAGTTACGTAGACAAGCTGAGAAAGAAGGCGCACTTGCCTATCTTTGCAAGCCCTCTGTTAGGGCTCGGCCCAATTCGAGGTTTCTCACTGCAACTGTTCGTGGGGTGCAACAAGGTTAGGCCTATCTTTTGTATTTAGACTTGCACATTTTTTCAAGGCATGTGATTGCGTCACTAAAGAAACCTCAAAGTGGACACTTCTGGAGCACGTGTATTGTCTTTATCATTGTGGTCGGTGTACCAAGAATGACACTCTTGAAGAATTTTTCATTTGTTTGATTGAGGCGCTCTATACTTGCATGTCATTGCATAGTCGCATGCTCTTGGCCATCTATGTTTTTCAATATTAGGGTCTCTTGTCTTCTGTAAGAATGTTGCATCTCTCACTATATCCAGCAAGTAATCTGTGGAACTTTGTCAGGCATGGCTGATGATGCCATCTTGATGTTATTTCTTGTGTGGTTCCATTCCTACTTTTTGACTTAAATCTGATTCTTGCTTTGCCCTGATGCATCACATCATCTTTGCTTATGAATTTTCTGTTGTCTCTCATTTGTAACAGTTAGCTTCAATTTAGAATTCTTTAAAGTCTGCTTCAGTATATCAGTTAGCTCCAATTTAGAATTCTTTAAAGTCTGCTTCAGTATATCAATTAGCTCCAATTTAGAATTCTTTAAAGTCTGCTTCAGTATATCAGTTAGCTCCAATTTAGAATTCTTTAAAGTCTGCTTCAGTATATAACTTTTTGCTAGCCGTCTCCATGTTCAGCCAATAAAGCTGTGGAAGTAAACGAAATGTGGCGTCTGCGTCAGAAGGAGCTGGAGCTTGATAATCGGATCAAAGGTCGATCAAGAGATGAGAGCAGCAGTAGGAGGCACCATAAGGATGCCAGTTCTTCAAGGAGCAGCAGCAGCGATAGGCATGATATAGATGATCACAGTGTTGAACCTTCATGTTCTCAAAGTAGAAGTGCACATGAAAGTCGCCATAAAAGAGGGGATGAAGGTTTGGGGGATGAAGAGATTGAAGAGTTTCTACTCTCAAGGTCGCACTTCTTCTTCTTTTTTTCTCTCTCTCCCCCCTCTCTGAGAATACATGTGTGTCTTGATTTTGTTGTGAAGTATATACTTGTTTGGTTTGGAGAGTAAAAGAAGCAGGCATTGATTTCTAAATTAAATACAATTGTGGATGCAGAGTCAAGCGCGGCAGAGGTGCCATAGGGTCAAGGATGGATGAAACAGGTCCCTACCTTCCGTCATGCCCAGGTTCCGAGGAGTTGTCTCCAAGTCCTGAGCGTAGGAAAGCACTTGTAAAGTATGGGCCAGAAAAACCATATTCACTAAAAGCTTCTGGATCACCCAAAAAGCACGGTCATAAAGACAGGCATAAGAAGGCAAAGAAGGTCCACTCTCACTCAAGCAGAAAACACTCCAGTAAGCACAGATCTGAAGGGAAGTCTAGGAAAAGGAAGAAAGAGAAGAAGAAACATAGAAAGTAGTTTGGAGCTGTAGTAGTTCATGTGATTACTTATTTGGCACTAGCAAATTCATGGGATTTCAGGTACTATTTTGGTATGGGATGTGGATTAAATCACAGTAATGAGAGTATCTATCGGAACACATTGCAACATTGCACCAAGATGGTGTGAAGGGTGCTTGTTTGCTGTTCTTCAAGTTATTTTCAGATGTTATCTTTTGATCAGATTTCAACCTCGAAATCTTGTTGAGCTGGGTGACGTTTTCTGTACTAGTTGGCTAGCTTTTATGAGTCGTCCAAAAGTGTTAAATCTTCACTAAAGGTCCGTTCGTTTTACGGAAAATATCATGTTTCTGGAAAATATTTTCCTAGTACAGGAAAATGATTTTCCAGTGTTTAGTTGAAACCTAAACTTCGAATGGAAAATATTTTTCACCATTCATTAGCTAATTTAATTGTTTGGAAATAATTATCAGAATTTGAATTTTAATATTTTTAATTGACCAAAAAATTAGTTTTATTTTTTATTTTATTTTTTGAAAAAAATGAATTTTTAATTATTTGTATTTTTAGGGGTTGCATGGTAATGTTTTATTCTTTTTTTGTTAGGAGAACGAAACAAAAAAAAAAGTGTTTTTGTTTTGGGGAGCGGTTTTTGAACAAAAGAATGCGTTTGGTAACATTTGTTCCGAGAATAAAAAATAAATAGAAACATGTTTAGTAAATTTTATTTTTTTTTGTTTCTTTTAAATTTTTAATATTTTTATTTTATTTTTCATTTTTTTCCTTTCTTTTTATTTATTTTTTTTTCTTTCGGTCGGTCGCCGCCTCCGGACCGGCCGATGACGGGCCTTGGCAGCCTCGCCCTCGCCCATGGCGAGGCTCGCCGGCCCCGGCGAGGCCGAGCCCAAGCTCGCCCGGCCAAGGCGAGGCTCGGCCTCGCCCGGATCCGGACGCCCGAGCTCGCCCGGCCAAAGGCCTCGTTGGGGCCGACGCGCCCGGCCAAGGCGAGGCTCGGCTCACCGGGGGCTCGGCCTCGCCGATCCGGGCGCCGAGCTTGGCCCTCGGCGAGGCTCGGCCTCACCGGGGCCGACGACTCCGGCGAGGTCGTCGACCCTCGGACGGCGGTCGCCGGCCATGACCAAAGCCAGCGACCGGCGAAAGAAAAAAGAAGAAAAGAGAAGAGAGAAAAGAAAAGAAAAGAGAAGCGTTTTTTTTTAAATCGTTTCGAAACAAAAAACAACTTTTTTTTTTTATTTCTCGTTTTATTCTTTTTGTGTTTCGGGAACAAAAAAAAAAGAACATAAACGCAACAAAACGTTTTTTTTTTTTTTTTTTGTTAAAGGAACAAAAAAATAAAAAAAATTGTTCAAAAACGAGAAACAAGGAGCGTTTTCATGTAGGCCCTTAAAAATTTATTTTTTTATTATTTCTTTCTTTTTCATTTCCTTCCTCCTCCCGACTCCTCCTTCCTCCGCCGCCGCCTCCTTCCTCCGCTACCCCATGCTTGATGATGGCCGGTTGCTTGGTGGCCGACCAAGACCCGATCGCCAAATCCAGCAAGTTGGGCGAGACTCGGCCGATCTCGCTCGAGCTCACTAGAGTTTCGCCGGGCTCTAGAAAGCCACGAGCTCACCGGATCTAGTGGCGGAGCTCGAGCTCCCGATCCATGTGAGCCTAAGCTCCGCTGCCAGATCGGGCGAGCTCGCAACTTGCAAGAGCCTGACAAACCTCTAGCAAGCTCCGGTGAGGCCCGAGCCCCGCCCAGCTCACCGAATCTGGCTAGGCCCGAGCTCTACCTCAAGCTAGTGGGGCTCTGCCTCGCCCGATCTAGAGAGGCCCGAGCTCGTTGGGCTCATCCTTCAATTCGATCTCGTCCTTCTCGTCCTTCAATTCAACTTCCAGCGGCGTCGCCACCATTAGGTCCACAAGGTTGCCGGCGCCGGCGCCGACAATAAATTCGGATTCGCTCACCCCGGCTTAGGATTGAGGCTAGGGTTCTGAAAGCAAGCCAGCAGGGTGGTGCCGTTGACTATGACTTGGTGGATTGCCGACGCAATCTCTGCAGACACCATGTCCATCTAGTCCTTGCTCAGGAGGGCGTTGCTGCCGAGGGACCGCGACAAGAACTACTACACCGAGTCCATCTTCCCACTGACGGTGGCGAGGTTCAGGAGCGAGACGTGAGGGTCACCGTCGCCGACGAGGACGGATCCTCCGATGGCGGCGGCAACGCTAGAGGGCTTCGGCGGGGCAGGGTGGGCATCACCGGCGGTGGGTGGGTTCATCGCAGTGGAGGCGGAGCGGGAGCCATCGATCAACAATGGGGAACCGCCGGGGGAGCTGAAGATATAGAGAGAGAAAAAAAATTAAAAACTCAATTTAAAAAAAAAAAAAAAAAAAAAAAGAAAGAAAAAAAAAACAAGTGGAAGAAGTTATGGAAAATGTTTTTCTCTTCTCAAAAGAGAAAATCATTTTCTTTGACCATTTATTTTCCACCATCCAAACACTAGAAATTTCCGGTAAATGTTTTCCCGGAAGTTGTTTTTCGTAAAACAAACGGACTCTAACAGTGTTGAAAGAGCAGACCTTTCATTTGCTACTCTCTGCTTCACTCATAATCAAAAGAGATTTGTTCCTTTTCCGAGCATTTGTTGAGTAAGACATAAGATACTATGGTCATTACTCCTATAGTCCTCGAGCGTCACTTTCGGAGGTGGTGCAGGCTTGAATGGTGGCGCAGAGAAAACAAACACTAAAAACCACAGAAAAAAATTAGTGAAGTAAATATATTGGACGAAAATGCCTGTAATGGTGTGAAAAGTGGCATATGAGATCTACATGCTTGTTTGCTGGCTGGCAAAACTTTGGTAGGCTGGCAAACTCAAAACTCTTATTTAAAACTGAATTACCATTTAGGACCTTTTATTTATAAGAAAGTCTACTCTAGATTATCTTTTGAGAAAAATACATCACTTCAATCCTTTATTTTTTAAGGCTTCTGTTGAGGGATATCTGGGCCACGGAAGTTCCTGGCCATCTTTCCTGCTGCGGGTAATCATGTTTCGATGTTTCCTCATTTCATCTCCCAAAAAGGAGATGACATATCGTGGAGAAGCCAGTCCAAAATTGCTTTGCACTACCCTTTCTTTAAAAGGTCTCCAAGCAATCGACTTGCTTGGCAAAAAGATCCCGACAACTCCGTTTTTCTTGTCAGTAATTTTTTACAAGAAGATTTTTAATTTTTTCAATACAAAATATCAATCCTAAATTTTAGCCCCAGATGCGATATCCTCTCTAAATTATTAATTTATTTAATGTGACTCATGAAATTTTACAACGTGTTCATTTTATTAATTCAAATTAACGAAATTTACTTATTTGATTTTCAATCTGATAAGTTTTGGATGAGATATTCAATTCATATTAAGATATAATAATTCAAGCCATCAAATAACATAATTAATCATTTTTCATATTGAATACATTAAACAAATTAACAATTAATTTATATTTTAATTCGAGTTGAATTTCTTACGTGCAAAATCTACATTGAACTTTTTTTTCCAACGTTCAAATGTATCAATCAAATTGGAAGCTAAATCAATAAATTTCATTAATTTGAATTAATGAAAAGACTAAGTCTAGAGATTAAATTGACCATGTATTGAGAATTCAGGTACAACATTGAACAAGTCAATAATTCAAAGAAAACATCGCACATTAAATTAAAGCTTAGAAATGGCAATATATATGGGGCCAGATACCATTTCTGTCATTCTTCCCTTTTGCAATAATTCATAGAGCAAGAATTACCATGGAAAGCAGTAGCAGAATAAGATATGGAGAGTTCAAAATCTGGAAAAGAAGCTTAGAGAGGATATACCCTACATAGTTGAACTACTCCCGATGCGAGAACACTAACAAGCAAACGATGCAAAATGTCGACAAAACAGGAACAGCTTATAAGGCAAAAACCATGCTTTCCAATGCTTTCTTTTCCTTGCTATACAACTTCAACAAAAGCAAAACCATAAAGTGCAAGATATACCGATTGTCTTGCACACTTCCCTGCCGTTGATTTACAAACAGGACGAAATAATGTTCCAAGTCCACAATCCTCTATTCCTTTGAAATGATAAGACTTAAAAATTCGTAGCTTTTCTTAGTCCTTTTGGTAGAGAGCTAAAACAGTACAAGTAATACCACATACATTGAAATGATATGAAAAAAAAGTACTAAACACTGCTAGATGCTTGGCATATTGCCATGCATGGGATCCGATGTCATGAATGTTCATCATGGTGATCTGTCTCATCAAAGATTTCCTCCTGAAGGATGCCACAAAGGAATATGTTAGAAACAAGGTAATTCATAGGGTACATTGTTTAGAATGCAAGCAACAATGAAGAATATACGAGACCTGTAGCAGTTCTTCTATGACATCTTCCATGGTTATTATGCCCACAGCTTCTTCTT
The DNA here is from genome assembly GCA_016097545.1 of Eucalyptus victrix. Classification (NCBI taxonomy): domain Eukaryota; kingdom Viridiplantae; phylum Streptophyta; class Magnoliopsida; order Myrtales; family Myrtaceae; genus Eucalyptus; species Eucalyptus victrix. The sequence goes on from CM027843.1 coordinate 11,189,308, forward strand.
CTTCTGCAAGCTTTGAAAGAGGACTTCCATCTAGATGCAGGATATCTGCATAAATGTAATCGTCCACTTCTTGTTCCTTGAACTTCCCTTAACTGAGTTATTTGAGTTGGGGAAGCTCTTCCATTTTTGCAGAGATCTCTTGTTTTTCAATTTCTTCTCTTGCGGAGTCTTTTCACCATCAATGTCCACCTTGACATCGTTCTCAGTACCTATTTGAAGAGAAGTTGCAAATTCAAGTTAAGTTGACAGAAGACTAACAATGGGAACATTCTCAAGTGGGCGCTGTAAATTGGAACTTACTATCGACAGGGCTCTTGTCAGTGGACTGCTCCGTTGACTCATTATGCTGTCTCACAACAACAGCCATGTGGCTGTGACCTTTCTGAAACTCATTTAATATGTCGTATAGAGGCATCTTTTCTGGAACCCTTTGGTCATAGCATAAAAAGACAAGCTATCATTAATATGACAGCCATACTCATGAACCACTCTGCTAGTAAATTGCAAACAATCAATCCATAGAAATGAACCTTGGAATTTTCCGAATGGTAACATTTTTCACTGGCACTTCATCTTCTGGGTGAATGGTCAACAAATTCTTCACCTAAATGACAGGCATATTACATCTCTTTAAAAGTTGTGCATTATATAAAATGAAAATGCCACAACATTCTTCAATTGCAATATAATCCTCTAGAGTCAAGGTATTTATGCTGAATAATACTTGTCACATCATCAGGCATCTCTCAAATACAACAAAGTCGCAAATCAATTTACAATTGCATCAAATCTGAAAAGCAGGAGACAAATAAATCATTATCATTTAAGTTATTCATATATAAAGAAAGAAACACGAAACTAAAAGTTTCCTGTAGATACCAGAATCAATCCGATTATATTGGTAGGCTGCTCATAGAAAACGGGCACTCTGCTGTGCCCTTTCTCCAAAACCGAGTTCATCAAATCCCTGCATCATGACAAGTAAGTCCCAAGATCCAAAGCCACAGAAAGAGTCCAAAAAAAAAAAAAAAAAAAAAAAAAGGAGAATCTGATGCATTGAGAAGAGCAGCGCAACTGATCGAGCTTGGCATTGATGTCAATTGCAAATGTCTCTGATATAGGAGTCATGGCATGACGAGCTGTCTTATCTGAAAGTTCAAGTGCTCCAGCAATAATAGTTGTTTCATCATGCGTCAATTCTCCCCCCTTTCCAGCCTGTATGTGGAAGGTGAGGCATAGCATAGGTTACAAGCACCATCATCCAACAAAAAAACAAGCTTGATTTGCTCACATCCAAATAACAAAGTAACTCAAGAAGGAAACACCATAAGATATATACCTCATTTCCATGCAAGTCGACAAGGGTTTTAAGCTCAGCTCTGCGGAAGAGAGCAACATGTCCATGACCTAGTAGATAGTCTAATAACTGGAAGCAAAGAAGAAACAAAAAGGATGCTGAGCAAGTAAGCCAAGTAGATAATAGAAAGCAACTTTCCTAAACCCTACGAGCACCACCTTGCTGATTGGATACGCAATGGGAAAGCAGATCCAAACAAGAACACGCACAGCCGGAGCCACGGCCGCACCAATTGCCAAACCATATCGAGAACAAACAGATTGCGGAATTATCTGTTTCACGAAGCAAATGGAAATGACCAGTAGTCCAACCAACAAACAAAAATCAACTTAAAACTCTTAACACCAACAAAAATCCGAGATGCAGACTTCGTGCATGCATTATAAGTTATAGAGGGTAAGACATCATCTAAAGCAGCAGACTAACCCACAAAGTTGCACGACCAAAGTATTTCTCGTGACAGAAGAATTTGACATGATATTTCCCCCAAAAACTGAATCTAACCCCATTGTCCACCAAACAATCTTTTCCTACCATGAAGAATGGATGTTACTCTAACCACATGAGAAGTGATTGCCAACCTCTCCAAACAGAAGGATCAATGTCACTGAGATCAGGATAGCGCCATAAGCTGAAACTAAACTGTCAAGAAAAATAGGAAGGGCCTGAAGATAAAGAAGAAAACACACATGAGACAGAAGCATACGCAGAATCATAGCGTTTATATATGTATATACAAATTGTTGGAATTTACCTCCATTGCAGCAGCATTGCATATCAGTAATGTGCAAAGCAGAAGATGTTGATTCTTTACAACTGGCAGTATCTTGGCTATAAGAAAAGCATGAGTGGAATTAGATAAATGTATATGAAGTCAACAAAGTTGTAACCCAACTAGTCATAATAGAATGGTAATAGACGAGGAGGAATTAACTGAAAAGTAATCACAATATAGCTAGTTGAGAAGAGTCTAACCAACTACTGATCGTCACAAACTGGATAGGAAGTATGCCAATAGTGCCACTTCCAAAAGCCAAAGCTGGCCGCCCAAACTTGTTATCATCAATGCATTTCATTCTTTTCAAAGTCTTACCATCTACAAATGGTTTACATGATTCTTAAAATCCCAACCATTTTCCTTTGTACTTTCTGGTAAGTGCTTTCTACCATTCTCAATCAAAAACCGCACTGGATGCAAGCATGTGGACCTCACATATCTTGATCATCAGCCCTTCCATATCAAATTTGTCCATTGCTATATTTAGTTTCTACTTATTGTCAGTGATCGCAACAGAGCACGACCCAGGTAGGGATCCAAATTAGCTCTCAATTAGCTGGTAATCGGGAATTACAAATTTGCCTCTTTTAGCCATCCACTTGTGCCAAGGCCCACCATACATTGAAATGTTTGCACCGGTAGCAGCCAACCATAAGTTCATATCTATCAATAAATTAACTTAAGTGCTCTGCAGAAGCAGTAATCTCATTTTTATGTGTCAAGATATCATATCCAGAAGCATACATCAAACTTGTAGTGCAAAAGCTCTCGTGCCACTACATGCTCATTTTCACCCCTGTGAATTCTCACGCATACTAGAGGAAAAGCCTACAATCCTTCAGCTTGGAGAGTTGAACTCTAGTACCAAAATTCCTTTCCTTTGTTTCTGAATAAAATTCTCAGGGGTTATATCGACCCATCACCATGGCCGAGAAAAAGGACCGAATCCTCCCTTAATGAGTTGCTTACATTACAGAATACTCGGTAGATGCATCAAGGGAACAAATAACTGATTTTCGAGCCACCTTCTACTACAAGCTTGAATGGGAGCAAAAGCATCAGAAGCACCCAGCATAACTGCAAGCCCACGCTGCCAAACGATACCATCACCACCATCCGGTCGCATAATTCACCGAACTACACTACACTCATTCGCCTTAACCGAGTGACGTTACATGTTTTAACGTTAAAATCTGCTTTGAACAGGGCGAAAGAGCAGTAGATGTCCCCTGCCCCTACCCAGAGCTTTTACATGCTTTTCTCCGATATTACGACACAAAAAAAGACATTTTGCTACAGAATCTTGTTAATCAGGCGATTCAACATTGATAGTTGAAGAATGAAAACTTCGACTTGGCATCTACGGGTGAAGCACTGTTTTGGCGCGGGGCACTAAGTTTCGCAACCAATAATTGCATAAGAAGACCGAATTTCACAATTGGAATTCTATAAAAACTCGCTACATAGTACATTCTAAATAAAGCCCCCGAGTCACAGCCTTCGATTATACAGAAGTTCTCTCAAGAGCGTGTCCACGGGCGATCTCAAAAGGCGGACTCGGCGAGAACCACCAGTCTGATCGAGATCACGAACGTCGACCGAGAGAAGGAAAAGAAAAGCCCTAGTCAATGAAGCAATCAAACGCACCTGCGTGCTTGCGATCCTGAGGGGTGCCGGACTTGGCGAGGACCTCGAGGTCGACGAGGCTCATGGACATGAGCCCCAGCGTGAGGCCGGACATCAACCCGGCGAACATCACCAGCAGCGTCACGATCAGTATGCGGATGAAGAAGGCGCTCTCGCAGCACCTGTAATGCTCCGCCATTCGAACGCACCTCCACGTTCGCTTTCTCTCGCTCTCTCGCTCTCTCTCTCACCTCTCCGATCTCCGGCTTCCCCAACACGAGCCGCCCCGACGCTCCTCGCCTGCGTTAGAGAAGGCACGAGAAGAAGAAGAAGAAGAAGCGAAGCTGCTGGGCCGTATCCATGGCCCCGGGAAACACGCGCTCACCCCCCAGATCACTCAAGTGTGCACGAGACAGCAACACTCCCTTCCTTCCTTCCTTCCTTCCTTCCTTCCTTCTTGTTGCGGTGATCTTGGCGAGAGGGAGAAGGAGATAAGAGCAACCAGATATGGAGAGAGACAGGGAGCAGCAGCCTGGGGACAGGGCCCGATCCCCCCAGGGCGGTGGACGTCATCCCCCCCCCGCAACCTACGGTCCTCCAGAACCGAATCGCTTTTTCGTTTTTTCTTTTTTTCTTTTTTTCCCTTAAAATAAAAATATAATTAAAAATAGAAAAGGTATGGGGGCTCCCACCGACCCCCCTTTGCTTTCGCGGCACCTGTGACTGTTGATTTGATTATTTTGTAACATCCCCGCCTCGATTCAATTAAAACGACATTGAATCCTAGGTTACTTTTGGCGCCGTCCATACATGGTTTACTAATAATAAAACCAGAAATCAGTGCGCCGGAAATCATCAAACTTGTCGAGCAAGCTTAATTAAAGAGTAATGAAGTTGTAAAACTTGTCAAATTTGTACGACGTGACAAGTCAACAGTTTATTTGTGATTTTAGCTCGCAAATTTGTAAGGCTTTGGCGTTCCAAGCATTGCGGCTGATTTTGAAATTTGTCGATCAGTTTTAACCTTCAACTGAGATCATCCGGGACTTATTAGTCGAGCATAGTGTAGCTTGTCCTTTCAGTGGCCATTAGTTTCAACCCTTAAATGAGATCATCCGGGAATCATGGTTTGGTTTGTCCCTTAAAAGTGGAAAATAATGATAATAAAATAAGAAAAGAAAAAGCAAGGCAAAAGCATCCCCATTTGCCCCTCTGTCGCATCGCATCCCCCCAAAAATCTCCGACTTTAGAAAAAAGAAATTTGTCGTATTCGTTGCGGACTTTAGGCCATCAACTTCAAATCTCGCTTCGCTTTCCATTGCCAAAGTTTCATTTGATTTTGCGTCCATCGTGGGTGACGTCATGTTGATTTAAGATGCGAATAATGCTTGTTGATCCATGCTTGTGCTGTCATAATGATATTGTTATTAATGTTATGTAAAAAAGTTTCTAATTTTCACAATACCACTAAAAAATATTAAGAGTCATTCTATCATATGGTTCCTCAATAATATTTCGTGAATAAAAACACGGTTGAGTGATATCAAGAGAACTTTGAATAACTTTGATAATGCTAAGTATCACATGATGATTGTTTTATAAATAAGAATTTGTGTATTTGCCAACAACGATAAAAGAATATTTGGCTTTTATACATCTTAAGTGCATTAATATTTATGTTGTCGACACATAATCGCGCACGATAGTCGTGATGCGATGATTATTTGCATGCTAAGGATTTTATATTACAAAGACCATTGCCACGGCTTATAAGGCTAGAAACCGAATGAGTATAGTAAAAGATATGTTCTAACATAAGTACTTATAATAAGAAAATCGAGAGTACATAGGTTTTATGATTTTGCACTTGAGTAAATCCTTAAAAGCTTTAAGAATGAAACAAGCGGAAGATCCGTCTTGGGATGGGAGATCCCGTGCCAAGATAGACAAGGAATTAGGGGATCTTACCATGGGAAAGATAGACTCCATGTCAGATTTTATTTGCATGCTCTACCTACCGTTGGATAAGTAAGTATAGTAATCACCCGTGCTTAGGGTGAGCGAGAGCTGGTGTTATCGCTTACGTGGGCTAACATGGCACGTGTAGAATGTGCCGTGAAATAGGGGAATAGCCATCGTCGGGCGGTGGAAAATGACCGAAACGAACCGGCGAAATAGGATGACGAGAGAGAAGAAGATGAGAATGAGAGGTCCAGTGGATAAAATAATAAATAGTACTGTTGAAAAAAGGGCAACTCCAGCGGAGTGGTTGGGATAACGTTGAAATGTTGAGGCATAAAGGTCGATAAAAGGACAAGATCCCGATCGTGTGAATGTACGGTGTGGGTCCTTTGCCTTTATTTGCTTTACGTCACCTGCTGGTCAATTTTTAGTGTTCGCATCGCATCCCCTCCGTTGATTAAATATTTCAATTATCGAACTGTAATTCATTCCAAAATCGATCAACCTTCACCGTTAAGTAAAACTAATATTATATGTATGGAAATAATTAAATATTTCAATTGTCGAACTGTAATTCATTCTAAAATCGATCAAACTTCACCATTAAGTAAAACTAATATTATATGTATGAAAATATTATATTACTTGATAATGGAGTTATATGCTCTTTTTAGAAATAATCATAAAAAAATCTTAATTTTTTTTTTATGATTTTATCAATTCAATTCTTGTGTTTTTGCTAATTCAATGAAAACGGTTTGTAGTTGTGTTAATTCAATTTCATCCGATCAATGTTGATATGAATAATTTTTTTTATTTTTAATTAATTTTTTTTTTTTTTTCCCTTCCCTTTTTCTTCCTTTAACCAATTGTTGGGCCTCAACAACCTACTAGGCACGAGGGCCGGCAAGGGCTAGCTAATGGCAAGGCCCGCCCTTGCCGACCACTAGCGAGGGCGAGGGCGAGGTCGAGCCTCGCCAAATCTTACTCGATGAAGGTTGCCATGGCCTCGCTAGTCTTAGGCAAGGCCACCTTTGCCAATGACAAGGCCATGGCGAGGCTAGGCAAGGGTTCAACTCTTGCTGGAGCCTCATTGGCCACTACGGGGAAAAGATGCTAAATGAGGAAGAAGAGAAAAAAGGAAAGGAAAAAGAAAATGAAAGATAAAAAAAAAATTGAATAAAATTATTAAAAAATTACCATGTTAACGTCGGACAGATGGGTAGCATCGGCCGATGTTCACATCAATATTGGTGGCCAAATTTGACTAAATTGACTAAATTAACATGATCAAAATGTTTAGAAATTTTTTATAATTCTCCCGCTCTTATTATGTACATGCAATTTCCATCCACCTACAACTTTAAATCTTTGAGTTGGACTTTTAAAATAAATAAAATAAAATAAAATCCCCCTCTAAGCATTTACTTTCAGGATAAGTAAACTTAGAATTACAAATCTCACCACGCCTGTTTATTTGGTTAAGGTTTAGTGTTTGTTTAGCATTTTGGCGGTCATGGTGTAGAAGCCGCATTCAGTAATCCAAACGATGTGCAAACTTGGCCTCGATGTTGGCGCGATGGATTATATTGTTGGAGACTTCTCACTCCAGAATCAGAGTTCGCCCTTCTTTATTGCACTTTTTAATCTCATTCCAGATCTATTCTGGAAGTTTGTGCGTGAATAAATGTCTGCGGCTGATCTTTGATGAACGTAAAGATCAATTTGGCAATTGGTCCAATCAAACACCATTGAAGAAGATGTTTGTAAGATGACTCCACAATCTATTTGAGATTAGCCCGCTTTGCTCTTCCGAATTAAATTTAGGTTAAGTTTTGAGAGTTTTACTCCCTCGAACTAAATCTAAATATAGATATGGGAGTTCCTTACATATATTTAATCTATATTCTTTCAATATTTTGATGTTAGGGTCTTTGCACGGACAATTGTGATGAGGACATTGAGCCTAGATAAACACCGCAACCTATTGCAAATGGAGTAGGAAATCTTGGCATGTAGTCATTACTGAATCCAATGATCAGCCTATGATCATTTAGATTGTTCTTGAGGGATAGAAGAGTACTTCTAGCTGCAAATTATGCTTTGTTATTTGCTTTCTGACTTTTGTTTTATTTTGTAGTTATTTTGGATTTTCTAGGTTTGAAAACCTTCTACATACCTCTCAAATATAATTTTAATATATGAATGGTATCTTTCTTTTGGGGAAAAAAGAAAAGGTAAACAACAATTCAATTGACCTCCACCGCCCAAACCATGGTATCCTCAAGCCTCCCCATTTGAATTCCTGTCAGGTTTCACGCAACTTCTGACAAACTGTATCTGCTCGTGTTTTATACTCGACCTTGCATCATGAGATTAAGTAGTAGTATTAAGAAGCCATGCCGATGTGACATGCAGACCCGAACAGGCTAATTTCGACTCATTGAGGCGTAATCCATCCGTAGATGGCACGGCAGCACTCTTTCTTCCGCTAGAGAAGTGAGAAATGGGACAACAGACGAAGTTGCCAGTTGAGTTCCTTCCACCTTGGTGAGTTACACTACTGATCGATGCGACAACCACAGCGTGGTCCTCATTTACAAGGCTTCATCGGCATCCAACAAATCATTAATCATGACTAGATGTTCCTTGACCTGTCGAGTTTTTGGAAGTTAGGAAAGACAATTCTCCATATCGGCCCGAATATCCTACCATGTGGTATCATGAATTCAACAGACTCGGTTCAACTAATAATCACGGAGGGGTGAAAATCTTATCGAGACAAGATAAGTAAGACATCGCGACATAAATGATGATGTCATTTCAAGGATTTCTCTCTCGAGTAGTTTGTGCTCCTATTCAAATGATTGACATTGCTTATAGTCCAAGCATAAACCCCAATCTACCCCACTAGACGGTAACTTTGAGAGCTTCATCATACCGACGGGAATTATAAAGGGGAAAAAGGGACGGCTTTCCCGGTTTGCGTAAAATGCAAAACACTTTGATTGCAACAGTTAAAAAACATAGCGTGCACATAATCACCTGGTAAACCGAGCGTGCAAGCAAGTTCAATTATACTTTTCCTTGTGAAACCAGGAAGGCTTGAAGATGCCATGAGTTGGGATGTTCTTGCCCATGGCCGGCTAGGCAAGGTTTGACCCTTGCCAGATCCCATGAGGGTGGCCTTACGCTAGGTTAGTGAGGATCGAGCCTTGCCCAGTCTCTAGCTGGTCACTAAGCCAATGACTAGATAGAGGAAAAAAGAAGGGAAGGGAAAAATATATAAAGAGAGAGAAGATAAACAAACAAAAATACATTAATTTAAAAAAAATATATATTATAAAAAGTTATCTACATCAATATCAATCGCATCAAGTAGGACGGTTAGTGCCCACATTAGAATTGACCAAATGGATTAAACTGTTATAAATGCAAAATATCTAAGACTCCATTGATAAAAAATAAAAATTTAGGATTGAATGAGCACAAATACAATAAGTTTGAGACTTTTTTAGTAATTTTTTCATAAAATTAAGAAAGAAGCATCCCTCGTACTTGAAGCTCTTGTAATACAAAATCCATAGATCCATATTGGCCTCTCTTAACCTTACATTATGTTTCCCTTTTTTCTCTTTCTATCGCAAACGAACATGCTCGTTCTATGGAAAGCAAGCACCCTTGCTGCAGAATGAACTAAAGCAGGATAAGTTATCTATAATAAGTGAAAAATTCAAAAGCAGAACGAATAGAATAAAATATAAAATATGCTATGCTTTTGAAAAGGCTATGACTCTGCACAAGCTTAATGGATTTCCAACGAAAGGAATAAAGTTAACATAAAATATAAAAGAAAATGACTCGTATTTAACAAGTATTAACTTTTTGTGATGCCAAAGTATATTTAATTATGTCGAAACATAGTCACGTATTTCTCTTTGAAAATAAAATTTAATTACTTTTCTGGCAAATTACCTCGGAATGCATATTCTTTGTGCAAAATTAAATACAAGAAAAAATATTTTATGGGTTCCTTAGTTTATAAAAAGGTTTTGTTAATAAGTGTGTCATAAGAAATTGTTGAGCAACCAATTAAGGAGCGTTTCGATATCAAACACTGTTTGTTATCATAATAAGTGTAATTAATATCATAAGAATAACCATTTCACCTTATGTGTGATAGTTCGAATGTCTTATAAAGGGACGTATTAGGCGATCCTAAGAAAGAACTTCAGTATAAAGAACTTCAGTATATATATCTAGTTCTAGTGCTTCATTTCTCTTAGTTGTTGGACCAGCGTAATGCAACTAGGGATGTCAAAAAAGCCCAGTCTGACCCAATCCATTGGCACCCCTACATAAAACAACTAAAGCATCCACAGGTCAAAGAGGTCAACAGCAACAACAGGGTAAAACAAATTTGGAACTTCTGTCTCCAACATAACACTGACAAACAACCAGCTCAATTGACCTCCACCATCCAACCCATGGTGTCTTCAAGTCTACCCATTTGAATCCCAGTTAAGGTTTCACGCAGCTTCTGACAAACTGTATCCGGTTGGGTTTTGTACTCCACCCTGCATCATGAGATTAAGTGCAAGTGTCAAGGAGCCTTGCCAATGAACAGCTGCAGATGCGCATGCGCTATTTCGATTTGTTGAGGCACTATCTGTCCCCGAATCGCGTGGCACTAGACTCTTTCTTATGCTAGAGCGAAGTGGGAAATCAGGGAAAAAAGGATGTGTCGATGGATGAAGAGTTGCCAGCTGAGTACCTTCTACCCTGATGAGTTACACTGCCAATGGATGTGACAACTACGGCAGTTCCTGTACAGAAAGCTTCATCGGCATCCAGCAGTTCATCAAGCGCAACAGGACGTTCCTCAACCTGTCGAGTTTTCGGAAGAAAGGAAACATAATATCCACATATTAGCCCAACTATTCTCGTATAGCACCATGAATTTGACAGACAATTCAGTTTAACTAATAATCATATGATGGACTCAAAATCTTATTGAGACGCAGCAAAGCAAGACATCGCAACATGGATGATTTCGTTTCAGAGAATTCTCTCGACTTGTTTGTGCCCCTATTCAAATGATTGATTTGCAATAATATTGCTTATCGTCCACATATAACCCCAATCTTCTCCCCTAGACTTGAGAGCTTCATCATACCAACAGGAATCATCCAAAGGAAAAAAAAAAAAGGACAGCTTTCCCAGTTAGAGTAAAATGCAAAACGTTTTGACTGCAAAATCCAATCAATAGATAACACAGTGAAAACATAATCACCTGGTAACCAAGCGTTTGAGCAATTTCAATTATGCTTTTCCTTGTGACACCAGGAAGGATCGTTCCATGTGTTGGTGGAGTTATTATACTATTTCCCTGCAATAACAAGCTACTGTAAGTATACTGATCCACTTGTATTGATTATCTCATTGTCAAAAGCATCGATTCCCATATATAAATTTGCAGATGTTTGTTTTTCTCCAAAATTCTTCCATGTATGACAAAGCAACAGCAAAAAGCGCAGTTCCTTGTCAGTGCCACAGCAGCATCGTCTTCCTTAAAATCATACAAATCTAGGAAAAGCACCTTCCAGTTTTTCAAGTAAAACATACTAGCCAACAACAGATAAGATTCTGTTCAACTAAACATTCAATTCCTTCCAAACCTTATGAATCTTGTAGGACAAAAGAACCATACAAATAGAACTAGAATAGACCACTTGAAACTAACCTTTACTGAAAAAATGTTACATGCAGAAGCCTCATCAATGTACTTTCCAGTTGCGGCATCCAGGAATAGAACCTCACAAAAACCTTGCGCCTTTGCTCTAGTCAGTGCGTTCAAAACCTACAAGAGTAAGCAAGTGAATTGGTAATTGGAACCACGTGTAATAATCAGAAATATAAGATCGGTCTTTGGACTACATAAATGTTAAATGCCTCTAGTTAAGACACTGGTCAGAGAAATACTAACCATTAGACTTTAACATGCATGAACCCATGAAAGCGTTTCCTAACAAATTGACAGTTTTGGTACTTACCGGTGAATAGTTGGCCACAGTCTTAATACCTCCCGTTCCACCATGAGAAGCTCGATGATGCTTCTCCTCAACCACCAGGTTCAGGGACTTCAGGCCCTAGTGTGATGGAAAAGTCAAACTTTGTCAGTACTACTATGAGTCACGTCATCGCGCATCAAGCAAAACCCAGCTGCGAGTTGGCTACCACATTAGATAATCATTTCACAAGTAATCACATACTACGCGTATTAACTCCAATGTCTAGGATTGCAGTCATGCAAATGAACCAAGGTATCCAGTTTCGAGTTAAAGAACTGAAAATCAAAGAGTCTTAAGAAGGTCGTTCAAGTGAACAACATTTTGTCATTGTTTTTTTCTTTTTTAATCTAAGTGACCAAATGGTGGTTCAGTGAGGGAAATCTTATACCTTATGATAGCTTCCAACCGGCGAAGCATAGACTAAGAATGTGTATTCCGGCGCTGGCCCTAATCCCAGACTGCCGCCACTTCCCATGAGCAAAGGCCTTACATACATAGATCCCTTCCCGAAAGGAGGCACCTGTTTGAATGTTCAACCAGATAACTCAAAGGAACGCTACACCAACTGAAAAAGTCGCTATCCGAAGGCATTGCACACATTGAAAGAAAACTCAACATAAGACCAAGGCATGCTAGTGCTTCAAAAGAACTAAATTACCCAGCGTTCATTGGCCAGGACAGTTTGCTTCACTGCATCGACAAACTGCTCAACAGAAGGTGAAGGCATACACAATCTCTCTGCACCTGCCTTCATCCGCAAAGCATTCTGGTCAGGTCGGAATAGCAGAATCCGGCCATCTTCCTTCCTGTATGCCTTCAAGCCTTCAAACAGTCCCTACGCACGACAGACTGTTATTGTTTTCGAAAGCAGTACAATTTCTTACTGAAGTGTGCTTAATAAGTGCTCCGAGAAGATTCATTCATAGGATGGTCCTTTTGACAAGTAAAATTAGACGACTTATTGATGCTGCTCACCTGTCCATAATTGAGAATACCGGAACAAGGGCTAAGCTCGATATTACCATAAGGAATTAGACTTCCCTGAGGAAAGTTCTCGCCAATAGCGCATTTCATCACATACATATAGTCAGTTGGAATCAAAGAAAATCCCATTTCTTCCCAGTTGACATCAGGAGACTTCCCATCATTATTGCTGTAAGACCAACAAGAGAAATGAGGCAAAAGCACATGTGACAATGTAGAAAAGCCTATTCAAGTAAATGCTGTGGAAGAGCCAGAGCTAGAAAGGGTGTTTGCTGAAACAGAAGGAACTTTAATGATTGCAGTGACTAGAGATCACTGCAAAACGCTAGTCGATCAGAGGCAAGGTGACAGGCAGTTTGCATGGATCACCTGTTGCCATTGGCTTCAGGAGTTGAATTCAGCGATGGAGCCATTTGGAGCAAGAAGAAGAGATGGTTTCAGACTGCAAAACAGAGCAAAAAAGAGTGAACGCGTCTGTTATGAGAAAGCCGACAAAGAAAGTAGCCTCGTATAACCCGGGAAACGACAGAGAATCTCGTCCACTGGCAAAATATCTTCTCACATCAGATGTGTGGCTTCTTGTCTTTTAGCGTTTTCGCTACAGAAAAAATGGCAATCATGCATGCAGATACTTTGAATGATGCAAAAAGAACGTCATGTTAGCAGTCACTTAAGAAAATGAAAAACTGATGTGACAGTCAGCGCGATTTGCGGGTCAATCAAGTTTCAAAAGATTCTTGTAAAAAAAAAAAAGTTTCAAAAGATTCCCTGCACATTGTCGTTTTACACGAGAACCTCTTAAGACTTCGCTTTATACTGTGGTTGGCAATGTCATTTGGGCCTGAATTCTTAACCAGTTGAAGAAGCCAATCACCACAATCAAAGGAAAAAATAAAATAAAAATCGGAGTTTAAGTTTCCCACAAACTCGATTGATTCCAGGACAATGGCCAGAAAGGATTACAAAAACCCAAAAAAAAAAAAGGGAATCAGTACTCATCTCATGCGAACAATCTCTAGGAGAGGCCAAGAGCACACGAGGGACAACATGCATCACCACTATAACTGAGGTGATACGATCGATCTTCGTCGTTCAGAACCAGCATACGCACGTAGACCTCTCCATCCAACGAGGGATGGCGGACGAGGCCTGACTCTCGAGTTTACACGGGAAAAGTCGTGATCCGGGTTCTGAACACGCGACCCCGACACATATTCCATGTGTCCGTGCGCGAAGACTGTATGCAAAACCCGAGGCAGGGTGTTGGGACAACGTCGTTCCTCGTCGGTCGACGGATGTCCAGGACAGACAGATACGAGGGAAGAACTCGGAAAACTGGAGTCACGCGACGGTTTTCCCCGGGCAGGTGAAATTGGGAGAGGAAGATGAGATGATGCAACACGGCAAAAACGAAACTTACGTTGTGATTCGAGGACGATCGCCGGCATCCGCTGCGGAACGTGCGTTCGTCGCGTTCGGTGGAAAGAAGCGAATGCGAAGCGATACGACGGGAGGAGTGATGGTTGGTGAGTGATGGTTTTGTAGGGATTGCGAAATGTCCTGAAACCGTACAAGTTCTTTGGCTGCGCTTGGGAATCGGTTACCCAACACCCCTCGATTCTAGCCCCGAGGCCCTGGGCTACTACAAATATCCTTTGACAAACTTTTTAGACTTCTAGGGAGATGCCTTCGATATTCCCAAACACTTTGTTTGTTTTTATCTATAGTAAAACTGAATAAAATATGAATTTTATATATATATATTTCTTTCTTTTTTGTGACTTGAAAACCGCCGTTTAGCCCGCAACGGCCATGTAAACTCGAGACGGCAGCGCAGGGACGCACCTCCCACGACGTCGCAGGTAAGGCGCACAATGCGCACGCCGAGACATGAACCTTCCCCCTTCCGCAATTAGAGGAGGAAAGACCCAAGCCAGCGTGCCCACAAGCGGGGTGGGTAATATGAACTATATCTTTATTCAATTGCAATTATATATATATATAACTGGAAACCCCCGTATAGCCGGCAGCCAGCGAGGTAAATCCGGGGTGACGCTAGCGGAGGATCCACCACCCCGATGTGACGCTTAAGATCCCGTGCGGCCAAGGAGATTCGAACTCCTCTCCTTCTCGCAAAGCGGCATGGGAGCCTAATCCAACTGGGCCACCGCAGGCATATATCCCTTTATGGGTGCGTTTGGTTGGACTTTTGAGGAAAGTCTTTGGAAAAATACAAAGGACTTTAAGTTAAAGGGATTTTCAAAATGCAAACTGTATTTGGTAAATTATAGTTTGAAAGCCCATTGTAAAGTACCTTTGAGTAAAATTGTGTTTGGAAATATTATCTTTACAAAGGACTTTGGTGATTACTAAAAAAAAAGAAAAAAATTATCAAAAAATAAAATAAAAGAGTTCGCCGGTGAGGTAGGCGGCCTCAAGCAGCCCTCAGAGACAATCGGCGAGGGCCACCTGGGGTTGGGTGACCTTGGGCGAGGGTCGCCTAGGGTCGGGCGACTCTCGGCAGCCCTTCATAAAGGTCACTCGACCCAAATCTAGGTCCGCCAAAGGTCACAGGATCTCGCAGCGACCCAAATCTAGGTCGCCGAAGGTCGTGCGATCTCGCGGCAACCGGCGCAACCTAGATTTGGTTGCTGGAGGTCGTGTGACCTCGTGGCAACCAAATCTGGGTTGCGCCTGAGGTTGCGCGACCCCGCGACAACCAAATCTGGGTCGCGCTAGTCATCGTGAGGTCAAACAATCTCGTGGTGACTAGATCTGGGTTGCGCTAGTCGGTGCGAGGTTGCAGGACCTTCGACGACCAAGATCTGGGTCGCGCCTAAGGTCGCGCGACCCAAAGCTAGGTCACGGCAACGTAACTCGCGAGCGGTCGCTAGGATTCACGAGCGATCATCGCGACTAGCTGGGGTCGCACGACTAGCCAGTGATAATCGTTGTGACCTCGTCGACCTCAACCTTGACCTCGCCGGCCTCTCAAGCTCGTCTTTGATCAACCACGCCACTAGAGAAGAAGATGAACAATGGACATGAGGCATTCCGAGAATGCTGAAAGCCCAAGATAGCCTAGGACCTGCCTTGGGCTTTCAGCCTTACAAATGTTAGCTTTGCCTTAATGCCCACTAGAACGCAGTTCTCAAACACCTTCATTTTGGACCAAAGGCCTTTAACTCCCCAAAGTCCCTTGGAAAGCAATTCCCAAACGGAGCCTATATTGACTTTATTTTGTCTTGAACAAGCATCAAACGTATCCTATCGTAAATTTTATTCTAATTCCCAAATGTAACCTCGACGGACCTTAGTTTAAGATAGGCCGAGAGATGCAAATACAATTTTTTCAGTCAACTTTACCCTTGTTGAACTTTCAAAATTTTGGAAATGTCCCTACTTCACGTGACGAACCATCGATGAAGGGCCGTTGGTGAGGCCAAATCTAGCTATCAACCAGCCTCGCCGAGGCTTGGGATATATTAATGACTAAAATAATTCCTATGCATCGACAGAATCTTTTGATTGTCAATTTCTTGCACTGACACAACAAGCGTGCACATCATTCTAGTTGAAGTATAACCAAGTCAGCATCACAGAATGTGGTTTCGTCAATGGCCATATCTACCGAGCAACGGCACTGGCGCCGGCAATTGCTAATGTGGACACAAGATGGGCTCGTCGAGAAACATGGGCCCCCTCTTCAAAGTGTGCAACGAAGCCAACAACAAATGGATCTAATTTTTTTAGTCTTGCAAAGCCCACGAGAAACGAATAGAGCATTCGGTATAATTATGTTAATCATGACAAAAAAAAAACGAAAAAGAAAAATATCCAAGGACCATTCTATATGGAGAATCCAACGTGCAAAATTTCGGTCCCTGCAATTTTCTCTCGTGCAAAATACAAACTATGAGGAAAAAAAAATTCCAATTCTTTTAATGACCAAATGCATGAGACCTTTTCTCTATGAACATTTCATGTGAAATTCTATTTGTGGCCTAAATTCCCCCTTTTTTTTCCTATCAATTCGTGGCGTAAAATAGATCCCGTTTGTCATCATTTAATGACGAGAGATAATTGTGGTTATAAGGGAGCAACTCATGCCCTACAATATTTGGTTGCCCTCCTAAGTTAGGTTGATTCTGACCAGGGTTATAACCATACGGGTGGAAACTCAGTCAATGCTACAAACATGAATCACAGCCATAGCCTTAACCATAACCCTCACAGCCATTGTCAGAACTTAAAGATATGAACTGAGTGCCATTTGATGAGTAACTGAGAACAAGGGAGAGGGATATAGAAAGGATGAAGTAATGAAAGAGGAAGTCATTGCTAGTAGTAAGGACTTGTCACGATCCATTGGTTCAACCTACCACTAGTCGGTTAAGTACGCACCGACCGCTCTACCGCGGAGCTATTAGGGTGTGGCTTGCTAATCAACTCTAGTACCACGGGCTGAACCTACCTACATATTCTAACCATTACTTGGGCCAGTGAGCCTTGTATTTCTTGGAACTTATTTAGAAGTTCTTGGTATCAGCCCTTTCGAAAGCTTTCTTTCTTTCCCTTTCCAAAAGTCTAGTGCACAATCTAAGTCCGTGAACCGACCAAAAAAAAAAAAACAAAATCTAAGTCCGTGAGGAGTCGTGATCGTGGCAACGTCTGAGATTTTGGACGGCTTATGCACGTGGCTGATGAATAATTCCTTTCACTTCCCAATTTTGAATTCTATCTTTTTCCTTTTCTTGTTAGCGTATGCTCCGGAAGTTGCAATTTTGTACGTTGTGAATAATACATGCATAGCATGGCAATTTTTCTTCCCATGATAACGATGGGTGTCACATGACTTCACTATTGCACCGAGATTATGACATTTGCTCGGTTGTGTGTATATTTCTTGATGGCCCTTTCCAAAGTTTCGAGCTTTAAAATTTTCCAATTTTACACTACGAAATTACCAAGCATAATTAAATTTATGTGACATGATACCGGCAAGGGCGTCCGGCACAAATTGACCACCACCGGGCCGAACCGCCCGGGGCAAGCGATGTCTCTTCTTACACAAATCAAGTAGAGATCCATGATTTCCTTTTTAATTTCATGATGCGGATCGTAGTTTTGATTATTTGTTGTTGTTTTATGGAAAGAGTAAGATCGAGGGGATGGATGGAGCCCGTCAAGGCGTGCCCGTGAACCTTAATTTCGCTGTTAATGCTAAACTTCATGAATAAATTAAAAATTTGTAACGCCGTCACTTTCAATAAATACTTAAATATCTTTTGATTCCTCCGTTATTACTCCAATAAATACTCCTTAAAACCATACAAAGTTATCATCATACATTGCATTGCACCAAGATCCGTTCATGATCGCCTCGCTTGATGCTCCAAACATGAAATTGCTCATACCTTCTTCTCTGGCCATATTCGTGTACATCATCAGCCTAATCTGCGCCCTCGCCGGCATCTCGGTGGCACAAAACTCTCATCAAGACTTCGTCGACGAGCACAATGCTGCCCGTGCTGAAGTCGGGGTCGGCCCGATCACTTGGAACCCTACGGTTGCGGCTTACGCTCAGAGGTATGCTGACGAGCGGAGAGGCGACTGCAACCTCGAGCACTCTGGAGGGCCCTACGGCGAGAACCTGGCCAAGGGCTATGGCGTCCTGAGCGGCAGGGACTCGGTGAAGATGTGGGTGGGAGAGGAGGACGACTACGACTACAGCTCGAACTCGTGCGTGGTAGGCGAGTGCCGGCACTACACTCAAGTCGTGTGGCGCAACTCGGTTCATCTAGGATGCGCTCGAGTGAGGTGCGATGATGGGGGGTGGTTCGTGATATGCAATTATGATCCTCCTGGCAATTATGAAGGCGAGCGGCCATATTGAGCAGTCTATATTAAGTCCTGAATAAAACTCGTATGATTCATATGATTCTACAAAACCGCACCAACTGAAATTACTCGCTGTTTGAAACATACATATCATAAGCTTGTTGTCACTAGACGACTGATTCCTCCCAAGAACTTGCATTTCTCTCGTTATCATAAAGAAAGTCACACAACGAAGTACAAATCATCATAACTCAGTAATCTTGGTACGCTTTTTCGGTTTCTTTTTCGACTGTTTGTTGCCAAATTCTCCATACGAATCCTCTTCACCAGACTCGGACCTCGCATACTTCGTTTGAACTCCCGCTTGATCATCATCACTATTCTCATTGTCATTTTGGTCGTTGTCGTCGTCATCTGTAGTATCTTCTGAATCTGTTTCGCCAATGCTAGAAGCTAATGGATTCAGAGGATGACAACTCGCAGCTGCGGATTCTGCGGCTGCTACTGCTTCAGGGGTGTGAAGATCAGCGATCCCCAACATTAAGTCCTGTTTTACAAGTGTCAACCGATGGTTCCATCATTCAAAACTATACCAGGGTAGACCAAATAGCAGCAAAAATTTACCATTTCTATAATTTCTGATTCATTCCCGTCGAGAACTTCAATGTCATAGCTTTGAGGATTGTCCTACATAAACCAAGAGTTGCCCGTGATAGGTCATAACAAGTCGTATCAATGCAAGAAAGACAATGTCACAGGAGCAGCAAGATGATTTTCCAAACCTTTGCATTGACCTGCAATTTGTTATTAGCTTCAGATATAACTCCCAGAAAATCCTTCACTTTTCCAAGAACTGCAGCGAAGCCAAACAGACAAGGGAATTGACTCTTTTTGGAAACAAAAGAATAATTTTTTGAGACTATGGTAAGTGGTGGTACACACCACAAAACCATATCTAATCAGCTCATTGTTTCATAGTTTTCAGGAAATTAATTCATCTAAACAGCCATTTCCATGAATTATGAGGTGAACATAAAACACCTTATACGTGAACCAAAAAAAAAAAAAAAAACATAAAACACCTTGTAGTTGTCAAAAGACGTTATTCCAATCGAAAAGAATGAATGATGAATTCGCAACCTTGGCTTGTAGGAGCTGAACTTGTTAATGGCTTGCCGCTGAGATGCTGTCGCCTTCTTTGAGAGTGTGCATCCTTCTTTTTACAGATAGCCAGTGTGGACTCTGCATGTTAAAGCACATAATATAAAATCACATAATGGCGACCACGGGCACAAATCGGGCAAACAAAGCCATTCTTACAACCCAAACATCAAAACTAGAGGTAAAATCAATACCTATAGATGAGGTAGAGGAACCCTTTTTCTCTAGTTTCAGAAGTTCTTTGCTCGTGGTCTCCATCTCTATTGCTAAGCCGAATTACTATAGCAATAGCAAAGTTGAAGGATTGAAGCTGTCACTGAACGAAGAACAGAACTAAATCATAATCAGATGAAGAACATAGCATTTGATATTCTTATAAGATCATCATAAACAATTTGCAGCAAGAAATAAACATGTTCTGTCCTAGCTGTATATCGATGTCAAATCACGTTGAACTGAGGACAGACTAACAAACCACCCAGATAAAACTCACTCCAACCAAGAACAATCCCAGCCGCAAATTCAATCCATCCAGCAACTCTTCCATAATCCGTACTTGGCTTACTATATTGAATTGGGGTTCTTAGGCAGACCACTGTGAGCTTCAAAGGAGCAGCAATTTTCCAGCTTTGTTCCCTTCTCACTATGGAAGAAGAGGTGCAAGCAAAGAGAGCTCACTGCTTGCTCAACAATGGATACCATGATGCCATTAGTGACACAAAGCCCTCAAAGTTCCTGTCTTCTCATCCACTCCTTTTCCCCCCCAAGCATATAGTCCTCAATCCTCCCTTCAACCCCTCAAGACTCAATTTTTTCATGTGAAAAACCCAAACCCTTTTCCCTTTTATTGAAAAAGCAGCAATCTGGCAATCAAGATGGACACCATTCCAAGACTCGTGAACAAATTACCAAACCGAAATTCCGAAGAAAGCACTAAACTATGCTAAATACCCAAACTTGATCAAAGTTATCGGAACCCTTTGCGCTATAAAACTAGAGAGAGGACTAGAATTAGAATTCAAAATACGAACTAGAAGAAGAAGCAGCGAAAGGCAGAGACGCTACCTGCGTTGTGCTGAGCAGTCGGTGCATCCTGCGTCGGAGAGGAGGCGGAAGAAGAAGAAGAAGAACGGTGGAGTCGACCACAGTAAAGAAAATTCCGTTTTGGGCCCGGCCCAGTGTATCGCTCCGGCCCAATATTAGGACAATGATAAAAGCAAATACCTTAACACATGAATTTCATTCCTTTGTTTCTGGAAGTAAATAAAAGAAATAAGACAAGGGCTATATTCTATTCTGTCCTAACTGCAAAGAATTTCCTCGACAGTGTCTCTAATTAATAGGTTACAAGTCACAAATGCAGCCTAGACTCGTGCTCTCTCCCTCTATCTATCTCTTGTCTCTCTCACATCACCGAGTCATTGCCCTGTGGTTGCAACAATGCTTGACATGGCACACCAAGCTCCACCTTGTCGCTATCGACAAGTGTCACTATCGATGAGCTACTCGTCGACAACGACAAGATCTGAAAGGCCCTTCCAAGATTCAGCCATCGCCAAAGGATCTCGTATGATTCCTATTAAAATATTTTATATTAAATCATACGTTTATCTAATAATTCAAACATTTACAATGCTTGACAATGATTTTGTAAAATCTCATAATCTCGATCGTAGGATGACGGATCTTGACAAGGCCTCGCCAATATCTGTTGCCAAGATCCGGGGTGGGGTGAAAAAACCCGGAGTGAAGGAAACAGGATCCCGAGCGACTTTGCTGTTCAAGGGAGAGAGTTGGAGCCGCGAGCTTGTGTGGCCACAAACGTGGAGGTAGGTGCTGACCGGTGTGGTGGTGGCGCCAATGCAACAATGGATGCAGGTGAGCAAATTCGGCTGCCTAGCCATAGGTAATGAGTGGGGAGAGAGAGAGACGTTGGGTTTTAGGTGGAGAAATATAAGTCGATTTAACAATTAGAGAGCATGACGCAAATAGACAATGGGAAAGTTGTTGATAACAGATGATCTGCAAACCCAATATGGGTGATGACTATAATTTATGACCCGATAAATTATTCTGAAAAGAAATTTTGCCCCAACAAAAAATGGAGGAAAAATATATTGTTGCAATTGTTGCTTCACGTGAAAAGTAACCGCCCGTAATTTAGGCAATGAAAAGGTTGCATCTAGACACATCTTTTCATCGGACCTGTCGGTACAAGGACATCAACATCAACTTTAGTCTAGCTGTAAATTCATCATCACTTCATTGTAGTATAATTGCTCCGCAGCTTCCTTATATTTGTCGCACTAGACATGCAGAATTCTTAGACTCCTTCAAGAGAAAAGAGAAAAATGACTTGGGTGGTATTCAACATATTTGGAACTTCGGCAATGCCATGACAGAATTAACTAAGCAGAGGACCATTTCAAAACACAAAACAAAACTCTAGGGACCATACGGTATTCTCAATGCGACATGACCTCTTCTTTCCTTTGGCAATCTATGTTCATTTTCTCTTGCTGATGGCCTACTTTTCATGGACTCATAAGCAAAGAGAGTGGGAAGTGGGGAAAAAGTGTCTTCTTCTTTTTGTTATATTAAGGAAAAAGTGTGTCATGTGTCGTTGTTTGAGTTTCCATCAGCCCTTGACAATGCAACACTCATATTATTTGTAGCTATTGAAATCGCAAAGTGGCGAAAAGAGAGTATCCATTTCGTTTTTAATGTTTTATAACGGCGCAAATGAGCGAAAAGTAACCCACGCTCGTGACATAAAATAAGGAGGAATGACCTTTTTTAAAAAATTTGGGGCCAAAACTTTTATAGTTTTTTTTTTTTTAACTTGTGTAGTTTATTAGAGTAGTGAAAAAAAGGAGGAGCTAGATTTCAGGAGAGGGCTTAGGATTCCTGGCTCTTGCCTTGTCCTATCTGCCGCTGCCATCAATCACCATGTGATTCAACAGTCCTGAAAATTCCAGCAGAGCCAAGCATTGGATTCTAGGACATCATCATCCATCCCTATGAACAACAACTACTTACTGCCAAGGCACAGGGACAACATAAAATAAACCCAACGCAACAGTACGTCAAAAATCCAACCAATGAAACATCAAAGCCAATTCAAATTCCAGTAGTGATCACAGCTCACGAGATGTACATCAAAAGAAAACAGCAACAAAAAAACAAAAGTTAATGATCGCCCCTACTCACCCTCCTCCTATGTACACTTCCTAATCCTCCAACGACCAAAAACAAAACTCATCAAAATAATCATGGTAAGGATAATTAAAGAACAGAAAATCAAATGCCCGCGTCACGGATCATCCGCTCCCACGACAATCGTCGCATCATGAGAGGTCCACGTGAGACTTGATTGTAAAAAATGACATGGCCGTGACCCCGGCGCGCTCCATCCATCCCGAATCGAGATTTCGACCTGAGTAGTTTCGACGGGTTATCGCATCAGATGGCGCACTCCTGACTCTGCTGCCTCAACTCTGTCCTCAGCTTCCGGGAGAACAATTTGCAAGCATCCATGCTCAGGTCGATGGCGGCCGCCAAGGCCACGTAGGCCGCCGCGTCCTCAGTGCACGTCACGTGCTGAACCCCCACCTCCACCTGCGGCTTGCTCGCCTTGTTCACCCCTTGCATGGTCGAGGACATCACGAACCCACCAGGCACCGAACTTGGCCACAGCCCCAATCCTACAAAGTCGGAACCCGATCCCGACCCGGACCACGACCCAGACCCTAAATCCATGCTGCTGCTGGGGCTGCTCATCGGCGACACGCTGTTGGTCAAGTCTATGGTGAATTTGCCGCCGTTTTTAATGCTAATGGGGGAGTTGGCCACAGTGGCCGTGGTCGTGGTGGTGGTGTCGGGAAGGAGATCGAATCGGTGCGAGAGCATGTCGGAGCTGCCGTGCTCGAGCCAGGCCTCGAGGCGGCCCCACGGGCTCCAGGTCCCGTGGGACGGGCGGAGGATGAGCCACGCGCCCGGGTTGGACCGGCTGACCCGGTCAGACCCGGGGGACGGCACGAAGGGCGTCACCATCGACGCGGCTGCCACGGGAGAGCCGGAGAGGTCGTGGATGGTGACGGACCATCCCTTTCTCTCTTTCGAATGCGAGTCCTTGTCGCTGCCGACCAGAGACGGTATCCAGCTCCGCGATGTGCTTGTTTCGGACAAGGACGATCTGTTCCATGGCAGGAGGACAACTCGGTTAGAATCAAAACCAGATTGAAGAAGCACCAATCATCCCAAAAATCAAACTTTTTGTGATCGAATGATTCACTTTTCGTTTTCACTACAACCCTTTTTCTCATTCCCGGAAACAACCAATCGGGTCCTACCTACTTGAAATTTCCATTTTTAGAACCAAAACATGCCGTGACAGAGACCGGAAAAGCTTCGATCTTTTTCACGAAATCCACGTTTACCGTTCAACCCAGCAAGATTAAAGTGAAAAAGCACCAGTTCAAATCGAAAGCAAGACCAATTACCTGGATCGCAAGCTCCGGTCACCGACGTTGTTCCGGAAACTGAAGTTGCAAGTGAAGACCGGCTGCTTCACGCTCCCCTGGACCTGGAACACCTGGGGGCTGCACTCCGGCTCCTTCTCGAACTCGAACACGAACCTCGGATCGGGCTCCGCCCTCACGCTCACGTACAGCTTCTCCCCGCTCTTCCTGCCGATGTCGACCCACCCACTGTGGACCGACGCCGCACGCGCCTCGGCCCGCCTCAAATCCAGCGGCACAGATACCTTCCCGATCAGCTTCGAGCCGCCGACCAGCCCGCAGGCGCCCCCGAAGCGGCCCCGGTAGACCTCGATCCTCAGGGTGGGGTTCTGGAGGGCGAGCTTCTCGAGGAGGGGCTTGGGGAGGCTGAAGCAGGCGGCGAGGGGCTGGGAGGAGGGGTGGGGGTCGGGGAGCGGTCGGGGGGCGAGGTCAGAGGGAGGGAAGCGTGCTGGGGAGGGAGGTTGGAGAGCTTGACCTTGCAGAAGAAGGAGGAGGAAGAAGGGTGGACGGTGGAGGAGGGGGCGGCGGAGGAGGAGGGGGAGGAGGGCTGAGGGAGCTTGAGGGAGAGGTTGCCGACGAGGATGCGGAGGAAGGGGCAAGGATCCATGCTTGGATCGCTGAGCTCTTTCCTTGGAGTGGAAGCAAAGCAGAGAACACCCCCAGTTTGAGTTTATGTGGAGTCGTGGGGTTTGCAGCTTTGAGAGAGACAGAGAGAGGGAATAAGAAGGGGTGGGGAATGATGATGAATATGGAAAGATGGGGAGAGATTTGGGTGATGGAGGAGGAGGGGCGGGTGGGGAGAATGAACAGGCTGGAATCTAGGTGGGGCATTTCAGATGCGAGCACTGATACAGCAAGGTCAACCCCACTGCGTCTCCCCTGGACCCCCCTCTCTCTTTCTCTCTCTATCTTGCTTCTTTCTTTTCCTTGTTTTCTTCCCCTCATGCTCCAGCCAATTCTCTCAAATTTTGGGGAGTGGATAAGTATATATTATGTCGGCTAGTTTGCGCTCGGGATTGGCAACAGCTTACTCATTGTCGAAATTTTATCTGGAATCTCCTCTCCCTATGACGAAGCTGTCAATGAACAAAATCATAATGAAATGAATGCAATTGTACAGTTAGTATTTTTCCGGTGTTTAGCTGTCCAATAACGTGAAGTTTTTATTTTTCATCCCTCTTTTGGGATTCATCATCGGCCAATAGTTTTAAGCAGATGTCTATCATCTTATTTTTTTTTTTCCTTTAATGATAAAATTGGACCGGAAAAGGGAGGAAATACTTCACGACGAATATGAGTTATCTCCAAAGACAGCTGTGTTCTAGTGTACTAATCCTATCTCTCGATATATAAAGAAGTCTAATTAACTTCTTATGCAGCTTGATTTCATTCTAAGATGAACCGGGCATAATTTTGACCGTAAAATTCATGGAAATTGGTTTGTCGATCTAGATGCATTTGACTAGTCAACATGTCATAAAAGGAATTTCGTCAAAAGTGGAATTAATTAAAACAGCTAGACTATATAATTCATGGGTTTTCTTGATCATTTCATATGATGATAAAGGGACAATGGCGAGGAAGGTCCTTATATTTTTTTCCGATTTGTGCAATATCGATCATGACATTTTCCTTATACAATTAAGTCCTTCGGCTATATATTTGTATGTTCAAATTAAACTTTATATTTAAATAGTAAAGGAAACGGTGATGCGGTCGTTAAGTGCTGCGTTGGCACTTACACGGTCATTAAAACAATTAAAACTTAATAGAAAAAACCATCGCAAAGAATAATTTGAAAGAGATAATAGAAAACAAAAAATTATTCTAACAAGCTACTATGGCTATTGTATTTTTCTTTCGCCATCGACACCCTAGATAAGCCAATAAATGCGAAGGAATCTATAAATGCCATTAAAATTTATGATGGTCTTTGATGTCGAATAAGTTGCAATCACTTTCAATTCGAATGACCAAAGAGAGCCGACTCTTATTATGATAAGGGCCAATGCCAATGGCGACGTTAGCACTCTCGATGAAATATTTTAAAAAAAGAATTGTCATGAAAAACATGATTGAATAAATAAAAATTTAAGTAGGACATTACATAAATTGATGATGAAGTCCAAGAACCCTCCTCAGTGATTATCTCAGCGATAAAACAATACGAGACAACACGTGTGAAACAAAGTATGGTGCTTGCTTTTGGATGGGGATCAGCGAGGCGTTGGCTGGCGAGCATTAGGAGTTCTCGTGGCTGAAGTTGAAGTCTAAAAGCTCGAGACGTCGTTTTCATTTCGTGCTTTTCGATTTTTCAATGGTGGTCCGGTCATCCCTTTTTGTTTGGACAGGGGATTACCTGTCACATCCCAATAACCAAAATTATGAACCGAAACATGAGTTACATGACTGTTGCAGGTATCGTGTTAGGCGAGTCCTGTCTAAAAGTTGGGCATATCCCCCTCGTTCTTTTTCCTCATAAAATGAATAGAAGCTCCAGGTAGGATAAAGTGTTGGGTGGGTCCAAAAAGGAAATAGAGAGAGGACAATTTATAATGGAAGCGACTTCATTTCTATCTTAGCAAAAACAATCAAACAAATAAAAAAAAATTTACATATTAAAAGAGGACATTGTTTTTTTTAATGAAAATTCCAAATAATAGTTTGAAATGCTCTTATTTTATTAAAATAAAGATCTGAAGTGAATATTATTTTAAATAAAAAGACAAAATACTCTCTTATTTTCTTAAATAAGAGCATAATGTAAACCTGCTTCAAATAAGAGTCTAATTTTTTTTTTTTGCCTTGTAATTTTTCTTCTTCTTTTTTTGTTGGAGTTTTAGTCTTCTTTTATTTTTTGTTTTTTATGGAAAAAAAAGAAATAAATATAAACAATTTAAATGACAAAAATGCCATTGATAGCAATCCTTTATTTGAAAGTGACCTAACAATTCGAAGTCCTTAATTGATAATATGAAAGTATTTTATACCCTTATTTGGAATTTTTCATTATTTTTTTCTTGCCTAGATTTAGGGAAAAAACAAAAAGAACTTCACATCACTTTTTGAGTAATTAACATATGGTTTTTATCTTATTGGGCCTCGTCCATTGTGTGTACCTAGTAAATTGTAGAGATTGAATAAACAAGATGTTATGAGGTAATGGCTCTGATTACATTTGATCCACGAACTCAAATTCGAATAGGTGTCTTTTGATTTTGAAATCGGTTGATTCTCAATAGATAATTTATTCCCATTTCTCCATCAATAATTTCATCGATTTCAATCTACTTTGAGCAATAAAAGGTCTCCTCCTTTGTTTTTTTTTATTTAAAAGGAATTTTTCACTATTTAAAAATATATTTGTTTAGACTTAGAGCCTGTTTGTTTATTTGGGTTTATGTTCCTTTATATTCTTTTTTTCAAAAAAAAATTTATGTTCTTTTTTTTATTTTGAATAAAAACAAAAAGAAAAAACTTATCTATTATTTTTTATTTTCCGAGAAACACTTTTTTTTTTTTCTAGTCAGCCTTAGTTTTGAAATAACCAAAATGAAGAAAAAATTAAAAATTAAATAAAAATATTTAATTTTTAAAAGAAATAAATAAATTATCAAGTTTACTAAAATTTCTATTATTGGAGTATTTTTTTGTAGTTATTAAACGCGTTCTTATATTATAAATTATTTGAAACAAAAAAAATAGAAAAAAAAATTTTATTAAAAAATATTCCTCAAAATAGAAACATTATTAAACATGCCCTTATGCATTATACTATTGGCTTAATCACAATCATCGATCACCCGGTCTTATGTGATGGGCCCTCTCTACGAGCCCCACATGATCAACGTCCAAGATCCTAGCCCATGCCCAAAAAAAGAAAGTGTTCGTGGAGATGACGTGTCAAGCTCAGAGAGGCAGGGGGTTGATCATGCGGATGCGGAGGGGAGAGCTCACGGGCGCCCGAGCTGGGAACGGGGCAGGGGATCCTCAAGCCCGGAGGTCCAGACAAGGGTGCATGCGTGGGCATGCGTGCGGCTGAAGATCTGAGCTGTTGCCCGGCGCGCGCACGTACGTTCGGATTGCAGGCGCCAGCACACCCCCCTCCCTCTCTCTCTCTCTAAATAATCATAATAATAAAAATATAAATAATCAATTAACAAAAAAAAAAAGAAAATAATAATTTCGCGACTCTTTCGTCTTTTACTGCACCCCACGCGTACGGAAGCGGCTCGTTCAGTCGGTGGGATACAACGATTCGCCAGCAACTCCCCCTTGGTTTTTCTCTTTTTTTGTTATTTTTTATTTTTATTTTTATTGTACAGCTTTATTTCGTTTTTCGAAAATTTCCTTTTATTTTGTTTCGACGGCTGGGATGGAGGCAGGAGCTGGGCCAGCGCGCATCGGCCCCGGCCCCACATCAAAGTGCGGGCCCCAGCCGTTTCTTTTCTTAACGAACCATCCTGTCCTCATCTTTCAAATCTCTCCCCGTTGATTGGGTGGCGTGGGCCCCCGGTCAATCAATCTGCCACCTCAGCCCCCCGTGGGGACAGGCATTTTTTGTCTTAGCTGTTTTCCTTTGGATTCTTCCTCTACCGGCTCGTGTCCTCCATCGGGATCCCATTTATTTTGTACCTTGCACATTATCCAAATCCCTCCCCCTTCCTCCTCTTTAATTTTTTATATATACACATATATATAATTTAATAACTATGTTCTCAGTCCTTTGTTTTATAATCATCGATCCAATCGTATTTTGGACCCTCCATCCTTTTATAGGCATTGCACCAATTAATCGACAAAAGAGAATCCAATGAGTACAATATGACTTTCGATTTAAATTGAAGATACCTCAATATAGAAAGTTATCACCTAATCGATCGAGATTGCATTTATGTTGCAATTTGTCATTTACTGATGTTTCAAGTTGTTGTCTGACGAGTAACTCAAATTCATGAAGGTTGCTCATTATAGCAACAAAAGTTTTCAAAAATAAAAGGCCAAAATTTCAAAAGTTCGGGGACAATAGAGGCGTTACTTAAACAAAAAGAGAATGATGGTGGAGTGGAGGCATACCAATTCCACAATTTTAGCTTTTATTAACAGCCCTTTCCTTTCCTAAAGTTTGCATTTTTTTTTTTTTTTATCAAGGCGTCCCTCTAGGCCCGGAAGTTGCACTTTGCCATTATGGCATTATGTGACCCCAAATCAAATGCTTAATCATCACTAGAATATTGGAATTTTAGTGATTAAAGTAATGCTTAGTTTAACCTTGTCAAGGCGGCCGATTGCAATGTATTAGGACACTGTGAAGAAAGAGTCGCTTTGGAATGAGGATTCCAGCTCATTCTTCTTTGGTTGGACACTTATATTAGGATGTTTGATTTTTCTTTTTAATTGACAGAATATTAAGCAAGACTTTTTCAAATAATACGGGGTGGGAACGGCGGGGGTTTGGCAATCAAGTCAACGTATAGGGAAGTTATAAAAAAAAATCATAAATTTATTACACTTATGCTAATTCAATTCCTAACTTTTTAATTGTGCCAATCGAATCATAGACTTCTTATCAATTCGCTAATTTAATCATCCCAACCAATTTCAATAGAAAAAATATAAACGTGGATGCAAATTGTGTTCTAAGAGGCGCGACTAATGTTAATGTAAATAATTTTTACAATCTTTTAAAAATATTTAAATTTTTAAAATAATTTTTTCTTTCTTTCTTCCTCCTCCAATTGTCGAGCCATGGTGATGGTGGCAACTGGTCTCAAGTGAGGCCAACCTCATTGTCTTCAAGTGAGGCTTGTCCTCTCCGAGATCTAGTTAGGTAAAGCCTTGCCATGCTTGACCTCGTCAAGATAGTGCAAGATTGACCCTCAAAGGCTCTCTCTTATGGCTAGTTGCTGAGGCCAGTGATTGCCAAAGAAAGAATGAAAAAGGAAAAAGAAAGAAAATGAAATTTAAAAAATTGTCCAAGTCAACTCGATTATATCACTCAAAATTGCCAGCATCCATATTAACAATTTTTGAGCAAAAAGATTAATTGACAAATTGTCAAAAGATCTTTAAGACTCAATTGTCATAATTGAATGATTTAAGGCTAAATTGACTCAAATACAATAGGTTTAATACAATTGAAAACAATAACTATATTCTCCATCTTTTGCTTCTAATCATCAATCTAGTGGTATCTTGGTCCTTAATCCTCTTACGTGCATCACAACTAATCGAGATTAAAGAATTCAATGTACATTACATGTCTTTCATTTCAAAGCGAGGTTGGCCCAATGAAGAAAGATATCATCTAATTACATTTACATTGCATTTGTCATTATAAAATTTTAAATTTATTATCTAATGATTAACTGAAACTTGTGGACATTATATTTTCGATCATTAAATATGGCAACATAAGTTTTCAGGAACTAAAACCAAACCTTTAAGAGTTTGGGGACATCAATCAAGGGCATTATTTTAATCAAAAGAGAATGAAGGTGGAGTTGAGGCATTCAATTCCACAATTTTATTCTTTGTTAATTGCATTTTCAATTCCTAAAGTATACTTTTCTTTTTATCAAAGGCGTCTCGCTAGGTCCGGAAGTTGCACTTTGCCATTATATCGACCCCTAATCCAGATGCTTAATCAACGTTAGGTTAACCATCTCGAAGCGGCCGATTGCAATGTATTCGGACATCCTGAAAAAAGAGTCGCCTTTGAACGAGGATTCCAGCTCATTCCCTTTGCGTGGACGCCTATTTTGGGATGTTTGATTTTTCTTTTTATTTGACAAAATGTTAGACAGGACTTTTTCAAATAAAACGGGGAGGGAACGGCTGGGGTTTGGCAAGCGAGTCAAAGTATATGCATGGACTTGACTTGGCAGGGCATTTTTGATTAATCAAGGTTATATAACAAATTTTGTTTTTGATTTAGACAATGATTGATCAAAAAGATGAATATTTGCAACTCGGAATTCGAATTGCTTGCCAAAAGCTATAGGCCCGACGAGGAGGGTTTCTTTCGAGGTGGGGTCCATGTCTTCTTTCTATTTGACATTTTGAACGACGATGGGAGGGTAAATAAATAGCTTGTAAACCATATTCTAATATCCAATTTTTTTGTGGCAAATCAGATTGTCTATATCTGGACCATATAACCCCGTGTGAGAGCAACACGATCATATACAACTAAAGATTATTCAATTACTTATACATCTATTATATATGTGCCAATTCGGTTATAAAACTTAATTAAATTTAATAGTAAATACATTACCTCTTTTTTGGATTTTTTGAAGAATTAATGGGAAAAGCATTTAAAAAAAGCCATAAACCTATAACATTTATATCAATTCAATTTTAAACTTTTTAATAATTTATCAATATAGTTCATCTAGTCAATTTTGACTGGAAATCACTAATGTTATTTATTCTACATGACAAGATAAGCGCTAATGTGACCAATTTTTATTTTTAAAAAGTTTTCAGGATTTTTAATAACTTTTTTTCCTTTCTTTTTTTTTCCCCAATTGTAGACTGCAACCCTCTCTTGGATTGGACAAGGGCCCAACGCCCTCGTCAGTTGGCCAACAAAGAGGCCATGAGGCCCTTGCTAGCCTAGAGTTGGAAAACAAATCAAAGAATAAAAAAGAATAAAAGTTCATTTTAAAAAAAATATGAAAAAATTGAAAATTTTATTTGCATGAGCACGTATTGTGTTACATAAGATGGTTGATATCCATGCTAGAAATATTTGGCCAAAATTGGTCGGATTGGTTATATTAGTCAATTTATGACTCAGTTAGTACAACTAAAAACTTTAGGCTTGAATTGGCACGTCGAAATTGTTCACTTAAACTTATTATACTTTTATTAGTTCAATTATAATATTTTTAATTTTGCTAATTGAATCCTAAATATTTTCATGCTTTACCAATTGAATACATCCAGCTAATTTTGGCTGGAAATTGCCCATGTGAACACTGGTCATTCTATCTAACATGGCTAATGTTGACATGGAAAATCTTTAATATTATTTAAATGTTTTTCAAAATTTTTAATGAAATTATTCCTTTTTTTTTTTTCCTTCTTTCCCTTTTCCCTCCTTTTCTTTCTTCTTTCTTTTTCCTTTTTCCTAGTCAGGGCCTAAGCATCCCTCTCTTAAGATCGACAAAGGTAGCGTTTGCCTAAGGCCAGCAACCTCCATCGGCCATCAACAAAGCCTAGCAGTGAGAAAAAGAAAAAGAAAAGATAAAAGATAAAAGGAAATAACTAATAAATAATAAGTAAAATATTTAAAATATTATGAAAAAATTTTCATATCAGTATCGGCCATATCATATAAAATGATTGATATCCACGTCAATAATTTTTGTCAAAATTAACTGAATGAACTTAATTTGTAAAATATAAAAAAAAAAGGTTTAAGATTAAACTTGCAAATTTAAAAATTTTACATTAAATTATTAAAATTGTAATAAATTTAGGCGCGTTTGGCAACGATTACATTCGGGGGGTGATTTTGACTAGAAATGATTATTTTTGATTCATTAGGAGAAGTGATTCGAGTAAAAAAAGATTTTGGTAACCGTTCAAAATTTTTTATTCGGAATAGAATTGTGTTTGAAATCTTTGTATTAATTGATTATGTTTCAAATTAATTTCTTTTTATTTTTAAATAAAATTTAAATAATTTATTTACTTTTTTACTTTTTTCTTTTCTTTTTTACATTTTTTTTTTTTTTTTTTGTCTTTTTTTTTTCCCTTTTTTCCTATTCTTCTTCTTCTTCTTCTTCTTCATTTGGCCGGTCGCCGAGCAAACCTTACGAGGGGAGGCGACGCTCACCGGAGGGTCGCCGGCCCTCGGCGAGGTCGACCTTCGTCAGCGGAGCCTCACCGGCAGCTGAGTGAGGCTCACCCAGCCCCGCCGAGGTTCGGCCTCGCCGGTGGCCAAGCGAGCCTCACCGACAGCTAGGTGAGGCTCGCCCAGCCACCGGCGAGGCTTGACCTCGCCCGATTTGGTGAGGTCGAGCCTCGCCCAGCTGCCAGCGAGGCTCACCCAGCCCTGCCGGTGGCTGGGCTTGCTTCGGCGAGCTCGCCGGTGGCCGGGCTTGTCTGCGCGAGCTCGCGAGATCTCGCCCTAACAGCGAGCCTCCGAGCCTCCGGCGAGCGGCGGCGGCGGCGGCGGCGCGGCGGATGGTGGCGGGCGATGGCGGGACGGCAACCGAGATGATGAAAGAGAAGAACGAGGGTTTTACGTTTTGATTCTTTTTCTGATTCTTGGACGTAAAATCAAAATTTTTTTTTATTCTCAAATCTTGTCCAAAATCGTTCCCGGGAACAAAAATTTTACCAAACGCGATTCTCGTCCCAAAGCGATTCTATAAACAAAAAATCGAATCTGACACTATTTGGCATGTTGTCAAACAGACCCTTAGGAGTTTTTGCACAATTTCTCCAATTGACACAAGTCCAATCAATTTAAAATCTTTTCAGTACTTTTCCCGTTAATTAATACCCCATGATGTGTGAGTGGAGTCCCTCCGCACCAGCACATTCCTGATGACAACCGCCGAGCAATTGTATTGCATCTCGAACTCTTGATGCCAACTTTCTCAAGATTCCTTGAGCATTAACACGAGCAGAGCCATGGAAATTCAAGCGAATCGAGCTAGGCAAGAGTTGCTCCGCCGTTACTCAATGAGTATCTAGATCGAATCAGCTAATTCCTAAGTCCGCTCGAGATCAAGCCACTCAAGTGGCTTGTTCAGGCGAGCTAGAGCCCACTAGCACTTAGATGGATGTGAGAATTTTCCAAAAGATCCTAAATTTATTGTATGGTGGCTAATTTAATTTTGTGCTAATTTAGTCCTAAATCTTTCGATGGTTTGCCAATTTAGTCGTAAACTTTTCAATTATGCTAATTTAATAATAAACATTTTGATAATTTACAAATTTAGTTCTAAATCTTTTACCAATTTGCAAAGAATCTAGTCCTTTCAGCCAATCTAGTTCTAATCGCCTAGGCAAAGGAGGGCAACCCTCATCATCACAAGCGTAGGTGACCTCCTAAGGATGTTGAGGCCCTTGTTGGTGACTAACAACCTTCACCGGCGATTGACAAGGCCTGACAATGGCCAGCAAAGGGAAAAGGGGAAAAAGGGAATATAAAAGAAAATGAAAAGGCAAAAAAAAAAAAGAAGAAGAAATGCAGAAAATTAAAAAAAAAAATGCGAAAATTCTCCACATCAGCACCGATCGTGTCACGAAGGATGATTTTTGCTGGTTAGACTATCATATCAGTTATTTTTGGTCAAATTTGGCCAGAAAGATTAAATTATCGACATGTTTATGGCTAATTTGACAAATCACATAAATGTTTAGAATTAAATTAGCACCATTGAAAGTTTTAAGATTAAATTGGTTGCCATAAAATAAATTTAGGATTTTTTTAGACAATTTTCTTTAGATAGATAGGCCTGCAAGTTTTATCGAACAAGTAATTTTTGTTGTTAAAGATTTTTAGTACTCGTAAATTGGACATGAAAGATCTTAAAAAAACATATTACAACCCAATAAACATAATCGAGCTTGGTCAAATTGATCTCAAGCAGGGTATATTTATATTACTCAATCAAGGAAAAGTCAATTTCTAGGATTGAGTTTGTGAGTCGCATCGAGCTCGAGCCTACCGGTGTATCGACTCTACTTAACTCAACTTGATTGCATTCGTACCCTCGAAAGAAAACAACTTGAAAGAAAACAATGGACATATGAATAATTCTATATTTCTCAAGAGAACCTTCATATTCACTTAAACTCAATTTTCTTCTCCTTTGGTTATATCAACATGGAAGTTCACCATGTTTCAGTTTCCAAACTAGAACCATAATTATCTCATAAATTAGTTTTGGTGTTATATGGCATAGGGCTTCACTTATAGATGAGAGTATCCCAAATTCTGCCAAAGATCAGCAAACAAACAAAAATGGAGTCAAAAAAGAGCAAACGACAGGAGCATTTACGTACACTGAAAGAAGTTTGCTGGCGCTAGGACAGAACTCTACGCATGTTGCAGCCCCTCGTTTGTCTCCGCCAACTTCGCTTTTCAAAGCGCAAACCAGAGGTGACATATTGTCATCAAACCTAATCACTAGAGTCTGTTTTTCACTCTGAATGATCCGATGGTGAAAGAGCCAATATGTCGAACATGTTAATGTCCGGGTGACGTGTATATTTTCCTGTCAAGGATCGAGGTTTTCGTATAGCTCTTGGATGTCAACTGAACGACTCAGTGTAAAAGCTGCATATGATATGTCCAATCATTTTAATAGCCTGATACAGACTAAACGTTTTAGTATTCAGCAAAGCTGCATAAGCGAATCTGCTACAATTGTGACTCATTCCATTTGGAAAATGTTTTTTTCTATCAGTAAAAGAACAACAGTAACAATAAATCTTCGTAGCAAAGTTGTCATTGGAACAAGATATTCCTATACTAGGACGATCAGAGAAACTGGTAGGTGGGTAATGAAAAAAACACTCATTTTTTTAGTGTAAACAACATAAAATTCTCATTTTTAATTTAGCAGAAAAGAAAAAA
The DNA here is from genome assembly GCA_016097545.1 of Eucalyptus victrix. Lineage (NCBI taxonomy): Eukaryota > Viridiplantae > Streptophyta > Magnoliopsida > Myrtales > Myrtaceae > Eucalyptus > Eucalyptus victrix. Next base: position 11,225,213 of record CM027843.1, read on the forward strand.
GAGGACATTGAAAAGTGAAGAATAAATTATACTGGTCATCGCTTTCGCCAAACTTCACACGATGCTGCCAAGTAGGGACGTGCGATCTGACCCGTAAGTGCTCCATGATCTTAAGTACTCCTGTAAAAGCGGGCTTCAAAAGGCTTATTTGAGTGAAGCCTGTCGTCATTAGCAGCATATAAATGATAATGTTCAAGCATATATGTCAAGTGAGATTGTGTGAGGTGCATTCTGCATCTTCCTGAGTCATGAAAGTATCGATAGCTGGAAGGAAAGAATAAATCTGCTCTATTGTTTTGATTCATATAATTAGAAATCGTTACAATTCAAAGAGATAGGAAACGAATACTCTTTCGCCCCATCAGGAGTTGGCTTTATGCAGGAACTTTAATAGTTTACTTCTATTTCCGAACAAGAAGTTTTTAATTCCTTCCTACCCTGCACATTCAACCATATTCAAACTTTACATACATCCCGGTGCTTAGTTTGGCTTCCTACTAGTTTTTATTGTCTTCAATATGCTGAGATGGAAGGAAAAATGGATGAAAAATATTTTTGACATACGGCTTTTAGTGTCCATTACTTTCTTTCGAATATCAAAATGGCTTGAGGAGAGTGACAGTCACGGACCGGCTTCGCGCGTCATGGATGTGAAATGCCGAAAAACGTATCCTTCTTCTATGGTAATTACTATACGAATGAAGATCTGCTAGATTACAGCAATCGATCCAACACCTTCGCATTGTTGAAACCGTCGCCTACATCTGGGGATCTATTTTTTTTATTTATTATTATCAATCTTCTGTCCTTTAAAGAATAGAAGATCTTGTCCCTAGATTCAATTAACCAAAGCAACATGCTTCAAGTTCAATGAGGATAAACCTCCGAAGACAATCGGTTTAAGGGAAGGTTAACTGGCCCGCTCAGATGTCTAATTGCAGCAGGTGGCGAATGACCGATGATCGATTGATCTGAAGCTATAACATAATCAAGCAAAAGCACAACATTAGCACAACATTCTCACTGATCAGATATGAACATAACAGGGAACGCATTATACCCCTTGAAATCTTTAAACAGACCCCTTTAGCTTCTTGTTTTGTTATGTAAATGCAAAATGACTTCACACATACGATCATACAAGCAAATAAAAGTTGAGAAACATAAATAACTTCAAAATACATCACTAAATAAGCATATAATCATATATCCATAGAGCCGATAGAGAGCTCAAAAATATCCGGATCCAAATCCAAAGTTGTATTGATGAGGGTTGGGCGGCATCACTGGAGCGCTGGTTCCATTCTGTGATTGAAAAGGAATAGGTGGTCCATGGCTCGAGCTTGCTCCAAAGAATGGCTGAGTGTTGGTTGCCTGGATCACCATCTGCTCCGTCTCCTTGCTGACGTTCTTCCGGAGCTCGAACAGTGAGATCTTCAACTGCTCAAGTTGTGGGACGCTCAGCTCATCGACTGGTCTCTCCCACCAGTGGTTATCCTGGTTAGTCCTCACCGCCTTCTTGAGCTCCTCGCCACGCTTCTTCTCCATTTCAAGTTGGCCAAGCACCTCAGTCAGCTGCATGTTGAGCTCGCAAATAGTGGCGTTGCGATGAGCCTCAATGAGCTGCGCCGTGCCAGCGGTCTGCTGGGGCAGCTCGTTGCCATTGAGGAATCGATCAAGCACGGTGTCGACATTAGGGTGACCAAAGGAGAAGGCCTTCTCGCCTGGTGAGAAGACAATCAGCGCGACATCTGCACCACAGAGGGTGCTGAGCTCGCTTGCCTTCTTGAAAAGGCCAGATCGGCGCTTTGAGAAGGTAACTTGAAGGTTACTCTCGTTGTCCATCTTAGCCATCTGAATCCTTTGGCGACCTCTAGTCGTTCTCGCCATGGCTAAAGCACAGGAAAAGGGCAAAGGGACTTCTCGAGAAAGACCAGATAAGAGAATGGAGATGTGAGTTGAAGGGCTTGGAATAGGGGGTTTTATAGGAGCTCCTGTTTTGGCCAGGATTAATGTCTTTGGTTGTCAAAAATTTTACTGTCTTTCAAGCAATTAATCTCTTACCACCTAAAGACAGCCCAGAATCTCCTTCAGTCTCATGTATATGGCATGTAAATTAGTGATTATTGGTATGTATAATGCCTCATACATGCCAACGATGCGTGTGTACAGGCGAATGAATTACTAGCCACATCTCATCCTTAGGTGCACTTGTGTATTTCAGGAAAAGAGAAGGATTAGGATGCTCAAAATTCTTAGTTGGACAATTTAATTTTCCCTTATTGTGGCCATATAAATGCTATACTATCGTAATTATGATATCTCAAGAAAATTTAAGTTTCGAAAAGTACCTTTTAAATACAGTACATATCCTGCTTCCTGGTGCATTGTGTGTACTGCTTCATTACTGAAATGGCTCTCCCATATCGGTGGCAGTTTTTACTGGACAAGGACATGTATTTATCTGTCGAGATATGATAAGAAATATATTTTCCCCATATGATTTGCTTTTCCTGTCCGTACTAGAACCATGACATTTCTCATTCTGTGCCAATTTTGTGAATCCCACGATTCCACAATCAGCTACGTTGTATGATGCAGCGCTTTAAGCAATTAATTCCGCGATAAAACTGCCATTATCCTCCACATTTGCATTGTATTATCTCATCAGTTATTTATCAACCAGAAAAATCTCAATTCTATTTCGACTAAGGAAATCTCAGGTGATTTCAGATGAGGTTCAAGCATCGTCGATGGTATTAATAACCGACGTATTATAGGCTTTGGAAATAAATTCATCATTGGGTAGAATCATGTATCGTGTGGAAGCAGAACAAGCCTCCCAATTATTTTGAAGACAGATATAGCAAAAATGCAGTCGACCACTTGCGTTTCCTATATTGAGTTTGCAAAGCAACTGGCGTTATTGCAGCATTATTTCCATTAGTATTCAACAGTTGTCATTTGAATGCGTTCGAGCCTAGATATTTTTCATACATATAAATGTACATGGTTTAAAATGTATTTTGACAGAGTAACGGGATTTAATAACTGATATTGTAGGTTTTGGAAACAAATCCATGAATAACCAGATACATGTATCATGGGGAGACAAATAAGCCACATATGCCATTGGAGGTTGATAATGGGAAATGAAGTCGACCGTGTTCTTGTTTTTACCGTATATCATGTGAGCATTATAAGGCATCCCGGCATTATTACCAGTTACATCATTACATGTATCATCATGTCCAATATGTCAACAGTTGTCAATGGCTAACGTTCGGATAAAGACGTAACCATTTGCATGGTTAGCATGGGCACTCGGGCAGCGTTGCGAACTTCTGGAGTCTTAGGAAGACGAGTCATTTGAGCAAAGTCAGCCATAAGTATTCCGGTATATGAATTAGAAGAGAGCAAATCATGCAGACGTGAGTGAGTCCGACGATATAAGTAGGCAATGGTTTTTATCAAAAATTAGGTGCTGCGACTTTCGATAAGAAAGAGAAAGACCCCTCTAAGAAGTATTGGCTTGGTAAAAACTAACTTGCCAGCCACAGCTCATAATATCGGGCATTCAGTTTACTTATTTAGTAAGAAGCATGAAATGTATCCTGGTAGTGACAGGGAAGTTGTGTGAAGCATTTTTAGAGCCCAGCGACCCAGATTTTGCAGGGTAGCAGCAGCAACAGCAGCAGACTACTCCATTCACAGAGAGAGAGAGAGAGAGAGAGAGAGAAGGAAAGCAAGATCGTGGAATCATGGTAAAGGAATATCAGGGAAGGTCTCTTGGCCTAGACATCTTTAAACATGACAAATTACTTCCATTCAATTTACTTGCTTTCAATATTCCTTCACTTATCTCAATGACGTGTTACGTTTTAATGGGTACTGAGAACCTGGAGATTTGTTATTAGCGGAGTAAGGTGAAGGGGCCCACAAACAATGTCATCACGTGGAGTAATCTAAGGAATTAGGAGATTCCATATTAGAAAATGTGAAGCCTAAATGAAGAGAGAGAAGCCGAATGCGTTATAAGTTTCGTACACTGTTGATTAATTTTTCAGCACAATTAATCCGTGAATTCCATAAAGGAGGAGGGAGGAAGTACAGTGGATGTACCAAAAATTGTATAAAATGCTCATTTTAATGTAAAAAATTTCCATGGCTTACTTAAGTGCCAATCGGAAAAAAACGATCACTGAAGTGTCAACGGCGGGATATTCCGATCAAAATGATTACCTGACTTTTATAATTAAAAAAATAGATCAAGTTGGATATTTTGTCGAAAATTCAAGTCCACTTGGCTGGCAAAACATGTCACTCAATCTAATGTGGCTTGGTGGACCACACAACGCCACACCAACGCGTTGCTGAAAAACGATGCCGCACCATCTTGCCCAAAACAATGCTGCACCAATGTTGTTGCCCAAAAATGACGCCGCACCATCCTAAATCCAAAAACGGACACCCGAACCCTTGGAATGCCAAAAATTGATACAAAGGGACACTTACGTGCTAAAATCAAAGTAAAATGGATCACTTAAGTGCCAATTCGGCCAAAATCCAATCAAAATGCTAATGTTGTGATTTTCTAGCGAAGCAACTACAAAACGACATCGTCTTGGTGCTGACATGGCCATAGATGAGGCCGGCAACCGGTCAAAGGGAAGAAAAAGAAAGGGAAAGAGAAGGAGAGAAAAAAATAGAAGAAAAGAAAAAAAAATGAGAACTAATTCTAGCAATTATTCTTGGAAATGAAAAGTTACTTTTTTTTCTACTTTTTGATTCTGTTTCAAATCTATTCCCGAGAACAAAATAATAAATTTTTGTTCTCTAGAACAAAAATTTATCAAACGGATTTTTATTATTTTTTTGTTCCAAGGAACAAAAAAGCAAAATCGACACTATTTGAAGTAAAAACAAACAGGCCCTAAGAATCCATCCGTTCAACGTTTAGCACGAATTGATGAATGTGTGAACTTGCCATAACAAAGGCCCTATCCCGCCACACCTATAGGTTCAAGTAAAGATGCATTTGATAACATTTTTATTTTAGAAAATAATTTATTTTTAGAAATAGTCTCTTTTTTTTTCCCTCAAACAATTTATGAGTAAAATAATGAATTTAATAACTACACAAAATTTCTATTCTCATAATATAAAAAGAATATAAATATGTTTGGTACAATCCGGTGAGAAAGAAGAAAAAGGAAAAAAAAAAAGAAAATGACTTATTTCTAAAAATTATTTTAGAAATAAGAAGTTACTTTGGGCGTGCATGGAAATGCTCCAAAATTTTTTTATAACATAGAACTTCTTTTAATTTTTCAATAATTTTATTTTTCTCTTTTTTTTATTTTCCCTCTCTTCTTCTTCTTGCTCCTCTTCTAGTCAGTGGCGGGCAATGGCAGGCGGTGGTGGGTTGCAGACGATGGGAAGCAGCAAGTGGTGAGAAAAAAAAAAAGAAAGAAAAAAGAAAAATAAAAAAAAATGAAAATGACTTATTTTTAAAAATTATTTTCAGAAATAAGAAGTTTTTTTTTTTCTACTTATTTCTATTTCAAATCTATTCCCACTCTACTTTTTAACTCTGGAGAATAGAAAAATTAGTTAATATTATAAAATGAATTATGTTATTATTTTGTTCCCGGGAACAAAATAATAAAATAATAGGGAAATTAGAGTATGATTATGCGCATCCTAATTAACTTGATTTTTGTATCCCCTTTGAATGGGTGCGTACATACATGTACCTAGGCACCCTTGGGTGCTTATAAGAAATGATGCCATGTGTAATTCAGAAAGATCACCTCTAAAATATTGCTTCTAAAATTCTTTAGCATCGTGAAGTCCTCTAGGGTTGTAATCGGGTCAGTGTGATACAAGATTCATTGCTTGTAATACAATAAGCTTCTACTTGTCAAAACGACAAGTCACAAAATTTCCAGAGTTCAAAGAGTTGTCAACCAACGCATGAGGGATAGAACCAATTATTCATATTGTGAAATTTTAGATGGAGAGAAATTGTTATTCTCATTTATATTTTCTATTACTTTACAATGTTGTATTTATAGGCTAATATACAGATAAATCCTAGCAAACAAAAATAAAGGAAAGAAAGCCTAAAAAAGGAGAAAAGCTAAAATCCCACAATTTGTGGGTTAACAGCTATAATCTCATGATTTGTGGGATTTAATCATAATCAAATCAAAATCAAAAATCTCCTAAAAAAGCCTATGTACTTACAATCATATAATCTGTCTATTTACAGCTCAACACTCTCCCTCAAGTTGGTGAATAGATATCTTTCATTCCTAGCTTGGAAATTAGCTCATGAAAACTTCCACCATTAAGCCATTTGGTCAAGACATCCACCACCTGTTGTCCTAAAGGAACATAAGACAAACAAATAAATCATTCTTCAAGTTTCTCCTTGATAAAGTGCCTATTAATCTCAATATGTTTCGTCTTGTCGTGTGCACAGGATTATGAGCAATATTAATTGCAAACTTATTGTCACAAAATAGCTTCATAGGACTATCACTCAACCTTCAAGTCATCAAGAATGATCTTGATCCATAATAACTCACATATTCCTTGAGCCACTGCCTTAAACTCAGATTCTGCACTTGATCTTGCCACTACATTATGTTTTTTACTCCTCCAAGTTACCAAATTACCTCCAAAGAAGGTACAATAATCAGTTGTAGACCTCCTGTCAACCATTGAGCTTGCATAATCTGCATCTGTATAAGCCTCGAGCTTAAGATTTGGGCTCCTCTTGAAAAGTATTTGGCTCATCTTGAAAAGTATTTCCTTTCTTGAACTACCTTTTAAGTAGTGTAGGACTCGATGAATAGCCTGCCAGATGTGATTTCTTTGAATTATGCATGAATTGACTAATCAAGCTAACGGGATAGGATATATTTAGTCGAGTATGAGTAAAGTAAATTAACTTTTCCACCAATTGTCGATACATTTCTCGATCCATTGCTACCTCCTCTTTTGCTTTTGTTAGCCTTTGATTCGGCTCAATTGGAGTAGCTATTGGTTTACAACCAAGCTTCCTAGCTTCTTCCAAAAGATCTGTCACATACTTTCGTTGTGAAATAAAGATCCCTTGCCTGGAGTATAAAACCTCAATTCCTAGAAAATACCATAGCTTCCTTAATTCCTTTATTTCAAATTCCTTAATCAAACAATGTTTCAGCCACTATTTCTCCCTTTCATCATTGCCTGTGACTATTATGTCATCAACATACACCAACAATGCTATAACTCCCCCCATGTCCAAGTGTTTTGCAAACATTGTATGATTTCCCTAGCTTTGTTTATATCCAAATGCCTTCTTGACTCTAGGTGATTGCTTGAGCTTGTATAAATGCTTTCTTAAGTCTACAAACATTTTTAGTTGTTTCATTTCCTTCAAAACCAGGTGGGATGCTCATGTAGATTTCCTCTTCCAAATCTCCGTGTAAAAACGCATTCTTTACATCATATTGTTGAAGTTCCCAATCAAAATGAACAAGTTAAAGACGATAAAATTCTTACAGTATTCATTTTAGCCACTGGTGCAAATGTTTCTTGGTAATCTACTCCGTATGTTTGAGTGTAACCCTTTGCAACCAATCTTGCCTTGCACCTCTCTAGAGAGCCATTTGCCTTTTACTTTACGGTGAATACCCACTTGCAACCAATTAGATTTTTCCCCCTTGGCCTGTTAACAATTTCCCATGTTTTATTTTGTTTGAGTGCTTCCATCTCTTCTTTTATGGCATTCCTCCATTCCTCTTTTGATAGTGCTTCAGAGAAGGTGTTAGGGACAACAATTGTGTTTAAACTCAAAATAAAGTTTCTCCATGATGATGATAATCTATTAAGGGACATATAATTTGATAATGGATGTACCGGTTTCTTGGTGCACTCTCTAATCCACTTTCTAACGGCAATAGGTAAATCAAGATCACTCTAAGGTATATCACTAAGTTGTGCATTTAAAGGAGATTCAGAACTTACTATTCTTTCATTGACAATACTTGGAGTGGTATTTTGGACATGCTCTTATGTTGGAACGGCTGTTCTCCTTGAATACATCTAAGAAAATCTCTTCGAATCATGATATGAGTTGGACTAGTGGGAATAGAAACAAAAGCAGGTTGCTATGTGGGAGATTGTGGTGGACAAAAGACAGGATTCAAGATAGGTTTATGAGCAACAGTGGACGAGTTTTGGTTGATAGGGACATTGGACGATAAATCTAACTTCCATGACTGAAAAATCCCCCTAAGATAAGATTGTGAAAAATATGGTTTATTTCTAACAAGAGTAACATCTGCAGAGAGATAGAATTTTTTAGAAGGAGGATGGTAACATTTATAGCCTTTTTGTGTTTATGAGTAACCAAGAAACACACATTTGATTGCACGAGGATCTAACTTTCCTCGTTGATGATAATGAATGTGGACAAAGGAAGTGCAACCAAAGACTCGAGGTGTAAGATCATTAGATGTACGAAGGTGAGGATAGAACTGAGAAAGAACTTCCATAGGGGTTTTGTGGTTTAATGTACGTGAGGGTAGTCTATTGATTATATATGTAGCTGTAAGGACAGCTTCCCCCAATATGCTTTAGGAACTTGTCTAGGAAACAACAAGACACGAGTTGTGTTAAGGAAATGGCCATTTTTTCTTTCAGCAACCTCATTTTGTTGTGGCGTATTCACACAAGATGACTCATGGATAATGCCTTCCTTTTGAAAATAAGGGGACAATACTTGATTGAAGTATTTGCTAGCATTATCCGACCAAAAGACCTTGATCTTGACCCCAAATTGAGTTTCAATCATGGCATGAAACAAAGGAATAATGCTACTCACATCAGATTTATGTTTGAATAAGAAAGTTCACGTGTCCTTAGAGCAATCATCAATTAGAGTGACAAACCAATGAGCTTCGGAGATGTTTGGAATTGTAGAAAGTTCCCAATTGTCACTGTGGATTAAGTCAAAATGATTAGAACTATAGTGATTGCTAATAGGAAATGGTACACGATTATGCTTGGCTAATTCACAAGCATCACAATGGAAGTTTTTAATATTCAGACCTTTAAAAAATGATGAAAACATAATACTCAAGACTTGAAAGGACGGATGACCAAAATGAAAAGATGAAGCCAATTGGCTTCTTTATTTGAAGTATTAAGAAACAACGAAGACGGATTATTCATGATCACTCTTGTAGTGAGAGGTGTCTCAAGGTAGTACAGCCCATTTCGTTTCTTAGCAAGTCCAATCCTCCTCTTTGAGTCCCAATCCTACAAAACACAGTAAGATGGGTAAAAAACAGCTTGACAATGAAGATCTTTTGTGAGTTTCTGTATTGAGATAAGACTAGCAAATAGTTTAGGGACATGAAGAATATCTTTAAGGACAAAATTAGGTGTAATAGAAACATTTCCAACCCTTGCAATAGTAGCAAAAGACCCATTTGCCACAATAATCTTCTTATTGCTAGGACAAGGTGTATAAGTGCTAAAATAAGATGAGGTGTGAGTCATGTGGTCGGTAGACCCTGAATCAATAACTCAAGAATTACTTGAGAGTGCTAGTGAGCATGCACCAGAGGATTTATTAAGAAACCCTAACAAACCTCTTAATTTCTCAATTTCTTCATTGCTGAAGTTTGCTTTCTCCTAAACTTCTTCTTGACTAGCTTTCTCAGTTAGGTGGGCCCAAGGCCTTGGCCGTGTTGCCCAATTCACCCACTCTCGGCCTGAAGTAGTTGGTCTGTCATTCAATTTCCAGCATTGTTCTTTTGTATGTCTAGGCTTCTTGCAGTAGGCACACCACAAGTTTTCTTGGTCGTCTTTCCTTGGTAGGTCACCATTTTCATCAACATTTATAGTAGTCAAGGCTTGGTCATCTTTCCTTGGTAGGTCACCGTTTTCATCAACATTTATAGTAGTCAAGGCTGACCCTTGTACAGCTTACAATTCTAGCATGACAGATCGACAGCTTTCTTCCGCTTGAATCAAGGAAATTGTTGCCTCCAATGATGGCACTTCCTCCTTGCCAAGTATTTGAATTCTAACTTGGTCAAATTTAGAATTAAGCCCGGCTAAGAAATCGTAGACTCGATCCTTTTTAATAAAATTCGTTAGAATGGACACCGCATCTGTAATACTCGATAATGATCAAATTCTTGCCATAAGTTTTGCAAATAATTAGCATATTCAGTAACAATCTTACCTCATTGCTTTGTCCCACTGGTTTTCACCTTAATTTCATATACATGGGCTGCATCACAAGCCTTTGAGTCCGTCCATCAAACGAAATCCCAGATCTCCTTTGCGGTTGGTAGAAACATAGAAGTGTCACTTATGGCTGATTCCATGGAATTTCATAGCCATGACATGATCATGGAATCAGCCCCATCCCATGCATCAAAATCAGGATCTCCTTTCTTGAGTCCCATCCCAAATAAATGGCTGAGTTTTCCTTTTCCTTTCAAATATGTCTTGACAAATTGTGACCACTTGAGGTACTTCTTCTTATTCAATCTATAGGTTGGCCTGATGTTTTGAAGATCACCTGTCATGTGTGTTGAGGCAACCTCCTCAGATTGGTTCATGGTAGGATCTGTGGCTTTGGGTGTGATTTCAGATGTGGCCATTTCGGAGAGTGAATGTTAAGAAGAGAACAAGAGCAATAGTGTAGCTATGAAGGCTATGTAAAGAAGAAACAATTTTTAGAGAATAATAGATGGCAAAGAAAACAGAAAAACTGTAACAATGAAGGCTGCAATTGAAATCCAAAAATCTATTTATGGAGAATAATGGACAGCAATGAAGGCTGAAAAACACAGCAATGAAGACTGCAATTTTCAATTCAAGAATCTAGTCTAGAGCTTTGATATCATGTGACATTTTAGATGGAGAGAAATTGTTAAGCCATGTTTGGTAACCATCGAAATAATAATTGATTCTGATTTTTTGCTCACGGGAGCAATTTGGGAACAGAATTGCGTTTGGTAAAATTTTTGTTATTAGGAACTAATTTGGAGTAGAATCAAAAATTAAAAAAAAAAAATTGATTCTTGCTCCTAGGAACAAATCTAAGAATCAAGTCTTTTTCCCTTTTCTCTTCTTCTTTTTCATCTACCGCCATCCCACGGTTGCCATTTACCATCGCCGCCATTTGCCGAAGGCTCACCAGGCCAGGCGAGGTTCAACGAGCTTGCCGAAGGTAAGCCCAACCATCGGCGAGGCTCGCCCAACCCCACTAGTGGCTAGGCGGGCCTTGCCTAGCCCCTGGCAAGGCTCGCCCTAGCCACCGATGAGGCTGGGCAAGCCTCGCGATCTAGCGAGGCCAAACCTGGCGGGGCTAGGTGGGCGGTGGCTAGGCAAGCCTCGCCCAGCCCCACCGAGGCTCGCTCAACCTCGCCGGTGGCCAGGCAAAGCCTCGCCCAACCCCGACGACCGACCAGTTGAAGAAAAAGAATAGGAGAAAAAGGAAAAAAAAAAAAACAAAGGAAAAAAGTTAAAAATTTGATTTAGACGTAATTAATGAAAAACGACAAAGAAATGCAATTCTATTATAAAAACAGAAATTTTGGATAGTTATCAAACAACTTTAAATGTTTAGAAATTATTTCCGGACACAAAATAAAAAAGAATTATTTCGATTAGAATGTTCCCAAAATATAATCATTACTAATCGCGCCCTCATTCTCATTCATTTCTAGTGCTTTACAATGTTTTATTTATAGGCTAATACACATAAATCCTAACAAACAAAAACAAAGGATAGAAAGCCTAAAAAAGGAGAAAAGCTAAAATCCCACGATTTGTGGGTTATCAGCTATAATCCCATGATTTGTGGGATTTAATCATAATCAAATCAGAATCAAAAACTTCCTAAAAAATCCTATGTATTTACAGCCATATAATCTGTCTATTTACAACTCTAACACATATCAACTACTTCCATTTTAAGAGATGCAGCCATAGAGAATCCAGATTGCAATCCATCAACGATAAAAAAATCAGATGAACGTTACTTATCAGTGAAGTTTCTGTCCTGGTTCCCAGGCATGTTTGACGCAACATTGACAATTGGCTCATTATGTGTATAGCTCTTTCAAGCCCCAAAAGGGCTAGGACTATAAGAATAACATAGAGAAAAGCTGCTTTGCTGATCAACAAAAACTTTTGATATTCCATTAGTTACATTTATGGAGACAAACTATTGAGGAAGTACATTCCAGCCACTCATGTAATTAATCCTTTCATTCTTAACCTGCTCTTGAGACATTAATGAGATTAAATGATAAAATATAGGTCATCTTCAAAAATGATAGCTATAAAGAGGAGCTAGCTCAACACTCATAAGTTACTGGGCCTGCAAGGATAGATCTCTCAACTGCTGAGGATCGACCTCTGAGGGTGCACGAGTCAGGGCACACTGAGCAGTAGTCGTCTTTGGAAAAGCTATGACATCCCTTATCGAATTAGCACCAGCCAATAACATCACCAGTCTGTCGAGGCCATACGCGATTCCACCTGCACCAAAAACATTGAGGATCAAAAAACGATTACATGGAGTATGCATACAATTTAAGACACTTGCGATGCAATCAGCATTGAAACTGTAATTACAGCATGGTCTGTCATGGCATGAACATTTCCAATACTTTAGGAGCCCACAACTGCATATGAATCAGAAGATTATGTGTAGAGATGCACACAAAGGAAATCTCATGAGGCAAAGAAATTCCTTACCATGGGGAGGAGCACCTGCATCCAAAGCCTCCAGAAGGTACCCAAACTTTGCTTCAGCCTGTTGATCAGAAAAATAACATAATGAGCCTAAAGGAAAATTGACATAATTTGAGCAGCACCTGCATTTGACCCACTACAGAAGTCAAATGAAGGGTCTATAGAAGTCACATAAATAAACTTAAAGCCAGGGGCAAAAATCAGTAATCAGAAATTAGGCATCATTAGTGGAATATATGGTTTGGAGTGACATCTCACATTTTATATAGCACATCAGTAATCAGATGACCTATCTACCAGTATGCAGCCAATAATCACACAGAAGCTTGAAACTAGCAGAAATTCTGTTGACTATAGACATTATGTAGGTCCATTTTCATTGTAGATTGAAAACATCAAGGCAAAGGTTGAACTTATAGGCAGATATATTGTGAGATGAAGCTGAAGAAATTTTCACAACCATGTTTGTAATGGAAGTTAGACATTGAAGATATCTGTCCTCACCTCTTCTGGAGAGATTCCAACAATTTCCAGAACCTTTTGTTGAACTTCACGTTTGTAAATTCTCAGGCTCCCACCACCAATCTAAAGGAAGAGATGGATGGCCAAGACAAATTTTGGTTCTCTATATCATATGATTAACATAATTTACCAACAGAAGCTGCTGAAAATGAAATACGTGCCTCTACTCCGTTGTACACCATGTCATAAGCCAAGGCACGAGCAGATGAAAGATTTTCCAAGTCTTTAGGGTTTGGGGCAGTAAAAGGATGATGCAAGGCCTGCAAAAGAACGAGATAATGAAGACAAGATAGAACAAACCAACAGCTAAGAGTTACCAGTTCTTCTGAAATTAAAGGTTACATCATGAGTCATGAGATATACACCAAGGCGAGGAAACTTGGATCAGTTTTAATGAGAATATTGTTATTTTTTCACCATTAACATCCACTTGTAAAAGAAAAGGCTGCCTAACTAGTAGAAGGTAAGAGGACCAAAATGGTTGGAAAGGACCAAAGTGCATCATACCATGGTCAAGCAGGGATAAATTTACCATATGAAGTATGACATTGGTAATATGAAGTATGACATTGGTAAACCAAATTTTGATAATGTTCATGCTCTAGCACTCATGTCTGACAAACATAAATGTAAATATATCTGGATTTTGGACATAAAGGATGTGTATGTATAATCCCAAGATAGATGTATTCGCTGCTTGCCATCCAAAACTAGATCATGCCAATGCACATACATAGATGTAGAGGGGGAAAAAATAGAAATGAAACCCCATGCTTATCACATCTAAATTGAAGTGGAAAAGATTTCTTCACTTCATGGTAAAACAACCCACTTCCCCTAAGTATATCTGAAATAGTTGCCATACTTGCAATCAACCCCTTACATCCTTCACCAATAAAAAAATCCTCACATACGCATAGAAGTGAAATTTATCAATATTTCATAATATCTTGCCCCATTTTCTAACAACCGCATCTCAAGGACACAGAAGATGACTGGTTTTACTGAGCCCGTTCCTTAAGGCTTTGTTTGGGAAGAAGAGAAGATGGGGAAAATGAGAGATGGGGGAGGAAAATGGGTAAGACTTTGAATTTAAGTGGAAATTTTGAACTTCCAAGAAATTCTCTCCCTCTCCAAGTATCCCTCTCCTCACCTCTTCCCAAGCAAAGCATAAGTATGTAACCCAATAGCAATTACCTCAACTGTGAAAATTAGCAAAACTCATCCATCTGTGGAATCTAGCAAATGTCCTAGTTATTGAGTTACACGGCAGACAGTACAGAAACAAAAAAATAAAAAATAAAAACAAACTGAAGAGAAACAAAGAAAATGACAATGCACACCACAAGCAGCAAACTGACTACAGAAGCCATTTGCATAGAAATTTGTCCTCATCTGACTTCAATTGCAGGTGAAAAAATGGAGACAGCAGCCATACCTCAAGTCTCTGCTCTGAATCGTTCCACTCAAACATTGGAAAGTCAGTCACCCACAGAATTGAATGCCTGGACTACAGATTGAGGAAGAAAAATTTATCAGGCAGCCTACAAAGGTAAGTCATGCCACTAGGTTAAATCAGAAAAGATAATTCAAAACCTCACATGATCAACCAAGCCTAATTCCTGCGCGATAAATAACCTAAGTCGGTCCAGAGATCTATTGACAGAACCAGGATCTCCAACTGCAAACAAAATAAGGTCACCAGAGGCTGCAGCACATCTTTTCAATAGCAAATCCTTTTCTTGAGGGCCCACACTTGATACTAATGCAGGAATGCCCTCAATTTCCGCTGAAAGATTTCAATCAAGTAACTAGTCAAATGAGGTCAGCTATAATGAAAAGACTGAAGGCAACGGTATTCTAATTCTACCATTTTCCAAGACTTTCAGGAAAGGCAGGCCCTTTGCCCCAGATCTAATTGCTTCGCTGTAAAGTCCACCTTTTTTGAGAGCTGTGTTTGAGTAAACTTTTGCACCCGAAGGAACACATAACGCTTTAACAATCCCTCCACTTCTCAAGATGTCAGAGAAAACCTTAAAGGATGTGTCCACAAATATATCAGAGACCTGTAGAAGACCATGATAGAGTTACCAATGAATCTGCTTCCAAGATGTCAAACAAGAATCCATCAATGGTTCCAGCATTAAATTTCATGATTACACATAAATTTGCTATCTCAAGATGTGTCAAAACCACAACCCTGTAATATGAGCGCCCCAACTCAAAACAAAGATCATGGCCACAATACTCAAAAGAAAGATCCACAGACAGTTCATTTAGTACTTGTTCAATTCTTACTAAGGCAAAAATCTCACAAAAATGGCACGAAATGTGGCTTTATTCTGCTTGCACATGCATTCAGAAAAATAAAAAAGGCCATCTACATGAAAATGTTTTGTTCATACACGTCCACAATTTAAGTGGATGGTGAAGAGCAACAAACAATGAAATGTCCTCAAACACATCAGAGGATCCGCATGTTTTAACTTCTGTTTATATTTATCACAGGGATCACATTCACATACTATCATATCATTCACCAAAGAACCAGAAAACATCAAGCAAAATACCATCAGATCAGTTAAAATTAAAAGAAAAAAAGGGTGTAAATAATAGGAACATGGCCCAGAGAAGGTCATATGAAGCTGGTCCTAGAATAGACTCAAAATAAGACAGGCATTGTAACATCATTTCATATTGAAGAACAAGAGCTGTCTTATCATATGAGTGGAGGAGTATACTCTTTAACAATGCTTTGCGGTATAAATTCGGCAGTTATATTCAAAGGAAAGGTAAATCAAGAATTACATCTTTCAATTCTAGCTCGTAGCGAGTATCAGGTCGGTCTGAACCATATCTGCTCATTGCTTCAGTGTAAGTGAGCCTTGGAAAAGGGTCAGGCAGCTCGATGCCTTTTATCTCCCAGAAAACCTGTAAATCAGATTACTCATGAGCATGTATTGGCTTTATGCAGATGGAAAGGATGCTAATTTAGTCAAATTGCTGTAAACCATGGGTGAATTTTATCGCGCACATATATACAGAATAGAAATATCTACAGAGCAGGACACAATGAATTTCAGGTCACATCCATCCAGAAAAATGCTTGGAGAACGAACTTTGATGAAATATCTTTCTTTGTCATCCTGACCAACTTAAACATATTCATAGTAAACCTACGAGCATGGAAACTGATCACAGTTGCTGCAGGTCCTAACACGGGTTTATTTTAAAGGTGGACTCAGACTTCCTAAATAGTTAAAGAAACACCAGAACCAAAAGAGCAGAATATGGTATCTATTAGAAAGAAGATTTCATCCATAGGAGAAAGTGTATCTATTTCAACATCCTAGATGCTTTTTCCTTTTTCTGCTTAATTCATTAGCAATGGGGACAGTCTCCTAGGAAGGGGAATCACCCACTCCCCAGTGACCGGTGAGATTGCAAGAGGCATAGTGGTGAGGAGTCAAACAGACCCATGTTGATGAGAGGCCAGTCCCTTGCTGCTGCACTACACTAAACTCCACCTGGAACCACAGTTTAGATTTTTAAAGCCTATTTGAATATTTTGAAGTGCTTGCCCCCAAAGTTCATAATTTCTTCCTAAAGAAAGTGACAGGGAGACTGTGCTCATAGTCCACCCTTTTTGCTTTTGTCTATGTGCGCTCACCATTTACCTTTGACATTCCTGCTCCCTCCAAGCATTTTCCCCTATGGGAACCATGCCAAATGATTAATGTGAACCCAGGTAACCATAACAAATAGCGTGTGCAAAGTATAATTTCTGACCAACTGATCCAGCCAAAAAGTTGTATTAACCACTCCATCTGGGATGTAGCTACCTTTCTAATTAAATCCTCATTGAGCTTCAGCATATCTTCCAAAGGCATGAAAGCCATTTCGATATCAAGCTGTGTAAATTCAGGTTGCCTATCAGCCCTTAGATCTTCATCTCTGAAACATCTGCAACATGAAAGAGCTAAATCATCATCAATAGTTTACATTTAAAAGTATAGTCACCACAATTAAATTGGCATTGGTTCCAGCAATTAGCTGAAAGAAAAAAGCACCAGTCTATCTCCTAGACCCACATTAGCTTGCTTCGTCATTGACCCATTCACTTCATCTCCTAAATTCTTATAACTCCCAACAATCCTATGATACTAAACATATAAGAGCAAGCATTAGCCCAGTTAAAGCTATATTTTTCTCATTTTGGTGGGACAGGTTCAACCTAAGGATGCATCCCTCAAGAGAAAGCTCATAAACTACATGAATAGGAACCTCTATTGGAAGAAACGCAATAATCTAGATGCAGTCCTGTCACTAGAGCATCATGAGTCCAAAAGTTCCATCTTTGAGGATGTTACTCACTTAGAGTCAGATGCATGTCCAAGTTATGGCTAATGGCGAGAACTTAGATTAATGCATGCAAAGGTGAGAGCAAAGGGACAAATTGACACGACTTTACCTTGCTATTTGATAATATCTATCAAAACCAGAGACCATCAACATTTGCTTAAACAGCTGTGGACTCTGGGGCAAAGCATAAAATGTTCCTGGCTTCAAAATAAACAATTAAAAATCAGATTCATGACTCAATAAAAAGGCATGTTTAGTAAATAATTAATCAAAAACTACTGTCCTTCCTTGCTAGAAGATAATATTCTTACTAGAAGATATGCAAATCAGAGATCCTTGATTGTAGGAAGCAGAGAAATAGATAATCAAGGAGCTTATTATTCTCCTTTCACATTATTTGGAGTACATCCATGTACCAGACATATAGACAATATTCATTCACATTTTCTTTACATTATCCTTGTATACTTCTCATGTGATTTGTTTATCAAAGGGGTTGCTCTCAGGCTTCACACATCTGATGCCCACAATAAATAAGAAATGATATAGAACTCCAAATTGATTGTGCATGTATGTAAGCACAGGAGCATTGCTGCATGCATTTCAGAAAGAGAAGGATAAATTATCAGAGAACTCCATGCCTTCCCAACCATAATTTCAGGAACAAATTTGATTTGCTTCTGGAATTTACACTGCCAGCTGATGCCAATCATGTAAGAAGATGATTCACTGGTGAGTCATGATTCTCACTGTGGCTTGATCTGGCTTAAAGATTTTAATCTAAATCCATACTGAATGATTTACAATATCCATCAAGATAATTCGTTTAGTTTATGTACAAAGGAATATCCAAGTTTTTACAAATTTTTCTTACCAAAATATCTAAATAGTTCGAACAACTAATCAATCAGTTGAAATTACCTATTCTAGCAAACTAGGCACTTCCTGCCTCCTGGTTAGCCCATTCAAGGCTGTCTCCATTTGATAGACTCATTAGTCTACCAAGGACTTCCCGGGGCTCAACCATTAGATTCGCTACCCTGTCTATACCAGTCCATTATCCAATTCAGACAACTCATTATGTCACAAGGCATTTTATCTGCAAGATTAGAATCCCTTTTATGCCACAGTAGTCATAAAACAAACTTCTTCCAAAGCTTCATTGTTCAACAAGGGTGCTGTTGTGGGGTAAGCACCTAGTCCAAAATCATCCTTCTAAAAGCTTTGAATATGGACAAGGCAAGCAAAATGTACAAAGAAATGAATTACCTGAACTCTTGATGGCACCAAATAATCTCGAGCACCTTCCGGAGTTGATTTTGAAAGAATTGGAGTCTCAATCTACCTTATATCCATGAGAATGTTGAGAACTCAAGATCAAAAAGACAAAATCGACGAAATAAACAAGCAAAAACATACATATTCAAGCATGGACATTCAAAGTTGCTAGTCCATCACAAAACAGTACCTCCACAAAACCATGCATATCCTCCAGGTACTGCCTAATGAGTTTGACCACTCTATGTCGCAATGTGATGTTGGAGTACATTTGTTGACGGCGCAAATCAAGATATCGGTATCTAAGGACATTAGTCAAGATTCCTTACAAAAAAATCACCAAAACATATGCTAGAAGGGTATTCACTATTCACATAACAATCACATTGCAGATACCTCAGACGAATCTCCTCCTTCACTGCATCTTTTCCTTCATCTCCAGTAGTGACCAAAAATGGCAACTTAGACTTGACAGCATTCAACATTTGGACATGCTCAGCAGCAACCTGAAATACAGGAACCAGATTGTATAAAATGCGGTAATGCCACTAAGGAATTAGGACAGTCTAAATGCATGAAGTGGGCTGATTTCTGTGGACACTCGCCAATCATAGGGAGCTAGAAATATGACCCACCCTAAGCGCAAAAGACCAGATGGAGGAGCATATTACCATGCCTGCTAACACTTAGAAGAGATTCTTCTTATTTTGAGCCACAAAGGCATAAAGGGCCAGTACAGTGTGCAAAAGTTGTGTATGTACCTCTATCATCCCAGTTTTTATTTTCTTGTTGATTGACTCAGCTGGCCGACACCGCACAACTCCTTCAACAGAAACCACATATTCGAGCCTCAATTGATTTATGGCAGCATGAGCCTCCGGGAACTCATTGGGCAGGGTTGTGACCTATGCGTAGAATTAAAAAAGCACACAACTTGGAAATTAAGCCACTTTGGTTGAAAAGTCTCGTTAGAGCAAAATAACATGAAAAACACGGCTTAAGTTTGCACGTTATAGTCAATAGAGTCTTGTTGCACCCTCAATTCAATTCATATGCCTTCGTATAGTATTCTGAAACAAAACATTATCATCCACAGGAGATAAATCAGACCTCCTTTTGCTTCAACCAACTTTACTATGGAAATATCTATAAGGATGACAATATTTGCCAATGGCAATTCACATGCTAATACACATTAAAGCTCCTCAAAAGCATTTCTGCTCCACTATCAAATTCCCCCATGACGCAAACCAACAAAAACAAAGCATCGCCAAATATGCCAAAACTGGAAAGATTGGATGAAAACTATACCCCTAACCATGTCCTCGAAGCTAAATTCCATCAGGTAATCATAAAAGAAGGGAAGTAAAAACCATTTTCCGGTCAAAATCCAACTTTTTTTTGTTTTTTAATCAATAACGAATAGCAGCGTCTTCTAGTACAGGAACAGCGCAGAAGCACAATAACAAGAACACGAACAAAGCAAAAGCACCGAGCTTGAACATGGACCTGCACAATGCCAGAGTGGTCTCTGAGGTTGAGAAACGTGAGACCACCGTGGACCCGATGAAGCGCGACCCACCCGCAAATCCGGACCCTCTTGCCCACGTCGTCGGGCGACAGCTCGCCGCAGAGCCCGGTCCTCGAGACCCAGACGAGCCCGCCGTCCTTGGGGGCCACCGGAGCTTGAGCACCGGCGGCCGGGGCTTCGGACGAAGTCGAGAGGGAGGAAGAACGGTTGGCGGCCACGGGGACGGAGCGGACGCCGTGGTTCTTCCGCGGCGGCCGGAGACCGAGTCCGAAGACGCCGTGGACGAGAGCGGAGCAGGGCCTGAACCGGAGGGAGAGGAGAGGGATGGCGCGGAGAAGCGACATGGTCGGATTGCGTCGAGCTTGAAGAAGAGAGAAGAGAGAGAACTTCGAATCTCTCTCTCTCTCTCTCTATCCGTTGTGTCTTCCCGGAAAAGACTGTTCTTTATCACTCGCAAGCGCAGTTTTGCTCGAATTCGTGCGCTTGTAATGGTACTTTGAAACATGATTATGATGTGAAATTTTTTTTTTTTGTACGTGAAATTGGAAAATGAAAATGAGACAGTCCGGTAAAGGATTTTTATAGTCCGGTAATATATAGAATTTGAGTCGAGATGGGTATGAATGATTTGATATTTTGGATTAAAATATGATTAAACGGGCATTGTACACCTCGAAACTCTATAAGAAAATTAGAAAAATAAAATGATTATTGCTGAAGGTTGAAATGACAATGGGAATTGCTTTGTTGAGCTTTGTGTATAAATCAATGCGTAATTCTCAAATCTATGAGTCCGTGTGTTTTGAGTATTTTTCATGTCGCGTTAAAATTGAGATTATCAATCAGGTACCAAATTCATATTTAATTATTTCGAATATTGTTATTGAACGATATGCTAAAGAGGTAGCGGTGACAAGGCTATCTACCAAATTTTCAAATTCTCGGTATTTGCAAATTTAAGGAAGCATTAAGAGGAGTTTTTGATTAATAAACAGTGTTTTCAATTTACGAGCTAAATCTTTGAATGATAATGCTTCCAATTATGAAATCAACATAAAATAAGTAACCTTATTTCCAACTTGCACAATAGTTTAGGGCCTCTTTGATAACTGGCCAAATAGTGTCTATTTCTATTTTTTTATTCTTTGAAGTAGTTTTTAAATAGAATACGTTTGGTAAAAATTTTGTTCTCGAAAACAAATTTAAAGTAGAATCAAGAATAAAAAAAACTTGATTTTTTGTTATCGGGAACAATTCTAGAATCAAGTCTACCTTTTTTTTTTCTTTTTCCTCCTCTTTTTTCTTGTTTTTATTCCCTCTCTCTTGTTCTCCAAGTGCTATTGTTGTGCCCCCCACCGAACGCCACCATCCGCCACCCATCACCGCCAGTCACCATGCAAGACTAGGTCTCACCAAATCTAGCGAAGTCGAGCCTTGTTGGTGGCTAGGTAGGCTAGCCCAACCATGACTGGGTGAGGTTCAGCCTCGCCCAGATCTAGCAAGGTCGAGCTTCGCCTAGCCAAGGCTCAGTCGATGAGGCACGGCCTTCACCGAGGGCCGGCAACGCT
The DNA here is from genome assembly GCA_016097545.1 of Eucalyptus victrix. Classification (NCBI taxonomy): domain Eukaryota; kingdom Viridiplantae; phylum Streptophyta; class Magnoliopsida; order Myrtales; family Myrtaceae; genus Eucalyptus; species Eucalyptus victrix. The sequence goes on from CM027843.1 coordinate 11,247,251, forward strand.
TTGGTGAGGTCGTTGGCCCTCGTTTGGCCAGTCGCCAGTTGTCCCACAGTTAGCAACTAGCCACCTTGAAGAAGAAGGAGGGGAGGAAGAAATGAAAAAATGAAAAAAATAAAATAAAATTATTTTTAAAAAATATATATTTGAAGTAGGAATTGAAATTTTGTTATATATAGAATACATATTTAATTTTGTATTTTAATTTATAGTTTATACTATAGTTTATTATTTACTATTTAATAAAATTTTGATTAGATTAGTTAACATTTTTATTATTTAGTATAAAAATAATTAATCAATAGAACTTCTATGATTTGATAAAATTTTAGAATTGGAATATAAATTTTATATAATTACTAAACGCATTTTTGTTTTTTTTATTTCGGAATAAGAATTTTTGTATAATTACCAAACGTATTATTTTGCTCGTAAATTGTCCGGAAACAAAATAAAAAAGAATCATTTATGATAATAAATTGTTCATAATAATATAATGATTACCAAGTGCATCCTTAGTAATTTACACCTTGTTTGGTTGGGTTTTGGGGAAATGTCTTTAGGAAAATATAAATACTTTTGAGTTAAGGGAGTTTTTTGAAATGCAAATAACATTTGGTGAATTTTTTAAAATATACTAGAAAACAACTTTCGCTAAAATGATATTTGATAAAAATTGCATTTGTAAATGACTTTTACTAAATTAAAAGAAAAAAGATTTTTGTAATTTTTGTTTTTGAGTCCAGCCACCAACCGGCCAAATCTAGCTGCCGAACCACCAAACGGCCAGATTTGGCCCCCAAATGGCCTCGTCTGAGGTCGCGCAACCCTAGGCAACGATTGCCTAGGGTCGTGAGACCTTAGGTGCCCGCTTGGGTTGTGTGATTCAAGCCATAAGTTGCTAGAATCGCACGACGTAGGTGTCACCTGAGATCCGGCAATGATTGCCAGGGTTGGGCGACCCTCAGGCAATAGTCCTCGGCCTCCGATTGACTTTTCCATGAGGTGACATTTGGAGAAGATAAACAATAATCAAGGCTAAGACTTGCATTCAAAAAATGCAATTTCCCAAAATAGCTCATGACTTACTTTGGACTAAAGGCCTTTATAACCCTTTGGAGATGTAATTATATTTTTTTAAAGCTGAGTAAAAACATGAACTAAATGTATTTGCATTTGCCCAAAGGATTTTAGAGTCTAAAGCCTATCGCAAATGTCAAACCAAATGAGGCCTTAGTCTCCTCAGAAGATTGTGTCTTCTTGATTTGTTGCTAATATCCATAGATGATTTATATGATACCGAGAGAAATTTAAAGATTTAGAGCCATATTTTCGAGGAAGCTCCTCCAATTGGTATTCTAATTGGACATGTACAGCCATAGATATCATCCTATTTTCTTTTAGTGTATCGAGTAATGTTTATATCCATGATCAATTAATTGTAAATTTATTCAAATGATGTTTCTTTGTACTCGAAATGGAGGAAGACCCAACATAATCCTAAAATGCTAAGAACTATTGTTTGTCCTACTTAAAAGGGTTGTTAAGAGTCATAGTTATATAAAGTCTATATCTCCTTCCGTGCTTATTTTCTACAAAAATGATTTTTTTTTAATTCCATAAAAAAGACTATTGTTACGAGAACACATTTTAATGGTTGAAAATAACTAATTTTTATTTTCTTTAGCTGAAAAACAAACAGTTCACTTGCTATCCATTCATAACTTTCCCTTTGAAACTACTTCTTACCTTCTCTTAAAAAATCAATGATGAAAATAATCATCTTAAAAACTCAATAATTCATAAACATTAATCAATTTTTTCACCTGTCAATATTTGATCATCTCGAAAGGCTTTAGACGCGCACCGTCTCATTCAAATAATGAAAGTACCAGAATCGCGTCATTTATAAAAGTAAAAAAGCTTAAATATGGCGAGTGGAGACGAGGAGGAGGACCTAGAATAAGGTCCAAATATTTACAGAGAAGAAGGGAGAGCATTTTGCCTCGGACGCAGCATCAGCCAAAGAAGGGCCTGCACACTCTCGCATCGCGTGCCTATTCCATCGGCGAAATCCCCGCAGCAAGCTCTCATGTTTCCGCGTACCCATGTCCCCTCTCCCCCGTGTCTCCAGCGAGGTGACCGGAGGCATTGCTAGGGTTTAGGGTTTGGCTGCTTTTTCTGGTGGTGTTGGTGGTGGAGGTGGAGGAATCGGGAGGATGGCGGCGGCGGCGCAGGCGCTCCGCTTCCTCGTCCCCGGATCGGCCGCGGGCGGCGGCAGCTTCGACGCCTTCAATCGGATTGTCGCCGACCTCTGCACCTCCGGTAACCCCAGGGTACCGTTCTCTCTCTCTCTCTCTCTCTCTCTCTCTCTCTACGTATTAGTGGTGTTCTCTGTTTTGGGTGTCGCCGGGTGGAGTTTGAGAAATTGTGGGGGGGGGGTTGAAGTTTTGCAGTGGCCTGCTTTGTGGGTCCAACTCCAATTCTTCTGGAGAAGACGGTGAAGCTGAGTTTCTGAGTTTAGTACGTGCCCTCTACTTTCTTAAGTATTAGTGGTGTTTTCTGTTTTGGGTGTCTCCCGGGTGGAGTTTGAGAAATTTGAGGGGTGGTGAGATTGAACTTTTGGAGCAGCGTGCGTTGTGGGTCCAACTCCAATTCTTCTGGAGAAGTAAGTGAAGCTTAGTTTCTGAGTTTAGTACGTGCCATCTATTATCTTATTGAATCCTAGGTGGAGGATGGATGAAACGCTGGACAGGGCAGGACACCGTTCTGTTTTATTTGTTAGGACAACTGCAGGAAGTAGGGCAGGATGTAGCTTTATACGTCTTGTCTCCTCTTTGGTGGGAAATGGGATGTATGGCCTGATCTCATTCATGTTTTTACGCTCATGATCGAACATGATGTCGTTAGTAAAGAGTGCACAGTAGTTGACAACTAACAAGTACTCTATGATGTATAACGAAACAAGCTATGAAGGTGGTCTGACGTCATGTGGGTTTGGACGTGGTGGGAATGAGCCACGCCCCTGCTTCTTTATAAAACATACTCCTCATTAACTTGGTTGGGTTAGCAAACTAGTTTGATAACAATTCTTGCTCTTGACCCAAAACTAAAATGATCAAATAGAACTTCAACTTGGGTTGACCAGAATATTAGCAATTTTATCCGAGGATGCCACCAAATCTTCCTTGATATGGAAATGATCTACCCCTGGAAAAGTGTTCTCTATGGATTGCTTAGAAGATTGAAACAAAAAATCGCTGCATAATATATGTTATGCAAGACGAATAGTAGAGTAATTGTTGTGAGACCTTGAGAAAATATCAGCGACTAAAATTTACGTTGAATTGAAAATACGAGCAGATTACCAACGTAAGTAAGTCTAAGAAAAAGTGAAATAATCAATACCACTTGAACTTGCCTGATTTAAAATATAAGAAGTTGGAATCATTGAAAGATCATTTGAAGTTTTCCTACAACAAAAAGATTATATATAGTTATTGCATTACTCTCTCCTTGAATGGAAGTGGTGCTGTTGGTGGTTGTGATGTTGAATGAGATGGATATGGTGGTGGAACAGTTGGCTGTGGTGATGTGGTGTTGGCAGAGGTGGTGGCCACGAGGTGGGATGTATAAAGGAGGTAGTGGCAATGATGTGGGTTGTGATGGTGGCGGCATTTCTTAAGCAAGGTAGGCATTCCATCATGAACATTTTTGAAGGTAAAGCACAAGCTCAAACAGCTGTTCGTCACCTCAAGGTTTGGGAAAGTATGACCTTATTCTATATCTTGTACCAATAGGGCTGTGATCAATTTAATGAGAGATTTGATATTTTGCAAGCTGATTGCTCCTCGTTATCCCAATCGATGGGGAATAATCTAGCAATATTCTTATGTATTTTGTCCATACTATGTTGCTCCTGTAATCACTTCCTATGCTATCACTCATCCTTCAACGCCTTTTGATTCCTCGAAAACCACTATAGGAGGGAGCATCATCAGCTTTAAGAAAGTATGTGGAAGAAGAGACTCGAGAGCTTAGTGGGGAAGCTTTTACCCGGTTTATGGATCAGTTGTATGATCGCATATCAGCTCTTCTAGATAGCAATGATCCCGATGAGAACTTGGGTGCTTTGAGAGTCATTGATGAGCTTATAGATGTTGGTCTCGGTGAGAATGCTTCCAAGGTTTCGAAATTCGCATCATACATGCGAGTGGTATTCGAAGGAAAGCGTGATAAGAGAATTTTGGTCCTTGCTAGTGGTGTTCTGGGCCATCTAGCGAGGGCTGGTGGAGCAATGATTGCTGATGAGATGGAATGCCAGGTGCGTCGCTTTTCTATGTGTTAGTTGTATACCGTTTGGCATTGTATGTTACATGGACCTTTTATTCTTGTAGTTAAAAATTGCTCTGGATTGGCTTCGTGGAGACAGAGTGGAGCATCGTCTTCTTGCAGCTGTTCTGATCTTGAAGGTAAGTGCTTCTTTATCTATATTCATGCTAAGCAAGTTGTTTTTCAAGTGGAGGTTGCTCGGTTGCATTTGTCGAATTTCATTGTGGAAGAACTACTTGTTTGATGGATTATCTGCCCATCTTCTGGATTATATCAACTGCTTGGCTTGATATCTGACTGTTTTCAAATTTTAAGGATGCATACTCTCTGGTCTGGTGTAGGAAATGGCCGAGAATGCTTCAACTGTTTTCAATGTCCATGTTCCTGAATTTGTTGATGCTATCTGGGTTGCATTGAGGGATCCAGATGAGAAAATACGAGAACAGGCCGTGGAGGCATTACGTGCCTGCCTTCGTGTTATTGAGAAGAGAGAAACGCGTTGGCGTGTGCAATGGTCAGTTCATTCATATGATTTTCATTTTGTTCATTATACAGCGGGCAAGTGCATTCGATGTCGTCATTATTTGTGGTACTTAAGTTATCATGGAGTTTTCAAGGAGTTTTATTTTTGAAATCAAGAGAGGATTGCTGTTGTCACAGCATAAGTGTGCAAATCTGCTCTCCTTGTTGGGTTTTCTTACTTTATGTTTAGGAAGTTAACTGTATCAGACATCTATGATATTACTGTTGCCAGTATATAATTCACATTAATATGAGGAATACATTTAATCTGTTTTATACTGCCAGGGTCAGTGGCCTCTTTTCTTTACTATCAAATTGCACCTCATTCTGAACATAATTAACTTTGTAAGGCAGATTAAAAGAAGATCTCTGAACTTTAACAGAATTTAGTCATCTTGCCTATCATCTGGCTACCTTTCAACGAGTTCCCTGTTCCAGCAGAGTAAACTGCTGATGATTTTGAATGTCCAGAGTTTGAGACTTTAATGGGAAATTGACCCTGTCAAATCACTAATTCAGATGTAAAGAAGCCTGATGCTCCATCTTGGCTAATGAAACAATAATTCTAGCAATTCAATGGAGAGACTGATGTCTTGATGCCGTCTATATTATAGTGATAGATCCGTATTAGAGGATCCTCGGTATCTTTAGCTTGAAAAATATCCAAGCTGCGTGCTCTTATATTTTTTATGCGAAATTTCTGTCCTCCACAGTGTTGAACTTTGATTTAACTTTTTGACTTTTTATTCTTTGACAGGTACTATCGTATGTTTGAGGCCACACAAGATGGCTTGGGTAGAAATGCTCCTGTTCATAGCATACATGGGTCATTGCTCGCTGTTGGGGAACTTTTGAGGTTTGTAATGATGGTCCTCTCTGCTGTAATTAGTTTTAATCTTTATGGCAGATTGATTTTATGGTTGAGTCGGTTAGTTTGAAGTTTCTTATCTTATAAATGTACCGTTTTCTTAGTAAACTTGAAAGCACTTCTGTTCCTTGTTAAAAAATTTAGAAATCCATGTCCATCCTGGGATCGTGATACATATCTGTTGTTCTTACAAACAGAACATAATTTCAGAGGAACAGTATTGCTTCCTATGGGTTATGCTAGTTTGTGAAAATAATGCAATCAACAGAGGAAGAAGTTGGTGGCCAAGTAGAGAAGCCCCAAATGTGGTTATAATGCATGGAAATGTCACTTGTGGTGTAAAAAGTCTTTTTCTTGCGGTAAAAGTTAACTTTTTCCTTCCTAATGCAGGAATACAGGTGAATTCATGATGTCGAGGTATAGAGAAGTTGCTGAAATTGTTCTTAGATATTTAGAGCACAGGGATCGGCTTGTTCGACGCAGCATAACATCATTGTTACCTCGGATTGCACATTTCCTTCGTGATCGATTTGTTACACACTATTTAACGGTTTGTTAGCATCTCATCTTGTTTGTTTTCTCTATGTGGGCTCTTTGCTGCTCCTTATGTGGTTTCAAAATTACTTTTCCTACAGATATGCATGAAGCATATACTTGGAGTTCTACAGACACCAGCTGATCGAGCCACTGGGTTTATAGCCCTTGGCGAGATGGCAGGTGCTCTAGATGGGGAACTTATCGATTATTTGCCGACAATAATGCCTTACATACGTGATGCGGTATGTATTTCCTCTCACTTTCAATTGTTGCTTATAAAGTAAACTTTTTGGCCGCAGCAAATTTTTTTAAGTCAAGAGAGTTTGATCATGGTTATATTTTTGAGTATTCGGGCTATCAAGAACCACTTTCCAATTTTGGGTAGGTAGTTAGACTCAGTAGACTCTGTTTTTCTGTAATTTGATAAATGCTTTTCTTGTGTAAAGTTTCTTAGTTCTTTGCTTTCAAAAGAAAAGAAGAGACTTTGACTATGCAGGATAGAGCTGCATAATTAAGAGATGCATGCTTCCTGTTGACCAACATGGAAGGATGAATACTGGTTAGAGGCTAAAAGCCAATATGTCCACAATCACGTACTGCCATGTTGGTGGAAGGATTGATATGTTAGCATAGTTATTTTTTCGCTAAAAAAGATATTTTAGCAAATGTTCTATTTTTGTTGGTTCTGACCAACTTGTCGATAGTGAGGGAGTGCTCTATAAATGTTGGTGAAAATATCTTAATATCTGGTGTTTTCTGAATTGTAGATTGCTCCACGTAGAGGTAGGCCTTCACTTGAGGCTCTGGCATGCGTCGGAAACATTGCCAAAGCCATGGGGCTGAAGATGGAACCTCACGTTCGTGGACTGTTGGATGTTATGTTTTCAGCTGGTCTTTCTCCAACACTTGTAGAGGCTCTTGAGAAAATAACAATTAGGTACAAGATGGTGGTATATCTCTTGTCCTGGGTTAATGTGGTGATAAAATGTGAAGAATTTACTTTCCGTTTAAATTTATTTCAGTATCCCATCTATGCTACCGACAATACAAGTTCGGTTGCTCAGCTGCATTTCAAATGTTCTTTCCAAGTCACATCCTCCTCAGGCAAGGCCGGCTGTAGCCATGGTTCGAGGGAACATGATGAATACTTCACAGCAACTCTCCGAGTTCAGTGGTTCAGCTCTTGTGCAAATTGCTCTGCAAACTCTTTCCCGTTTCAATTTTAAGGTGCTAAACGGTGACTGTTTCATTTGAAGCATCCATATTATATCTATCATGGCTTGATGCTGACACTGTCATCATTAGGGTCACGACCTTCTTGAATTTGTCAAAGAATCAGTTGTTGGGTACTTGGACGATGAAGATGGAGGAACACGAAAAGATGCAGCACTATGCTGTTGCAGACTGGTTGCAAGTTCTTTCTCTGATTTGACATCCACACAATTTGGTTCGACTAGATCAAATCGAACCGGAGGGAAGCGAAGGCGGCTGATTGAGGAGGTGATTTCTTGTAATTGTTGTGCGTTCGATCTTCTTCGATCGGTTTGTGTGTAAATTACATGCATGTGGATTTTGTACATTATGGGTAAAAAGAAACCACGTTATAGCAATGTGAAACTATTCAGTGTTTTAAGTCTTCTTGATGTAGTCCGTTCGGTGTTCTTGTCCATTTTCTAAGGTGGTGTTGTATTATCATCAATCCCTTTGCTGTTACTTTTTTCATGACATGAGGATACATATTCAGATTGGCTATTCAAACTGAAACTGTGGTTTCCCCCAGAAACATGTCTCTTAAATGCTGAAGTACCATCCACGCTGAAACATCCTTTTTGTAAATTTTGATCCATAAGGTTAATATTTTGGGATTCATTTGAAATTCTGAATTGGGCTATATGACCATTGTTGCTGCATTTGAACATCAGTACCATTTGGTTTGATAGGTTAGGAATAGAACAATATAAGAAAGGATCAAATATCTCATATTGTATCTTCCGTTTGGTAAATGAATGGATATAAGGTTGGGTATGCACATATACTATCAAAATGGGTGTTTGGTGTGAATGGAATAGGACCAGATTAATAATAAGAAATCTAAAATACATTGTGAAATTGGGGAAAAAAACTCTAGGCTGAGAAGTAACCTCAATGGGGTGGTGGCCAACCCCTAAGTTCATGGACTGCTTCACTGTGATCAGTTGCTGATCTTGGATCAGTGTGTGGATACCGAGAGAAATAGAGATCTGGAGGTGATCACTGCCGTGGTGGTGCACCTCAGAATGGTGACTGCAGCAGTATGGTTGCCTTTCACCTTGGCCACAGACTGTCGCTGCTCTCCCTCACCTCTCTCTTCGAAGCCTAGTAGCCATGTTTTTTCTTAATTTATTATTTTTTTTTACTAGATAGGGGAAATACTGCCTGGTTATTCCTCCTCTAGGTGGGCTATTTTTTTTTTCCCCAGGATGTATCCAGTTTATACCCTGTTCGATGACAAAACCAAAAGCTTGGATAGGATGAAAAGTATCCTGTTCGGTTCCCAAATGTAGCCTATGGGGTATAATAGCGTGTTTGCATTGTGTTGGGACCAAGGGAAAGCATGTCTTTTGTGCACACACCATCATGCTTTTATATTGTGGTTTCCAGAAATTACCCTAGATGTTTATAATATTATGTGATTAGTGTTAATCTGGAGATCATATTTCTACCATTTTTTCCTCTGTAAAAAAAAAAAAGTTTACTGAGTGGCACTAGGGGAGTGTTAACCCCTTTACAGAAATCATTTACAAGTCAAGGTGTTCAACATATCTAACTTATGAACCTCTACCGATCTAGTTTGGTCATCAAACAAAGGTGATATAAAACAGCTGTGAATCCTTTATATGTGCAAAATCATCTTCCACACCCCTGAAAGCTCTCTTGTTTCTCTACCTCTATACTGACCAAAAAGCAGTGAGAGGAATCATTTGTGGTTTTCTGCTTGAATTTTCCTTTCCTTTTAACTTCGCAGCTCTCAGTTGGGACTCTTCTATGCAAACTAAGTATTAAGATAGCTAACAATGGAATCTGTGTTGCATTGACCCACTACAATGACTGATCCTTGTTACAGCTTGTTGAGAAACTCCTCATTGCTGCTGTTGCGGATGCTGATGTAACTGTAAGGCGGTCAATCTTCTATTCCTTGCATGTGAATAGAGGATTTGATGAGTATTTAGCACAGGCAGATAGTCTCAGTGCTGTTTTTGCTGCTTTAAATGATGAGGTACTCTCTCATTCCTTCATTTATTTCTTCTTCCTGAAGGATGTCATGAATTTGAAAAAAGTAATGTATACGTGCATGCACACAAGCAGACATTTATAGTCATGCAAATACAGGTGCACATGTGTACATTTCTGCAAAGCCCAGATGTTTTTTATGGTAACATACTAGGTTAGCAACGTTGATCCTGGTTACTGCCCTTTCCTCAACCCTTACCAGGCATTGATTATTTATTCGAGGACCTGAAAAGATTTGGTAAAGGACCTATAGGGAAACTGGAACGATTTATTTGTTTGACATGGTCCCAATATTTAAGGGTTTACGGACAAAGAACAGAGATAATCCTCTAAGAGATCATAAATTTCTGTATAATGAACTGTTTGCTGTTTGTGATTTGCCCCTCTGAGCTGTTTGGGTGTTTTAGTTTTGAGAAGCAAACGTCCTAGAATTTTGCACTTCTCCATAATCATTAGAAATTTTTCGTAAGGGACGATGAAAATCTGGAGAAGCCTTACATTCATCATGATGTTAATTAGTCTAGACGTATCACCTAATTGAATTCAATAGTTTTGTCCTCTATGATCAAATAATCTTTCGCCTAAAGTTGACCCTTCTTTCTATAAGATTGACTGGCTGATGTTCTGGAATGTTGTAGCATAGATTAGCTGGTAATAGTACAGTTACATTGTTTTTTTGCTAGTGGAAGTTGTACTTACATAGATTTAGTACAATTTGTGACCTTTACAGTGGTGAAGTTGTCTGAGTTTATTAAAAGTAAAATCAATACACCTTGATGCAGAATGGGAATGACAGAGTTGTCTTCCAGATATGGCTGTATTGTGACTTGTTTTGTTTTCTCTCTTTAGTTACTGGTGCCTGTTTGTATGTCTCAAATTAATGCTGCTGTCAGTTAATGAAACTACAGACTAAGGATGTAGATCTTATCACACTCCCAATCTTGTATAGCAAAATTCTGCATTTTCTTTTTGCAGATTCCTCTGTGTCATTACTCTTAGCTTATATTTTGTACCTAAGTCCTTTTTTGCGTTTTTTGTCCAATGTTGGGTATTCATTACCTTTTACTGATGCATTGCACACTTTTTGGAAGGATTTCGATGTTCGGGAATATGCTATCTCAGTAGCTGGGAGGTTATCTGAGAAGAACCCTGCCTATGTCCTTCCAGCTCTTCGTCGCCATCTCATACAGTTGCTGACATATCTAGAGCAAAGGTCATGTGAAATGTTCTTTTAAGTTTTTCTTTAAATACTGGTGTGTGGTTTAACAAATACGTATAAATGTTAATCTGTTGTTTGTTTTGAACTACACTTTTCTTGATAAGTCTTCTTTCACTGATGCTCAAAATAGAAATCGGGTGCTTTTAAGGCAAGCTATTTGCTAAGATGCCCCTTCTCTGTCAGCAGTGCAGATAGCAAATGCAGGGAAGAAAGCGCGAAGTTACTTGGTTGCTTAATACGAAATTGCGAACGATTGATACTCCCATACGTGGCTCCAATTCACAAGGTTTCACTGATAATTTGATGATTGTAGCCATATTCAAAGTGTTTATTTCTGTATTTATTGAGTGAATTCCATTTCAGGCACTTGTTGCTAGGCTTGTGGACAGCTCCATGGGCAATGCTAATACAGGCATTGTAAGCGGAGTTCTTGTAACTGTGGGGGATCTTGCTAGAGTGGTGAGTTAAATATTATTTTTACTGTTCTGATAGTCTGTGGAAATTTTCATGTACTCTTAAAAGGGTAACGTAGAATTTTAAGTTGAGTATATCTATGAATCTCCACCTTCAATGTCAAAACTAATTTATCATCCCTAAATATAGAACTTTAAGTTTATATATATGATTCTTAAATTTCAACATAAAACAAATTCCTTGTGCATAGATGGAGATTGAATTGTCAATGATGATAAGGTTGTACTGATCTTAAATTGCTATCAATTAGGATTGAAATTCCTCAGAAGGCCTGGTGAACTTGATTCTGTATGAAGTCCAGACCATTTGTTAGGTTTTTGATATAGGAATGTAAGACTGAGGATCATTTATGACCAAACAATGATAGTTTTGGGCCCAGATGCAAGCTTGTCATTAGCTTGGTTCCATCCAGAGTTACTTCTTTACTCAGCCACTTCTTGGGGTTCCTTTTATTTCACAAGATCTGAACATGGAAATATAATGGTGTTGAGTGCATGGATTCTTTCTTTAGAGGCTGTTGAGGTTTCCTCTTTTGGTTTAGTTAGCAGCAATGTCTCGTCCGCTTACTCTCCCTCTTTTAAAAAATTTTTTTTTCCCATGGTCAATGTTGATTTCATGAGGTTTGTTGTTTTCTCATGGATGGAAATATGGTGATACATTATAGAGGTATATTTCCTATTTTTCCAATATGATTATTTGCATATTTTACTGAGTCTGCTGATGTCCCTTTTTAACTATGTGGTTTGCAGATAATGTTCCATATAGAATGGCTCATAGGAGGATGAGACATTGAAAGACTTGGTTGTGTCCCCACAATTTTTGTCTGAAAAACAATTGAATTTCTGGACTAGAATCCAATTAAATAGGAAATCTCCATTGTTCGACCTTTAACAAGCTTTAGTGGTTGTGTATTTGCATCCCTATCGTTTGAAAACCTCAAGGATGTCTTATTTTATGAGCCCTGTGTTGTCCAAATTCTTTATGTTATGGTGCCATGAATGACCTCTCTTGCTCTTTTATGCTTTTAGACTTTATTTGTAGTGTAGCACTGGCACCACTAGCAAATGTTCTATTTTCTTCAAAACATTGAAATCTTGGTCATGGTGTTTGTTTAGGGTGGTTTTGCAATGCGACAATATATCCCAGATCTAATGCCTTTAATTGTGGAAGCTCTATTGGATGGAGCTGCAGTCGCAAAAAGAGAAGTGGCAGTGTCCACTCTGGGTCAGGTTGTACAGAGCACTGGGTATGTTGTATTTTTCTTTTGTTCTAAAATTTCTTTAAGTATTTGCTTAAGGATCATTGCCAGTGTAACTTTGTTTTCTAGACAAGCTTTGTTGAGATCAAGACGTGTCCACTGCCATGTTAACCTATGAGTCACATATCATGATATCAAGAGTGCTTGTGTAAAGAAAAAGCTATGCTGGCAGTTTATGGCATAAAATTCTTTATGTCACCTCCCTTTAAAAAGACATGATGTATGCATTTTGATTCTGTTTTCTTTAGACACTCCAGGCTGTTGAAAACCTTATAACACATTTTAATGTTCATTATTTTCCCTTTTTTTTTCCTGGTTTTAAATGCCACTCAAGCTGACTGGTCCAGTCAATGCTTATGTGGCAGTCCTTATTAGCATTTTTATTCTTATTTTCTTGAAAAGACCACCAAAAACCAAGGTCAGTAGTGTAGGGATCCGATTCAAAAAAATAATTTCAGGGATACAGCACCTCCTTGGTGCTGTATTGATTAAGTTCTCTTTGTTTACAAGGAAAATTGGTCAGTTTTTTGAATGTGAATCATCACAGGTTGTAAAATGGCTTATGGAGAAACCTATCTCCTAAATATAGCATTATTATCAGGAAATTGTGAAATAATGTGATATTATTTTGTATTACGACATATGCCAAATCAGTACACCATCCAAGGCTCTTGTTTGGTTTAGGAGAAATATGAGCCTAATCTTCATCTTAATATTTCCATTTAGCTCTGAATAAAGCAGAAATCTCAAAAGTATTGTTTTTTTTTTCCTTGAGCAACACCTTTTGGTGAAATGGGAATACTTGTTCATATTTTCTTTAAATAAAATAGGGTGATGATGAAGTTAGTTTTATAATCCAGATCCTTTATAAGTGATATTGTTGGATTGCAAAATTTTCATTTTGTCGAACTCCAACAGATAAAAAAAAAAAAAATATGAAAGAGAAGGATGGTCAAGTCTTTCTTCAATGGTCAGCATGGTTATGGGAGAATCATAGTGTCTAAATGTTACACTTGATTGGAAGTTCTCCACAAGTTGTACCAAATTCAAGAATTGTGATTAAATCTTGGCGAATAGTATGCTTCACACTTGAAGTCAAAGTGTTTGGTATTTTTCGTTGATTTGAATCACATAGTTCTTATGAATTCTACATTTTGAACAATCCATGGGACTACACTAGAAAATGTATTCTAGAAATTGAAATAAATTATTGTCGTGCTTTCCCTGATTACTTAGATATATTTGTATTTTTTTTTTTTTGGTAAAGTTAGATATATTTGTATTTATGCATTCACATAGCTGTAAAAAGGTTCTTCATGTCAATTTATCTAAAGATTATTCCATCCCATGGTAAATATGGCATTAAGTACTTTGCAATTTGCATTTGAATGTTGAGGATAACATAGTTGAGTAATCTATTATGATAAAATTTTGTGCCACTGTGGGGTCCTCTGTTCACTTCCTTATGTCAACCTGGATCATGCTTCAATGGTGTATGTCTCTCCTCTTGTTCAATTCTTTTCATATGTGAATTTAATGGCTACTTTCAAAGAAAATGAGTTTGTGTTTTCTGAGATTAACTGTAATGCATGTAAAACCTTCAGAATGTTTTGATGTTTGATCTTTGCAGGTATGTGATAACTCCTTACAATGAGTATCCTGCACTACTTGGCTTACTCTTGAAATTTCTGAATGGTGAGTTAGCATGGTCAACCAGGCGTGAAGTTCTTAAGGTAAATGAGTTAAAAATTCTTGTATATTTATGCCTACTTATAAACTGTGATGTTTAAGTAATAATGCGATTGAAATTTCTCCTGTGCTTATATCAGGTTCTTGGGATTATGGGTGCTTTGGATCCCCACATGCATAAACGAAATCAGCTTGCGTTGCCGGGTTCACTTGGAGAAGTTGCTCGTGCTGCTGTTGATCCAGGCCAGCACATTCAGACCATGGATGAAGTAGCCATTGATCTTTGGCCATCTTTTGCTACATCAGAGGATTATTATTCTACGGTAGGATATGGACCTCAGAAAAGTCACTCTGTTGTAGCAAGTATCAGATTCTTTATATGTGGGAATCATAGATTTCACTGATCTTTGTTAACAATGTAAAGTTCATGTATGTTTTCATGTGTGTTTTATCTCTTTTTGTGAATGACTCCAGGTGGCGATAAATTCTCTGATGCGGATTCTTAGGGACCCCTCCCTCGCTAGTCACCACCATAAAGTGGTCGCCTCACTTATGTTCATTTTTAAGGTATGTGGTTTATTTAGAATTTTCGTTAATCTTCAATTGTTGTGCGTGTATAATCTCTCTCTCTCTCTCTCTCTCTGTGAAACTTTCCTTTTTCTTTTTTTGATCTTGCTCTCTCTGAAACTTAATCGACTCCTTTTCTTGCAAGATCAGTCGATGGGTCTTGGTTGTGTTCCATACTTGCCAAAGGTAAGTCATCAGAAAGCAGGAGGGGGGATGATGAGGGAAAGGTGAATTTGGCTATATTTTTCACAGTTATTGTTAAGTGTTGTTTTTAACTGCAGGTTTTACCTGATCTCTTTTACATAGTCCGTATATGTGATGACACACTGAGGGACTTCATAACATGGAAGCTTGGAACTCTTGTATCCATTGTCCGGCAGGTGTGTTTTATGTGAAAACTTCCATGGCATCATTGTATTGGGCTCCTATGAAGGTTTTTATGGGGAAGATTATGTGGCTTATGCAGCACATTCGCAAATATCGGCCAGAATTGCTTTCGTTAATCTCTGAACTGTGGGCATCTCTGAGCTTGCCTCGTCCTCCACCTGGCTATCCAGTGAGCCCCTCTCTATATATATTATATTATATTATATTATATTATATTATATTATGTATAATATACATATATATGTATTTGGCAACATGTGTGGACTGATTTTTGGCCAAAATATTCTCAGGTTCTGCATCTGGTCGAACAGTTGTGCCTGGCTCTCAATGATGAATTCAGAACATATCTTCCCGATATACTTCCATGTTGTATTCAAGTCCTTAGTGATGCAGAACGGTGTAATGACTACACAAATGTTCTCGATATCCTTCATACCCTTGAAGTCTTCGGTGGTTCGTACTATTATACTCTTCTGATGTTTAGTTTGGGTGAAATTAAGAGGATTAAATGAGAATCTTGCCGAATTAAAGCAGTTTGCAGTGTAATCTTTTGTCCCATTTTATCTGTTCTATTTTCTTGAATCCACTATAGAATTAGTCTATCTTGTATATTCATATTGAGAGAAGGAAGGATGGATGGAGGAATATTGGAATGCTTGCATGATGAAGAGGGAGTGTTCTTGAAGAGATCAGTGGTTCTAGAACTAATGAGTTAGTACAGGGATTTGTGTTAAATTGTATAGATAAGATTTGAAAATTGGAGTCTTTTCTCATTGGAAACTTTGGGGTAGTAGGACTGTTCTTGCATTGAGTTATGTACTAGCAAGTATTCACTTATTTGACTCTTTGAGTGAAGATCCTTCTGCTATTTTGATGTATTGAAGCATTATCACCCATAGAGGACACACTCTTTACTCTTAAACAAATACAGGGACCTTGGATGAGCACATGCATCTCCTTCTTCCAGCACTCATTCGATTGTTTAAAGAAGATGCTCCAGTAGACAAACGACGTGCTGCCATTAAAACTTTAACCAGATTAATCCCTCGAGTTCAGGTAGGCAGTTTAATTTCTCATGAGTTAAGCTGGTAATACATGGGATCCTCCTATTGATAGCACAGCACATGTCAAGGATAGGACAATACTACTTTAAAATAAAGATGAGTGCCTCTCTTTTAAGGACTAAAATTGTGGAACTTACTTTTGATGGCAAATATCTGTTATGCATAGTGTTGGTTTTAATTTAGATGGGAATCAATCATGTGAAGAGGAAACTATCTTTGTTGGAGATATGTAAATTTCTCACTCAGGCATATTGACTGAAAATTGCATCCTCTGAGGTAGGGATCAGATAATAGGTTGCAGCTCCCTTGATTTGAATCCTCTTCACTTATTGTAAACATTTACATCCTTGAGAGTTGCTGCTGTTTGCCCCTGTATTAACGAATCTAGTGGATATGAACCTTCCACCTGAAAATATTGTAAGTGTCATGACATTTCAGTTTCTGGTCATATTTCTCAGAGGCAGACTTGATTAACTTAGAACTCTTCGTTGGTCCAAAATAACGTCGCAAATTGTTGAATGAGTAAAATTTATAGCGTTGCTTCACACCAAAAAGGAGAGCATTCTTATCCTGTCTCTCAATCTCTCTGTCTTAAGTTGTAATAGTGACATTGCTACTGTGTCAGGAAAGGTGGTTGTTCTGCATGTTTAATACTTCATTCTGGCAAATGAAAATGAAAATTCTTATGTTTCTTTTTGCTCATAGGCAAGTAGAATTTGTGGAAGTGTAGTTGAAGATAATTATCAGAGAATGGAAAAAGGGAGAATTTTTTTTTTGGGAAGGATGGGGTGATGCCACTTGTTATGTTTGTTGATTTTATGCATTTAAATCTATGAAACAGGTATAGATTATCAGTTTTTGGGAACACATATAACCTTTATCTTTCTTTCTATTCTTGCTAATAGCTAGTTCTTTGTTCTATTTTTCTCCATCTATTGTTTTGGGTGAATCTATTTTGACTCTGATATGCACTCTTTCTGTTATCAGGTTACTGGTCATATATCTTCACTAGTCCATCACTTGAAGCTGGTTTTGGATGGGTTAGTTTGTTCCTAAGTTTTGGAATTATATCTAAAAGAAGTAGAACAAAGTCTTCTTGCATGATGCCTGAATGTTGTATTTGTTTATGCAGCACATATTCTTTTAATTATATCTTTCTATTGTATTCCCAGCTTTCGTTTTTCAATTCTTTTTGTTTGGGGTCAAGTTGAAAGTTAAATCTTTTCTGTTGACCGTCTTCTATTTTAAAAAGCAAACAGAAAATGAAGTATGCCTGTCTTTCTCTTTGTTGATTCTTTAAAACTTCTATCATCTGTTTGTGTTCAACTTGCAGAAAACTTGATGAGCTCAGGAAGGATGCTGTCGATGCACTTTGTTGTCTTGCTTATGCCCTCGGGGAGGATTTCACCATCTTCATACCATCTATACACAAACTTCTTTTAAAACATCGATTAAGGGTCCTCTTTCTGACTAATGAATTCCTTACAGATTGCATCCTTCATGTTGCTTTTTTATTGATTTTTATATGACAGTGGCTAATCTATTTTCAGCATAAGGAATTTGAGGAGATTGAAGGTCGTGTCCATAGACGTGAACCGCTGATCTCAGGAAGCACGACTGCTCAAAAGCTAAGCCGACGGCTTGCTGTAGAAGTAATCAGTGACCCATTGAATGATGCGGAGAATGATTCTTATGAAGATGGGTCTGATGTGCAAAAAGAGAATAGAATGGGTCAGGTATACTCTACTCTCATTATTAGTGAAAAGGTGTTTTTGGGGCTTCACCTCATCAGTAAGAGGTGGGCCAAGTGAGTAGGGTTTCTTTGAGAGTAGTCTGACGTCTTTCGTGAGACGCATGGACTATTTAAGTATGAGGGACATTTAATTTTAGATGGAGTGCTAGATTGGAAAATGGAAATATAGAATTGGGTAATGTGCTTCTTACCCGCAAATAGTACGTCGTTACATGGTTACACTATGAAGTTGAGAAATCATTGGGAATTGTTCTTTCATATTTAAATGTTGGTAGTGGGCGAATCACGTGACACCCACTATAAAAGTTAATGAGTCATGGAATAGCAAAATATCACTTGAGTTTGTTTGAGAAATTTATGATTGGAAGTTTGAATCTACCCCATCTTTTTTCTTGATAAGTACTAATTAAAGAAAATTTCTCTAGAACATGGGGTTTCTTGAGAAGTTAATGAGTGACAGAATAGCAAAATATTACTTGGGGTTTTGTGAGGAATTTATGATTTGAAGCTCGAATCTACCCCATCTATTTTCTTGATAAGTACTAATTAAACTAAATTTCTCTAGAATATAAGGTATTCATAAGAACCACAGATTAAAAGAAACCTAAAGACCCGTCCTTTTTATCTAATTGGGAGCTTTTTCCAATACTATATGTCTATATTGGAGCAGTCAAAATGGTTCACAGGCCCATATTTTAACTCATATTTATTGTAGTGGGTTGTAAATGGGTCACATGGGTGGTATAAAGAAAAGGCTAAAACAAATGAGTCTTAAGTGGGTCTAAGGTAGACCCACTTTCAATCCACATAATAAATAGGTCTTAGGCTAAATGGATTACCTAACAAGTTTTAATTTAATTACAAACAGGCCATTGTTATTTATTTATTTTTAATTTTCCATGTTTTATTTTTATTTTTTTTCCCTGTTTTCCTTTTCGTTGGTAGCTGGCCATGGCGACGGCCAGCGAAGGTTGAGGTCGTTGATTCAGTCTCTGGTGAGCTCGAGGCTTGTAGACCTTTGGTGCTGGCGAGACTTGAGCTCATAGATTTGGCGAGGCCAAAGCCTTGCGGACCTTTGGAGAGGCTCCAGCCTCATCATGCTGATTTTGTGAGGTTGAAGCCTCATGTAGTGAGACTCGAGCTCGCCAGCCTCAAGCAAGCTTGAGCTTGCTGATTTGGCAAGGTCAAACCCTTGCCAACCTTTGGCGAGGTGTACCTTGCTCGAGTCTGGCGAGGATCAAGCTTGTTTATAGCCAGTCGCCACTCGCTGCCATGGCTAATGATCGGGTGAATAAGAAGGAAAAATAAATGAAGAAAAAAGAAAAATAAAATTAAAAAATTAAAAAATTGATACTTATCAATTAAAATTTATTATTATTATTTTTAAAAATAAAATGGAATATCTGACCAAAATAAAATGTAGTAAAATAAAAGGCCATAGTCACCTTTGGTCTCTTTGATTTTTTTGTTTTTACATTTTTCATTTTATTTATTTACATCTTCATATTTTGTTATCTTACTTTTTAATTTGAGATAAAATTTTATCAAAGTAACACATTAACATGAAGAGCTTATGGGTTCAATGTTGGTATTTATTTTCATAATTAGGGTTAAGAATGGATGTGTTTTACTTAAATGGGTCAAGTCAGGTCGAGTATGGGTCATTGAAATTGTATTGCATGAAAATGGGTCAATATGGGTCAGACCATTTTCGACCCAAACCTGACCTGCCATCCATTTGACACCCCTAGTCTATCTATAGTTGCAAACCAGCTTGGTACTTTGAATACGAAACAGCTAGGCTCTTAGCATGACTGTGCTGAGAGCTGTATTCCTTCATGCATTAAAAAGTATCCTTACATAGTATTTTTTCTTTCTCATGCATGGACTCATGCCTCTATACCTTTCATTTAATTTTCAATGCCAGATAAATAATGATTCCTGAAAGGTTATGTTTTAGATACTGAATTGTAGTTTCTTCCTGTCTCTCTGTTCAAGTTCTGACTCAAAGTGGGTCATTATCTGTTGGAGTAGTAGTCTTGTATTCGGTCTTTTAGGTCCTGACATCGCCTTGATGTGATGTTAGTATGCATTCTCTGTTTACTCCTTTTAAGCTACTCTAGATGTGTAGTAATAATTATTATTTGGTTTTGGTCATTTCTGCCAAATGTAAGATTTGGTATTTAAAGAAACTTAGAAGCAGTTTAACTTTTTATCTACTGCCGGTGTTTGGTCCTTGTTTGGTTTTGATCATTTCTGCCAAATATAAGATTTGGTATTTAAAGAAATTTTAGAAGCAGTTTAACTTTTTATCTACTGTCAGTGTTCGGTCCTTATTGTTTTGTTGTTTTTATCTATCGCTATGGTTTACTCGTCTAGGCTTGCTAATTTTTGGTACTTAGATTTTGATAGAAGAGCATCCATCTTTTATCAATTTTGGCCTTTTGGTCGTTCTCATTTTTGCATTCCACTTTTGCCTTTTGCTTATTGTAGATTTTGTTTGTGTGGTTCCGGAGCATTCATAACTTGAATCCACCTTCACATAATGGTTACATTTTCTGTCATTTTACTATGACATGATAATAGTTTTTATATAACAACATAAAAATCTTTATTAAAGGTGAATGTTGGTCGTCTACTTGCTGCTGGGGAGGCTTCTCAACGCAGCACTAGAGAAGATTGGGCTGAATGGATGCGGCACTTTAGCATTGAGCTCTTGAAACAATCTCCATCTCCAGCTCTGCGAACATGTGCAAGGTTGGCACAGTTGCAGGTGGGGTTAACATTTCTCATCTCACACTTTTCTGGTTTTGGCTTGAAGATCTAACCAAATGATCTTCAGCCCTTTGTTGGAAGGGAGTTATTTGCAGCTGGCTTTGTGAGCTGTTGGACACAGCTGAGTGAATCTAGTCAGAAACACTTGGTTCGGAATTTAGAGATGGCATTTTCTGCTGCAAATATCCCTCCTGAAATTCTTGCAACACTTCTTAACTTGGTATGTCTTTAATATATGAGCTGCGTGCTTGGGTCAATCTGACTTTGAATATGGATTATGCTTTGATTTGTATTCTTTCAGAAAAATTGTCTATCATTTTCCTTTCAGCAATGTTTATGCATTATTGATAATGAAAGCTGACGTTGGAATTCCTTCTTTATTCTTTTTGGACGCATTTCAATGCAATTTCAAATGTTTGAGGCAATATCTGCAGGCTGAGTTCATGGAACATGATGAGAAACACCTTCCTATTGACATCCGACTCCTTGGTGCTCTTGCAGAGAAGGTGTTGTTGATGCATTCCTGTCAAGAAAGTTTTCTTCATTTTAACTTAAGCAATATCTGAGACCATGTTTAGAGCTTATTTTGGACTTTGTATATAGTTAATAATTAGCCATGGGCCCATATATCATTTGAAGAGAACTGAAACTTTTTAAATATTGCAGGTAGGCAGATTCGGAAATCCTAATTTCTATCTTCTGAATGCTTCTGACACATTGCCGTTGGTGCTGCAGCATCAATTCTGGTTTTACTCGATTGAATCACTCTTTTTTTGGTTGATGTAACGTTGCAGTTTCGTGCTTTTGCAAAGGCACTGCATTACAAAGAAATGGAGTTTGAAGGTGCACGCTCCAAGAAGATGGATGCTAACCCTGTTGCTGTAGTTGAAGCTCTAATACATATAAATAATCAGCTACACCAACACGAGGTCTGCTTTCATTATCTACGCTTGTTGACAATCTACATATTCCTTCTTGAAATTGATTATGTCTGCTCTCTGATTTTCATCGCACGATCATTGTATTAATGATAAATGATTCCTACTATTAGGCGGCAGTTGGAATGCTAACCTATGCCCAGCAAAATCTGGATGTGCAACTGAAGGAATCATGGTAATGTTGATTTTGACTATTCTATTGGATTTGGCATTTTATTTTGTTTGTGCACATGTCTAGTTTTTAATCATGGTTTTAGCTTTTCACTGTAGCCATGGCTTTTGGTGTGTGGCATGTAACATCTATTTTAGATTTAAAAATTGCTTTATTTAAATAATTATGATGTTGAACATCTCGAATATTAAAAATATAAAATAAATATTTCATTTCTAGCTGTTTAAATTTTCTTAAATATGCTTTCTAACTAAACTGCTTAAGTGAAAAGCTAGAAAGTAGGTCCTAACTTCTGGCTTCTATGCCAAAATCCCTGTTGTTTGATAAATTGTTGTGCTAGCATGGTAAGCCCAAATCATCAAATAATGCTGTGCCCAATTATCACTCATAGTGTGCCTTCCATGCGCAACGACTTCTGCAACTTCCTCCAATTTCTTTGTGATTTTGAAGTTTGGACATTGATCCACTACACAGTTGGATGGCTAGCTGTAATTGCTAGTTGTACACCACATAGATTGATGACATGTTGTGTAATGCCAACTCAATTCCTTTTGCGTATGATGTATGTACTTTCTTGGTCAATATGACAAAAAGTAGATCTTACCCAACCCATTGACATGAATGCTTATATAGGCCTGTCTTTTCAGGTATGAGAAATTGCAGCGATGGGATGATGCTCTGAAGGCGTATACTCTCAAGGCATCTCAGGCATCTAGTCCACATCTGGTTTTAGATGCTACATTAGGTTAGTGACTGTGTGTGTGCATTTAGTTGTTGTGTAGCAAGTCTAACTTATTATACCTTTAATCTTTGGAAGAATTGGTTCGTGATGAAATAGATTGGTTTTTGCGTTGTTGAGATTTTCCCATAGTCCATCTTGCCATATGTCTTCCTGGAAATGAGCCGTCTCCCCACTATAGGGTCATGCTTTCGGGGTGAACTTCAAGAGCTTCTACGAGACGTGTATATGTACACCAGTCTTTGGATGGTGTATATTGTGTTCCATTACTACTTTGAGATCAGAATGATTGGACCTGCATGAGTGTGGTTATGAAACTGATATGGCAGGAAAGGTTTACACTGATGAAGTTTAGGAACAAAAGTGGAGAGCACCTTGCAAATGTTATACTCATAAGAGATGTGGAAATGCTCAGTGCTTAGTAGAGTTGATTTGTAACTTTAACGATTTATCATATTGGTTGCTTTCCTTTTCCAGTCTTGCCTGGAGTTTACCCTTTTGCGTGTAGTCTCTAGTTAGTGCAACAATTATAATGTGGCAGTGACCTTTCCCTGAGTAGAATGATACTTTGTTGATTGACAATTTGGATCGAATTGGATGTGCCCTATCTGTTTGCCATTCAGCAGGTGCTTGATCTGGGTTTTCTTGTTGCTAGATTTGTATAGGTATCTAAAACGCGTATGTGTCAGAACTTTTCTGCCCCTCGTTCCTAGCTCTTTCCACATGTGTGTATTTCAGGCCGGATGCGATGTCTTGCGGCTTTAGCTAGATGGGAAGAACTCAACAATATATGTAAGGAATATTGGACTCCAGCTGAGCCAGCTGCCCGTCTAGAAATGGCACCGATGGTTAGGATGTTTATCATATCAATGCTCCTCTTTATATCACTGTTTCTCTTCTTTCTTGTTACGTATTTTTAATTTTTTTCGTGTTACTCATAGGCTGCTAGTGCTGCTTGGAACATGGGAGAGTGGGATCAGATGGCGGAGTATGTCTCTAGACTGGATGATGGTGATGAAACTAAGTTTCGAGGTTTAGGGAACTCTGCTGGTGGTGGTGATGGCAGTAGCAATGGCACATTCTTTAGGGCTGTTTTACTTGTGCGCAGAGGGAAGGTAGTTTGCTGTGCTCTTCTGTCTCAATTGTTTAGATATATTCAGCATTGACCTTCCCTTGTACCTTGCAGTATGATGAGGCGCGTGAATATGTTGAGAGGGCCAGAAAGTGCTTGGCAACTGAGCTTGCTGCTTTGGTAAGTTTCCTCTATCTTAAGAGCTTAATCCTTTTTAGTGAAATTTCCGCTGTCGAAGTTTGTACAAACAATTCCTGCTGCACTTCTTTCTCATGCATATTTTCCATCATGCTGGTCACCCCTTTTTCTCTTGTATACTCCACTTAACAAAAGTAAAACTAATCTCTGTGATTTGTATCGTTATTAAGACTATGCTGGAAATCAAATGAGTAACTAACATTTCACTAATAGGCATTAAGGTTTCCTACATATCTAATAGAATACATCCAATAAATTTACAAAAATAAAAAAGCCAGCACGGTGTATGATATTTGTTAGCACCACAACAGCGGTTTGTAATGGTTGCGGGGCCCACCATTCCTGTTACGTAACGGCCTTTACAGACTGATCTGTAATTCCTTGGTTGTAACTGCTCACTCTAGCATTTGGATCTGCACTTTGCAATTTAAAATGTTTTTTTTATGGCATTGGATAGGCCTGGTGAGAACCAGTTTGTCAGGACTCACGGCACTTGTATTAGATGATAAATGAAACGTCAAGTATGTAAGTAAAATTTGTTGACGGAATCTTTCTTGGCCTCCTTTGTCACCTTGGGTGATCATGAGTCTAAATCTCTCCTTATGCGAGGAAGTGGTATCTTTCGTGACTGGTATGTAGGAAGAGAGGTTTTGAACACATTGGTGATAAAAAATTATATCTTGCTTCTTGCTAATGATCTGTAGTCACTTTGTTAGCTTTGGTAAAATCTTCCTCGATCTAGACTGTAGGAGCTTTTTCTGGTTGTATGTCCATATAAAGTGGTTTCAGTTTGAAACAAATTTTTATTTGTTGATACCTGCTTAGGTCTTGGAGAGCTATGATCGTGCTTACATCAACATGGTCCGTGTTCAGCAGCTTCTGGAACTGGAAGAGGTTTAACCTCATTTCATCGTCTACTACGGTTGGGGTTGGTATATGTGATCAAGGAAGTTACTTCTTTTCTTACATGTTCAATAATCTCGACAGGTCATCGATTACTCTACTCTTCCTTCGGGAAACCCTGTCGCTGAAGGACGGCGAGCCCTTATTCGGAATATGTGGACTGAGCGCATTAAAGGAGTGAAAAGAAATGTTGAGGTAGGCTATGGGATAGCTCGCTAGGTTTATGATTCTATCGTTTTCCACTCATGCATCTATAACCATTTAAACAATCCTCTTGCCTTAGTGGGGGTAAGACGAAAAGGTTGTGGTACTAAGAAGAGTCAAAAGTGAACTGATTAAATTTTCCCATATTTTCACATATTAACATCTGATAGGATCAACCTTACCAAAAAAAAAAAAAAAAAAAAAAAAAAAAAAAATCATCTGATAGGGTCATTAGAGTCTCTTCACTTTTGTCACTCTTGGTCACGGTTTGAGGTTTGGAGCCTTCCCGGCCCTGCGCGGTCCTCTCTTGCTTCTTGCTAGGTCTCCTTTGCCTGTTGTTTAGGCTGTTCTTTGCTTGTTTGTTCCGTTCTTTGCGGACTTCTTTTGCATTCGTCTCCCTTCCACTCAGTCTGACTTGTTGTCTTGTTGAGTGCAAGTTTTGTGGCGCCGGATCTTTTGTAATTGTTGGTCAAAGCTCAATACAATATTACCCTTTTACCCAAAAAAAAAAAAAAGTGTGATAGGATCAGATGTTCTTGCCGTCTGGTGCTCTCTTCTTTTTGTGTTCTTGCTGTAGCCGCTTGGCTTTTTCTCTTGGCTTCCTTCCACTCATAATGAGTCTGTTCATCTTGAGTGCAAGTTTTTGAAGCTGTCGTCGGTACAGTTTGGCCTTTACCCATTATATTGCTTACTTTTACCCCAAAAAAAAAAAAAAAAAAAAATCTGATAGGATCATATCTCCAAATTGATGGACTTTAGGCTCTAACTTGACTTTTTTAATGTAACATTTGATCTTATCATCCATCTCTCTGGGATTGACTTGTTTGGATTTATTTGCATTTACCTCGCAAATTATAGCAAAATTTATATTCTTTTCGCTGCAAGTTAAATGGCTATCTGTTTATTTTAGAGTTTAACATTTATTTTGAACTATTTTACTTCTGTTCTGGTGTAGTTTTTCATCTCTCACTTCTTCCTGACGCTTAATTGACAGGTGTGGCAAGGCCTGTTGGCCGTTAGAGCACTTGTTCTACCTCCGATTGAAGATATTGAAACTTGGCTCAAATTTTCTTCTCTTTGTAGAAAAAGTGGACGAATTGGTCAGGCTAGATCTACCTTGATTAAGCTCTTGCAGGTGAGTGGGGTATCTTTACAGCAGTGAAAGAAAAGAGGCATGCAGATATTAAGTTGTTTATCACGATCTGACATGCTTGGTATAAACAAGCAGTTTGACCCTGAAACATCTGAAAATGTGGGATACCGTGGTCCTCCGCAAGTAATGCTGGCATACTTGAAGTACCAGTGGTCTCTTGGCGAGGATATTAAGCGAAAAGATGCATTTCTTAGGCTTCAGGTCCAACAACTTTTATTTAAGGAATCATGTGCAATTTTGTCGCATGAGTGCCCTTTCTGATTTTGTTGCTGTGTTTTTGACGGGGGCAAAAATATTGTTTTACAGAATTTGGCTGTAGAGCTTTCAAGTGCACCAATTGTTCAGACGACTTCTACAATAGGTCTAACAACCAGTAAAAGTCCCAGTGCTCGACTGCTTGCACGTGTATATCTCACACTTGGTTCCTGGCAGTGGGTGCTTTATCCTGGTTTAGATGAAGATACTGTAGAAGGTAGTCCTTATTTGTTAGTCCATACTGCCAAGATCTCTTGGGTTATTAAGTAATAAGCTCCTTCGCTTGCAGATATTCTCACTGCATTTGGAAGAGCCACTGACTGTGAACCAAAGTGGGCAAAAGCATGGCATAAATGGGCATTGTTCAATACTGCTGTGATGTCGCATTATACCATAAGAGGTTATTCTGAGGTTGCTGCCCAATTTGTCATACAAGCAGTAACTGGATATTTTCATTCGATTGCCTGTGGGGCTAATGCAAAAGGTGGCAATGATAGTTTGAAGGTAACAAAGTCAATTTCACTTATAAAGTATTC
This sequence comes from Eucalyptus victrix, assembly GCA_016097545.1. Taxonomy (NCBI): domain Eukaryota; kingdom Viridiplantae; phylum Streptophyta; class Magnoliopsida; order Myrtales; family Myrtaceae; genus Eucalyptus; species Eucalyptus victrix. The sequence goes on from CM027843.1 coordinate 11,274,130, forward strand.
TACAGATGCTGTCTTCAGCAGTCGTTATGTCCTGATGTGATGCGAGATGGCTTTACTTCTGTTCAAGATAGACATCTGATGCAATTTTTCCCTGTAAGGCACTGTGAAGTTGTAATTCTGGATTTATGCTGTTCCTTGATATTGTGCACTGAAGTCATTATTTTGGATGTTGGTGACATTTGTGGTCAGGATCAAGATGAATATTCCACTCTCCTTTTAACTATGACTCGAGTGCTTATCATTGAGAGATAGAGAGAGGATCCCCCGCCCCTCTCCCGCAGCCCCCCGCGCGGGGGGGAGGAGAGGTGTTATGAACCTAACGAACCTATTAGAAAATTGAAGTTGGACACTTCCATGTGCTCTATGTAGCGGTACCGTTTGAAATGATGCCCTTTAAGTGCTTTATTTTTGAGCGGCCTACCAAATTGCATTTTATCTAGCAGAAAAGTTCTGTGGTGAGGGGGGAGTGGATAGCCACACTATTGTGCAGCAGTAGTAATGAAACCTCACTTTTCACCCCCATGTGTATAACTGAAAAAATCTCTCTACAGTATGGATGAGTATTAAATGCCGACGAGAAGTGTAAATTGGTAGACTTTCTCCCCGAAACTTTGCTTATAATTTTTAAAGTGGTTGCCCAGTCATATCATTTACTCCCTGTATATATTTGTTGGTTGCATTCATCCTGTTGAAAGCATCTATAAGATGTCCAAACACACGCTGCCTTTCGGCAGAATACCTTGCATTCTTTCGTGAGCATGTGTGCACAGGTGAATAAATAAAATATACAGAAGGATTATCTCTACTATTGATTTGTTAGTTTAAGTGAGTCCTGTAATGTGGGGGTTTGTAACAAGATGATGCCTTCTACAGTCCTGTGAGATTCTCCGCCTAAACAAAGTATCTGGGTTCCTTCTAGTATGGCTTCCTGTGTTAAATTTGATGGAGTTAAAAGAAAGTTGTTGAATTGTAAGCACCTCACAAATGGTTTTACTGTTTGAAGATCGTACTTGTTCTTTGGCATAGAGATTGCCAAATCAGGATTGTTTTCTCGTCATACTACTGCCCATGGATGCATAATTTTATTTTACTTCAGGATATACTTCGTCTTCTCACGCTGTGGTTCAACCATGGAGCTACTGTGGAAGTTCAAATGGCCCTGCAGAAAGGACTCAATCTTGTGAAAATCAACACATGGCTGGTTGTGCTGCCACAAATAATTGCCAGAATTCATTCAAACAACCAGGCTGTTAGAGAGCTTATCCAATCACTTTTAGTTCGCATTGGACGACATCATCCACAGGTTTGCATTGAGGCCTCCAAAGCTTGCAGCAAACTCCATCTCTAGTTCTTTTCTGCTTGTGCTTAATGGATCAGTGACCTAGAATTCCATTCGTTAATCCCTCTATTACATGCTGGATGAAGTTGCCTTGTATTTATCCTTTTAATATGACTAAATAACATATATTTCCCCCTAAGAATGATGTCAGAGGTGATGTGTGCAGTTATGCACTTTGGCTTGGACAGTCACTTGTTTCAATCTCTGTATGTGTTGTCCTTTGCTGCCATGTGGATCTTCTTTCTGTTGAAGTAATTTTGTTTTTTTACCTAGGCCCTCATGTATCCTCTTCTAGTGGCGTGCAAATCGATAAGCAATTTACGAAGAGCTGCTGCTCAGGAAGTTGTTGATAAAGTACGGCACCACAGTGGTCTGCTTGTACGCCAGGTAAAATTTGCTTTAACCCTGTAGATTTTTGATTTGCAAGTTGTTTGTGCTGATCTCGAAGGTAAACCCTTTTGACAGGCACAACTTGTGTCGACAGAGCTCATCAGGGTTGCAATTCTTTGGCATGAAATGTGGCATGAAGCATTGGAAGAGGCTAGTCGTCTCTATTTCGGGGAGCATAATATTGAAGCAATGCTAAAGGCGCTGGAGCCATTGCACGATTTGCTTGAGGAAGGGGCAAGTAGAAACAATACAACTATCAAAGAGAAGGCATTTATTGAGGTCGCCATCTGAATGTTGTCTACAGGATGTTTTTATTTATTTATTTGGTCATGATGATTGCATATGCACATGTGGAAAAACTAATCTTTCAACAGCATTGTACTTTTTATGCATCTGCATGACCTGAATATTCTTCATTTCAACTTTTATGTTGATTATTAGTCATTAATCTGGACTTTCAGAGTCTAATTAGATTTTTCTTCCTTTTGCAATGCAGGCTTACCATGCAGAGTTGATGGAGGCACATGAATGTTGCAAGAAATATAAGAGAACTGGTAAAGATGCAGAGCTTACACAGGTATGAGTCCTCATCCATAAAATGGGCATTCTTCTTTGTCAGATAATGGTCTCTCTTTAATTATTTACTTGATGATTTGGAGGAATATTAACATTGGATTTATTGCTGTCTGATGTATTTTATTACGGCTATTGCTGATTATTTGCTTTTCATGTAGCATCCTGAGAGTTTGTCCTAATGAAGTTCTGCATGTTACTTGCATCAGTTTTTGCCTGATTGTTCTCTGGGTTGTTCTTTGGTTTGAAAGTTCTGCTTGATGAAAAGATTACTAAAAGGAATGAAAGGAGTTTATTCCTTGGATGAAACATGTTGCCTTTTACACATTATCGAGTTGACTGCCTATTCTCTTTCATGGTGATAGCCTCATGTTATCAGACGCATCAAGCACTCAAGGGGTGCGGGGATAATATTGCTTCTTTTTATGGAATCTGTCTGCACATGCCTTCAGATTATTTGTTTTACCTTTTTTTGTTGTGCAAATTGACTAAAATAACATCAAAAGGGTAAAAAATGATAAACGAGTCATAATTATATGATGATGATGACAAACTAGCCTGATTATAGATTGCAGCTATGCTTCTAGTCTTCCAGCAATTGATATTCTGAATGCGGCTTTGTTTACCATCATTTCATAATTTTAAACAGATCATTTCAGTTGTTAATGACCATAGCCTTTAATAGTCTATTAGGAAGAAACCTTGGGTAACATTAACTCTTTGGGATGTAATAAAAAAATTGTGTGGTCATGTGAATTTGTGTCGTGCCTGCTTGCACAGGACATAATGCCCCTCCCCTAAAGCAGTCTTCCAGATTGGTAGGATTCTTTGCCAAGGCCAGGGCTCGATCAGCTGATTGAATATAACCACTTCCCTAGCCTCCTTTTCACTCAGGGTTCTACCGGTCAATTAAGAGTTTATGAATATCAGTATTACGATATGATACTGATAATATGTGCTACTTCTTGACCAGGCTTGGGATCTTTACTATCATGTATTTAGGCGAATAGACAAGCAGCTTCAGAGTCTCACCACCCTGGACCTCCAGGCAAGAAGTAGATTCTGTCATTAACATTTGCACTCAATATCATTGCAATTATGCGCTGACCCCTATTTTGTGGATTATCAGTCTGTCTCTCCGGAGTTGTTGGCTTGTTGCAACTTGCAGCTTGCAGTGCCTGGGACATACCGTGCAGGTGAAAAAGAGAGAGCTAATTGATAATTTGTTGTTAAAGGAGAAATAAGTTGGTTTAGTTGATACCAACGAGGTGTTTGTTTTCCAGATGAAGAAGTGGTGACAATTGCAGCATTTGCTCAGCAGCTGGATGTGATAACCTCCAAGCAGAGGCCTCGAAAGTTAACTATTCATGGGAGTGATGGCGAAGAATACACTTTTCTGCTGAAGGGACATGAAGATCTACGTCAGGATGAACGTGTCATGCAGGTTCATCTTGATTTTCTTCACATTATCCTCTTTTTGGGCCATTATCAGGCATTTGGTGGCTGAGTCACAATCAGGCCCATTGTTTTTGCTCATGCTTTGTGTTACCACTCTCTCTCTATCAAGTGAATATCTATACATCCTAACAAGTTTCTTCCTCTCAGCTCTTTGGTCTGGTGAACACTTTGTTGGAAAATAATAGAAAAACGGCTGAAAAGGATTGGTCAATCCAAAGATATTCTGTGATTCCATTATCCCCAAATAGTGGATTAATTGGATGGGTCCCAAATTGTGACACTTTACACCAACTGATCCGAGAATATAGAGATGCCAGAAAGGTCGGTTGACTTCTATATTATCTTCTTGTCAGTACAATTGACACTTTTTATTATGCACTTTCTGTGATCGAGCAGTTTTGTTTGGTCAAAGGGAAGCTGCCTTCATTCCAGAAATGTTTTATTCTTGTTAACAGATCACTCTGAATCAAGAGCACAAATATATGCTAAGTTTTGCCCCAGACTATGATCATTTGCCCCTGATAGCCAAAGTTGAAGTTTTTGAGTATGCACTACAGAATACAGAAGGAAATGACCTTGCAAGGGTAATCTATTGTTAACTTTTTTTGGGGAAGAGGAAGTGAAAGGGAGAGGGTTGGAATAATCAGTCTGAAATCTATAACCAATGATTAACAGTTCATAATGTCCTCTTTGGATTTTGGTAGGTTCTCTGGTTGAAGAGCCGCACTTCTGAGGTTTGGCTGGAGAGGCGGACTAATTACACTCGGAGCTTGGCAGTCATGAGCATGGTATATGCTTTCTGGCATCTCATATGAACAAAAGAGGAAGATGTCTCCTATCTTTTTTCTGATTCTGCAAGAACTGTAATTACTTGCAGTAGCAAATATAATATTATCTCTTAGAATATCCACGGTAAGCACTTAGACATATGGTGTGATATAAAATTAGATGTGCTTACTGTGCAAAGAGTGTGATACAAATGTTTCATACATTTATCCTTGTTTTTTCTATTGTAACTTCCTTATTTCAAATAGTCTGGCTCTCATCAAATTATTGGTGTCTAATAAGGAGAGAATAACATGTGATTACATGGACAAAAATCACTGGGTTCTCAAATGTAGGCATACATGAACAGGTTTGAATATCTGGTCGGAGTAAAACAACTGATTTTGAATGGCTTCGTATAAGAAACCTTTAGCTTCAGCACATCAGTGGAAAAACAATGCACATTTACATATTTTAATTTGGTAAGACTTGAATTTGCAGAAATTTGCGTTAGATTTACTAATTTTTGGATTTGATTGCAGGTGGGCTACCTTCTCGGCTTAGGTGATCGCCATCCAAGCAACCTTATGTTGCACCGTTACAGGTAATCATGTGAAGCAAGGAACAAGGTTGGATTTTAGTTTCAAAGTATGCTGAATGTCTCTTGTGTCACAGTGGAAAGATCTTACACATTGATTTTGGAGACTGCTTTGAAGCTTCGATGCACCGAGAAAAATTCCCTGAAAAGGTAGAATGCTTTTCTCTGCGTCACGCTCTAAGCTAACAAACAAGGCATGATGATGTTAGTTCTGTGCATGAATTAAGTCATTGGGCTAATTATTAGAGTATATTCTGTGATCCAGGTACCTTTCCGCTTGACTAGAATGCTTGTGAAAGCAATGGAGGTTAGTGGCATTGAGGGGAACTTTCGTTCAACTTGTGAAAATGTGATGCAAGTGCTTCGAACGAATACGGACAGTGTAATGGCAATGATGGAGGTACGCCTTTCAGATTGGTTCCCCTTTTTTGTTGTTTCTTAATTTTGGGCATGAATTGATGGAACGCATCATTTAAGGCATGGTGATTTGTATGTAGTGAATTATGTATCCAAACATTTGCATGTTGGAAGGGACAAGGGAATAATTATTCGAGTACTAGGCATTTTTTTCGCTCTTCCTTTCTATCTCTTTAACTAATAGCCATGTGTCTTGAAGTTTGTGATTGCACTGATGTAAAATTTTGCTAATTGTGCTCATGCAGAGATGATAGAACTTCTTCTAAGATCATGGATGATACAACTATTGAAGGAATTTAATTCCCGTTTCATCTGTTTTCAGGCTTTTGTACATGACCCTCTTATTAATTGGCGTCTTTTTCCCCAAGTATCAATGTTTGCTAATACTCACGTCCCACCTGTTGTGAATGCTGAAGAATCTTCTCAAAATAGAGAGCTTCCTCAGCCACAGCGTGGTGCCAGAGAAAGGGAGCTTCTTCAGGTAGACAAATTCGGAAGAGGAAGAGCTTGAAACTTCCATGATTTCATAGATGCTTACATTTTGATATGTTTTGTATAGGCTGTTAATCAACTTGGTGATGCTAACGAGGTGCTAAATGAACGTGCTGTGATGGTCATGGCTCGGATGAGTCATAAGCTTACTGGCCGTGATTTTTCCTGCTCTCCAGTATCCAGCAGCCCTAACCAACATTCCATGGTTCACAGCAATTTATTTTCAGGGGATTCTCGTGAAGATCATGGTTTATCTGTTAAACTTCAAGTTCAAAAGTTGATCATTCAAGCTACATCACATGAAAATTTGTGCCAGAACTATGTTGGGTATGGTGCTGTAATTTCACTTTGTTGGTTTGTGCTGAAACTGTAGCTGTCTTACATGCATGTGCTTTACGCTTCCAAATGTCTCGAGGCTTGTCTTGATTGCTTTTAGGAGTCAAAATGGCTGGATTGGATGTTGGTCTAATTTTCCCTAGTGTATTTAGATTCTTACATGCATTGCACAAAGCTAATTTTCTAAAGATACTCACGTTCGAGGTATAGATTTAAAACTCAGCAAATTGAAGATGATCTGTGGAAAGTGGGTAGCTAGTCCAATTCTAGGTTTGGTGGCTGGGTTACTTGTATTTTGGCATCATATAGTTTGTCGTTTTTAAATGTGTTTTTGAGTTTACAAGGGTCATTGCTTCTGCAAAAAATTTTGGAAAATCAAGTTTCCTGGGTTTTGCGTATAGAATAATCTGTCAACCACAAACAAAGCCTTATCCCACTAAGTGGGATTGGCTGAATGAATTCTACTACTCCATTGAGCTTGGTGCTTCATTGGGTCCGCTGGAAGTTCTAAATGCTTCATTAGATCTGCTGCAAGTTCTTTGAAGTAGTTTTCCACATCTTTCTAGGTATTTTCCTTCCCCTTCGAACCCATGTGTCCATCCCTTATTCAAGTCTCCTCACTGGGAATTCAGAAGTCTTTGTTCAGCATGGTCAAACCATCTCAAACGACCTTCTTGTATCCTAATCTCGATTTCATCAAGAGATGACAAAAATCATACACTTGCTTATCCTGTTGATCTGAATTGTAGCTAAACTGTAAGAGATATTCACATTCTAGTGTTATATCTCATTCTAAAATCCATGTCTTGTGTTTCTCAACTGTTCTAAGAGCAAAGCTATTCTGATGTTTTAATTCTGCCATACCTATACTTGATAAACAATGCTTGGGTGGTCTCAAGGAATGCTCATCTATATGAAATTCTTCCATACCTATACTTGATAAACAATGCTTGGGTGGTCTCAAGGAATGCTCATCTATATGAAGCCTGATATTTTCTTCTTTTGCACCAATAAAAGAGTCCTAAATGAACTCCAATTGCAGAGCAGAGGCTTAGAGGGGCTGCTTGTTTGATTGTCATGTTTTAGGAGGTGGCATAACATCTTTGGGAGTACACAGCTGTTTTTTTTTTTTTTTTGGGATGCTTAAGGTTATGAATCTATTGGTTCTTTCTAGACCATGTGATTAAGTTTGTTGTGTTGCTCGAGACTGTTTGTGGCACTGTACTCATGGGCCCATCATAAGTTGTCAGACTGACACATGATCCATCTTTGGCTGTGAAATATTCCTCCTCTTCCTTTTTTTTTTTTTTTTTTTTTTTAAGTTACAGCAGTTCTTAGTCTAATTATCTGTAATCTGCTCGTTACAGGTGGTGTCCTTTCTGGTGAGCTGAAGATAATCATATGTTGTATATATCTTGTGCATAGCTGGGATTTGTCTTGGTACCTCAGAGGTAGCATAATGTATTATACGGTTTATTGTAGTTTTTGTACGGAAACTCATGTTGTATAGATGCAATCTGAATTAATAGGGGACTGAGTACTTGTGCATAGGACCAGCAATATTTTTATGTCAAGAAGCAACTTGTAAAGCGTTGATGTGATGAGAATGGACGATGGAAATCATGAGGCAACGGCCACAACTTATCTGGGCTGACGAGGCATATGTTGATAGACAAGGGCTATCCTAAGATTATGCACTTATTGTCTAGATGTTGAGCTCCCAGTAGGGAGACAATGAAGAAGTCCAAGTTGATATGTATATGGAATCAAAACGTACTATATCATTTACAATTAAGAGAAGCAGGGAACAAGTTTTGGTGGGGAAAATTTCTTGCTTTGCTTCACTGATAAGTACAAAGTCTAGTTGCATCAACATTTTCTTAATGGTGTGAACCATGGGACATTGGGGTTTTACTTTTGGGTTTAAGTTATTGCTGTGGCGGTATCATCGATGCTGATGTTCTTCTTTAAGAGAGGGACCCCATTCGTCCTCATGCTGAGCTGGCACGTGCTGTCCGGCACTTGCACAGAGATGATCCGTGTTTGTGACCTTTCAGTAATGGGTGAAGCATGCGGTTGAATGATCGTTACTGTCAATGGCCTTCAGTTATGAGGTGTTGATGGTGGTTGGCTCCTCTAAGAACCTCAACAGTGGTAGATTCTGGGACGAAATCTGGGGGGATGCTTTCATGTTATGGGAGACTTGTCTTTTCCTCCTAGTGTGATAGTCGCTTCCTTAAAATTTTGGTGTAAAATATTTTCTGAGGATCATCAACTCAAAAATATTTGCTAATTGTCCCTTTGTCCCTCTTTAAACTGCATATGATACTGAAATGTTGGATTGTGACAATTGTGTCAAACATGAAGAAAAAGATCCTGTTTTTATTGGAACGAATTAAGATAACTGTTAAAATGTTACATCAAACGTGATGCTATGAAAGATTGGATTATGTATATGACAAATATAACTGGACATGACTTTGAAGGTGCATCCTCTGCAACAGAATGAGTCTGATGCTCCGTTCCAGAGATAAAAGGTGCTAAATTCCTGAATGCTATCTGAAGCAGATTGGCGGGCACCGGGTATTGGGTCAAACTTACCTGAAAACTACAAAATAAAAACTTTAATGTTTAGGGGGATTAACCTTGGGTTCTTGTTGGCGGCTGGGCAAGTGGCATTCTATACCAGTCAGAGATATATGTCAACTGTGCGGATTCCGAGGGCCGTCTAATACTGCATGCATAATTTGAACTTGTTTCCCATAGTTCCAGTTTTCTCCTTGCTTTTGCTGGCGCTCAGTAAAAAATCGGTAAACATATGCTCGTAGCCGGGCAATTTACCGTAACCTGCATTGGCATTCAAAGGCTGTTTTATAACCAACCATGACGGTGGAGGAAGGATGCATGTTTTATGAGTAGATTTTCACAAGCTTTTTGTTCACCAAAAACCACTAAGTTGAGATGAAGGTGTGTTTTTATTTTACTTGCCTGGAAAGTAGTTGATGTCAATGACAAAATACATGTCTCTATTCGCCTGCTCCCTTATCAAATCTATGTTGAACAGCTGGAGACCCTGCAGTGAGATGGAAATAATTTAAGTTACAAAGAAGGCTACACCAGATATAAAAGAGGCGCCGACCGCCCTATTGGCATAGTATAGACAGGATGAAGCGCAAAATGCATTACCAGCCGGTGGCGGAGCTCTTTTGCAAGCCTCTCCAGTAAGGGTCTGGGAGGGAGTTCTGCACGGGAAGCCAAACTTGTGAAAAGGTCTTAGGAAATGGTCTATGCCCACTCATAAGTACGTATTATATCGAGAAAGATGACAAAAACATTTAGAGATATACTAGAATAATAAATTGTTTGTGGAACATTAAATGAATCATGAACCACATATGTTTCGTAAATAGTTTCAAAAATAAAAGAACTTTAAAAGTTTCATGCTGCGATTTCTTGTGTTTGCAGATGCTTTAAGATGAAGTCGACAGCATTTTGCGAAGTTGTAATAGTGAATGAAAAAAGAGAGAAAAAGGTACTTCTCTCTGATGCCTCTCATGTTTCTTCCTCTGAAAGGAAACTGTGCCTTCCCCAATTTTCACTTACCTAATAGAACTTCAGAGGACGTTATTAAATAGGAAGTGTCCAATCTGAACTCGTAGATGGAGATGACATAAACAGCATAAATCTGGACGGAATACTAATGCTCAGACTTACATTCACTAAAAAAGATTTGATAGAACGATTAAACCCACAATTTTTATGGTTTTCTGGCCCCGGCAAAAGAACACCTAAAAACTGACTTGAAAATTTTCACTCATCAAGATATACCTAAAACAAAGCTGTTTGATATCTCTTACCAGCAACACCGGGGTCGAGATCTGCATCTTCCGCAGAAGATGCAGCAGAGGAAACCCTTGGGAATGGAAACACCCCAGTGAGTTTAGAAAGTTCCCGCCTGCTGATATTTGGGAGAGAGAAACGCCTAACAACCTTCACAAAATCGCCAATAACATATACCTTAAAGAGAATACCACCTTCAACAAACAAAGCACAAGTTGTCGCACAGTTAATTTTCGTGATGTGATTGTCAGGCTATCTAGCAACAGATACCCCAAAAACATAAAAGAAGAGTTATACCGTGATTGACAAACTCTTGCAAAACAAGGGGAGGCTCAAGCTCTACAAGGGAGGACTGATCATAAGCAAGAAACAGTTCATGGGACTTGGAGGTTCCATCCACCACTAGTGGCTTGGCAACTGAAACAGCAACAACCAAGAAAACTTAGTAACTAAGCCTCAGTAACAGAGAACTCACTTGACTCTCAGTAAGTGTCATTATTGTTTAATCCTGACACACTCGGTGCATGAAAAGTATGAAAATCGCCTATGCACCCCACGCTTGCTTACATGCAACTCTCTGTGTGCTTTGAGTCATTGGCCCCAGGAATTTAGAGGGAATTCTTTTGAGACATTGTCAACGCTATAACGCGAACCCTAAATCTGGAAGTCACGCAAATTTTGGAGGAGATAAATGCAAGTTCTATTCCATCAGGTGTCAGAGTGACCTTCAAGCCACAACGTACCTAGTGGCAAACATAGTCCAGCTTCAGCAACTTCACACGGGATGGATTGAGAATCTTCTCTTATAACCAATTGCTTTGGAACTCCCACTGTGCCTACAAGAAAATTATTTATTTTTAGTTAGAGAAAGGAGTCAGTCAGCATCAATGAACGGCTAATTTAGACATTATGCTATCTAGTTCCAAAACAGGAGATTTCCGTTTAAGCTAATGCACTTCCACAAAATTCGAACTAAAAAAAAAAAAAAATACTACCAGAGCAGTCATGCATGTTTAGATCTGCAACATCCTGGAGCATGGATTGGCGATCATGTAAATGTTCAATAGCATCAGGAGGATCAACTACAGCTACTTCTGGATGTTTTCTCTGGTAGTCCTTCAACAAGGATAGATAGAAACCATGTCAACTCTGGCAGGCTAAGTAAAGTATCAGAGGAACTTGCTTACACTAGGAAGCTCAGAAAAGAGATTAAAGGTCCATCCAATTGTTGCACCGGGTTCAAACCTGTTTGTACCAGATGTTAATTAAGAATGGAATCTAAAAAAGCATAGAGCTTATCTGACTGTTCAATGATCAAACCATTCTAATCCCTCAGAAGATTAAGCCACATAATCCAAAAAATGCCTCCCAAAACCAACAGTGAAACGAGCTCCTGGAAATGAGTCTACTTGGATGGCAGAAACAAAAGCCTCAAACTTTATTTAGGAGGGCCTCCATCATTCACAATCTTATCTTTAGATTCTGAGAGAGTAGACATCAAAGTCCAGTGCAAATTATACTTTGAAGGGGCCAAAAAGCATTGAACTCTCTGGAAGCCCCAATATTTTCCGGCACGCAAATAAGCTAGATGAAGATTTGGTCTGACTAAAAAGCAAAGAACGCAATTCATGTGCTAAGGTCAGTGGATACTAAAACTTAGAAGTTCTTTGGGTCTCACTTTTGTCCCCAGGCCTCTGTTTTTGGCTTTTAATACAAGTATAACGATTTTTTTCAACCAAAAGTTGCTGCTTCTACACAAAGAAATATAGAAACTCAGGGAGTGAATTTTTACGTCCATTAGATTGCATTCTCCAGGAACAGATTTCAACCATCTGATAACGGTTATTAGGAGATAAGCAAGGAATCTACAAATTGTCTCAGAAGAATATTTTCTCAAAGGTAGAGTTTTCAGGTTCTAATCATTTATTTACAATGGAATAACATAAAATTTTGAGTAATCTCATGGAACAGTAGGAGAGGCACTTGTCAGAGTCTAATTCTATAATTTTTGTTCAATGATTTGAGAAGATAAAACAAGCGATACATTGCTGAGAAGGACGGACCTCAATGATCTTGAACCATTCCTTTCCTGATATCTGGAAGGAACACAGGCTAGTTAGTTGCTTAACAGCAGTACGAAATGTACAGAGCTGTTGAGGTAGTCCGCAAGTTGACCTGTGCATGAAATATCAACTAACCTTGTGCAAAACAACATTGAATGGACCTTGATCTGCTAGGGGCCTGCTGAGATCGATGGCGACAAACAGTATCCCCTTGTTTCTGCATCAAACAAAATGTTATCTGACGGTCCACCGTTATAGTTTCAAATGAACGCTTCTCATCCTAGAAACAGTGAATTTCTAGAGACTCTTAAATTTGACATCTTCCATTTTCTAACTCAATGGCGCTTAATAAAGACCACTTTCCCAACTTTGAAAAGCACATGCTATACAATCTTTCCACCAGACAAAGCCAAGTCTAATTGAAACTGCTGATACTTTCAATTTTTATTTTCTTGTTTCAATTTTTTGTCCTTCCGATGAAAGCTAAACTAATTGATCTATCCAATCCAAGCATGGGATGCAAAGCCGAGAAGGAACCGGGAGCGATTACATGTTGTAGACCACTGATAATCTGTTATTTTCTTTTACATACACCATGACACCGAGACGATAATAAACAAACATGACATTTCTTTAGTCAGGACTTATATGAATTTTTTTTTTTTTTTTTTTTTTTTTTTTTTGGTCAGTAAAGGACTTATATGAAATTACTGAAACTACAACTGACGGTCAGCCAACAATTAAGCCAGGGATTTGGACAAAAAAAAAATTAATGAGTATAGTAACTCCAAGGACACATAAGTAAATAAACACCCCGACAGGCGCGAAACCAGAGTCGGAAGTTTCCGACCAAAAGCATGCCAAAAAAAGATTACCAAATATATTTTTTTTGGGTCAAAACCAAATATTGACTTCAAATCCCATGGCGTTGGACTCATCCAAAAGGTATATATTTCGGGATATTCCTCGGACACAGTTGGCAAAGAACAACGAAGGTAACCATGGTGATTTGATAATAGGTCAAGCAAAAAACAGTTGGATCAATCCGGGAAAGCGAACGCTGCCTACCCAATAAGTACCCGCAACTGTAGCAGGAAATGCCAAGAAGAGACGAGCAAGAAACCAGAAACATTTCACCCAAACTTAGCAAAAACCCCATACGAAGTAAGGTAACCAGAACCATAAACTTTTCACAGATTTTTGGGGCCTTCTTGCTTCAAGAACTTACGATCTAAGCACTCATGGAACCTAAAAACGAAAAGTTATCACGGAAAGTTTTCCCGTGATCTGCACACACGTGTACCGACAGCGAGAATACCCACCGCGCAAGCCCTTTCGAGCTTCGGTTGCATGAAACTCTTCTTCTTCTTGGGAGTCAGCGCGTAGCCCACTACCGCCTTGTAATCGACGTCGAGTGAGCTCGGACAGATGCGTGGACTCACTGGTGTCTCCTTCTCTTCCTCGTCTTCGCTGGAAGTCTCCCTACTTAACCTCATGCCCACCGTCGAATGCAGTATCCCCGCCCGAATCCTAAATGCAAATGAAGGACCAAGATTTTGGCCTCCGTGCTAGCTCCTGGATCCCTCCCGTGTAAACACAAGAAAATGAGGCCAACCCAGATCCTTCTTTCTCGAGCTTTTTATTGGGTTCCCTCGGTCTCCACCGAGGAGCTCTCCAATATCACGGAGAGAGAGAGAGAGAGAGAGAGAGAGAGGAAGGGAGTTTGCATGTAACCTCGTCGTATATAAAGCCCCGGGGGGGGGGGTGGGGGCGAGGTTGAGGCGATGGAAGGCATTTTACAGCAGAGTTGAAATGCGTTGCCGGGGGGCGGGGGGAATATTCACTCTCCAGAAGAGAAAGGTCCGGTTTTGACTGTGGTATTGAGAAAGAATAGAAAGAAGAAATTATCATTTTTTTGGGTAAGTTTTTGTAATAATAACCAGGGTCGATCAAAAAAAAAAAAGATTAGTCGGACCGCCCAAAAATATTTAAAAAGATTAGGCAGCTCAATCTCCTATCTTGTCCCTACATTTCTGGTATTTCACTAATTGTTTAATGATATCCTACAAGATTATCTAATTAATCTGATCCATATCTTTTTTTTTTAAAGAACTTCGCATTCATTATGCTAATTAATTGGGCATCTGCATAAATTCATGATTCCAAATCTCTTACCTATTTCTCCTTTCGGCACTTCAATCCTAATAGCTAGTGAATTCCGCTAAACTATAATATTTTAATCTCCTTTTGACCAAAAAAAAAAAAATTCTCCTTTATTTGGACTTCTTTTTGTAAAGATGTATATAAGATATAAAATAATCTAAATATTTTAAAATTAAAATATGGGATATCTAAACACAATTATCTATGTACGGACTCGTCTATCTATAAGATATCTATTAAATAACTAATCTAGAACAATTTGGGAAGAATATTAAGGATTGGAATCTCTTACGACAAGAGATCCTCTTTATTTTATGTAGTAGTACGGATTTCGTTTGGTAAGATTTTTTAGTGATAATAAAAGAATCCGACACGATTGTTTTGCTACTTCGTTATCTCTCTTATTGCGTCCTTAATGTTGTATGTGGAAAAAAAAGATACATTCACAAGTATAGCTCCCCAACCAAAGATTAGATTGTATTCCAAGATTGACCTAATTTCCGAAGGAAAAGACATGATGATAACATGATTGACTTCCACGTCTTTAAGTCGTCGATGTTTATAATCCTGAAATTACGCAATGTCCCTTTCAATCCTTCATAAATTTAGGATACCGAAGTAGGAATCGCATCAAATTTAGCCCATTTGAATATATGAAGTAGGTCGGTAACTTCGGACGGCAAAATCATTAGTCTTTTCGGTTTGAGAATATGCTCAGAATCATGCCTCAATCGATTCTTGGATTATCCTTGACATGGTCATTTTGATATGTTACTACGTTTGGTCGTCCGGATTTCTAATCGGGATAGGATTGGATAGGATAGGATATGAAATCCTAGGATTTTTTTATGTCCCGTCCAATGTTTAGTGAATCACAGTATTAAAGTCGGATATGTTCACATCATGTACATTTTTTTTTTTATATAAACGACATATCATTATAAATGAACATAAATGTTCATAAATGAAGATGGTGAAAATATCTCGTAACACTATTCCTTAATTTATTTATTATTTATTATTTATTATATTTTTCCTCTTTTTTATATTATTTTCATTGTTATTTCTTTTTTCCCTTTTATCATTCTTTAATAAAAATTTATCAAATAGTAAACTGTACTAACATATTTAAAATACAAAAATACCTAAAATATATAATAAATATAAATATTTAATTTATAGATTGAATGTTTATTATAAAATAGAATTAAAATAAGATTAATTAAAAATAAATTGTTATTTTTATTTTCTTAAATTAGAATTCAAATATTATTTATATTGAAATATAATTTCAATTTTGTTAATTTAATAAATTTGTTATTAAAAAAAATAACTTTCCTATTATGAACGTTAGAAATCCTATCCACCTTTATCCCACCCCTCCCATGGGATAATTTTATCCTGCCTATATCCCCCTTATATCCGACTTTATCCTATCCCGAGTGAGCACCAAACGTAGGATAGGATAAATTATATTCTATCCCGAATTTTATCCCGACTACCAAACGCAGCCTTCTTGTTTTCGTCCATGACCCCGCTAAGAAACCTATTGATTGGCGTTCTTCACTACTTTATCACTCCCCGGACAACACAAAGTCTACCAACAAAAGAATACAATCATGTCATTTTTACATTAAGTGTTTTGAATCTCGCAAGTGGCACGACAAGTTCCATTGGTCATTTTCATATTTTACCGTTTTTGTAGATAACCTTGTCGAGAAATCTATCGAAGTAATCATTTTTATTTGGAGTGTTTTTTATCACTTTACCGCTTCCAAGACAACGTAAAGTCTTCCAACAAACGAATACAATCATGTCATTTTTACGTTGTGTTTTGACTATTGCAAATAGCAGTTCCATTGGTCATTTTGATATTTTACTTTTTTCCTGGATGACCTTATCAAGAAATTTATCTAAGTAATCATTTTTATTTCGAAAGTGTTTTTTTTTATTACTTTATCAAGATAAAGTCTTCCAACAAAAAAATTACAATTATGCCATTTTACATCAAGTGTTTTTGAATATTGCAAGTAGCACGACAAGATGCATCGGTCCATCAAAAGATGAAAGAAGCTGCAATCATGTTTGGGGTGAAATGATGGAAGGCAAGAAACATGTTGCACGTGATCCACAGGTTTCTCGTTTCTATTTTGATTTAAATTGTATTGTAAATTTTTTAAGTTGACACGTTTTATCAATTTTGGTTATTTGCACACGTGCTTGAGATGACAATTTATGCCTCATGTATTGAAGTATTGTTTAGTGAGATAATGCCCCAATTCGTTGGCCGATAAAATTTAGTGGGTGACATGACATTGTTTCAAAAGTAACTACATTTCAGTCTTGATTAATGAAAATTGACCACAACCTACACGTCCATTGTCCCAAAGTGAGGTGAGGGATGTTGTATCGAGTCAAGTGAGAGAATCACTTTTTTTAATTAAAGTAAGAAAATAAATCTTTTTCTTTATTTGGTATCTTTAATAGGCACTAAGTCAATTATTAACTGCACAGTAATTTTTTTTTTCTAAAAGGACAATACTCTAAAATGTATGAAATGACACATACTAAAAATTATGTAACGAAACAATTCGCTCCATGTCTAAAGCTATGCATAATGAAAGATGAAGAAAATGATAAAAACATAAACAACGATGTTTTTCTCCAATTAGTGAAGTTTGTCTCGCAGTTCAAGGCAAAAGAGGGCATTGTCCTGGAAAAAAATAATTAAAACAGTGCATAAAGACAAGTTGGAGAGAAAAGGAATGCTTTTTCTTAAAGCAAAAAGAGAGAAAGACAGAGAAGAAGCGAGCGGAAAAGAAATAAAGGAGAAAAAAAAAAGGAGGAGAAAATTCACATTTTGGAAAACCAAACCTAATTAATGAGTTGAAAAATATGAAAGCGACTCAAAAATCATTCACATTCATCTTGGTATGATTTGTGAGTAATGAAGACAGAGCAAATGCATACACATTAGTCCTTAGAGAAACATATAAAAGAAAGTATCAAATGAATTACCGGTTGACATGGGATGGAGAGGGTATACACCGTTGGAAGACACCAACCCAGATCTACAAGATACGGAAGAAAATGCCACATTGCTGCTCGATCCGAACGTGTCTGAGCACGTATTTCCAGGACAGATACGGTCTGTTCAGAGATCTTGTAGTGACCTCTAGCTGGCTTAGATTTGGTGGACCCTTCTTACTACTGATAGAATATGCCTTCCATGCGCGTGCATATTCCTTGGGTCCTCCCCTTCGTTTTATTTCCTGGTTTGGCGAGCGACCATTTTCTTCTCCAATCCCAACTTTTGACAAGACAATGTTTGCCTTCGAGGAATACGAGGTTGTCTTGCCTTGCCCTCCACGAAATGCCAGATGCCTAGGCATCGCGGACATTTTATCAGAATGGGATTCTTCCATCTTGTTATTCTCGTTAAAATAAGGTTTGATACGGTGGGTAAAATATTCGTCTTTGCAAGAATCTGTTCCACCACGATAATATAATCTACTAAACAATACGCGTCTAACAATACGCGGCTGTCTCGCATCACAGTTCACAGACCACCCAAGTTGGATTTTTTCTTTAGGCTTTGGAGCGAGAAAGGCTGTCCCTTTGGGTCAGGAAAACTTGGGGACCATCTGACCCGAGACCACGACAGAACATCCGATTTGAGATCTGTTCTTTGTCTGTAGTCTCATGTCCGTGTCCGTACAACAGAACACTGGAGAAAATGGAGCTGACCCGTGATTGCTATTGGTTTACACAGGAGAAAGAAACGACTCGGAGAGATCATGGAGATTCAGCTTCTGCGAAGTTAAGAGGTTGAAGACAAAGCGGACATTTGGCCACGCTAATGATGGCGAAGAATGGTGGTTGACCGTTAAGGTTGGAAGACCCTTTTAAAGTTCCCACCGCCAGTGAACTACTCCGTCCTTTGAACGCATCTCCATTTTTTTTCTTTAATGCATTTATTTAATGCTAAACCAATGGCTGCAGCAGTTGTACCAGAATTTGCAGCAAAGTTGGTTTCTTTGACCTATTGCGGTCTCCTTCTTGCTTTTAATAATTGGTACTCTCTCAAAGAAATCGGACCCTCGTTGGTATCTTCACTCTCTCTTCATTATAAAGTCCAGATCTTGACGGACTTTACGATTTCAAAGCCTTAATCTGTCTCTACTCGATACATTTTCCGCCAGTGCTTGTCCAAGAGTTCATAGAAAGCTGACTCCTGAGCTTGGTCCCCAGGTTTTCATCTGCAAGTAAGCGATAATAATCGATCGTGAGAAACATGGCAATCGCAGGGGAATTAACTGTTCCTTGTGGTCAGATCAGTTCAAAGATCCCAACTTTCGATTTCAAGAGCCACATTTCTGGTGTGCCCATGATTTGTTGCTCTGGAGGGAAACTGAAGAGTAGGATTTCTACTGGAGTTAGAGCAGTCTTGCAAGTGGGAGTGGAAGCGGCTGAGAGTGTGGGCAAGGTTGAGGGTGCTTTAGGGTTTGATGTCGTGTCAGAGGAAGAGTTGAGGGAGAAGGGGTTTCTGGGGATGAGGAAGACAAAGCTCGTGTGCACTATTGGCCCTGCTTGTTCCTCCTTGGAGGATTTGGAGAGGTTGGCATTAGGAGGGATGAATGTGGCGAGGCTCAACATGTGTCACAACTCGAGGAAGTGGCATTTGGATGTGATTAGGAAGATCAAGAAGTTGAATGAAGAAAAGGGATTTTGTGTTTCGGTCATGATTGATACCGAGGGCAGTCAGATTCATGTCGTTGATCATGGTGCTCCTTCCTCTGTCAAAGTAGAGGTCAGTGTGTGACCAAGGGATCGCTTAATGCTTCATAGTTTAGGAAGTGTCGATAGTTCTGGACTTCTTTTTTGTGAAATTTTGTCTGGTCTGGTCTGCATTAATGTTTAAGCTTCATCTTAATGGAAGATACATTAATTTGCTTACTCCTAATTCTCATGTGGCTTTGTTTTGCTATGAGAAAATTAGGAAGGATCATTTTGGTTATTTACTACGAAAAAGTTTGATGGTTCCCGCCCATTCACTGTCCAAGCAAACCACTCTGGTTTTTCTGAAGGTATGAGTTACTGCAAAGACAATAGTCTTTTAATGTTACTGACATTTTGATGTCTAACCATCCCTCTTTATGTTAAACGTGCAGGTATCGAGGTTGGTGATGAGCTCGTTATTGATGGAGGCATGGCAAGTTTTGAAGTCATTGAAAAGATTGGGAATGATTTGAAGTGCAAGTGCACAGATTCTGGTTTGTTTCTACCTTGCGCAAAGTTCAGCTTTTGGAGAGATGGGAAGCTTGTTGAGAGGAATTACAAATTGCCTACTCTGTCTAGAAAGGTGGATTTCATAATCCTGGTTTCTTGTTTATATTCCTCGGACATTACTGCTTTCAGTAGTTCTTTGACACTTCAAATGACATGTTCCTGCTTCAATGTGGACATTCTGCGTGGTGTTCATTAATTGCTGGGTCATTGAATTTTATAGTCAACCATAAGAAAACATGAGAAAAGGAGAAATCCTAGATCCACATGCATTTCCATTTCTGCTAAAATTTGCAAGAAATAAGGGACGAAAGTTGGTTCTGGCAAACCATTAATGGACCTAAACCTTGCAGCTTCATTTATAAAATCTTGCTGCGGTCCCTTATTTCCTTTCTTCTGAAGTAGGCGATTCATAATATTGTAAGTTGAAGAGTTATCCACGGGTTACACATACTATATCAGTATTTCTATCGCATGGTATGGGGCTTAAGACTTACCACATGCCCTCAGCACTTCATAGTAATGTATTGATGCCGTTACCATCTAAATCATTGATACCTTCACATTTGATGGAAACAATGGTGAATATAGAAGTGAGAAGCGAGCTTTGTTATACAAGGATGGATACGAAAAAGGACTCATCTGCTGGGAAGTATATTACTGGAGATGAGAGGATTATCAAGCTGCTGTTCTCTCTTCTTGATTCCCACTAATTAAACAACAGAGTACATATGTCAGAAATTCTAATTTGATGCTCCTTGGTCCTCTCATTGTCATTGAATAATCTGATTGGTGTCCGTAGATGGAGAAATTGCACTGCAAGCCTACAATTGATGATTTCAAATACAAAAAATCCACAAATTCCTTTCAAGTTTGTTACTTCACCGTCTTATATGGTTGATTTGCAGGACTGGGCTGACATAAACTTTGGAATTGCTGAAGGCGTAGACTTCATTGCAATGTCATTTGTAAATGATGCTGATGCTGTCCGCAACCTTAAGGATTACATTTCCACCAAATCATCCATGTAAGTTGAAGTGGTGCATGAAGTACGCAAGAAAGGAAGTCCTGTAGTTTCCTTTCGTACTGTTGTATGTAACCACTAGATATTGGAATCTACAACATAAATTCTTTCTTTTGTACCAGATCAATTAAAGTATTGGCAAAGATAGAGAGCCTAGAATCTCTTCAGAAATTGGGGGAGATTGTTGAAGCCTCCGATGGTCTCATGATTGCTCGGGGTGATCTTGGTGTGGAAATCCCACTGGAGCAGATTCCAGCAGTCCAAGAGGAAATAACTTATGTCTGCAGGCAAATGAATAAGCCTGTGATTGTAGCTTCACAACTTCTCGAGTCCATGGTTGAATTTCCCACTCCAACCCGTGCCGAGGTACTATTACGAGGAATGAATTTTGTCATATAGACAGGCCAATTACATTCACTGAGAGGGATATATCTAGTTATTAGCAGATTTTTACTCTTAGCTGCGAACATCTGTTCTGTGCAGATTTACTGCACTTGTCCTCTTTCTTCTTCCCCTGTCCATTCTGAAAAACCCATAAATTCTCTCCATAATAGAACAATAATGAAATATTCAGCTGAATTGGCTAAAGTATATTACTAGTTGCCTGTTATTTCATCCTATGGTCTAAGTCATTGATTAGATGCTCGGATCATAAGGTTGCAGATGTGTCTGAAGCAGTTAGACAGTATGCCGATGCTTTGATGTTATCTGGTGAATCTGCGATAGGATCACATGGACAGAAAGCTCTTTCTGTCTTGCGAATGGCTAGCAATCGGATGGAAACGTGGAGCCGGCAGGAGAACCGACAGAGCATGCTCCATCATCGTAAACTAGGAGTGTCATTGCCTGACCGTATTGCTGAGCAAATTTGTGATTGTGCTGCTGAAATGGGTAATATTCCTTTTTCTTCAGCATTCTAATATTCTTACATGTATGTTTAATCATAATGCAAGATATCTCATATATACCCCTAACCAGCATTAGATACTCCCCTATAATATGCTTTGCTTTTGAAGCACCATTAGACTAGCAGTTGGTGATTATATTGGGAGCCAAGAATCAAGTACCTTCTCTTAAAATATTGCATGAAAATTGTGATCAGTTCGTGCTGTTAGCCAGGTAGACTTGTTTGGTACACCCCAGGCTCTCAGGTTATGGTCCAATAAATAACCAAATCCCAGACACTCTATAATTTATCCAAGTACCCACAAATTTTAGTTCATCACATTTGCTTCTAGTTAAGTTATGATCTATTGTTGGATGGATCAGCTGTACTGGTTGAAATTAACATGGATTTTGTGTGCTTATTTATTCACTTCGCAGCTAACAACCTCGGCGTCGATGCCATTTTTGTGTACACAAAACATGGACAAATGGCATCTCTTCTTTCACGGAACCGTCCGTGCTCTCCCATATTCGCGTTCACGAACGACAGAAGCACCAGGATGGCTCTCAATTTGCAGTGGGGAGTTATTCCCCTCTTTGTCGACTTGACAGATGACATGGAAGCTAACATTGCGAAGTCCATTGATCTGATGAAGGCAGAAGGGTTGGTGAGGGAGGGAGACGCTGTGCTGGTGGTCTCGGACATCACTCCCACCGCTGCACGCTCTACTGCTTTCCAATCAATCCAGGTGAAGACCATTTCTTAAGCACTCAAGAACCACACAATAAGTCCGAAGACGCGTGTGGGATCCTCCGTATATCAAGTGCAGCAGATCTCTTCTTTACACGATGCCGTTCATGTATTACCCGTTGCTATTGGATAATGCTTGATTGTTTTATGAACTTTTAGAGGATATATATAAAAACCTCACTTTTGTGGTCTGATGCAACGCCCTCAGGCTCAATCTTGCATCGTTAACTGGTGACCCAATATAATCAGGCTTGCCCAAAAGTTGGCTAGTTCAAAGTTTTAATCGCTTGCTGGCTGTTTGCGCGACAAGAGGAACGCAAAGGATATGCTTACACTTACTGAACCTGGACCGCTTAAGTAGCATAAGTGCAACACTAATCAGGAGCTTGCTTATGCCTCTGTTCAAAAAGCAATTGTACCTGAAATGCTATGCATCTTGAGCAGGGAGTTTAGATATCCTATCCACATATGTCTGAAGCTAACAATATTGGAGAACCTTGACGAGGTAAAACAATCAATGTCGATTGATAGAGAGAGAGAGAGAGAGAGAGAGAGAGAGTTAGTTCCGGACTGGAGAAGGCAAGGAGAAATGGAAGAACAAGAGGGAAATCCGATACAGACGTATCAAGTACGCAGATACAATGTTAAAAGTCATTGCAAAACTCTCCATTTTCCTTGTCACATTTGCAACCCAAAAGGCGTGCAAGAAAGCGGTTGAAGAGTTCCGTACGTGCATGGGCCGTCAGGTGGACTAGAGGCAAGCCATCTTCTTGTCCAGGAGAGACTCTTTTGGCGCGGCGCATGTTTGATGAACCCATTTGGACTTTCCGCTTTTTTCCTATGGAACGACGTTTTCGACAGTAATCTTTCACGGAATCCTTTCATCGGAAATTCGTCCGAATAATCGCTTCGAGTTTCGAACGTCCGTTCTTATTCATTGCAAATCCATTAGATGCCAATAACAACTATAATAAAAACAAAATCACGATAATTTCTCCATCTGACGCCAAACATTAAAAAAAAAAAAAAAAAAAAAAAAAAAAAAAAAAAAAAAGAACATCAAAATGGGACCGCCCTTCTGCGGGAGCTTCGACCGTAGGCGGCCTCCAAATTCCACGTCGCCACCCCTCTCTCTCTCTCTCTCTCGAAGCGCAGTCACGTACCCACAGCCACAAAACAAAGCAGCGCACGTTAGTCCATGCCCCGGCCCCACTCGCTAAGTTGCGCTCCCCTGATTGAGAACAGAGGAGAGCCACCACCCCTCCCGTGTTTTGTCACCACCACTGGATACTTTGTCCCTCTGGACAGAAGGCAAAGCGCTCCACGCTTGCCGCTGCTTCCTTCTACGCAACTCGATTCTCTCGTTGTTCACGTGGGAGCATGAAATTCTTCCTTCCGCCGATGCAGATTGTCTGAAAACAGAGAGAACTGAACAGAGTCTCTGTGGCTGATGGCTTCGCTGCAAATTGCGAAACCCGCTTTCGCTTCGGCCCCTGTCCCCCGATCGGAATTTAGCGGGCGCCCGAGGTGGTTTAAGGAATCGGAACGTAGAAGGAGGAATTTGAGATTGGCGAATTGTGGGTACTCGTGGGATGGTTTCAAAAGGAGGTCTTTTGTCTCGTGTAGAGTCCAGGAAGGCGGCGACGGGAAGGGCAATGGAAATGGCAAGTTCCCTTCTTCTTTTTCCCCTTTTCGTCCTCTGTTTCTCGCGTTGAAAGAGGCTTCCTTTCGTTTCTGGGCGGTTTCCTCGCGCGGCTTGATTCTTGGGCTGCCTTTACTCATTCTTGTTCGTTTGAATTTTTGCGTTTTATGGGTATTTTCTGCAATTTCATCTTTCAAGCTACACTCACAAGACATGCATCTCGAGCGTGACGAGATTGCCCCGTTGGATGAATTGAGACTATATGGGACAAATTCTTTGTTGCATGTTTTTTCATTTCATCTGAGAAGTTCTTTTTGCTTTCTTGCTTTACAAGTGCAGTCTCTCTCCTGAAAACTGCATGTTGTGTGTGTTAGAAGGAGCCACTGCTCGTACAGCTTTCCACAATGGTTGAGGATTTTGAACCGACTCAATCTTGTAGTCTTCGGGGGATGCGTGAACCTGGATGCAAGTGGTGCTGGTGATAATTAGTTCTTGAGCGGATTCATTTGTTTGAATTAGTTTATTCGAATGGTCAGTGCGCTTTTGGCAGCTCATTTGTGGATCTTAAAAAATTTGCTTGCTGAATCACAGTCTAGTAGCAAAAGGGGTCTCGGTTACTCAGATTAAGCAGGATTTCTTGTCACCACTGCTAATTGATGGAAATTGAGGAACTCTCTTGGGATTTATTGAGTTCCTCCCTTGTCCAAAAAGAAAAAGAAGAGAGAACAGGGGTGTTGTGGGGAGAGAGGAGAGGAATTATTTCGTTGCCCCACCATTTACTTTCTGAAGCTCGTAAAAGACATCTGGAGATCAAGGTTTCCTTCTTTAATCTTGTCAGTGAAGCCTGATTGTGAATTTGTGATGCCTCAGTGAGATGCGTTGATTCCTGACCAGTACTAATCCTCTACACATTACCTTTTCTTAGTTTAAAATTAGTATGAATGCATAAGAGTTGAGCTGTTCCAATTCTTTATAGTGACAATATAAAATTACTACAGGTGAAGAACCTCCTGAATCGTTGTTTATGAAAGAATTAAAAAGGAGGGGCATGACTCCCACTTCATTGCTTGAGGACACAAAAAAGAGCACCTACGACAATGAATTAGAAGAAGAGAGGGGTTTCTCAAAAAGAAATGCTGTCTCTACCGAACCAGGAAATAATTTAACCAACCAAAGGGAGCAGTCCATGGCATTGAACAGTGAGGGCCTTGAGGTTGGCAAATTCAAGCTTTTATTTTTCCTTTTTGTTATCAAGTTCCAACTTTTATAGCTCAGAGCTTAAAAAATAAGTTTCAACTGTTTTTTCCCCCTTGTTCTGGCTGATGCGAAGTGCATTCAAGAAACTGAAATTATATATTTCTTCTTGGCAGGGACTGATTCCACGGGCTAAACTTCTGTTAACACTTGGGGGGACTTTCTTCTTGGCATTTTGGCCACTGATACTTATTACTGTGGCATCCTTTTCTGCTCTGTACCTCGTAAGCTACCTTTCTTGGTCTTCCTGCTGTACATGTGACTTCTGTTAGATTGCCGCTGGCCAGACACTTATTACACTATGAGAACCAATTCTGTGGAATATCGTTTTCTAGCTGACTTGTCAGTGCCTAACATCATAGCTATTTGCCACGCACTTATTATGCTATTGAGAACCAATTCTGTGGAATATTGTTTTCTAGCTGACTTGTCAGTGCCTAACATTATAGCACTTTGCCAAACACTTATTATGCTACTGGTATCCAATCCTGTGGATTTTTATATTTCTTGCAAACTTGTCAGTGCCTAACATCGTAGTAATTTAAGCACATTTGATGTTCTGATATGTAAGTCCGTGAATAATATTCTAAATCTCACCTGTTGAAATTGATTTAATGCCTAGGGCGTTGTCTCAGTCTAGAAATGCTGTGGCATTTGTGTTCGTTCTAATCGCCAGGAAAGTATGATGTAACACCTCTCAACATGAAATGAATGGTGACTTGCTCTATCATTTGCAATCTTTCCCTGTCCTTTCGATGGTATATCGATGTACGTATAAGTGCATAGTACAAAGGTATGGACTCAATAATGTCGTAGCATCATTTGAACTCCGCAGCATTTGCTTAGGCTTATTTCTATTTGATTTTCTGTCTACTGCTGTCTCTTCGGAACTCTTGACTGCGTTTTGATTTGGAAGCACTTTGCTGATTCCATGATCTAAATGGTAATACCCTTCTGTTTATTTGACAGTATTTTGGACCGACTTTTGTCCACGACGGAAGTGATGTGCCAGCGTCACCACCCCAGTACATTGATCCATATGCGCTTCTCGAAGACGAAAGAATATCCCAAACAGCTCCTCGAGTTAAGTGAAGCAGAAAATGTCACCACTCAAGCCAATTCATTGAAGATCTCTGTTGCAACCAGCTACGCTGGCTTATGTTTATCTCCCTGTAAATCCTTAAATCAGCTAGAACCTTCGTTGTTCTTTTGTTGGTTGCCGGTTGGCTTGTTATCTTCTTGCAATTGCTTGAAAGATGTAATTGCTACTCATACCGCTGTGTTCAATTGGATATATGTTCCGAATGAAGCAGGCTGCGGAGGCTGTTTCTTGTAAATACGTATTCTTAATCATCTAAATGTGCAATGGCAGCACCATCGGTCTCTTATGCCTTGATTTCCGCTGTGAGCTCAAGCTATACATACATGGTAATACTAATTATAATCTATCAGGTTAATCATGTGACATGAATAATAGGAGGCAATCAAGTAACTCATAAAATGATCAGTATGTGTACATTGTCTAGTTCGAATTGAACGGACCTCGTCACCTGTCAACGCAATAGTGACATCAAGTAAGCTCTAATTGACTTCGTGGCTGGGAAAGGAAATCTTTTTATCTACTTTATTCTGCCAAGAGAACCTCTAGTCAACTTTATTGGAACATGAAAGTGGGTCTCAGGAACACTTCATGTGCAAAGGATAACTCGGGATTGGCAGCATGGAAAGCGAGACTTCAGTAAAACTAAATTGACAGTAAAACTTCAACCTTTGTCAAAGTCCAATCAAATCCTCATCCTAGTTTTATACCCTCCTCATCTTCCTAAGTGCTAAGCACCCAATTCTGTCGAGGTGAGGACACCTGGAGTGCCATAACTTGGCACGCCGGGACACTTAAGTGCCATAACTTTAAAATGGTACACTTAAGTGCCATCATCGGAGTAAAATTGGACACTTAAGTGCCACTCCGGCGAAAATCCGGCCAAATGGATGACGTGGCGACTTTCCGGCGAGCTCGGTCCAAAACGGCGTCGTTTTGCATGCTGACGTGGCGGAGAAAATGCAAAAACGACGCCGTTTCGCGTCTACGTGTAAATAATAGTATATAAATTAATTAAATTAGATCTAAAATATTCAAAAAATTTTAAAAAATAAGAAAAATTTTAAAAATTAAGAAAATTTTAAAAATTTTAAAAATTTTAAAAAATAAGAAATTTAAAAAAATTTAAAAAATTAAGAAAATTTTAAAAATTTTAAAAAATTTTAAAAATTTTAAAAATTAAGAAAATTTTAAAAAATTAAGAAAATTTTAAAAATTAAAAAATTTTAAAAAATTAAGAAAATTTTAAAAATTAAAAAATTTTAAAAAAATTTTAAAAATTAAAAAATTTTAAAAAAATTTAAAAAAATTTAATTTTTTTTTTAAAATTAAGAAAATTTTAAAATTTTTTAAAAATTAAGAAAAATTAAAAAAATTAAAATTATAAAAAATTATAAAAAGGGGGGTGGGAGGCCGAACGGGGCGGCTCCCCCGCCGCCGCCGCCGCCCCCCCCTTTTTTTTAATTTTTTAATTTTTTTAAAATTTTCTTATTTTTTTTTTTAAAAATTTTTAAAATTTCTCTTATTTTTTTTTTTTTTTTTTTAAAATTAAAATTTTTAAAATTTCTCTTATTTTTTTTTTTTAATTTTTTTTTTTGAATTTTTTAAAAAAATTAAAATTTTTAAAATTTTTTTTTTTTTAAAAAAAATTTTTAAAATTTTCTTTTTTTTTTTTTTTTAAATTTTTTAAATTTTTTTTTTTTTTTAATTTTTTAAAATTTTTTAAAATTAAAATTTTTAAAATTTTCTTTTTTAATTTTTTTTTTTTAATTTTTTAAAATTAAAATTTTTAATTTTTTTTTAATTTTTTAATTTTTTTTTTTTTTTTTAATTTTTAAAATTTTTTAAAATTAAAATTTTTAAAATTTTCTTATTTTTTAAATTTTTTTAATTTTTTAAAATTAAAATTTTTAAAATTAAAACTTTTAATTTTTTTTATTTTTTTAATTTTTATGCTAATTTGGAGCTCCCATGAGCCACGTGCAGGCAAATAATAATAATAAAATATTCCATGTAGGATTTTCGGCAAGAATGGTCGGAGGTGGCAGACTTAAGTGTCCCACTCGAAAAAAAAGTGGCACTTAAAGTGTCACTGATTTTTGAGTTATACGATACTTACTTAAGTCAAGTCCGTGCAAGTTACGACACTCTTGTGGTGGACTTCTGCCCAATTCCTGTCTTTACAGCAATCATTTCATGTACCTCCAGTGCCACAAATCTCAGCAGCCATTGCGCCACGGTCATGCAAATCTATTCAGATCTTTACTCACGTCAGCAATTATATTCCCCCATATTGCAGTTGGGGTTAGGAATCGAGCTCGACGAAGTGGCCGCCTGAAAAGAGGAGGAACCCCGAGACCGAGTAAAAGCGATCATAATTGCATACTATTATACTTCCTAAAACCACAAGGCTCCCAGTCTGATCCTAAAAGAGCAAAGCCTGTCCAGTTGTGAAGGCGTCTCCGACCAACAACTCTCCCTCTTCCCTTCTTCTTCGCCTCCCACAACCTTGCGAAACTCTGCTTCCAATTGATCATCCCTCTGCCTTCTGTCTTCTTCTTAAACTCATCCACGCACTTCTGCTTCCACAAGTCATTGTTGGATGTCAAAGACCGAAGTTCCGAACACACACACCCTACCCTTGCAAGGTCAATGCCAGAGAGCGATTCGAAAATCTTGAGCTTCAGTTCCGTGAGAAGGCCAGGGAAACAAGATGGAAGCGGCAAACCAGCCCTTTTGGTTAAGTCTATTAAAAGTGGCAATGCCAAGCCATCTTTCACAATCTTCCAAAACTCAGACACTGCTTTTACAGGATACAAACTCGAAAAACCACCATCCTCTTCCACATTGTTGCCTTCGCCTTTCGCCCACATCGACCTCATGGAAGGAGCAAAACTGCGGCGATCCAAACAGAGCCTACGCAATCCCAACTTGGCTTTAGGCAGACATCCATAGACAACAATAAATTGACCTAGGCTCTGAAACTTCACAAGCAAACTCCCAGGCACATTCAGACTCTGGTTCCTAGCCACAAGCAGCTCAGGCAGACTGTACCGCAGCGACATTGACTGACATTGATCAGAGAGATAAAATCGATCACCAGGCATTCCCGTCGCCGGATCAACTGCGACAAAACCGGATTCCAGCATAACTGCATGCACCGCTACGACTAGAAGCCTATGCTCACCACCGTCGCCACCCAATTCCTCTTTCAAAACCCTCTTAAGAAAGTAGGGCTCGGAGAACTTCCTACGCACCACAACCCACCCATCCACGGTGACAGCGCCGTGGCCATCAAAGCCAACAGTCCCGGAAGAAGAATTACCTCGGCCCTCAGCGCTTCCTGAAGCACTGACTTCCTGTCCGTCTTCAGGAACCGAATCCGCGGTCACCTCCGAATCCGCAGCCTCCTCAGGCCGCCCTCCTAAACCGGGGCAATTTCCAGGATCCATGCTCGCGCGTGTCCTTCAGAGACCTGATGCGATCCGATGCTCCTGTATAGGAATCGGGGTTTGAGCCTTGAGGAGTGCTATGATTTCCCGGGGAAGCGGAACCACCAGGGTCTAGGGTAATATGGTCTAATGTGTAATATGGTATTTAAATTTTGGCTTAATACGCAATATGATACATGCATTAATAATTTATTCATCATGATTCTTGAACTTTAACTCAAAGTATAATGTGGTATATGAACTTTTGGCATGTTTAACGTGATTGTGGACTTTTAGTGTATGTTCAATGTAATCCTTAAATTATATGAGAATATTCCATGTTGTAATTTCATTAAACCAAATTTAGGGATATAATTTAATATTTTCTATAGTCCAAAGATTAGATTAAACATATACCAAAAGTCCATAGACCATATTGAATAAATTAAAAGTTTAAAGACGTTGAACAAATTAAAAATTCAGGAATTACATTACACATTGAGTGAAAGTTCGTGAGTCATTTATATCAATTTCCCTTTATAAAACATGGATATGTTGTTCAATCGTGAATTAGCTTATTGCACTATTGTATATTGCCTTGAATTGATTATACTTTATAGAAAATCAATTAAATCATCCGTAAAGTCCTAGCGTGGTAGATGAGTACTCTGCTATACAAGAATAGTGCTAATCCAAAAACCATTTAGATATCTTAGGAGGCGTTCACAAAAGAATTCATGGATCTTACCACGAGATTAATTAGTTTCAAAATACTTGCAATTCCTATGCTAAAACTAAAGCCCATATGTTATATATAAAAGGATCCAAAATAGGAAATTTCCTTTTAGGAGACCATATTCAAATTACAAAAACATTAAAACTAGGAAACCAATTTAAAATAGGAAATTTCCTACTTCATATTTTCTTGACCGATTTAAACTTGAGACACATTCTTGACATTTGTCATGGTAGAGCTTTGTTGTCTTGTGGCCATGGGCCACTTAGTGCATTATATGGAAGGGTGACCCGGTTCATGAATTGAGCATCCATGAATGGTAAAATTCAATAGATGATCACATCTTTTCAAAGAGCTAATAATTTGGTAATCAAGGACTTGCACTATTGCCGAAGTAACTTTTAAGTGTGGTGCAACTCGCAGTTGAGTGGGGCTGTGTTCGCAGACCCTTCTCCATCTCCTCCTCCTTCCCCAAATTGAAGCATGTTCGAGTTCTTAGCAATCGAATGATCTATTCAACATCAGCACATGTTGCTGTCCCCTGTCTTGTAACTAGACCTATCAATATAGGTTAGTAACCCATATTGCCAACTTTAGCCGGTGCAAGTGTCGCCACCCAAGTGCATTGGTCCATATGCACTTCTGGAAGACGGAAGAATATCCCGAACGACTCCTCGAGTTAATTGAGGCAGAAAATGTCATCACTCGAGCCAATTCATTTAAGATCTCTGTTGCAACTTGCTACGCTGGCTTATGTTTTTCTCCATGTAAATCCTTAATCAGAAAGAACCTCCGTTGTTCTTGTGTTGGTTACCGTTTGGCTTGTTATCTTTCATGCAATTGCTTGAAAGATGTACTCGCTACTTCTATTGCTGTGTTCAATTGGGTTAATATGTCCCGGATGAAGCAGGCCAGCCGCTTAGTCCTGTTTCATGTAAGTTCTTACTTTTAATCACTTAAATGGGGGACGTCACGCCATTAAACAGCACCATTGGTCTGTGATGCCTAAACTTCGACAGAAAGTGCAAGCTATATACACATGGTAATACTGATTTTAATCCATTAGGTCGATCATATGACATGAATCCTATGATGCAATCGATTGATTCTGTGTGTATAAATTGTCTAGTTAGAACTCAACAGACCTCATTAATAAATCAGAATGCTAGAGAAAATATTAAGTACAACTTTAATGTCAACTCAGCAAAAAAACTAGTCCATTCACCTGGCGAACTCTCCCTCCCTCACGGTCTTTGCTCCTCTCTTCTCATCCTTCTCTCTCCTCTGCAACACTAGCTTTTCTTTTTTTTCTTTTGCCTCATGGCTGCGAAGCTCAAGCCCAAGGTTCATGGTCGCCATGGCCACAGAGTCAGAGAGAGAGAGAGAGAGAGAGAGAGAGAGAGAGAGAGAGAAGGAGACCGTGACTAACAGGTGGGCTCGCGTGCGACACCTGTCATAAGGTGAATGGGCTAATTCTTTACTAAGTCGGCATCCGAGTTGTCCATGATATTTTCTCACAATGCTGGCACTTCTATCATCACCAGTCAACGCACCCATGACATCAAGTCACCTCTAATCAACTTTATTCTGCCCAGAGAACCTCTAATCAACTTTACTGAAACAAGAAAGTGGTTGTCAAGGACACAACTTCACATACAATGGATTAGTCAGGATTGGTAACATGGAAAGTGAGACTTCTGTAAAACTAAATTGACAGCAAAACTTCAACCTCCGCACACACATCCTCATCTTTCAAATTTACGCAATATCCATCTTCTCGTCCTCCTGTCATCCCAACTACCATCCCCCCGCCGTTCAACTTTACGCTTCCACCACCGTTTAAATTTACGCTTCCAGTATATCGTCCCTCGGCGTTCTGTGACTTCTGTCTTCCTTTTAGACACATCCATGAACTCTGTCTTCCTTTTAGACGCAGCCATGTACTTCTGCTTCCACGAGTCACTAACCACATCCATGTACTTCTGCTTCCACAAGTCATTATTGGCTGTCGAATACCGGAGCTCCGAACACACGCACCCTACCCTCGCAAGGTCAACGCCAGAGAGCGATTCGAAAATCTTGAGCTTGAGTTCCGGGGGAAGGCACATGAAATAAGACGGGAGCGACAAACCGGTACTTTCGGTCAGGTCTCGTAACAGAGGCGATGCCAAGCGATCTTTCACAATCTGCCAAAACTCGAACATCTTTTTTACAGGATATGGAGTCGAAAAACCGACATCCTCATGCGCTTCCATATCATTGTCATCGCCTTCCACCCACAAACACCTGCGCATATCCAAACAACAGACCCTAGGCGATCCTGCCAAGACGGTACGCAGATCCGAATTGGCTTTAGCCAAAGATCCATAGATCCATAGACAGTGATGATCCTACGCAAGGCGGAGGCGGAGAGAGCAGTGGGGAAATTTCCGCAATAGGCAGAAGCCCGACAAACCAATGCCGTGTGGAGGTAGGAGGCCCACGGCTCGTGAACTTCTTTTCCCAAAGAAGAAGGGATGACGGTATTACCTAGGCTCTCATACGTCAAAGTTACGCACTCGGGCATATTCAGACTCTGGCTCCTAGCCACGAGCTCCGGCGGACTATACCGGAACGAAACCGGATTCCTGCATAACCGATCAGCAGGCATTTCGGTCACCGGATCGAGCGCGACGAAACCGGATTCCTGCATGACCGCATGCACCGCTATGACTATAAGCTTACCGCCGTACCTACCCAATTCCTCCTCCGAAACCCTCTGTGTCAAAGCCCTCTTAAAAAGAAAGTAAGGCTGGCCGGACTTATTACCACCCGCAACCGATCCATCCGCGGCGAGAAGGCCGTCGCCATCAAAATCAACACTTGCAGAAGAAGAATTACCCCGACCATCGGCCCTTCCCGAAGCATCGACTTCCCGTCCATCTTCAGGAACCAAATCAGTGGTCATCTCCAAATCCGCAGCCTCCTCAGGTCGCCCTCCTAAATCGGGCCAATTTTCAGAATCTATGCCCTCGCGTCCTTGAGAGACCTGATCAAATGCTCCTGCATAGAAATCGGGGTTCGAGGAGCTGTGATCTCCCGGGGAAGCGAAGCCACCAGGGGCGAGGGAGTAGAAGACGAGGTCGCCAGACGCGAGGCCGAGAGACTGGAGAGAATCGGCAGGATTCGACGACTGAAGCTCGTCGGTGCGGTTGAGAGAGAGACGAAAGGAGGAGCCAGGAGGATGAGAGAGGCGATCGGCGAGGATCTGGCGGAGCAGGGGAAGAGAGCAGGGTTCGGGCACGTCGAGTTGGAGGGCATCCTCGGATTCCAGGGATCGGAGACTGAGCTTCATGACCCAATCACGCCGTAAACCCTTGCGCTCCAAGCGAGAAGGAAGCAGAATATGTAGAACCCAGAAGCAAAGAGAGAGAGAGCAGAGCAGAGAGCAAAGAAGCAGAAGAGAAACGACGCAACAATCAAAAAGGCATGGGGGAGGAACAACAAGAGCTCGCGCACGTTCAATGCGATTGCGTAGTAACCCGAAGTCGGCCTCACGACCGGTCGTCGACCTCGTCTCTCCCACTCTCTCTCTGTCTGTCTCTCTCAGTGTCCAGAAGAAGCAGGCGAAAGCGAACGCGCGTCTGCGAAATCAGTGCTGGTTTTCACTTGGGTTATATTCACATTTTTCCCCCAAGCAAAGTGCCGGAGAGCGAGAGCGAGAGCGAGAGCTCCGCTTTTTCTCTCTCTAGACTCTCTCTCTCTCTCTCTCTCTCTCCCCAAGCGAAAGGCTCTTTGAAGCACGGATGGTTTCGTTCATCGTGCTTTAGCTTTTGCTTTAATTCTCGCTTTTTACAGTAGCGTCTTACATCAGGCCCATTAAGAACTTCGCCATTAGGGAACGCCTCCCATTTTCATCATGCAACCAACCATTTGTAGGTTTGCCAGGACTATTATAACCTCTCCTTAGCTTCATTCACAGAATTTTGTTGCTGCCCCCCCTTAGTGTATGCCAATTTCTCTTGCATGCTTGACGTTATCTTTTCTTATATTGTAATGTTGGCCTTCTCAGTTGACCAAGTCAAAGGTGGTCGGACCTACCTTTAATGGAAAAAAAGAGAAAGACTCGGTAAAAAAAAAAAAGAAAAAAGGGGAAAAAAAAGAAAGACCATCGTCGTAAGACAAAGGAAAAGGAGAGGCCACGCCGGAAAGGGAAAAGAAAGAGAAAAGAAGAAGAAAGAGGGGAAAAAGAAGAAAGGCGAAAGAAAGGAAATGGGTTTCGCCTGTATACATGCATATCACGGGGACATTAGTAAGCCTATTTAACTCCAATCTGCAATGCCGAAAGTTGCTCGCAGCCCTCGTTTTTCGCTCAGAGTAGTTTTTGGAGTTAGGTTGTATTTATGAAGTTTTGTGAGGTTCAAGTTGCGGAGTCCAATGTTTGAGATGTTGAGTTATGAGATTTCATAAAAATGGTGGATTATGACATTAGGGAGTTATGCGGTTTGACTGAGTTGGTTTAGAGCAACGATTTAGTTGGAGTGAAATTTTAAGGTTTTTTTGTGTGAGTTTCACATTACGTTTAATATGAATAATCGATTTGAGTTAACAATTTATTGACGCGTAAGAGTTGTTTTGAGCATAGTTTAGCCAATCTTAGTTGTTTATAGTATTTTATTTGGTTTTGACATAAATTTTCGTTTAATTGTTAGGAGTCTCGATGTGAGTGAGCATTGTTGTTTGGTGTTTAGGCATTCTAGGTGAGTGGTGTTATATTTTCTATGAATTTGTAAACTCATGTCATGAAAGTGATAAATATTTGAGTAGAGTACGAGTTGTTAAAGCATGTTTAATTCATAATATCTAGGTCGGGCAATTTCTATTTTTTAGTATTTGTGGATTTGAGAATGATTTTACGAAAGGAATTATGAAATAATAAATATATATATTTATATATATTTATGGCTTTATGAACTAGTTTATGAATTGACTTTGAAGATTCTTTTATAAATGTTTTACATAAAATATTTCAAGCGGAAAGGTGTGTTGAGAAAGATTATATATTTGATTTATGAAACCGTTTTGTGATTTGATTCCGAATTGACTTGTGAGTCCATTGAGCAGCTTGTGGGTATGTATATCGGTTAGGATATTCTTGTAAGTTGAGCCATTGAGTTATAATTAACGGAGACCTTATCAATGGAAGAATTTTGGTCACCTTGTCACTAGGCAACCATAGTTTGAGATTGAGCAATAAATTGGTCAATGATGGACCATTGACATGTTAATTTAAGATTGGTTAATGAATGGTTTATTAGCATGTGATTTTGATGAGATTGATCAATGAACTTGATCATTGATGTTTTATAATGATTTAAATGAGTATTTTCTAAGTTGTACAAAATAAAACAACTTGTATAAGATTTGATATATATATAATAGTGCTTTACACTTTTAAATATGTATAGTTGTTTGATCTATTTAAAAGAAATATGTATTACAGATTGTGATTACTCATTCCATTCATCTTTCGTATTTTTTGAAGTCCCTCAATTAGTGGCTATTAAAGCGTGTCCTTCAAATAGAAGGACAGCCATGTCAGTACTCCTATTTTTGTGGGATTTGGAGTGTGACAAAAATATGACAATTCATAAACTTTTATTTTCACGCACTGAGGTGGCGCCTTCCATAAATCGAATGATTTTTCCTGTCTCATGTACATGCACGTTGCAGAAATTCATTTGCAAAAATTGAAAAAAAAAAAGAGAAAGAAAAAAAGAATAGATTTCTTCATTCATTTATAAAACATAAAATTTGTTGTTCGATCAATCGTGAATTAGCTCACTGTGCCATGCCGTCAGTATCACTATTATATTTCGTCTTGAACTAGTTCTACTTCATAGAAAATTAATTAAATCATTCATAGAGACCTAGCGTGTCAAATGGCTACTTTGCTGCTAAACAAGAGTAGTGCTTATGAAACATAACCATTTAGATGTTAGCCTTGAACACCTCCTAATACATAAGCGTCTTAGGAGATGTTTTATAACTGGATTAACTAGTTTCAAAACACTTGCAATTCATGTGCTGCAACTAAAGCCCACCTCTCATACATAAAAAGAATCCAAAATAGGAAAATTCCTTTTCAGGAGACTATATTCAAATTAGAAAATCATTGGAACAAAGAAACCTATTCAAATAAAGAAATTTCGTTAGTTCAAACTCTAGAGATATTATCAACATTAGTTATTGCTGCTCGGGCTTTGTCGAGCTCATCTATTTGACATCGACACATGTTGTTATACTCTGTCTTGTCCTGACTCTTCTACTTTGTTTTAACTGCAGACAAACAAGTACAAGTCAAATCCAGTCTTGTAAAATGCTTAGAGCAATTGTTTCGCAGCCATATGACCTCAAAAGAAATGGAATTTAAAGTCTTTAATTAAAATTACTAGTAATGGTAATTCGACCTAATACTAGTATATCGCTAGTTGTAAGGTTCAATGGGTAAAAAGAAGTTACTGAATTTGATGATATTCATATTAGCCCGAATATGAGAAATTAGTATCATCTGTCATGTTTTATTAATTGAATTTAATTTTTACTGAAGTAAATTATAAATTAGTATACTTCACTTGTATGAACTTAGAAGTAGTGTTGCTTCTTATGAAAGTTGGGGTTGTTTTCTAGATAGCTCATGAAATAAGCACAAGCACAAGACCATAATAATGCAAAGTAAACTATGAGTTTTTCATCGAAACAAGAGGTTAATATATGTTTGCCAGGTCAAATTCTATGAGTGGCTACTTGAAATTTTTATAGAATTTTGAGATATTTCTACTAAATAAATGTTTAACTCAAAAAAAGACTTTATGTATGTTTATTAATCTCATGGAAATTTTCACTATATATTTTTAAATATTATGTTTTATTTAGAAATTATATTTTACAAATTGTTTGTAAAATAAATAAAATAGTGCTTTTTCAACTTGTTCAAATGAAGAGCATTTTGCTGCTCTCGTGGATTTGCTAGTCTCTATTAGTCGTAGTGATAAACTAGAGTTCCTATGTGATATTCTTAATCGGGACCTTTCTTTATCCTAGAAGATTTTTGCCAGCAACCATTATTTACATTTTGGGATAAATAATTTTTTTTTTTATCATGTCTTAAAATCTGATTTCATTTCTTCTCGGTCCGAAGTAATTATTCCCAATACATACGAGGCCGGAGAAAAAACATCTTTCCGCGTACGAATCAACGAGCTCGGCGCCAAAAGTCTCCGAGCTCAGTCGGGCATTAACTGCGGAGGACGAATCCTATGAAAAAAAGAAAAAGAAAACAATGAAGTGTGTGGTGCAGGTTGAATCTGGTATTCTTTACTGCACAGTTCACTGCAAGCCCTGCCATTCCATATTACACCTTCGCCATTGCAATTTTCAGCCCTCTACAACTGTATCTAACACTGGGTTTGTTGTGTGCAGCCTTTCGTGCGGCGCAACGGAAAATTGGGGGAAAAAGGTGAGCCTTCTCGCGACTCCTACTGTTGGTTATGAGTTCTTACGGTTGCATTTTCAGTTTGGTTGGATTTTAGCCTGGTGGGATTGGGAGTTCAAGAAAGTGGCCGAGGAGATTGGGGAAGGTGTTTAGATGAAATGGATATAGTGATCTCTGTGGCAGCTAAAATTGCGGAGTACACTGTAGAGCCGGTTTTGCAGCATGTAAAATATGTGTTTTCCTATAAAAGTAACAGCGATGAGTTGAAAGATGAGCATAAAAGGTTAGTCGAAAAGAGGGCCGGTGTGCAACTGCGGGTAGATGAGGCCAAGAGGAACTTACATGTGGTTGCGCCCGCTGTTGCGAGCTGGTTGGAAAGCGTGGACGAGATTAATGAAGATGTGAGGGGGTTCTTCGAAGATGAAGGTACTGTCGACCTAAAGTGTTGCAAAGGGTGGTGTCCCGATCTGAAGACGCGCTATTTACTTAGCCGGAGGGCTAAGAAGAAGAGTGCGGTTGTTGCTAAGCTTGAAAGGGATGGAAATTTCGATGAAGTTGCTTATCCTGCTCCCCCACAAAAACTGGGGAGAACATTTGCAGATGGTTCTAAGGTCCTTGAATCAAGGACAAGGATTATGAACCGGATAGTGGATGCAATTAGTAAAGAAGAAATTAGTATAGTTGGAGTTTACGGGATGGGTGGTGTCGGTAAAACAACCATGATGAAGGAAGTTATCAAGACAGTAGAGAAATTGAACCTTTTTGATGAAGTGGTGATGGCAGTTGTGTCCCAGAACCCGAACATTACAAAGATACAAGATGAGATGGCAGATCGGCTAGGTCTTGACCTGGTCAATAGAGGAGAAATTGGAAGAGCAGGTCGGCTACGTGCAAGACTGCTGGAGAGTAAGAGTATGCTAGTAGTATTGGATGACCTCTGGGGAGAGCTTGATCTCGAGGCAATAGGTATTCCTCCTGGGATTTCTTGCAAGATTCTATTGACTTCACGAAGTGACGATGTGTGCAAGAAGATGAGAAGTCAGAGGATCTTCCTTATCTCGGTTTTATTAGAGACAGAATCCTGGGATCTTTTCCAGGAGATGGCAGGGGATGATGTTGTCTCTCCAGATCTACATGACATAGCAAGAGAAGTGCTGGAAGAGTGTGGGGGTTTACCTCTTGCAATTGCAACTATAGGAAAGGCTCTAAAACGTAAAGAGAAGCACATATGGGAGGACGTGCTAGAACAACTTAGAAAGTCTACGATCAGCTCATTCACGGAAATGCAAGAATCTGTGTTTTCACGCGTGGAACTGAGTTACAAGTATTTATCAAGTGAAGAAGCTAAGTCATGCCTTTTGCTGTGTTGTCTATTTCCGGAAGATTTTGATATACCAATCGTGTATTTGGTTATTTATGGAAGAAGCTTGAGGTTCTACAAAGGTGTTGATACACTAATAAAAACGAGAAACAGGGTCTTGACATTAGTGGATAAATTGATATCTTCATGTTTGTTATTGAAGAGTAATCGTAATGATTGTGTGAAAATGCATGATATTGTGCGGGCTACAGCCATCTCTGTTGCTTCCAGAGAAAAAGCTTTCCTGGTTAGTTGTGATTCTCATATGGGACAATGGCCGGAAGAAGACACAGGCCAAGATTGGCAAGCCATTTCCCTCCTTTTTGATCAATTGCCTAATCATACTTGTGAATGGAACTATCCGAAGTTAAAGCTTTTGCAAATGGCATGCACAAATACTTCTCAGACACTTCCTGATAATCTCTTTAGAGGAACGAAAGAACTCAAAGTTCTTACTTTGCTAGGATTTTCGATCCGACGAGCACCTTCATCTCTTCGATTCTTGCTGAACCTTCAAACTTTGTGTTTAGAGTTTTGTCAGTTGAGAGACATGTCCGTGATTGGAACATTAAAAACACTGGAAAATCTTAGCTTGGTCGGCTCAGAATTGGAGGAGTTACCTGAAGAAATAAAACTTCTCAAGAAGCTGAGAAGTCTTGATTTGAGGGGTTGCAAAGGTCTCCGAAGAATCCCTCCTTGTGTTCTATCAAATTTATCTCTCTTGGAAGAGTTGCACATAGGGGACAGCTTCGACAGTTGGAGAGAATATGGCAGTGGTCAAGAGAGTAATGCGAGTCTTAGTGAGTTGACAGCTTTGCATTCTCTGAGAGATTTATTTATTTGCATACGAGAACCTGAAATCTTGCCAAAGGGTCTCCTTTCAAATAAGTTAATGAGATTTGCTATAAAATTGGGACATTTTCCTACTTTGGACTCATGTTTCTCTAAAAACAAGAAAAATCTTCTTGAATCTTCCAGCGAATCCAGCAAGACGAAGGGCCTGAGGAGAAAGGGGACCGAGCAACCGCCGACCGTCAGATTCCCTGGCTCATGGCATGCATGGCGCCCAACAGGCAATGTGTTGCACATGGAGATTGACAGGCAAGATTTACTGATGAAAAATATTAATGTGCTGCTAGAGAAATGCGAAGCTCTTAATCTAGATGTCCGTGGTTTGACGAATATCTCCTACGAGCTGGACAAAGCAGGATTTGTCCGCTTGAAGGCATTACTAATAGCACAGTGTGGGTTAGAGTATGTAATAAACCCAACGGAGTGGAAGTCCAATGCTCCCTTTCCTCTCTTGGAGTGGCTTAAGATTCGTGATATGTGGTCTTTGAAAGAAATATGTCCCTATGAGAAAGCAGCAGACCTTCCAGAGACATTACAGTTATCAAAGAACATCCCACAACGTCCATTTCTTGGAAACTTAAGAAGTCTGCAAGTGTTCCGATGTAACAAGTTGACATATGTACTCTCGCATAGTGTAGCTAAAGGTTTGGTGCAACTTCAAATTCTGATTGTGGTCGATTGTGAGATGTTGGAAGAAATTATCGGCATACAAGGAAGGCATGATGTCGTAACAGCTATTGAGATCGAGTTCCCACGTCTCCTCATTTTAGAACTGGGAGGTCTGTCTGGCCTTGTCGCATTTTGTAAAGCCCCAAATGAAGCTGAGTTTCCTAATAGCAATTCTTTCGAAATGGAGGGCACCAGCAAGACTTCTGACGAACCTATACTAGATAAAAAGGTATGTCCATGTATGCAGGATTATTGTTGCTAGTAGAAAAGTTCTAAGGTTACATGACTTTTCACAATTGCTTCAAAAAGGCTCAGGAGTATCCATGTCTTGCTGAGAACTGCGGTGGAAGTGCATTACTGGATTAGAATCTTTCTGCAGATTGCTCTGGTCCCTTCCCCTCAGCGTTAAGGAAAAGCTGTATTGATGATACAGATAAAATACATGCCAATTATTAAATGTCTAATTTCCGGTGAGAGGGTTTTTTTTTTTTTTTGGTAAATAAGTAGCATAATAGGAGAGGTGACAGTAACGCATCAAATCTCGCCGCTTTGTTTGTATTGTTACACTACTTCACGGATAAGATACTATGATTAAGAAAAAAGTAGGAAAATATTTCAATCTGTGATTCTTTTGTCATAGGTATCTTTGTCACCCCTATCGATTTTGTAGGGAGAATTACTTTATTGCAATTGTGTCAAATTAGCTATAGACTTTATTATTATTATTATTATTATTATTTTTGCCAATTCAACTCTAAACCTTTTGCATCTGCATTAGTTTAGTTCATCTAGCTAATTTTGGCTGATCGACGTTGATGTAGCATTTTGAAATAATATTTTAATAATTTTTGATTTTTTAAATATTTTTTTCTTCTATTTTCTCTATTTTTTTCCCTTCCTCTTCCCCTTCCCCTTCCCCTACCCTTAGTGCTGACAAGGGCTGGGCGAGGGCATTGTGGCCCTCGCTGGCAATGGAGAGGGCGTTGCGCCCCTCACTCGGGTGAGCGGACGACGATCGCAATGCCCTCACCAAATCTGGCCAAGCGAGAATGCCATGGCCCTCACCTAGACTAGGTGATGGCCGCGACGCCCTCATCCACTGCCGACGATGGCCGTGATGCCCTCGCCGGTGCTAAGGGTAGGGGAAATTAGAAAGAAAGGAGAAGGGAACAAAAAGATTTTTTTTTTTTTTAAAAAAAAAAAATTATAAAAAATCAAAGAAAAATTAAAATATTATTTTAAAAATGTTATGTTAGCGCCAGTAGCGCCATGTTAGCTTTGGCTGGCAAAATTGGCAAGATGGATTGAACTGGCACAAATGCAAAATGTTTATGACTGAATTGATAAAAAAAAGTTTAGGATTGAATTGACACAATTACAATAGGCTTTGGACTTCTTGATAATTTCCTATAGTGTTATACAATAGCTTGATCATTCCAGAAAATCAGCAATCAGAAAAATGCCGGTAATACTAAAAATTATTGTCATATTCCAAGTTGTATATTCTAAGTAGTGTCTAGAAGACGTTGATAATATAAATTATGCGTGATCTGGACAGTCTCTCGCTATCATTGCAGTTCCCTAAGTGAAATCTCCCCAAGCACAAGTGATCAGCCCACCAAATCTGTAGAAGATTTAAATGGAGCGTCTATAAGTTTGCTGCTAGAGGCTAATGTATGCATTGATGTTCTTCGTGTTTGGTTAGGCTTACGCACGCATTAGGATATTCTTGAGTCCGTTCCTTCTAGCATCTTCGGTTCCTTACGACTCCGAGATGAGATCTTCTCTAGGAGAGCATCTTCGCCAACGTAAATGCTATTTTTTGGTTTGCTTCCTTCTATTTATCATATAGTGTCTGATATTCGGAGTTTATTCAACCATCAATGCTCCAAAAATATTATAATTATGGACTTTTAAACTCCTATGAAGTCTATGGGGTTTTCTTGTAAATTTTAAAATTGAACTGCAATTTTTTATTTTTTATTTTTGGGAAAACCAGAATGTAATTCTTTACTTTTCTGTTACTTTTTATACGTTGAAGAATCCGCCGGTAATTTTCTCATCAAAAGCACTTCATCAGCTGAGTTTGGGAATATGTCAGAGCCTCTGTTGTTCATTTATTTGCAGGTCATTTACTCCCTTGAATTTCCATTATTGAAGCATGTGATGATTGAAGCATGCCCCAAGATGGCGAGATTCTCATATGGCCAAGTCCGCACACCAATCCTACGGGCTGTATCCATAAACGAGGAAAGGAAACCATTAACAGAAGACCTTGATGGGACAATACAGCATATCTTCGAAGGTAGATAGACATAGCCGATCAATCGAAGTCATTGCTATAAATATGCATCTTTTCATTAAGATGAGTTTGTTAATGCAAAGTTTGAGTGATGTCATTGCACTCACTCTTTTGTAGCTTCTAAAACTGAAGCTTTGCCATCTAAGCCTATCGAGGAGGGAGTTGCACATGGAACAACTGTGCGAAAGTTTGACATTGATGCTGGCGACGCAAAAGATATTCTTGCTGTAGTTGAATATGTTGAGGATATCTACAAGTCCTATAAACTAGTCGAGGTATGATATCTCTGTGTGTGTATATGTGTGTGCATGTGTGTGTTTGATCAATTAGTCATCGAATGCAGAATGAAAGCCGGCCCCATGACTACATGGATTCACAGCCAGACTTAAATGGGAGAGAGAGAGAAATTCTAGTGGATCGGCTCATTCTTCT
Organism: Eucalyptus victrix; assembly: GCA_016097545.1. Taxonomy (NCBI): domain Eukaryota; kingdom Viridiplantae; phylum Streptophyta; class Magnoliopsida; order Myrtales; family Myrtaceae; genus Eucalyptus; species Eucalyptus victrix. Next base: position 11,317,761 of record CM027843.1, read on the forward strand.
CCACGATACACGTAAGCTCATGCCAGAGACTCTTTATCTTACCATCAACATCCTTGATCGGTTCCTCTCCATGGAGACTGTGCCAGGAAAGAAGTTTAGATTGGTCGGAATGGCAGCTATACATATAGCTTGCTTACACGAAGGAAGTTCGCCTCTTCGGGTTTGCCTCTCTCTCTCTGCTTGACGCACTTGAGTTTGCAATAGTTAGTTTCCTTCTTTAGCTCCGTTATAGTGATCAAATGCAACGGTCAAATTGTGCAGGTTTTGGAATTAGTATCCCTGGTAGGCGATGACTGCACTAGGGACGATTTTCATGTTATGGAGCGTAATATTCTGCTGAAGTTAAAATATAAGATAACGATTCCAACGCCTTATGTCTTCCTCAATCGTTTCATTAAAGCATCTGACTCTGATAAGAAAGTAAGCATGCTTCGCCCTTAGTCTCTGTTTTGTAGTCTTTGATTGCTGATGCCAGGCCAGACCTTCCAAAGGTTGGGGGCCTATGAGTATCTTCATATTACCTATCCGCGGAGTATATTTATGTTGTATATGAGTGGCTTATGTTTTCAATGTACTGCATTCCTCCATTATATGTAATTGAAGTTTGCATGCGGTGGTTAGCTCCACTGACTTACCTGACGTAAATGTGTATCCATGTGTGTTTGGACAATGTCTGACTCACCCTGTTAAATAGTGCAATATTCCCAATTAAAACTAATCAATTATGTTCTCTATTTAATTATCTGTAGTTGTGCTGATGCATTGGCACCATCATTTTTACTGTCATCTTGATCAATTCAGTGGGCGGAGGAGGCATGCAAAATTAAGGAGCAGTTGTTTTGTACTTGCATGGAGCATAATTAGAGCTTCGCTTAATTTGTTTGCTTCTTTGTTCTTTGTCATAGCTGGAGCACACCGCATTTTATCTGGCTGAGCTGGGCCTGATGGATTATACCTTCAGCGTCGCGTTTTTACCATCAATGTCTGCAGCAGCATCGGTCTATACAGCTCGATACCTTCTGGGTGAATGTCCCCTGTGGAGTGAGGCACTTCAGTTCCACACAAACTACTCAGAGTCTCAGCTGAGGTAAACTTAAACATGCCATTTCTGCCTCTAATTGCGACCCCCGAAAAAGAAAAGAAAAGAAAAGATGTATTTTTTTTTTAATTGCCTTCTGAGTCGATCTTCTTGCCTATTGTTGTTTGCGCTATGGAACTTCCTTCCTTAGGGACTGCTTTGATATATTATTGAGTAAGCACTCGAATGCTGGGGAGGATGAACTCAAGGCTGTATACGAGAAGTATTCCGAGGCTGAGCGAGGATATGTGGCGCTCGTTCTTCCAAAGGAGACTTCCGTGTGTGGCAATTTATCTACCGTAGAGCCCCCTCAAAATTCCGAAATTTTACTGCCAAAAGGGGATGATAATACTTCCGCCGAAGAAGGGAAAGTTGCGGACAATGGAAATGAGATTCGAATGGGTTAGTTGGAGCAATGGGTTGTGGATTCAAGTTCAACCTTCTTCCTTCTCTTTAATCTAAGGAAGATTCAAGGCCTCTGGCATCTCATGTAGTTGAAGGCAATATTCTAGGGAAAACTGATGTTCAGTCTCAAGGTGTGCATGGACCCCCGGGTCGATTCAACGTTATTGATGCATTCTCCTTGTTGTGCTCGAGACGCCATCTCAATTTTAGAACATAAATGCAAAAACAACAAACTAATCCTGTGTCTTAGTGAGTTATGATCACATGCATTTTGTCCCGATGGGACAAGCTAAAATCTAAAAGGTTTGGTATCAGTCTTTGAGATCTATTATTTTGTGGTCCAGCAACTCTCAGTCCACGAGGAATGACTTACCGAGGAAGTGCAGAAGCATATGCCAGGGCATGCCAGAAAATCGCGATCTTGCCTCAGGCCCATTAAGAACTTCACCATTAAGGAACGCCTCACATTCTCACCATGCAATCAGCCATTCGTAGGTTTGCGAGGATTATTATAAACTCTCCTCAGCTTCATTCACAGAATTCTGTTGCTGCCCCCCCTTAGTGTATGACAATTTCTCTTGCATGCTTGACATTATCTTTTCTTATATTGTAATATTATTGGCCTTCTCAGTTGACCAAGTCAAAGGTGGTGGGACCTACCTTTAATGGAAAAAAAGAGAGACTCGGTAAAAAAGAAAAAAGGGAAAAAAAGAAAGACCATCGTCGTAAGACAAAGGAAAAGGAGAGGCCACGCCGGAAAGGGGAAAGAAAGAGAAAAGAAGAAGAAAGAAGGGAAAAAGAAGAAAGGGGAAAGAAAGGAAATGGGTTTCGCCTGTATACATGCATATCACGGGGACAGTGCTAAGCCGATTTAACTCCAATTTGCAATGCCGAAAGTTGCTCGCACCCTTTGCTCTTCCGCTTGGAATAGTTTTTGGAGTTCGGTTGTATATTCGAAGTTTTTCTATTTTTTTCCCTTAAGGTTAGGTCCCACTGAGAAAATATTGGGTGGTTCAGGACCTCCATGTCAGCGTGGTCCCCGGCCACTCACGAGATGCCATGTGAAGGGGTGGGCCCACTTAGTGTCTTCTGCCTTCTTCCCCTCCCTCTCTTCTTCCTAGCCTGCCGATGCCCTCTCTCCTCCTGGATAACTCGGGATAGGCAGCATGGAAAGCGAGACTTCAGTAAAACTAAATTGACAGTAAAACTTCAACCTTTGTCAAAGTTCAATCAAATCCTCATCCTATACCCTCCTCATCTTCCTAAGTGCTAAGCACCCAATTCTGTCTTTACAGCAACCATTTCATATACCTCCAGTGCCACAAATCTCAGCAGCCATTGCGCCACGGTCATGCAAATCTATTCAGATCTTTACTCACGTCAGCAATTATATTCCCCCAGATTGCAGTTGGGGTTAGGAATCGAGCTCGACGAAGTGGCCGCCTGAAAAGAGGAGGAGCCCCGAGACCGAGTAAAAGCGATCATAATTGCATCCTATTATACTTCCTAAAACCACAAGGCTCCCAGTCTGATCCTAAAAGAGCAAAGCCTGTCCAGTTGTGAAGGCATCTCCGACCAACCACTCTCCCTCTTCCCTTCTTCTTCGCCTCCCACAACCTCGCGAAACGCTGCTTCCAATTGATCGTCCCTCAGCCTTCTGTCTTCTTCTTAAACTCATCCACGCACTTCTGCTTCCACAGGTCATTGTCGGATGTCAAAGACCGAAGTTCCGAACACACACACCCTACCCTTGCAAGGTCAATGCCAGAGAGCGATTCGAAAATCTTGAGCTTCAGTTCCGTGAGAAGGCTTGGGAAACAAGATGGGAGCGGCAAACCAGCCCTTTTGGTTAAGTCTATTAACAGTGGCAATGCCAAGCCATCTTTCACAATCTTCCAAAACTCGGACACTGCTTTTAAGGGATACGAGCTTGAAAAACCACCATCCTCTTCCACATCGTTGCCTTCACCTTTCGCCCACATCGACCTCATGGAAGGAGCAAAACCGCGGTGATCCAAACAGAGCCTACGCAATCCCAACTTGGCTTTAGGCAGACGTCCGTAGACAACAATAATAAATTGACCAAGGCTCTGAAACTTCACAAGCAAACTCCCAGGCACATTCAGACTCTGGTTCCTAGCCACAAGCAGCTCAGGCAGACTGTACCGCAGCGACATTGACTGACATTGATCAGAGAGATGGAATCGATCACCAGGCATTCCTGTCGCCGGATCAACCGTGACAAAACCGGATTCCAGCATAACTGCATGCACCGCTACGACTAGAAGCCTATGCTCACCACCGTCGCCACCCGATTCCTCTTTCAAAACCCTCTTTAAGAAAGTAGGGCTCGGAGAACTTCCTACGCACCACAACCCACCCATCCACGGCGACAGCGCCGTGGCCATCAAAGCCAACAGTCCCGGAAGAAGAATTACCTCGGCCCTCAGCGCTTCCTGAAGCACTGACTTCCTGTCCGTCTTCAGGAACCGAATCCGCGGTCACCTCCGAATCCGCAGCCTCCTCAGGCCGCCCTCCTAAACCGGGGCAATTTCCAGGATCCGTGCTCGCGCGTGTCCTCGAGAGACCTGATGCGATCCGATGCTCCTGTATAGGAATCGGGGTTTGAGGAGCGCTATGATTTCCCGGGGAAGCGGAGCCACCAGGGTCCAGGGTAATATGGTCTAATGTGTAATATGGTATTTAAATTTTGGCTTAATACGCAATATGATACATAAATTAATAATTTATTCATCATGATTCTTGAACTTTAACTCAATGTATAATGTGGTATATGAACTTTTGGCATGTTTAACGTGATTGTGGACTTTTAGTATATGTTCAATGTAATCCCTAAATTATATGATAATATTCCATGTTGCAATTTCATTAAACCAAATTTAGAGATATAATTGAATATTTTTAATAGTCCAGAGATTAGATTAAACATATACCAAAAGTCCATAGACCATATTGAATAAATTAAAAGTTTAAAAACGTTGAACAAATTAAAAATTCAGGAATTACATTACACATTGAATGAAAGTTCGTGAGTCATTTATATCAATTTCCTTTATGAAACATGGATATGTTGTTCAATCGTGAATTAGCTTATTGCACTATTGTATATTGCCTTGAATTGATTATACTTTATAGAAAATCAATTAAATCATCCGTAAAGTCCTAGCGTGGCAGATGAGTACTCTGCTATACAAGAGTAGTGCTAATCCAAAAACCATTTAGATATCTTAGGAGGCGTTCACAAAAGAATTCATAGATCTTACCACGAGATTAAATAGTTTCAAAATACTTGCAATTCCTATGCTAAAACTAAAGCCCATCTGTTATATATAAAAGGATCCAAAATAGGAAATTTCCTTTTCAGGAGACCATATTCAAATTACAAAAACATTAAAACTAGGAAACCAATTTAAAATAGGAAATTTCCTACTTCATATTTTCTTGACCGATTTAAACTTGAGACACATTCTTGACATTTGTCATGGTAGAGCTTTGTCGTCTTGTGGCCATGGGCCACGGAGTGCATTATATGGATGGGTGACCCGGTTCATGAATTGAGCATCCATGAATGGTAAAATTCAATAGATGATCACATCTTTTCAAAGAGCTAATAATTTGGTAATCAAGGACTTGCACTATTGCCGAAGTAACTTTTGAGTGTGTGTACATGCCAGGGCATTACAAAGAATGTGGTGCAACTCGCAGTTGAGTGGGGCTGTGTTCGCAGACTCTTCTCCATCTCCTCCTCCTTCCCCCAAATTGAAGCATGTTCGAGTTCTTAGCTATCGAATGATCTATTCAACATCAGCACATGTTGCTGTCCCCTGTCCTGTAACTAGACCTATCAATATAGGTTAGTGACCTATATTGACAACTTTAGCCGGTGCAAGTGTCGCCACCGAGAGCATTGATCCATATGCGCTTCTCCAGGACGGAAGAATATCCCAAACGGCTCCTCGAGTTAATTGAGGCAGAAAATGTCATCACTCGAAGGAATTCATTTAAGATCTCTGTCACAACTTGCTACGCTGGCTTACGTTTATCTCCATGTAAATCCTTAATCAGAAAGAACCTCCGTTGTTCTTGTGTTGGTTACCGTTTGGCTTGTTATCTTTCATGCAATTGCTTGAAAGATGTACTCGCTACTTGTATTGCTGTGTTCAATTGGGTTAATATGTCCCGGATGAAGCAGGCCAGCCGCTTAGTCCTGTTTCATGTATGTTCTTACTTTTAATCACTTAAATGGGGGACGTCACGCCATTAGACAGCACCATTGGTCTGTGATGCCTAAACTTCGACAGAAAGTGCAAGCTATATACACATGGTAATACTGATTTTAATCCATTAAGTCGATCATATGACGTGAATCCTATGATGCAATCAATTGATTGTGTGTGTATAAATTGTCTAGTTAGAACTGAACAGACCTCATTAATAAATCAGAATGCTAGAGAAAATATTAAGTACAACTTTAATGTCAACTCAGCAAAAAAACTAGTCCATTCACCTGGCGAACTCTCCCTCCCTCACGGTCTTGCTCCTCTCTTCTCATCCTTCTCTCTCCTCTGCAACACTAGCTTTTCTTTTTTTTCTTTTGCCTCATGGCTGCGAAGCTCAAGCCCAAGGTTCATGGTCGCCATGGCCACAGAGTCACAGAGAGAGAGAGAGAGAGAGAGAGAGAGAGAGAGAGAGAGAGAGAGAGAGAGAGAGAAGGAGACCGTGACTAACAGGTGAGCTTGCGTGCGACACCTGTCATAAGGTGAATGGGCTAATTCTTTACTAAGTCGGTAGCCGAGTTGTACATAATATTTTCTCACAATGCTGGCACTTCTATCATCACCGGTCAACGCACCCATGACATCAAGTCAACTCTAATCAACTTTATTCTGCCCAGAGAACCTCTAATCAACTTTACTGAAACAAGAAAGTGGTTGTCAAGAACACAACTTCACATACAATGGATTAGTCAGGATTGGTAACATGGAAAGTGAGACTTCTGTAAAACTAAATTGACAGCAAAACTTCAACCTCCGCACACATGACGCAATATCCTTCTTCTCGTCCTCCTGTCATCCCAACTACTATCCCCCCGCCGTTCAGATTTACGCTTCCACCACCGTTTAAATTTACGCTTCCAGTATATCGTCCCTCGGCGTTCTGTGACTTCTGTCTTCCTTTTAGACACATCCATGAACTCTGTCTTCCTTTTAGACGCAGCCATGTACTTCTGCTTCCACGAGTCACTAACCACATCCATGTACTTCTGCTTCCACAAGTCATTATTGGCTGTCGAATACCGGAGTTCCGAACACACGCACCCTACCCTCGCAAGGTCAACGCCAGAGAGCGATTCGAAAATCCTGAGCTTGAGTTCCGGGGGAAGGCACATGAAATAAGACGGGAGCGACAAACCGGTACTTTCGGTCAGGTCTCGTAACAGAGGCGATGCCAAGCGATCTTTCACAATCTGCCAAAACTCGAACATCTTTTTTACAGGATATGGAGTCGAAAAACCGACATCCTCATGCGCTTCCATATCATTGTCATCGCCTTCCACCCACAAACACCTGCGCATATCCAAACAACAGACCCTAGGCGATCCCGCCAAGACGGTACGCAGATCCGAATTGGCTTTAGCCAAAGATCCATAGACAGTGATGATCCTACGCAAGGCGGAGGCGGATGCAGAGGCAGAGGCGGAGGCGGAGAGAGCAGTGGGGAAATTTCCGCAATGGGCGGAAGCCCTACAAACCAATGCTGTGTGGAGGTAGGAGGCCCACGGCTCGTGAACTTCTTTTCCCGAAGAAGAAGGGATGACGGTATTACCTAGGCTCTCGTACGTCAAAGTTACGCACTCGGGCATATTCAGACTCTGGCTCCTAGCCACAAGCTCCGGCAGACTATACCGGAACGAAACCGGATTCCCGCATAACCGATCAGCAGGCATTTCGGTCACCGGATCGAGCGCGACGAAACCGGATTCCTGCATGACCGCATGCACCGCTATGACTATAAGCTTACCGCCGTACCTACCCAATTCCTCCTCCGAAACCCTCTGTGTCAAAGCCCCCTTAAAAAGAAAGTAAGGCTCGCTGGACTTATTACCACCCACAACCGATCCTTCCGCGGCGAGAAGGCCGTCGCCATCAAAATCAACACTTGCAGAAGTAGAATTACCTCGACCATCGGCCCTTCCCGAAGCATCGACTTCCCGTCCATCTTCAGGAACCAAATCGGTGGTCAACTCCGAATCCGCAGCCTCCTCAGGTCGCCCTCCTAAATCGGGCCAATTTTCAGAATCCATGCCCTCGCGTCCTTGAGAGACCTGATCAAATGCTCCTGCATAGAAATCGGGGTTCGAGGAGCCGCGATCTTCCGGGGAAGCGAAGCCACCAGGGTCGAGGGAGTAGAAGACGAGGTCGCCAGACGCGAGGCCGAGAGATTGGAGAGAATCGGCGGGATTCGACGACTGAAGCTCGTCGGTGCGGTTAAGAGAGAGACGAAAGGAGGAGCCAGGAGGATGAGAGAGGCGATCGGCGAGGATCTGGCGGAGCAGGGAAAGGGAGCAGGGGTCGGGCACGTCGAGTTGGAGGGTATCCTCGGATATCAGGGATCGGAGACTGAGCTTCATGACCCAATCACGCCGTAAAACCTTGCGCTCCAAGCGAGAAGGAAGCAGAATATGCAGAACCCAGAAGCAAAGAGAGAGCAGAGCAGAGCAGAGAGCAAAGAAGCAGAGGAGAAACGACGCAACAATCAAAAAGGCATGGGGGAGGAACAACAAGAGCTCGCGCACGTTCAATGCGATTGCGTAGATACCCGAAGTCGGCCTCACGACCGGTCGTCGACCTTGTCTCTCCCACACTCTCTCTCTCTCTGTCTCTCTCAGTTTCCAGAAGCAGGCGAAAGCGAACGCGCGTCTGCGAAATCAGTGCTGGTTTTCACTTGGGTTATATTCACATTTTTCCCCCAAGCAAAGTGCCGGAGAGCGACAGCTCGAGCTCCGCTTTTTCTCTCTCTAGACTCTCTCTCTCCCTCTCTCCCCAAGCGAAAGGCTCTTTGAAGCACGGATGGTTTCGTTCATCGTGCTTTAGCTTTTGCTTTAATTCTCGCTTTTTACAGTGGCGTCTTACATCAGGCCCATTAAGAACTTCGCCATTAAGGAACGCCTCCCATTTTCATCATGCAATCAACCATTTGTATGTTTGCCAGGACTATTATAACCTCTCCTTAGCTTTCATTCACAGAATTTTGTTGCTGCCCCCCCTTTAGTGTATGCCAATTTCTCTTGCATGCTTGACGTTATCTTTTCTTATATTGTAATATTGGCCTTCTCAGTTGACCAAGTCAAAGGTGGTGGGACCTACCTTTAATGGAAAAAAAGAGAAAGACTCGGTAAAAAAAAAAAGAAAAAAGGGAAAAAAAGAAAGACCATCGTCGTAAGACAAAGGAAAAGGAGAGGCCACGCCGGAAAGGGGAAAGAAAGAGAAAAAAAGAAGAAAGAAGGGAAAAAGAAGAAAGGCGAAAGAAAGGAAATGGGTTTCGCCTGTATACATGCATATCACGGGGACATTGCTAAGCCGATTTAACTCCAATTTGCAATGCTGAAAGTTGCTTGCACCCCTCGTTTTTCCGCTCGGAGTAGTTTTTGGAGTTAGGTTGTATATTTGAAGTTTTGTGAGGTTCAAATTGCGGAGTCCAATGTTTGAGAGGTTGAATTATGAGATTTCATAAAAATGGTGAATTATGACATTATGGAGTCGTTTGGTTTAGATCAACGATTTAGTTGGAGTGAAATTTTAAGGTTTTTTTGTGTGAGTTTCACATTACGTTTAATATGAATAATCGATTTGAGTGAGCGATTTATTGACGCGTAAACTAAGCATAGTTTAGCCAATTCTTAGTATTTTTTGTGTGAGTTTCACGTTACGTTTAGATATGAGTAATCGATTTACATGAGTGATTTATTGACCCGTAAGAGTTGTTTTGAGCATAGTTTAGCCAATTCTTAGTTGTTTATAGTATTTTATTTGGTTTTGACATAAATTCTCGTTTAATTGTTAGGAGTCTCGATTTGAGTGAGTGTTGTTGTTTGGTCTTTAGGCATTTTAGGTGAGTGGTGTTATATTTTCTATGAATTTGTAAACTCATGTCATGAAAGTGATAAATATTTGAGTAGCGTACGAGTTGTTAAAGCATGTTTAATTCATAATATCTAGGTTAGGCAATTTCTATCTTTTAGTATTTGTGGATTTGAGAATGATTTTATGAAATGAATTGTGAAATAATATATATATATATATATATATATATATATATATATATATAGCTTTATGAACTAGTTTATGAATTGACTTTGAAGATTGTTTTATAAATGTTTTACATAAAATATTTCAACCGGAAAGGTGTGTTGAGAAAGATTATATATTTGATTTATGAAACCGTTTTGTGATTTGATTCCGAATTGACTTGTGAGTCCATTGAGCAGCTTGTGGGTATGTATATTGGTTAGGATATTATTGTAAGTTGAGCCATTGAGTTATAATTAACGGAGACCTTATCAATGGAAGAATTTTGGTCGCCTTGTCACTAGGTAACCATAGTTTGAGATTGAGCATTAAATTGGTCAATGATGGACCATTGACATGTAATTTAAGATTGGTTAATGAACGGTTTATTAGCATGTGATTTTGATGAGATTGATCAATGAACTTGATCATTGATGTTTTATAATGATTTAAATGAGTATTTTCTAAGTTGTACAAAATAAAACAACTTGTATAAGATTTTATATATATAATAGTACTTTACACTTTTAAATATGGATAGTTGTTGTTTGATCTATTTAGAAGAAATATGTATTACAGATTGTGATTACTCATTCCATTCATCTTTCGTATTTTTTGAAGTCTCTCAATTAGTGGCTATTAAAGCGTGTCTTTCAAATAGAAGGACAGCCATGTCATTACTCCTATTTTTGTAGGATTTGGAGTGTGACAAAAATATGACAATTCAAGAACTTTTATTTTCACGCACTGAGGTGGCGCCTTCCATAAATCGAAGGATTTTTCCTGTCTCATGTACATGCACGTTGCAGAAATTCATTTGCAAAAATTGAAAAAAGAAAGAAAGAAAGAATAGATTTCTTCATTCATTTATAAAACATAAAATTTGTTGTTCGATTAATCGTGAATTAGCTTAACGTGCCACGTTGTTAGTGTCACTCTTATATTTCGCCTTGAAATAGTTCTACTTCATAGAAAATTAATTAAATCATTCATAGAGACCTAGCGTGGCAAATGGCTACTTTGCTGCTAAACAAGAGTAGTGCTTATGAAACATAACAATTTAGATGCTAGCCATGAACACGTCCTAATACATAAGCGTCTTAGGAGATGTTTTATAACTGGATTTACTAGTTTCAAAACACTTGCAATTCCTGTGCCACAACTAAACTCCACCTCTCATACATAAAAAGAATCCAAAATATGAAAATTCCTTCTCACGAGACTATATTCAAATTAGAAAATCACTGAAACTAAGAAACCTACTCAAATAAGGAAATTTTGTGAGTTCAAGCTCTAGAGATATTATCAACATTAGTTATGGCTGTCAAGCTCATTTGTTCAACATCTACACATGTTATACTCTGTCTTGTCCCGACTCTTTGATCTACTTTGTTTTAACTGCAAACAAACAAATACAAATCAAATCTAGTCTTGTAAAATGCTTAGAGCAATTGTTTTGTAGCCATATGACCTCAAAAGAAATGGAGTTGAAAGTCTTTAATTAAAATTACTAGTAATGGTAATTCGACTTAATATTAGTATATCGCTAGTTCTGAGGTTCAATGGGTAAAAAGAAGTTGCTGAATTTGATGTATTAACGTTAGCCCGGACATGGCCTAGGACTTAGTACCCCATCGCTAGGGGAGGAGTTTGAACCTCGGGGTTGCAAAAACGCGCGACTCACCTGTGGCTGGGTCTGTGATGGTGGCCTAGTTCACCCCAGGGTTTACTCCGCCGCGAAGCGGCACATGGAGGTTCCCTAGGTCACCACAAAAAAAAAAAAAAAAGAAGCCCGGACATGAGAAATTAGTATCGTTTGTTATGTTTTGTTAGTTGAATTAAATTTTTAATGAAGTAAATTATAAACTAGTATACTTTAGGGAAAATGTCACAAATGGTCCCTATACTATTACTTAATGTGCAATTTCGTCCTTGAACTTTCGATCGGCTCAATTTGGTCCCTAAACTATTGATAAATGCCCGATTTGGTCCCTGAATTATTGATAAATGTCCAATTTAGTCATTCGTTACTATTTTTCCTTTTTTTTTTTTTTTTGCTTATAGTAACGAAATTGAAAAAATAAAAAAATAACAAAAAAAAGTAACGAAAAAAAAAAAACCCATCTTCCTCGCGGAAGTAGCCTTGCCCGCACTAGCCATTGCGCCGGCAGACCTCGACCGTGCCGGTGACCCATGAGCCCTCTCTGCTCCATCGCCGCTCCATCGGTCTCGCCCGCCGCTTGTCGACCTTGTAATGCCTCAGTTGCCCACAACTTCCAGATCCGGCGACCTCCGCGTCCCTGTCGCACCTCAACGCTCTGCCCGACGACTAGTGACGACCTGACCCTTCTGCTACCTCGCCGAGCCGATCCTTGCTGTTGCGACCAGCGCTCGATGTCCCCCGCTCTAGCCGGTGTCGACTTGTGACGCCATCGTTGTCCCGATCTCGCCGCTTGAGTGTCCGACGCCGATGGATCTGAGAGCCCCGCAGAAGCCACGACCCGAACGCCCCTGCTCGCCTGTGCCCGATGCTCAACCACTGCCGTGCCGCTATCCCTACCGCAACCCGACGCCGTCGGAGCCCACACTGCCGCTGCTCGCCTCTCCCCGATGTCCGACAGCAAGCCTCGCACCCCGCAACGCCCCTCGCCGGTGCCTTGCCACGCCGGAGTCCCTCGCCAGCCACTCCCCTCGCCGGAGTTTTGAACCGGCCAAGATTTTTTTTTTTTTTTTTTTTTCAAAAAGAAAGAAGAAAAAAATTAAATTAGGTATATTTATTTTATTAGGCAAGTTTATTTTATTTTATTTTATTTTATTTTATTTGAGCTATTTCCCCATGCATAATTAGTCGGTGCGGGCAAGGTCGCTTTCGTGAGGAAGATGAACACGATTACTTGCTAGGGTTTCTTTTTTTTTTTTTTTTCATTACTATTTTTTTGTTATTTTTTTTCGTTATTTGTTTTCGTTACTATTTTTTCTTTTTCTTTTTTTTTATTTTTTCAATTTCGTTACTATAAGCAAAAAAAAAAAAAGAAAAGGAAAAATAGTAATGAAAGACTAAATCGGACATTTATCAATAGTTCATGGATCAAATTGAGCCGATCGAAAATTTAGGGGCCAAATTGGGCATTTATCAATAGTTCAGGGATCAAATTGAGCCGATCGAAAGTTCAGGGACGAAATTGCACATTAAGTAATAGTATATGAACCATTTGTGACATTTTCCCTATACTTTACCTGTATGAACTTAGAAGTAATGCTGATTCTTATGAAAATTAGGGTTATTTTCTAAAGAACTCATGAAATAGGCATAAGCACAAGACCATAATAGTACTAAGTAACTTATGAGTTTTTTTTTTTTTTTTTTTTATCAAAACAAGGGGTTAATATATGTTTGGTAGGTCCAATTCTATGATTAAAGTGGCTACTTGAAATTTTTAAAGAATTTTGAGATATTTGTACTAAATAAATTTTTAACTCAAAAAAGACTATATATATATATATATATATATATATATATATATATATATATATATATCATGGATATTTTCACTATATATTTTTAAATAATTTATTTTATTTTAGAAATTATGACCTTTCTTTAACCTAGATGATTTTTGCCAGCAATCATTATTTACATTTTGGGATAAATAATTTTTTTATCATGTCTTAAAATCTGTTTTCATTTCTTCTCAATCCGAAGTAATTATTCCCGATATATACGTTGCCGGAGAAAAAACATCTTTTCCGCGTACGCGTCAACGAGCTCGGCGCCGAAAGTCCCCGAGCTCAGTCTCAGGTGCCCCGACAAGGCTCGAAGGCCCCCGCATGGCGATTATTACCTTTGCGCGTTAATTGCGTACACTGTCTCCAAGGAAGAATCCTAGGAAAAAAAGTAAAAAAACAATGACGTGTGCGGTGCAGGGAATCTGGTATTCTTCACTGCACAGTTCACTGCAAATCCAAATCCTGCCATTTCATATTACACCTTTCGCCAATGGCGAATCGCCATTGTGATTTTCAGCCCTCTATAATTGTATGTGTGTGCAGCTTTTCGTGCGGCGCAACGGCAAATTGGGGGAAAAAGGTGAGCCTTCTCGCGACTCCTACTGTTGGTTATGAGTTCTTACGGTTGCTTTTTTAGTTTGGTTGGATTTTAGCTTGGTGGGATTGGGAGTTCAAGAAAGTGGCCGAGGAGATTAGGGAAGGTGTTTAGATGAAATGGAGATAGTGATCTCTGTGGCAGCTAAAATTGCGGAGTACACTGTAGCACCGGTTTTGCAGCATGTAAAATATGTGTTTTCGTATCAAAGTAACATCCACGAGTTGAAAGTCGAGCACAAAAGGTTAGTCGAAAAGAGGGAAGGTGTGCAACTGCAAGTGGATGAGGCCGAGAGGAACTTACATGTGGTTGCGCCCGCTGTTGCGAGCTGGTTAGAAAGAGTGGACATGATTAATAAAGATGTGACGGGGTTCTTCGAAGATGAAGTTACTGTCGATCTAAAGTGTTGCAAAGGGTGGTGTCCTGATCTGAAGACGCGCTATTTACTTAGCCAGGGGGCTAAGGAGAAGAGTGCGGCTGTTACTAAGCTTGAAAGGGATGGAAATTTTGATGAAGTTGCTTATCCTGCACCCCCACAAAAATTGGGGAGAACATTTGCATATGGTTCTAAGGACCTTGAATCAAGGACAAGGATTATGAACGAGATAGTGGATGCAATCAGGGAAGAAGAAATTACTATAGTTGGAGTTTACGGGATGGGTGGTGTCGGTAAAACAACCATGGTGAAGGAAGTGATCAAGACAGTGGAAAAAAGGAACCTTTTCGATGAAGTGGTGATGGCAGTTGTGTCCCAGAACCCGAACATTACGAAGATACAAGATGAGATGGCAGATAGGCTTTGTCTTAACCTGGATAATAGAGGAGAATTTGGAAGAGCAGGTCGGCTACGTGCAAGACTATTGGAGCGTAAGAGTACACTAGTAGTATTGGATGACCTTTGGGGGGAGATTGATCTCGAGGCAATAGGTATTCCTGCTGGGATTTATTGCAAGATTCTATTGACTTCACGAAGCAAAGATGTGTGCAAGAAGATGAGAAGTCGGGGGATCTTCCAAATCTCAGTTTTATTAGATACAGAATCCTGGGATCTTTTCCGGGAGATGGCAGGGGATGCTGTTGACTCTCTAGATCTACATGACATAGCAAGAGAAGTGCTGGGGGAGTGTGGGGGTTTACCCCTCGCAATTGCAACTATAGGAAAGGCTCTAGGACATAAAGAGAAGCACATATGGGAGGACGTACTAGAACAACTTAGAAAGTCTACCATCAGCTCATTCACAGAAATGCAAGAATCCGTGTTTTCACGCGTGGAACTGAGTTACAAGTATTTATCGAGTGAAGAAGCTAAGTCACGCCTTTTGTTGTGTTGTCTATTTCCGGAAGATTTTGATATACCGATCGCGTATTTGGTTAGTTATGGAAGAAGCTTGAGGTTTTACAAAGGTGTTGATACACTAATAAAAACGAGAAACAGGGTCTTGGCATTAGTGGATAAATTGATATCTTCATGTTTGTTACTGGAGAGTAATCATAATGATTGTGTGAAAATGCATGACATTGTGCGGGCTACAGCCATCTCTGTTGCTTCCAGAGAAAAAGCTTTCCTAGTTAGTTGTGATTCTGATATGGGACAATGGTCGGAAGAAGACACAGGCCAAGATTGGCAAGCGATTTCCCTCCTTTTTGATCAATTGCCTAACCATACGTGTGAATGGAACTATCCGAAGTTAAAGCTTTTGCAAATGGCATGCATGAATACTTCTCAGACACTTCCTGATAATCTCTTCAGAGGAACGAAAGAACTCAAAGTTCTTACTTTGCTGGGATTATCGATCCAACAAGCACCTTCATCTCTTCAATTCTTGCTGAACCTTCAAACTTTGCGTTTAGAGTTTTGTCAGTTGAGAGACATGTCCGTGATCGGAACATTAAAAACTCTGGAAAATCTTAGCTTGGTCGGCTCAGAATTGGAGGAGTTACCTGAAGAAATAAAGCTTCTCAAGAAGCTGAGAAGTCTTGATTTGAGGGATTGCAAAGGTCTCCGGAGAATCCCTCCTTGTGTTCTCTCAAATTTATCTCTCTTGGAAGAGTTGTACATAGGGTACAGCTTTGACAGTTGGCGAGAATATGGCAGTGGTCGAGAGAGTAATGCGAGTCTTAGTGAGTTGACAGCTTTGCACTCTCTAAGAGATTTAGTTATATGGATACGAGAACCTGAAATCTTGCCAAAGGGTCTCCTTTCAAATAAGTTAATGAGATTTGCTATACAATTGGGACATTCTCCTACTTGGTACTCATGTACTTCCCAAAACAACAAAATTCTTCTTGGATCTCCCAGCGAATCCAGCAAGACGAAGGGCCTGAGGAGAAAGGGGACCGAGCAACTGCTGACCGTCAGATTCCCTAGCTCATGGCATGCATGGCGCCCAAAAAGCAACGTGTTGACCATGGAGATTGACGGGGAAGATCTGCTGACGAAAAATATTAATGTGCTGCTAGAGAAATGCGAGATTCTTGATCTAGATGTCCGTGGTTTGACAAATATTTCCTATGAACTGGACAAAGCAGGATTTGTCCGCTTGAAGTCATTACTAATTGCAGGGTGTGGGTTAGAGTATGTAATAAACCCAACGGAGTGGAAGTCTAATGCTCCCTTTCCTCTCTTGGAGTGGCTCACGATTCGTGATATGTGGTCTTTGAAAGAAATATGTGATGGGAGAACGGTAATAATTCGAACAATATCGAATCAACGCAGCGGAATAAAATAATCTCCCATCTTGTGTAAACCTAATAGGAATCGATATAGTAGAGTAAAATAACCAAGCACGCGAACACAAGACGATTTTTTTACGTGGAAAACCTCCTCAATGTGAGGAGATAAAAAACCACGGACCGGAGTCCACCCGAAAATCTTCACTATCAATAAAATTGTTCTTCTCTAGTAAATACTAGAGGTACATAGCAGCAAACACCTCAAGAATGTAATTCTTGGCAATACACATGAACTTCATAAGAGATCAAGGATAAATCGACCAAAAACGCAGGTTTTGATCAATCCACGAAAAACCTGATGTATGGAGCTTCAAACGAAAATCAAACCGTTCAGATTCGATAAAATTGCGCCACGAACATGCTGACAAAATTTCAGCTCAATCGGACCACGAATCGACCTCCAACGCCAGCTTGATGTAAATCGAGATATTGCCCCAAACCCCGCATTTTCTCGCTTTCTTTTTTCTCTTGTTTTAAGTTTTTCTCTTTCGCTACCCTCTTTATATATAGTGAGTAACCCTATTTCCTCATATAACTTATTATATTGGCTCAAGCCCTTTTTGGGCTTGCAACTCATTGGGTCTCCTCCACATAGGAGTGAACCCAACTAACAAATCTCCCCCTCACGACAATGTGGAGGGATTCACCATCCCTGCTATCAAACGGCAATGTTCAAGCTTCTCTCTTGGTAGAGTCTTCGTCATCATATCGGAGCCATTATGATCCGTATGAATTTTCTCAAGTTCCAATAACTTTTCATCTAGAACATCCCTTATCCAATGATATCTAACATCAATATGTTTCGATCTAGAATGAAAAGATGAATTCTTACCAAGATGAATTGCGCTTTGATTATCACAAAATAGCACATACCTCTTTTGCTTGAACCCAAGTTCTTCTAAGAACTTCTTCATCCATAGCATCTCTTTACTAGCTTCGATTCTTTGCAATAAATTCAGCTTCGGTTGTAGAAAGTGCAACACACTTCGCAATCTTGACTTCCATGACACAAGCTCCACCCGCAAAAGAAATCAAATAACCGAAGTAGATTTACGAGTATCAATATCTCCCGCCAAGTCGGAATCTGTGTATCCAACTAACTCAAGTTTCCCGGTCCCGAAACCGAGTTTCAAATTTGAAGTTCCCGAAGATACCTCATAATCCACTTCATCGCATTCCAAGTGCTCTTTGCCCGGATTTGACAAATAGCGACTAACAACACCAATCGCATGCGCCAAGTCCGGGCGTGTACATACCATCGCATACATTAAGCTTCCTACACTGAAGCATATGGAACACTTTCCATATCTTTCTTTTCTTTATCGTCGTAGGACTTTGCATTATATTTAACTTAAAGTGGGCAGCAAGAGGAGTACTAACCACTTTAGCCTTGTCCATGTAAAATTTCTGAAGGATCTTCTCAATATATTTCTCTTGCGATAAAAATAACTTCTTAGCATCTCTGTCTCGGGTAATTCTAATGCCAAGAATCTGCTTCGCCGAGCCCAAGTCTTTCATAGCAAAAGACTTGCTCAATTGTTTCTTCAATAACTCAATTCTTGAAGCATTCCGCCAACAATCAAGCATATCATCAACATAAAGCAAGAGAATAATAAAGTCACCATCAGAAAATTTTTGGACAAACACACGCTTATCCGAGGAAGTCTTTTTATAGCCCCGTTTCGTCATAACCGACGCAAATTTCTTATACCACTGTCTCGGTGCTTGTTTTAGGCCATAGAGACTTTTCTTCAATTTGCACACATAATCCTCTTTCCCTTTCACTTTGAAACCCTCGGGTTGTTCCATGTATATCTCTTCCTCCAAGTCACCATGTAGGAAGGCTGTTTTAACATCCATTTGCTCAATTTCTAAATCTAGGCTAGCTGCCAAGCCTAGTACCACACGGATAGAAGACATTTTCACTACCGGAGAAAATATATCATCAAAATCAATACCCTTTTTCTGACCGAATCCCTTAACAACCAATCTAGCTTTGTACCGTGGTTGTAAAGTATGTTCATCTTGCTTCAACCTATATACCCACTTGTTCTTCAAAGCTCTTTTACCTTTAGGTAACTTCACCAACTCAAAAGTATGATTATCATAAAGTGACTGCATCTCATCTTGCATAGCATCGAACCAATTGTTTTTGTACTCATCTTCTATTGCTTCTGCATAGCACTCGGTTCACCCGCATCGATCAATAATATATACTCATCTTCCGAATACCTGGTGGAAGGTCGTCGGTCTCTAACGGATCTCCGGTTTGGAACATCCAAAGTGGAACATCTAATTGAGCCTCCGGTTCAGGAATAGTATTATCTATCTCAACATGTTCGGGAACATGTTCGTTATTTGGAACATTGACTTCCTGCTGCTCTTCATCAACCTGTGTAGGGATATTTGTAAGAGGAACTGGATCTAAATCAACCAGATTATCACTAACCTGTGGTGCTGAAATCATCTCCGCTTTCTCAATATCCTCTATTGTTTGATCTTCCATAAACACAACGTCTCTACTTCTTACAATTTTCTTTTCAAGCGGATCATAAAATTTGTAGCCAAGCATATCTTGTCCATAACCAATAAATATGCACTGTCGTGTTTTCACATCAAGTTTAGACCTCTCATCTTTGGGAATATGCACAAATGCTTTGCACCCAAATACACGCAAATAATCATAAGAAACTTCTTTGCTTGTCCAAACTCTATTAGGAACATCAAACTCTAAAGGAACGCATGGAGTAAGATTTAATATATGCACAACCGTACTTAAAGCCTCACCCCAAAAGGATCCAGTAGCTTTGATTGTGAAAGTAAGCATCTTACCCTTTCAACCAATGTTCTGTTCATTCTCTCGGCTAAGCCATTTAACCGAGGCGTCTTGGGAGGTGTCTTTTGATGTCGAATACCTTGTTGTCTCGCAATATTCATCAAAAGGTCCAATATACTCTCCCCGTTATCGTTTTTGATACATTTCAATTTCTTTCCGTCTGTCTCTCAACCGAAGCCTGAAATTGCTTAAAAGCATCTAACACTTGATTTTTAGTTTTCAAGGTATAAATCCAAATTTTCCTTGAAAAATCATCTATAAAAGTAACAAAATAAAGAGAGCCACCAAGTGATTTTGTTTTCATAGGACCGCAAACATCGAATGCACTAAATCCAAAAGATACCGACTTTCTTGAAGGAGGGGAGCTTTTAAATGCAACTGTTTTGTTTTCCCGCTAAACAAAGTGAGCACACTTCTTTAGCGTTGAACTTTTCAATCCCGAAAGGAGCTTCTTCTTGGCCAATATTGACAAACCCTTCTCACCGATGTGACCGAGCCTCTTATGCCATAACTCAGCTGCATCTTCGCTATCTTTGCATTAATTTTGTCTCGTAGACAACTTTGCCTCGCATAATGTATAACGAAGAATATTTTTCACCTCTAGCCACAACAAGAGAACCTTTAGTGAGCTTCCATTGACCATTACTGAAGGTGCTGCAATACCCCTCATCATCCAACTTGCCTGTGGAAATCAAATTCAAGCGGATATCAGGTATATGTTTAACATTATTCAATACTAACCTCGTGCCATTGCTGGTTTCTAGGAACACATCACCGATGCCTACAGCTTGAGCTAGTCCATTGTTTCCCATCTTCACAGATCCGAAGTCACCTGACCTGTATGATGTAAAGAAATCCCTACGAGATGTAGCATGAACAGATGCACCACTATCAATTACCCAACCGGGTCTCATGAGAAACAAAATTCACCACATCACCATCAAAAATAGTGAGAAAGTCTTCTTTAAGTGCAGCAACACGATTGTCATCACTGTCATTATCACTTATCTTCTCTTTACCTTTCTCCTTTTGTTTCTCCCTTTTTAACTGGCGACAAAACCTCTGAATATGTCCTTTCTGATGGCAATAATGGCACTCAACATTAGCAAATTTATTATACTTACCTTTGCTTTTGTCTCGACTTTTATCTCTATTTCTCGGACCTCGAGACTCACTTCTCCCCTTTTCTCAACAACCAAGGCATCGAATGTGAAGAGGATGATCCCCTGTGTCTTCCTTCTCATCTCTTCATTCAAAATACTACTCTTGGCTAAATCCATGGTAATCGTACCATCCGGGGGCAGAGTTAGACAAAGATGTTCGAAACGTCTCCCATGAGTCCGGCAAAGTACCAAGCAACCATAGTGCTTGTATCTCATCATCAAACTTGATTCCCATCGCAGCCAACTGATTTATAATTCCTTGAAAAGAATTTAAATGATCAGTCAAACGAGTACCATCATGATATCTCAGAGCCATCATTTGTTTTATCAAAAAATAACTTATTATTCCCTGTCTTTCGAGCATATAACTATTCGAGCTTATCCCATAAACTGCGTGCATGTGTTTCCTCAATAATATGGTTCAAAACATTATCATCTACCCACTGCCTGATATAACCACACACTTGACGATGAAATATAGACCATTCAACATCAGTTTTATTATCTGGTTTCTCCTCAGCAAATACAGGCAAATAAAAATCTTTCACATATAAAAGATCTTCCATCTTCCCTTTCCAAATATGATAATTCGAACCATTCAGTGTAACCATTCTACTCATATTCGTTTCCATTGTTTAACACAAGGCAGAAAAAACCAAGCAATAACCTTATGCTCTGATACCACTCTGATGGGAGAACGGTAATAATTCGAACAATATCGAATCAACGCAGCGGAATAAAATAATCTCCCATCTTGTGTAAACCTAATAGGAATCGATATAGTAGAGTAAAATAACTAAGCACGCGAACACAAGACGATTTTTTTACGTGGAAAACCTCCTCAATGTGAGGAGATAAAAAACCACGGGACCGGAGTCCACCCGAAAATCTTCACTATCAATAAAATTGTTCTTCTCTAGTAAGTACTAGAGGTACATAGCAGCAAACACCTCAAGAATGTAATTCTTGGCAATACACATGAACTTCACAAGAGATCAAGGATAAATCGACCAAAAACGCAGGTTTTGATCAATCCACGAAAAACCTGATGTATGGAGCTTCAAACGAAAATCAAACCGTTCAGATTCGATAAAATTGCGCCACGAACATGCTGACAAAATTTCAGCTCAATCGGACCACGAATCGACCTCCAACGCCAGCTTGATGTAAATCAGATATTGCCCCAAACCCCGCATTTTCTGCTTTCTCTTTTTCTCTGTTTCGTTTTTCTCGTCGCTACCTCTTTTATATATAGTGAGTAACCCTATTTCCTCATATAACTTATTATATGGGCTCAAGCCCTTTTTGGGCTTGCAACTCATTGGGTCTCCTCCACATAGGAGTGAACCCAACTAACAATATGTCCCTATGAGAAAGCAGTAGATCTTCCAGAGACATCACAATTACCGAAGAATATCCGACGCCATCCATTTCTTGGAAACTTAAAAGTTCTGGAGGTGTGCCGATGTAACAAGTTGACATATGTATTCTCGCATAGCGTAGCTAAAGGTTTGGTGCAACTTGAAGAGCTGATTGTGGTCGGTTGTGAGATGTTAGAAGAAATTATCAGCATACAAGGAAGGCATGATGTCGTAACAGCTATTGAGATCGAGTTCCCACGTCTCAACTATTTAGAACTGAGAGGTCTGTCTGGCCTTGTCGCATTTTGTAAAGCCCCAAATGAAGCTGAGTTTCCTAATAGCAATTCTTTCGAAACGGAGGGCACCAGCAAGACTTCTCACGAACCTATACTAGATAAAAAGGTATGTCCATGTGTGTAGGATTATTGTTGCTAGTAGAAAAGTTCTAAGGTTACATGACTTACCACAATTGCTTCAAGAAGGCTCAGGAGTTTCAATGTCTTGCTGAAAACTGCGGTTGAAGTGACTTTACGCCATTACGGGATTAGAATCTTTCTGCAGATTGCTCTGGTCCCTTCCCCTCAGCGTTAAGGAAAAGCTGTATTGATGATACAGATAAAATACATGCCAATTATTAAATGTCTAATTTCCAGTGAGAGGGTTTTTTTTTTTTTTTTTTTTTTTTTTTGGTAAATAAGTAGCATAATAGGAGAGGCGACAGTAACGCATCGACTCCTGCCGCTTTGTTTGTATCGTAAGATACTAATATACTATGATAAAAAAAAAGTAGGAAAATATTTCCGTCTATGATTCTTTTGTCACAGGTATCTTTGTCGCCCCTATCGATTTTGTAGGAAGAATTATCTTATCGTAATTGTGTCACTTCAGTCATAAACTTTATTATTATTTCTTTTTGTCAATTCAGCCTTAAAATTTTTGTATTTGCATTAGTTTAGTCTATTTAGCCAATTTTGGCCGATCAACACGTTGACATAGCATTTTGAAATAATATTTTAATATTTTAATAATATTTTTCTATTTTCTTTAATTTTCCCCCTTCCTCTTCCTCTTCCTCTTCCCTTCCCATTCCCTTTCCCCTACTCTTAGTGCCAGCGAGGGCTGGGCAAGGGCATCGTGGCCCTCGTTGGCAGTGGGAGAGGGCATCACGGCCCTTGCTCAGGTGAGCTGATGATAGTCACGACGCCCTCACCAAATTTGGCCAGGTGAGAATGCCGTGGCCCTCCCTAGACTAGGCGAGGGCCGTGACACCCTCTTCCATGGCCGACGATGGCCACGATGCTCTCGTCGAAAATTTAAAAAAAAAAAAATCAAAGAAAAATTAAAATATTATTTAAAAAATCCTACGTTAGTGCTACTAGCACCATGTCAACTTTGGTTAGGTAAAATTGGCAAAATGGACTGATCTGGCACAAATGCAAAATGTTTAGGACTGAATTGGTTAAAAAAAGAAAAAAGTTTAGGATTGAATTGGTACAATTGTAATAGGCTTAGGACTTTTTGATAATTTCCCATGCTATTATACAATCGCTTGATCATTCCAGAAAATCAGCAATCAGAAAAATGCCGGTCATACTAAAAATTATTGTCATATTCCAAGTTGTATATTCTAAGTAGCGTCCAGAAGACGTTGATAATATAAATTATGCGTGATCTTGACAGTCTCTCGCCATCATTGCAGTTCCCTAAGTGAAATCTCCCCAAGCACAAGTGACCAGCCCACCAAATCTGTAGAAGATTTAAATGGAGCGTCTATAAGTTTGCTGCTAGAGGCTAATCTATGCATTAATGTTCTTTCGTGGTTGGTTAGGCTTACGCATGCATTAGTATATTCTGAGTCCGTTCCTTCTAGCATCTTCGGTTCCTTACAACTACGAGATGAGATCTTCTCTAGGAAAGCATCTTAGCCAAAGTAAATGCTATTTTTTGTTTGCTTCCTTCTATTTATCATTTAATGTCTGATATTTGGAGTTTATTGAAAAATCAATGCTCCAAAAATTTTATAATTATGGAATTTTAAACTCCTATGAAGTCTATAGGGTTTTCTTGTAAATTTTAAAATTGAACTGCAAAATTTATTTTTGTGGGAAAACCAAAATGTAATTCTTTACTTTTCTATCACTTTTTATAAGTTGAAGAATCCACCAGTAATTTTCTCATCAAAAGCACTTCATCAGCTGAGTTTGGGAATATGTCATAGCCTCTGTTGTTCATTTATTTGCAGGCCGTTTACTCCTTTGAATTTCCATCATTGATCGACGTGATAATTAAAGCATGCCCCAAGATGGTGAGATTCTCATATGGCCAAGTCCGCACACCATTCCTATGGGTTGTACTAAACGACGAAGAGAAACCATTGACGGAAGACCTTGATGGGACAATACAGCATGTCTTCGAAGGTAGATACACATAGCCGATCGATCGAAGTCATTGCTATAAATATGCATCTTTTCATTAAGGTGCATTTGTTAATGCAAAGATTGAGTGATGTCATTGCAATCGCTCTTTTGTAGCTTCTAAAACTGAAGCTTTGCCATCTAAGCCTATCGAGGAGGGAGTTGCACATGGAACAACTGTGGGAAAATTTGACATTGATGCTGGCGACGCAAAAGATAATCTTGCTGCAGTTGAATATGTTGAGGATATCTACAAGTCCTAGAAACTAGTCGAGGTAGGATATGTGTGTGTGTGTGCGTGTGTGTGCGTATGTGTGTGTTTGATCAATTAGTAGTGTGCGTGCGTATGTGTGTGTTTGATCAATTAGTCATGGAATGCAGAGTGAAAGCCGGCCCCATGACTACATGGATTCACAGCCAGACTTAAATAAGACAGAGAGAGAAATTCTAGTGGACCAGCTCATTCTTCTCCACGATACACGTAAGCTCATGCCAAAGACTCTTTATCTTACTATCAACATCCTTGATCGGTTCCTCTCCGTGGAGACTGTGCCAGGAAAGAAGTTTAGATTGGTCGGAATGGCAGCTATACATATAGCTTGCTTACACGAAGAAAGTTCGCCTCTTCGGGTTTGCCTCTCTCTCTCAGCTTGACGCACTTAAGTTTGCAATAGTTAGTTTCCTTCTTTAGCTCAGTTATAGTGATCAAATGCAACGGTCAAATTGTGCAGGTTTTGGATTTAGTATCCCTCGTAGGCGATGACTGCACTAGGGACGATTTTAATGTTATGGAGCGTAATATTCTGCTGAAGTTAATATATAAGATAACGGTTCCAACGCCTTATGTCTTCCTCAATCGTTTCATTAAAGCATCTGACTCTGACAAGAAAGTAAGCATGCTTCGCCCTTAGTCTCTGTTTTGTAGTCTTTGATTGCTGATGCCAGGCCAGACCTTCCAAAGGTTGGGGGCCTATGAGTATCTTCATATTACCTATCCGCGGAGTATATTTATGTTGTATATGAGTGGCTTATGTTTTCAATGTACTGCATTCCTCCATTATATGTAATTGAAGTTTGCATGCGGTGGTTAGCTCCACTGACTTACCTGGCGTAAATGTGTATCCATGTGTGTTTGGACAATGTCTGACTCACCCTGTTAAATAGTGTAATATTCCCAATTAAAACTAATCAATTATGTTCTCTGTTTAATTGTCTGTAATTTTGCTGATGCATTGGCACTATCATTTTTACCGTCATCTTGATCAATTCGGTGGGTGGAGGAGGCATGCAAAATTAAGGAGCAGTTGTTTTGTACTTGCATGGAGCATAATTAGAGCTTCGCTTAATTTGTTCGCCTTTGTTCTTCGTAATAGCTGGAGCACACGGCATTTTATCTGGCTGAGCTGGGCCTGATGGATTATACCTTCAGCGTCGCGTTTTTACCATCAATGTCTGCAGCAGCATCGGTCTATACAGCTCGATACCTTCTGGGTGAATGTCCCCTGTGGAGTGAGGCACTTCAGTTCCACACAAACTACTCAGAGTCTCAGCTGAGGTAAACTTAAACATGCCATTTCTGCCTCTAATTGCGACCCCCGAAAAAGAAAAGAAAAGAAAAGACGTATTTTTTTTAATTGCCTTCTGAGTCGATCTTCTTGCCTATTGTTGTTTGCGCTATGGAACTTCCTTCCTTAGGGACTGCTGTGAGATATTATTGAGTAAGCACTCGAATGCTGGGGAGGATGAACTCAAGGCTGTATACGAGAAGTATTCCGAGGCTGAGCGAGGATATGTGGCGCTCGTTCTTCCAAAGGAGACTTCCGTGTGTGGCAATTTATCTACCGTAGAGCCCCCTCAAAATTCCGAAATTTTACTGCCAAAAGGGGATGATAATACTTCCGCCTAAGAAGGGAAAGTTGCGGACAATGGAAATGAGATTCGAATGGGTTAGTTGGAGCAATGGGTTGTGGATTCAAGTTCAACCTTCTTCCTTCTCTTTAATCTAAGGAAGATTCAAGGCCTCTGGCATCTCATGTAGTTGAAGACAATATTCAAGGGAAAACTGATGTTCAGTCTCAAGGTGTGCATGGACCCCCAGGTCGATTCAACGTTATTGATGCATTCTCCTTGTTGTGCTCGAGACGCCATCTCAATTTTAGAACATAAATGCAAAAACAACAAACTAATCCTGTGTCTTAGTGAGTTATGATCACATGCATTTTGTCCCGATGGGACAAGCTAAAATCTAAAAGGTTTGGTATCAGTCTTTGAGATCTATTATTTTGTGGTCCAGCAACTCTCAGTCCACGACGAATGACTTATCGAGGAATTGCAGAAGCATATGCCAGGGCATGCCAGAAAATCGTGATTCTAACTCTCTATGCCTTTGCCCGAATAAATTTCAATACCGGATGATATTGCTTCACCTGCATAGATCCATGCGGTATCAATGTCCAGAAGCACGTGAAAGCGAACGCGCATCTGCAAAATCAGTGCTGGTTTTCACTTGGGTTATATTCACACTTTTCCCCCAAGCAAAGTGCCGGAGAGCTCGAGCTCGAGCTCGAGCTCCGCTTTTTCTCTCTCTAGACTCTCTTTCTCTCCCTCTCTCCCCAAGCGAAAGGCTCTTTGAAGCACGGATGGTTTCGTTCATCGTGCTTAAGCTTTTGCTTTAATTCTCGCTTTTTTACAGTGGCGTCTTGCCTCAGGCCCATTAAGAACTTCACCATTAAGGAACGCCTCACATTCTCACCATGCAGTCAGCCATTCGTAGGTTTGCGAGGATTATTGTAAACTCTCCTCAGCTTCATTCACAGAATTCTGTTGCTGCCCCCCCTTAGTGTATGACAATTTTTCTTGCATGCTTGACATTATATTTTCTTATATTGTAATATTATTGGCCTTCTCAGTTGACCAAGTCAAAGGTAGTGGGACCTACCCTTAAGGGAAAAAAAGAGAAAGACTCGGTAAAAAAAAGAAAAAAAGGAAAAAAAAAAAAAAGAAGACCATCGTCGTAAGACCAAGGAAAAGGAGAGGCCCCGCCGGAAAGGGGAAAGAAAGAGAAAAGAAGAAGAAAGGGAAAAAGAAGAAATGGGAAAGAAAGGAAATGGGTTTCACCTGTATATGTGCATATCACGGGGACATTGCTAAGCCGATTCAACTCCAATTTGCAATGCCGAAAGTTGCTCGCACCCTTTGCTCTTCCGCTTGGAATAGTTTTTGGAGTTCGGTTGTATATTCGAAGTTTTTCTATTTTTTTCCCTTAAGGTTAGATCCCACTACCTTTGACTTGGTCCCACTATCATCACCTTTCAACGCAATAGTGACATCAAGTCAGCTCTAATTGACTTCATGGCTGGGAAAGGAAATCATTTTATCTACTTTATTTTGCCAAGAGAACCTCTAGTCAACTTTATTGGAACATGAAAGTGGGTCTCAGGAACACTTCATGTGCAAAGGATAACTCGGGATAGGCAGCATGGAAAGCGAGACTTCAGTAAAACTAAATTGACAGTAAAACTTCAACCTTTGTCAAAGTTCAATCAAATCCTCATCCTAGTTTTATACCCTCCTCATCTTCCTAAGTGCTAAGCACCCAATTCTGTCTTTACAGCAACCATTTCATATACCTCCAGTGCCACAAATCTCAGCAGCCATTGCGCCACGGTCATGCAAATCTATTCAGATCTTTACTCACGTCAGCAACTATATTCCCCCAGATTGCAGTTGGGGTTAGGAATCGAGCTCGACGAAGTGGCCGCCTGAAAAGAGGAGGAACCCCAAGACCGAGTAAAAGCGATCATAATTGCATCCTATTATACTTCCTAAAACCACAAGGCTCCCAGTCTGATCCTAAAAGAGCAAAGCCTGTCCAGTTGTGAAGGCGTCTCCGACCAACAACTCTCCCTCTTCCCTTCTTCTTCGCCTCCCACAACCTTGCAAAACTCTGCTTCCAATTGATCATCCCTCTGCCTTCTGTCTTCTTCTTAAACTCATCCACGCACTTCTGCTTCCACAAGTCATTGTTGGATGTCAAAGACCGAAGTTCCGAACACACACACCCTACCCTTGCAAGGTCAATGCCAGAGAGCGATTCGAAAATCTTGAGCTTCAGTTCCGTGAGAAGGGCAGGGAAACAAGACGGGAGCGGCAAACCAGCCCTTTTGGTTAAGTCTATTAAAAGTGGCAATGCCAAGCTATCTTTCACAATCTTCCAAAACTCGGACACTGCTTTTACGGGATATGAACTTGAAAAACCACCATCCTCTTCCACATCGTTGCCTTTGCCTTTCGCCCACATCGACCTCATGGAAGGAGCAAAACTGCGGCGATCCAAACAGAGCCTACGCAATCCCAACTTGGCTTTAGGCAGACATCCATAGACAACAATAAATTGACCTAGGCTCTGAAACTTCACAAGTAAACTCCCAGGCACATTCAGACTCTGGTTCCTAGCCACAAGCAGCTCAGGCAGACTGTACTGCAGCGACGTTGACCGACATTGATCAGAGAGATGGAATCGATCACCAGGCATTCCAGTCGCCGGATCAACCGCGACAAAACCGGATTCCAGCATAACTGCATGCACCGCTACGACTAGAAGCCTATGCTCACCACCGTCGCCACCCGATTCCTCTTTCAAAACCCTCTTAAGAAAGTAAGGCTCGGAGAACTTCCTACGCACCACAACCCACCCATCCACGGAGACAGCGCCGTGGCCATCAAAGCCAACAGTCCCGGAAGAAGAATTACCTTGGCCCTCAGCGCTTCCTGAAGCACTGACTTCCTGTCCGTCTTCAGGAACCGAATCCGCGGTCACCTCCGAATCCGCAGCCTCCTCAGGCCGCCCTCCTAATCCGGGGCAATTTCCAGGATCCATTCTCGCGCGTGTCCTTGAGAGACCTGATGCGATCCGATGCTCCTGTATAGGAATCGGGGTTTGAGGAGAGCTATGATTTCCCGGGGAAGCGGAGCCACCGGGTTCCAGGGTAATATGGTCTAATATGTAATATGATATTTAAACTTTGGCTTAATACGTAATATGGTCCATGAATTAATAATTTATTTAATGCGATTCTTGAACTTTAGCTCGATGTATTATGTGGTACTCGAACTTTTGGCGTGTTCAACGTGATTCTGGACTTTTAGTATATGTTCAACGTAATCCCTAAATTATATGAGAATATTCCATGTTGTAATTTCATTAATCAAATTTAGGGATATAATTGAATATTTTCTATAGTCCAGATATTAGATTAAACATATACCAAAAGTCCATAGATCATATTGAATAAATTAAAAGTTTAAGGATCACATTGAACAAATTAAAAATTCAGAAATTACATTACATATTAAGTGAAAGTTCGTGAGTCATTTGTATCAATTTCCCTTTATAAAACATGGATATGTTGTTCAATCGTGAATTAGCTTATTGCACTATTGTATATTGCCTTGAAGTGATTATACTTTATAGAAAATCAATTAAGGGTGCGCATGGATTTGTTTCTGTTCTTTTTTTGTTCCCGGGAAAAAAAAAAAAGTGTTTCGTTCGGGGAACGTTTTTGAACAAAAGAACACATTTGGTAACATTTGGTCCGGGAATAAAAAATGAACAGAAACACGTTTGGTAAATTTTATTATTTTTTTGTTTCTTTTAATTTTTTAAACATTTTTTTTATTTTTCTTTTCTTCGGCCGGTCACCGGCCTCCGGCGATCGGCCGGTAGCCTCGCCCGGCCACGGCGAGGCTCGCCGGCCCATGGCAAGGCCGAGCCTGGCCGTGGTTGGGCGAGGCCGAGCCTCGCCATGGCTGGGCGAGCTCGAGCTCGCCCAGATCCGGCGAGCCCGAGCCTTGCCGGGGGCCGGCGACGCTCGGCCTCGCCGGATCTGGGCGAGCCCGAGCTTGCCCAGCCAAGGCGAGGCTCGGCCTCGCCCGCGCCGGCGACGCCGAGCCTCGACGGCCAGTCGCCGGCCATGGCCGAGGCCGGCGACCGGCGAAAGAAAAAAAGAAGAAAAAAAAAAAAAGAAGAAGAGAAGAAGAAGAGAGAGAAGAGTGGTTTTTGTTCTTTTGTTCCTTCCGAGAAGTGTTCCTTTTCAGGAGAAACAACTTTTTTATGTTTCTTTTTTCTGTTTCTATTTCGTTCAAGAAACAAAAAAACAAAAAAAGAACGGAAACGCAACCAAACGCGTTTCTGTTCTTTTTTTGTTCCCGGGAACACTTTCCGTACAGAAGTGTTATGGAAACACTTTTTTGGAGTGTTTCCATGCACCCCCTAAATCATCCGCAGAGTCCTAGCGTGGCATATGAGTACTCTGCTATACAAGAATAGTGCTAATACAAAAACCATTTAGATATCTTAGGAGGCGTTCACAAAAGAATTCATGGATCTTACCACGAGATTAATAAGTTTCAAAATACTTGCAATTCCTATGCTAAAACTAAAGCCCATGTGTTATATATAAAAGGATCCAAAATAAGAAATTTCCTTTTCAGGAGACCATATTCAAATTACAAAAACATTAAAACTTGGAAACCAATTTAAAATAGGAAATGTCCTACTTCATATTTTCTTGACCGATTTAAACTTGAGACACATTCTTGACATTTGTCATGGTAGAGCTTTGTTGTCTTGTGGCCATGGGCCACGGAGTGCATTATATGGAAGGGTGACCCGGTTCATGAATTGAGCATCCATGAATGGTAAAATTCAATAGATGATCACATCTTTTCAAAGAGCTAATAATTTGGTAATCAAGGACTTGCACTATTGCCGAAGTAACTTTTGAGTGTGTGTACATGCCAGGGCATTGCAAAGAATGTGGTGCAACTCGCAGTTGAGTGGGGCTGTGTTCGCAGACCCTTCTCCATCTCCTCCTCCTTCCCCAAATTGAAGCATGTTCGAGTTCTTAGCAATCGAATGATCTATTCAACATCAGCACATGTTGCTGTCCCCTGTCCTGTAACAAGACCTATCAATATAGGTTAGTAACTCATATTGACAACTTTAGCCGGTGCAAGTGTCGCCACCCCAGTGCATTGGTCCATATGCGCTTCTGGAAGACGGAAGAATATCCCGAACGGCTCCTCGAGTTAATTGAGGCAGAAAATGTCATCACTCGAGCCAATTCATTTAAGATCTCTGTTGCAACTTGCTACGCTAGCTTATGTTTATCTCCATGTAAACCCTTAATCAGAAAGAACCTCTGTTGTTTCTGTGTTGGTTACCGGTTGGCTTGTTATCTTTCATGCAATTGCTTGAAAGATGTACTCGCTACTTCTATTGCTGTGTTCAATTGGGTTAATATGTCCCGGATGAAGCAGGCCAGCCGCTTAGTCCTGTTTCATGTAAGTTCTTACTTTTAATCACTTAAATGGGGGACATCACGCCATTAGACAGCACCATTGGTCTGTGATGCCTAAACTTCAACAGAAAGTGCAAGCTATATACACATGGTAATACTGATTTTAATCCATTAGGTCGATCATATGACGTGAATCCTATGATGCAATCGATTGATTCTGTGTGTATAAATTGTCTAGTTAGAACTGAACAGACCTCATTAATAAATCAGAATGCTAGAGAAAATATTAAGTACAACTTTAATGTCAACTCAGCAAAAAAACTAATCCATTCACCTGGCGAACTCTCCCTCCCTCGCGGTCTTGCTCCTCTCTTCTCATCCTTCTCTCTCCTCTGCAACACTTGCTTTTCTTTTTCTCTTTTGCCTCATGGCTGCGAAGCTCAAGCCCAAGGTTCATGGTCGCCGTGGCCACAGAGTCAGAGAGAGAGAGAGAGAGAGAGAGAGAGAGAGAGAGAAGGAGACCGTGACTAACAGGTGGGCTCGCGTGCGACACCTGTCATAAGGTGAATGGGCTAATTCTTTACTAAGTCGGCATCCGAGTTGTACATAATATTTTCTCACAATGCTGGCACTTCTATCATCACCGGTCAACGCACCCATGACATCAAGTCACCTCTAATCAACTTTATTCTGCCCAGAGAACCTCTAATCAACTTTACTGAAACAAGAAGGTGGTTGTCAAGGACACAACTTCACATACAATGGATTAGTCAGGATTGGTAACATGGAAAGTGAGACTTCTGTAAAACTAAATTGACAGCAAAATTTCAACCTCCGCACCCATGACGCAATGTCCATCTTCTCATCCTCCTGGCACCCCAACTACTATCCCCCCGCCGTTCAAATTTACGCTTCCACCACCGTTTAAATTTACGCTTCCAGTATATCGTCCCTCGGCGTTCTGTGACTTCTGTCTTCCTTTCAGACACATCCATGTACTTTGTCTTTCTTTTAGACGCAGCCATGTACTTCTGCTTCCACACGTCACTAGCCACATCCATGTACTTCTGCTTCCACAAGTCATAGTTGGCTGTCGAATACCGGAGTTCCGAACACACGCACCCTACCCTCGCAAGGTCAACGCCAGAGAGCGATTCGAAAATCTTGAGCTTGAGTTCCGGGGGAAGGCACATGAAATAAGACGGGAGCGACAAACCGGTACTTTCGGTCAGGTCTCGTAACAGAGGCGATGCCAAGCGATCTTTCACAATCTGCCAAAACTCGAACATCTTTTTTACAGGATATGGAGTCGAAAAACCGACATCCTCATGCGCTTCCATATCATTGTTATCGCCTTCCACCCACAAACACCTGCGCATATCCAAACAACAGACCCTAGGCGATCCGGCCAAGACGGTACGCAGATCCGAATTGGCTTTAGCCAAAGATCCATAGACAGTGATGATCCTACGCAAGGCGGAGGCGGAGAGAGCAGTGGGGAAATTTCCGCAATGGGCGGAAGCCCTACAAACCAATGCCGTGTGGAGGTAGGGGGCCCACGGCTCGTGAACTTCTTTTCCCGAAGAAGAAGGGATGACGGTATTACCTAGGCTCTCATACGTCAAAGTTACGCACTCGGGCATATTCAGACTCTGGCTCCTGAGAAATAGCCACGAGCTCCGGCAGACTATACCGGAACGAAACCGGATTCCCGCATAACCGATCAGCAGGCATTTCGGTCACCGGATCGAGCGCGACGAAACCGGATTCCTGCATGACCGCATGCACCGCTATGACTATAAGCTTACCGCCGTACCTACCCAATTCCTCCTCCGAAACCCTCTGTGTCAAAGCCCCCTTAAAAAGAAAGTAAGGCTCGCTGGACTTATTACCACCCACAGCCGATCCGTCCGCGGCGAGAAGGCCGTCGCCATCAAAATCAACACTTGCAGAAGAAGAATTACCTCGACCATCGGCCCTTCCCGAAGCATCGACTTCCTGTCCATCTTCAGGAACCAAATCGGTGGTCATCTCCGAATCCGCAGCCTCCTCAGGCCGCCCTCCTAAATCGGGCCAATTTTCAGAATCCATGCCCTCGCGTCCTTGAGAGACCCGATCAGATGCTCCTGCATAGAAATCGGGGTTCGAGGAGTTGTGATCTCCCGGGGAAGCGAAGCCACCAGGGTCGAGAGAGTAGAAGACGAGGTCGCCAGACGCGAGGCCGAGAGATTGGAGAGAATCGGCGGGATTCGACGACTGAAGCTCGTCGCTGCGGTTAAGAGAGAGACGAAAGGAGGAGCCAGGAGGATGAGAGAGGCGATCGGCGAGGATCTGGCGGAGCAGGGAAAGGGAGCAGGGGTCGGGCACGTCGAGTTGGAGGGTATCCTCGGATATCAGGGATCGGAGCCTGAGCTTCATGACCCAATCACGCCGTAAAACCTTGCGCTCCAAGCGAGAAGGAAGCAGAATATGCAGAACCCAGAAGCAAAGAGAGAGCAGAGCAGAGCAGAGAGCAAAGAAGCAGAGGAGAAACGACGCAACAATCAAAAAGGCATGGGGGAGGAACAACAAGAGCTCGCGCACGTTCAATGCGATTGCGTAGATACCCGAAGTCGGCCTCACGACCGGTAGTCGACCTTGTCTCTCCCACTCTCTCTCTCTGTCTGTCTCTCTCAGTTTCCAGAAGCAGGCGAAAGCGAACGCGCGTCTGCGAAATCAGTGCTAGTTTTCACTTGGGCTATATTCACATTTTTCCCCCAAGCAAAGTGCCGGAGAGCTCGAGCTCGAGCTCCGCTTTTTCTCTCTCTAGACTCTCTCTCTCTCTCCCTCTCTCTCCAAGCGAAAGGCTCTTCGAAGCACGGATGGTTTCGTTCATCGTGCTTTAGCTTTTGCTTTAATTCTCGCTTTTTACAGTGGCGTCTTACATCAGGCCCATTAAGAACTTCGCCATTAAGGAACGCCTCACATTCTCATCATGCAATCAACCATTTGTAGGTTTGCCAGGACTATTATAACCTCTCCTTAGCTTCATTCACAGAATTTTGTTGCTGTCCCCCCTTAAGTGTATGACAATTTCTCTTGCATACTTGACATTATCTTTTCTTATATTGTAATATTGGCCTTCTCAGTTGATCAAGTCAAAGGTGCCCACCTTTAAGGGGAAAATGGGGAGAGTAAAAAAGAGAGAGACTCGGTAACAAGAGCAAAAAAAGAAAAGAAAAAGAGAAGACCATCATCGCGAGACAAAGGCGGAGAGGCCACGCCAGAAAGGGGAAAGAAAGAGAAAATAAAAAGAAAGAAGGGAAAAGGAAGAAAGGGGAAAGAAAGGAAATGGGTTTCGCCCATATACGAACGTATTACAGAGACATCGCCAAGGTGATTTAACTCCAATTTGCAACGCCGAGAGTTGCTTGCACCCCTCGATAGGAGTAGTTTTGGAATTAGGTCGTATATCTTGAGTTTTTGTAAGGTTTGAGTTGCGGAATTCGATGTTTGAGATGTTGAGCTGTGAGATTTCATAGAAATGATGGATTATGACATCGTAGAGCGGTATGGTTTAACAGGATTCGATTTAGAGCAATGATTTAGTCGGAGAAAAATTTTAGGATTTTTTTTTATATTTTATGTGAGTTTTGCATTGCGTTTAGATTTGAATAATTGATTTGAGTGAGCGATTTACTTATGCAGAGGAGTTATTTTGTTAGCGTTTGAGTATAGTTTAGCCAATTATTAGTTGTTTATAGTATTTTATTTGGTTTTGACATAGATTTTCGTTTAATTGTTAGGATTACAAATTTGTCGGTTCAAGCGAGGGTCGTTGTTTGGTTTTTAGGCATTCTAGGTGAGTATTGTTATTTTTTCTATGAATTTATAAAGTCATGTCATGAAAATGATAAATATTTGAATATCGTACAAGTTGTTAAAGCATGTTTAATTTATAATATCTAAATCAAGCAATTACTATCTTTTAGTATATGTGGGTTTGAGAATGATTTTATAAAAGGTATCGTGTGAAATTATATATGTGTGTGTGTGTGTGTGTGGCTTTATGAATTGGTTTATGAATTGACTTCGAAGATTATTTGTGATTTGCTAAATGTTTCACAAAAAGTATTTCAAGCGGAAGGCTGTGTTAAGAAAGATTCTATGTTTGATTAGTGAAACTGTTTTGTGATTTGATTTCGAATTGACTTGTGAATCCATGAGCGGCTTGTATGCATATCAATTTGTCGCGACCCGAACTCCGAGCGCATGCACATCCCTCCGTGGTCAAAACAATTTTGCAATATCCCAGGAACTGTTGCCGACCCATTCATTTTATTAAGTATACGGAAGTGTAATTATAAACTCCAAACAACATAGGAATGGGATAACAACATAAAGTTATATTTTTACAAACCACACATATTTTTTCAATAACATTTATTTACAGAAGAATCTAACACAACATGGTGTATTTCAAAATGAAGAGTTTTTAGGCTATCTACGCTCCAGCTCCTCGTCCATGGGACCAAGTCTCTACCTACGACCCTAATAGACTCTTCAACAGACTAGGGTGGGTGGTCACCCGTACTCTAGATCAGACAACAGTCCCGTCAAAATTTGGTAGAAGCTACTGAGGCATCCATACTCCATTGCCTGTAGTCCTCTGCTCCTTGCTTATCCACCCTCTATCTAGGGACCTAAAAAATTTTAGCCCACTACGGGATGAGATTGCATTTTAGCGAGTTCAATCCCTAAACCCCGATTAGGAGAATGATACACTTTACATGCAATCTAATCACGTTTCTCACAACTTATTTCATACCAGCCTTTCCCTGCATGTTAGTATCGATCAAATCATACATAACAGTATCGAATTCACACATCATATGAATACCATAACATGAGTATGTGTAAGGACATAACTATCAACATAAGTACACAAGCCTCAGTCAATGCAACAGATAACAGTCTTTTGGCATAATCGGGCATCGTCTCGCACCATCGAGCACGGCAACATCTATGCTTAGACAGCATTCCGATTAGGAGCATTAGTCTAGGATCCACTGCAACCGGCATCTATTGACTTGGGGCATTCTCGAAGGAGCATCGTCCGGCCCCAAAGGCTTGTGATAGAATCTCATGTTATGCATGCATTCACCCAATATCATAATTCAACGATCAATTGTACATTTCATTCACAACATCAATTAAGCAAATTTTCCAGCAAGAACACCTTAAGAACAATTATAAATTACTACCAACCAGAATTGGTATAAACCGTCCATTTGTGCACTTCCTAGTTTAACATCATAAATTATCTCAAATGAATTTGAAAAATTCTCAAACTTGAGCATGTGATAAATAACACGTATATGAACAATTTTTATGAAGACACCGAGGCCCAAATCCGTATGAATTCGGCCCAGTAATTCACTCAACTCAGCACCAATACTGGATTTGTTTCCAAATGGTATGTTTTCCGAAATCAGCTTAGTTCGGGATCCGAAATAGGTCCGTTTGATTTGAAATTCGAGTATGTTAAATTATAGGACATAACAAACAACTTTTGTGAAGGAATCGTTTGAAAATTCAAACCCTAAGGGTCAATAAGAGCCCTTAGAATCCTAACAGGTCAGGACTTCCAGTACAGTCCGACCTTCTGTTTAAAGATAATGAAGCAAAAATATTTTTTTAAATTCCTAAAAATCTTGAGAAAAATATATGTTATGCTAGAAGAGGTTTAAAACATTTTCTCAGAAGGAATTCACTTCAAAATCGCAAAATATCTCAATCTACAAAAATAACAAACCGTACAGGTCTAGAAAGCAGTTCTGGAGAACAGCCACTGTCTTGGGCTAAACTGTCCTCTAAAGCATGAATCTTGCTATTTAAACTAAACTAAACTTTTCTATAGCTAATCTAACCTTTCTAAGCTAACACTAAACTATATTTAACATCATCAAATCATTTCTTAACTCATTTAAATCCCTAACTAGAGGTACACAGCTCCTAATCAAGTTTTAGGGAAAACAACTCACCTATGCTAAAACCACGCACTTCCTGTGCCGGCGATGCGATGGTGACGAAATCACAAGGCTCACAACTCGAATGGTGACGGTTCGTTGAAGTTGAGCTCAAACCAAGGGCGCTCGGTTTGTGCAGACGGTGTGCAACGGTGAGGATGATGATGAGCTGAGTGGATGATGAAGCTATAGAAAATGAAAGCAAATAAATGGAGGTGAAAGAAGATGGGGGTCTACGGTAGAAGAGAGAATGCGTGAGGGGGGAGAAGAGAAAGAGAGAAGGGAGAGAAAAAGAAAAGAAGAAGAGATGGGGTCATCGAGAGGAGGAAGGGGGAGAAAGGAGAGAGAAACAATAAAATAATGGAGGGGAAGTTGTGGGGAAATTGCAGCAGAAGAAGTTGGCGTATGTGAGAGGGTGGAAAAGTGGGAGAGAGAGGGAGAAAAAGAAGAAAGAGAGAAGAAAGAGGAGAGAAAAAGGGGGTGGAAATTTCGTAGGAAGGTGGGGGGAAGAAAACGTGAGAGAGAAGAAAAAAAAAAATCGTTATTATTTTTCTTTTTTCCTTCCAATCTCTAATTTTTCATCTAAATTTTGGGCTCGCCGACAATTCGATGGACGATGAGACAATGTCTAGTAATTAAATATGAAAACCCTAGAAAATTTGATACCTGAATTCGAATTAAATTTCATGATTAAAACCGATCAAACTCAACTTTAGTACAACCTTATATATCGGGTGGCTTTTAGGGGTTCTCGGGTAGTTGACCCGTGGTCGATGATTTTCGATCCACGTTTGTGCATCTTCGAATTGTGAACGACTCTCGGTTGTCATGTAATCGCGATAGTTCAATTACATACCTTAAATATAATATCAATAAAAAATCGGTTTATTGTCGTTCGATGCGAATATCATAATTGTGCGGAATCACCCGCGAACTAATTACGTACCTTAGTCGAATCGATTTATATCCGTTTGTTAATTGATTTATATAGCGTAATATTAACCCTTGTCGATCCTTATGGTCGAGCGGTCGATTTTTGATCGAATTCTCTACTCTTTCGCGCTTTAACCCTTTACGGCCTCACCCAATGGATTAGTTAATTCGTGAGTGATCGTTCAGAGTAAAATAACCATAAGTGCGTCGATGAAAGTGAAATAACCATTTCATATATTTCGAAATAGGGCCAAATTTCGGGATGTCACACAATTAGTATATTCTTGTGAGTTAAAGCCACCGGCTTCTAATTAGTGAAGACCTTATCAAGGGAAGAATTTTGGTTGCCTTGTCACTAGGTGACCATAGTTTGAGATTGAGCCATAGATTGATCAATGAATAGTTTATTGGCATGTGATTCTGATGAGATTGATCAATGAACTTGATTATTGATGTTTTATAATGATTTAAATGAGTATTTTTTGAATTGTACAAAACTTGTTGAAATGAAATAACTCGTATAAGATTTGACATGTACATTAAAGATTTGAAATATAAGTCTCTGCTAGTGCTCTACACTTATAAATATGTATAGTGGCTGTTTGATCTGCTTAAAAGAAATATGTGATGGCTCATTCCATTCACTTTTCGCATGTTTTCAGGTTCCTCAATTAGTGGCCATTAAAGCATGTCTTTCGAATGGAAGGGTGACCATGTCATTACTTCTATCCTCGTAGGATTTGGAGTGTGACAGAAATATGACAATTCACAAACTTTTATCTTCACACGCCTGGGTGGCGCCTTACATATAAAATCCAAGGATTTTTCCCATCTCACGTCATATACACGTTGCAGAAATTCATTTGGGAAAATTGAAAAAAGGAGAATAGATTTCTTCATAGATTTGTCAAACATAAACATCTGTTGTTCGATGAATCGTGAACTAGCTTACTCAGTATTACTATTATATTTCGCCTTGAACTAGTTCTACTTTATAGAAAATTAATTAAATCATCCATAAAGACCTAGCATGACAAATGAATACTCTGCAGCTAAACAAGAGTAGTGCTCATGAAACATAACCATTTAGATGTTAGCCGCGAACACCTCCTGATACATAATCGTCTTAGGAGATGTTTTATAACTGGATTTATTAGTTTCAAAACACTTGCGATTCCTCTGCTGAAACTAAAGCCCACCTCTCATACATAAAAAGGATCCAAAATAGAAAAATTTCTTTTCAGGAGAGACTATATTCAAATTAGAAAATCACCTAAACTAAGAAACCTACTCAAATAAGGAAATTTCGCGAGTTCAAACTCTAGAGATATTATCAACATTAGTTATGGTTGCTCGGGCTTTGTCGAGCTCATCTGTTCGACATCAACACATGTTGTTATACTCTATCCTGCCCCGACTCTTTGATCTACTTTGTTTTAACTGCAGACAAACAACCACAAATCAAATCCAGTCTTGTAAAATGCTTAGAGCAATTGTTTCGCAACCATGGTAAATATGATCTCAAAAGAAATAGGGTTGAAACTCTTTAAATAAAATTACCAGTAATGATAACTCGACCTAATACTAGTATACCGCTAGCTGTAAGGTTCAATGGGTAAAAAGAAGTTATTGAATTTGATGATATTGACATTTGCCCGAACATGAGAAATTAATATCGTTTATTATGTTTTGTTAGCTGAATTAAATTCTTAATGAAGTAAAATATAAATTAGTATACTTCACCTGTATGTACTTAGAAGTGGTGATGCTTCTTACAAAAGTTAGAGTTACTTTTTTAAGAGCTCATGAAATAGGCACAAGCACAAGACCATAATAGTGCTAAGTAAATTATGAGCTTTCATCAAAACAAGAGGTTAATATATGTTTGGCAAGTCCGATTCTATAATTAAAGTGGCAAGTTTAAAGCATAGTTACTTGAAACTTTTATAGAATTTTGAGATACTTGTACTAAATAAAAGTTTAACTTGAAAAACACCATAATGGGCTCATGGAAATTTTGACTATATGTTTTTAACTATTTTATTTTATTTTTGAAATTTTGTTTTACATATTTTTTTGCAAAACAAATAAAATAGTGCTTTTTCAAAGTTGGAAAAATGTAGATCACTATATAAGTGGATGCTTTCTATTTTGTTCAAATGAAGAGCATTTTGCTGCTCTCGTGGATTTGCTAGTCTCTATTAGTCGTAGCGATAAACTAGAATTATTACGTGGTATTCTTAATCGAGACTTTTCTTTATCTTAGAGGATTTTTATCAGCAACCATTATTTACGTTTTGGGGCAAATAATTTTTTTATCATGCCTCAAAATCTGATTTTATTTCTTCTCGGTCCGAAGTAATTAGTCCCAATATATACGAGGACGGAGAAATAACATCTTTCCGCGTGCGCATCAACAAGCTCGGCGCCAAAAGTCTCCGAGCTCAGTCTCAGGTGCCCCACAAGGCTCGAAGCCCCACGCATGGCGATTATTACATTCGGCCGTTAATTGCGGAGGATGAATCCTATGAGAAAAAGAAAAAAGCAATGACGCGTGTGGTGCAGGGTGAATCTGGTATTCTTCACTGCACAGTTCACTGCAAATCCTGCCATTTCATATTACACCTTCGCCATTGTGATTTTCAGCCCTCTACAACTGTATGTAACACTGGGTTTGTTGTGTGCAACTTTTCGGGCGGCGCAACGGCAAATTGGAGGAAAAAGGTGAGCCTTCTCGCGACTCCTACTGTTGGTTATGAGTTCTTACGGTTGCATTTTTAGTTTGGTTGGATTTTAGCTTGGTGGGATTGGGAGTTCAAGAAAGTGGCCGAGGAGATTGGGGAAGGTGTTTAGATGAAATGGATATAGTGAACTCCGTGGTAGTTGGAATTGCGGGGTACACTGTAAAGCCGGTTTTGCAGCATGTAAAATATGTGTTTTCCCATAAAAGTAACATCAACGAGTTGAAAGACGAGCATAAAAGGTT
Source organism: Eucalyptus victrix (assembly GCA_016097545.1). NCBI lineage: Eukaryota > Viridiplantae > Streptophyta > Magnoliopsida > Myrtales > Myrtaceae > Eucalyptus > Eucalyptus victrix. The sequence continues at coordinate 11,359,390 of CM027843.1, forward strand.
AGTCGAAAAGAGGGCCGGTGTGCAACTGCGGGTAGATGAGGCCGAGAGGAACTTACATGTGGTTGCGCCCGCTGTAGCAAGCTGGTTGAAAAGCGTGGACGAGATTAATGAAGATGTGAGGGGGTTCTTCGAAGATGAAGTTACTGTCGATCTAAAGTGTTGCAAGCGGTGGTGTCCTGATCTGAAGACGCGCTATTTACTTAGCCGGAGGGCTAAGAAGAAGAGTGCGGTTGTTGCAAGGCTTGAAAGGGATGGAAATTTTGATGAAGTTGCTTATCCTGCTCCCCCACAAAAATTGGGGAGAACATTTGCAGATGGTTCTAATGTCCTTGAATCAAGGACAAGGATTATGAACGAGATAGTGGATGCAATCGGGGAAGAAGAAAATAGTATAGTTGGAGTTTACGGGATGGGTGGTGTCGGTAAAACAACCGTGATGAAGGAAGTGATCAAGACAGTAGAGAAAGGGAACCTTTTTGATGAAGTGTTGATGGTAGTTGTGTCCCAGAACCCGAACATTACAAAGATACAAGATGAGTTGGCAGCTATGCTAGGTCTTCACCTGGATAAGAGAGGAGAATTTGGAAGAGCAGCTTGGCTACGTGCAAGACTGCTGGATGGTAAGAGTAAACTAGTAGTATTGGATGACCTCTGGGGGGAGCTTGATCTCGAGGCAATAGGTATTCCTCCTGGGATTTCTTGCAAGATTCTATTGACTTCACGAAATGAAGATGTGTGCAAGAAGATGGGAAGTAAGAGGATCTTCCAAATCTCACTTTTATCAGATACCGAATCCTGGGATCTTTTCCAGGAGATGGCAGGGGATGTTGTTGTCTCTCCAGATCTACATGACATAGCAAGAGCAGTGGTGGAGGAGTGTGGGGGTTTGCCTCTCGCAATTGCAATTGTAGGAAAGGCTCTAGGACATAAAGAGAAGCACATATGGGAGGACGCGCTAAAGCAACTTAGAAAGTCCGCCATCAGCTCATTCACAGAAATGCAAGAGTTTGTGTTTTCACGCGTGGAACTGAGTTACAAATATTTATCATGTGAAGAAGCTAAGTCATGCTTTTTGCTGTGTTGTCTATTTCCGGAAGATTTTGATATACCGATCGCGTATTTGGTTGATTATGGAAGAAGCTTAAGGTTCTACAAAGGTGTTTATACACTAATAGAGACGAGGAATAGGGTCTTGGCATTAGTGGATAAATTGATATCTTCATGTTTGTTATTGAAGAGTAATCGTAATGATTGTGTGAAAATGCATGATATTGTGCGGGCTACAGCAATCTCTGTTGCTTCCAGAGAAAAAGCTTTCTTGGTTAGTTGTGATTTTGATATGGGACAATGGTCGGAAGAAGACACAGGCCAAGATTGGCAAGCGATTTCCCTCCTTTTTGATCAATTGCCTAACCATACGTGTGAATGGAACTATCCAAAGTTGAAGCTTTTACAAATGGCATGCACAAATACTTCTCAGACACTTCCTGATAATCTCTTCAGAGGAACGAAAGAACTCAAAGTTCTTACTTTGCTGGGATTATCGATCCAACGAGCACCTTCATCTCTTCAATTCTTGCTGAACCTTCAAACTTTGTGTTTAGAGTTTTGTCGGTTGAGAGACATGTCCGTGATTGGAACATTAAAAACACTGGAAAATCTTAGCTTGGTCGGCTCAAAATTGAAGGAGTTACCTGAAGAAATAAAACTTCTCAAGAAGTTGAGAAGTCTTGATTTGAGGGGTTGCAAAGGTCTCCGAAGAATCCCTCCTTGTGTTCTCTCAAATTTATCTCTCTTGGAAGAGTTGTACTTAGGGAACAGCTTTGACAGTTGGCGAGAATATGGCAGTGGTCGAGAGAGCAATGCGAGTCTTAGTGAGTTGACAGCTTTGCACTCTCTGAGAGATTTATTTATTTGGATACGAGAACCTGAAATCTTGCCAAAGGGTCTCCTTTCAAATAAGTTAATGAGATTTGCTATACAATTGGGACATTCTCCTACTTGGTACTCATGTCATTGCCGAAACAACAAAATTCTTCTTGGATCTCCCAGCAAATCCAGCAAGACGAAGGGCCTGAGGAGAAAGGGGACCGAGCAACCGCTGACCGTCAGATTCCCTAGCTCATGGCATGCATGGCGCCCAAAAAGCAACGTGTTGAAGATGGAGATTGACGGGGAAGATCTGCTGACGAAAAATATTAATGTGCTGCTAGAGAAATGCGAAATTCTTGATCTAGATGTCCGTGGTTTGACAAATATTTCCTATGAACTGGACAAAGCAGGATTTGTCCGCTTGAAGTCATTACTAATTGCAGGTGGGTTAGAGTATGTAATAAACCCAACGGAGTGGAAGTCTAATGCTCCCTTTCCTCTCTTGGAGAGGCTCACGATTCGTGATATGTGGTCTTTGAAAGAAATATGTCCCTATGAGAAAGCAGTAGATCTTCCAGAGACATTACAATTACCAAAGAACATCCCACAACGTCCATTTCTTGGAAACTTAACAGTTATGGAGGTGTGCCGATGTAACAAGTTGACATATGTACTCTCGCATAGCGTAGCTAAAGGTTTGGTGCAACTTAAAATCCTGATTGTGATGGATTGTGAGATGTTGGAAGAAATTATCAGCATACAAGGAAGGCATGATGTCGTCACAGCTATTGAGATCAAGTTCCCACGTCTAAAATTTTTAGAACTGGCAGGTCTGTCTGGCCTTGTCGCATTTTGTAAAGCCCCAAATGAAGCTGAGTTTCCTAAGAGCAATTCTTTCGAAACGGAGGGCACCAGCAAGACTTCTGACGAACCTATACTAGATAAAAAGGTATGTCCATGTATGTAGGATTATTGTTGCTAGTAGAAAAGTTCTAAGGTTACATGACTTACCACAATTGCTTCAAAAAGGCTCAGGAGTATCCATGCCTTGCTGAGAACTGCGGTGGAAGTGACTTTACGCCATTACTGGATTAGAATCTTTCTGCAGATTGCTCTGGTCCCTTCCCCTCAGCGTTAAGGAAAAGCTGTATTGATGATACAGATAAAATACATGCCAATTATTAAATGTCTAATTTCCAGTGAGAGGGATTTTTTTTTTTTTTTTTTATGGGTAAATAAGTAGCATAATAGGAGAGGTGACAGTAACGCATCGACTCTCGCCGCTTTGTTTGTATCGTTACACTACTTCATGGATAAGATACTATGATAAAGAAAAAAGTACGAAAATATTTCCATCTGTGATTTCTTTTGTCATAGGTATCTTTGTCACTCCTTCCAGTTTTGTAGGGAGAATTACTATATTGCAATTGTGTCAATTCAGTCATAGACTTTATTAATATTAATTTTCTTTTTTTTGCCAATTCAGCTCTAAACCTTTTGCATCTACATTAGTTTGGTCCATCTAGCCACTTTTGGCCGATCAATGTTGACATAGCATTTTGAAATAATATTTTAATAATTTTTTTCTACTTTCTCTATTTTTTCCCTTCCTCTTCCCCTTCCCCTTCCCCTTCCCCCACCCTTAGTGCCGGCGAGGGCTGGGCGAGGGCATCGTGGCCCTCGTTGGCAATGGGAGAGGGCATCGCAGCCCTCGCTTGGGTGAGCGAGCGACGGTCGCGACGCCCTCACCAAATCGGCCAACTGAGAACGCCGTGGGCCTCACCTAGACTAGGCGATGGCCACGACGCCCTCTTCCACTGCCAACGATGGCCGCAATGCCCTCACTGGTGCTAAGGGTTGGGGAAATTGGAAAGAAAGGGGAAGGGAACAAAAGAATTTTTTTTTTTAAAAGAAGAAAAAATTATGAAAAATCAAATAAAAATTAAAAATATTATTTTAAAAATGCCATGTCAGCGCTAGTAGTGCCATGTTAGCTTTGGCTAGGCAAAATTGGCAGAATGGACTGAACTAGCACAAATGCTAGATGTTTAGGACTGAATTGATAAAAAATAAAAAAGTTCAGGACTAAATTGGCACAATTACAATAGGCTTAAGACTTTTTGATAATGTCCTGTGATGTTATACAATCGCTTGATCATTCCAGAAAATCAGCAACCAGAAAAATGCCGGTCATTCTAAAAATTATTGTCATATTCCAAGTTGTATATTCTCAGCAGTGTCTAGAAGACGTTGATAATATAAATTGTGCGTGATCTGGACAGTCTCTCGCTATCATTGCAGTTCCCTAAGTGAAATCTCCCCAAGCACAAGTGATCAGCCCACCAAATCTGTAGAAGATTTCAATGGAGCATCTATAAGTTTGCTGCTAGAGGCTAATCTATGCATTAATGTTCTTCATGGTTGGTTAGGCTTACGCCCGCATTAGTATATTCTGAGTCCGTTCCTTCTAGCATCTTCGGTTCCTTACGACTCCGAGATGAGATCTTCTCGAGGAGAGCATCTTAGCCAAAGCAAATGCTATTTTTCGTTTGCTTCCTTCTATTTACCATTTAGTGTGTGATATTTGGAGTTTATTCAACAATCAATGCTCCAAAAATATTATAATTATGGACTTTTAAACTCATATGAAGTCTACAGGATTTTCTTTTAAATCTTAAAATTGAACTGCAAAATTTATTTTTGTGGGAAAACCAAAATGTAATTCTTTAATTTTCTGTTACTTTTTATACGTTGAAGAATCCACCAGTAATTTTCTCATCAAAAGCGCTTCATCAGTTGAGTTTGGGAATATGTCAGAGCCTCTGTTGTTCATTTATTTGCAGGCCATTTACTCCTTTGAATTTCCATCGTTGGACGGAGTGATAATTGAAGCATGCCCCAAGATGGCGAGATTCTCATATGGCCAAGTCCGCACACCAATCCTAGAGGTTGTATCCATAAACGACGAATGGAAACCATTAACAGAAGACCTTGATAGGACAATACAGCATATCTTCGAAGGTAGATACACATAGCCGATCAATCGAAGTCATTGCTATAAATATGCATCTTTTCATTAAGATGCGTTTGTTAATGCAAAGATTGAAAGACGTCATTGCACTTACTCTTTTGTAGCTTCTCAAACTGAAGCTTTGCCATCTAAGCCTATCGAGGAGGGAGTTGCACATGGAACAACTGTGCGAAAGTTTGACATTGATGCTGGCGACGCAAAAGATATTCTTGCTGTCGCTGAATATGTTGAGGATATCTACAAGTCCTATAAACTAGTCGAGGTATGATATCTGTGTGTGTATATGTGTGTGTATGTGTGTGTTTGATCAATTAGTCATCAAATGCAGAATGAAAGCCGGCCACGTGACTACATGGATTCACAGCCAGACTTAAACAAGAGAGAGAGAGAAATTCTAGTGGATCGGCTCATTCTTCTCCACGATACACGTAAGCTCATGCCAGAGATTCTTTATCTTGCAATCAACGTCCTTGATCGGTTCCTTTCCATGGAGACTGTGCCAGGAAAGAAGTTTAGATTGGTCGGAGTGGCAGCTATACATATAGCTTGCTTACACGAAGAAAGTTCGTCTCTTCGGGTTTGCCTCTCTCTCTCTGCTTGACGCACTTAAGTTTGCAATAATTAGTTTTTTCTTTAGCTCAGTTATAGTGATCAAATGCAACGGTCAAATTGTGCAGGTTTTGGATTTAGTATCCCTCGTAGGCGATGACTGCACTAGGGACGATTTTCATGTGATGGAGCGTAATATTCTGCTGAAGTTAAAATATAAGATAACGGTTCCAACGCCTTATGTCTTCCTCAATCGTTTCATTAAAGCATCTGACTCTGATAAGAAAGTAAGCATGCTTCGCCCTCAGTCTCTGTTTTGTAGTCTTTGATTGCTGATGCCAGGCCAGACCTTCCAAAGGTTGGGGGCCTATGAGTATCTTCATATTACCCATCCGCCAAGTATATTTACGTCGTATATGAGTGGGTTGTGTTTTCAATGTACTGCATTCCTCCATTATATGTAATTGAAGTTTGCACGTGGTGGTTAGCTCCACTGACATACCTGGCGTAAATGTGTATCCATGTGTATTTGGACAATGTCTGACTCACCATGTTAAATAGTGCAATATTCCCAATTAAAACTAATCAATTATGTTCTCTGTTTAATTGTCTGTAGTTGTGCTGATGCATTGGCACCGTCATTTTTACTGTCATCTTGATCAATTCAGTGGGTGGAGGAGGCATGCAAAATTATGTAGCAGTTGTTTTGTACTTGCATGGAGCATAATTAGAGCTTCGCTTAATTTATTCGCTTCTTTGTTCTTCGTAATAGCTGGAGCACACGGCATTTTATCTGGCTGAGCTGGGCCTGATGGATTATACCTTCAGCGTCGCGTATTTACCGTCAATGTCTGCAGCAGCGTCGGTTTATACAGCTCGATACCTTCTGGGTGAACGTCCCCTGTGGACCGAGGCACTTCAGTTCCACACAAACTACTCAGAGTCTCAACTGAGGTAAACTTAAACATGCCATTTCTGCCTCTAATTGCGACCCCCGAAAAAAAAGGAAAAAAGAAAAAAACTATTTTTTTTTAATTGCCTTCTGAGTCGACCTTCTTGCCTATTGTTGTTTGCGCTATGGAACTTCCTTCCTTAGGGACTGCTTTGAGATATTATTGAGTAAGCACTCGAATGCTGGGGAGGATGAACTCAAGGCTGTATACGAGAAGTATTCCGCGGCTGAGCGAGGATCTGTGGCGCTCGTTCTTCCAAAGGAAACTTCCGTGTGTGGCAATTTATCTACTGGAGAGCCTCCTCAAAATTCCGAATTTTCACTGCCAAAAGAGGATGATAATACTTCCGCCGAAGAAGGGATAGTTGTCGACTATGGAAATGAGATTCGAATGGGTTAGTTGGAGCAATGGGTTGTGGATTCGAGTCCAACCTTCTTCCTTCTCTTAATCTAAGGAAGATTCAAGGCCTCTGGCATCTCATGTAATTGAAGGCAATATTCTAGGGAAAACTGATGTTCAGTCTCAAGGTGTGCATGAACCCCTGGGTTGATTCAACGTTATTGATGTATTCTCCTTGTTGTGCGCGAGACGCCATATCCATTTTAGAACGTAAATGCAAAAACAACCACCTAATCCTGTGTCTTTGTGAGTTATGATCACATGCATTTTGTCCTGATGGGACAAGCTAAAATCCAAAAAGTTTGGTATCAATCTTTGAGATCTATTTTTTCGTGGTCCAGCAACTATCAGCGTCGAGAAACGACTTATCAAGGAATTGCAGAAGCATATACCACGGTTTGCCAGAAAATCATGATCCTAACTCTCTATGCCTTTGTCCAAATAAATTTCAATACCGGATGATATTGCTTCACCTGCATAGATCCATGCGGTTATCAATTTTCCCATGAGAACAACACCACCTCAATAAGAAGCCTGCACAATTACATTACCTCCAATAACCACATTCAACAACTGGGGATACTAAGATATGCAGGTTAGGTTTCATCAACTTCATTGGAAGTTCTCAAAGACTGAAAGGAAAAGCGTGCGCTAGATGCGTGGTGGAGAGGGAGACCTCCAGCACACTGAAAAAAAAAAAGTAAAAAGCAACAGCGAACATTCAACCTCTACATTATTTTGCTCACCTATTTATCTTGCTTAAACTATAGACACAATAGTGGCCATTATAGATGCCTCCAAGCCACCATTTCTCAGCAGCCATTGCTTGACAGTTGATCAATATCCGTCCAAAATCCAACTCACGTCAGCCATTAAGTCCTCCCAGATTGCAGTTGGGGATGATATTCCGCCGCCGGAATTGATATCGACCAAAGGGCCGGCCAAAAGGAGGTTGAACCCCAAGGCCGGGCAGACGGTCATAATCTCCACCTAAGACTCCTGGATAACCTAAAGGGTTCAGAACCCTCCTCATCCGTGAAGTACATGAAGGGATCTGGCACCGACTACTCTCCCTCTTCCTCTTCTTCTTTGCCTCCAATGTGAAAATCTGCTTCCAATTGATCATCTCTCCGCTTTCCGTCCGCTCTCCAAACTCCTCAACATACTTCTGCTTCCACAAATCATTATTGGATGCCAAATACTGCAGTTCAGAAGATACACACCCTACCCTTGCAAGGTCAATTCCAGGAAGCAATTCGAAAATCCTGAGCTTCAGTTCCGTTGGAAGGCATGTAAAGCAAGATGGAAGCGGCAAACCAACTCTTTCAGTTAGGTCTATTAACAGCGGCAATGCCAAACCATCTTTCACAATCTTCCAAAACTCAAACACTTCTTTTTCAGAACTCGAATTCAAAGATCCACCATCCTCATTCCCTTCCACATCATCATCGCCTTTCGCCCACATCTCGTCTATAATAGGAGCAAATCTGCGCTCGTTCAAACAGACTCTACGCAATGCCAACTTGGCTTTAGCCAGACGCCCATAGACACTTATAAAGTGACCTAAACTCACAAACTTCAGAACAACACTCTCAGATACATTCCGACCCTGTGTCTTAGCCACAAGCTCAGGCAGACTGTACTGCAACGTCATCATAAACGCCGTGGAAGGCCATTGATCGGAGAGATGAAACCGATGGGCAGGCATTCCAGTCACCGGATCAACCGCGACGAAACCGGATTCCAGGAGAACAGCATGCACCGCAATAACCAGAAGCCTATGGTCACCACCGTCCCCACCCAATTCTTCTCTCAAAACCCTCTTCAGAAAGCAAGGCTCGGAGAACTTGCTGCGAACCCCAGTCGAGTCATCCGCGTCCACAAAGCCGTCGCCCTCAAAATCAAAACTTGCAGAGACGGAATTACCTGGATCCCCGGCGCTCCCCGAAGCATCGGCTCCCGGCGCATCTTCAGGCACCAAATCGACCATCTCCGAATCCGCAACCTCCCGAGGCGGCCCCCCGGGCGGATCTTCGGAATCCATCTCCGCGTGCCCTAGGGAGACCCCACCCGACGCCCCTGCGGAGGATTCGGCGCTCGAGGAGCCATCGCCTGCGTGAGGAGAAGCGAGCGCATCGGGGCCGAGGGAGAAGTAGACGAGGTCGCCGGACGCGAGGCCGAGGGACTGGAGGGAAGCGGCGGGGTCCGGCGACCGGAGCTCGTCGGTGCGGTTGAGGGAGAGGCGGAAGGAGGCGCCGGGAGGGGGGGGGGGAGAGGCGGCCGGCGAGGATGCGGCGGAGCTGGGGGAGGGAGCAGGGATCGGGAACGTCGAGCTTGAGGGTGTCCTTGGATTCCAGAGACCGGAGCCGGAGCTTCATGACGACCGATCGATCGACCACCGCGATGTTAATCTGCCGTGCGGGAAGGGATTTAATTTAAGGAGTCGAGTCAGCGTTCCCCCTACGTCCTTTAAGAGGAGGGAGAAAGCCCATTTCGCCGCCGGCCTTCAGGCCCGTTGCAATTTTCCAGGCCCAATAATCGTCAGGCCCATTTGAAATTACGTCTGCCAGGGAAATTAATGGGCCTGTGATTGTAGCTTCGCTTCTTGTCGAGTCCATGGTCGAGTTTCCTACTCCGGCCCGTGCCTGAGGTACTATTGCTAGGAATGAATTTTCTCATGTAGATACGCAAGTTACATTCGCTGATGGAGGATATATCTAGTTGTTAGCAGATTTTTGTTCTAGTCTCGTATGTCTGTCCCGTGCAGATTACCTGCACTTGTCTTCTTTCTTCTTCTTTCCCCCATCCATTAGGAGATACCCATAAATTCTCTTGGTAACAGAACAATGAATGAATGGTTCGACTGAATTGGCTAAGAATACGCATGGGTTTCGTTGCCTATTTCATCCTCTGATCTAAGTCATTGATTAGATGCTCGGTTCGTGAGGTTGCAGATGTGTCTGAAGCGGTCAGACAGTATGCTGGTGCTTTGATGTTTTCTGGTGAACCCGCAAAAGGATCATATGGACACCATCTTGTGAATGACCGGCAGGAGAACCGACAAAGCGTGCTCTATCATCATAAACTAGGAGCCTCCTTGCCTCTGACCGCATTGCTTTGCAAATTTGTAATTGTGTTGCTGAAATAAGCAAGATTCCTTTTTGCTTCAGCATTCTAATATCCTTACATGTGTGTCTAATCATGCAAGATAGCCCATATATACCACTAGCCAGCTTTGATATTCCATCACAATATGCTTTATGCTTTTAAGGCCCCGTTTGGTTCAACATTCCATTTGGATTTTGGGATTCTAAAGTCCTTGGCCAAATGCAAATAACGCTTGGTTTGTTTTTTACTCAACTTTGGGGAAATATAAGGCCCTGCATGGTAATGTTCCTATTCCTTTTTCATTAGGGAACAAACAAAAAAAAAAGTGTTTCGTTCGGGGAACGGTTTTTTTGAACAAAAGAACGTGTTTGGTAACGTCTGTTCCGAGAATAAAAAATGAATAGAAACACGTTTGGTAAATTTTATTCTTTTTTATTTCTTTTAATTTTTTAATATTTTTATTTTATTTTCCATTTTTTTCCTTTCTTTTTTTTTTTTCTTCTTTTTTCTTTGGCCTCGCCTCGCCGTGTTAGGCGTGGCTCGGTCTCGCCGGATCCGGGCGAGCCCGAGATCGCCCAACCAAGGCGAGGCTCGGCGTCGCCGGCGCGGGCTAGGCCGGACCTCGCCGCCCTGCCGTTGAAGCCAAGCACCTGCGCCCTGAAGCCCGCAGCTCGACGCCGTCCCGATCTCACCATGCCATTCGCGACACCGTCCGCCAGTCTTTGCCCGCGTCGCCCCGTGTCGATCCCGAAGCCTCTAGTGCCGTGCCACCATCGCACCGTCCTCCAGAGCCCCTCGTCGGAACCCTAGCTGAAGATCTTCCCTCAAGCGAGGCCGAGCCTCGCCTTGGCTGGGCGAGCTTGGCCTTGCCGAGGGCCGGCGACACTCCGGCGACCTCGCCGACCCTCGACGGCGTCGTCGGCCCTTGACGGCCGGTCGCCGGCCATGGTCGAGGCCGGCGACCGACCAAAGAAAAAAAAAAAAAAAAAAGAAGAAGAAAAGAAGAAAAAAAGAGAAGAGAGAGAATAAGAGAAGCGTTTCTTTTTGGCTTTGAAGAAGTGTTCTTTTCTCCAGAAGCAACTTTTTTGTGTTTCTTTTTTTTGCTCCAATTTTGTTTCGGGAACAAAAAACAAAAAAAGAACAGTAAACGCAACCAAACGCGTTTGTTCTTTTTTGTTCCCGGGAACAAAAAAAATACAAAAGTGTTCCGAAATATTTTTTGGAACGTTTCCATGCAGGGCCTAATTGTATCTCCATAGGGCTTTAAGGGTCTTTGAGTCAAAGTAGGTCCAAATGTCTTTTGGGAAGTTGTATTCTCATAATGTAAGTCTTGTTCTCTCGTTTATTGTTCATTTTCCCCATGGTTTGCATGGAAAAGTCAATTGGAGGTTGATGATCGTCGGCCAAGGGGTCGTGCACATTAGTAATTGCCGCTTGGGACTCGCCTAACCCCGATGATCATCGCTTGATCTCAATTGATGCTTGGGTCACGCGACCTCATGCCCAAGACCTCAAGCGAGATCACGGTGACGTCACTTGGGTTGTGACGACCCAAGTGACGCCTAAGGTCACATGAGACCTCGAGCAAGGTTGTTTAGTGGTTGTTTTGATTGCTGATGGTTGAACTCAATTTTTTTTTTTAAATTTAGTAAAAATCCTTTACAAACTATAATTTTTACCCATGATATTTAAGTCAAAGTTGTTTCCCAATACAATTTAAAATTACAATTCACCAAATACTATTTGCATTTCGAAAAACCCATTTAACTCAAAGATATTTATATTTTTCCAAGAATATTTCTCCAAAGTTGAACCAATAGGTCTAAAGCACTTCTAGACTGGCAGGCAGTGATCATGTTTGGAGCAAAGAATTCGGTACCTTCTGCTAAAATAATACATGAAAATTGCAATGCACTTTATGACGTTAGTTAGACAGACTCATACACCCCGGGCTCTCAGGTAAAGTGACTAAGTCCTGGGCACTCTGTATAGTCTAATCGAGGAGACAAAAAGTTTTGATCAGGCACGCATGCTTCTGATGATGTATTGTTGGACAAATCCACTGCGCCGGTTGAAATTTATATGAATTCTGTGTGCTTTTTTTGTTCATTACGCAGCTGACAACCTTAATGTCGATGCCATTTTCGTGCGTACAAAGCACGGACACGTGGCGTCTCTTCTATCACGGAGCTATCCGTCCTCTTTCTTATTTGTGTTCACATGGTGTTTCATTGGTTATTTTCTTCAATTATAGCATAATATATAATGTCGTCTCTAAATTTTTAATAAATACCTAAATTAGTTTCTAAATTATAAGAAAATGTCTGGTATTATTAATCACGCGTGACATGTCTGACATTAATGTGGATAATTATTATAATTTGTTTAAAAAATTTCTTGAAATTTTATTTTGTTTTTTTTTTTTTTTATTGTGGCCGATGGCCCTAGCTAAGGGGTGCTCGTCTGCCCCAATGAAAAAATAACAAAAAATAAAATAAATAAGTAAATAAAATGCTAAAATAGTTTACAGCAATATAAGTTATTTTATGTGGCATAATTGGTGCCGGCGTGCATGTCAATGATTTATGATCGAAATTGACCAAAACGACTACATTGTTAACTCATCCAAATGTTAGAACTAAATTAGCTAAATTAAAAAAAATAGAATTGGAATGGTATCTATATAATTAATTTTTTTAAAAGAGATTTTTCCCCTAATAAAATAGAACACCTATATGCATCAATGGTTTCTCAACCTGTCCGTGAGATCGAAGATCGTCTGAAAAAGAAAATGGAGAATTGCCTAAACTCATCATAAAAGTCGCGACACGAAAATCTGACCAAGAAGAAGCTTCTCTTCAAAATCCAGGGTGGGCATTGCATACTTATCTTCGGTTAGAGCCCAGATTCTTCTCGCCCTTGTCATATTTCAAGCCACCCAACTCCACCATAAAAAAATAAAATAAAAGGGTTTCATCAAATTGTGCCCACAAAATAATGGTCCGCCTAGCCATTTCTAGACGTCGACTTTATCACCCGAGTATTAATGAGTCTCTTTGACTATCCTGCTTTCGAAATTTCCTAGGATTAGGCACAATTATCTCCTTGAGCATTGTCACGAAATAATACATATGGTGTATAAACCACCCCGTTAGGATCCCATTGCGCGATATCACGATACTATTTATATCACGCGGTTTTCTTTCTCCACAATAATGCTGAATAAATGAGCACCAACGGACTGGAGAAGTCAATTATTCCCAATCGTTTGGTGCCTGTTTATACCTGATTCGCCTATGAATACATGGAAATATACCTAACTTTCATAAGTTTTGTCCACACGGTTTATGCAACTAACAAATACGGATTATCTTAAGAAGACTTCGTGACGAAAATCCTACCAACTTAATGACACATGTTGCCAACCAGCCGATATTTCGGTCACATGTTTGCATTGGAAGATCTCCACGGCATGTTTTATTTTGGAATATAAAACAATGTAAAGTAAGATTAAACGCAGAAATACCGTGTGATGTGGTCTGACTATATTCAACAAATTGCTGCTATATATGTTTATAAATTCATGTTGAGATGGGAATGTCCAACTGAAAAAACGGCGCGTAACGCGTTGACCATTCAGGGGGAACGCTTCTTCTGTGCAGCTGTGACAAATTGTCAAAATTCGAGTGATCAAAGTAGAATATTGTGGCCAGCATAAGAATGTTCTATGCTCGTCGCCTAGAAGTACCTCAAGAACTGCTCTGTCTAATATAATGAACTTTCTTTTCAGAGAAAAATAAAAGAAAAAAATCTTGGCAATCTTGTAAATAGGACAAGACACAACACCACAACCTCGAATTCAAAATGATTTATATACATGGTGGTTTGGAGAATCGACTTTTGCATGGCATAATCCACACAAATCCATTTCTTTGTAAAAAGTTTCCAAACTGGTATATCTCTGTGATAAATTTACTTCAAAATCGATACATTTATTATAAATTTTCAATAAATTAACTTTTTTATCACTAAAAACTTCAAATTAGTACATTCGTGACAAATTTATCTTGTGTTAATTTCTATTAAATTAGATTAATATCACAAAAATGACAAATTGATATATATATATGACAAACAGAGGATAAGACCTCAAATTGGTACATCCATTAACTATAATGTGTTAACCAACTCAGCAATTTGACAGTAAAATTTAATAAAAACTATTAGAAAATAAATTTATCACAAGTGTATTAATTTTAAGATTTTTGTTGATAAAAAATTAATTTGAGGTAAATTTATAACAAGCGCATCAATTTGAGGATTTCTAGAGGTATTAACCTATGTTATTTTAATGTAAGATGCTTGCTTATTTTGATCGATGAAATGATTTAGGATGCCAGGCCATTATGATTAGGGGGCTCCGCAATCTGACTTGAATATTACATTTACTTGATTAAAATGAGTGGAGTTGCATTCATGGTAAATTATTCAATTTCAATTCCCCAATTGCGAGGGATCTGGGGCTTATTATGTGTCCACGATTACATGATAAAAAATCATGGTTTCTAGAATCATTGCATCGTCGTATAATATTCAACGACAAAAGATGGTCTGACGCACCATGATTCACCCAACCCAATGCCGTACGTAACTTTTCGTTTCTGATTCATCTATTCGATTATTTTTATTGTTGTGGTAGATGGATACTACCTTCCATTTAAATCCCCCCTTAAATTAATTCTAACCCCTCTCACCAAGAGAGAGATTCCCATTTCGCCCCTTCCATGCAGCTTCGTCCGCTATAAATTATGGTTGGCGACTGTCTCTTCAATTCCAGGCAATTCTAGAGAGAGCTGAGAATGATGAAGGCTTCCAAAGCAGTCATCTCCTTTTTTTTGTTAACTCTCCTGTTGTTCTCCTACGTGTCTCGAGCTGCTCGGCCGGCGCCGGTTGGAGCCGATGTGGCAAGAACTCGACCCGAGGTAGGTTGTCTCCGTTTCCCGAAAACAAAAAACCCTTTTTCTTTTCTCTGTGTCTTGTGTTCCTGGATTGATGAAAGGAAGCTCACGGGGATGAAATTTTTGCAGGGTGTTGATGGGGAAGTAGAGAAGGTAGAGGTGGAGCGGGGCTGCGAAGGGATTGGAGAAGAGGAGTGCTTGATGAGAAGAACCCTCGAAGCTCACCTTGATTATATCTACACTCAGAAGCAAAAACCCTGATGAGCTATCTTGCTCGTGAGGGTAATGAAATTATCTGTGAGGCTAGCAAATGGAGTCCTGAACTAGCTTCTGCTTGTGAACGTTTAGTTGATTTTTTACCTTTTCTTGTTCATTAGTTTTGCTTTCGTTCGACATGATTCTGCAGGATTTTGTATGTAAATTCTATACATATGGCCCAGGCTCTGTCAAATGTCCCTGCTTTGCTCTTACCGGAACGTTGGCGAGGGTCTGGTGCTGGATAGAGAGATTGTATTCTCGCGAGGGTCTTGTAAACTATTACCGATATCACCATACGATGTATCAGCTTAGCCGCCTCAATTTTTCGCTCGTTCTATTACTCTTGTGATTATCTCGAGTCTTGACTAATCGAATGAAGAGAAATGGCCCGACCCACATCCAGATAAGTGATCAAAATTCAAAGCCCTATCTATACCTTGGTCTTTAGGAACGAGGGGGCGACTGTTAGGGTTGACCAGAGGGCGAAATGCGTGCTGCCCTCCCTGGTCCTGTCTAACCTCGACCAAACTTTGATGGACTGTGTCAAACCCTTTCCTTGTCTTGGTTGACTTCTCCTTTCTTTTTGTTTCTCTGCGGACGGCTCATTTCCATTTTACAAGATTGCAGTTGTCATCTTCCCAAAATCATCATTCCCAACGTCATTCTTGTCCAAAGATCAAGCGTATAGGAACCAAGTCGATCGAAGTTCAAACCTCACGGGTTAGGTATGTACGGAGAGACTAGAGGTCCGAGTAACATACAAGCAAGAAGTAATAGTGCAATATTTCGCTCGTGAGTATCGCACATGCCTAAAGACTTTAGACGCCATCATGATATTGACCGGCGTATCCTCGCCAAAAAAAAAAGAAAAAGAAAAAAAAGAATAGTCAATCTCAGAGTTCTATCATGCATTGTAGTGGTTAATTTGTCCTAAGAATTTTCACTATCAGAACCTCGTCATAAACTCTGGTGATGATGTTTTGTGCAAATAAACTCTCGGTCTATATGTTCCTTTCGAAAACATCTAAAACATTTATCTCACGTCATCTGGTTCTTGTTCAAACAAAATTAGCTTTATCGTGCTACTCTTGATCCTAAGTGTATATTATACACATTGGATGAAAGATCTCTTATTCTTCTTAACGTGTCTCAACCTGTTTCAAGTACGTAAAAATGACCCGCATCACGAATCTTTGAAAGGATGCAGGCTAACAGGACGTGCGTTCGGAGCCCGCACGCATGACAGGAAGTGAGACCCATCAAGAAAATAGGGAACCCATATCCATCAATTATTACACCTCAAGCTTATTATTAAGATTACAAATCATCATACGATAGCTCAGCACTACAGGCGCACATTCCGTGACCTTTTAACTATGCGCCATGATGCCGGCCAGCACACGCCGGAAGTCTTTCCATCATTACCATCATGAACCTCTTTTCTGTATTTTTTATGTGTAATTTTTTGCCACTGGTGGTCTCAAGAGTTAGAATAGGTTGACTTTGGTGCAATAAAATGATTCACTAGGCTCAACAATGAATGCGTCTTGCATTTTCATATGTGTTGAGATTGTTCTACATTGATTGTGGAAAGGGTTAATGGTTGATTTATAATTATGAGAGAAAGTTTAATTTTTTAAGTTAGCTTTTGACATGAGAGAGGCTCAACATTCAATATTTTGAGTTTGAAGTGGATGATATGTGGTCGGAGAAAAACTGTGTAAAACCTTGGAAACAATCAATATATGCTCAGCATCATGCACGCAAAAAGAGGTGAACTTGGATGATGTCTTTTTAGAAAAAAAAAAAAGCATAAAACCTTGGAGTCCACGGGTGCCCAAAGCAATTAATATATGCTTTACATCATATGCACGCATGAGGAGATTTGAGTTGGTCGGTGATATATGATTGGAGAAAAAATGTGTAAAACCTTGGAATCATGCCCGCAACGAGAGGTGAACTTGGATGATGTCTTTTCAAAGAAAAAATGTGCAAAATCTTGGAGTCCGTAGGAATCCAAAGCAACCAATATATGCTCTCGATCACCCACACATAAAGAGATTTGAGTTGGTTCGATCTCGAGCACCATGAGCACTATATAAGAAATTTTAAAATCACAAAGTAAACGAAGCTTAAATTTAAAATCAAGTTGAAGACATTGAAAGAAAGGAAAAGAAGCTCTTGTTTAGTACAAATAATATAGGAATAAGTAATGTAACTTAAACTTTAAGAAGACAAGGACTAAAGGAGTTGTAATTGTAATTGAATTTTTTTTTTCCGGAAAAAATGGTAATCGACCACGGTCCACGACTTGTGGTGAGAGGGAATATTCTAATGCAACTTTCAATCTTTCATGGCTCGTTGATAATTAAGGTCCCTAACCTTTTTATTAATCTTTGGAATTTACTGGAATGCTAGAAACTTTCATTTCCTTAAGTATTTCCTAAGATAAAATAAAGGAGAGCAAAATCTACCATGACTTTTCACTTCGCTTAAGCGAATCTCTTCACATTCCGTACTTCCAGTTTCGGTGGTGACCGGTATGCTCCTTGGCCGCCATCCTTGGCGCCAGAACCCTGCACTTCCCGCCATAAAGGCCTCGACTTTCCAGCTCCAGAGGCCGCCAAGCCCAAACCCTTCACTCCACTTCGCCGTCGGAAGCCGGGAACCTCGCTTTCTCGCCGCCGCCGAAGAGATGGGGAAGCCCAAACAGTACTGGCTCCTGAAAACCGAGCCGGGCGAGTGGTCCTGGGACGACCAGGCGGCCTCCGACGGCGGCGTCGCCAAGTGGGACGGCGTCAAGAACAAGCAGGCCCAGAAGAACCTCAAGTCCATGCGCCTCCGCGACCTCTGCCTCTTCTACCACTCCGGCGCCAAGGCCCGCCGCGTCGTGGGCGTCGTCGAGGTGGCGCGCGAGTGGTACGAGGACGACGGCGGCGACGGCGGCGGCGACGGGGCAGTGGACGTGAGGACGGTCGGGGAGATGCGGAGGCGCGTGGAGCTGGCGGAGCTGAAGGGGGACGGCGCGCTCAAGGGGTTCGCGCTGCTGCGGCAGCCGAGGCTGTCGGTGGTGCCGGTGGCGGAGGATGTCTGGGAGAGGATCTGCGAGCTGGGCGGCGGGTACGAGGGGGACGGCAGAGATGCGGGCGACGGCGACGGCGACGGCGACGGCGAGGGGGAGGGCTGAGGAGTGAGGGGGGAAGTGTTGCGTCGTAGGTGTTTGTGGAAATGCCGCAGTGGGAAATGTCTTTTTGAGGTTGTGCTGGGATGTGTCCCAATTTTTGTGTTGATTGTAAATACCAGGGGATGCTTAGTTGTGAAAGTTTCGTCGCCCTCCTTCCTTTTGGTAATCCTGTAAATGTTTGCTCGACATGCTGCAGACTTCTATGGAGATGATAAACCAGAATCTCCTTTAAAGAATTCTCCTGTTGTTCTTTGCTTCGAATGGGAAAGTTCTTGACAAAACAACGAATCGACCAGCAAACAAATTCCAGCAAAATACTTACTTTTTGTGTCGGAAAAAGGATAAAAGATCGATTAAATCGGGGGTAAATCCAAACAAAAGTGTTCCGATGTCACTGTCGATTTAATAAAGAAAAAGGGATTTAATAATTATTTAAATATTAAATGATCTGAAGAGAAGAAAAAGAACAAACAAGAGGGAGCGAACGAGCATTGGAGTAGATTCTCCCCAGAACGAAGCAGAACTGCTCCGGAGCTAGAGAGCTCTGGCAAACAAAGGGAAGCTCCGAATGCAAGCTCATCGACCCACGTTCCACCGCTTTGCCGCCCTCTCGAACCGATGGCGGCACCGGACGTCGTGCAAGTTCCGAGCTTTCTGTAGCTCCTCTTCTTCTTCTTCTTCTTCTTCCTCGGATTACTCCAACCAGTCTCGCGGCGGGCTCCCTCGCTTCTTCTCCGACGTCCTCCCTCCTTCCGAGGTGTTACCCTCTCTTTCCATGTGCCCGCGCGCGCGGGGGTGTTGGACTGCTCGTGTCGCGTCTTCCGGTGTTAATGGGTTTTTCCTTTTGTCTGCTTACTGTCGAACTGCAGGGTGGGGTGGTTCGCGTGCAGGGAGATGAATTCTGGCATATGACCAAAGTGTTGAGGTTGAGTACCAACGACAGGTATCTTCAGGCCTTCATCTTTTCTGACGCAACGGTTGCTGGATTTTCTTGGTTGCCTTCACAATTGGGCTATGATGATATGGGGTGATTTTAAGCAGTTCGAAGTGACTTACTTGCATTGCCTCCTTGGGCTATGATTTGCTGAACTTTTGGTCTCTTTATATAACCTGTGGACGTTGTATGCGCATCAAGTGTTCGACAAAATCTCCCTTAGTAATTTTATTGTCTAGCTTTGCAAGACAATGGCGTTTATGTAACTTGCATTTAATATTCCTGCAAGGGTAGAGCTCTTCAATGGGAAGGGAGGATTAGTGAGGGGGAACATTCAGAGCGTTGATCGGGCTGGATTGGACTTTGTGGCTCAGGAAGACCCAAAAACGGTCCCTCCTCAGATGCCGCAGTGGCATGTATTTGCTGCTTTTGGTGAGTTATTACTGATCTAAGCAATTATTCAGAAGTAGTTAGTTTTTAAAGGCCTGGGACATAATTCCTTTTTACCTCCTAATTGTTGTCAACTTTGCTTAGGAACTCTAAAGGGTGGTCGAGCTGATTGGCTTGTTGAGAAATGTACAGTATGTGTCCATGCAATTACATCTTCTGCTTCCCACATTTGAAAATTAAATTGTCCTTTTGCGCTATGCTTGTCACTCCTGATTTTTTCTTTGATTCCCATAGGAGCTGGGGGCGAGCAGTGTAACTCCTCTGCTGACTGAGCGATCTCCTTCAGTCTCAGAAAATAGGGTCGACAGGCTACAACGGCTCATCTTAGCTGCATCAAAGCAATGTCAGTTACTCATCACCACAAGAGTAGTCTTCATTAATAGAAGTCTTCGTTCTTATTAGTTATTCTTTTTCTTTGGGGAACTTGATCAAATTGTACTTTGTATTTTCCAATATAACATAAGGAGGTCCCTTTGGCTTGGTTTAGTAACTGTTCCAACTTACCTTCTTTAATTGCTTTTCAGGTCAGCGGCTTCATGAAATGGTACTTAATCCTCCACAAAAAATCAATGACATTCTACCTTATGTAAGTTAATATTCCTTGACTGCAACCCAGCACATTCGAAAATTTTTCCAATTTCATTCTCTTTTAGAAATGAATTTTTCATTCTTTGATTAAGTAATGAATTTATGTATGGTTTTGTGATTGGATTTTATAGATTCAGAAGTCAAAGCTATCTTTACTCGCTGTTGCAGAAGCTCCTTCTCTTATGAGTGCATTGACTTCAAGCAGAATTGAACCTGATGGGATTATGATTGTTGGACCTGAAGGAGGTTGGTCCCGTTTTTCTTTTGCTGATTTCCCAGCATATAATTGAGAAAACATGGGCCCTTTGTGTGTGTAGAGGGGGTGAGAGCATGGTGGATGGTGGGTGGCCACCTGTGCAGATGTGTGTAGATGAGTGGGAGTGTGTGTGGGTAAACAAGAGTGGCCACTTCAGCTTTCATCCATTTTAATGATACATCATTCCTCTAAAAAGGCACCCTCCCTCCCCCTTGGTGCTTATCCCTCTTTTTAAGCTAATAGAAAAGGAAAACCATGGAACTGTTAGAAATCTAACGAGTTAGATTAGATGGTATGCTATATAGCGCGTGGGTAGTACCTATGGTTCTACTTTTCACAAATAGGAACTGCTGCTTGCCATCTTAGTTGGCAATTCTTTTGTTCTTCGAGATTCTTGTCTTTTGAAGCAAGTCTTTTCTCCTAACATCTTCGGTCTGCAATGCTGATACCCTTTTCCTTTTAACTAACAATCACATATTTTTACCTTCTGTTTGTTGTATGTCAGATTTTACTGAGAAAGAACTGAGTAAACTGATGGAAGCAGGTGCTACTGCTGTTGGCCTAGGGCCACATCGCCTACGGGTAGAAACTGCCACAATAGCCCTTCTGGCAACGCTCATGTTATGGTCTGATCATCATCAAGTGACTAAAGCTTGATTGCTTGTTCACGCCACGTAAGTTGTTGTGGCGCTTTTGGCTTATGCTATTACAGTCAGCAATTGTGCTCTATATATTCTTTTACTGGGGCGGGGCACATCCTCGAGGGGCACTGTGCCCTGTGTGAGGAAATATCTCATTGATTTTTATAATCATATAATACAGATATTTTTGTGATTAGAATATCCATAACCATTGTGAACTCTGCTACTTTAATCTATTCAAATTCTGTAGCTGGTTATTAAAAAATCACAATCTCATGAGCGTGACTAAAATCACAATCGCATGAGTGCGACTCTTTCTTATTCGTATTAACCTTTTGGTATTATTAACTTAATAGCATGTATTATTTATTTTTTTCTTTACATTAAATTAAGTGGGTCATACTTTAGAATGAGTTATATGATATGATAATCTATGTTTCATTTTATAATTTGTAAATATATATAATATAACCGGGGTGGGGAAGGGTAATGCCATCCCTGCCTTGTGCCCCGCGGGGCAATATTCACAGGGACAACTTGTCTCGTTTGGGATGGCGCACCGCTGGGCACAGATGCCCATTCCTGTTCTTATCATTATAACCAAGATGAGGCTGATGTTGTGGGTTTGATTTTTGTCCTTCAAGATCTGTGCTTGTCTGCACACAAGGCAGATCCACGCATGCTCCCAAATAGGCTTTAGAATTGAGAGATCCGCTTTACTGGGGAAGGTCGTGCACGGCTATATTAGTTTTGAAAACTGACATGCGACTTATTTTCTTGGTCTTCCTTATTAAATTAATTAAAAGTTGACTGACTTGAGCAGCATTATAAAACCACCTATTGTGATACCTGCCACGGATTGCGAGATTTCATTAAAATTCAGCTGCACTTGGTTTAATAATTAACCATATTTACTATTTGCAACTCGCAGCATCTTCCTCCGGCTTGGTGCTTATATCACCCATGTCAAAAGGATGAAGCACCGAGCATGTATGTTGCAGATGAAGCTCAGGATCAGTGGAAAAGAAGACTAACTCGGAGATGCGGCATTCCATTTGCAGCTGCACCAGTGAGGTGATTAGAATTCGGATTACTGTTTAGTAGACATGGATGAAAGACAGTGGTGTCGTTTAAGAGATAATTAGCTGTTCTTTTTTCTTCTTCTTTTCTTTTCTTTTTTCTCGAAGAAAGAAGCCAATTTGATGAGGCAGTGATCTATCTAGAAATCTTGAACAAAAAGGTTAGCAAAGGTCAAAGCTCAGGCCAGTATTGTCGTCGATGTTGCTTTTGGCTCAGGGATGGGGAAAATTCAATGTGTTTGACTCTCAGGTTTTGGCAGGCGGAAAATGTGAATGTCGGCTGCATTTGTGGAAAACTATGAGAGAGCGTGTGGAGTCCAAGTGCCGTTTCCATTCACGATGTTGTTGTCCGTCTTTGGTGGACGGTGGTTTTGATTAACTGATGTTGGATGCTAATGTAACGTGATCGTTTTGGTCAGCACGATCCATCATTTTTTGATCGACAGTGACTCTGGATAAGTACGAAACCGGGGTCTCACTGCTGCCGTTCATTTGTTCTATCACTCTCGGTTGTACGTTGAATGGTGCTGTGTACTGTCCTACATAAACTTTGACCAAAGAACTTGGAGTCCTTTTTCTTGAATTTCCATGGATGTGGCTATTCACATTCAAGGGATAGGAATAAATTGTTCATGCTCCTCTTTTTTCAAAGACCGTACATATCTTCAATGCATCGATTCTACCCACAATATAAAAGGTTGAATACTACTTTTGGCAAGATACTCATTTGAATTTTCGACTCGATTAATCTTCATGGATATAGATAGGACCAAACGAGGTTGTGTTCATGATGTTGGGTTGATCACCTCTCGAATAATCAGCAATTGGATTCATTTTCAACATTACAAAATATATCTAAAATGTATACGACCCAAATATAACTCTAGTAGAAGTAATACCCCTATCGCTATCACTTATATTTGCAACATTTACTATTAATACTAAGTCTGACTTTTACTTGTTTAGTTGGCATAAATGAAGCAATCGAAAAAGCGTATAAGGAATCGAAATGATAATTACACACGATATGATTTTTTTTATTGCGACGTGTCCTTAAATAATTCGGGTTTTATTAATTCTGACCATTATTCATAAGCAAATTAGTCACGTGCGCTTACCATAGTAAAGTCTTCCATACTATCGTTGCCACGTATACTATCCCTCTATCTATTTGTCTTGTTCCTTAACTCGTTCCAATTCTCTCTTATTCAAATGATATTTTCGAAAAACATTTTCCAAAACATTCATTTTTTACGAAATAAATGAAATATAAATGCTAGGCCTGCTCGATAAAATTGATATCTAAGTACTCAAAATTTAGGTAATGAATTTTATGTATCGATAAACTTAAGTGCTAAAAATAAAATTAAAAAGGTTTTTGATGATAACTAAAAATCGATGGATAAATAAAATAAACCTCTCCCAAAGATAGAAAAAGGGACCATTATTGGCAGATTTTTACCCATATGTTTAGCAAAATTTAAATCATCATCAAATATTCTTTTATGGAACGAATTGAGCAACCCCTTCTGCTTACCAGACTAAGTGCATTTCTTAATAAATTAATTCTATTTAAGGCCATAAATCAAGCTTAATTTCAAGTTATCAAACACGCTCTTTACTTCACACAAAAACACAGGCCGTTGGTCTTACACAAAATTTTTTTTTGGCATGGGGCCCGCCCCTACACATAAAGCAAAGCAAGAGGCAAGTGGCAAAATCGTTATATTTGTCCAACTACGTGTCGACATTCACACGTTCCGCTGAATAAAAAGAACACCAGACTCCGTTAGCAATAGTCCGAGAGCAAGAACCGCAAATTGCACTCCCTTCCCGAGTCCCGAGTCCCGAGTCCCGCAGCCAGCAAGATCGGACGTCCGATCGAACCCGACGATGGCGAACCATCTGGAGGGCTTGGTGGAGACGATAAAGTCGAAGGTGCGGGCGCTGAAGAAGACCAAGAAGCCGTACGTGAAGATGGACAAGAGCTCCAGCGTGAAGGTGGAGATCCGCAGCCGCAAGGCACGCAAGCTCATCGACAAGACGCTCAAGCACGCCGATCAACCCGCCAAGCGCGGCTTCTTTTAGGCCTCACCTGAACTCTCTCTCTCTCTCCCTCTCTCTTAGAAATCGAGGAGAGATCAGTCGGGTAAAGGGAGACGATGATGATGAGTCCGTGTTCCTTTAGGAGTTGGCCTCTTTACTTTGGTTTTCGTTCTTTGTCATCGTCGTTCTCGGGTCTGTACCTGCTGTTTCTGGGTTTCTGACTAGGTTTAGGACTACATAGGAATGAAAGGGGTTTCGGTGTGCGGCGTCGGAGAGGCGTCGTTTGTTCCAAGTTTGATTGTACAGAGAAAAGGGTTCCGTTGAAACATATCGTCCCATCAAGCAATCGTCTGCATATCATCAAAGTAAAAACTCATTTGTTAGGAAAGATCTTGAATATCTTCTCACATCAAGGGCAAACAAATTCATCGAAGGGGAGAGGAAATCAAAGATGATCACCTTACTCTGCTTCCGAAATACTGCGCGAGGGAAAAACGGGAGACACGGGCGGTTTTCTCTATTTGCCCGGATCTTCAGCCTGAAGTTTTCGTTTTGAGCACTAACTACGCACCGTGTCTGCGCACGCACCGATCTTTTCGCAACCATTTTCCTCGTTCCGTCGTATGTAGGAAAATAGGTTTTTCATGATCCGAGGGATGTGATGTAACGTAACGAACTTCTGGGGAGCGAGAAGCGAGAGCTGTCTTGCAGTCAAAGTATGCGCGACTGTCGAGTAAATATGCGATGGCATTAACCCCGGGGGGGGGGGGGATTCTTCTTGGTCAGATTCAGCCGCACAAAAGTATGGGGGGACGGGTGGCGTATTAAATTCCACGTGCTTGGAAAAAACAAGTTGATGGTGGGGTTGGACGGGGCGAATGTCAATGGACTCGAAAAATATCTGCCGTTTCCGAAAGTCCAGCGGATGAGAATGGATCGGGTTTTGAGGCCCAAGCCAAGGGAGAAGGAAGAGAGACTCTCCTCCAAAACGACTCGAATCGAAGTGGCGGTGTCTTCTTGCCTGTCGGCAGATCTCAGCTCTATCCCCTCAAGTTAAGTCCTCTGCTCGAAACCTGAAAATTTGGGGGATTTCGCTGATGAAGCGTGCGATCCTCTTTCTGGTGAACCGAGATGCGATGCGAGAATGCATCCAAACGTGAAGCACCCGTTGACCGAGGCGTGCATGGAAGGAAGTACCTGGATTACATGTGTGATTGCGAATTCCGATGGATGGAAAGTCTCCTCGAATGCCCCGTTTAAATTTTGAAAGTCCACGCGTGATTCATGACTCATCTTTTTAGCTATGTATAATCACATCTAAGATGCACAATTGGGAACTTTTGTTATGGTGAGAGTTTTCTTTCCTCCTTCCCCACCTCTTTTTTGGGTGTGTGAAATGAAAGTATCGGCATTCAACGATGTCCCCCCTCTTTTTGGGTGTGTGAAATGAAAGCATCGGAATTCAAATAGAGTAAAATGAATATAATTTGGAAAAGTTTGATTAAATGGCAAGATTCCTCGATTTCTTCCACCGGGTTTTGGAGGGATAGCTTGAACAAAAATATTATTAGCCAAATCATGCTCACAATGAGAGATCATTTAGAAGAGATCAGCCTCCATTCAAAATTTGGAAGTGCATGGGTGATTAATGACTTATTATGGGTCGGTCGATTACGATCGATCAAAACACTGTACGACCTTAGGATTATCGATTCCAAATCAGCCTTATGCACACATGCTCGAACACAAGAGTCGGATGGGCAAAGAGAATGTATATTTATTTGTTAACGAACTTGTTACAATGAGGGAGATGGATCCCTATTTATACAAATGCGGGTCACATCTCATCCGTCGATCGTCCCTCAATCCAATGGTGTATTCTGAATCCGTGTTATCATTACAATGCTACATAGTAGGCTACTCAAAAGCTACACAATGGCTACACACGGCAGGCTCTTGGGAAGACCATGGGCGTGTATCAGAAGCAAGATTAGGGTTTGCAGGTCCGTTTGACACGCGAGCAGTTGAACGGTCGTGGGCTGCTCATGGGTTGATCAAGCTTTGTTCATGGGTCACGCATGGGCCTTTGCTTGTATTTGCTCATGGATTGATCGTGGGTTGGTCGTGGGTTGTTCTTGGGCAGCCCTTGTGCGTGACACGGCTTATCACGGACAGTCTTGGTTCATGCTCCGTCCTTGGGCCGGGGAAAATTACATAAAAAGGCCTAAATTTATTGTAATTTTTCCAATTTAGTTATATATATATGCAGTCCTAAAATTTTTGTAATTGTGCCAATTCAATTTATCTAGTTAAATTTAGCCGATTGGCATTGACAGACAATTTTTTTAATAATATATATTTTTGATTTTTTTCTCTTTTTTCTTTTTCTTATCCCTCCTTCTTCCTCTTGCTTTGGCGACCGGCTAGAAGGGAGGGCCGGTCAATGACTAGTGGCATGCCCTTGCTAGTGGCTAGGCGACACTTGCCTTGTTGGATCTGGGCAAGGTCGGCCTTGCCACATTCGATAGGGGCTTGCCTTGCTAGTGATTAGGGGAGCTCGCCATTAGTCGGCGATTGGCCCTCCCTCTAGCTGGTCATTGGAGCAAAAGGAAGAAAGATGGAGGAGAAAAAAACAAAATAAAAAATAAAAAATTCAAAAAAATAAAAAGTAAAATGTTATTGAAAAATGTCTGCCAGTCTTTGACATCAACCAATGAAATTTGGTTAAATGGATTGAATTGATATAATTGTAAAATATTTATGATTAAATTTTGAAAAAAATTGTAATATGTTTATGATTTTTTCGATAATTTTTGCCATCTTTTAGCGATGTATAATCACATCTAAGGTGCACCATTGGAGACTTTTCTTTCCCTTTTTTCTTCCCTTTTTCGGAGTGTGAAAGTATCGGGTATTTAGCGATGTCTTGATGGAGAATACCATGAATATAACTTGGAAAAGTTTGATTAAATGATAAGATTCATCGATTTCTTCCATCGGATTTTTTAGGGATAGCCCGAACAAAAATATTATTAGCCAAACCGCGTTCGTGATGGAAAGATCATTTAGAAGAGATCAGCCTCCATTCGTGGTGATGCTGATAGTGACGAGTTCCTTGAGCCCCTTCTTTATGACAATTCTATAGATAGAAGGGGGCGTCGAGGGGTACGGCAAATAATACGAAAGCGACGACTTTGACGTTTCTTGTGAGAACAAGCTAAACGTCCTGAATTCAAATATTCCTTTATTCTATGCGAGAATTGAGCCAAGAATTTGGACTAATTGGCCTAACGTGAACCCTAAAAATTGGAGGCTGGACTGGTGAAGGCCGAAGCTAAGATGATGCAAAGCTTATGCAACTCGTGAGTATTAATTTCCACCGATTGACCGGAATAACTAATGAACAAGAACGAAACTTAAACAGCTTTAAAGGATGTTTGACTACTTGACTACTAATTTGAAGAATTCTTGATATCATGTCCTTATGCATTTGGCTGATGTTACCCGCAAAACAATAATTATCGCCATTCTTGACTCTTTTATTTCAAACTGATCAACAAAATTAACCACTCAACCAATTGGTTTGACCGGTGGTAAGACCATTTTGGCCCATGATTGAAATTTCGCTGCCATAAATCAGGAAGAGTTTCAAGTTTTTTTACTCAAAATTTATACCAACTAGAGC
Source organism: Eucalyptus victrix (assembly GCA_016097545.1). Lineage (NCBI taxonomy): Eukaryota > Viridiplantae > Streptophyta > Magnoliopsida > Myrtales > Myrtaceae > Eucalyptus > Eucalyptus victrix. The sequence goes on from CM027843.1 coordinate 11,387,381, forward strand.
AAGAAAGGTGCCTTCCAAATCTTGTTCATTTTTTTCATCGATTTTAGAATCTCATGGGTAGTAGCTTGGGAATTAGATGGTTTACGTTTCTCTTCAGCCCAATCTCATTCCAAACCTGATCTAGAGGTTCAAAGTGGTGGGATAATTTCAATTTCGCCAAAAAATGCATATGAAGAAACTGTCCTGTCTTGGCTAAACTAACATCACACCCAAATTAGAGCTTCTCCAGATTGCACAATTAGAAGCAAATTTCATTTTCTCCTGCAAAAGTCTTTGGCCACTGTGCAAGTTGCAGCTGGTGATCACAAGACGAATAAATCGCAATCATGGAGCAACTGCTAGCAGAGCTGAAAAGTTCCAAAAGCAACTCTAACCAATCACATCATAGATGAGATATCAATGAGGACGATTGTTATGGAATCAATCTATCAGATGATGAGTAATAAAATCATAATAATATCATTAGGAATCAAAACAATATCATAAAAAAAAAAAAAAAGAAAAGAATAAAATCAGTAGGTCATCAGATTGTAGCAGCACGAGGGGACTCTTGCCGCTGCTAGAGGTAGAGCCATTAATCAAATTGCAGCAGCATGCGGGTAACTTACCAACAGCAAAAGCAGGTTACTTGTCGGACTGTAGCAGCAGGAGCAAAAACTGCATTAAACATCATGGTCGACAAATCATTAATGAATCACTATACAATCACATGGGCATTCATAGCCATTCTCATTATAAAATGGCGATTACTCTAACTAATAAGGGCAGAACTTACATTCATGACATTTACATTTGTGTGAGAAAGAGTCTCTGTATCACTTTCCTTTACACTTGCATCTCGGTAGGATTCCCATTTCCAATCATCCGTAATCTTTTTAATCATTTCGTTTTGTAAGCCTTTACCACTTTACCATATTATTTATATCAGAACTACCAACTATACGGTGGTCTTACAATCTGCTTATTTGCTTTAAAAGATCTGAGCTGAGCCCGTCTAATCTAAAACGATTTATATAATCAGGATTTGGATTGACGAAACTCATCTCAAATTCATAATGCCATTTAATTTTTACAGGTCTACCATGGAAGTACATTGCTTCATGATTCATTGTTAGTTATGTTCATCTTTCTCATCGGAGATTTTTGTTATAGGCAAGTGGTTTTTATTATATATATAGGTGTGTGAAGATATTGGCATTTAGCGGTGACTTGAAGGAAAGTAGCATAAAATTTTGGTAAAATTTGATTAAAGAATAAGATTCCTCGATTTCTTCCATTGAGTTTTTTTTTGAAGGATAACAAGAATATATAAGCAAACCGCACTAAAAATAAAAGCCAAGCAACAATCAAGTCCTATCGAATGGATGGCATTAAATGATTTAATAGGGTGGCGTCGTTAACTCATCCAAACTTTGCTGTTTCTCTTCATACTTTGTTTTATTTGGATTAATATAGATATACTTCTTATTTGGGTAGAATATAATTTTCAGCTCTCTCCTTAAAGGCAAAATTTCTTTTGCTTTTAATTGCTGTACAAAAAAAAAAAAAACGTCATAGAAAATGGAAGCATACTGGATTAACTAAAATGATACTAACAGAAAAATATTCTTGATATTATTAAAAATAATATACTAAAACTCAATAACTATAGTCACTTTTAACATAACTAAATAAGGTATTCTAAGAAGACAAATTAAAATAAAAACGAAGAATGCCTCGATAAATAAAATAGAAATTCCTTTTACTTCATGTGTTTCCTTTTCCTAAAGTATCTTATTATTTCTATTAATATATTCATCAAAATTTTTAACAATAACACCATTATCGATATTTATTTATTTTATTATATTAGTATTTGGCTAAACTTATTTTTGTCCATTTTCCTTATGTTACCGTTCTTTACAGATGGGAGTGATTTTTGAATTATCCGATCTAGCCGCTTCTGCTCTCTCCCCCCCAACGGTCAAAAGAAAAAAGCGGAAATCCCCCAAGCCTGACAACACTCGCCTCGCTTCTATCTCTCTCCCACCACCTCCTCCTCTCTTCTCCTTCATCATCATCATCATCATCATCATCATCATCTTCTTCTTCTTCTTCTTCTTCTTCTTCTTCTTCTTTGTCTGTGCTTTCTTTGTCTGTTCTTCTTCTCCTCATTCCCTTTTTTCTCTCTGTGTGGAGCCCCGATCGGGTCAGACAGCGACCACGACGGAGCAAGATCTGGCTCCGCGTGCCGCTGATCGTCTTTGCCGGACACGACCCATCGTCGGGGCACAGAAAGAGAGGGGGGCGACTGGGACGCACGCGGTGGCAGCAAGGGTCCGGCTTGACGATGGGATGTGGGTGGCAGATTCCAGGGTATTGCTAGATGGAGTTCGAGATGGGGGCTCTTCAATTCTTCGCGCGGGTTCATTCTGTGAGTATCTGGAAATTCAATCTCTCCTGGATTGTTATTGTTTCCCATGATGATGATGCCGCGTTCTTTTGATTTGTTTGTCGCTGATGGCGGTTGGCGTGTGTATGTCCTGTTCTGGTTCTGTTGGCTGTTCTGCAGTTGCAACCTTGTGGTGAATTTCTTGACATTTTTTTTTTTTTTGGGCTCGTGTGACTGGGTGTCGTTGCGTCGTGGTAAATTTCAAGTTGAGGTCCCTTTTTTTTTTCCCGGTCGTACTCAAGATGATGTTTGATGAGTCAAGATAATTATTTTTTATTTTAACTCGAAAGTCTGAATGGAGACAGCTATGGCAATTTATGACATGAGCTGGTTATCTGTCTTTCGGGTAGGTGTGGTTTTGGATAGAAGTGAATATAAGTTCAAAACTGGATTTCGCCTGAAGTAGTTTGCGAGACCCGAGACCGTCCGGCAGGAGTTGAGGTGAAAAAGTTGGAGGATTTGATGACCATTAATGTCTGGAAAGTGCTCCTTTGAGCATCTGATTATTGGGACTTTCTTCATGTCCAGATAGAATTTTGGCCAACTTAGTCATGATATTATGATCTACTAGAGAGTTGAGAAAGCGTGGTTGACAGGATTTCGAACTGGCATTTCACATGGTCACATTTCTCTATCACTATTATTCCGTAGATGATCAAGTGTTCTTTTGGGAAAAAGCAAAGGAGGATATTGTCTGAACTGTAGTGGAACATTTATTAGTCTTGGAAGCTTTTCCCACTTAGATGGTCAATTGGTGGAACTGGCGACACCTAGGTTTGATGACATTTGACTGATCTTGTCTTTCTTGGAGCCACAAAATTTATTGACAAAGCAATAATAGGATCCACTAGATGCATGGAAGGATTTCTGTGTCGTCCTTATTCTAGTGATGGTGTTTAGATTGGAGGGTGATGGCTTTTATATGGGCCGCTCATGTTGGGCTAACTCGGTCCATGATCTATCATATTGGTCAATTATCCGACGGTTATTTGCGAATAAGGCGGTTGCGGATAAGGCGGTTATAGATAATATAATAACTGCTCTTGACAGTTCAAATAGATTAAGAGAAGTAATCTTTAAGAAATAAAAAATCGTGGATTCGAATTCTAACTCCTTCTAGGAAAATCACATCTTTCCTTAATAATGACGTTTTTGAGAACAATGTTTTTGTTGCCTCCCAATAAGGTACAACATTCCACTTGCGAAGAAAAATCTGTTGAAGACCTTAGAGCCTGCAATATGATGCTCTTAATTAGTGAAAAACAAGGTACGTTTCGTTGCATGACGTGCTTTATGATAAGTGATACAAGGGTTTTCGGGCATGCTTCTAGAATATGTTTTTCGTTTGACTTAAAGGTTCATAATATATTGAGGAATTTGTTTTTGACATATAGAAATTAGTTTCCATCCTTGGTATCAAAGCATGTGTTCTTATTTCCTGATTGTTTAACATGTTTAATAAATGAATTGTTAGCTAGAAATCACAAAATAGTGCCGATGAATGCTCAGCTATGAAAAACCGACACTAGACCATACTATTCAGGGTCGTTTCTCGATGTTTCATGCGTTAAAAATCATATTTGGAAGTGTAGGTTGTAGTTTTCGTCGAGACAAGAAAAGCAAGTGGTGGCACACTGTCGGAGGTGACTAGATGCGCCTCCATGTGTAGCCACAAGAGATAGCCTCGTAGGCACGTGCGCACGTGTACATAAGGAGAACTGTAGCCTGTGTCAGGCGTCACGCATGTGTGTCATGCACCAGGCTAACGTTACTCTGATGTTAGCTGAGCGATAAAATAGTCGAGTCTCATGACTGGACTAGACGCTTGACTCGACCTTTGACTTGTTGGCCAACTTGTTGACTTGATTTATTGGCCATTGGTTGTCATTGATTGTTAATCGACATTGACCATTGACCAGTGTTAATTGGCCAAAAAAAAAAAAATCCTTTTTGTTATGATGTATTGAATTATGAATTATGTGCAATCCATTTTCTTGTTCTACATTTGTTGCAAGAACAATGCTGCATTTAATACACTCGCCTATTGTTATAAGAACGGATGAACAAAGGGGTTAAGTTGAGTTAGTTACCTATCAATGAGATGAATGTGACATGATCAATCAATCATGATGGTCAATGGGATGATACAATAAATCATCTAAAAATGTTATAAAATGCCAAATGAAGAGATGATTGATGCCTTGAAAAGAACTCTTCTATTTGAATTGGGAGAAGTGATCGATGATTTATGGAAAGTTTCTGAAATTGATGTGGTGGATGGTCTATAGGAAATGGGTGAAAATCCTCTTGTTCTAGATTATAACGAGCCTGCGATAGATTGTCCAAGAAAGTTCACAAGGGTTGGTGTGGGCAGCAAAGACTCTGACTCTTGGCATGAACACATCCTGATGCAGAATGAATGTGCCATGGATGAGTCATAAGAGATCTTCAAGAGCCTTTCCGAAGTTGCCTAATATAACCTTAGAGGAATTTTCTAAGGAATTTGATAAGTTATAATTGAGGCGCTGAACATATAGTAATAGTTCGTTTATCCTTTATAATATTATTTTCTATGTTGATATTGATATGTCTTTTGTTGGATTAGTTACTTTGTATAAATGGGAAGTTTAGTTAATGAATGTTCAGTGATATTTGCTATTGTTATTATTATCTCATCTGCATTATTTGTGGGAAGTTCAAGAAAGTATGAGAGACTTTGGAGAACTTATCTTTGCATAGATGATTATATAAATGATAATTTTAAGTTAGGGATTTTGAATAATGATTGGGAACAAAGTAACCTTTAGACTCTGAAATCTTATTTAAAATTATTCATTAATATAATTAGTTTATACAAAATAGATGCATAAATGTTGGACATTAATAATTCGTACAAATATTTCTGAAATGATTAGATATAATGGTTTCGGCTTTTAAAAATATAGTGGCTAAATTAAACAAATAAGAGAATTGAAAGGTGAGAATTATGAGATATGAAATATGAAAATTCATTACGTGCTAGAATAGCAAGAAAACTAGAAGCTTTTAATCAAGTCGAGGATGGAAATAATACATAGCATAAGAGAGATAAGGATACATTTGTTACTTAAAAGAAGAACTTAATTGCTCGCATCACATTATTGAGTAGTAGAGACATTGACATTATGTGACATGTGGACAGCGTTGGTAGTTAGATTTAGTCAAATATCTATGACCAAACTAAGACAGTTTACTATTTGGTTTGACTCCACACCTAAGGAGGAGGCGACGGAAGAAAAAGAGAGAAAGGAGAAGAAAAAGAAGAAAAAAAGAAGAGAAAAGAGAAAAAAGAAATTTGAGTTGGCCCGATTTTGGAATTATTCTTGGGAATAAAGAAATAACTTCTTTGTACTCATTCATTCTGTTTCAAATCTATTCGCAAGAGCAAATCCCGAGAACAAAATATTTACAAAATGGATTTATGTTTTTTTTTTTGTTCTTGAGGACAAAATAATAGAATCGGGTATTGTTTGATTGGTTGCCAAATAGACCATTTGTTTCCAATTATCATAAAAAAATTCATAATTTGAAATCATCATTAATATAATTATCTATGCAAAAATAAGTTCTCTGAAGTCACTAAAACATTCTTGAACTTCCCACAAATAATGCAAATAAACTTCCCATTTATTGAACATTCATTAATTAAACTTCCCATTTACACAAAGTAATTAGTCCAGCAAAAGACATATCAATATCAATATAGAAATGATTATTTACAAAGGATAACAGAATCATTATTATATGTTCAACTCCTCAATTCTAACTTATAAATAAGGAAAGACTTATCAAATTCCTCAGAAAATTCATTTGGAAATTCTAAGATCATATTGGGGAACAATGGAAAAACTCTTCGAGATCCCTTATTACTCTTCCATGGCGCATTCATCTTGTGCTAGGATGCATTCGTGTCAAGGGTCGACATCTTTGCCTTTCCAACCCTTGTGAACTTTCTCAGGAAATCCATTGTAAATTCCTTGTAATTTGAACAAAAAGGTTATTACTTGTATCCCATTGACCATCATTACATCAATTTTAGGAGCTTTCCATAAATCTTTAATTATTTTTCATAATTCATATGAGAGAGTTCTTGTCAAGGTATCAATCATTTTTTCATTTGACATTTTATAACATTTCTAGATGATTTCTTGTAGTATTCCATTGACCTTCATGATGTGATTGACCATGTCAAATCCATCCCATCAATAGGCAGCTAACTTAGCTTGCATCATTACAAGTCTCTCCCTTTGATCATTTGTTCTTTTAGCTAACTCAACTTGCAACTTACATGTCTCTTCCTTTGGTCATTTGTTCTTATAACAATAAACGTGAGTACTAAACACGACATCGAAGACAAATAAGGGGGATTACATTGGAACAAAAAGGGGATTTGTTTTTTTTTTTTTTTTTTTTTTTGTGGTTCTCTCTATGCTAGTGCACGAGTCAACAAGGTTGTCTTTTCTGGCAGCGTGTCGCCACTTGTTTTTCTCGTCTTAACGAGAACTACAACCCTATACTTCCAAAAATGTTTTTTTTTAACGAACGACGCATCAAGAAACCACCTTGAACAATACAGTCAGGTGTCGATTTTTTGTACCTGAGCGTTCATCGGTGCCGTTTCGCGATTTCCGATTTATTAAACATGTTAAACGGTAAGAAAATAAGAACACACACTTTGATACCAATAATGGAAACTAATTTGTATGTGTTGGAAACGAATTCCTATATATTATGAACCTTTGAATAAAATGAGAAACACATTCTAGAAGCATGCCCAAAAAACCTTGTGTCATTGATCGTAAAGCACATCGCACAACAGAACATTTTCCATAGATTAAGAATGCCCTATAGTAGGCTCAAGAGTCTTCAGTGGATTTTTCTTTGTAGGTGGAATGTCGTACTTTATTAGGAGGAGACACAAACATCATTCTTAAGGAAAGACATGAATTTCCTAGTAGGAGTTAGATCTCAAATCTACTGTTATCTATTTCTTAAAGATAACTTTTCTCAATCTATTTGAATTGCCAAGAGCAGTTTATTATCCATAACCACCTTATTTGCAAATAACCACAAGATAATGGGCCAACATGATGGATCTAGATAAAGGTCTTTGATGTTTACAAGCGATTAAGTTGATTGTGGAGAGGATTGCCTAAGAATGAAGTATGACACAAGCGGTGGTGGGTGAAGGATGGTAGAGAAGGATGGGTTCGGATTGAAATCCAGTGGTAATATTATGATGAATTACTAGGAGAACAAAAGGTTCTAATATGCTGACTTATCAGGGTGAACTAGGGTGAACAAGCATAACTTCTTAGTCAACCTTGCTTTGTTTTTTGAATTTGTGTGATAAGAAAGAAAATCATATGTGATTACCATTCGTTAGCCAGATCATTTGGTAATTACCATTCTAGTCATTTTATTTTTATGTCTGCCATATCCTTTTAAAAGTATGACATGAGGCGGCTATGTTAATCATATGGATTGATTGTGTGACATCCCGATTTTTCCAATTCTAATTTCAATAAATAGACGGGCATTTCGTTGGCACGCATATAGTTCCTTTCCTTGAGTCAGCCACTCATGTGAAAATTAGTTTATTATGTGAAGCCGTTAAGAGATTCTAATGCATTAGACTCGAGAATTTGATTAGGAAGCGGCCTTTCGACCGAGCTAATCCGCAAGGGTCATTACGACACAGATAAAAAATGATTAGAGACCGAAGATAGGTCGACTTGATAAGGACATGTGATTAGGTGTGGGTGATTCCACCAGATCGCACAATTCTTGTCGATTGGCACTAAACCGACTTTTCAGTCAATTGGGTACCCTGTGTCCGTATTTGAAACCTTGAGATTACCCCGACAACCGAAAGTTGCCAATGTATCGAAGATGTACATTGTGGCTTGAATTGATCAACCACAGGTTAAATGCATGAAAATTTCTAAAAGCTGCCCGGTAGATCAGGACGTGCTAGTATCGTGGCAAAGTGAAATTAACTGTGAAATTGAAATCAAATTCTAAAATTGGAAATCATGGTGTGTCATAAATCTTATTAGAAATATTGGATTAATTTATGGACTTTAATTGGATTCAATTGGAAGAGAATTGAATGTAATTGAAGAAATTAGCACACAAGATTTCATGTCTCGACGGAAAAAGAAATTGAACCTATTGGAATAAGGTTGTGGGAGGTTGGAGTTAGTGGATTATGACATCACAAGTGATATCATGGGGTGGGGCAAGATTGGCTAGGGTGGTGACACATGGAGGGTGGAGATTGAATCCCAAAAAGGTGGGATGTCACTTCCCCCCATCTCCATCATCTTCAACCTTGGACTTGGCTTTTGAACTTGGAGGAGAGAGAGAGAGAACCGGTGGAGAACGAGCAGCCCAACCCCCTTCGTCCGCCTCCTTCGTTGCTTGTCGTCCACCGTTCGCCACCGTCGCTAGAGCCGTCGCGGTCACCGTTCGTCCACACGCCCGCGCGCGCGCCTCGCCGCCCTTTCACCGCTCCCCCTTTGTCCGCTCGAGCCTCCATCTCGTTGACTAAGCCGTCCTAATCGTCCGTTCGTCGTTGCCAAGGCAGCCGAAGGCCGTACCTAGCCGCCGTGAGCCACTGCTCGAGTTGCCGCCTCTCTCTTTCGCCAGTTTCGCATCCAACTGACCACCATGCCACCCTCCTCTGAGCTTGATCAGTAGCTGGAAGTTCCAGCAAGATCCATTTCTTCAAGACTTGATTTGGATGCTTTTCGGTTCTCATTTGGTGTTCCTCCATGTAGGTTTGTCTACTGCCTGGCCGTTAGCTTCACCAGGGACTCGTTGGAAAGCGATTCCAGTGAGTTTAGCTCACTAAATCTTGATTAGAGGGTTAATGATGCCTTAAGTGTGTTTAGCTTAGGTTGATTGAGATTAGGTGGTTAGATTAGTTTATTTAGTTATGGATTAGATTAAGGTGTTTAATTAAGTTAAAGTGTGTTTAGTTTAAAGTTAAGTAGGTTTATTTTAATATAAGCCTTGATGTGACTTAAAATAATTTATTTATAATTTAAATAAATGTTTCAAAATTATTGGATTATTTAATAATATATTATATTCCGAAAATTATTAAAATATTATTATTTATAAAAAATTCAAAAAATTATTTTTGACATCAATTGCTTGGAATTTCGTGTTGATCGTTGCTATGTATTTAGAATTTAAATTTGGTGAGTGGATAATGCAAATTGAGTGTTGATTGTGAAAAATATGGATTTTATTTAGAAAATCCCAAGTGTCGGGTTTGACACCGAAATTGAATTTTTTTAAGGATTAATATTGTAATTGGAGTGTTCGAGTAAATATGCAAAGTGCCTTGGGTTGAGTATGAATTGTTGTATGATAATTAAGAGAAATTGTCTTGAGCTATTGAGCTGGATTTGCCCTTATATGGGATGCCCCATACAACGGATACATGTCGCAGTTGATTCTGGGCCCATGCTCCTTTGGGAACGCCATTGATGTATCGACGAAGCCGCGCTCCAAGGTGGGGAGGCGATGCTTGGCTATATATCAGTAGATAGCCGAACTGTAAGTAGGTTATGCCCTTGTGTGGTAGTAAATGATAATTGGAACGCTTGCTGTGATTGTGAATTATGTGAAATTGATTGTGTTCCAATAGTTTAAGTTCTTATTACTAGTGATTAAGTGATATGAACTGTATTAACCTGCAAGATTGAAATAAGACGAGGTAAGTCTTCTGTGCTGTATGGCTAGATCACTCTTGGACGTATTTTCTTTCTAATAGGGGTTTAGGAGGGGTGAACTTGCTGAGACAATGTCTCACCCCGTTGTGGGAAAATATTACAAGGCCATAAATGGCAGGACCTCCGGAGAAGAATGGCATCCCAATGCAAATTGTCGATCGGGTGCACAGTTTTCCTGACCCTGGGAGCTATTGGGTTTACGAGTTGATCAGGACCACCGTATGGATTCAGGAGACCGAGGATGTCAGGGTATCACATAGGTTTAAGGTATAGTTCCGATTTGGGGTTAATGGCTTTAGGATTGGTCAACTCAATAGTTTTGATATTCCACTTGCTATAGTGGATGCTATTTTGGATGAAGATGTAGCTGACCTTCCTAATGGTAGGGTGGACAACCCATCGTCTCCAGACCCAGTGCAATTAGATGTGGAAGATGTAGGATCGACGAATGAGTCCGACTAGTAGTCATAGAACTGTTCCTCTTTTTGGTGAATCGATCCCTGTTGTGCAGACTGACCCTTTTTGTCACGTCCCGAACCTCGAGACACGTGAACAACCCGCCATGGTCATGTAAATGTGACATTCCCAAGTAGTGTCACTGACCCCCTTCAATTATTATGCGCATGCGGAACGTACTAAGAACCCCTGACAAAACTTATAGGATAGGACAATAGGAAAAATCAATTCAAAATCAAATCAATATACTTTCATATATCAACATTCCAAGGTTTACATTCCAGGATTTACATACACCAATATGATCCAGAGACTATATGCACAAAAAATGGGTAAGAGTTTATATGCATAAAAAAGGGTCAGTCTACACCACATGGAGCGGTCCACCAAAAAGAGAAACAGTCCTATAACTACTAGTCAGACTTGTTCATCAATCCCACATCTTCCACATCTGATTGCACTGGATTCGGAGACGATGGGTTGTCAACCCTACCATTAGGAAGGTCAGCTACACCTTCACCCAAAATAGCATCCATCACAGCCAGTGGAATATCAAAACTATCGAGTAGACCAATTCTAAAGCTATTAGCCCCAAAATGGAACCATGCCCTAAACTTATGTGGTATCCTAACATCCTCGGTCTCTTGAATCCATACAGTGGTCTTGATCAGCTCGTAGACCCAATGGCTCCCAAGATCAGGAAAGCTGTGCATCTGCTCGATGATTTGCATTGGGATGCCATTTTTCTCTAGAGGTCTTGCCATCTATGGTCCTGTAATATTTTCCCCAAACCGAGATGAGACATTGTCTCAGCAAGTTCACCCCTCCTAAACCCCTATTAGAAAGAAAATATGCCCCAGAGTGGTCTAGCCACACAGCACAGAAGACTTACCTCGCCTTCTTGCCTTCCTGCAGATTAGTACAATTCATATTACTCAATCATAGGTAATAATAGGAACTTAAACCATTGGAACACAATCAATTTCACTTAATTCGCAATCACAAGCAGCATTCCAATCATTATTCACTGCCACACAAGGGCACAACCTACTTGCAATTTGGTTATCTACTGACATATAGCCAGGCATCGTCTCCCCAGCTTGGAGTGCAGCTTCGTCAGTACATCGACAATGTTCTTGAAGGAGCATGGGCTCAGAATCAATTGCGACCCGCATCTACTGTATGGGGCATCCCATATAGGAGCAATTCCAGCTTAATAGCTCAGGACAAATTTCTCTTAATTATCATACGACAATTTATACTCAACCCAAAGCACTTTGCATATCACTTATATACTCCAATCACAATATAAATCCTTAAAAATCCAATTCTGATGACTAACCCAACGCTTGGGATTTTCCGAATAAAATTCACATTTTTCACAATCAACACTCAATTTGCATTAACCATTCATCAAATTCAAATTCTAAATACACAGCAGCGATCAGCACAAAGTTCGAGCAATTGGGGTCAAAAATAATTTTTTGATTTTTTTAATAAATAATAATATTTTTAATGATTTTCGTAATATAATATATTATTAAATAATCCAATAATTTAGAAACATTTATTTAAATCAGAAATAAATTCCTTTAAGTCACATCAAGGCTTATATTAAAATAAACTTACTTAAACTTACTTAACTTTAAACTAAACATTCTTTAACTTAATTAATCACCTTAATCTAATTCACAACTAAATAAACTAATATAACCACATAATCTCAATCAACCTAAGCTAAACACATTTAAGACATTATTAACTCTCTAATCAAGGCTTAGTGAGCTAAACTCACCAGAATCGCTTTTCGACGGGTCTTCGGCGAAGAACACGACGATGCCGACGACAAATTTACATGGAGCAACACCAAAGGAGGTCGGGAAGAGCCCGGAATGCTCCTCAAAGATCTGGATCTTGTTGGCCGAAAGTTGCTGTTCACGATTGGAACGGAGGTGCGCCGATGGCTACTTGGACGGAGAAGGACCGATGGAAATAGCTAGGGTTCGGGACGGCAACTAGCAGCGACGAAAGGCGGTGATGGAGGCTCCGGCGACAATGAGCGACTGTTGGCGAGGAGGGACGACGACGCTGGAGTTCGGGCGGAGGCGGCAAGTGGACGAGCTAACCGACGGAGCAGTGTGTGGGCCTCCTTACGCGAACGGGCGACGACCGCGACGGCTCCGGTGAACGGTGACGGCTGCTATGAATGGGTGAAAGGGGGTGGATGAAGGGGGTCGGTTCCGCTGGTTTCCTTTCAGCTTTTCCCTCCTTCTCTCTCTCTTCCTATGCTTGAAGATGATGGAGATAATGGGGAAGTGACATCCCACTTTTTTGGGATTCAATCTCCACCCTTTAAGTGTCACCACCCTAGCCAATCTTGCCCACCCCATGACATCATTTGTGATGTCACAATCCACTAACTCTATCCTTCCACAACCTTAGTCCAATAGGTTCAATTTCATTTTCCGCCGGGGCATAAAATCTTGTGTGCTAATTTCTTCAATTCCATTAAATCCTCTTCTAATTGAGTTCAATTAAAGTCCATAAATTAATCCAATATTCCTAATAAGATTTGTGACACACCATGACTCCCAATTTCAGAATTCGATCTTAATTTCACGGTTAATTTCATATTGGCACGATACTAGCACATCCTAATCTACCAGGTATCTTTTAGAAATTTTCATGCATTTGACCTGTGGTTGATCAATTCAAGCCACAATATATATCTTTGACACATTGGCAACTTTCGGTTGTTGGGGGTAATCTCAAGATTTTAAGTACAGACACAGGATACCCAATCGACAGAAAAGTCGGTCTAGTGCCGATCAACAAAAATTGTGTGATCTAGTGGTATCACCCACACCCGATTACATGCCTCTGTCGAGTCGACCTATCTCTGGTCTCTAATCGATTTTTATTTGTGCCGTAATGACCCTAGCAGATTAGCTTGGTCGAAAGGTCGCTTCTTGATCAAATTCTCGAGTCTGATGCATTAGAATCTTTTAACGGCTTCATCTGATAAATTAGTTTTCACATGAGTAGCTGACTCAAGGAAATGAACTATATGTGTGTCAACGAAATGCACATCTTAATTTATGAAATTATAATTGGAAAATCGGGATGTCACACTTTTTGATGCACATGAACTCTAACCCATTTTTGGTATATATAGTCTCTAATCCTGTTGGTGTATGTAAACTCTGGAATGATTATATATGAAAGTATGTTGGTTTGTTTTTGAATTGATTTTCCTGTTGTCCTATCTCGTAAGTTTTGTCAGCGGTTTCTTAGTACATTCCATATGCGCATAATAAATGAATGAGGTCGGCGACACTACCTAGAAATGTCACATTTACATGACCATGGCAGGTTGTTCACGTGTCTCGGGGTTCGAGGCGTGACCGATTGTAGAATGATCTAGTATAATTTTGGGTGATTTTTCGATGTTGCTGTTTGGTGAATTTTAAGGTAAGTGTTAGTACCGATCATGGTATTATTTTTTGTATAGTCTCTGTAATTTTGGGATGTTTGGATTGAAACGCTATTTTAGGGTTAACAAAAGTTAGGTAGAATACATACGAACTAAAGCTATATTTGATAGCCCAAATTTAAGTCTAAATAGGATTATACTATTCAATGTTTGGTGCCATTCTGCAGACTGGATAAATTTCGAATCATTCGAATAAAATGTGAAATAAGAAATTTGGATGGATTGTAGAATGATTTTGTATAATTTTGGGTGATTATTTCAGATTACTATTTGGCGAATTTTGAGGTGCGTGCAAGTACCAATCATGGTATAGTTTTTTGAATGGTCTTTGTAATTTTGAGATGTCTGGATTGAAGCACTACTTCAAGGCTGACAAAAGTTGGAGGGAACATATATGGACTAAGGCTATATTTGATTGTTCAGATTTGAGTCTAGATAGGATTATCTTATTCAGTGTTTGGTGACGTTCTATAGACCGGATAAATTTATAAACATCCGAATAAAATGCCAAATAAGTAATTTGGATTGATTGTAGAATGATTTTCTGTAATTTTGAGTGATTATTTGATTTTGCTATTTGACAAATTTTGAGATGAGTGCTAGTACTAATCATGCTATAGTTTTTTGAATGGTCTTTATAATTTTGGGATGTTTTGATTGAAACACTTCATTAGGGTTGACTAAGGCTATATATTTGATAGCTTGAATTTCAGTCCGGATAGGATTATGCTATTAGTGTTTGGTGATGATCTCTAGACCGAATAAATTCAGAAACATCCAGATAAAATGCTGAACAAGAAGTTTGGCCTTAGGAATGGAATAAACCTGGATTGGATATAAAATTTAAAACATAACCAAAAAATTTAAAATTTATCATTTTGTGACGATGCCACCCAATGACCTACCACCAAAATTACCGATCATCGTCACTTCCAACCATCGCATGATCATCATCACCTAAGACCACACCTGTCATCACCATCGGCTGATGATTGTGTTTTGAAGAGTGAGGGTGATAAGGGCGACATAAATCATCCTTCCATCCCATTTGCATACGTCCTTCTCGTGGAGCTTGACTTTTCATGCATGACTCATAATCCAGCTATTCACCCGCTGGTCAACAAAGAATGGCTAGCACACCATTTGCTTTTTGGCAATCACGATCTCAAGTGTTGAGGTCCGTCATCAAGGACGTTGCAATGGCACCGTAGTGCAAAACCCCCTCTTGCAGGCCTATCCCATGATGCACACCTTCTCCATTGTCACCTCTCTTAGCCGCTTCTTCGGCATTGGAGTATGACCGTATGACCCACTGAAGTGCCTCCTGCTGTTCATGAGGTCTAACTAAAATTACATGAACTCATGCTGGTTGAGAGATGTGATTTTCAAAATTTTTTTAAAGATTTTCAATACCATCTTAAGTTGTGGATTTTCGAAGATTATTGAAGATTTTTTTCTTTTCAAATATTTCAAATTCTATCTTAGGTTGCGCTAAAACATATGATAAGATATTACTATAATTTGGGGATTTGTGGAGGATTTCAAATCCCCTTTTATCCTATCCTATTCCAATCCAAATTCAAAAGTCCAAACATGATCTAATAAAACTTATGTTGCAAATGTCGTAAGAGTGAGCATGGTTCCAAGATAGAGCTTAGAATCTAAGAACTGAATCAGTGGAAATTTATTTGATTTTAAGTACCAAAGTATGTAGGATAGGTTCCAAATTGGGTAACCTATTTTGACGAATAACTAGGTAAGCAGAACCTAAAATTTAAAACTTAGAACCTAGAATAAATTTTTGTATTCTTCTTGGTCTCTGTTTTCGCAATATCCTGCAATATTCCGTAATGTCCGATGATAAATGTATAATCTAAAATACTAATTTGAGAAACACTAGTTTGAGCTTCCATTTTATGAATGAGACATTTTCTTTGTTAATGTTTCATATTTTTTGAGTATCTAATTTTAAATGTGGTCAATTGAATTTAATAGTAAGTGGTCATTAAAAGCGATGATTTAGTGCAATTGTTCGATTAATAACACAAGTAAAATCTGGGTGTACCTTGAAATTGACCTTACAACCTATGACATGATAGCTTTCAAGTTCTAAGGTATAAATGGTAAGTTTCAGGTTTCAAAAAATGAGAAACTCATTCCAGCAGGTGTAGTGGGCAAATTATATGAAAACAAGACTTAGATGCTGCTAGTGTAGTGTCAAGCTAACATCCTCAATTCAAACATCCTTATTTGATGCGAGAATTGGGCCAAGGATTGGACTGGTTTAGGCCAAAGCATAGAAAATGCAAGCTCATACAACTCGTGAGTATTAATTTCCACCGATTGACTGGAAGAACTAATGATGAAGACTGAAACCTAAACAACATTAAGGAATGTTTGGCAACTAATTTGTGGAATACTTGTCGTCATGTCCTTTTGCATTTGCCTTTTAGGTGTGTGTGAGTACACTAAAGTTATAAAGGCCTCGTCTGGTCTGGTCGGCCTGAGCAAGTCCCATCCAATCCAAAACACGTCATATTTCCTTTTCTGTTAGATGATTGGACTTGGCAACGAGCTAGGCTCGCTCCCGATGGCAATAGCACGAGTTTGTCCCTACCAATGATCACCTCCATTTCATTGACGATGTTTGCAATATGCATCTTCAAATTTGTACAATCAAGAGGCAAACTGCGCAAGCATAGGAAGATTAAATAGCGGTTCATTTATTATTATTATTATTATTATTATTATTATTATTGCGTTCTTGCTTCCACTTTTCCACAGTGATCCCTCATTTTACTATTTCTATTTTACCTATTCTTTCGTCTTACATATATGTCTAGTTATTTGAAAGATAAGGAAGGCAAATCCTCATCTCTAAGTCAAACTTTATTGCACAAATTAATTTTTTTTAGATAGATCATTCATAATAGCTTCGTGCAGCAATTTCCACTATGAAGATTGAAATTACAGAGCGAATAAATTGGCAATACTTTCGGCAATATATTGATTGACAACTTTAATCAGTAAAATGGATATCCATATAAGCAAAAACCATTAATCACATAGCATTTTTTATATTATAATTTCCTACGAGTATTTCAACTTGACCGGCGCATTGCGCCAAACAAAAAGGGGCAGTTGGAGGCTTAACCAGTCAAGTTCCTTGGTCAATATCAGGCCTCTTTCAAAGCAATTCAAAATGAGTTTTGGTTGTTCATCTTGTTCCCGCGATGCTGCGATTTTATTTTGTATGGTTTGATTATGTTGTATCTACCCATCGCATAATACGTGTATGTTACATTTAGAGAGTACAAGAGGAGGTCAGCTTTCCACAACCTCCGCTCCATACACATACGTATGCACGGAGATAAGAACATGTGAAAGCAGCATATATGATTGAGGGGTCAAGCCGGCATCGTTTTCTCTCTTATTAATTCGTTTTCTTTTTTCTTCCGTTCAAATTTGGCCTTCTAACGTCGCTTTCCCATCCTCTTCACACGCTCGTGAAAGTCATCAATTTCGTCTTTATATAATGCCGGTTTTGGAAAAGTCCACGCGTTCCATGCATTAAATTACATTTTCAATTACGTCTTTCTTCCCAGTTTATTCGAATTCAAACCGTTCATGCTTACCTTGGTTCCGGGAAAGAAACCCCACAAGCCAAAACCCTGATTTTAAAACCCAATCCAACCACCCTTTATATGCTCATCTAATCTTTCTCGTGAAACTCACACCCAAAACGTGTTCCCAAAAAAGAAAAGGGAAAAGCTTCCCTGCATTCTTCTCCTTCTTCTTGTTTCTCGTTTATATTGGTCTGTCGAGGAATTGCTTAATTGTGCAATTTGAAGAAGCCATGAGGAACACCAAAGCGGGCAGCAAGCAAAGCAAGATCAAGCACGTGATGTCGGCGCCCCTGCGGATCATGAGCAAGGCCCGGAACTTCTACATGAGAAGCATGGAGGACTTGGCCGGCAGGGTGGGCCAGGGCGGCGGAGTTGGCGGCCCTGCCGCCACTCAGATCACGACGCTGCCCAAGAGCTTCAGCGTGAACTCATCCAAGGCGAGCAACGATGATGAGGACTTCCGGGAGCTTGTGAGGGCTGTTTCCAGGAGGAGAGGCCTGGACATGACGGGTTTCGAGTCCCAGAACGGGTACGGGTCCAGTAGTGGTAGCAATAATGTTTATGGCGTGGAGAGGAGCCAAAGCGTGGGGTTGGGGAAAATTGGGAGGATTGATGAGAACATGGCTGCTAATGAGTTTGAGGAAGATAGGTTGGCAGATTTGGCGTATCCGAGAAGCAGAAGCCACGCTGTTGGCAGGAGAAACGCTGGGTTCTATTAAATGCAAAAAGGCCAAGAAACTTTGGTGGAGATAAGACGTTTGAATTGGTGAAGATCAAACTGTACATAATCAGGGTGTGGTCGTTTCGACTTTTTTACCTTCGCGGTTTGTGTCGAATTTGTGATTCTTCTAGTGTAGGTGTCTTCTCTTTGTTTCCATGGTTGTCGTTTGGAGAGTTGTAGCTATGATTGCTACTCGATCAATGGGTTCTTTTTTTTTTTTTTAATAGTTAAAGGGCACTCTGTCTTTCCATTCCACCTCCCGGATGATAATGGGACAAGAACAAACGAACATATAAGTAATGACTATTCAGAGGACAACAGGTAACATGTCTCCGTCAAGCTCTATCCATTCTTGCACATGGTGACTCTGGTCGATTAATCATTGTTCTTATAGCTAATCAATGTGAAGTATAAGGGAAATGTCAGCGCGTTTCACCTTTATTTATCAACATAGAAGATGTTGATCACATTTCACCAACTGCCGCGTATCAACCTAGGAGCACCATGCTCCTCGAGGTGCACCTTATAAAATCTGATGCGCTTGAAGCTTCCACATCGCATTCTAGGGTTTTCTTGGTGTGTGTATAAGGCGAGTATTAAGAGTAAAAATTTGTAATAATGAAAATTCTATTTTCTTGATAATTGGCAGAATACTCATACCTAATCGGTTAGATATATTTAGATTATCTACAATATTCTGGATATCTTTATGATATTTTGGGAGATATTTTGGATATCTATAAAATTTTGGATATGTTTGTGATTGATTTTAATTGATTGTGTAATATTTTGTTATTGTAGATAACCAACTTGCAAAGATATCAAAAATATTATAAATATATACAGAATATCGTGGAAATATTCAAAATTTTTTTTTAGATATATATATATATATATATATATATATATGAACAACCAGGAATTCATTATAGATTGGAGAATTTTGCAGTTTGCTCTATTCTAATTGTGGATTCGATTATTTGTACAGCTCCAACAAACTATGAAATTGCTCTCCGTCTAATCAGCGATCTTCAATTTGGGATTGCATAGCATCACCGTCACCATCATCATCATTTATCATCTTGAAGTAAGAACAGGCACATTGAGAGGCAAAAAATAATCCCGAATAATAACTGTAATTATCTTGCTAATCAGATATGACTTAAACTTGTGAGCAATTGAAAATCTTAGGAATTCTCGCTTCGTCCGCTCAAGAGTTTTCTATTTCCAAATTCAGAAGTACGTATCGTAAATTTACAATTGATCATTAATCAGTGAGGTTAATTTAGCTTCTATCGGTCTTCCACTTGGCTTGTCAAATCCTCTCTCTCGGTCAAAGCCAATGCAAAAGTTCGTCAAATGTATAACTCGACAAATGGGTCATCAATCATCATGACTGATGAAAAGCTACGGAACTATAGCAGGAGTTAAAGGCCAGAATAATTTCGGGAAAAGCACAAAATAGTCATAAACATTTTGTATCGATTCTAATTCAGTTCTAAACTTTTTAATTAAACCAATTTAGTCTTAAACATTTTCACATTGGTACCAATTCAGTCAATCCGGCTAATTTAAGCTAGAAATTGCTGACGTGGCCACCGGCGGTCTTATGTGGGGCCACGTGGACAAATTTAATAATTTTTTAATAATTTTTTTTTCATATTTTTAATTTTTCTTTTCTTTTCTCCTTAACCCTTGGCCAATGAGGTTGCCGGTTGGCCGACCATCGCCGGCCATAGGCTGGTCGAGGTGAGGGGCCCCGCGCCCTTGCCGGCCACAAACGAGGGCGTTGGTCCACGCCCAAATCTAGGCGAGGGCCGAAACCCTTGCCTGTTGGCCAACGAGGGCGCAGCAGCCCTCGCTCGCGGTGGGCAAGGGCGCAGCGGCCCTCGCCTCGCCCACCACAGGCAAGGCCGTTGTGGTCCTCGCTTAGATCTGGGCGAGGAACTGACGCCCTCGTCAGCCACAGGTGAGGGCCGCTGCGCCCTAGCCAGCCACGAGCGAGGGTTGCCGTGCCCTTGCTTGTGGTCACCAAGGGCGCAGAGGCCCTCGTCAGCCAACGGGCGAGGGTTTTGGCTCTCGCTTGGATCTGGAGGGGGCTGATGCCCCCGCTTGTGGCCGGCAAGGGATGCTGCAACCTCGCCCACCACGAGTGAGGGCTGATGCGCCTTTGCTGGCCAACGGGCAAGGGTTTTGGTCCTCGCTTGGATTTGGGCAGGGGCCGACACCCTTGCTCGTGGCTAGCGAGGGTGCAAGGCCCCTTGTCCCGACTATCCTGTGGCCAGCGACCTTGCTAGCCAAGGGTTAAGGAGAAAAGAAAAAAAAAAAAGAAAGAGAAAAAAAGGAAATAAAGAAAAAAATTTTAAAAATCTGAAAAAATATATATAAAATTATTAAATTTGTCCACGTGGTGCCACATAAGATCGCCTGTGGCCATGTTAGCAATTTCCGGCTTAAATTAGCCAGATGGACTGCATTAGTACCAATGTGAAAATGTTTATGACTAAATTAATCCAATTAAAAAGTTTAGGATTGAATCGGTATTGATACAAAAGGTTTAGGACATTTTGGTACTTTTCCCGAATAATTTCCTATGATAATAAGAAAGCTCTCTTTATAATTTTGATCTTCACGATATTTCAACATATAGGAAAAAAATGTATAAAATAGAGGTGGTCTTCTGTCGGTTTTCGATCACGAAGAAGATCCTAATTCAACATAATTATGAAGACCGCTGATGGGTCAACCCTTAATAAGTAATTCGTGCCGTGTGTTTTCTTGTGTTCTTTTCAATTCTGCCAGCTTTACATTCTTCTATAAACAGCGTTCTTGAAGTCTCGTTTGACATTTCATACGTTGAAACTTTTGAAAAGGTCATATACACGCCGCGCTTACCTTCCTATTCCATCAATCATTGCCGTTCTATTTAATCTGCATCGATGCTAACCTCGCTAGGCTAGGTTGTTATATAGTCCGAGACCCAAGACACGTTCGTTTGTACCATCTTTCTCTTCAATCTCTCATAGCCTGAACGATCAAACCCTAATCTTGTGCTCGCTCTTATTCCGTTTCTAAGTTATTGTTTCTCCACGTGCGCGTGCGTGCAAGCGAGCAAAAATGGCGGCGTCTAAGCAAAGCAAATTCAAGCACATAATAGGAGCAACCATTAGGGTTTTAAACAAGATTAGTAATCTCTACATGAACAGCTTGATGGACTGCGCAAGTAGGGTTGATTACAGCGGACCTGCTGTTGGAGGTCTAACTGCTCGAGTGCCGACTCAATTGCCCAAAAGTTTCAGCGTCAACTCTTCAGCGAAAGATCATGAGTTACAATGCACGAGTTTGTCTCGATCGGTTTCGAGGACCGATCTGAGGAGGGAAGTCAAGAAATCGGGAACTGCGAGCAAGATTCAGCCAGCCAACGCTATGCAATCTAATTATGCAATGGGAATGAGGAGTTATAGCGTTGGGGTAGGTGTGATAGGAAGAATTGATGAAGATAAGTGTTGTTCCTTTGAAGAGGATAAGGGAGATTTCTTGCATCCAAAATGCAGAAGTTATGACTCTAAAAGAAAGGTTATGTATTACTAGCTTCTCACATATGCATGGTTCAACATGCTTACAATGTGTCGATGATATATATGACCTGATTTGGCGGTTTAAAACTCGAGTAATTTTGCAATTGCAAATTGGGATTGCACTGTACCCATCTGTTTTTTTTTTCCCCTTTCTGTGGCTTGTAATTAAAGTAGTAAAACAATGATAAGCTTCTCCGTCAACAATCGTTCGAGATGGTTCTTCTTTTTTCGCGATATCGGAGGCCAAACAATCATGTTCGAGAGGGTAACTAAGTGAGTTCTAGATGAGCTTTCCAAGTTTAATCATATATACAAGGCCATTTTTCCAACTCTATGAGGAAAACAAGTCTTCAAAAGCAATAATGAAAAGGAATGATAAGCAATATCGTGTTTTCCATATTTTTCAAAGGTGATCTTTAATTGAGTCAATTCTGACCATTCACATTTGACATGCGAAAGAAGTTCCGATTCAGTAGTGGTTGGTGTTGATTGATTTATGTGGTCCATTCACATCAGAGGAATCATCAGTGAAGCCCAATTGAAAATGTCTTCTTTCTCAACGATCTTTAACACAAACGGAATTAAAACAGCAGAGTTCCCTTATAATAATAACAAAGTTCTTTCTTTAGTATTTCTTCATAAAATTTCAACATATAGGAAAACACTGGGAGAAACTATCCAATTAGTTTTAAATATATTATATGGATGTCAATTTAGTGCTAAAATTTTTAATTTTGCTAATTTAGCCCTAAATTTTTATGTGAAATTCTAATATAGTTCTCTCGGTCATTTTTTGTTGAGAATTACTAATATAGCAATGTGTCATGTAAGATGGCCGATGATGACTAAATTGTCACATCAATGATTTTTGACGAAAATTCCTGGAAGAGTTATATTGGAATTTTATTCAAAGACCTAAGATATAATTGGCATCCGTACAATAAGCTTATCATCGATTAGGTAATTTTACAGTAAAAACTGTGCAAAAACAGACATGGTCTTCTGTTGCGCCAAAGAAATAGTAAACAATTTGCAACTCCAGCTAGTTCTAAATTACAGAGAAGATCCTAATTCAAACTAACTACAAAGACTTCTGGTGGGTCAGCCCTTAAAAAATATATTCTTTTGGGTCAAATCCCCTTAAAAAGAACTAAATTTTTTAGAACGGGTCTCGATTCTAGCGCAAATATATATATTTTTTGTCTAAAGGATCACAAACTTTTACCCAGTATTCAAATATAGCGCCCGCTGAATTTCGGTCCAGTGATGGGGTTATAAGTCCGACGTACCATTCCAAATGCACATTACTTCCGGGTCACTTGTTCACTCGATTTATAGCACTGAAACGACGCCATTTCGGTCTGAATGACGGCCCATCACGGTCAGGATCCTCAATGGCCGAATCGCGGCATATTACGCAGGAATCACCGTAGTGGCATCTACTGCGTAGCTAATACAGAGTGTAATACTAGAAGAGAGTCTTTTATCCTTTCTGCGGATTCAACGAGGCCTCTTTTGTAGCTTCTTTCCCCCTCCATCGCACCTCGAATTGTCTTCCACACCGCGGGTGCGGTATCCGTGCTTGGAGGCATCCGTCAAAAATGGAAGGAAGGGTGTTTTAAGGCCAAGCCTTGGTGAGAAAATCAAGTGCTAACATACCTCTATTTGTTTCACTAAAAAAATTTACAGAGGAAGGAAAATTCGGAGATTTTTTGAGCAATCTCTTTCTAGCGTTCGACGTTAATGGCGAATCAAAGTGTACTGAGTTCCTAGTTTCCCAACTGAAGACTAGCCGAGCCCTCATTTCCCTGATCGAAGCTGACGAAGAGGTAATATAGACGTGGGATGACGCGTCGGACTTTAACAGCATCATTGAACGGATTTTGATAACCGGAATTGAGACCCTCGTTTAAATTAGTGCTATTTGAGGGAATTCGTTCACCTGTTTAGTGCCTTTTTTGAGTTCTTTGTTATTCTGACGGCTTTATGTTGTTCTATTAATGGCATTCTAGGAATGACATTTGACATTTCACACGTTGAAAATTTTGAAATAGTCACGTACATGCCTTGCCTATGTTCCTATTCCTTGCCGTTTTGTCTGAATTGCATTGATGTTAGCTTCATGAGGTTACATAGACCAAAACTCAATACACTAGTGGACTGTTTCATTGTTGATGTGAAAAGTCAGACCCACCTACCTAATATATTCTCTCATATGTACTACATCATATTGAACTTTCTCTTCAAACTCTCATAGCTCAAACCAAAAAAAAAAAAAAAAAAAATCCTTAATCTTGTGCTCAGATTATTCCCTTTGAAAGCTATAATTTCTGTTTGTGCGAGTGCGTGTAGGTGAGCAAAAATGGCGACGTCTAAGCAGAGCAAGGTCAAGCACATAATAGGAGCGCCCATTAGGGTTTTAAACAAGGTTAGAAATCTCTATATGAACAGCTTGATGGATTGCTCAACTAGGGTTGATTACAGCGGAGCTGCTGTCGGAGGTCCAGCTGCTCGAGTGCCAACTCTATTGCCCAAAAGTTTCTACGTCTGCTCTTCAGTGAACGATCATGACGCGCAAAGTACGAGTTTGTCTCGATTGGTTCCGGGGACCGATCCAAGGAGTGAAGTCGAGGAATCGGGAATTACGAGCAAGATTCGGCGGGCGAACACTATGCAATCTAATTATGCAACGGGAGTGAGGAGTTACAGTGTTGTGGTTGGTGTGACAGGAAGAATTGATGAAGATAAGTGCTGTTCCTTTGAAGAGGATACGGGAGATTTCTCGTATACTAAATGCAGAAGTTATCCTACGAAAAGAAAGGTCGTATATTACTAACATTTTACTTATACGTGGTTCAACAAGTGTACAAAGTGTCGATGATATATATGACCTGATTTAGCAGTTAAAAGTTCGAGTAAGTATCTGATTGCGAATAGAGAACGTGCTACATCATCTATTTTTATTTTCTTTGTGTTGATTGCTCTATGATTAGCAAAATAGTGGTGAGGATCATTCATTAGCGCCCATCCGATAGGGTTCTTTTTTTTTTACCCCCGATGTGGGAAGGATAAAAATCATGTTTGAGAAGGGTACCTAGTCAGTTTTACAGTATTTCGGCCCAAAAAAGAGTTCTACAGTAGCTTTCCAAGCTTACTCATGTATATAAGGCCATCTTTGCCAATTCATGTTTAGCAGAACAACTCTTCTTAAGCGATAATTTATAATGATTGGAAAGGTTCGTACATGAGTTTCGTGTTTTGACCATTGTCGCGGTTTCCATGTTTACAAAGGCCCAAGCCAGGCAATCTCCCATTAAGTCAACGCTGACCATTCAACCTTTCCCATGCAAAAACAGGAGTTCCGATTTAATAGTTGTTTATATTGATTTGATCTATGCGTCCATTCACACCAGAGTAATCATCTCTCAAAGCCCAATTGAAAATGCTTCTTTCTCAACAATTGGAGAACTATCAACGTAGTTCTAAACTTATTTCATTTGTATTTATTCAATTCTAAATTCTTTTATTATTAACTAAGTTTTAAATCTTTTGCATTTATATCAATTCAGTCCACTTGTTTAATTTTGATCGGGCTACGTTGATATGGATAATTTTTAATAATATTTTAATATATTTTTTTTTTTTGAATTGTTTTTATTGTTTTGTTCTTTTTCCTTTCTTCTTTATTTGTTTCCTCTTCCTTTTTCCTCTTGTCAACAAGGTCGACCTTGCCCTCACTAGTGGCTGATCTGGTGGGGCCTTGCTTTGCTTGTGATTGGGCAAGCTCACCCTTACCATCGTTAGGTGAGATCAACCTTACCCTTATCAATGGTTGAGGAAGCTCGCCCTCGACTCTTAGTCTTGTGTCTGGAGTGTGCCAAGACAAGAGCGAGTATATGCCTACCTTGGGTCGTACTTTTGTTTGGTAATTGATCAGATGACTGATAAGCAAGACGTGTGCTCTTTGAAAATGAGTATATGCACTAAGCGATTACCAAACTATATGCTGTCTGAGTGCGCGATCCCCTGTAAACTTTGATCCCCAAGATGGATTCATGTCATTGTATCCACTGATCGTTTATGGCATAAACCCCGCAGGATACGGTGGACGGACCACGGGAAAATCTACCAACATGGTCCTTCACCCGCCATGGTACGGCCAATGAAGACGCAACATGGTCCTGACCCGAAAGGGTAGGAACCGACACGGCCTTGACTCTTTACCCCACACGGTACGACCGAATGAAGGCACAACCCCATGTCGACTTTTCAAAGCAATAAAAAGTCACCGAGAGCAAATTAATATAATCTTCAATGACTCCCCTTTGGACACGACATCAAATGAATAAATAAATAAAGGCTCAAGGGAGAATTTCGCAAATTTTAAGGATTAATTTAAATAAAGATTTGCAAAGTGAGTGCCTATCTAGTTGATAGAAAAAACATAAACAAAATTTTAAACCTTCTATACTTATATCAGTTTAATCATACATTTTTTAATTAGATCAATTTGTTCATTCTGACTGAGGAAGTTGGAAATCTTTAAACCCTTGAAAACTCAGAACACAGAACATACATTTGAGAAGAGAGCATAAGCTAAAAGGAAGAAGCTAGAAATCCTCTCGATTAAATAGGATTCTTTGCTTTTGAAACCTTCCATTGGCATCCTTAGATCACTAAGAATCATTGCCGCCACCATGATTTCATGCATGTAATCGGCTTGGCCACGTGTAATAATAGAATTCAAACCACACAGTGATTACTGATTACCCCCAGTGTCACTTTGAGTAGCTACAGAGGGTGCTTTTAGTTTAGTATTTGGAATGGGCTGTCTGCCATATATATCTAGACCAAACATTTGCCCACTCAAGTAATCTTCGGAACATTTTTCATTCTTTTTGTTCTATCCATGGTAATATAATAAAATAATGTATGCAAAATCTAACTATTTGTCAAAATAAATGCAATGCAGAATCAAGAAAGGCACACAAGTTATGCTTAAATTATCGGATGTGTCTGGATTGACTTTTATTTTTTGCTTTTTACATAATGAATGCAATCATTTTAACTTTTTTACGGCCCAAAGTACCAAAAACTTTGGGAAAACGCAAATGTTAATATGTAAATTCATATAAGAATTTTTTTCACAATTTCTTGACTTAAGATAGTATTTTTTTAAAACTTTGCTTAATATCCCGAAACTAACGAGCCAATAAGTTTCTTCCATCAATGATGCATGAATTAAAACCCCGTGAATGTAATTCCTTCACTAAAACACCTTTCCAGATGGAAATAGCTTTCCAACAGCAATGATATTTATTGACCTCCCACAAAGATGGATGATCTGACAAGACACGAACGCATTATTATTGGGCGACAAACTTGGGTTGCTTCGAGTATCAAGCCAGAGGTCAATGGAAATGAGCTAGAGAGGGTAATAAGAGAACCATCTATCCACCATCGCAAGACATTCCTTGGGTTTATACTCTGGAGCTGTGTGCCCCCCTCCCTGCACCACGGCAAATGGAAAAAAAGAAAAAGGAAAAATGACCATAATAAGTTGAGATATTCATTTTTGGAAATGAATATGAATATGAAAGGATAAAAAATAAGACATAGTGAAAGGGAGTTGGTCCTACCTTGATCGTCGTAAATGTCAAATCGTATCTACTGTTCTCCGAATATAATATAGAGTATCTATCAAAGTAAATAAAAAAAAATTAACATATATAACATTTGCAACTCCCCAAGCACACGCAATCTACATACGTGGGAAATAGACACAAGAAATTCGATGGGGTGGAAGAAATTGCAAAATGTTCTTGGAGAAGCCTTACAAATTCAAAAAAAATGGCTCAAAAAGAGCCTAACATGCTTTTTAACACAAAATAAGATAACCAAACTGGAAACGAGGACTCTATTCTAATATCAAAGAAGATAAACTGTAGCAAAGTCGCTTATTTCTTACTCAAACTGACCAAATTAGCCATTTGAGGCTTTTGAGCTACAAAACGGACGTGATTTAGAGTATTTTGGATTTTCTGCGGTATAATTAAATTAAGTGATGACATCAATTTTGCACAAAACCCAACAAAAGTAAGAAACAAGCCCATCGATATGCTTCCTCTTAAAACTATGAATTGGGGAAGGCCCGTTTCTAAACCAAAGGCTTAGCCTGATCCGGAAGAAGAGCAAGAGGAGAATCCGGAAAGGGTGCAGAGTGCGCAGAGTCGAGTGAGAGTCGAAAGAGAAATTTTCGCGAATAAAAATTGAGTTGCAGCCCAATCCAATTTTTAAATGTCATCATCAACCAAACTCATGATCTTGAGCAACCGACATAGATCACAGGCTGTTTATGATTGCTCAGTATATCAATAAGAAAAATAATATATCTGCTGGTGGATAAAGCAAAATATTTATAATAGATTCGTTGAACAATTTGTCATTGTTTTTCTTTCCATTAATAACGTGTAATCCAAATATGAAGTACTTTATTGCAGTGGGAGACAATAAGAGTGAATTAATTTAAGTTTACAGGTCTAATTCCGATTGATACATACATTTTCTGCTTAAGGATGTGTTTATTTCACCGAAAACTTCATGATAAACGAAAATATTTTTCATGAAATCATTTTAAAAGAAAATACTTAGCTTTTATTTGTGTGGTGATCTAGACAATACTAGAAAGGGAAGTCACTTTCCCCCAATCTAACCTTGTTGTGTTTAATCCATGGAGCATGATATTCTTAAATCAAATAGTTTTCCATCATCCAAATGCCATAAATCAAAAAAAAAATTTTGGGATTTGGCTCTCCTTTATATAAATGGATCCTAAGTATGGTTTTAACACAAACTATGGAGTTTAATGAGTAACTTTCATCAACGGTAATAATTTCTAGTGGATAGTTTGATCGAGATGTGCACTGTTCACAATGGAATAAATATTTTCATCAGCAAGCAAAGTAGAAGCTAAACATTTGTGAGAAGATAATGATCAGATAAACTAAATTCAATAAAAGAAAGTACAGTGATATTTCGGATCAAGATGATGTACCCGGCTACTTGACCTTCAACAAACCAAGGCGCCCACCGACCAAGTAAAGTCAAATTGAGCGATCTTATCCAATCTAAAGTGCCCACGTACGGGATACGCAAGTCATGATCACCACTACAACAAGAGTAATTTTTGCCAATAGAAGAAAAAATCTCTGAATTATGTAAAAAAGAAAATTGACTTAAAAGAATGGAATTGGAACAAGAAATGTATTTGTTTAGCTAAGTGAAGATAACATAAATGGTCATTGAAATTTGGTCCAATAAGTAATATCATCTCTATAATTTTAATTTGTTTCCCTAAACTTTAACCCAATATGCACTGTCGTCCGTTAGACAATTAATATGTTCAATGTGGTTAATAAATTATTGATCAATGTTCAATCTAGTCCTTAGTCTATTTGAAAATAAAGCATACACAATGACTACATTAAACATTTACTGATGGGTTAGGAGTAATATTGAATAAATTAAAAATCCAAAAATAAAATTGCATGTTGTGCCAAAATTAAAGGACCACATTAAATATATTGAGATGACATTACACATTAGATTAAAGTTTTTAGACCATTTGTGTTATTATCCCTTTAACTAACATAGTACCTGTAAATAAGGGCACGGAGCGATGTCTGAGAGAGGTATCTATGATATACTGCACTATTTAGGACATTCTTAGTGTAAGATAGAGAGGAGTTGCATCTATCCCACTCTGACTTTGTGCCCTGAACGTCATTATCACATAATCAACATGAGTATATATAAATGTCGATGATGCCGGCGAAGAAAATTTTTCTTCATACCTCTCGTATGTGAAGGGCTTTGCGGACATTCCTATCATTGGCCCAAATGTAAGAGTACAAATAGTTATACTCCTGTCGAGAGAGAAATTCAAATAAGTGAAACCATTGTATCAGCCTTTAATCAAAATTCATATGTTCATCGTATATTGCCTTGCACATATAAAAAAATGCTTTACTTTTAAGTACTGAGTTCATGGATTTTGAGGGAATTAATTTAGGATATACCCGACACCATGGCCTAGATTGTTGAGGCATTGAAATGACGTCAATGATATTCTTTTCAAGTATACTTCTGCTCCATTTTAGCCTCGTATGGTTAGGAGATATGGTACTACATGTGGGTTCCAATATTTGACCCAAATATAACTTCTCAAGGCACTAGAAAATTTCACAAGGAAACATATCTCGGTGATTTATCGCATACATATGTACCATGAAAAAATATGAGAGAGGTAAATGGTATAAGAATGGCACTTACTATTGACACCATTTTAAGGTCAGTTAGACAAGCTTCGTTGGTGGGATCGACATTCACATAATCTCCATTGCAATTCGTTTTGGTGGACTTGAAAACATGAATACAAAAGAAAAATCACAAAAAATGTCGCTTCATGTGTAATTATTACTACTAATATATTGTATTTTTTATAATATATAGATCTTACTCTAGTTAAGATATATAGTAAATTCACCTCGTAAAGTTCATCTGATATGAGAGCCATCTTATGACCGTACGGAATTCTTTGACTGATGTCCTTTACTTCCCAAGTCACCGGATTGCCAAGCACGTAACCCTATTCATATGACCACAATGATGATGCTTTACTTAACATATATGGCATAGTATTAACAGCTATGAAGTTGAAATGTTGAGAAATAGTAGCATACGGATAAGTTTTAACCTTAGTGTGAAATAGGAGAAGAGCATAGGAATATAATTAAATGTCACGAAAGCCTATTAAATAAAAATAAATAACTCTATGACATTATTAAGTACTTTGAGATTCATTGGCGGTTTGCGTCCAGCTTCATTTCCTATACAGAAAAGCAAACAGAGTTTTTATTTTTCATTTTTTCATGAAATGAAAGTAGCTTCTTGACACATATAATATGCGGGTAAACTTCAATTACGCACCATCGTACACTTCTTTAACGATTATGGGGACAACAACACCGGAATAAGAATCCCCAGTGATGTACAGCGAATTTGTGAGGAATTTGGGGTGAGACATAAGCCACTGCACCATTAAAAAAAAAAATCAAAAAACGAAAGAACTGAGGAACTCTACTGTTCTAGGTAATTAGCTATGATAATTGCCATAGGGGACATCTGATTATCTTGAGGTGACATAATGTTGGTATTAATACAAATGGGTTACCTTTCTTAAGAATTCATACGTTTGTGCTGCATAGGACGTGTCATTAATGTCGTATGCTGTCCATGTCGTTGCATATGAAAATCCCGTGCCCACAAGTGCATCCAAAAAGATAATGTTGGCTATCTGTCATAAAAAAAAGCTGACAGTTTTTTTTTTTTTGTAATCTTTATAAGTCAAATATATTAACCTTGGCTGAAAATAAAGGTATTTCACCTTTGTCCAGGAGTAGGGACTTAATTTCAATACTGGTCTGTTTTCAGTGGAATTTGAATAATCAAATTTTAACGGACCTGTGCAAAAACGTATAAACATCGAGATCATGGATGATCAAAACCATGTGTGATTTTGCCTTCAATTGACATACTGTTACACGTGATGATATTGAATTCCTAAGACGAAGCCTATTTGCATCGCTAAATTATCATATGATTGGATTGAAAACGGCAGGTCGTGCGAAATCCGATGGAAAGAATGGAAGTTTTCGTCAAGAAAAGATGGGCTTTGGGTTTAGCTTGATTGTTGTCTTCTGCCAAGGCGAAATTGAGAAGCGACAACGTAACACCCACGCAACGTTCTTATCTAGTCATTTTTTGTGTTCTCCTAATCCCGACGTTCTTCCCATCGCCGCATTAAAGGGAGAGACTTAGCGCACACGTCCACAGAGATGACAAAAATGTCAATTTTGGTCGACATAAAACCATTTTGTATATGCTGGATTAAAATAGGACCACTTCGTGAATGATAACCCTTGTCCTTTTTTTGGAACGCAACTATTCTTTTGGCGCAACTAGTGATAATCAATGTAATTATCGGATTAGTGTCTAAATTTTATCTATAGAAGGACTCGTGTGATTAGAATCCGTTTGTTTTAGGAAAAATAAATGATTTGAAAAATATATTTAGAAAAAAAAACGGTCATTTATATCATTTACAAAAATAATGAATGAAAATTATTTTTATCGTCAAAAAATGTTTAGACTTTAAATTTTTGTCAAAAATGAAAATATTTTTTATTGGCTAATTATTTAAGTGATATGAGCGATCATTTTGAAAAAAAAATGAGCGATCATTTTATATTTTTTAAATCATTCATTTTTTGTGAAATAAACGGAGCTAATTTCATAATGTTTTACTATAGTCTCTAAGGAGTTTAATTACAGGCCACTGAGCAGGTTTGAGATCATAAAACTACATGACAGGAATGCCTATCATTAAACGTCAGGTTTGACAACAACGCCAGAAAGGATGGATAATTTCTTTTGGGGATTTTCTCACGCTAGGTATCGGATGAGTATCTTGTGTTCTTTTCCTTTGAAAAGATAGATCGACGTATATGTATCCGTCATATCCTGAAAAAAAGCTACGGCCTCAGGACATTTTGGTATATTTGAATCCCGCGGGAGCTCAATGGGTGACCATCTTAACCATTTTTATATAATGTAATACAGCATAAGCAAATAATCTTCCAAAAGAGAGGAAAAAGAACGCTACCGAGAACTTAGTGCTAACGCCAAAATGAAGAAAAAAAGATGACGAGGATGACGACCACGATTAGTAAAGGAAACAAGAGAGAGCGGACCTATTTCGAAGAGGAGGCCAGACAAAGCGGAGCAACCGGGACCGCCGGTAAGCCAAAGCAACAGAGGGTCGTCCTTGGGGTTCCTCTCGGACTCGATGAAGTAGTAAAATAGCTGCACTTCCTCCAACTCTCCTACCCCGACCTATCTGCACCAGTTTTGTTTCACCACCATTCAAACAAACATTGAGAAGAAAACACTCGTAAATATATCTTGAAGATGAAGGAAAGAAACGGCGAATCAAGTCATTTGCTACATTGAGGTTGCTCATAAACATATAACGCAAGCTGACCCAGTTTCGAGTTTGAAGGGAAGATCTCCGGGGAAGCCTGGTAGGCTCTCGATGATGGCTGATCGTGATCGTCCGACGTTGGAGATCAACAGCAGCAATGGAAGTAGGAGATGAAACATCCTTGGCTCGTCCTACCAAGAAAAATGGAAGAGAAAAGAGAATAGGGAAATGTCTGTAAGATTCCTCCTTCCTCCGTCTGGATATCAAGGGTCTATATAAAGCTTCATGGCTCTACAAACCGTCCATCCCTTGGTCAATAGAGTAATTGTCACCATGGTTATTTAGCACGTGCATTTAGACTCATTTGAGCAATAACATTTTAGCCTTTTTAGGGATGTGGAAGCACAACTACTCGCCTATTGAATTGATATACAAAATAGCGTGATGGATTGGAATTAGGTATGCCATATCTTCAAAGAGGGGTATATGCTAGGCATGAAAAGATTGATTTACAATATTGATTCATAAAGTGATATGATAAATTCTAATTTGACGTTGTATGGGCCACTTGGGAAATATGCACTTGCAATTTGTCCAATTATCTGGTAGAAGAACTTTATAAGCTAATCTTCATAGATTTGGCATCATGCCATCGAAGCTCTCGATATAGTGATAAAAGTCTGTCATGGTTACTTACTTCGCACATTGTTCATACTATTATATGAATAAATATGGGCATCCTTCTAGTAACGGACATCATGCATATTTTTTCCCTTCATAATGTCCTCAATCACTTGGTTTACAAATATTGAATTCGTGGACAAATGCGTAAGTTATTAAGCCTATGCAGTCTTTCACATATTTCAATATTAGTATTGGAATGTTTTCTATCCAACAACAACATTGTCAAAAAGATTTCACATTTTGAAATATTTGGATTTTATCATCTTATAATATATTTCAAATATATTAATTTGCATTTTTTTATTATTAACTTCACATGTGGCAATAAAATGCTGCTTAATTTTTTAGATGTAACATTTTGATATATCTAGTGCGTTTGCACATCCGCTAATTTATATATTACGAAAACATTACTATCTGGAGATAAGAACACTAGAAGTGCCATAACTTTTATACGGTTGAGTGTAATACTATCTTTTTTCTCTCATTTTAGTATCACATTAGTGTAAAATCGTTTATTTGAATGCACTTTAAGGCAATTCGTCTTACATGACTTTTTAAATCAAATTTTTGAATCTGACTTGGCTTTTTAGAAGTAATCAAAGTTCCTGAAAATTTTTTCGTCCTATGTGGTAAGTGTTAACAAAACAGCGACAATTTTTTAGGACGACTAACTCTCTCTCTTTGAAAGTCGTAGACTTGTTCGAAAAAATTTACCAAGCTTTTTCTCTTTGTTTTTCTCCCTCTATTGTTCACTCTCGCTCTGTTTTAAATTGCTTCGTCCGGAAGCATAGCTCAGCGACTTCGACGCTGCTCCTCCACCATTGTCCATTATCGCTCTCTCTTCACCGTCCTTGTGCTTCCTTCATGAGCCCAAAATCCATTGTGGACGAAATAAAGAAATGCTGATGCAGACTCCTAAGAGAGAATGTTTAAGAGAATTCTTTTTTGAGTTAGGATTCTTCACCAAAGAGCCTTTCCCACTCCCTCTCCCTTGCTTGCTTTGAGAACCCCAATTTCGGGTTGGAAGTTGAGTTCGGGTTCTTCACCAACTTTTGCAACAGGAAAGAATTTTGCCTAATTTTTCTTAAATTAAATTAGGGTTCTTCAAATAAATATCTTCAAACGACTTTGTTTACTTTCTCCTTTGTTGATCAAGTTGAACATTATATAATAAATTAATGTCATGTTGGATTTTCCAGTGATAAATTGCCGATGACACTTAAGCAAACGATTTTAAAAAACGTGGTACTTAAGTGAGTACCGTACAATTCTGGTATCTAATAAGTTCTACCTACTATTGTATTTGAACCAATGACAGTATTTAGATTATTTTTATCCCCTACTAACTCATATAAGTGATGTCAAGACCTACTCTATGTATCGCCTTGGCCGTCGAGATGGTGATGTCTCATGGGCATTCTCCATTACAGAAATCTACTTTATTCAATCAATCCATTTTAGCGGCTACATTAATTAAGTTGGTTGGCCTACCAATGAATTAGACAGGACCGACCAGATTTCATATCATCCAATTCAATCTACTTTATTCAACCACCTCACAAGTCCAACTGCTACTAGTCAGTCAATGATCGCCATCGCACGATGGGCGAGTTTGTCGTGGTATCTCTGTATATGGCACCGAGGAAAAAAAAGGGATTTATCATGGGAAGATGCTCAAATTATCTGTCGGAATGGGCCGATCGGCAACTCCAGCTTGTTTCTGCTACTCATAGCTACAGCACTTACAAAATTTTCAAGATGACTATAATTCATTCGACACGACAAACGTGGCCAAAGTAAATGAAACGAATGAGACTAATCTGATTTGAAAGACGAGATCAGGGGACAAGATAAAGAAAGCTGACAAGGACCTCCAATGAGCCAATGCGCAACAATGATTGTACCGGCACAATGTGGCAGGGAAGAAAAGCAAAAGAAGCATGGGAGACATTATCTTCTCTTGCTACCGTTGCATGGAACCAATCCATCATGTTTCGCGCACCATAATCGTTGAATTGGATGATATGAAATCCAAATGATATCCATCTGACCTAATCACTAATTGTGATTCACTCGATCTATCATGGATCATATATGACCAAAAACTTTTTATTAAGATGTGTTGTAGACGCAACTGAGCAACAAGTGGACAAGAAAAACAAAATTTTCTAATTTGATTGAGTTCTATTGCTATTCGTTAACCATTACTCTTTTATTGTACAATACCAGTCAAAACCATAAATTTCACTTTCAGTTGTTCTTTAATCTTTATGATTGGAAGAAATAACCCAAAATAACTAGCTAAATTTTTTTTGTTCATCCATTGGTTCGGGTGCATTGGTTTGTGATTTTTTATTGTATTAGCCCTTAATTACAAAGACTTTCCAACCATGTCTTCTAAGCTTTTTGCTTTCTCTAAGCACTTCATCGACACCTCCATTAAGAATTTTATGTTCAATTTCAGTCATCAAACAAACATGGCATCTAAGAACGTAAGCTATCTATTCCGATTCAATGAAGTTCCTTGCAACTTCCTTATTTTTTTGAATTTACTGTCAATGCATTACTTCAATATTTCGATTTCTACAAATACCTTAGGACTTTAAAGGCATATTAGGGTCCACTCACTTTTGACTCAAAGTCAAGTTTGTTTGTTTCTTTTTTATATATAAATGGCCATCCATTATCCTCGATTGGACATTACTTATGGAAAACGTTGAGTTTCGGGCTCCCATAATTTGACAAAATCACACTTCCGACTCCAACAATCAGGAAATAAGTCCCAGCCCATCATGAGCCTCTGCTGCTGGAGATGGTGAGGATGTGCAAGAAGATCCCATTAATTTATAAACCAAACTCGACAAGAGTATTACACACTTTGAGATTCATTGGCGCCTTGCGTCCGGCTTAATTTCCTATACAGAAATGCAAGCAGTCTTTTTTATGAAGAGAATATAACTTCTTCAGAGCGAGAGGGAGACAAATATCAAGCAATTAATTTGAAAATAAAACTGTTTATGAAGGTAAAGTTCAATTAAGTACCATCATATATTTCTTTAACAATGAGGGGGACGACAACACCGGAATAAGAATCACTGGTGATGTAAAGCTGATTTGTGAGGAACTTGGGATCAGCCAATAGCCACTACCTCAAAAATAAAATACAATAAAAAAAGGAACTGTACTGATCCAGATAATTAGCTATGATAATTGCCTTAAGGGCATCTGCTTATGATGGGATTACATATTGTTGGTATTAACTCAAATGGTTACCTTTCTTAAGAACTCATATGTTTGTGCTGCCAAGGAAGTGTCACTGATATTGTATGCTGCCCATGTTGTTGCATATGAAAGTCCCGTACCCACATGTGCATCTAAAAATATTATGTTGGTAATCTGTTATAAGAAAAAAAATGACAACTTTTAATCATGATAAATTTAATACTATTAACCCTCGTTAAAAAATATAGGTAATTTACCTTTGTCCAGGAATAGGGATATAACTCGAATAGTGGTCTGATTTCGCTAGAATTTGAATAATCAAATTGCAAAGGACTTGTGCAAAAACGTACAAACATCAAGATCATGGGTAGGCCACACTATTCAAAAGGGTTTTGCTTTTGACCGGTATGTTGATTTTCAAATGATAGGGAGTTTTCATCCATAATAGATCTAGCATGCCCCAAATTGAAATATCTAGAAAATTGCTTTCCAATTTACATTAAATGTCACAATGTTAGACATCAACTAAAATCACGTTGCCTAGATAGCAACATCACATAAGCGCTGCAAGATAAGGCGGCACTAGCATAAATACAGCAAAGTAGTATCACTTGTGGCAACATTAGGTCTAAATTGAAAAAGTGGCTTTCTTAGAGTTAGAGACTATAATTTGGAGAAAAAAGCTTAGGTGAGCAGTCAATTTCAAATGAAAACCGTTGAAAGTATGAAGGTTCACATCTAGTGTAGGTGTATACATGTACGAGCGTATATTTAAAATGACACATTTTTACTCAACTCTTAGGGCAAGGCTCTTTTCTTGATGAAAATTGACTTTTGTGATGAATGCACGTAAGACGGATGATGTTGAAGATTTATTCTCCAAATTCATGGTAGTTCATGTTAGAGAAGGAAAAAGTGGAAATGCAACCATAATGAGTCTAAAGAAATTGTCATTTGCACCCATAGCATGTGGGCTAGCTATCATGGATTGTTAGATTATATGGATCTCATGTGTAGCCCATTTCATGAGATGGTAGATATGAATCTCGACTCACACAAACTGCCATATCATATGGGTTCTAAGAGGGATGATATCATTCATCAATGCCTCAATAGATGTGAGTTGGGCTCACACAATTCAAATTCACGTG
This sequence comes from Eucalyptus victrix, assembly GCA_016097545.1. Lineage (NCBI taxonomy): Eukaryota > Viridiplantae > Streptophyta > Magnoliopsida > Myrtales > Myrtaceae > Eucalyptus > Eucalyptus victrix. The sequence continues at coordinate 11,425,571 of CM027843.1, forward strand.
ATATTTTATTATGAGACATACCCCATTACAAAGGAATTCATTGAAGAAGTGTACAATGCTTGGGAGTCCACTTGAGTTAAGTTTAAGTATTTATTGACTTATATAGGTATAGATAGGGGTGTAAAAAAAAACCCGACCCGACCTTAAAATTAGAGTATTTTGGGGGTTGGGTCTCAATCTTCTTTGGGTAGGGATTTTTAGATGTTGGTATTATTAAGATTAGGGTCAGGTCAAGTTGGGCCGAATCGGGTTGGATCGGGTCGGGCCGGGACGGGTTTTTTGACACCCGTAGAGCATAGCCTAACTTCCCTCTCTCTCCTCTTCTTTCTCCGTGCATGCATAACGAGGATGAAATCATAGATTGGAGCCTAGCTAATCGACGCGTGCCTAACTAGACCTAACTAATTTTCTTGAGTTATACAAAATTCGAGTATCGGGTTAGGTAGGGTCAAGCGCACCTTTTAGTGTTTCGGACCGGGTATCATAAAAACCCTACTCGACCTATTGACCACCCTAGGTATAACACGAGTAAAAACTAGAAATGGGGTAAGAATACGAGAAATTATGGTGAGTGGCATAATTTGGACCCCTCGAATCGGCAGAAAATGGGAAGGATAGGAGAGTTCGTCCAGAAAAGATGGATTTTGGCTTGTCCTTTGCCTCGGGGAGCATGAGAAAGTGACAAAAGAACTTCCAACTTTCTCAACTGCCAACGTAAGCTCTATGGTATGGTTGCCAATATCATCCTCAAATTACAAAAATCTTCCTACCAACATCTTATATACTTGTCACACCATATTTCAACTATTCTTTTTATTTTGAAAGGGAGATAGGACCTCTTTTTGTGAGTGCTGGATTGGAAAGAGGACATTTTTGTAAGTGATAACGCTAGTCAATTTTTTGGAGCGCAACTATTGCTACTAAAATATAATCAATGGAATGATGCATAATGTTATCGATAAAGAAGGACTTGTATCTTAGTTGCATAATATTCTAATATAGTCCATAAGGAATTTAATTACAGGCTTTTGAGCAGGTTTGAGAGTATAAATGCTTATAAAAGGAATGCCCATCACTAAAAATGATTGTTCAATTCAGTCGCATATATATATACTTTTTATATAGGGGTTTTGGTAAAGAATCCTGGCTAAAATAATAAGATAGAGATAGAGATAAGACAATGAGACTCCTACTATTTAACATTTGACTATGTTGGGGATTTTCTTGAGGTGGATATTAGATACATCTCTTTTTTTTTCTTGTTGAATAGATATTTATACATACACATTTAAGCATTTGTCATGCCATGAAAAGTTACTACGAGCTCATTAAGGTCTTGTCAAAACTTCATTGGCGATTTAGTTCAATCAACACGAGCATTACAATGACTCATCCTAAAGAAAACAGAGCCATAAAAAACAGAATAGTGCTTGTGTCGTGATCTTTTGCAGATTGGAGTTTGGAGGGAGCTCAATGAGTGACCATCTTAAATATTTTTATCCAGTTTTGCAAAGCATAATCTACTAACTTCCAAAAAAGAGAGAAAAAAGAAGAAGGCTACCAAAAGCTCCACCACTCCAAATAATATTAATATCGCTAGGAAGAAGAAAAAGGATGAATGGAGGAATTGAAAAGAAAGAATGCACCTATTTCGAAGAGGAGGCCGGATAGAGAGGAGCAACCCGGACCGCTGGTGAGCCAAAGCAACAAAGGGTCATCCTTGGGGCTCCTCTCGGACTCGATGAAGTAGTAAAATAGCTGCACTTCCTCCAACTCTCCTACCCCTACGTATCTATACCATTTTTGTTGCACCCCCATTCCAACGAGCGTTAGAAAGAAGACACTCATATATATCACTCTTGAACATAAATAAAAGAAATAGCGAATCAAGTCATTTGCTAAATTGCAGTTGCTCTTAATCATATAATACGAGTTGACCCTGTTTCCAGTTTGAAAGGAAGATCTCCGGGGAAACCCGGGAGATTCTCAACGATGGCTGATTGTAATCGTTCAACGTTGGAAATCAAGAGCAGCAATGGAACTAGGAGATGCAACATCCTCGGCTCGTCCAGCAAAGAAAAATGGTGAGGAGGCAGATTTCCGTAAAGGTTCCCCCTTCCTCCGCGTGGATTTGACGGGTTATATAATGCTTCCCAGCTTTATAAATGGTCCATCCACCGGTCAGAAAAACATATGCACGGGACCAATTTGAGCCACAACGTGCTTCGCGGCTTTTTAATGGATTTATAAAGTTTATATTGGCTTTGCCGCTTTGTAAACCGTCCATCCCCGGGTTAGTAGAGTAATTGTCACCACGGTTCATATGTGTATGTGACATCTCTTTGACCAAATCAACCGATAGTGGAGTCGCTCTCTACTTCTCAACAAATGTGATTGGAATTATTACACAAATATTCTCTAAATTATCATTTATTTAGAGTGGCCATTGAATTTTTTGTAAATGTTTAATCTAATTATTTTGAACATTTACCAAAAGTTGAGGAATCAATTTGAAAAAATTAAAAGTTTAGAAATACAATGCATATTAGATCAAAGTTCATAGGCCATTAGTGTTATTTTCTCAACGAGATATAATTCCCTCCCGAAAGTGCGCTATATTAATTAGCATCTTTCTTGTCAGCTTAATTAATTCTTATCTTGCACCTATTAAAGGTATTATAATCTACTTTCAGTAACTTTTAAATAACCTCAAGGACCATGTCACTCACTATCAGATCACTCGACTACTTCTCTCAATGAGTTACGACGGTCCTTTGTTTCACCCTAACTCGATAACCATCAGAAAAGTCATATTTCTTGAGGCTGTAATTGAATATTTAAAGCATGGAAACTCACCCCCCCTCCCAAAAAAGAAAAAAAAGGGACCAATAATTGTTGTCAAACTCCATACCCTATCCAGTACAATGGCCGCAAGTTTCGCATATATTTCCATACAGATCGAATTCTATTGTTCCGTGTCAATAAGTTTGATTTGTGCCGTCCATTCACGCCAGTGTAATCATCTCTCAAAGCCCAATTGAAGATGCCTTCTTTCTCAATAATGGAGGAAGTATCAAAATAATCCTAAATTTATTAATTATGTTCATTCAATTTTAAATTATTTTTATTATCAATTGTGTTGCGATGGGGCAAGCGATCGAACAAAATATAGACAAAAAAAGAAAATAAATTGAACACCGGATTTACGTGATTCAGTCGTAAAGACCTACGTCCACGGGGAGAGCAGCAGAGAATTTCACTATAGATCAAGCGATATAAGGAGATTACACACTCAAGTCACTCAAACACTCTCTCGGTGTTTCCCAAACCCTAATTTAACCCAAACCCAAGTCTCGGCACAAAATTATCACACAAGCTCAAAAACAAATGCTGAAAAAGAACTCCTTTTCTTGATCGCGCTTCAGCTTGAAGATATGCGGCTCCTCCTTTTCTCTCGTACGGGTGCAATAGCAACACCCCGAAAAGAAGACCTTTTCGCGGCTTCCTTGGATGACTTCTACGTAGGGTTTTTTTCTCGGCAATTTTTTAGAAGCCCTAAAAGAAGACCTGAAAGTTATGCTTTTATATGTGGGTCGCCGGCCACTCCACGCACACCATGAAGGAAGGAAATATATTGTCTTTATACGTGTGCCCAAGGGAGGGCCCACGCACGCTCCTTGCTTCGGCTTCAAGCTGAACTTGTGTGTGTGCCCAGAGTCAACACTTTGACTCTGGGCCCACCTCTTTTCAATTCACGTAAGAGGCTTCATGCCAAAAGATTTCGGCAAAGCATGGGCTTCCGCAGCTTCACTCCAAAGAAGAAAAAATTCCTCTTTTAATTATTTCCTCTTTAGTAATTCCTTCGCGAGTCCACCAAATTTCGCGTTTTAGCAAACGCTCAAACTCGAGTCATATTTAACAATCTCCACCTTGACTCGACGTTTGAGCCAAATAACAATCGCTTCGTAAAAATTCAAATTCTGCTGCTACTTTCCCTTAGCCCCCAATGGGCTCAACCACCACAGATATTATCCAAGTCCAAGCCTTGCTTGAACTTCACCATAACTGAGGACCTCATTAGAATACCAACTCCACATGCACCTTTAACTGCTCCGCAAGGATTTTTCGACATAACCTCCTTAATCGCAGATAAAGCAAAATCATCGTTGCATCCATATCTGTCAGGAGATCGAATACGTACCTTGTTAATTTCAGCAGTTACAGCAATTATTGGCTCTATAGGCTCCACCTCGCTATGAGCACCATCTGTGTCAATTACTTTGCTAGTACTCGTACTCGCTACCTCAGGAGTTTCTGGTCGCAACTCCACCTCAAGCTGAACACCGTCCAGATCCGTATTAACATTGCTATAATTACTCCTAGCCAGAAGTACTTGAGACTCATCAAGGGTAACTTCTCTGCTATTAACAGGTGAATTTATATCCGGGCACCACAACTGATCGCCCCGCTCACCTTGTGCATAGCCATGGAATATGCACCTTGCCCTCTAATCAAGTTTACCATCACTTACTTGAAAATAACATGGGCAACCAAACATTCTAATAATAGAATAATCAGCAACGTTACCTGACAACACTTCTTTAGGAGTCTGCCATTCAATAGCAGTTGATGGGGATCTATTCACCAAGCAGCTTACCGTACTTAGCACATCAGCTAGGGTTCTCCTAGCAATACCAGCACTAGAGATAATTTTTCGGGCCATCTCTAGTAATGTTCTGCTCATCAATTCTGCAAATTGTTGTGATTTACTGGCACTAGTACGGTGTTTCACTATGCCCTCTTTCATGCAGAATTTATTTGCCAGCTCTGAGCAAAACTTCATGCTATTGTCAGTCCGCACATGCTTGATGGACTTACCAGTCTCCGTCTCGATCAAAGCTCTTGACTGCATGATCCTAACACCAGCATCAAACTTGTGCCTTGGTACAAACACTCAGGTCTTCCTCGAGTAGTTAATAGACTTTCGAACATATGCATTCGACGTCTCTGCAGCGAAATTTATCACTGTCTCACCTTGAAGTTTATACAGGCCATCATGCTTGATTCCTTTCATTATCACCAAGGCACCTCGAACAACCTTCAGAACTCCACCTTTTGAAGAATACCTGCAACCAGCTGAATCTAGGGCACCCAAGGAAATTAAGTTGTTTTTCAATTCTGGAACATGCCTCACTCCAGTCAATGTCCTCACGATACCATCATGCATTCTGATTTTAACATCACGAACACCCACAACATCGCACTTAGCGTTGTTCCCTAACTGGACTTTATCACTACCCGTGCACTGATAAGTGATAAACCAATTTCTATTTGGTGTGACATGAAAAGAACAACCAGAATCCATAATCCATCCATCAAACGATGAATAATCAGTGATAGACAAGACATAATCAGCATTATTTGCTACAGCTGCAACATTATCTGCAGAATCAACCATAATTTCCTTACCCTTTTCATTCTTCAGCTTAAGGCAATCTCTTTTAAGATGCCCCCTCTTGCCACAGCTCCAACAGACAACATTAGCAGTCCTAGATTGACCACGTCTGTTCATATTAGTACTACCATTACCCATACGTGTTACAGATCTTCCTCTATTTTCACCTACTAAAGCAGTAGATACAAATTCGCCAGATTCTCTTCTGCGAATGTCCTCGCTCAGAATCAAATCTCGAACACCATCAAACGTCAAACTTGTTGACCCAGAGGAATTACTAACAGCAGTAACGATAGTATTCCAACTATCAGGCAATGAGGATAATAGAATCAAAGCACGTACCTCATCTTCAAAATCAATCTCAACTGAACTCAATTGACTAACAATCACATTGAATTCATTGATATGATTTGCAACTGACGCACCTTCTTTCATCTTCAAGTTAAACAGACGTCGCATCAAACAGACCTTGTTGATCGCAGAGGGCTTCTCGTACATATCCGACAAGGCTTGCATCAAATCAGCAGTGGTCTTCTCCTTCAGGATGTTAAATGCGACGTTACGAGCCAACGTCAGCCGAATAACACCCATAGCTCGTCTATCCAGCAAATCTCAATCAGCTTGCTTCATCGTCTCTGATTTCTCCCCAAATAAAGGCAAGTGCAGATTCATCTGATAAAGATAATCTTCAATCTGCATCTTCCAGAAACTAAAATCCTTCCCATCAAATCTGTTGATTTTCACTTTTACTTCTTCTGTCGCCATCGATTCGCTTCAACTTAGCCAAACCTGGCTCTGATACCACTTGTTGCGATGGGGCAAGCGATCGAACAAAATATAGACAAAAGAAGAAAATAAATTGAACACCGGATTTACGTGGTTCAGTCGTAAAGACTTACGTCAACGGGGAGAGCAGCAACGAATTTCACTATAGATCAAGCGATATAAGGAGATTACACACTCAAGTCACTCAAACACTCTCTCGGTGTTTCCCAAACCCTAATTTAACCCAAACCCAAGTCTCGGCACAAAATTATCACACAAGCTCAAAAACAAACGTTGAAAAAGAACTCCTTTTCTTGATCGCGCTTCAGCTTGAAGATATGCGGCTCCTCCTTTTCTCTCGTACGGGTGCAATAGCAACACCCCGAAAAGAAGACCTTTTCGCGGCTTCCTTGGATGACTTCTACGTAGGTTTTTTTCTTGGCAATTTTTTAGAAGCCCTAAAAGAAGACCTGAAAGTTATGCTTTTATATGTGGGTCGCCGGCCACTCCACGCACACCATGAAAGAAGGAAATATATTGTCTTTATACGTGTGCCCAAGGGAGGGCCCACGCACGCTCCTTGCTTCGGCTTCAAGCTGAACTTGTGTGTGTGCCCAGAGTCAACACTTTGACTCTAGGCCCACCTCTTTTCAATTCACGTAAGAGGCTTCATGCCAAAAGATTTCGGCAAAGCATGGGGCTTCCGCAGCTTCACTCCAAATAAGAAAAATTCCTCTTTTAATTATTTCATCTTTAGTAATTCCTTCGCGAGTCCACCAAATTTCGCGTTTTAGCAAACGCTCAAACTCAAGTCATATTTAACAAATTGAGTCTTAAATCTTTTGCATTTGTATTAATTTAGTCCACCCGTCCAATTTTACCCAAGTGACGCTGACATGAATAATTTTTAATAATATTTTAATATTTTTTTTGAATTTTTGAATTATTTTAGTTATTTTGTTTTTTTCCTCTTTCTTTTTCCTCTTGTTGGTGAGTTCGGCCTTACCCTCGCTAGTGGCTAATCTGGTGGGGGTTGCCTCGATTGTGGTTCAACAAGCTCACCTTTGCCGTCGTTAGGTGAGGTTGACCTTACACTCGTCAATGGCTGAGCAAGCTCGCCTTGAACTCTTAGTCTTGTGTTTGGAGTGTGCGAGGGCAACAGTGAATGTATGGCCACCTCAAGTCATACTTTCATTTAGTAATTGATCAGATGATCGATAAGCAAGACATGTGCTCTTTGAAAATGAGTATATATAAACTAAACGCTTACAAAATTATAGGCTGTCCGAGCGCAATATCCCCTGTGCACTGTGATCCCCAAGATGGATTCATACATGTATCCACCGGTTGTTTATGGCATAAGCCCCGCAGGATTTGGTGGACGGACCACGTGAAAATCTACCAACATGGTCCTTCGCCCGCCATGTTGCGACCAATGAAGACGCAACATGGTCCGGACCCGAAGGGGTACGAACCGACATGGCCTTTACCCAGCATGGTATGACCGAATGAAGGCACAAACCCATGTCGACCTTTCAAAGCAATAAAAAAGTCACTGAGAGTAAATTAATATCACCTTCAATGACGCCCCTTTGAACACGTCATCAAATAAACAAATAAATAAATGCTCAAGGGAGAATTTTGCAAATTTTAAGGATTAATTTAAATAAACATTTGCTAGGTGAGTGCCTATCTAGTTGATGTAAAAATTAAAAACAAAATTTCAAACCTACTATACTTATATGAAATTAATCATAAACTTTTTAATTTGCCAATTTGGTCATTCCGACTAAAGAAGTTGGAAATCCTTAGACCATTGACAACTCAGAACACAAAACATACACTTGAGAAGAGAGCATAAGCTAAAGGAAGAAGCCAAAAATCCTCTCGATTAAATAGGATTCTTTGCTTTTGAAATCTTCCATTGGCGTCCTTAGATCACTAAGAATCATCACCACCGCCTTCATTTCATGCATGTAATCAGCTCGGCCACGTGTAATAATAGAATTCAAATCACACAGTGATCACCCCCGGTGTCACTTTGAGTAGCTACAGAGGGTGCTTTTGGTTTAGTATTTGGAATGGGCTATATGCCATATATATCTGGACCAAACATTTGCCCACTCGATTAATCTTTGGAACACTTTTCATTGTTTTTGTTCTATCCATGGTAATATAATAAAATAATGTACGCAAAATCTAACTATTTGTCAAAATAAATGCAATGTAGAATCAAGAAAGGCACACAAGTTATGCTTAAATCATCGGATGTGTCTAGATTGACTTTTACTTTTTGCTTTTTACATAATAAATGCAATCTTATTAACCCAAAGTACCAAAAACTTTGGGAAAACGCAAATGTTAATATGTAAATTCATATAAGAATTTTTTCACAATTTCTTAACTTTAAGATAGTATTTTTTTAAAAAAAAACTTTGCTTAATATCCCGAAACTAACGAGCCAATAAGTTTCTTCCATCAATGATGCATGAATTAAAACCCCGTGAATGTAATTCTTTCACTAAAACACCTTTCCAGATGGAAATAGCTTTCCAACAGCAATGATATTTATTGACCTCCCACAAAGATGGATGATCTGACAAGACACGAACGCATTATTATTGGGCGACAAACTTGGGTTGCTTCGAGTATCAACCAAGAGGTCAATGGAAATGAGCTAGAGAGGGTAATAAGAGAACCATCTATCCACCATCGCAAGACATTCCTTGGGTTTATACTCTGGAGCTGTGTGCCCCCCTCCCTGCACCACGGCAAAATGGAAAAAAAGAAAAAGCAAAAAGGACCATAATAAGTTGAGATAATCATTTTTGGAAATGAATATGAATATGAAAGGATTAAAAAGAAGACATAGTGAAAGGGAGTTGGTCCTACCTTGATCGTCGTAAATGTCAAATCGTACCTACTGTTCTCCGAATATAATATAGAGTATCTGTCCAAGTAAATAAAAAAAAAAGTTAACATATATAACATTTACAACTCCCCAAGCACACGCAATCCATGTACGTGGGAAATAGTCACAAGAAATTCGATGGGTGATAGAAATTGCAAAATGTTCGTGGAGAAGCCTTACAAACTCAAAAAAATGGCTCAAAAAGAGCCTAACATGATAAGATAACCAATCTGGAAAGGAGGACTATTCTAATATCAAATAAGATAATTTGTAACAAAGTCGCTTATTTCTTACTCAAACTGACCAAATTAGCCATTTGAGACTTTTGAGCAACAAAACGGACATGATTTAGAGTATTTTGGATTTTCTACGGTATAATTAAATTAAGTGATGACATCAATTTTGCAGAAAACCCAACAAAAGAAAGAAACAAGCCCATTGATATGCTTCCTCTTAAAACTATGAATTGGGGAAGGCCCATTTCTAAACCAAGGCTTAGCCTGATCTGGAAGAAGAGCAAGAGGAGAATCCGGAAGGTGCAGAGTGCGCAGAGTCGAGTGAGAGTCGAAAGAGAAATTTTCGCGAATAAAAATTGAATTACAGCCCAATCCAAATTTTAATGTCATCATCAACCAAACTCATTTGAGCAACCTACATAGATCACAGGCTGTTTATGATTGCTCAGTATATCACTAAGAAAAATAATATATCTGCTGGTGGATAAAGCAAAATATTTCTAATAGATTCAATGAACAATTTGTCAATGTTTTTCTTTCCATTAATAACGTGTAATCCAAATATGATGCAGTGGGAGACAATAAGAGTGAATTAATTTAAGTTTATAGGTCTAATTCCGATTGTTACACACATTTTTAGGTTAAGGATGTGTTTATTTCACCAAAAACTTTATAATAAAGGAAAATATTTTTCATGAAATCATTTTAAAGGAAACTACTTAGCTTTTATTTGTGTGGTGATCTAGACATTGCTAGAATGGGAAATCACTTCCCCCAATCTAACCTTGTTGCATTTAATCTATGGAGCATGTTATTCTTAAATCAAATAGTTTTCCATCGTCCAAATACCATAAATAAAAAATAAAATAAAAATTGGGATTTGGCTCTCCTTTATATAAATGGATCCTAAGTATGGTTTTTAACACAAGCTATGGAGTTTAATGAGTAACTTTCATCAACGATAATAATTTCTAGTGCATAGATTGATCGAGATGTGCACTGTTCACAATGGAATAAATATTTTCATCATCAAGCGAAGTAGAAGCTAAACATTTGTGAGAAGATGATGATCATGTAAACTAAATTCAATAAAAGAAAGTATAGTGATATTTTGGATCAAGATGATGTACCCGGCTACTTGACCTTCAACAAACCAAGGCGCCCACCGACCAAGTAAAGTCAAATTGAGCGATCTTATCCAATCTAAAGTGCCCACGTACGGGATAGCCAAGTCATGATCACCACTACAACAAGAGAAATATTTTTCCAATAAAAGAAAAATTTTCTGAATTATGTAAAAAAGCAAATTGACTTAAAAGAATGGAACCGGAACGAGAAACTTATTTGTTTAGCTAAGGGAAGATAGCATAAATGGTCATTGAAATTTCGTCCAATAAGTAATATCATCTCTAGAATTTAAATTTGTTTCCCAAAATTTTAACCCAATATGCATTGTCATCCCTTAGACAATTAATATGTTCAATGTGATTAATGAATTATTGATAAATGTTCAATCTAGTCCTTACTCTATGTGAAAATGAAGCATACACAAAGACTACATTAAACTTTTACGGATGGGTTAGGAGTAATATTGAATAAATTAAAAATTCAAAAATAAAATTGCACGTTGTGCCAATATTAAAGGACCACATTAAATATATTGAGATGATATTACACATTAGACTAAAGTTTATAGACCATTTGTGTTATTATCCCTTTAACTAACACAGTACCTGTAAATAAGGGCACGGAGCGATGTCTTAGAGAGGTATCTATGATATACTACACTATTTAGGACATCCTTAGTGTAAGATAGAGAGTAGTTGCATCTATCCCACTCTGGCTTCGTACCCTGAACGTCATTATCACATAATCAACATGGGTATATATAAATGTCGATGATGCCGGCAAAGAAAATGTTTCTTCATACAAGAAAATGTTTCTTCATACCTCTCGTATGTGAAGGGCTTTGTGGACATTCCTATCATTGGCCCAAATGTAAGAGTACAAATAGTTATAAGCCTGTCGAGAGAGAAATTTAAATAAGTGAAACCATCATGTCAGCCTTTAATCAAAATCCATATGTTCATTGTATATTGCCTTGCACATATAAAAAAAATGCTTTACTTTTAAGTACTAAGTTCATGGATTTTGAGGGAATTAATTTAGGATGTACCCGACACCATGGCCCGGATTGTTGAGGCACTGAAACGACATCAATGATATTCTTTTCAAGTATACTTCTGCTCCATTTTAGCCTCGTGTGGTTAGGAGATATGGCATTACACATGGGTTCCAATATTTGAGCCAAATATAACTTCTCAAGGCACTAGAAAATTTCACGAGAAGAAACATATCTCGGTGATTTATCGCATACATACATACCATGAAAAAATATGAGAGAGGTAAATGGTACAAGAATGGCACTTACTATTGACACCATCTCAAGGTTAGTTAGACAAGCTCCGTTGGTGGGATCGACGTTCACATAATCTCCATAGCAATTCGTTTTAGTCGACTTGAAAACATGAATACAAAAGAAAAATCACAACAACAAAAAAAAAAGATGTCGATTCATGTGTAATTATTACTACTAATATATTATATTCTTTTATAGTATATAGATCTTACTCTAGTTAAGATATATAGTAAATTCACCTCGTAAAGTTCATCTAATATGAGAGCCATCTTGTGACCGTACGGAATTCTTTGACTGATGTCCTTTACTTCACAAGTCATTGGATTGCCAAGCACATAACCCTATTCATATGACCACAATAATGATGCTTTACTTAAAATATATGGTGTAGTATTAATAGATATGAAGTTGAAATATTGAGGAAATAGTAGCATACGGATGAGTTTTAACCTTGGTGTGAATAGGACAAGAGCACAGGAATATAATTAAATGTCACGAAAGCTTATTAAATAAAAACAAATCTACGACATTATTAAATACTTTGAGATTCATTGGCGGCTCGTGTCCAGCTTCATTTCCTATACAAAAAGCAAACAGAGTTTTTATTTTTCATTTTTTTTCATGAAATGAAAGTAGCTTCTTGACACATAATATATGGTAAACTTCAATTACGCACCATCGTATACTTCTTTAACAATTATGGGGACAACAACACCAGAATAAGAATCACCAGTGATGTACAACGAATTTGTAAGGAATTTGGGGTGAGACATAAGCCACTGCATCAATAAAAAAAAATAATAATCAAAAAACGAAAGAATTAAGGAACTCTACTGTTTTAAGTAAATAGCTATGATAATTGCCTTAGGAACATCTGAGGGAGAATTACCAAAAAAGTCCTAAACCTATTGCAATTATGCTAATTTAGTCTTAAACTTTTTTTTGTCCAATTTAGTCCTAAACCTTTTTATAATTATGCCAATTCAGTCCATCCGACCAAAATTGGCCGGTCGGCGTTGACGTGAACGTGGAGGGGACAGCCGGCCGGCGAGGTAATTTTTTATATATATTTTTTGAATTTTAAATATTTTTTTTTTTTTATTTTTTTTTTTGGCCTCCCTCCTTTGGCCCCTTCTCTGGCCGGCCCTCATCGGCCATTGGCGCGGGTGCGGCGGTGTAGTCGCGGAACCCTTGCCATGGGAGCTTGATCTTGTCCTCATCGGTCCGTCAGGGTGAGGCCGGTTTTGCCATCCGGCGGTCACGGCCCTCGGGGAGGGCCGGTGAGCTTCGAGACCCGCGGGGAGATCGTGCCGTCCTCATCGGGGGACGAGGCATTGGACAAGGGGCGGAGGCGGCGGGGGTGGCTTGAGCTTGGAGTGTGAGATCGTCGCTAGCCATCGGGTGAGGGAGGGGGCAAACCCGGGGGTGGCTGGCCGGTGGCCTCGCCGGCCATTGGGCGAGGCGAGGCTCGCCTCGCCGGTGGCCGGCGAGGTTGACCTCGTCAACCCTCACCTCGGCAAGCATTGGCCGGCCAAAGGAAGGAGAAGAAGGAAAAAGAATATATAAAAATAAAAAGAATTATATATATATATTTTTTAAAAAATATTTAAAAATTCGAAAAAAATAAAAAAAATTATTAAAAAATTACCTTGTCGGCCGGCCATTTGTCCTTGCCGGCGTCCACATCGGCCGGCTGGCCAATTTTAGCAAGATGGACTAAATTGGCACAATTATAAAAGGTTTAGGACTAAATTGTCAAAATGTTTATGCAATAGGTTTATAATTGCAATAGGTTTTTTTGGTAATTCTCCCAACATCTGATTATCTTGAGGTGACATAATGTTGGTAAATGGGTTACCTTTCTTAAAAATTCATATGTTTGTGCTGCTGAGGACGTGTCATTAATGTCATATGCTGTCCATGTCGTTGCATATGAAAATCCCGTACCCACAGGCGCATCCAAAAAGATAATGTTGGCTATCTGTTGTAAAAAAAAACAGCTGATAGCTTTTGATCTTTCTAAGTCAAATATATTAACCCTAGCTGAAAATAAAGGTATTTCACCTTTGTCCAGGAGTAGGGATTCAACTTCAATATTGGTCTGTTTCCGCTGGAATTTGAATAATCAAATTGTAATGGACCTGTGCAAAAATGTATAAACATCAAGATCTTGGATGATCAAAACTATGTGTGATTTTGCTTTCGATTGACATATTGTTACATGTGATGATATTGAATTCCAAATTCACCACTTAAGACGAAGCCTATTTGCATCGCTAAATTATCATATGATTGGATTGAAAACGGCAGGTCGTGCGAAATCTGACGGAAAGAATGGAAGTACTCGTCAAGAAAAGATGGGCTTTGGGTTTAGCTTGATTGTTGTCTTCTGCCAAGGCGAAATTGAGAAGCGCCAACGTAACACCCACGCAACGTTCTTATCTAGTCATTTTTTGTGTTTCTCCTAATCCCGACGTTCTTCCCTCCGCCGTATTACGGGGAGAGACTTAGCGCACACGCACTTAAAGATGACAAAAATGTCAATTTTGGTCGACATAAAACCATTTTGTATATGCTGGATTGAAATAGGACCACTTTGTGATAACCCGTCCTATTTTTGGATTCTTTTGGCGCAACTAGTGATAGTCTATGTAATTATCGGATTAGTGTCTAAATATTATCTATAAAGAAGGACTCATGTGATTAGAATCCATTTGTTATAGGAAAAATAAATGATTTGAAAAATGTTTTTGGGAAAAATGTCATTTATATCATTTACAAAAGTAATGAATGAACAATTTTTTTAATCATAAAAAAATGTTTAGACTTTAAATTTTTGTCAAAAATTAAAATATTTTTATTGGCTAATTATTTTGAGTGATATGAGCGATCATTTTGAGAAAAATGTTTTTGAAGTTTTTCTTTTTTTGTAAAATAAATGGAGTCAATTTCATAATGTTTTACTACAGTCTCTAAGGAGTTTAATGACAGGCCATTGAGCCGGTTTGAGATCATAAAACTAAATGAAAGGAATGCCTATAATGGAACGTCAGGTTTGACAACAACGCCAGAAAAGATGGATAATTCCTTTTGGGGATTTTATCACGCTAGGTATCGGTTAAGTATCTTGTGTTCTTTTCCTTCGAAAAAATTGATCGACGTATATGTATACGTCATATCCTGAAAGGAAGCTATGACCTCGGGACATCATTGGTACATTTGAATCCGCAGGAGCTCAATGAGTGACCACCTTAACCATTTTGTATAAGATAATACAGCATAAGCAAATAATCTTCCAAAAGAGAGGAAAAAGAACGCTACCGAGAGCTTAGTACTAACGCAGAAATGAAGAAAAGAAGAAGATGACTTTGATGGCAACCACGATTAGTAAAGTAAACAAAAGAGAGCGGACCTATTTCGAAGAGAAGGCCGGACAAAGCGGAGCAACCGGGACCACCGGTAAGCCAAAGCAACAGAGGGTCGTCCTTGGGGCTCCTCTCGGACTCGATGAAGTAGTAAAATAGCTGCACTTCCTCCAACTCTCCTACCCCGACGTATCTGCACCAGTTTTGTTTCACCCCCATTCCAACGAACGTTAGAAAGAAGATACACACACACACACACACACACACACACACACAACTCTTGAACATAAAGAAAAGAAATAGCGAATCAAGGTTATCTGCCAAAATGCAGTTGCTCTTAATCATATGATACGAGCTGACCCTGTTTCCAGTTTGAAAGGAAGATCTCCGGGGAAACCCGGGAGACTCTCAACGATGGCTGATTGTGATCGCCCAATGTTGGAGATCAAGAGCAGCAATGGAACTAGGAGATGCAACATCCTTGGCTCGTCCAACAAAGAAAAATGGTGAGAAAAAGAGAAATAGGCAGATTTCCGTAAGGTTCCCCCTTCCTCCGTGTGGATTTCACGGGTTATATAATGCTTCCCAGCTTTCTAAATGGTTCATCCGCTGGTCAGAAAAACATATACAGGGCGATCAATTTGAGCTTTCTAAATGGTCCATCCGCTGGTCAGAAAAACATATACAGGGCCATCAATTTGAGCCACAACGTGCTTCGCGGCTTTTTATGGATTTCTAGAGTTTTATATTGGCTTGGCCGCTTTTTTCTAGTAGAGGAATTGTCACCGCGGTTCATATGTGTATGTGACATCTCTTTGACCGAATCAACCGACACCGGAGTCGCTCTCTACTTCTCAACAAATGTGATGGGAATAATTACATAAATAGTTTCTAAATTATAATTTGTTTAGAGCGGCCATTAAATTTTTTGTAAATGTTCAATTTAATTCTTTTGAACATTTACCAAAAGTTCAGGATCAATTTGAACAAATTTAAAGTTTATGGATAAAATGCATCTTAGACTAAAGTTCATAGGTCATTAGTATTATTTTCTCAACGAGATATAATTTCCTTTTGAAAGTGCACTATATTAGTGAGCATCTTTCTTGTCCGCTTAATTAATTCTTATCTTGCACCTATTAGAGGTTTTATCAGCTAATTTCAATAACTTTTAATTAACCTTGAGGGACCATGTCATTCACTGTTAGATCACTCGACTACTTCTCTCCATGAGTTACGGTTGTCCTTTTTTTTTCTCCCTAACTAGGTAACCATCAGAAAAGTCATATTTCTTGAGGTTGTAATTGAATATGGCGGCGGGAAAAAAAGAAGAAGAAGGGACCAATAAGTGTTGCCAAACTCTGTACCCTATCCATTAAAGCAGGCTGCAATTGAATATTTAAAGCAGGACCCCCCACCCCCAAAAAAAAAGAAGAAGAAAGGGACCGGTAAGTGTTGTCAAACACCCTATCTAGTTAAAAAAAAAAAAAAAAAACTCCATACCCTATCCATTAAAAGGACCCCCCCCCCCCCCGGTCCCCCACAGGACCCTATCCATTAAAGCAGGAGCCCCTATCCCCTGTAAAATAAAAAGAAGAAGAAAGGGTAACCGGTAAGTGTTGTCAAACACCCTATCTAGTTAAAAAAAAAAAACTCCATACCCTATCCATTAAAGCAGGAAACCCCCCCCCCCCCCCTCCCCCACCATACCCTATCCATTAAAGCAGGAACCCAACCCAACCCCCCCCCCCCCCAAAAAAAAAAAAAAAAAAAAAAAAAAAAAAAAAAGGACCGATAAGCGTCGTCAAACTCCATACCCCATCCAATACAATGGCCACAAGTTCCACATATACCTCCATACAGGTCGAATTCTATTGTTCCGTGACAATAAGTTTGATTTGTGCCGTCCATTCACACCAGGGTGATCATCTCTCATAGCCCAATTGAAGATGCATTCTTTCTTAACAAAACAATAGAGAAAGTATCAAAATAATCATAAATTTATTACAATAATGTCTTTTCAATTTTAAATATTTTTCATTGCTAATTGAGTCTTAAATATTTTGCATTTGTATTGATTCAGTTCACTTGTCCAATTTTGCCCAAGTAATGTTGACATAGATAAGTTTTAATAATATTTTTATATTTTTTTGAATTATTTGAATTATTTTGTTTTTTTTCCTTTTTTCTTTATTTTTTCCCTCTTCCTTTTTCCTTTTGTTGGTGAGGTTGGCCTTGGCTAATCTGGTAGGGGCTTGCCTCTTTTGTGGTTCAATGAGCTCACTTTCACCGTCGTTAGGTAAGGTCGATCTTACCCTCGCCGATGGCTGAGCAAGCTTGCCTTGAACTCCTAGTCTTGTGTTTGGAGTATGTGAGGGCAAGAGTGAACATATGGCCATCTCAAGTTGTACTTTCGTTTAGTAATTGATCAGATGACCGATGAGCAAGACATGTACTCTTTGAAAATGAGTATATATGCGCTAAGCAAGACTGTCCGAGTGCTCGATCCCCTGTGAACTTTCCCAAGATGGATTCATACCATCGGGTCCACCGGTCGTTTATGGCACGAGCCCCACAGGATTTGGTGGACGGACCACGTGAAAATCTACCAACACGGTCCTTCACCCGCCATGTTGCGACCAATGAAGACGCAACACAGTCCTGTCCCGAAAGGGAACGAACTAACATGGCCTTTACCCAGCATGGTATGACCGAATGGAGGCAACCCATGCCGACCTTTCAAAGCAATAAAAAGTCACTGAGTAAATTAATATCATCTTCAATGACGCCCCTTTCAACACGTCATCAAATAAATAAATAAATAAATAAATAAAGGTTCAAAGGAGAATTTCGCAAATCTTAAGGATTAATTTAAATAAACATTTGCAAGGTGAGGGCCTAACTAATTGATGTAAAAATTACCAACAAAATTTAAAACCTACTATACTTATGCGAATTTAATCATAAGCTTTTTAATTTAGCCAATTTGGTCATTCCAACTAAAGAAGTTGGAAATCCCTTGACCATTGACAACTTAGAACACAAAACATACACTTGAGAAGAGAGCATAAGCTAGAGGAAGAAGCCAGAAATCCTCTCGATTAAATAGGATTCTTCGCTTTTGAAACCTTCCATTGGCATCCTTAGATCACTAAGAATCATCACCGCCACCTTCATTTCATGCATGTAATCAACTTGGCCACGTGTAATAATAGAACTCAAACCACACGGCGATTACCCCTAGTGCCACTTTGAGTAGCTACAAAGGGTGCTTTTGATTTAGTATTTGGAATGGGTTATCTACCATATATATTTGGACCAAACATTTGCCCACTCGAGTAATCTTTGGAACATTTTTCATTATTTTTGTTCTATCCATGGTAATATAATAAAATATTGTACGCAAAATCTAACTATTTGTCAAAATAAATGCAATGCAGAATCAAGAAAGAAAGGTTATACTTAAATCATCGAATGTGTCTAGATTGACTTTTACTTTTTGCTTTTTACTAATAAATGCAATCATTTTAACTTTTTTATTAACCCAAAGTACCAAAACCTTTGGTAAAACGCAAATGTTAATATGTAAATTTATATAAGAATTTTTTTTACAATTTCTTAACTTTAAGATAGTATTTTTTTTTAAACTTTGCTTAATATCCCGAAACTGCATGAATTAAAACCCCGTGAATGTAATTCTTTCACTAAAACACCTTTCCAGATGGAAATAGCTTTCCAACTGCAATGATATTTATTGACCTCCCACAAAGATGGATGATCTGATAGGACACGAACGCATTATTATTGGGCGACAAAATTGGGTTGCTTCGAGTATCAACCCAGAGGCCAATGGAAATGAGCTAGAGAGGGTAATAAGAGAACCATCTATCCACCATCGCAAGACATTCCTTAGGTTTATATTCTGGAGCTGTGTGGCCCCCTCCCTGCACCACGACAAAATGGAAAAAAAGAAAAAAAATGACCATAATAAGTTGAGATAATCATTTTTGGAAATGAATATGAATATGAAAGGATAAAAAATAAGACATAGTGAAAGGGAGTTGGTCTTACTTTGATCGTCGTAAATGTCAAATCGTATCTGTTGTTCTCTGAATATAATATAGAGTATCTATCCAAGCAAATAATAAAAAAAAAAGTCAACATATATAACATTTACAACTCCCCAAGCACACGCAATCCACGTACGTGGGAAATAGACACAAGAAATTCGATGGGTGATAGAAATTGCAAAATGTTGGTGGAGAAGCCTTACAAACTCAAAAAAATGGCTCAAAAAGAGCCTAACATGCTTTTAAACTCAAAATAAGATAACCAATCTGGAAAGGAGGACTATTCTAATATCAAATAAGATAATTTGTAACAAAGTCGCTTATTTCTTACTCAAACTGACCAAATTAGCCATTTGAGGCTTTTGAGCAACAAAACGGACATGATTTAGAGTATTTTGGATTTTCTACGGTATAATTAAATTAAGTGATGACATCAATTTTGCAGAAAACCCAACAAAAGAAAGAAACAAGCCCATTGATATGCTTCCTCTTAAAACTATGAATTGGGGAAGGCCCATTTCTAAACCAAGGCTTAGCCTGATCTGGAAGAAGAGCAAGAGGAGAATCCGGAACGGGTGCAGAGTGCGCAGAGTCGAGTGAGAGTCGAAAGAGAAATTTTCGCGAATAAAAATTGAATTACAGCCCAATCCAAATTTTAATGTCATCATCAACCAAACTCATGATCCTGAGCAACCTACATAGATCACAGGCTGTTTATGATTGCTCAGTATATCACTAAGAAAAATAATAGATCTGCTGGTGGATAAAGCAAAATATTTCTAATAGATTCAATGAACAATTTGTCAATGTTTTTCTTTCCATTAATAACGTGTAATCCAAATATGAAGTACTTTATTGCAGTGGGAGACATTAAGAGTGAATTAATTTAAGTTTATAGGTCTAATTCCAATTGATACACACATTTTCAGCTTAAGGATGTGTTTATTTCACCGAAAACTTCATGATAAAGGAAAGTATTTTTCATGAAATCATTTTAAAGGAAAATACTTAGCTTTTATTTGTGTGGTGATCTAGACATTGCTAGAAAGGGAAGTCACTTTCCCCCAATCTAACCTTGTTGCGTTTAATCCATGGAGCATGTTATTCTTAAATCAAATAGTTTTATGTCGTCCAAATACCATAAATCAAAAAAAAAAAAAAATTGGGATTTGGCTCTCCTTTATATAAATGGATCCTATATGGTTTTTAACACAAACTATGGAGTTTAATGAGTAACTTTCATCAACGGTAATAATTTCTACTGCATAGTTTGATCGATATGTGCACTGTTCACAATGGAATAAATATTTTCATCATCAAGTGAAGTAGAAGCTAAACATTTGTGAGAAGATGATGATCAGGTAAGCTAAATTCAATAAATGAAAGTATAGTGATATTTTGGATCAAGATGATGTACCGGCTACTTGACCTTCAACAAACCAAGGTGCCCACCGACCAAGTAAAGTCAAATTGAGCGATCTTATCCAATCTAAAGTGCCCACGTACGGCATAGCCAAGTCATGATCACCACTACGACAAGAGTAATTTTTTCCAATAAAAGAAAAAATTGCTGAATTATGTAAAAAAGCAAATTGACTTAAAAGAATGGAACCGGAACGAGAAACTTATTTGTTTAGCTAAGGGAAGATGACATAAATGGTCATTGAAATTTGGTCCAATAAGTAATATCATCTCTAGAATTTAAATTCGTTTCCCTAAATTTTAACCCGATTTGCACTGTCGTCCCTTAGACAATTAATATGTTCAATGTGGTTAATGAATTATTGATAAATGTTCAATCTAGTCCTTAGTCTATATGAAAATGAAGCATACACAAAGACTACATTAAACATTTACTGATGGGTTAGGAGTAATATTGAATAAATTAAAAATCCAAAAATAAAATTGCCCATTGTGCCAGAATTAAAGGACCACATTAAATATATTGAGATGACATTACACATTAGACTAAAGTTTATAGACCATTTGTGTTATTATCCCTTTAACTAGCACAGTACCTATTAATAAGGGCACAGAGTGATGTCTTAGAGAGTATCATAGTGCACTATTTAGGACGTCCTTAGTGTAAGATAGAGAGTAGTTGCGTCTATCCCACTTTGGCTTCGTGCCCTAAACGTCATTATCACATAATCAACATGAGTATTTATAAATGTCGATGATGCCGGCGAAGAAAATGTTTCTTCATACCTCTCGTATGTGAAGGGCTTCACGGACATTCCTATCATTGGCCCAAATGTAAGAGTACAAATAGTTATAAGCCTGTCGAGAGAGAAATTTAAATAAGTGAAACCCTCATGTCAGCCTTTAATCAAAATCCATATGCTCATTGTATATGGCCTTGCACATATAAAAAAAATGCTTTACTTTTAAGTACTGAGTTCATGGATTTTGAGGGAATTAATTTAGGATATACCCGACACCATGGCCCGGATTGTTGAGGCACCGAAATGACATCAATGATATTCTTTTCAAGTATACTTATGCTCCATTTTAACCTCGTGTGGTTAGGAGATATGGCACTACACGTGGGTTCCAATATCTGACCCAAATATAACTTCTCAAGGCACTAGAAAATTTCACGAGGAAACATATCTCGGTGATTTATTACATACATTTGTGCCATGAAAAAATATGAGAGGAGTAAATGGTATAAGAACGGCACTTACTATTGACACCATTTCAAGGTCAGCTAGACAAGCTCCGTTGGTGGGATCGACATACACATAATCTCCATTGCAATTCGTTTTAGTCGACTTGAAAACATGAATACAAAAGAAAAATCACAAAAAAATGTCGATTCATGTGTAATTATTACTACTAATATATTATATTCTTTTATAGTATATAGATCTTACTCTAGTTAAGATATATAGTAAATTCACCTCGTAAAGTTCATCTGATATGAGAGCCATCTTGTGTCCGTATGGAATTCTTTGACCGATGTCCTTTACTTCACAAGTCACCGGATTGCCAAGCACATAACCCTATTCATACGACCACAATAATGATGCTTTACTTAACATATATGGCATAGTATTAATAGATATGAAGTTGAAATGTTGAGGAAATAATAGCATACGTATGAGTTTTAACCTTGGTGTGAAATAAGAGAAGAGCACGGGAATATAATTAAATGTCACGAAAGCCTATTAAATAAAAAAAAAATCTATGACATTATTAAGTACTTTGAGATTCATTGGCGGATCGCGTCCAGCTTCATTTCCTATACAGAAAAGCAAACAGAGTTTTTATTTTTCATTTTTTCATGAAATGAAAATAGCTTCTTGACACATATAATATGCGGATAAACTTCAATTACGCACCATCGTACACTTCTTTAACGATTATGGGGACAACACCGGAATAAGAATCCCCAGTTATGTACAGCGAATTTGTGACGAATTTGGGGTGAGACATAAGCCACTGCATCAATAAATAAATAAAAAATCAAAAAACGAAAGAATTGAGGAAGTATACTGTTCCAGGTTATTAGCTATGATAATTGCCTTTTGGGCATCTGATTATGTTGAGGTGACATAAAGTTGGTACTTATACAAATGGGTTACCTTTCTTAAACATTCATACAATTGTGCTGCAGAGGACGTGTCATTAATGTCATATGTTGTCCATGTCGTTGCATATGAAAATCCCATACCCACATGTGCATCCAAAAAGATAATGTTGGCTATCAGTCATTACAAAAAAAAAAAAAAAAAGCTGACAGCTTTTGGTCTTTATAAGTCAAATATATTAACCCTAGCTGAAAATAAAGGTATTTCACCTTTGTCCAGGAGTAGGGATTCAACTTCAATATTGGTCTATTTCTGCTGGAATTTGAATAATCAAATTGTAACGGACCTGTGTGAAAATGTATAAACATTGAGATCATGGATGATCAAAACTATGTGTGATTTTGCTTTCGATTGACATATTGTTACATGTGATGATATTGAATTCCAAAATTCATCACTTAAGGCGAAGCCTATTTGCATCGCTAAACTATCATATGATTGGATTGAAAACGGCAGGTCGCGCGAAATCTGATGGAAAGAATGGAAGTTTTCATCAAGAAAAGATGGGCTTCGGGTTTAGCTTGACTGTTGTCTTCTGCCAAGGCGAAATTGAGAAGCGCCAACGTAACACCCCCGCAACGTTCTTATCTAGTCATTTTTTGTGTTTCTCCTAATCCCGATGTTCTTCCCTCCGCCGTATTACAGGGAGAGACTTAGCGCACACGCACACGACAAAAATGTTAATTTTGGTCGACATAAAACCATTTTGAATATGCTGGATTGAAATAGGATCACTTCGTGATAACCCGTCCTTTTTTTGGATTCTTTTGGCGCAACTAGTGATAGCCTATGTAATTATCGAATTAGTGTTTAAATATTATCTATAAAGAAGGACTCTGTGATTAGAATCCATTTGTTATAGGAAAAATATTTTTGGAAAAAAAGGTCATTTATATCATTTACAAAAATAATGAATGAACAATTTTTTTTATCATCAAAAAATGTTTAGACTTTAAATTTTTGTCAAAAAAGAAAATATTTTTTATTGGCTAATTATTTTGAGTGATATGAGCGATTATTTTGAGAAAAATACTTTTTTAAGTTTTCTTTTTTTGTGAAATAAACGGAATCAATTTCATAATGTTTTACTACGTTGTCTAAGTAGTTTAATTACAGGCCATTGAGCAGGTTTGAGATCATAAAACTACATGAAAGGAATGCCTATCATGGAACGTCAAGTTTGACAACATCCCCGGAAAAGATAGATAATTTCTTTTGGGGATTTTATCATACTAAGTATCGGATAAGCATCTTGTGTTCTTTTCCTGCGAAAAGATTGATCAACGTATATATATCCCAAAAAGAAGCTACAAGGGAATAGTATTAAAAAAGTCTTAAACATTTTGTATCTATGCTAATTTAGTCATAAACCTTTATTTTGTACCAATTTAGTCATAAACATTTTCATTTTGTATTAATTCAATCATTTATGGCTAATTTTGACCAAATTTTATTGATTGGGCATCGATCGGCTGACATGGCACAATTAACACTGACGTGTACAATTTTTAATAATATTAGAATATTTTTTAATATTTTCTTTTTATTTTATTTTCATTTTTCCTTTTCCTCCTCCTTCCACCAGTTGATCATTGGACATTACCGATTGGCCAGAGGCGACGGTCGACGAGCCTCCCTAGTGGCCGAGAGGGCGGCCTTGCCTAGCCTCTAGTGAGGCCTTAGCCACAAGGGCGACCTTGTGCCAGGTTGGCGAAGCTCGCTCTTGTCGGATTTGGCGAGGGTCAAGCCTTGCCCAACCTCTAGCAAGGCCTTGGCTGCGAGGCTCAACCCTCACCGGTCGTCACCTCTGGCCAGTCGGCAAGGTCCGACGATTGGCTAGTAGAAGGAGGATGAGAAGGAAAAAAGAAAAATAGAAAAATTAATAAATAAATCAAAAATATTAAAATATTATTAAATTTTGTACACGTCAGTGCCAATCGTGCCAACACTGATCGTGTCATGTTAGCCGGCTGGCACCTAATCCGTAAAATCCAATCAAAATCAATTGGAAATAACTGAATTTGCACTAAAAAAAGATTTAGGACTAAATTGGCACAAATATAAAAGGCTTAGGACTTTTTAACACTTTTCCCAAAGCTAGACCTTAGGACATCATTGGTATATTTGAATCCTGCGGGAGCTCAATGGGTGACCACCTTAACCATTTTGTATAATATTATACAGCATAAGCAGATAATCTTCCAAAAGAGAGGAAAAAGAACGCTGCCGAGAGCTTAGTACTAACGCAAAAATGAAGAAAAGAAGAAGATGACTTTGATGACGACCACGATTAGTAAAGGAAACAAGAGAGAGCGGCCCTATTTCGAAGAGGAGGCCAGGCAAAGCGGAGCAACCGGGACCACCAGTAAGCCAAAGCAACAAAGGGTCGTCCTTGGGGCTCCTCTCGGACTCGATGAGGTAGTAAAGTAGCTGCACTTCCTCCAACTCTCCTACCCCTACGTATCTACCCCATTTTTGTTGAACCCCCATTCCCCAACAAACATTGGAAAGAAGACACTCATATGTATCACTCTTGAATATAAAGAAAAGAAATAGCGAATCAAGTCATTTGCCAAATTGTGGTTGCTTATAATCATATAATATGAGCTGACCCTGTTTCCAGTTTGAAAGATCTCCGGGGAAACCCGGGAGACTCTCAATGATAACTGATTGTGATCGTCCAACGTTGGAGATCAAGAGCAGCAATGGAACTAGGAGATGCAATTTCCTCGGCTCGTCCAACAAAGAAAAATGGTGAGGGAAAGAGAACGAGGCAGATTTCCGTATGGCTCCCCCTTCCTCCGCGTAGATTTCACGGGTTGTATAATGCTTCCCGGCTTTCTTTTTCCTTTTTTCTTTATTTTTTTTCCTCTTCCTTTTACCTCTTGTGGCAAGGTTGACCTTGTCCTCACCAGTGGCTGATCTAGTGGGGGCTTGCCTTGCTTGTGGTTGGACAAGCTCACCCTTACCAATGGGGGTGTGTATGGTCCACGTGGGCGATTCTTACTGTTGGGAATAACGGATCCCCGAAAATCGGATTCGACACCGAATCGAATCCCTAAATCAAGCGGAAGACGAAGCCCAAGAAAACGACACGTATCACCGATCGTAAAGCACACCACAGAGTCGAGCGTACCTTGTTAGCCACAGATTAAACACCGTCGTTAATGGAGGAAGAGAATCCGGTCGATGAAGCCTTGAAGGGAAGAAATTGGAAGCCGTATGCCTCTTTTGTTCTTCGGAGAGAAAACGCGCGGGAGAGAAGCGTACGTTGATTGTGCCAAAGGGTATGTTTCTCTCTCTCTCTCCTCCCTTTTATACCTTCCCCTTCCACGGGCTCTATTCCGTGGGCCGGGCCCTTTGGGCCCAACTTAAGCGGATGGACCTTGAGCCCATCTTATAAATCCATCATCTCCCACTCGCACATGGTGGTGCAAAACCAACATGGGCGGACAGGCCTTACTCAGCCCCATCAGAGAAAAATCCAGCATAGACTCTCACTTAACATGGTGGGCCGAACATAATCCTCTTTTCCTCTCTTCAACATTCATACCGGTGAATAATCCGTGCGACCAGCATACTTTGAGAGCTCGTTGCCATACATCTGTTAGGAATATATAGCAGCTCATAATGGGCATCACATCCTGAGTAGATTTAGTATGCAGTACCCTAGATCGATCGATCACATTTATATCTCTCTTGATCTCTTTTAAACAATGATATATCTATATATATATATATATATATATATATATATATATATATATATATATTGTATTCACAATTATGATTATCACAAAGACAGTCATAATTGGTTAACCGGTGAATACAAAACTATAATGTGATTCTCCAAAATCGATATTCCTCTTTCCTTCAAACTCTCAATTTCAGTCCAGCTTGCTTTTCTAGAAATGCCCCATTAGATCGAATCAACCTCATGACCATTGGCAACATCCTAAGATAGCAAACACTAAATAGAAATCTTGAGAATAAGTAAGAGTCCTGAGGGGACTAAGAAATTGAGGAACTCTCATCCTCAAGAGTCTCACACGACATAAAAGTTGAGATCAAACTTTTGCCACTCTTATTGGTCGTCTCATGCATACGTAGTATGAAATACGTATTACGGTATTAACTCCTTTCCCATGGAGCGTATGTCTACACCTTTCAATATCGTACAGATGATAGTTCAGACATACCCAATGTCTAACTTGAGTTCACGTATCTACTCATTCACAAAAATTCATCAGAACTCACATCTGGCATTTTAGACAGATACAGTAAAATATGTGGAGTATTTTACTTTCAGACATAGTAAGTATTATGTCCTCATCTTAACACTCAGTTAAGGCGACATACGTGTTTTAAGCTTGAGCTCTCGATTATCACCTAGATAATAAGCTCAAAAACAGTCTCATCTCTATTTATCACACAGTAAACAGAGGCGATTACCCATGTGAGTGGGCTAATCTAATATCTGTCCGACATACTTCTCAACTTAAAATAATGCACTAAGCATTAAGATGCATAAATATCAAACAAAAAATTCATAGGCATTAATGATGAAAACACAAATTCATCAAATTGTGAACACTTAGGGAAAATATAAAATATTCAGTACATCAGTCTCTACGCAATCCTAGAGATTTCACATGGCCACAAAACACATCTCTAGTTTTTGGCTTTGTCATAGGATCTGCTACCATTCCATGCGTAGTATGTACTCTAAGTTCACATCTTTTCGTGCAACTATATCCTTGACAGGATTATACTTGATATCTATATGTTTGGTCTTGCCATGATATTTTGGATCTTTGGTATACGCTTTTTGCTGCTTGGCTACCACAGTTAACCAACAATAAATTTGCAGCACTTCTAATAACACCTAAATGATCCAAAAATCTCTTAAGCCAAACACTCTCTTACACTGCTGCTGATAATGCCACGAACTCAACTTCTATCGTGGACAAGGCTATACACTTATGTTTCTTCTTTGCTCCAACATATGGTGCCATTATTCGGTAAGAAAACAAATCCAGAGGTAGATTTTCTTTCATCTAAATCTCCTCTTCAATCAATATCACAATAGCCTTTGAGTTGCAGATCCTTTTCTTTAATAACTCAGCGTATAATCAGCAGTTCCCTTTAGATACCTCAGCATTCTTTTAACGGCTTTCTAATGTGCTTGACCTGGATCGGATTGGTAACTACTCACCATTCCAACTGCAAAACATATGTCAGGTCTTGTACACATCATAGCGTACATAAAGCTTCTAACAGCACTAGCATAAGGAACATGTTTCATTTGTTCCTTCTCTTGTGGAGTCCTTGGACACAGACTATGGCTCAACCCTTCACCTTTTGTAATAGGAGTGTCTATGGGCTTACAATTTTGAAATCTTAATTCCAAGAATGTATGTAGCCTCACCCATATCCTTCATCTCAAAGTTAGAAGACAACAAATTCTTCACAGTATTAACAAACTCCATATTACTTCCGACAATTAGTATATCATCAACATATAATGATGTGATCACAAATTGATCATTGGATCTTTTGATATATACACAATGATCATCGTCAATCATTGTAAAATCATATGCCACTATGGCATTATGAAAATGTATATACCTTTGTCTTGATGACTGCTTAAGGCCATATATCGACCCCCAAAGTCAACATACCTTTTCTTCTTGGCCTTTCATTATGAAACCAACAGGCTATTCCATATATGTTCCTTTCTCTAATTCTCCATTGAGGAAAGCAGTCTTTACATCCATTTGATGTAACTCAAGGTCCATACTAGTCACTATTGCCAGAATAATGCGAATCAAGGTAAATCTCACAACAGAAAAAAAATGCATTTTCATAATCAATTTCTTCCTGTTGATTATACCCCTTCGCCACAAGGCGAGCCTCATGCCTTTCTATTGAGCCATCAGCCTTTCGCTTTATTTAGAGAACCTACTTGTTCCCAATAGCTCTGCGTCCCTTTTGGAAGATCAACCAGTTCACAGACTTGGTTTGACTTCATTGACTCCATTTCCTCTTTCATTGCATGAATCCATTTTTCCTTATTAGGGCAATTTAGAGCCTTCATTAATATTTCTTGGCTCATCCTTATCTTGTGGAGCAACCATAAAAGTTTCCTTTCAATGTCAAAACATCGACGGGGAATACTTTGGCGACTTGTTCACCGTATGGGAGATTGTACACTTAGCACATCATTCTCCATCATGCTCCCACTTGGATTAGGTAATGATGATGTCGTCACATCAGGTGGTTGCAATTGAGAATGAGTTGAATTCAATTCATTACATCTCATATTACTCCCACTTGAACGAACTCCACTGACATCATTATCTTGATCCAAGGTTTCAAATAGGGAGTTATTTTCCCTTATTTCGCCCTTCTTAGAAAATAAATCCACTAAGGATGTGACATCCCGTGATTCAAATTCAGTTATACTCCCACTTTCCTGCTCACCTATGAACACATACCCTTTTAAGTGTTCGCAGTATCTCATGAAAATACTCTTATTTTCTTTGGGACCCAATTTCCCAAAACTTGTGAGAGGACTTATGAGTATAGACAGAACAACCCATGGCTTAAGAAAACTTAAGTCTAGTTTTCTAGTTGTTCATAACTCATATAAAGTAGAAATAACTGATTTGGAAGGCACCCGGTTAAGTATATAGGCAGCAATTAACAACACATCACTCCAAAAAGTGATAGGTAAGTTAGCATGCGCCATCTTAGACCTAACCATTCCAGTAGGATTCTGTTTCTTCTCTCCGCAACACCATTTTGTTGAGGAGTATATGGAATAGACAACTATCTTTCTATTCCTTTTTCATCACATAATTTTCTGAACTCACCAGATAAATATTCTCGACCTCGATCGGATCTCAATGTTTTTATTTTCTTGTCTAATTGATTTTCTACCAGGTTGATAAACCTTCTAAAACAACTTATGCTTCAGATTTATGAGAAATCAAATAGACATATCCGAATCAAGTAGAATTGTCTATTAAAGTGATGAAACAAACAGCCCATTGCCTTCCTCTCACATTCATTGAACCACAGATGTCCAAATGGATTAAATGCCGAGGAAATTCAGCTCTTTTACCTTTTCCAAATGGTCTCCTTGTCATTTTCCCTACTAGGCAATGCTCACATATGGACAAATCAACTTTTTCAATATTGCCCAACAAGCCCTTTTTGGCTAGTTTTTTCAT
Organism: Eucalyptus victrix; assembly: GCA_016097545.1. Classification (NCBI taxonomy): domain Eukaryota; kingdom Viridiplantae; phylum Streptophyta; class Magnoliopsida; order Myrtales; family Myrtaceae; genus Eucalyptus; species Eucalyptus victrix. Next base: position 11,455,623 of record CM027843.1, read on the forward strand.
ATGTTGTTAGCCCATATGACCAAATCTAGCATGCCATCATATTCACATCATTATCATATAAGGTAGAAGACGTGAAACAAGGGGATAACATATTGACATCATCACAGTCAACATTTAGTACAATAAAACCATCTAGAAAGTGACCACAACCATAGTAGTTTGTATCTAAACACAAATCTACACATTTATTATGGAAGTTCATACCAAAACCAAGCTTAACCAACACTAAGACAGACACTAAATTTCGACGAATCTCCAGAGCATATAGAACATCAAAGATGCGTCCACCTCTCATGTTCTATTGGTCGGTGCAAATTCCTTTACATCAGCTCTAGAGTTGTTTCCAACATAGATCCACTTAGTTCCAGTTGGTACTCGTCGAAATTCCACGAAGGATTCTCTATCCTTCCCTTTATAGTCTATCGCTCCTGAGTCTACATTCCACAAAGGATTGGATTCAGCCTATAATGCAGAACTTGACACATAAGCAAAGTTCGCAAATGTACAAGAGGTGTATAGCTTCTTTGGCTCACGACAGTCGCGAGCATAGTGACCTTTCTTGTCACAATTGTAACATCACACCCTTGACATTTTCTTCACTTGAGGATGCTTTCCTCTCTCTTGTTGGTTAATTCTTGATTTCTTGCAATAAGGACTTGATCCTTTGCATTCCCACATATTGAACGAATCAATACGCTTGTGCTTAGAGCACAAAGCCCTTTCTAAGCTAGAACCAGCATAGCAAATGTCTATTTACGGCTCAAATACCGTTAGGTGGTCTTTTACTAGCTCAAGGTGGTGCACGACACCCTCAATGTCTTCCATATGTGGTCAAGAGCTTCTAGTGCTTCTTGCTTTTCCAACACATATTGAATCTTCATATTCAATATTTCACAATTATTGCCGTTCATATCAGCAATTACATTCTTAGTTGCTGAACCATCGTTCTGAATACATCAGACATACATGCACGAATAATTTGCCTATCATTTATGCATCCCTATTTGCATAGACCCATCATATTAATAAATAATTTCAAGTAAGGCTTCAGAATCAAAAGGTCACTATGTTTCCAATCATCCTCCAAAAATCCTAACTTAAAATTATTATTAATATAATTATCTTATGCAAATAAATTCTATGAAGTTACAAAAACTTCTATTACTACCCACCACTAATTACCCACAAGAACAACCAGCAATAGCATAAAGCGAGATAAAAAATCTTAACATTCAATAAAATAACAATGCTTTCACATGATATAACTAATATATCGGTTGCTACATCAACAACAATCAGGTAGTAATCATTACATAATCAATCAAAGAAATAAATAGGGAATGTCCCTTCTAATCTATCAGTCATAATATCTGAGAAAACTGAAGGTACATTTGCCAACCATGGAAAAACTTTTGGAGAGCATTCATGTCGCCTCCAAGGCGCATTCACTCGCGCGCCATGTGGCGCTCAATCTAAGGGTTGAAGTTTTGGCCAACTCAATCCTATAGTGCTCTCTAACAAAAGCTTCCACCAGCCTTCTATAATCCGGGACCACGTTGACCTTCCATAGCCGATCCAACACTGCTTGCCATTCAGGTGGAAGAGTGTTCATCAAAGCCGGCACCTTCTCAAAATCCGGCATAAGATAACCATTCCAGATGATTTCCTGTATCATCTGATTGACCCTGACCACATGTGACACTAAATCACCGTCATGCCACCGATAATCAGCTAACTCTGTCATCAGCCTCTTAAGTCTTGCATTTCCTCGTTCGTTGTCGGGATTGGGTATCCTTGCATAACGCATCATAATTCCTGCAACAAATGCAGAATTAAAAATGGATCACTTATAATCCATGATTAATATAAGAGAAACTACATAATTTTCCCAAATTCATGCAACAAATGCAAAATTAAAAATGGATTACTTATAACCCACATAGGCATGATTGAAAAAGAAAACTAATTCCTTTTTTTTTTTTTTGGGTCAACGGTCAACGGTCAAAGTCAACGGTCAACGGTCGGTCAACGGTCAACGGTCGGTCACGGTCAACGGGTCGGGTCAACGGACGCGCGGGTCGGACCGGTCGGACCGGCCGCGCGGGTCGGACGAATCGACCGCACGTGCCGCGCGCGTGCGGCGGCTGACGTCACGCAGACGTCAGCCAGCACGTGCCTCGCGCGTGAGCGCGCTAACGTCACGCAGACGTCAGCCGCACGTGCGCGGCACGCGCCAGGCTGATCAGGTCGGGTCGGTCGCCGTCGGGTCGGGTCGCCGGCCGGTGACCGTCCGGCGAAACGTCGTCGGTGATGACGTCAGGCTGACGTCATCACGTGACGTCACGCTGACGTCATCACGTGACGTCATCGGTGACGTCATCCGAACGGTTACCGACCGTTGGATGACGTCACGCTGACGTCATCACGTGACGCCAGCACGCGTCGGTCCGCGGACCGGCACGTGCCGGTTCGCCCGCCGGCGGCGTGCACGCGCCGGTTCGCCGACCGGCGCGTGCGCGCATGCGTCGGCGGCGGCTGGGCGCTTCCAGCGCGCCGCGCCCACGCGCAGCGCTTCTCTTCCGGCCGCGCGTGTGGGCGCGTGCGGCGGCTTCCAGCGACGGTCGACATATCGCCGGACTCGTCTCGACGTCGCGCTTCTCCCAGTGCCTTCAGAATGTGATTTCGACTTACGAAAACTCAGAAAAAAGGCCGAAAAGCGCTCGGGTGTCGGGATTTTCGCCCGGTTCCGTACGGCCGAAGGGATTTCGCGAAAAATCAATCAAAAACATCAGAATTGATCGGGAAAAAACGTGAACTAGGGCTCTGATACCAATGTTGGGAATAACGGATCCCCGAAAATCGGATTCGACACCGAATCGAATCCCTAAATCAAGCGGAAGACGAAGCCCAAGAAAACGACACGTATCACCGATCGTAAAGCACACCACAGAGTCGAGCGTACCTTGTTAGCCACAGATTAAACACCGTCGTTAATGGAGGAAGAGAATCCGGTCGATGAAGCCTTGAAGGGAAGAAATTGGAAGCCGTATGCCTACTGTTCTTCGGGAGAGAAAACGCGCGGGAGAGAAGCGTACGTTGATTGTGCCAAAGGGTATGTTTCTCTCTCTCTCTCCTCCCTTTTATACCTTCCCCTTCCACGGGCTCTATTCCCGTGGGCCGGGCCCTTTTGGGCCCAACTTAAGCGGATGGACCTTGAGCCCATCTTATAAATCCATCACTTACTATAGAACCGGGAATTGTCCATTAAAGACCGGTTCCTAAAATTGGATTCAGGAATTGCCCGTTAGTTGTAAGAATCCACTTAAGAACCAAACCGCTAATCCAATCTAATTTCAAAGTGAATCCATGGAATTGTTCTCACCAAAGATCAATGAAATATTGCCGATCTAAACTTGCACAACTAGAAGTCAGCAGCCAACATTAAGTCTAATTCGAACAATGATAAGGAGGAAAAAAAAAACGTTTTATTACCTATATGTTGCTCCTTTCAGACCGCTTTTCTCATCCACATATAATGACCCTCTTGAAATCTCATGTTCCCCCATGAAAAAATTTGGATTTGACGTAGGCTTTCAAACTTTCCATCACCACCTTGAGTGTAGCTTGCATCAATGTTCCTGGCTAACTTAGAGAACCAATGACGTGATGGGTGTTTGTCAGAATTTAAAATGGAGGAACTTGGTCAAATATTTTAGATTTACTAATTTCAATTTTTTTAATATTAAAAATTAATATATTATTAAAAAATAATCGGTTCGGTTTGGGTGGGCGGATCCTCTCATGGAACTGAGAACCGGACCAATACCCACCGATTCTTATAAATTGGATTAGACCGATTTCTTTAAAAACCACCAGTTTTGGGCGGGTCCTGATTTCTTTGCACACTCCCACTTGCCATCGTTAGGTGAGGTCGACCTTACTGTTATCAATGGCTGAGCAAGCTCGCTCTTGACTCCTAGTCTCATGTCCAGAGTGTGCCAAGGTAAGAGTGAGTATATGGCCATCTACGCTTGTACTTTCATTTAGTAATTGATCGGACGACTGATAAGCAGAGACATGTACTCTTTGAAGATGATATATGTACGCTAAACGCTTACCAAATTACAGGCTGTCCGAGCGCGCAATCCCTGTGAACTTTAATCCCCTAGATGGATTCATATCATTGTATCCACCGGTCGTTTATGGCATATGCCCCGCAGGATTTAATGGACGGACAACGTGAAAATCTACCAGCATGGTCCTCCACCTGCCATGGTATGACCAATGAAGACACAGCGAGGTCATGACCGGAAAGGGTATGAACCGCCAGGCTGTTGACTCTTTACCCAATACAGCACGACAAAATAAGGGCACAAACCCGTGTCGACCTCTCAAAGCAATAAAAAGCCACTGAGAGTAATTAATATCACCTTCAATGACGGCAGTTTGAACACGTCATCAAATAAATAAATATATAAATAAATAAATCAAGGCTCAAGGGAGAAGTTCGCAAATTTTAAGGATTAATTAAGATGAGTGCCTATCTGGTTGATGGAAAAAATTACCAACAAAGTTTTAAATTTATTATATTTATATCAGTTTAATCTTAAACCTTTTAGTTTGGTTAATTTAGTCATTTTTATCGATTTTATCAATTTTTTTTTTTTTGTCAAAACTAAATATTAATTAATATTTCAAAATATTGAGACAATACATGAGAGGTTCAAAACAAAACAATTTTCAAATAGTAAGGTAGCAAATTGTTGTGATAAAAGCATACTTTCATCCTACAAGAATAAATCTGTCTCACTATCAAAACAAACGAATGATGGTTGATCTCCAAATCTTGCATTATTATTAGGGATGAGCACACATCATAATTGCATTCTCTAATAGCTACGACTTGCCCAATAAGTGGCTGTTGGTGCTCACTATTCCTTGCCATTCGCCACCACTTCGAAAAGAGAAATTTGTATCGTTATCAAATAAATTTCTATTTCGAGAATATAAATTTTGTATTATTATTAAACACGTATTTTTACATAGAAATAGAAAAATCTACTTATGTTCTAGAAATCAATTTCTGATTATAATGGTTATCATCTTGTTTGGTTCACGGAAAATGCGTAGTCAACCCGAAGCACTTTCTAGTCAACGAAAATATTCATGTATAAATTTATGAAAGTTAATTCCTATGAAGAGATGAAACACTTTGAAATTGCTCATTTCAAAATTTTCAATTTTCAATTTTTTTCTTTTCTTCTTTTTATTTCTCTCTCAATGGTTTGGTGATAGTTGGGGACTAGCCACATGCATGGGCCGGCAAGGTTGACACTTGCTAGCCTACGCAAGGTCATGGCTCTCTAGGATCTAGCGAGCCTTGACCTCGACCTTGCACTCGGCTAGTGAGCCTCAACCTAGTGTAGGGCCAGTGAGCTCGAGCTTACCTATGGCTGTTGTCGGTCGGTCATGGCAGAGGAAGGAGGAAAAAGAAAAGGAAAGAAAACAATTTTTTTATTTTAAGATTGTTGAATTTTTTTAAAAAAATAAAACAATATATATATATTATATATTTTAAAAATTCTACTATTTTTTGCCTAAGATAAAGTCATGAGACTAAAATCATTTTCTAATAAGATCCAAATATTAGAATACGTTTTCAATCGTATATCACAAAACAAAGAAAAACTAATTATATTTTTGAAAAATGTTTTCCCGAAAAGTATTTTTCTTTATCATTAAGTTTTCCACTTAACAAATACACCTCAAATCCAATAAAATTCAATATCCGTCAAGTGACAACATGATGTGATGTTGATAAATTTTTCTAATATAAACGTTGTATGATACTAGGGTATCTAAAATTTTCCACGCATATCTACACATTTAAATAATTTATCCACATTATGTTTTAAAGTAGTTCTTGATCAGTTAGTTTAATTTTGGTCGAATTTGGTGCTTCAAGAGACTTTATTAGATGAAAATAGAATTATTTGATTTGATAAATTAAAATATAGGGATAAGCATAAGGGAATAAGGTAGAATAGCAAAAAAAAATTGTTGCACAGGCCTTAAATGCCCGCTGGTTTTCAGCCGGACAATAAGGGCGCGTTTGTTTGTGTTTCGTTTAAAAATTGTTCCGGGGAACGAGAAATAAAAAAAAGTGTTTTGTTCCGGGGAACAATTTTTGAACAAAAAAAGGCGTTTGGTAAACTTATTCCGGAAATAAAAAATAAACAGAAACATGTTTGGTAAATTTGGATAATTTTTTTATTTCTTTTATTTTTTTATTTTTTTCTTATTTTTTCTTTTTTTTTTTTTTTTTTTTTTTTTCTTTTGGCCGGTCGCCGGCCTCGGCCATGGCCGGGCGACCGGCCGGCGAGGCCGAGCTCGCCCGCGGCGGGGCAGGCGCGGCCTCGCCGGCCACCGCCGGGCGAGGCCGAGGCTCGCCGGCCGGCCGGGCGAGGTCGGCCTCGCCGGATCCGGGCGAGGCCGACCTCGCGCCGGCACGGGCGAGCCCGATCTCGCCCGGATCCGGCGAGGTCGAGGCTCGCCGGCCCGGCCCGGGCGAGCTCGGCCTCGCCGGATCCGGGCGAGATCGGGCTCGCCCAAGCCGGCGCGAGGTCGGCCTCGCCATGGCCGGGCGAGCTCGAGCTCGCCCGGCCATGGCGAGGCCGACCCTCGCCCGGCTACGGCCCGGCCTCGGGCTCGCCGGGGACGGCGAGCCTCGGCCTCGCCGAGGGCCGGCGAGCCTCGCCGTGGGCGGGCGAGGCCGCCCGGCCTCGTCGGCCGGTCGCCGGCCATGGCCGAGGCCGGCGACCGGCCAAAAGAAAAAAGAACAAAAAATTAAGAGAAAAAAGAAAAAAAACAAAAAGTGTTTCTCATTTCTCGTTTTGAAACAAAAACAAGAAATTTGTGTTTCTTGTTTTGTTTCTTTTTTGTTCCTGGGAACAAAAGAACAAAAAAGGAACAGAAACGCACCCAAACGCGTTTTGTTCTTTTTTTGTTTGGAACAAAAAAACAGAAAAACTGTTTAAAAACAAAAAAAGAAGTGCAAACAAACGGGCCCTAAATGACTCTCTTTATGTTTTAATTTGAGTGCAACTCCATCCTTGTTTGCATGCTCTATGCACTAAATACGCATGACAAAATTTCTGAAACATAAATTAATTTCCGGCAAGAAATCAATTTCTTAATTTCTATTTCCGGACAAGTTTCTGAGTAAAGAAACCCGTTTAATAACGATTCAAAATTTCTATTTCTGAAACAGAAATCCGTTTGATAACAAAACAAAATTTCTATTTCTAGGAATATAAATTGATTAGATAACAATATAGGAAATCTTCAAATACAAAATAATAGTCGAAATAATATTAAAACAACATAGGAAATCATCAAATACAAAATAATAATTGAAATAATACTAATACATTACAAAAGTTGAAAATACGATTTCATGGAATTCCCGACATATTATTATCCCTTGCCATTTTATTAGCAATTGTTTTCCTAAGTGTATTTATTTGGTTTCCCTCCTTGGTCAAGGTATCATTTGCAAGCTCATCCTACGTAGGTTCAGACAAGTACTGCGGAAGCATGAATATGGGTGCCATTAATAGCGCCTATACGGTCTTGTCATTTCATCAAAAACTAGTATTATACAAAATTATCAACAAAATAAAATTAATGGTGTAAAGGAATATATGAGAATTCTACCTTAAAGTAACGTTTATGGTTATGAACCAATCGGGGGAAGGTCAGTTTATTTTGATTCTCGAATTGAATCAGTCCAATTGTTCATCCCTAATTTCTTTATTGTTGCTTAATGAACCTTTAATGGCCCTTGCATAGCAAAGAGAGAGATTCTCTTGAATCTCTTGCCTTCAAATTAAAATTCAAGATCGTGTAACAATCTAATTATTTTGATTTTACAAGAATTTTGAATCCGTAAAAAAATATAAGGTTAAATTTCTAGGCACTTTTTTTATTCATCTATTATGTAAGAATTTTTTCTTCAACTAACCATGTGTGTGCCTTTTCTAGGAGGAAAGAGCCCCATTGTTTTTAAGTAAGCATTTAAGAACTTTGGTCATTTTTGAAAATTGGGAATCCATTCGATTACCTTTCATCCTAAAGAGGAAGTTATAAAAAAAAATTGAAAAACAATGCAAAAAAAAAAAAACGAGCAAAATAAGAAAAATAAGATTATCAATAATTTGTAAAGTTGTGGTTATGAGTGAATTAAGTTAGCAAGAAAACGCAAGGTTCTTTTATATAGTTTGATTTCAGTTTCTGATTTCTATTTCAGAAATTGAGAAGTTAAAAATTTCAGCTTTTTGTTTCTTCAATTTCTCTATTTTGAAATAGAAATCTGTTTTATAAATAGAGAAATCAAATTACGTTCTACAAACAGATTTTTGTTTGAACCTGTTTCGGAGAAACGGAAAAGAGAGAAATCGAGAAAATGTAAATTTTGTCATGCGCGCCCTAAGTATATAAACTCACTTCAGGTTCCCGCTTTACAGAAACCCGAAGAGCTGAAAGAAGAGCCCGTGCTCAATGATGTCGAACATGGCAAGGGCCGTGCACTCAAAATCATCGCTTTCCACGAAGTCATTTTCGAAGGTGCTCTTGTCTTCGCTTTTGATCCTGCTGTCCTGTGCGAGTTCGGCCCTTTCGGGTTCCATTGTGAAATATCTTCCTGGATACGAGGGAGAGCTTCCGTTCAAGCTCGAAACCGTGTAAGATTCTTGAACTCTCGACGCTTCCTTTCGGTGGGTTCTTGCTGATGGCGTTCTTGAATTTGGTACACGTGTCCGCATTATGCTTTCACATTTCTTCAATTCGGGGTGATCGTGCTGTCGTGATCGTCAGGTACGTGACGGTGGGCAGTTCGGAGCTGTTCTACTACTTTATAGAATCACAAAGGGAACCCAGAAGAGGATCCCATTTTCCTGTGGCTCACTGGCGGCCCCGGTTGCTCCTCCTTCCACTGCCTCATCTACGAGATAGGCACGTCTTCGCATTCCGTCTCTTTCCATATTATAAGCACAATATTTTTATTTTTATTTTATGAGCATCGAGCGGAGCCACTTTATCTCATGTCAATTATAACATTTTAAATTTCCTTCAAAAGTGCGAATACTCATTAACACGATCCATTATAATAAAAAAAAATTATCTTTTCCATTTTTTACTCGCTTTTTTTAAAAAAAATTTTGGAAACGTCCCACTTTGCTAATTCGATAACTTGATAGAACATATAACGTTTACTTCTTTTTTGTTTGCATTTTAGAATATAAATGAGTCGGTAATAATGAAAAACATTCTTGGGATATTAATTGCCATTAGTGACTGCTCAGCGACAGCGAAGGAGCCTTGATTGAGGGCCAAGCAGTCTGCTGGGCCTCATTTGTTACGCAATCCCGTCCCCATCAGGCTACTGAGCCCATGACCAAGTCTGAAAGAAAGGATGGTGTGTCCTTACCTCATACTTGAAGCTAGGGGAGATCGCTGGCGATCCTGTTCCATGGAACCGGCCAAAATATCAGCATGACACTTGAGAGAGAGCAAGCGACGTGTTCAAAGGCAGAGGCGATCGAGAGCAACAGAGGGAGCAATGAGGCTGGAGGTGATCTAAAGCGAGAGTGAGAGAGGGATCAATGATGCTAGAGGCCACCAAGAGAGAGAGAGAGTGAGAGTGGGAGGCAACGCCATAAGATGAGTGAGTTGAGAGATAACGAGATGAGTGAGTTGAGAGATAACGAGAGACTATACATAGATTAAAACTTAAAAATTATATATATGTATCAGTCCGATCTGAAGGTCCGATCCGAAAACACCTAGAACCGGAAACTGGACTAGTATTCACTAGTTCCAGTAAATTGGAACTAGTAACCAAACTGGTCCCCATGGGAACAGTCGGTTATGGGCCATTTCGGTCCGGTTCTAGATCCAGACGGTTCTCGGTTCTTTTGAACACCTCTACTTGAAGCTAATCTAATATTTTCTTTTTGGTGAAAAGTATTAAACCTGACATAATTTCAACAAGGCTTTTAACAGCTTCGGGTTGCTGAAGCAGATATAGAATTGCTTATGAACCATTGGGCTAGTCACAAAATAAAGTGAACTTAGAGCCAAAAAAATCATAAAAAAGAAAAGGAAAATAGCAATCTCAGGGCGCTATTGGACTAGACCATGTGTGTGATCTCCATGAAGTTTCAGTAGCATATAGACATCATCATCACGCAGCTTTTAGCTCCATTTCGATTATTCTTTTGCAACAGGACATAAGAAATATTAACTAGGATGTAATGATCGGATTAGCTAGCAGTCAGATCTTCACTTATGCCGTTGTACCAGACTAGGGGAAGAAGCGAATTTCTAAAGTTCAACATGGTTCTGTTCTAAGACATGGCTAACATTGTAACTCATCTGATTCTTAGGTGGTATTTATCTTGCTAACATGGTAATGACACACTCGAGCATTCATTATCCGCAAATATTTGCATCAGATCTCTAGCAAAATGTATTGACTAACTATGCACATTATGGATGGCAGACTGCTCATAGTTTTGTCTCACGCACGAGAATTTATTGAACAAGTCAAACATTCTTTAGCTTTCGCAGGATTCTTTACGACCTAATTACAAAGAAAGATCAGCTAGATATGGAATTGGTTTTCAAAGGACATAGCAATCTCACGCTGGATGCACAATAGGATATGCATTACACTTTCTTCCTCTCTGCAAATAGCCTTAATTAGCTTATTCATAAACGCAGGTCCAATGGAGTTTGATATTGAAAATTATAAAGGAGGATTGCTGAAATTGCGACCTTATGAGTATGCATGGACAAAGGTCTCGTCACTCACGCACGCTATCATTTTGCCCTAGCATTTTTGTGAACAATGAAATAAATCAAGTTTTATGCTCTTCAGACAGCTAGCGTCATATTTGTAGATTCACCAGTTGGTACTGGTTTTTCTTATTCAACGACAGAAGAAGGTTGGTATACTTCAGACTCAAGTTCAGCAAAGCAAGCATAAGAGTTTCTCAGAAAGGTTAGAATTACAGAAGCCGCAACAATATGATGCCTCTGACCAAGTGAATACAAAATTTGTTATCCACTCTTGTGAAGGATTCCGTCACATTAAATTGAATTGAGTTGAATTAACTCTTTAATTATCAACTCACTTAAAACACGCAATGCTTACACACAGTGGTTGGTGGAGCACCCACAATATCTCACTGTTCAACTATTCATCGGCGGTGATTCTTACTCTGGCGTGGTGGTTCCCGTCGTCACCAAATATGTAGTGGATGGTATATCTTTCACCTGAATTAATATCTTTTTCTTTTTGACGATACAAGATTCTGTCTAAATATTTTTGGCTTTTGTCTGTGGACTTTTAGCTAACAAGGATGGTGTCGAGCCGCACCTGAATCTCAAGGTAAAATTTAACCACAGAGTTCCAGTAATCATTCTGCGTGATCCAGCTTCAATGTGGCATTGAGGTCTTAAGCTGCTGATGGGATGTTGATCTTCAGGGCTATCTAGTTGGAAGTCCAAGAACAGATTCAGTCCTTGATGAAAACTCTAAGATTATATTTGCTCACAGGATGGCACTTATCTCTGATGAACTCTATGAGGTAATTTAATCCTCTCCTTGAAGTTGCCTTCCTTTTTCTCCTAGATTGATGCAGTCTTGAAGTAACTCTTTGGTTCAAAATTTCTATGAGCATTCTGAAAACCTACTTATCACGGCTTGGCTTTTTATTAATTCAGTTTTGGGATGTCTTATTCCAAAATACATTCCCTTCTTTGCCACACGGTATGGGCTATGGTTATCCTTGTCAACAGTGAAGTCATCCGTTAGCTTATCTAATCGATTCTGTTATCTATGCTTTCCAGGCAGCAAAAACAAGTTGTAATGAGACCTATGTTAATGTGGATCCATCAAATACAGAGTGCTGGACTGCTCTTGGGGCAATCAAAAGGGTAATAAAATCAAGACCTTCAATACGTAGAATTTCTCAAAATTTTATTCAGACATTAGACTGAATCATACTCTCAAATTTCGGTGTGTTAAAGATATATACCGCAATGACATTTTGGAACCAAAGTGTGTCTATGCATTACCTAAAGAGAACCCAGATATTGGTCGTTGATCCACGCAAGAGAATACGATGGAGTTTATTTTTTTCGCCCCCAAGAATTCCAGAATATTGGTGCTGGGTAAGATTGCCGTTTTCATTTATTAGTTAATTACATGTTACAGGAAATGACTCACTCTTTCTGTTCACAAATTTACGAGTGCCTTATCTAAATTTTGATTCTTTTTGCAGAACTTTAACTACGCTTTGTCGTATACGTGGTCAAATGATCTTAGGGTCTAGAAAGCTTTAAATATTCGACCGGTAAGTAAAAATAATTGGTCGGTGTTGGGAATAACGGATCCCCGAAAACCGGATTCGACACCGAATCGAACCCCTAAATCAATGCGGAAGACGAAGCCCGGGAAAACACGCATCACCGATCGTAAAGCACACCACGGATTCGAGCGTACCTTGTTAGCCACAGATTAAACACCAATGCCGAAGAAGAAGAAGAAATTCTGGCCCCGTTCGATCCGATGACGACTTGAAGAGAAGGAAAGCGCGCCGTATGCTTACTGCCTTTTCTTTTTGGGAGAGAGAGAGCGTGAGAAGAGAAAAGACGTACGTTCTGTTCTAAAACGTTGTCTTCTCTCTCTCTCTCATCCCTTTTATACCTTCCCCCTCCACGAGCCCTATTCCCGTGGGCCGGGCCCTTTTGGGCCCAACTTGAGCGGATGGGCCTTAAGCCCATCTCATAAATCCATCAGTCGGGTGATTACTCATAAGGGCAGTATCAATTTGATTCGTGCCAATTATTGATACGTCTCTGTTATAATGAACACAGGGGACGGTAATGGACTGGAAGAGGTGCAACAAAAGCTTAGCATACATAAACGACGTTCAGGGCGTTGTTGAAGTTCATAAAAACCTCAGTACACTGGGTTTAGAGGTCTTGGTGGAGTGGTAATTACTGGCATCCCTTTGAGTTCCCAATCTTCTGATAAATTATGTCCGGTATGCTTGCTAAGTATCAAAGCAACACTATACCGTAGTCATTTATCACTTTCATCTTGTACCGAGGATAGTGGCCTTCGTCCCAAATAACAGCATGACTAAGTGGAAGGGAAAACTTTGTTGATCACAATGTATAGGTTACAGCTTAACGACCATTTTATTTGACAAGGAGGTACCTGTAGCTTCTCACCTCCTTATATACCCCTTTTGATGCAGCGGTGATCGTGACATGGTTGTTCCGTATGTGGGTACAGTTGAATGGATCAAACGTCTCAATTTGACGGTTGTAAATGACTGGCGACCGTGGTTTGTGGATGGTCAAGTTGCAGGGTGAGTTCTCTCTCTCAATGTAGTCTTTGCCGCTTTAGCGTGTTTGGAGCTGAAGTCCCAGGTCACTGAACTGCAGATACACGAAGAAATACTCAGAACATGGATATCGATTAACTTATGCTACAGTCAAGGTATGCAGCTTTTATTCTGCTCTGTTTTTTTGCTTTTCGTTTAGCTGTTTTGATTCCTATTGTTTACTTTCACATGCGAACGGAGTAATTGAAGCAACGTGGTTTTGCGTCCTTTGTAGGGCGCTGGACACCCAGCTCTGGAATATTATAGAAGAGAATGCTACGAAATTTTTATGAGATGGGTCCATTATTATCCGCTCTAGTTGACAGTAAAGATTTTGGAGAGTATCATAAAGTCCTCTCTCTCCTTGTATCATCAGAGCCGGTAATTTCTATCGTTTTGACTATCGCAATAACAAAAATTGAAGAGCAGTAGTAGTAAATATATTTGTACCATACTGCATTGGCGTGTACTAATGAGGAGCGCATTTGATCAAGCCCTCTGTCGTATGAGTAAACAAGCTTCCTTTCATTTCAGTAATCCAGTCGCTCCAACTGTCGCAAATAAAAGCAATATGAAGTAGACAGTCAGCCGAAACCTAAAAAGATCAATAGCATCGGAAATTTCTGACTGTATTCTCATTGCATTCATACTACATGAACGCCGAGTGTCTTGTGCAGCCACCACAGCACGCGAAATGGTCACTGCAATTTTGACAGCTCCGTGGGTTTGATCGAACACTGTCAACGGAAGAGTTTGGAACCCCTTTGTTTTGAGCTAGAATCATTCTCTCCGCTCTTTGCTTTCGTGCACGGACAAGTTCTTAGGAGGCCGAACCTTTTGATAACTCTATAAAAATAGAGTTTATTTTACCTATTTTAGGCACATGCAATTAATGCATTATCTGTGAGAAAATATTTGGATGTTTTCCATTAGACCAGGGAAAAGTGACGAAAGAGTTTGAAATCTAATATTGGTGACAAAAAAGTTTAAAACTAAATCAACCCCATCCTAGCCTTTCTGAGAAAGTGAGGATTCGAATCCCCCACCTCTCTCTTTATTTATGATCAGAATAATGAGATAGTTGGAGTAAATATATTTGTATATAAGGAAAAGTCCTAATGTGATAACTCAAGTTATTTTACCTATTTTAGGCAACAATTCAAATGAGAAAATAAGATTATTTAAATTTTCCTTATTTATGCAGAATAATGAGATATGGAGAAGATAAGGAAAAGATGGATATCAAATCAGTGGGAAATTCAGGAAATTTGATTTTGTTCCCTAATGTTATCTGCAAGCGTTTGGAGATAGATATCTTTGATATATCCTATAAATAGAGACAGAGAGAGCAGCTAGGGTTTTTTGGGGAGAGAGAGAGGAGGAGGAGTTAGATTGTTTTCCATTGTTCTGAGAGTTTTTCAAGTATTTTGAAGAGAAGACAAAAGTGGTGACAGAATTCTTGTTCTTTGATTCAAGATGCTGGGTTTGATTTATATTTTTATTTTTTCTTCTACTATGTTCTAATTTTCTTTTGTTAGGGCTACGATGTAGCCTAACCATGATGATGTGAATTTCATGATTTTTATGTTTTACAATTGATTTCATTCATGTGAGTTATATATTATTGCGTTTAATGCTTTTGAGTGATTGGCCACCACTTGAATGATCTGATGTGCATGTTTGAGACGAGAGGTGATAATATGCAATTGCTCATTATAATATATAACCATGAATTAAACGTGGATAGAAATATACCGCGTTATTTGTGTAGCTTTCGGTGATAAGGTGATCCAAAAGACTCATTGTAAACCGGGAATATTCATAGTTTTTAATGCACTCATGTTTATTTTAATTCACATAGAGATATAGTGGATTAATAAGCTGAGTAGGTTTACTATACCTAGAGATAGGATAGTAAATAGATTAGGAAATTCCGCTATCACATGTTTGATATCGTTCTTGTATTCATAGCAATCTGAAATTCATATCTAGTGGTTATGGTGAAATCGGATGCTCTAACATATTTATCTGATTGATTTTACTGCATTTAGTCTACAAGTTTTGTTTTTAATTCATTCATAATTATATTTTGATTTGTTAGATAAATTTTAGAATTAATCTATTTTAGTATTTAATTAGTTTATTAATCATCGATCTCCGTGGGACGATACTTTATCTCATCATTATATTACTTGTTCGATACGTGCACTTGCGTTTAGAATTTTACGAACAAGTTTTTGGCGCCGTTGCCGGGGATCGTTTGTTTAATACTAATTAATATTGATACCAGATAATTCTAAGTTTAATCTAGCTTTCGTTTTGTTTTATTTTTCAGGGTGTACATCGGTTTATGACAC
Organism: Eucalyptus victrix; assembly: GCA_016097545.1. Classification (NCBI taxonomy): domain Eukaryota; kingdom Viridiplantae; phylum Streptophyta; class Magnoliopsida; order Myrtales; family Myrtaceae; genus Eucalyptus; species Eucalyptus victrix. The sequence continues at coordinate 11,471,437 of CM027843.1, forward strand.
GTAGCCAACAAGGGGAACTTGTTGAACTTGATCCAGAAATCGAGCGTACATTCAAAAGGCGACTAAGAGAACAAAGAAATCACGCTAAGATGGCAGACGGTGATAATGAAAATCCACGTAGACTTTTAAGAGATTATGCTGCGCCAACAGTTCAAGGCACCACATCAAGTATCAGAAGACCTGCAATTCAAGCAAACAACTTTGAGATTAAGCCGTCACTTATTCAGATGCTTCAACAATCAGTGCAATTCAGTGGGCTACCAAGCGATGATCCAAACGCTCACATCGATGCTTTTCTTGAAATCCATGACACCATTAAATATAATGGAGTTACGGATGATGCTATTAGATTGAGATTCTTTTCATTCTCTCTTAGAGACAAAGTTAAGAGTTGGCTTTCTTCTCTTCCTATAGGATCAACAACTACATGGAAAGATATGGCTCAAAAATTTCTTAGTAAGTTCTTTCCACTGACAAAGTCTGCGAAGATACGTAACGATATTATTAATTTTATGTAGATGAATAATGAATCATTATATGAAGCATGAGAAAGATTCAAAGAATTTCTTAGGAGATGCCCACATCACGGAACTCTAGATGCAGGTACAAACTTTTTATAATGGCTCTAGTACAAATCTTCGTTCTATGATTGATGCAGCTGCAGGGGGACTTTAAATAATAAAACACCAGAAGAAGCCTACAATCTATTAGAGGAGATGGCGTCCAATAGTTATTAGTGGCCTACTGAGAGATTACCAATGCGAAAAGTTAGCGGAGTTCATGAAGTTGATGCTTTTGCTGCAATTGCTGCACAATTTGAAACACTCAACAAAAAGCTTGATAATATGAGTGTTTCAGCCATGAAAATTCACAATTTGACATGTGATTTTTGTGGTGGAGGACATGTTAGCACAGAATGTCAGGTAGGTAATACTTTCAAACAACCTAGTGAAAATTCTAACTTTGTTGGGAATTTTAACAGGTCACAGAATAATCCCTACTCCAACACATACAATCCGGGATGGCGCAATCATCCAAATTTTTCATGGAACAATCAGAATGTGACGAGACCACCTGGATTCAAACAATCAGAAGAGACAAAGTCAAATTTGGAAGACATAGTCACCAAACTTGCTAACACAACTCATGACTTCATCAAAAGCACGGATGTGAGATTTCAAAACCAAGAGGCTTCAATCAGAAATCTGGAGATGCAAGTGGGTCAGTTAGCAAGCATGATATCAGGAAGGCAACGGGGTTCTTTACTGAGCAACATAGAGAAAAATCCAATTGAAAACATAAAGGCTATTACCCTGAGAAGTGGTAAACAAGTGGGAGAAGAAGAGATTGTCAGAGACAAAGAAGAGGTGATTAATAAATAATCAAAGGAGACAAGCAAGAGTAAACTTTTTCCAGATAATCCCAAGTCATATATGCCGCCAATTCCATTCCCTCAGCGACTCCAGCAGCACAAAATAGATAAGCAATTTTCTAAATTTCTTGAAGTATTTAAAAAATTGCACATTAACATTCCTTTCGTAGATATTTTAGCGCAAATGCCTAGTTATGCAAAATTTTTGAAGGAAATTTTGGCAAACAAAAGGAAACTAGAGGATTATGAGACTGTGAAGTTAAACGAGGAGTGTTCAACCATCTTACAAAACAAATTGCCTCCGAAATTAAAAGATCCAGGGAGTTTTACTATTTCTTGCACTATTGGGGATTCTTACTTTGAAAAAGCATTATGTGATTTAGGTGCAAGTATTAATTTGATGCCTTATTCTGTTTTCAAGAAATTAGGATTGGGCGAGGTAAAAGCAACCACAGTGTCACTTCAATTGGCTGATCGATCAATTAAATATCCGAGAGGTATTGTGGAAGATGTTTTGGTAAAAGTTGACAAATTTATCTTTCCTGCAGATTTCATAGTTCTTGACATGGAGGAAGATTTTGAGGTACCACTTATCTTAGGTCGACCTTTTCTAGCAACAGGAAGAGCTCTTATTGATGTACAACAAGGGAAGTTGATCCTTAGAGTTCAAGATGATCTTGTTTCATTTAATGTTTTTAAAGCAATGAAATATCCATATGATGATAATTCTTGTTTTAGAGTTGAGACAGTTGACAAGTTGGTGAATAAGGTTTTTCAGGAAAATATTTTTGAAGATCCACTTGAAGCATGTCTGATTCAACCAAGGGACAAAGATATTCATAATGAGGAGATAAAGGAGTATGCAAATTTCATGGAGGCAATTCCACCATATTCAAGGCAAAAGGCAATTAAATTTGAAGAGTTGGGACAACACATTACAAAGCCTAAACCATCAATTGAAGAGCCTCCAATTCTTGAACTCAAACCCTTACCTTCTCATTTGAAATATGCTTATTTAGATGGAGTTTCTTCTTTACCGGTAATTATATCTTCTTCTTTGACAGATTTGATGGAGGAGAAATTGCTCAGAGTATTAAGAGAGCATAAAGGTGCAATTGGATGGAAAATAGCTGATATCAAGGGAATTAGTCCTTCAATTTGCATGCACAAAATTTTGATGGAGGAGCAATATAAACCCACTATCCAACCTCAGAGGCGTTTGAACCCGAAGATGCAAGAAGTAGTGAAAGCTGAGGTAATTAAGCTACTTGATGCAGGTATCATCTATCCTATCTCTGATAGTTCTTGGGTAAGTCCTGTACAAGTTGTGCCAAAGAAAGGTGGTATGATTGTTCAGAAAAACGACAACAATGAATTGATTCCAACTAGAACAGTTACTGGGTGGCGTGTGTGTATGGATTACAGAAAATTGAATGATGCCACTAGAAAAGATCACTTTCCTTTACCATTTATTGATCAGATGTTAGAAAGACTTGCAGGGCATGAATTTTATTGCTTTTTGGATGGATATTCGGGGTATAATCAGATTCCTATTGCACCAGAAGATCAAGAGAAAACTACTTTCACTTGTCCCTATGGTACTTTTGCTTTTAGAAGAATGCCCTTTGGTCTTTGTAATGCACCAGCTACTTTTCAAAGATGCATGATGGCTATTTTTCTGATATGGTTGAAAAATATATTGAGATTTTCATGGATGATTTTTCCGTTTTTGGCCTATCATTTGATTCTTGTTTAAATAATTTGGCTTTGGTCTTACAAAGATGTGAGGAGACTAACCTTGTTTTGAATTGGGAGAAGTGTCACTTTATGGTGCAGGAAGGAATAGTGCTCGGGCATAAAATTTCTCAAAACGGAATAGAAGTCGATCGAGCCAAAGTGGAAGTCATTGCAAAATTACCTCCGCCAACATCTGTGAAACTTGTCAGAGGATTTTTGGGGCATGCAGGATTTTACAGGCGATTTATAAAAGATTTTTCAAAAATTGCTAAACCTCTTTCTAATCTTTTGGAAAAAGATGCTCCTTTTAATTTTTCGTTGAATGCATGCAGGCTTTTAACACTTTAAAGGAGAAGTTAATTTCAGCACCAATCATGGCAGCACCAAATTGGGATTTACCTTTTGAGCTGATGTGTGATGCTAGTGATTCTATAGTAGGAGTTGTTTTGGGACAAAGGAAGAATAAACTTTTTCGAACCATATACTATGCCAGTCGAACCTTGATAGGTGCACAATTGAATTATTCAACAATAGAAAATGAACTTTTAGTAGTTGATAAACTTCGTTTTCTTTTTAGTTGGCTCAAAATTATAGTTTATTCTGACCACATTGCTTGAAAAGAAAGAATCAAAACCATGGTTGATCAGGTAGGTTCTATTGCTGTAAGAATTTGATTTGGAAATCAAAGATAAGAAGGGACTGAAAATCTTATTGCAGATCACTTATCAAGAATTCCAAATTCAAAGGAAGAGGTAAGACCAATTTTGGAAGAAGTTCCCGATGAGAAAATTTTTTCCATCATGTCCACAAAAATTCCTTGGTATGCCGACTTTGTAAATTATTTGGTTAGTAATGTTCTTCCTCTGAATTATCATATCAACAGAAGAAAAAATTCTTTTCGATGTTAAAAATTATTTTTGGGAAGAACCTTTCTTGTTTAAAGTATGTGCAGATCAGGTCATAAGGAGATGTGTTCCAGATGAAGAGAAGGCAAACATTCTACATCATTGTCATGATGGAGAGCAGGTGGCCATTTTGGTGCCACAAAAACTGCAGCTAAGATTTTACAATCTGGATTTTATTGGCCTACACTTTTTAAAGATGCATACTCCTATGTAGCTTCATGTGATAGGTGTCAAAGAACTGGAAATATTTCAAGAAAAAATGAGATGCCTTTAAACAACATTATTGTGTGTGAATTATTTGATGTTTGGGGTATTGATTTCATGGGACCCTTTACACCTTCTTATGGAAATTTATACATTTTAGTGGCTGTGGAGTATGTGTCTAAGTGGGTAGAAGCTGTAGCATTACCAACAAATAATGCTAAAGTTGTGGTGAAATTTTTGAAGAAAAATATTTTTACCCGATTCGGCACTCCTAAGGCAATCATAAGTGATAGGGGGACACATTTTTACAACAAGCAATTTGAAGCACTTTTGAGTAAGTATGGAGTCACACATAAGGTTGCAACCCCTTATCATCCTCAGACTAGTGGTCAAGTAGAGATTTCAAATAGGGAAATCAAGAGAATTTTAGAAAAAACAGTGAATGCCTCTAGGAAAGATTGGTCAATAAAACTTGATGATGCACTTTGGGCCTATAGGACAGCGTTCAAAACTCCAATTGGGATGTCTCCTTTTAGGCTAGTGTTTGGAAAGGCTTGTCACTTACCAGTGGAATTAGAGCATAAAGCATATTGGGCATTGAAATTTCTGAATTTTGATATGCAGTCTGCAGGTGAAGAAAGATTATTGCAACTGAATGAATTGGAGGAATTTCGCAATGAGGCCTATGAAAATTCTAAGTTGTACAAGGAGCGTACAAAAAGATGGCATGACAAGCACATATTCAGAAGAGAGTTTAAAATTGGTCAAAAAGTCTTACTTTATAACTCTCGTCTTAAACTTTTTCCAGGAAAGTTGCGGTCTCGATGGTCTGGTCCTTTTACAGTTACACAGGTATTCCCATATGGAACAGTTGAAGTTGCGCATGACACTGAGGGCACATTCAAAGTGAACGGTCAACGTTTGAAGCCCTACTTTGAAGGTGGTTACAACAAGCAGAAGACCACCATTGAACTTCATCCTTCAGAATAGCGACATCTGAGATAGTTTGGCTGAAAACTATAAAGCAAGCGCTTCTTGGGAGGCAACCCAAGCATTTTAATTATGGTTTTATTTATTCTTAAGTTTATGTTTTGCAAAAAAAAAAAAAAAAAAAAACAAGATTAATTTTTCTCTGTTTTATTCAGGTTAATTTTTAGGAAGCACCTTTCAAGAGTTTAATCATCAAGATCATCTATGGACTTATCCTACAACCAGGGAAGTTTTCTTCTTCCTATTCTATTTTTTGCATTGAGGACACTGCTTCATTCAAGTTTGGGGGGAAGACAAATTTTTGGATAATTTTTTTTTTATCATGATTGCTTTCTGGTTGTGAATTTTTGATTCTTAGGAAAATTTAAATTTTATTTAAACTTGCAATTGATGTGTGAGTTAATCTTAATTCTGATTATGTTGATCCACTTATTGAGCACTAAAAGTCCTTATTTTTTGAATTATGTGTAAATCTAGAGAACATTCATGTGAAATATGTGATTTTCTTAGATTTCACCCAAATCTTAGAATTTGTTTGATTTTCTCTTGAGGCGAAATCCTAAGCTAAATCTAATTGAGAAAATGATATAGGCAGTTTTTGGATCGATTGAGCCTTTCAAGCCAACCCTATTTATTTATCCCTAGTCACCCCGTTGAGCCTTAATTATTACCCAATTTTTCATTGGCACCCATATATGTTTAGCCTAGTCGTGATCAAATTATATCCTTATCCCATGCCCTATGAACACGTTGATTTTCTTTTGGGATAAAAAAAAAATTATTTGAGCTTGATAGAAATTTGGGAGGAATGATGGAGTAAAAAGAAGAAAAAAAAAGTGATTGCAGTGGTTGTTTGGGGTGTATTGTCAAAAAAAAAAATTGCTTTTATGGTTCCCTATCCAACTTTCAATTGAGTGAGCCTTTTGGATACTCAATGGGTTGGAAATTTTCATGTTATATTAGGAGGGACTTTGGGAGAAACTCCACCATAAAGCAATTAAAAAAAAAAAACAAAAGAAAGAAGGAAAAAAAAAGGGAATGATGATATATGGCGGCAGAAAAATTATCTTGAAGGAGTGAAATTGGACAGTGACATTGGCTCTAATTAGATCCTAGAAATCAACGTGTTGATGGGTGATTTGAGCTTAAAATTCCCATTATCTCACCTTTAGCCCAGCCTTACATTACAACCCGAGAAAAGTCCTATTGATTTTTGGTTGGATAATTAGCTTACATTAGTGGAGAGAGGAATGAAAAGCAAACTTATGAGATTTGGTCATAATTATTGAAAATTTTTTAGAGGTTGCATGTTAATGTGAATTTATTTGGATTGCATATAATTCGAAAAAGATGAGGACTCTCACACACACACTTGGATCATATAGTTAGAATTGGTCTTAACTTATAAATCGATTTCAATGTTTGGATGAAATTTGTGTTTTTCTTTGAATTGTGAATTTGAGCAATTATGGAAAGATGTCATGGAGGAGGTTGTTAGCTTGAGTATGTGTTATGTCTTGATTTTGCTCGAGGACTAGCAAAATGTTAAGTTTGGGGGTTTGATAACTCTATAAAAATAGAGTTATTTTACCTATTTTAGGCAACAATTAATGCAATATCTATGAGAAAATATTTGGATTTCCTTCTGATTATTTGAATTTTCCTTGTTTATGCAGAATAATGAGATATGGAGAAGATAAGGAAAAGAATGGCAAATATCAGGAATTCAAATAAAAAAACAAGTGGAAGATGGATATCAAATCAGGAAATTCTTGATTTTGTTCCCTAATGTTATCTGCAAGCGTTTGGAGATAGATATCTTTGATATATCCTATAAATAGAGACAGAGAGAGCAGCTAGGGTTTTTTAGAGAGAGAGAGAGGAGGAGTTAGATTGTTTTCCATTGTTTTGAGAGTTTTTCAAGTATTTTGAAGAGAAGACAAAAGTGGTGACAGAATTCTTGTTCTTTGATTCAAGATGCTGGGTTTGATTTATATTTTTATTTTTATTTCTTCTACTATGTTCTAATTTTCTTTTGTTAGGGCTACGATGTAGCCTAACCATGATGATGTGAATTTCATGATTTTTATGTTTTACAATTGATTTCATTCATGTGAGTTATATATTATTGCGTTTAATGCTTTTGAGTGATTGGCCACCACTTGAATGATCTCGATGTGCATGTTTGAGACTGAGAGGTGATAATATGCAATTGCTCATTATAATATATAACCATGAATTAAACGTGGATAGAAATATACCGCGTTATTTGTGTAGCTTTCGGTGATAAGGTGATCCAAAAGACTCATTGTAAACCGGGAATATTCATAGTTTTTAATGCACTCATGTTTATTTTAATTCACATAGAGATATAGTGGATTAATAAGCTGAGTAGGTTTGCTATACCTAGAGATAGGATAGTAAATAGATTAGGAAATTCCGCTATCACATGTTTGATATCGTTCTTGTATTCATAACAATATGAAATTCATATATAGTGGTTATGGTGAAATCGGATGCTCTAACATATTTATCTGATTGATTTTACTGCATTTAGTCTACAAGTTTTGTTTTTAATTTATTCATAATTATATTTTGATTTGTTAGATAAATTTTAGAATTAGTCTATTTTAGTATTTAATTAGTTTATTAATCATCGATCTCCGTGGGACGATACTTTTCTCATCATTATATTACTTGTTCGATACGTGCACTTGCGTTTAGAATTTGAGCTAGACAGTGCCGGATCGCTAGCATTGGAAATCTGCGACTGTTTTGCACACATACCATACGAATGTCGAGTGCCTTGTGCAGCCACCGCGGCGCTGTTTCATGAAATTGTCACTGCAGTTTCGACTGCTTTGTGGGTTTGATCTAGCATTGGAGAGTTTAGAACCCCCTTGTTTTGAGCTAGAATTGTTTTTGAGCTAGAATTGTTCTCTCCTCTCTCTCTCCTTTCGTGTATTGACAAGCTCTATGAGGCCGAACCTTTTAAGCAGCAATTCAAGCCGATTCCAGCAGATAGCTCCACGAGTCTTTCCTCCGAGTATGATATCCAAAGACATCAGGTTGCATCATGGGGGTATGCCAATGCAATAGTCATATGCAATGTTTATACGTCAAGCAATTGGAGGTTTAATTGCTTGAACACCAATAATCAATCCATTTGGTGCAACATCGTCTGAGGGATTGGGTCATTGGCATGTTTTCAGCATTTTGTCCAAACTGCCATAAAAACAACAAATCAAGAAACCGACAAATTGCTGGCAATTTGCAACCAGATCAATCCGCCGCTGTATTCATTAATCGACTCAGACCAGCCAAAATGCACTCAATCGTTTAAAAGAGTGCAATCTTTTTTCTTTTGCTAAAGCACCAGCTGCGTCCCAAAGGTTCCCTAGACTTCACTTAATCGTCATTTGTATTCTCTTAGCATGAAAGGATCAGTACCCAAGTGACGTTTTGAAAACGTGATGGGCAGGAATAGATTTTATACAGATAAAAAACCCTTGTTTGACTCAGCTGCCTTGGTTAAATTATAAAAAAACACATAGCAGGACCCAAAATTTTCATTTCGACTTAATTTTAACGGCTGACAGTTGTTGCTTCACTCTCACGGTGGGTTGGAAAGAGAATTTCTAATCATGCATTTTTATCATGTGTATATTATATCCTTAACGTTCACCAGACAGTAAGCTCTCCAAGCACGTGAATACCGGTGAACTTCGATACCCAAGATGCATCCCATGCCGTTGTATCTACCGGCTATGGCGTGGGTCCCCCGCGGGATCTGGTCGATCAGCCACGTGAAAACCTACCAACATGGTCCTGACCCGACATGATGCGACGGATGAAGACAGGCCGAAATCAGACAATTTGAAGCAATACAAAGGACTGAATTCGACATTACTTCCAATCATTAAAATCTCTTCTTTTTTTTCACATTTTTTTTTTCAGTATCTTATCATTTCACGGGTGATGTAAACAGCAAAGTCCAAGAATAAATTGAATTACATCTTTACAGGAGAAGGAATTAGATGCTCTCTCGTGCTTAGTGCTAATGCCCCTTTGAACACGGCATTGGATCATTTTACAATCGTGATTTAGCAAATGTTTCAAGGGTGAGTTTGAATAAACAATTGTAGAGCAGGTTTGGAATTCGTCCCAAGAAATGGTTAGGAACACCTACGAAGTGATTAAGGTTGTCGTCTATTTGACTGTTTGGGAATAGGCGGGGAATTGATGCACGTGTTGCTTGCCAAGCTCCCGTTACCTGCTTCTCCAGGGGTAGGTGGGGAAGATGAAGATATAATTGAACCTGATTGGAACTTGGTTCTAAGCCCCGCATCGGTTGCTTTCTAGATTTAAAATTGCTCTTTTTTCTTAGGGAGAATGTAACTTAATTTGGTGAGTTATATATTTAAAATATTTATTAATGTACTTAGTATCAGTATACTAGTTTTCTAGATTGTTTTATTAATATAACTCACCAAATTAAGTATACCCTACAAATGTTCAGACTTTTATTAAAACCATCTTGTTAATACAAACTATTTCTTTTCACAGATGATATTGAATTGGCAATGAAATTCCAAAGAATTCTCAACTTATAGAAATCAATGTATTTAGCTTTGAATTAGTTGAGCTGATCACATAACTAATCAAAGTTCACGAGTTTTGTTATATATATATATATATGTGTGTGTGTGTGTGTGTGTGTGCACATTGAGATTCGACAATTTTTACTCCTTGATACTTTATACTAATCATTACTTGTTCTTTCCAAGTGGTAATCTTTACTTTAGGCAAGATACCAGAATAATAATAAAATTTCTTAAAAAACCCATATATACATTCTTTTGAAGAAAAAAATTAACTAGTATGTTTATTCAGTTTATGATAATTCCTCACGGTCTCTTCCTCAAATGCATTCTCTTGCTAAAATGAATAATCTTCATGAGTGTCTTTAGAGCATTTGTTAAATATATTTCATTTGAAATGATATAGTTTTTCTTGTGATGAGGGGATGCTCATCTAATAATATGCAATTATGACACACCAAGAAACAACAATTCAACGAGAGTGTGTTATAATATGCTATTATTGATCCTTCTAAAAAAGAAAAATTCCACCTTACGTTGGCACATTTTCTAATTAATTTCATGTACTTTTAATTATTCTCATTAAGTCCTTTTATCTTTTGAATTTCTCCGACACCAAATGCAATAAAATTCAACTAGCATTGCCGTCGGATGATATTGTGTTGTGATCAAGACACTTCAGCCATATCTAAAATGTCTAAAATTTTCTACACATATCCACTTGGGCATTTATGTGTTTTATCCACGTTATTATTATTAATTTTTTTTGAGTTGTCAACGATCACATCAGTTTAATTTTTGGTCGAATGTGGTGCTCAAAGGATTTTATTAGAAAATTTATATAAATAGAAGTATTTGATTGGATAAATTAAATTATAGGGATTCATTTAGAAAGAGCATATGGGGGGAAAAGTAGAACCCAATTCTCCATTAGGACAATAAAACCACTCTCTGTCTGAACTTAAGAGTGCCACTTAACTCCCCTGTCTCTGCGCCTTCTCTACACTCTATATAAACTCACTTCAACTGCCAGCTTTTCAGACGCCCGAAGAACCGTAAAAACAGCCTTGTGCTCTGTGATGTCGAACATGGCAAGTGCCGTGCACTCAAAACCATCGTTCTCCACGAAGTCGTTTTCGAGGGTGCTCTCGTTGTCGCTGCTGATCCTGCTGTCCTGTGCAAGTTCGGCCCTTTCCGGTTCCATTGTCAAGTATCTTCCTGGGTACGAGGGGGGCGAGCTTCCGTTCAAGCTCGAAACCGGGTATTATTCTTGAACTCTCGACGCTTCCTTTTGGTGGGTTCTTGCGGATGATGTTCTTGAATTTGAATTTGGGGAGATCCGTGTTGTCACGATCGTCAGGTACGTGACGGTGGGCAGTTCGGAGCTGTTCTACTACTTTATAGAATCGCAAGGGAACCCAGAAGAGGATCCCATTTTCCTGTGGCTCACCGGAGGCCCTGGTTGCTCCTCCTTCAATGGACTCATCTACGAGATAGGCACGTCTTCATATTCTGTCTCTTTCCTTATCATAAACGCTTTCTTTTTGACGAGTGCCTTCATGGTTTCAGACGGAGCCGCATTTTCTTGTGTCGTGTATAATGATTTCTTTTGGAACTTGCAATTTCAAGTGTGCTTTACGAGCGGGACGTTAACACGGTCTGTTGCAGAAAACGATCTGCCTTTTTCATTTTTCACCCAGTTTTTTTTTTTTTTTTTTTTTTTTAATAGAAAGGATCCATTTTGCCTAATTGGACGACTGTTGAGTTTTGAACTCGAAAGTAGATGAGCGTGGAAGAGTTTGTTGTCAGGGAGTCACAATGAACTCTTGCTGGGTTGGGGTTGAGCATGTGACACAGAGAGAAGTTTTTTTTTTTTTTTTTTTTTTTTGTCTTCGTGATTAGAGAGATGTCTACGTTTAGGTGGGACCTTCCTAGTCAGGAGGAGCATGAAGAATGTTAGGTGTGGTTTAACTTGGAGTTAAGTGAGCTTGGATCACAGGGTACTATTTTTTTTTTCTTCGGTTGAGAATTGGAAAAAGATTAATCCCAATTCACAGAAGAAGACCATTCACCTTGCCCAAAGATTAAATGGTAGACTGACCAAGTTGAATTCTCGTAAATTACAAAAAAATTCACTCATAATTTGTAATTCAGGCATTCTCTTTTCTTTTTCTCCTTAGTTTGAGTTTGCTTAAGTATTGATGTTTGATAGTTCAAGAGAACGTGCCTGGATATGCAATTATGGACAACAAAGCTGTGTTTAAATGAGTGCAATTTCCTAGTGAGACCCCTGCCTTTATACTTTTAATTTGGAATTGCTTTCTCGGTCATTATATTATAGAACAACTTATCTATTGGTTCTTCCGCTAATACTTCTCGGAGAAAGTAAGCAGTTTTGGTTGTAGCTACAGTCAACCATCTAAAGAAGAGAAATGAATTGTCATTTCCTTGCTTGTGTGGATATTTCATAGATAAGTTGATAGAATATAACAGTTCTTAAATTTATTCGCACTTTAGAATATGACAGAGCAGTAATAAGGAAATACATTCTTGGGATTTTGATTGCCAGTAGTGATTGTTGTATCTAGTCTCTAGAGCTCAGTGAAGGAGCCTTGATTGAGAATTAAGCAGTATGCTGGGCCTCACTTGTCACACATTCCCCTCCTCATCTAAAAAAAGAAATATTTTGATTCTGAGTCAGGTTTTTACATGTAGAGTACTTTCCCAGGTGCACCTATTTATTTAAGGGCCTAGCTATGCCCTGCAGGCTACTGAGTCCATGATCAAGTCTATAAGAAGGGATGATATGTCCATACCTGATACTTCAACAGTATTAAACCTGACATGATATCGAGAAGGTTCATAACAGCTTTAGGCTGCTGAAGCAAACGTAGAACTGCTTATGAACCATCTGACTAGTCACGAAATAAAGTGAAATTAAGGGAAAAGAAGAAGAAGTAGCAATTGAAGTGTTAAATGGACTAGACCATGTGTCGTCTTTAAGAAGTTTCAGTAGCACATAGACATCATCAAGCAGGTTTTAGCTCCATTTCAATTATTCTTTTGCAGCAGGACCTCGATAATATTAGCTAGGATGTAATCATTGGATTAGCTAGCTGTCAGATCTTCACTTATGCTGTTTACCAGACTACGTGGAAGAAGCGAATTTCTAAAATTTAACAGTGTTCTGTTCTTGGACATGGCTAACATTGTTCTAAATCTGTTTTTAAGGTGGTATTTATCTTGCTAACATGGTAATGACACACTCGAGCATTCATTATCTGCAAATATTTGCATGAGATCTCTAGCAAAGTCTATTGACTAATTATGCAAATTATGGATGGTGACTGCCCATAGTTTGTTTCATGCCCAAGAACTAATTAGACAAGTCAAACATGTTTTAGCTATCACAGGATTCTTCATGACCTAATTACAAAGAAAAACCAGCAAGATATGGAATTGATTGTTAAAGGACATTGCATTCTCACGCTGGATACACAATAGGATATGCATTACACTGGCTTCCTCTCTGGGAATAGCCTTAATTAGCTTATATGTAAGTGCAGGTCCAATGGAGTTTGATATTGAGAATTATAAAGGAGGATTGCCGAAATTGCGACCTTATGAGTACGCTTGGACAAAGGTCTCAATACTCACACAAGCTATTCATTTTCCTTTGCATTTTTGTGAACGATGTCATAAATCTAGTTATTTGCTCTTCAGACAGCTAGCATCATATTTGTAGATTCGCCAGTTGGTACTGGATTTTCTTATTCAACAACAGATGAAGGTTGGTATTCTTCAGACTCAAGTTCAGCAGAGCAAGCATATGAGTTTCTCAGAGAGGTTAGTAATACAGGATCTGCAACAATATGATGCTTCTGACCAAGTGATTAAAAAATTTGTTATCCATTCTTGTGAAGGATTCTGTCACATTAATTTGAATCGAGTTAAATTTACTCTTTCATCATCAACTGACTTATAAAATGCAACGCTTATATGCACAGTGGATGGTTGAGCACCCACAATATCTCGAGCTTCAACTATTCATTGGTGGTGATTCTTACTCTGGCATGATGGTTCCCCTTGTCACCCAATATATAGTGGAAGGTATATCTTTCACTCAATTTCTTTTTCCTGTTCATACAAAATTCAGGCTAAATATTTTTGGCTTCTTTCTATGGACTTTTAGCTAACAAGGATGGTGTGGCACCACGCCTGAATCTCAAGGTAAAATTTAATTTTGGAGCTCCAGTGCTCACTTCTGCATGATCCAGCTTCAATATGGCATTGAGGTCTTAAGCTGCTGATATGATGTTGATCTTCAGGGTTATCTCATTGGAAGTCCAAGAACAGATTCAGTTGTCGATGAAAACTCGAAGATTGTATTTGCTCACAGGATGGCACTTATCTCTGATGAACTCTATGAGGTAATTTAACTGTCTCCTTTAAGTCACCTTCCTTGTCTCCTACATTGATGCAGTCTTGAAGTGACTCTTTGGTTTGAAATTTCTATGAGCATTCTCAAAAGCTTCATATCATAGCTTGGTTTTTATGAATTCAGTTATCAGGATGTCTTATTCCTACGTATCTTTCCTTCTTTGCCACATGGTATGGACTATAGTTTCCCATGTTGACAGTGAAGTCATCTGTTAGCTTAATTGAATTATTCTGTTATCTATGCTTTCCAGGCAGCAAAAACAAGTTGTAATGAGACCTATGTTAATGTGGATCCATCAAATACAGAGTGCTGGACTGCTCTTGGGGCAATCAAAGGGGTAATACAAATCAAGACCTTCAATATTGGAGACTTTCTCAAAGTTAATCAGGCATCAGACTGAATCGTATTCTTGAATTGCAGTGTGTTAAAGATCTTTTCCGCAATGACATTTTGGAACCAAAGTGTGTCTTCGCATCCCCTAAAATGAACCCAGAAATTGGTCGTCGATCTGTACAAGAGGATACGACGGAGTTTATTCTTTCGCCCCCAAGAATTCCTGAATATTGGTGCCGCGTAAGATTGCTGTATTGTTTATTAGTTGATTACATGTTATGGGAAATGTTTTTCTCTTTCTGTTCACAAATCAAGGGTGCAGTTAGGCTATAATTTTGATTCTTTTTGCAGACCTTTAACTACGCTTTGTCCTATACGTGGTCAAATGATCTAAGGGTCCGGAAAGCTTTAAATGTTAGACCGGTAAGTTAAAATAATTGGTTGGGTGACTACTCATAAGGGTAGTGACAATTTGATTCTTGCAAATTTATTTATACGTCTATATTATAATCAACACAGGGGACAGTAATGGACTGGAAGAGGTGCAACAAAAGCTTAGCATACACAAAAGACATTCAGAGCGTTGTTGAAGTTCATAAAAACCTCAGCACACTGGGTTTGGAGGTCTTGGTGGAGTGGTAATTACTGGCACCCCTTTGAGTTCTCAAACTACTCATAAGTTTTGTCCAGTATGCTTGCTAAGTGTCATGGCACCACTATACCATAGTCATTTATCACTTTCATCTTGTATTGAGGAAGTCAGTTTTCGTCCCAAATACCAGCATGACTAAGTGGAAGGGAAAACGTTGTTGATCACAATGCATAGGTTACAGCTTAACAAACATTTTGTTTGACAAGGAGGTACCTGTAGTTTCTCCCCTCCTTATATACCCCTTTTGATGCAGTGGTGATCGTGACATGGTTGTTCCATTTGTGGGTACGGTTGAATGGATAAAACGTCTCAATTTGACGGTTGTAAATGACTGGCGACCGTGGTTCGTGGATGGTCAAGTTGCAGGGTGAGTCCTCTCTTTCAATGTAGTCTTTGCTGCTTTAATGTGTTTGGAGCTGAAGTCCTAGATCACTGAACTGCAGATACACAAAGAAATACTCAGAACATGGATATCGATTAACTTATGCTACAGTCAAGGTATGCAGTTTTTTGGTTGCTTTACTTTTTTCCTCTTTTGCTGTTTTGATGTCTATCATCTACTTTCACAAGCGAACAGAGTAATTGAAGCAGCATGGTTTTGCGTCCTTTGTAGGGTGCTGGACACACAGCTCCAGAATATTATAGAAGAGAATGCTATGAAATGTTTATGAGATGGGTCCATTATTATCCTCTCTAATAGTCAGTTAGGATTATGGACAGTATCATAATGTCCTCTCTCTCCTTGTATCGTCAGAGCTGGTAATCTGTATTGTTTTGACTATTGCAATAACAGAATTGAAGTACTAGTACATTTTTGTACCATAATCCTTCGGAGTGTTCTAATGAATAACAGATTTCGGCAAGCCCTTCGTAGCGAGTAAACAGGCTTCCTTGCAGGTTAGCAATACAGTTGCTCCGATGGTTGCAAATAAAAGCGATATAAACTAGACAGTCAGCTGAAATGTGAAAAGATCGTTAGCATCAGAAATTTCTCACCGTGTAATCTCACTGCATGCATACTAAATGAACATTGAGCGCCTTCTGCAGCCACCCCAGCACTGCTTTACGAAATTTTCACTGCAGTTTTTACAGCTCCATGGGTTTGGTTCAACACTGTCAATGGAAGAGTTTAAAAACCCTTGTTTTGAGCTAAAATTTTCTCCTCTCTTACTTTCGTGCACTGACAAGCTCTTAGGTGGCCAAAACCGAAGGCCATTAACCAGACAAACGCTTCAAGCAGCGAATACAAGTCGATTCCAACAGATAGCTCCACGAATATTTCCACTGTGTATAATATCCAGGGACATCCGGTTGCAAAATGCACGATGCCAAAGCAATAGTCATATACAATGTTTGATTTGCCGAGCAATTGGTGGTTTTATTGCTTGGACACTAATAACTAATTGATTTGGCGCACTATGATCGGATTAAAGCTACTGTTGGATACAATATTGGTGTTGGAAGTTCTTAATTATGATGCCTCAGTGCTCCTCAACAGAACCAAGAGAGGCACGCTCCTTGGTCTGTAAATTGGGTCATTGGCATATTTTCTGCATTTTGTCATATTTTCTGCATTTTGTCCGAATTGACATGAAAACCACAAACCAAGAAGGCCACAAATTACTCGCAATTTATAACCATCCAGGTCCGTGACTGTACCAAGTAGCCAGTCTAACGTCAAAAGGCGGATTCTCTTCTTTTCTTTGTTTGTGAACTCCAAAAGCAAATTAAATACTTAACTTTGAAGTTCATTGTTCAGAAATCAATTTTGCATCCCCAATTCATTTACTTGGAAAAACGAACTATAATTCAGTTCGTTGTACATAATAGCACCATTACTGCTATGTTAGTACGATGAATGATATATTGATTTCCTTGGGTTCAAATATTTGTCTCACGTGTAACACCACAAAACCATTTTCTAATCTTCATTGTTCTCATTTAGTGGACTTACATAGCATAAAATTCATTTATTGATTTCATTGATATTAATGATTTGGACAAGTTAACGCATGTGAATTCATAGTATAAATATCCATAAAAAGCAAAAAAGAAAAAAAGAAAAACTCAAATGTTATCCTGACAGGATATATTAAAGATGTCAATATTAGGATTTTCATTTTATTATTTGTTAAAGTTATTTAATGTGATAAGTACATCAAAGGTATAGATTCTTTTTTTGTTTTGTTTAAATCCTCATGCGCCATTCATGACGCGTTTCATATTTTACCTGCATACTATAATGACGATGCATCGAGAACTGGAGATACGGAAAGCTGTCTGAGAATGTTTTGAGTAATGCTAAATATATGATCATGGGGAAGTTCCAGCATTCTGATAACCCGAAAAGTCAAAGAGTCTTCAAGCTGAATGATACCAAACATGGCAAAAAACTTTCTTCAGTCAAAATCATTTCTTCCTAGGAAATCATTATCGTGGGTGTTCTTGCATTTGCTTTTGATCCTGCTGTCCTCGGCAAGTTCGGTCCTTTCTGGTTAGCATAGGGGACAGTAATGACTTGGATGAGGTGCAACTATAGCTTAGCATACACAAAAGACATTCCGAGCATTGTTGAAGTTCACGGATGCCTCAGCAACCTGGGTTTAGAAGTCTTGGTGGAGAGGTAATCAAATTTCAGCCTCTTTGAATCTTAATTATATTTAGTCTGATAGAGGAAAATCATATGAAACTTGCTGGTCATCGATTTTCTGACTGTCAAGTCACCCAATTCGAGTTAACATTATGCCACTAGAACTCCAGTATCGAATGATATGAAGCAAAAATTATTTGTTACGATGTCTTCAATGAACTTTGTTCTTGACACGAAGGCATCCCCAGCTTCTTACTGATCTTATTATTATTCTTTTTTCCTCTCATGGAGTGGTGATCGCAACCTAGTTGTTCCATTTGTGGGTACAGTTGAATGGATGAAATCTCTGAATTTGACAGTTGTACAATTGGGGACCGTGGTTTGTGGATGGTCAAGTTGCAGGGTAAGTTATCACTTCAGATGAAGTTGATTTGCTCACTTTTCACATATTTGGCACCAAAATTCCTAAATCATCGAACTACAGATACACAAAGTACTCACAGCACGGATATCGATTAACTTTTGCAACAGTGAAGGTATACAACTTTTCTTTGTTTTTTATATTTTTATGTTTTGCTCTCTTAACCCTGTGCTTACTTCCCTCACAAAACGTATGGAAGTAATTCAAGCGACGTGGTTTTGTGTCCTTTTTAGGGTGCTGGATACACAGCTCCTGAATATTACTGAAGAGAATGCTACGAAATGTTTATGAGATTACCCTATCTAGTTGTCACTTGAGATTTTCAGTGGCGTGTTCAAGTGCTCTTGACCATGTATCTTATACTTATAGCACGTATATTGTGTAGTTTGTCACTGCTATATCCAATAAACTTGGAAGTTACAATGTAAATGTATTCATCCCATAATATGGTGCATGAAATGTGTATTCTTATTCAGCAAAAGTCTTATTCTGAGCGTACTCTGCTGGCCGCAAGCTTGTTATAAACAAAAGAAATACAAACTAAAAGGTCATTTCAGAGAGCTAAATGACTGTTAAATGTTGGAAAACTTCTAATTGCTAAGTCTTCCGATACATATTGGATTTGAGCCTAGAAGCAGCGCCTTCTGCAGCCACTGCTGTGTCTCATAAAGTTATTACCTAGCTTTGACAGCTCCTTGGCTGGGTTTCACACTGTCCTGAGAACAGTTCTGTACTCCTTAGTGAAACCAAAATGGCTCTTTCTCTGCTTTTGTTGCACAAACATGCACTTTCGTTGCAAAAACCACTGACATGACAAAAATCTCAAGCAGTGATGATGAGTTTTCCAACAGATAGCTTCGCAAACATTTCTACGAGTACCATATTTCATAACACAGGTTGCAATTGGTCTACTGCTTTCTAGTAAAAGGTCTTGCTAACAACAGGAAACCTTTAATAACAAGTCTGTTACCATGTTGTTATGGCAGAAAACGGGTGAAATTCTTCACTTCCACAAGGACTGTAACTCACCACAAGTATTAATATGACTGGACTAAATTTTCTTAGATTTCATACTAGATGCATCATCATCAAGATAACGGTGTAAACACTATAGATGAAGTACAGTAATTGGCTAATATGCTGAGCAGCACATGGCACGGTATAACATTCCAAACTGTTAGTTTGCCGAAGTGTGAGTTAGTTTTAAGTTTTTTCTCCTTCCAGTCGTCATCGAATTGATCAACATGAGAGGTGTTCCCGATCCAAGTTGTGCTTTCCTTTAGCCGGATTCAAACCAAGCCTTTGGAAAAGAGATTATTATCCTTGTTAAATCAATTTGCAGGGAACAGTTGCAAAATTTTCCAGGTCGCAATATTGTGGTAGCATACATTTTAGATGTTGAGGATGTTATTGACTATCACCAGAATCTCGCCACTAAGGGCTTGCAACTTTTGGTTTTAAGGTGATTGTTTAGAGAATTGAAGATGATTTATGAAGTTTAACATCCTAATGATGGGTACAGAAGGAAGTACTCAAATAGCGGCTATTGGTCGACTTATGCAACTCTCAAAGTAAGATGTTAAACTTCATAAATCAACCTGCTCGTTTCGATTGGTTTGGCCCTCATCCTGTTGATTTTGTTACTTTCTCTGAATTTCCGTTGATTCAGGGATCTGGTCGGTGGTCACTCGCCACCAGAACACGAGCGCAAGGAACGCTATGAAATGTTTCATCGATGGATTCATGACTATCCTTGATAGATCAAAATGTTCATAAGTGGATGTCTGAATGAATCTTTGTTTCTTGATGGGGAGAGAAGTTGCATCTGCAAATCATGTTTTCCATCACCATATATTCTGAAGTGAAATAATGTTTGGATGTCAATCAAGCGTGCAGGTGGTCATCTGACTTGCCCTCACCATTTAAGCATATTTCGGCTAATCATCTCTATAAAAATAAAAATAGAATCTCATTTAGAGTTGTACCAGGTCGATACTCCTACTAGTTTACAATAAATGCATAGATAAATTAATATCTTCATTAAATATTATTATGAAAACATATATTTTTTTATATAAAAGGAATATAAATTCAATATAACTCTATTTAATGTTATACTTTTACTGTTATAGAAACCATAAAATAAATATACTGAAATGAAACTATAATTAGATTATAAAGACCAAAAAGGTGAAAGGATAATAAAAAGATAGGATACCTGTTGTCAATTTAGGAAATGGAGTGAAATTAAAAAAATAAAAATAAAATCTAGGTAATAATGTAGCTATGAAAACTTCTTAATGGTACCAAATGATAGATTCAACTTTGTCATGGAAAGTTGAGGGACTAGACCGGACAAATGAGAAGTTTATAAACTAGGTTATACATTTAACAATATTTAAGGACCACATTAAATAAATTAAAAGTTTATATATGATATTGTAAATTATGCCAAAATTTTAGGGATTAATCATGTTATTTTCCTCTTTACCATCGGATAGCTACTGGTTACGTGGCTTAGTTTATGCCATGCGTTACCTCCATCAACCCTTAAAAAAAGGCCACGCTTGATCCATGGGTGCTTCATGATCCTCACCAAGACTCAAGAACAAGGTTTAATTCCATCGATCGTTTGCCTTTTTCCCCCTTTTCGCGCGATTGGTTAGAGACCTGATATTCGTACCAAACCTTCTTTGGGGGGCCAGTCTTGATGTTCATTTCCAGAAGGACAGGAGCGCAATCCTCGTAGATTTGTGTTTGATTTGCCAGTGGAAATATGGTTATCATATTGAAAGACAAGCCTCCGCATCACATTGAAAGTCCAAAGCACCTACTATTCTCCCCCACCCCCACCCTTTTTTGCACGGGTCTATCCTCAACCGCGCTCGTGTCTTTTTCCATTCCCGCCTCACATTCCGGACCAAACCAACCCCTCCAAAATTTCCAAGTTACCCAAAAAGATAAAAAAAAAAGTTTGAAAAAGAAAAGCAGTGGCCTTGAAACGCGCCAGCATATCTCAACTGGATAAGCCTCCTCTCTCTCCGAGCCTCAGACATTTAAATTAATAAATCTACCAGCGAATATTTGATTCTCTTTCGGTCGAATTTGCTATTTCTCTTGTCGTTTTCGGGGTGGAGAGCATTCTGGGAGAACTATTCTGAATATACCGGGCCAATAGGAGAGGTGCATCAGTTGAGTCATGCGCAAAAGCCAATTCGGACGCCATTCGACCGCTTATCATTTACTACGTGGGTTGCACAAATTCACATGGTGTAACTAATAAATTATATCATCATCGTATTGTATTTCCTTAGTGGTTCTTTCCCTACTCTCGACTTTCCATATTAAACAAGTTTTATTTGCGAACGAACACACGAGATTAAAATCTCTAAATGTATCCACATCAAACACCATCGATGTTATTACTTTCGTTATTATTTCAATTGTGCATATCGATCAAACCAATTCCAATTTCAGCAATAATGGACTAGATTTTCGACCCTACTGGTTTGACAATGTAAGTTGCGAAGGGAGGTTGTAATAGGAATAATCCACGCTAAGCACGGGTGATTTGTCTTGAGCAAAGGCAATTCGAGAACTCCTAAACAAGTGGACCCAATATCCATCAACTTTGTAGGTGACGAGGAATTGGGGAGCTCTTTATCTTCTCGTCCGGCCGTCCGTGGCGGTTCCGGTCGCCATGCTGAACGGGCTGCTGAAGAGGGTAGCTAAACCTTCGCTTCAAAGTTTTGAAAGTAAGGAGGAGGATCCATGGCCGCGATCCCCTTGGTTGGTGCAACCGTGCCGCTCTGCATTCATTTTAATCACGCTTTCCTTAGTTTCTTATTCGTCACGTGGTCCTTCGCCCACATGATTGACTCTTGTTTTACATGTAAGAAGTCAGCTGTATGGAATAGTAGATTCGTCTGGCGAACAAGACGAAAATCTGCGAGCAACTTGCGCATTTAATAAGAATTTCTCGAATGCATACGTAAAGATGTCATCCCACTTAGAAGGTTAAAGGGAAAAAAAAAAGGAAAAGAACCATAAAAAGAAGTTAGACCATATTCACCGTGACAAATTTACCATAAAAGATATTAGAAACTCCAAACTATTATCCTAAATTTTTTCTTATGATGTTAAGAACTTTCATACTTGTGTTTTTGTGACACATTTATCCTACATCAAGGTTCACTCATAAGATTTTTCAAACAAAATAGCATTATTTTTGTTTTACTTAAATCACGTAGGCACTATTATGTTAATACGGGTTGCCTTTCTCCATCAATGAAAGCAGATTTTTAACAATGCTCATTGATATAGTGTAATTGTATCACATAGATATAAGTTTGGGGTAAAAGTTAGGATAAATGTGGCAGTTTGTGGTTTTTGGAGGTCTTCTCCTAAAAAAATAGAAAAAGATTAGAAAATTGCAAATATCTCCCACATCAGTACCATTTCAATCGATGTCCATCTCATCAATTTCTGAACAAAATTAATAGGAATGTAAATTGTCAAAATGTTTAAGACTAAATTGACACGATTAAAAGGTTTAGAATTGAATTGCTAATGTCCACATTATCATTTTTCGACCAAAATTGATTGAAAATACTAAATTGGCAAATTGAGAATATGTTGAGAATTAAATTGGTACAGTTGAAAAGTTTAGAATTAAATTAACCACTTTATAATAGATTTAACACTTTTTGAACAATTTTAGATACAAACTTGGTTATTATTTCTCAAACCGAAACACCTTGCCATTAAATTAATCGTACGGGAAGTTAATAATACCTTATGTTATCTTGCTGCAACATCTAAACATGTCTTACGATTTTTTTTATTTTTTTTTATTTTTTGGGTTTAGTTGCACGTCTGATGATTTACTCCCCTCAGTGTCTGCCGGTGGTTTATGCACGTTTAAATCTTATCGTCTTTATGATAAACTTAATTGCATGAGTTGAACAATAGGAGGGCACCCGCCTCTCGTTTCGCTTAGGATCCGAATGTCAGAAATTAATAGATTATAACTACCACAAGCAGTCTTAAGATTAAAATATATCCGTTGGCCGCCGTCTACTGCACAGTACCGAACCAACGAAAGAGACTGGTAGGAATGCCACGTGCAAATCCTGCGGAGAACCGCTCGTTTCCTTTCCGGGCATTGAAACCCAACAAGTTTGACCACACCACCAAAAAAAAAAAAAAAAAAAAAAAAAAACACAAAGAAAAGCCGACAAGATTGGCCACGAATTGTGCTTGCCAATTTTTGGGCACTCCGGCAAATCAAGAATCAATGGCAGTGCTTCAATTCGCAATGCCGTACCATGTTTAAACATCCTAATGACCGTGAAAGAAAAGTCACTCAAC
The DNA here is from genome assembly GCA_016097545.1 of Eucalyptus victrix. Taxonomy (NCBI): domain Eukaryota; kingdom Viridiplantae; phylum Streptophyta; class Magnoliopsida; order Myrtales; family Myrtaceae; genus Eucalyptus; species Eucalyptus victrix. The sequence goes on from CM027843.1 coordinate 11,495,053, forward strand.
TTGAAGTCGGATTGTACAAGAAAAATTCAAGAACTTGATCGGTCAAATTATTCTGTTTTCCTAATAGGTGCTCTTATTTCTTAAAGAGAAAGAAAGAACGGCGTTAAAAGCAACTTAATCTGAAATCTAGAGTTTGCTAGGAGCAATGACCCTTCCGCACCAAGATCGCCCGCAGCTGCCTGGCTACGGTTACTGGAACGTAGAAGGTTTGTTGAACCAGGTAGTCACAGACTCGAAGAATACCGTAAACCAAGTCATACACTTTGAACGAGCAGGCAAGGAAGAGTGTCCTAGACTGCCACAGCAGCAGTTGAAGGTGAGCTAGACCAGATCAAAGGTTGCACCTAACTTTCATTCTAACTTCCCTCCCAAAACCGCCAATCCACGTGCTACATTCTAAATTCTTTGCTCCATACATGGACACTTAAAACCCCATATTCGAACTCACCGATACGTTGCACCGACCGAAGTCACCAGTGAGTCCCCCCCGAGCTCACTGGACCATATACCAAATCTGGTCATTCCCTTTTAGTTTCTTTGAGGAAAGAAAACAGAGCATTTGGAAGTGGGGAAAGACCAAAGCGAAAGCCGATGGGGTTCCATTCAAGAAGCCAGAAATGGATGAGCGTGTTGCTGGTGTTGCTTCTTGCTGGAGCTGCAACGTCTCAGAACATAATAGAGACTCTCCCTGGGTTTCCCGGGAAACTCCCCTTCACGCTAGAAACTGGGTCGGTTCTTGCATTTATGGTTTAATGGGTTTTTACCGAACTTTTTCCTCCGTTTTTGGGGAAAATTCAGAGTGCGAGATTTTGATGGAAAATGCAGGTACATAGGGGTGGATGAAATAGATGATGTGCAGTTGTTCTACTACTTCATTGAGTCACAGAGAGACCCTGCCAATGATCCTCTTATTTTCTGGATGACTGGTGGCCCTGGCTGCTCTGGCTTCTCTGCCCTTGCCTTCGAAATCGGTCAGTGTTCCTTGGTGTTCCCTTTTTCCTTTCCCTTATGTTTCCTGAAAGTTGCAAAGTACCGGTATTGGTTGGACCTTTAGCATTTGAAAGACAGGTGAAATATACATTAGTTTCCTTTTGCGATTGTGGGGACAGAATTTGAGTTGAGGATGTGATGTGTTTAGCTAGATCAAGCACGTCATCGATAAGGATCTGTCATGGACCTGCATAAATGTGATTGTGATGTGCTGTTGTAAATGGAGGAGAAGGTGTTAGGGAGGATGAAAAAGTTCCCACTATGCCAAATAGTACTACTTGAGACAATGTGGACAAGCTCATCTTAACTCTTTGCAATTGAAGTACTGCTGAATCCGCATTTCTTTCATGGATCCAAGGTTGTGGTTATGGTTTGTGGACCCTGATTAAAGAAAGAGCAGAAAGATGCGTATTTAGTTCCTTTAAGTAACAGTGACTTGTTAGTATTAGAATTGGGGTTGTGTGGAATTCAAGTACTTACTAAAAGCAATGTTCGAGCAATAGGAGAACCCACATGCCAAGCCTCATGTGGACCGTATAAATTGGTTCTTCTACATGTGCAGTGTACTTGATCTTACATCTCGAAACTAAGGTAAGGGAAAACGAAAATTATTGTGCTAATGGAAAACCTGATCACTCGGTTCGGGATTATAATAAGGATCTTACCTCAAGCAAAATTTTGTTCATGCTCCGGCAATAAATCCTCCTCCTCGCATGTTATGTTAGCCAACGGATAAAAGATCATCTGTTCAAGCGGGACTCCGAGAGGAGAGAGCATACTCCCAATAAATGCGCTTATTCTTCTTGTTCTGAGGCCTCTTGTATTAGGAATGAGCCCCGAAAAGTACAGATAGCTGGAAAATAAGAAAAACGAGCGAAATGGAGAGAATCATGCCGAGAAAATCGCTTCAACCATTTTGAATTTGGGACTTCTGTGCAGGCCCTTTGACTTTCGATTATGGAGCTTACAATGGCACCTTGCCCTCTCTTCTAATCAACAAATACTCGTGGACCCAGGTGCCAAAATTTCCTCTCCTTTCCTCGTGAAAGTTCTCAGTAAATTCTGGGATTGCCCTGACTCTTATTTCATCTTGTAAATCGTAAATTGACTTTAGGCTGCCAACATAATATTCATTGACGCGCCCGTGGGAGCTGGATTCTCATATGCGACAACCGAAGAGGGTAAATACACCTCTGACATAAAATCGGCGTACCAGTATTACACTTTCCTGAGGAAGGTACTAGAAGATGTCGGCTGACACTATCTGCTAGTGCTCAAGATTGAGCTACTTTTGCTTAAATTTAACCTCTGATCATATCATTGACGATTAAACTTGAGGTTGCTTCATGTTTCAGTGGCTCCTTTCTCACCCAAAATTCCTTGGAAATGAACTCTACATTGGCGGTGACTCATACTCAGGCATAACTCTTCCTATTGTGGTGAAAAATATACTGGAAGGTAGCTTCTTTTCACACAGTTCATGTCGCCTCTACTTTTTATGCTGATCTTACCGACTTTCACTGCGGAAATTTTAAGCTGATTTTGTGGGATTGCAGGCATAGAGGCAGGAGTAAGGCCTAAGATGGAACTCCAAGTATGTTTCCTTCTTGGCTTAGCCTTGACCAAATTTATTTAGCTTGTCGAGTTAGTTGGACATATCTACACACAGAGTGAAACCTAACAAGCCATTTTCTTGATTCAACTTCTGAATAGGGGTATTTGCTCGGGAACCCAGTGACTGATGACTTCATTGATACAAATTCAAGGATTCCTTATGTTCATCGTGTGAACCTTATATCAGATGAATATTATGAGGTAAAATTTTCCCTATGCTCTTTTGTATGTTCCTCCTTTTCTCATGTTGGAAAGTGATTTCACAGAATAATTGCATGAATGCATTGTCGATTGGAAAGACATGAAAAGCGAAGCATGTCTTCCTAGTGCAATGTATTTAGGTGCGATTCTGCTTAAAACGGGACAATTTTTGCTTAAGGGTTGTCTTTCTGCACACGAAATGCGCAGCATGTCTTCCTAGTGCGATGTACTAAGGTGCAGTTCTGCTTAAAACAGGACAGTTTTTGCTTAAGGGTTGTCTTTCTGCTTTATGATTTTCTGGAATAATGTTGAGCTCAAGATAACAGAAGGAAATCATATCCAAAAGAAACTCAAATCTTATAGTCTGGCATAAAAAATTTTAAGAGATGCTTCACATTATATCATCAGTAACCTTTTCTAGTTTATGTCACTTCATTTTTTACCTCATGTGTCAAAATTTCCCCATTTACCATATACATTGAACTTATCAATTCTGATTTCTCTCAGAATGCTAAAGCATATTGCGGAGGCAATTACGTCGATGTGGATGCAAACAATACTGCCTGTGTAGCAACACTACAATTGATCAAAGAGGTCCAGCTCATCCCAAGCGAGCATACTAGCCACATTGGCTTTTCCTTTCTGTGCCTTAATGCCATTGTGCGGGGATGCCAATACTGATCCAATCGATTGTGTCATTTATGCAGTGCCTTTTACAAATCAATCTTTGCCAAATCTTGGAACCGCAATGCGCCTTCTCATCTAAGAGGCGGAGGGAGCTGGAATGGGATTTGAGAGTTCAAGAAGCAGAAACTATAGATCATATCCTCTCCAACAACAGACTTCCCGAATTGCCGTGCAGAGTAAACAGACTTCTCCTCTTCCTCTTCCATGTCCTCATCCTTTTTCCCTATTCTCAATAAGATTTTGTTGAGCTTGTTTGATGGCTTATGCAGGGCTTTACATATGTGATGGCCTACAAGTGGTTGAATGATGAAAGAGTGCAAAAGGCTTTGTATGTCAGACCGGTATGTCAATGAATTGCAAACAAGAGTAATTTACAGTGACCTACTGGATAGGTTCATTAACATTATGGAGTACTTCCAATCAGGAAAGTGTCCCTACAGATGGATGGAAAAGATGCCCGAAAAACTTCTCGACCTACACAGAGGACGTCACCAGTTCCATTGCCTATCACAAAAATCTCTCTGAGACCGGTCTCCGTGCTCTCATATATAGGTAACCTAAATTTTCACATCAAACGGTACAGTTAGCTTACTGCCCAACACACTTTGATGCGAGAAATGAAAATGTCAACCCTGTGATTATAGTGAATATATGAAGCTTTAGACATAATTCTGTTGCCCGAATTGTTTTGCTCACTTAAATCCACTCCTTGGTTGTTCATGGGTTACCGGAGACAAATGATTCAGAAAACTCCCTGCACTTTTCTTGATCTGATTCCATTAATTTTCAGTAAACCTGAAGAAGTAACCCTTATCGAGTAAAGGTGTCCTGAATAAAAATGCCATAAGTAACAAATTGGCTGCACCTTTGATAGATAGGGCTCATAATCAAACTCCATGCTCATGCTCAGTGTATGTTGTAACTCGCAGCGGCGACCACGACATCTCAGTTCCATGGATTGGAACCCTGAGCTGGATAAAATCCTTGGGAGTGGCCGTCTTCGACGAATGGAGGGCGTGGTATGTCGATGGACAAATTGCAGGGTAAGTTGCCATAATGCGAACTGCGGTTGAAGTTGAACCGAGCCAAAATGCCCATCATAATTTTATGCAATCCTTGAATGTTTTCCAGGTACCAAGTGAAGTTCATGAACGATCACTTCCGTCTGACCTACGTGACCGTGAAGGTGAGAGAAGCAAATTGAGTTTCGTTTCGCTCTTTCATAGTTCATGAGACATGGAAAGAAACGAAACTGAAATTACTTCATGGTTTATGTGAAACAGGGCGCTGGTCACACTGCTCCAGAGTACAAGCCCAAGGAAACGCTCGCCATGTTCGACCGGTTTTTGGCTCGTTACCCTATCTAGTCGGTTCCACCGTCTCGAGGTTGTTTTCAGCGAATAAAGAGTATTCAAGTTAGGAGATTTATGTCTAATAATACCTTCTTGTAATTCAACTTATGTAATCAATTCATTTTGGGAGAGCTTTGTGAACATATGTAATTCAAGATTACTTTTGTCTTGAAGTTAGTTGCACCCGTGATCATATATAGCAAACTCGAATCTTGAAAGCTCATGAGGAAGTTTTTCTTCTCTCGCTAGAGCAGTAAAAGTCCTTCTAGCCTTGTCCAGCTGATGCTATGACTTCCGTTGATGCAATTTTGCCTCTCCAAAGAGCCAATGAAGTTGATAAAGATTTGAGGTCGTCAGTTTGATCAGTGGCTTGTTGAGTTGAAATCAAATTTGGAAGGTAAGACCTCCATTGATTTCCTGCCAATCATCTTACATACCGCGGCTTGCAATTTTGTCTACCTATAATTATGTATGCCCATAGTGTACATGCAATATTCATGGGATGTGAATCGAATTTTTCTGCAAAATTGTGAGATTGAAATGAGCAATTGATTTCCTTTATCACTAATTTAGACAACGATCTTTCTAGAAATGAGGGCCCACCCTCTCAATCATTTATCCATCTCTCTTAGACGAGGAGTTGACTGTTCTTCACTCCTCCCATGGCTTGATCACAGTAGTGACGAGGTCGGATCAATCGTCCTGACGTCGCAGCCTCTAGGGTCATGGCTGTTGGTCGTGATTGCAGCCTTGATAGGGCAACCGAGGTCGCTGTTGTGGCACTGTTTAGTTATTCGTCGTTGGCTTAACATTTAAACATTTTATAGTAATAATTAAAAAAACCTTATATTTTTAATTTTATCATATACTGCAACTGAGGACTTTCCTTGGATTTAATTAATTAAATGATCTACTTTTTTCACCTTGTGAGTACTTAAAAAGCATTGACATTTTCCGAGAGCTTTTGTGTTGTGTCAGACACTCTAACACGTGTCCAACACTTAATTAATACGTGTTGGAAAATTCGACACCTAGTTAGCTCTCCCAACACTCTCCAATGCATGAGTCTAGAATTCCAACATGAAAGTTTAGAATTCCGACATGAGATTTTGACATATACATGATCAATTTTAAAAATTTTCAATCAATAAAGAGTCAAAATGTAAATATATAAAAAATAATAAAACTAATAAAGGGGAAGAAGAAAAATCCAGTTTTTTTTTCTCTTCTGACTCTCACTTTTTGTGATACACAATTTACCCACAATTTTTTTTTCTCTTCTCTTCCAACACGCTCTAACATGTGAGTTCAAAATGTGGATTGCTTGTTTTTTTTCTCCAAGCTTTGCGGATTATTAGAATTGAGTTGAATCATATTAACAAGTGATTGATTAATGTTTTTAGTGTAAATTCATTATATACTTTTTATTATTATTATTATTATTATTATTATTATTATTATTATTATTATTATTATTATTATTATTATTATTATTATTACTTATTACTTATTACTTATTATTTGAATCAAATTAATTTGATAAAAATAATCATAAAAATAATAATTTATCAGCAACAAGAAGGGCCATTTTGCAAAGAAGTTATAAAAATATACATTTGATATACAATATATTCTAACGTATTGGAAGTCTTTATTTTTTCAAGAAATGACATATCGGTGTGTCACATTTGTTATGTCGCGTGTCGATATCGGTGTTACTTAGGTGGGTACTAAGTTTGTAGTCGAACATATTGTTCATATCAGATTTTATGTAGTGAAATCATTTGTCTAGCTTATTCATATTTGATTCGGCTTACTTGTGCCTTCCAAATTCTTTATTCTATCTGACTATTCATTTGTTGTTTGATTATTCATTTATGGATATAGACTATATACAAAAATTTTCAAAATGAGAGAAAATATATTGGAAGGGTGCTAGATTAATCTTGTATAACCAAGCTCTCGAATTCATTGAATCTCTAATTTGCAGACGTAAAATTACTTCCATATTTTATTTGGGTGTTTAGTCAACTCATAACCAATTAGTGGCGACTCCAAAAAATAAGATAAACATTATGGTTGAATTGAATATCAAGTTGTGATTGATAAAGTTTCGGAGAGTCTATGTTGAGCGTCACACTTAGTAATTTATTAGTTTTCCTTTAGTGGTTTACCTCCAAGAAGGTTGCGACACTAAATGTGAGTGATGCAAAAATGGTTAAGAATAACTGATAATACGTCTAATTTGATAAGCTCCAACAGGATAAGTAATGAAGCAGACAATAAAGATGCTGAATAATAGAGCGCTTTCCCGAGAGAGAATCAATCCCATTTGTGGAGAACTCGAGAGCGACTCACCAACGAAGGCTGATAAACCAATGAATTATTCTCGGACTTATCTTACGAATCAAGAATGGGCGTGAATCACGTTGAATGAAATGAAGAAGATAGACAAGGAATGTGGGCAGAAGCAGACAAATAAATAGCTAGGCGGTGGGTTATTTCATACAATCGTGTGGAATAAAGAAAGTGAACGACTAATGAGTAGCGATAGAATTCAAGGGAGCTATGGGGTCCTCTTTTCTTGTCCATTTGTTGCTCAGCTGTGTTCATTCCTCATTTTAAATGCAAGATTTTTGCTTGGACTTGATCTGTGATGGACCCAGTGAATCGCGATCGGCAATTATATGGATTAAGTATAATTTTTTAAATAATTTTCCCCATCTATGGGCAATATTTAATAAGGCAATGATAGAGTAGGGTATTGATATCCTTGGTGCAAATAGGAATCTTTACCCACCAAAGACTAGCAATCGTGGTTCCAAGTTGTGTATTTATATACTTCAAATTTAAAAGATATATGCTATACTAATTACTAGATATTTGAATGATTACATAATTGAGAAATTATTGATAAAAGTAGAAATTGACAATAGAATTATATATAATATATGTGGAAAGATCCAAACATTTCAACATTTGAAATCATTTTTAAAAGGTTATATTTGGATAGAAAATATTCAAATTATAATTATTAAATTATGTGAGAGATGACATAGAGTCCTTAACTTATGCATTTTCCTGTGGATTCAATATTTGTAAAATAAGTAATCGAGAATATTTTGGAAATATAAACAATGTGCAAAAGTGAGTTATGATCACGGAGTTTTATATTATATTAAGCGCTTCAATGGAATGGCACCAAATATAACGATTATAGCGCATATCTTAGTTCCATCTCAGTCCATCTTCCTTCCCCTTTGTTTAAGGAATGGCAAGTTTGAGGTGGGCAAGTTCGTTCGGCTGAGATCTGAAATATATATATACTTAGATTATTAGGAAAGATATCTAGATATCTAGGTGTACAGAAAAAGGGTAAGTGTATATTTCCCAAATGGCAGATAAAATGTCAAATTTGAACCAATTGCATCATCATATGAATCGATTTTGTAAATCAACATAAAAAGATTAGTTTGAGTGTAGGCCTACATATCTGAATTCCTAGTTCCAATTCATCGCATTATTTTGTAAATCAATTTCATAGACGATTAGTAATGTTTACACGTCCTTAACATTTTATTGCTGAAATAGGTCAAAGTGCGCATGTTTTTGACTAGTGGTTGGACGGTTTAAGAAGCCGTGAAGCCTACTTAACCCCTAAGAGATCCACACAGAGGAAAGATTATCTTTACGCAAGTTTTGATATTCTCTTTTCTTTTCCATCTTTCTTGGTTGGCCTAGCCAAGAATGTTGCATCTCCTGCTTCTGTTGCTGCTGTTGTTCTCCAACGTTGGACGATCACGATCGGCCGTCGTCAAGAGCCTCCCGGGTTTCTCCGGAGATCTTCCCTTCAAACTCGAAACTGGGTCAGCTCGTATTCTATGATTATGAGCAACTACAATTTAGCAAATGACTTGATTCGCTATCTCTTTTCCTTATGCTCATATGATTGTCTTTGATAATTTTCTTTATTTTTCCAATGGTGATGCCACAAAATGGCGCAGATATGTAGGGGTAGGAGAGTTGCAGGAAGTGCAGCTATTTTACTACTTCATCGAGTCTGAGAGGAGCCCCAAGGATGACCCTTTGTTGCTTTGGCTCACCGGTGGTCCCGGTTGCTCTGCTCTGTCCGGCCTCCTCTTTGAAATAGGTCTGTTCTTTCTCTTTAATTCCTTTACTAATCCGATCAGTCCTCATGATCATCTTGCTTCTTTTTCATCATCCCTTGCGTTATGATTGTTGTTTGGTGACGCGGTGCTTTCGGTAGTCTTTTCTTTTTCCACTCTCTTTTGGAAGATTATTAGACCGTGCTATATTATATTATATAAAAAGGAGCAAGGTAATTAGTCATTGAGCTCCACCGAGTTCCAATATGCAAACAAACCCCGGACACATACTGCCGACGACGTTTTGATAAGATCTTAACGACCTCGTTGCAACTTCTCATGATGCGGTGTATACATAAATGTTTATCTATCGATTTAAAGGAAGAGAACACAGATATTTATCGAGAAAATCTCCAAAGCGTAGGATCCGCCTACAAAAAGAAAGCTTCCTTGCAATCTCTTTTTAACTTAATAGTCAATTTCTATGAAAAGAAAGCAAAGTCTAATCAACCGGGGGTAATAGGATTGTTGGTTAGTTGATTAGACTTTGCCGTAAGGCAACTAACATAGCATAGAGGATCCCACTCTCGTTCACTCACTTCAAGTGCAAGAGGCTATCATACCCAATAATAATCAAGACTGAAGTCTTGATGTAATCTTTATCTTCACCATCGTGAGTCCCCTAATTTCCTCATAAATCTTTTTCTCACGGGGTTCTCCTACATATTTTTCCCCCTTAAGCCTTTTAAGGACTTGCACAAGTCCATTGTGCTATCTCTTTTTAATCGAATAGTAGTCAAACATTAAATAGTAAAGAGTCTTATCGTCTCATCTTTACTATCTATAAGAGTTTTCTAATGTGAGTTACATTAATTGATATTATAATTTACCATTTTACGAGATTGATCTAACGTGAGATAGAAAGTTTTCTCATTAATCTAATATGTGATAACTAGTGTAAGCTCGAGTTGAGCTCGACCCATATTGAGAGGGCCTAGTTGGAAACCCTAGTGTTCAAATTTCTCTTTTATTGTCTTCTGTATCACTAATTCAATAAAACGGCCCCCTCGCCTTGTAATGCTAGGTAAACACTATTGTGAGGATAATTATGAGAGTTAGGGTTAGAGGAGAGATTTAAATACTATTTATAAACTTTCCAGCTATGCCCTTTCATTAAGGGCCGGACTCAACTCGATCCACACTAACCAACCCCGTATTACTCTAATTAAGAAACCTTCTATCTCACCTTAAACTAATCTTGTAAAATGGTAAATTAATGTAGCCCACATTAGGAAAACTTTTACATTTGATGCGCAATATGCAAGCAGTACGAATAGCAACATTAAGAGTCTAAAGTTTTGTCTGCAAATCTACCATCTTTGGAACATAATCCTTAATTTCATCATAATCATCATACTTCACATTAAAAAATGTTTGCATTCTCCTGTTTGTTCTTTTTGTCAGGATTCTCTACCGAAACCCTGTAGGAAAAGTAGTCTATGCGCAACTGAGTCCCACGTGCGTGTATCCATTGTTTAATTAGACAATGAAGTTCAAGCGATGAGGATCCCTTTTATAAAAAATTTAAAATCTTAAACTTGCAACGAAATTCCTTATACACCATGGTAGAACAACTAAGTGCACAACTCCTTTTTATCGATTATTCGAGGCATGGATACTATACTAAATAAAATTTTAAAAATATATAATATAAAAAATTCTAAAAAGTATTAAAATTGTCCACGTTAGCATCGCTAATGTCTTGTGTCACATAAGATAGCTAATGTTCACATTAGCGATTTCCTCTCAAAATTGATTTAATGAATTCAATCGATAAAATATAAAAAAGATTTATGACTCAATTGACACAATTAAAATATTTAAAATTGAATTAACAAAAGTGTAATAAATGTACGAGTTTTTAAACAATTTTTCCTTAAAATTGTGCCGGCAATAGGTTGCATCAAAAGAATAGTTGCGCTCAAAAAAGGACAAGAATTCTCACCCACAAAAGTGTTTAATTCAATCCACCGCTTACAAAGGGGGCCCATCCCTTTGATTAGAAGGTGAAATTTGGTTTGAGAAGTATTTAATAATGTGGGTAGGACGACTTTTTTGGTGATTTTGGGAGGATATTGCCAACCATACCGTAGAATTTTCGTCGGGGGTTTAGCAAAACACAAAAATAATTAGTTGAGAACGTTAGATTGACGTTATTTTCTCGCTTCCCATTTTGTTGCCTCGGCAGAAGACTAACACAATCAAGCTGATCAAAATCCAATCTTATCTCGACGAAAACTATTATTCTTTGGATTATTTGGCTCGTTGTGAGTGACTGTTTCCTTAAGTGGTTCTTAGGTGTAAGTGTTCCAGTAACCGCTTTTGTACATTAAATTTAATTTGATTCGTCAGATATGACAGGATGGTCCATATTCATGGTCTGTACTTCAAATCTTTATTAGTGTTGCACCTAGTACCCCCATCGATAAATAGTTTGCCTTAACACAGGTGTGTTTAATGAATCTTGTCGTTATAAGGCATTGAACGTACCCATCCAACGCTGAATGAGATAAGCTTTACATGACATCTGGGCTCATATTTATTATTGGACAAAGTGAACTTGACGATGGACCCATACAATCGAATAATATATATATTTGGCCTCACGTGTTGAATATAATTTCTCCGTACCAGTTGCTATCGCCTTCTTACTTTATATGATGATATGTACAATCATGGATTTGGAAAAAAGATTTTTCCAACATCATCGCTTGGAGGCTTTGTCGTTTGTGCAATCATGGAAAAACGTCAATCTCCAGCGAGAAAGCCACCCCACCCAACGGAAAATTTGTCATTTTAATTATGCGCCTGCATATCTACCTACGCTAGATCTGAACTTTCGTACTTTCAAGAGTTTTTATTTAAAATAGACTCCTCTAACTTTAAGAAAAATATATTTAGATTAAAATTCGCAACAAGTGATACTGTTGCTATATATATATATTTATTTACCACAATATCAATAGTCTATATATGAGTCTATATATGACTAAAAAAAAATCAATAATTAATCAAAAATTGTTGTGAAGCCTACTTTTTAAAAAATTTATAACTCATGATATGTTATTATTCTCATAATGACCTAACAACTATTATATTAACAAAGTACATATATAGTATTGTGTTGTCATAATCTTGAGGTGCTTATGTTATCGTGCTATATGCTCATTGTGATGTTACTTGTCCTATGACATTGCAATGCTTGAGTTACATTGGGAAACAATTTTCTTGAGATTTCAGTTTGGGAAAGAGTGCCTATGGGATTTCCTATATGCGAAAACTCCCATGTCAACTAGATATCCAAAGCCAAACCAATCAAATGATTTTGACCAGCCATCATCTTGATATTACAGGTCCATTACAGTTTGATTATTCGGATTCAAGTGAAAATAGACCAGTATTAAAGTTAAATCCATATTCATGGACAAAGGTGAATTACTTTTATTTTCAACTCTGGTTAATATTGTTTAACATATCAATATTAAAAGTTGTTACATTTCGTATGATAGATAGCCAACATTATATTTTTGGATGCACCTGTGGGTACTGGATTTTCTTACGCAACGGCATGGAGAGCATATAATAGCAGTGACACTTCCTCAGCAACACAAACATATGAGTTCTTAAGAAAGGTAATCATTTTTTATCTAATACCAACACTAGGGAAGATTAGAAAAAAATAAAAATAAATCAATTCCACTTATATCAATTTAGTCAATCGGCCATGCGATGGGTTCTTATATCAAAAAATTTAGCCATAAACATATCGGTTACGCAATTAAGTCATAATTTTTTTGGTAATTTATCAATTTAATCATTCCAACTAATTTTAATATGAAATTGTTAATATGCATGTCAGCCATCCCATGTAGCATGACCAATGCTAATATTGACAATTTTTATAATTTTTCAAAATATTATTTTTATTTCATTTTCTTTCAATTTTCTTTCTCTTTTCTTTTTCCTTCTTCATTCACCGATCATGAGGTCTTGGCGATAGCCAGCAATTGATCACAAGTGAAAGTTGACCTTGCTGACTTCAGGTGCCATTCTCAAGTGAGGCTCGAGCTTGCCGAGATTAAGAGAGGTGGAGCCTCACCAACTTTGGGTGAGCTTAGCTCAATCTGGCGAGCTTGAGCAATGCTCAAGGTTGACAAGGGTTAGCAAGGCTCAAGCTTGGCCCTCTTTTGTGGCTGGTCACTAGCCTCTATTGATACTTGGCAATAGGTAGAGTAAGAAGGAAAAATAAAAGAAAGAAAAAAAAAATAAAAATATATATTAAAAAATGAAAATTTTTTTAAAAAATATAAAAATTGTTAACATCATGTAGTATGACTAGTATCCACATCAGGAATTTATCAAAATATTTATGATTCAGTTAGCATAATTAAAAAAATTATAGTTGCACCAATACGAATATAATAGGTTTGGAATTTTTTCAACAATTTCTCTCAATAAATTGCATCACATCAAAATTAATCACATCAAAATAATCGGATGCCCCCAAGCAATTATCCTAGCTAATTCCCTAGACCAGTACAGTTCTTTAACTTTTTTGTTTTTATGCAGTGGCTTATGATTCATCCTGGATTTCTCACAAATCCACTTTACATCACTGGTGATTCTTATTCCGGTGTTGTTGTTCCCATCATTGTTAAAGAAGTATACGATGGTATGTAATTGATGTTCGCCCACATGTTATGTAGAGAAAATGTAACCCCATAAACAGTTTTCTTTTCGGATCAACTACTTGATTTTTGTCTCAGTCTTGCTCTCAATATCTCGATAAGCTTTTTATCTTTTTAAAAAGAAAACACTCTATTTGCTTTCCTTATAGGAAACGAAGCTGGACGTGAGCCGCCAATGAATCTCAAAGTATGTAATAATCTTTTTTTTTGTGCAATATAATCATTTTTACGACATTTAATAACATTAAACTTGATATAAAAGACACTGCAAGTGTCAAATTTCGTACAACACTTCCTTAAGTGTCATAACTTCTTCTTTTTTTTTTTTTTTTTTTTTTTTTTTCTTCTGATTGGTTAAGTGCCGTGACTTTTAAAAAGTGTTTACTCAAGTGACATAACTTTTTAATCAATCACTTACGTACCAATTTTTTTTTTTAATATGTTCGCCCAGGTATCAGAAATTTGACATAACATAACACATGTGGCGAACATTTTTATGAAGTTATGTCACTCAAGTGGTCTATTAAAAAGTTGTATGGCAGTAAATGAAAAAAAAAATTATGGCACTCAACTGAATGTTTTATGAAAATTATGACACTTATAGTGTCTTTTTCCCCCATTATGCTTTGTTCTCTCTTCTCATATTTCACACTATGGTTAAAACCCACATGAATGCTACTATTCCCTCAATATTTCAACTTCATGTCTATCAATAATAAAGCCAAATATGTTAATTGAAGCTTTATTTTTCTGGTATATGAATAGGGTTATGTGCTAGGCAATCCGGTGACTTGTGAAGTAAAGGACATTAGTCAAAGAATTCCACTCAGTCACAAGATGGCTCTCATATCAGATGAGTTATATGAGGTGAATTTACAATGCACTTAGCTTTGATAACATTAACTATGATAACATCTCTATATCATCAAAGATTAATAAAATAATGTGAATCACATGTGAATCGACATCTCCGTGACATGGAATTGCACGTTTATAGATATTCTTTCTTCTGTAATGTCATCTACTGATACTAATATTAAAACAAGTGAATTTATTTCTGCGTTCATGTTTTCAAGTCAACAAAAAAGGATTGCAATGGAGATTATGTGAATGTAGATCCTACCAACGGAGCATGTCTAACTGACCTAGAAATGGTATCCAGAGTAAGTGCTGTTGTCACACCACTCTCATGTTTTCTTATGCAAGATGTATGTATGCAATAAATCACCCGGATTTGTTTCCTTGTGAAATTTTCTAGTGCCTTGAGAAGATATATTTGGCTCAAATATTGGAACCCATGTGTAATTTCCTATCTCCTAACCACATGAGGCTAAAATGGAGCAGAAGTATACTTGAAGAGAATATCATCGACGTCATTTCAATGCCTCTACAATCCAGGCCATGGTGTCGGGTACATCCTAAAGTAACACACTCCGTGAATACAATACCTAAAATAACAGCATCTATCTATCTATATGTGTTAGATAATATAAGATGGAGCATGTGGATTTTGATGGATAGCTATGTGCTGTTTCACTCAAACTTTTCTGTTGACAGAGCTATAACTACTTGTACTCCGACATTTGGGCCAATGATAGGAATGTCCAAGAAGCCCTTCACATACGAGAGGTATAAAGAAACGTTGTCTTTCACAAGCATCTCTAACATTTATATAGTTATACTGATTACCGAATAATAACATTCAGGGCACAAAGCCAGAGTGGGATAGATGCAATGAGAGTTTGTCTTACACAAAGGACGTTCTCAATAGTGTTGTCTATCATAGATACCTCTCTAAGACATCCCTCCGTGCCCTAATTTACAGGTACTTTGTCAGTTGAATGGATAAGTTTCTATCCGGGTTCAAATTCTTTTGCAGATTGTTTGCATTTTCACATCAATCAAAGATGTTGTCTATTGTTGACAAAATGTACTCTTGTTGTAGTGGTGATCATGACTTGGCTATTCCGTACGTGGGTACACTAGATTGGATAAGATCACTTAATTTGACTTTACTTGGTATGTGGTCGCCTTGGTTTGTCGATGGTCAAGTAGCCGGGTAATAATTTTATCCTATTCCATTAAGATGACTTATTACTTTTTTTTTTTTTGTCGAATTCATTTTACTTTTTCATCATCTTCACGAATGTGTAGCTTTCTTCTTCACTCTATCATGAATTGTTTTATTCCATTGTGAACAGTGCACATCTCGATCTAAGTATATGCCGCAATATTTGTTCTTCAAATTTCATCACTTGTTTGTGTTCAGAACCATACTTAAGTTGGAAAATTTAATCACTTATTAGAATTGTAAAAACAAATTAACTCACTCTTCTGACTGTCTCCCACTGTGGTAAAGTGCCTCATATTGAATACACATTAATACACATTACTAATGCAAAACAATAATTATAATTTGCTACCTGGGTTTATTGGTAGTACTTTGCTTTATACAGCAGTAGGAATAGAAGTCATTTTCTTCAGTGGTACATCAAGAAAATTATGATCAGCTCGTCATCTACCTATGCTGCTCAAGATCATGATTTTGGTTAACCGTGACAGTCAAATTTGGATTAACCCGCAACGGACGTGAGAATTGGCACGCCCCTGTTCATGATTTTAAGGGAACAATGCTAATGCACTTATTTCTAACTCTTATGGATTTTTTTTTTGTGTAAAACCGATTTTATCGCTACCCTGTCAACTATAGAAAGTCCAAAATACTAGAACGTCCTCACATATTACACTAGTCGTGTCGATTTGTTGCTCAAAAAGCCCCGTATGGCTAATTTGGTCTCTATGTGAGTTAGAAAAATGACTCTCTTACAAATTATCTCAGTTAGTATTAGAGTCCTCATTTTCAGCTTTGTTATCTTATTTTAAGTTAAACTAGCATTTTTTTTTTTGGCTCTTTCGAGCCATTTTTGAATTTGTAAGCTGCATTTCTTCTTTTACATCAAATTTCTTTTTATCTAATTTGCCTTTTCCATGCATAGCGCGCATTGTGTTTGCTAGGGGAGTTGTTAAGCGCGCATGATAACATTTCTACTTTTCTATTTCTCTATTTTTGTGTTCCCCGAACACGTTTGGAACAGAAATCCATTTAATAACACAATTTGATTTTTCTATTTTTAAAACATATTTCTATTCTAGAAATAAATTTGAAAAAGAAATCATAAGCTAAAATTTTTAACTTCTCAATTTTTGAAATAAAAATTGAGAAATCAATTTATGGTCAAAAATCAATTTATATTTCCAAAAATTTTATTATACGCACCCTAAATATCATATATAATAACTTCTTCTAAATTACATGGACAGATACTCTACATTATATGCGGTAGGTATGAAGTACGACCTGACATATACAACAATCAAGGTAGGATCAACTCTCCTTTATTATGTTTTTCCTCTTTACCCTTTCACACTCATATTGGTTTCGAAAAATGATTATCTCAAATAAAGATGGTCATTTTTCATTTTTTCCACATTTTGCCGTGGTGCAGGGTGGGGGGCACACAGCTCCAGAGTATAAACCCAAAGAATGTTTTGCAATGGTGGATAGATGGTTCTCTTATTATCCTCTCTAGCTAATTTCCATTGGTCTTTGGTTGGTGCTCGAACTAATCCAAGGTTCTCACATAATAATGATCTGATTGTGTGTTCTTAGACTATCCTTCTTCCGTGAGGGCTTTGGCTCTACATAAGGACGATAACTATCATTGTACTTGAAAAGCTATTTGAATTTCCAAGATTCCATCTGAAATAAGTATTTTAGTAAAATAATTTCATTTAAGGAGTTTCAATTCATCCATTGTCGATGGAAGAAACTTATTGGCATGTTAGTTTTGGATGTTAAGCAAATTTTAAAATGATATCTAAAAGTTAAGAAATTGTGAGGAAAATTAATAATAGATTTACGTATGAACATATTCATCTTCCCAAAGTTTTAGGCATTTTGGGTTAATAAAGTTAAAGTAAGTGTATTGCAAGATTTTGATTAATTAAAAACAAAAAGTAAAAGTCAATCTAGTCCGATAATTTAAAGATAACATGTTTGCATATTATTGATACCTAAATTTTTGCATAAAAAATGGATTAATTTTACCCAAAAAAATTAAAATTGCACAACATATATTTTAGAATCATTTATTCTATTTTATTCCATTTTTGCATTGGACCAACGGTGAACGTTAATACGAAATGAGATTTTTCATATATTTAGGTGAGATTTTTCACATATTCAAATAATATACATCAAATGACATTTTTAGACAGAAATGAAATTTTTGAATGAAATATTTGAAAAATACAAAAGGGAATATTACGTGAGGTACATAAATTTTAATAATATATTTAGGGGGATTATGCATAAGTAAAATTGAAAACAAAATATGCCACAAAATCTAAATTTCTCCCCCATAAAAGGTGTTGTGCGCGTACGAAGATTGGGGGAGGGGATTCAGAGCAAAAACGCGGAGGCCTTTTTTTTCGGTTTTCGAAGTCAAACGAAATGCGACAAAACATAAAAGAATTTTCGTGCTTTTGGGAGAGGAAAAGTCAGAAGAAGTTTTGAACGCTTCTGCTGAAAAAGCAACAGTGCAGCAGAGAGAGAGAGAGAGAGAGGGTCACGTGAGGGACGTGCAGCAGCAGGAGAGAGAAGGAATAAAAATAAAAAAAAAAGGGAAAAATATGAAGCACTGTTCATCTTCTTCGTGAGGACCTAGCCGGTGACCGCTGCTGCCAACCGCGCCCGCACCGCCTCGCACCGGCCACCGCGCCTCCGCCACCGAAGCTCCGCTCCTGCAGCCAGCCCCATCGCCTGCAGCTGCCCGAAACCCTCCATCACCCGCGACCTGCAGCACCGGACGCCAGAGCCCCCGACGCTCGGCCTCCGCCGCGCCTCAGTCGACCTCCGACGCCGCGATCGAGCGCTGCTCCCGTCTGCAACTCCACAGCCGCGCCGCCGTCGCTCCGCTGCAGCCACCAGCCTCACCATCGCCGCTCGCTCGTCGCTGCAACTGCTCGAGCCTTCCTCGCCAGCCCAGCGCCCGACAGTTCCGACCCGACGCCCCTGCTCCGCTTTCGCCCGAGCCGGACCGCTGCCCCTTCCGTCCCGACGCCCCTGTAGCGCCTCCGTCCGCGACCGCCCGGTATCCGACGCCCCCCCCCTCCGAGCGATGCTTCCACAGCAGCTCTGTGCTCGCTGCTACGGCGCCTCCGCTCGCGACGCCCCTCGCCGTGCGTCCGCCGGTCCTCTCACCGGAGCTCCGGCGACCCACCATCACGGCTGCAGCGACCCATCTAGCTGCCGTTTGCTAACCCTCGCTTAAAGCCCAAAATCCCAATTAGGTAGTTTATTTTAATATTTTATTTCTTTTTTTTTTTTTAAGTTTCACTATTATTATTCAAATTGGAACATTAGAAGTTGATCTTCATTTTATGAATATTGTAGGCATTATTCGAGGGGTTTTGCCTAGAATTATTGTAATTATTAATTTAATTTATAAGACCTCGGATCATTTTTTTAATTATATTGATTTTGAGGCATTTTGATAATGTTTTGATTAATAAATCATTATAATTGTTAATTTGGTCTGTAAGACTTCGGATCAAAATTTTAATTATTTTGAACTTTCTTATATGTTGTGATGTTTAGGGTTAAAATAATTGTTAATTTAATTTGTAAGACGATGAATTATTTTTTCAAATTATTTTATCATTTATTTGATGAATATCTTGATTAGTTTAAATATATTGTTTATCTAATAACTGTTTGTCTTCAAAAACACTAAAATAATATAAAAAAATCAAAAATCAAATCTTGCATCGGAGTTGTTGGTTTAGTAAATTAGGATTGCATTTTTAGGATTGCATATTTAGATAATTTTTGGAATAAATTAGGATTGAATTTTTTTTTTAATATAGGCAAACTCTTAAATAATGTTTGCACATTTTGATATTCTCATTTTTCTTAAAAAATAGTTTTTAAGATAGGATAGGGTTTAAGTCAAATTAACTCCTAAAACATATTAGAAAATTATTCCTTTTTCGATAGCTTAGTTAACTTTTTTATTACAAATTTTAATAAAAAATAAAAAAAATATTAGGCATGTTAGGTTCATTTAATTAGAAATAACTTGTTAGCAAAATTAGGTCATTAGTTAAAGTTATGTAGTTAAAGTGTATGTTTTAATTTTGAGATAAAAGAAAACCAAAAAAATTATTTGCTTTGCACATTTAATTCTTTTGATGCAATTTGTTTGATTTATTAAGTGTTTAATAATGATTGAGCACCCGTGTTATCGCCATATTGCATGATAGTGATTTAGGTTAAATTTAATCCAAACTGTCTACAAAGACATTTTTGAAAAATAAAAAGAAATGATACTGAAATGGCATTAGAGAAGTCTAGTGTAACCAAATCCCCATACCCAAAGTCTCTAATTCGTAAAAGTAATAATTCTTCAATTATTTTATTTCGGTATCTAATCGACTTATCATAAACTGATTAGTAACGACTTATAAATAAAATCTATTTGCATGTTAAAAACTTGAACCTAAATCACGAATTGGTATGAGTTTGGGAGAGCTTGAGCTAAATTTAAGACTTAGTAGTCTATTAGCCTAAACTTTAGGTGGTGCACCCGAAATTTAGGTAGCAACATATATCTTAAGATTATGTTGCATTTATTTGATAAATATTTTTTTTCCTTTTCAACATTATATACATGTGTAAATTATTATTATATTTACCATTGTTGTGACATAATCCGTCGCCATTCCACGAGAGGAGGGGGAAAGATTGGGTTTAGGGATACTTGATCACGAAAGTTCCCTCGTGGTTCTCAACCACAAGAATGTCATCACTTTGCTCCCTGGACGAATCTCTTATAAGTTTACTTAGTTGTGATCATGAGCTCTCCCAAACTCGTATCCTACGTGAGTGATGAGTGACCTTACCTCGACATCGCAATAAGTCCAAATTGATGGTTTTAAGGTCGAAAAGAATCTGGATGTAAATGTGAGTTTAATGGTATTTTTAACAACTATGATAGCCCTCTCAAAATGTACATCCATCAAAGATGACATCACTTCATCTTTATCGACTTAATCATCTTGAGTATGCTAAATCACAATAGTGAACCTTTTCTTTATATTCATACCCCTCTCAACAAATTCATTTATACGATCTCGTTATTTAAGACAACTTAAAATGAGACAGGAGTCGCCACTAGTCTCGTTTTTTAAACCCGATGAAGGGTAGGGGGTATTCCCTCGATTTCTACGCAACCAAATATTTAGATTTGGGGACTTAGGTTACGCTAACATTTCTATTAGTGTCATTTCAGTACGTAACAATATAATGCGTTTACATAAGGCGTTCATGCATTTATCTTTACTTTTTTAGGATTGTTTAACCTAAATTAGGCAATCATGCGTAATTGGTCATTTATGATGCAAATGATAATCATTTTGGCAAAAAATTGATTTCTAGAAGAGAAATAAATTTTTCTATTTCTATTTCTAAATGAATTTCTAAGCAAAAATATCCGTTTAATAATGACACAAAATTTTTACTTTAAAAATAGAAATTCATTCGGATGTCGGGTGACGAGCGGTGAACGGTGACCGGCAGATAGTGGGGGTAACGGACAGCGACCAACGGACGGTAGTAGTGACCATCGATGGACGGTGGTTGATGGCAAGAAATGAACAACCGATTTGTAGTAAGGACGAACAATGAGAAGAATTTTTATTTTTCATTTCTATTTCAGAAATAGAAAAGTATAAATTTTTTACTTTTGATTTCCATTCCAAATCTATTTCTAGAACAAAAATCTATTTCAGAAATAGAAAAATGAAATAATTTTATCAAACGGATTTTTATTTCAAAAACAAGTCTGAAATAGAAAAATTGTTTCTGGAATAAAAATTTTGGTTTGTCATGCACCCCCTTACGTGCCATTCTATTTCTAAGAGAAATGAAAAGAAAGCAATCAATTAAATTGAAATTGCAAGACAACAAGTAAACAATAAAAGAAAGTAGTAAATCGATCATGCAATCCTAAAAAAAGAGGAAAAGAGAAAATGAAATGGAAATACAAGAAAGAAGAGGACTCATAACTTGTCAGGCTTTTATACAAATAAGAGGAAAACCCAAGACATATGTCGGAGATGAATGGTATAAAATAATGATTAGAATGGACAACAACCTCCTCTGTTTTTGTGCCTTCTCCATTTTGAGATCCTAATTTAAATCTAGTCTAAAAGAACTATAACTGGTACATACAATGGAAAGAAACGAATATGCATGTCAAAACAACAAAAAACACAATATCATGCGAAGATCAATCAATCTTAAGAAAGTTCAGTTCAAAAATCAGATTTGAGCCTTAGGGTCAGCCTTTGCAGTTCATGTGTAAGTTCCTCTAAGATATCCACCCAATTCATTTTATGACTTACAGTCATTATTGACCAATTGTATTCTCGCATGATCAATAATGCATGTAAATCCCTAACAAGACATTCTATGTGATTCTGAAGATCTACCCTCAATATCATGTATTGGTCCTAACATAGATTTAGAAGCCACATGCATGAACATGAATTATACACCCAAGCAAGTCTTTTGGACCTTATATTTCAACCAATCAAATAAATAAGTGAACCGTCGGCCATCACTTATTATCAAGGGCATGCATCAATCACGAACATAGACATTTCTAATGAATAATGTGATTATGCATAAGGGTGCATGTGATATTTTAGAGACTTTTTGTGAAATCATTGACAAAGTTTTTTAGACAAAGTGATCTCGACTATGGAAGGCATTCGATTGCTAAGACTAGTTTGGGACTTGCATAGATATACTCACAAGTGCTGTAAACATTTTGATTACTCCAAACCATGACTTTCACAATTGTCAAATCAAGATTTAAAGAGATTTGAGAATATTTCAAATTAAGAAATATCTAGACAATAGAACACATTCAATTGTCAATGCTAGTTTAGAACTCGCATAAATGCATTCACAAGCATTGCAGACATTTTGAATATGGTATAAACTATTAAGCTTTGAAAAAAAAATTCTAAAAAATTGTTTTCAAAAACATCACATGTCTCAAAGTGATTTCAAGGTATAATTTGGAAGAACAAATTACTTAAAGCTATTTGACAATGAAAATTAAGACATTTAGAACAATTTTCGTGAAGATGACATGACTTAATTTCATGCGCAAACTAGCCTAAGTGGTTTAGCTAAACAATCACAAAAACAAGTTCACATAAGGAAATTTCAAACCAAGAATGACAAATTAGCAAAATTGGGTGGTCTCCATTGACAATTTATAAAATTCTCTAACATTCATGACATGATAACGACCAACATTCATGATAAAGTTTTCCTAAATGAGCTAAGCATTATTTTTAAAAATCAAATAACAAGCGATAATGCATCAAGAAATTGTCAAAATAGCAGAACACTCAGTCATTATTACCGAGATTTGACCTACCAAATGAAGTTTAGAAATTATGAAATTTTCACACAACATAGCCAACATGATGACAAACAAGCTTTCGGCAATAATGCTAACCTTCACTTCCTACCAGATTCCCAAATCATTATGGCATGAAATCCGGAAGCTCTAGACTAGCCCCAAAGTCAAATTTTTAGTATGGAGCTTGTGCAACAACACTCTCCCTACCAAAGAAAATCTATTTAAGAGGAAAATGATACCTGATCCGAGATGTTCAATTTGTCAACAAAACCCAGAAACGGTTGAGCATCTGTTTGCGTTATGTAGCTGGACAAAAGCTATTTGGTCAGAACCGAGACTACAGATCAACACTTCCCCAACGAAGATAATCCGAATCGATAAATGGGTCCTGGATGCCCTTACCTTGGCGGCGGATTCTCAAGCAAAAGCTTTTTTCGCTGAGATTTTATGATAAATCTAGAAAGTGAGGAATGCTATGATTTTCCAAGCTCATTGGCCAAACCTCTGGTTGATCTTTGAAGAGGCACCTCCATGAACCTACTCTTCAACAATCGGCTCCCGCAGAACAAATCCCAACAAAAAAAGATGAGGGTAGATTTGAAGAACAGCAACCCGTGGATGGCAAAAGAATCCCATACTTGCAAAATCAACGTGGACAGCACCTGGTGCAGCTCTACGTTGTCTGGTTCGGTCGCCGAAGTTGTTTGAAACAGTAGCAGGCTCCTCATCGACGGCTTCACGAAACCCATCCACGCACCCTCAGTCTTGATCGCTGAAACCCTAGCGGTGAGGGAAGCTTTACTTTGGTTGCAACACTTTGAACAAGACAGAAGTGCATGATCTGCCATGTATTTGGAAAGTGCAAAAGAGTTCCAACTCACTTCAGACAATCTATAAACTATTCAAGGTATTTTGGGCCAAAAAGAATGTGTATGGGTCGCACGAGCAATAACTGATGATTGCAAAACTCTTTTGAAGCACATTCCTCAAGTCAAATTAGCCCACGAGCCTAGAGCAGCCAATAGAGCAACGGATTGGGTCGCAAAGGTCCACCGAGCAGGAGATCTTTCCTTTAACTAGATAAGATGCCTCATTCTCTTTTGTTAATTTTATGCTTAGATGCTGAAACTTTGTGGTGTTCTAACGATGGTTAAGTAATGAAAGTTATCTATTTCCACAAAAAAAAAAAATTATTAAAAGACCAAGTCAAGAATCCTTACAGAAAAAGGGGGTAAGTACACTATAAGTGCCAAAAGTTGTGTATGACGCTCACTTTAATGCCAAAAGTTTATTTTGGATCACTTAAGTGTCAAATTGGAGGAAAAACGATCACTTTGGTGCCACTAACGAGAGATTTCGGCCAAAATGATTATGTGGCTTTTATATTTAAAAAACAAATCAACATGGCTTTTAAACGACATCGTTTTCCGTCCTCTTTAAGAAAACGACATTGTTTTTCCGTCATAAGTGGATGGCCTCACAAAAACAATGCCACACAGCTCATATGGGATTGAAATTAAGGTTTTTTTTGTCTAATCCTCGCCCAATGCCGACCTAGCTTGCTTGGCCACCGTCGCTCGGCCATCGTGCTTGACCATCGTCACTCAGCCTCCATCGTAGTTGCTCGACTAGGTGAGCAAGAAAGGCTGAGGTTGTTTCTTGGGCAAGAAGTGACGAGAAGAATAGGAAGTGAGGGTGGAGGAGAAGGAAGAAGGGGGGTTGAAGGTGGAGAGAGAAAAGACAAGGAGGGCGAGGGAAAGGAGGCGGAGTTGTGCCAGTGCTGGTGCCGGTGCTGCTACTAGTGTTGGTGTTAATGTTGTTCTTAGAGGAAGAAGACGATGGGGAAGTGTTGCCATGCCTTCTCCCTCTCTCTCTCTCTCTTTCTCCCTCTCAATTTGGGGATTTAGGCTTTAGACTTGGGGGAAAGATGCCAAACGACATCTTTTTGTGGTTTAGATGTTGACTATACTCTCCGGTGGGCCACATCAACTTCAAAAATTAATTAAAAAAAAAAGTGCCATGGTGGATTTCCGGTCAATCAGATTGGAGTTTGCACTAAAATGATTATTTTTCAAACTTTTTGGCATTTAAGTGATCCAAAATAAACTTTTGGCACCAAAGTGATCACCATACACAACTTTTAATACTGATAGTGTACTTACTCCTAGAAAAAGTGGTACAAAAATAGTAAAGGTCTATCTAAATGGCGGTAAGAACAAGAGTTCGAATTTTGACCCTAGGTTTAGATTCTACCCTTTCTTAGGAAAAATGGAAAATGAATGAATGATGGGCAATTGACATGAAATCAACGACATTGGAAGGCTCTAGATATGCTTTACAACTTCCTAAAATGGTTTGGGTCTAAACAAGGCCAACTTGGCATTCTAAGACCAGGGTTTCTAAAAGTGCACAAATCAGTAATTAAAAAAAGAACACAAGCATGCATCAATGAGTCTATAAATCACTCACGCAATGCACAAACAACATGAAATTCACAAATAACAAAGGATTTGATGTGACAAAAGATTTGGGTAAATATCTAATCCTAAGTCGTTACACAAAAGAATTATGCAAGTCAATGTCAAAGCCAAATGACTTAAGATCTAAATGACATACTTGATGATTTTGGAATGCAACTAGTCTAATTGAGGCATGATGGTCACATGCTAAATGACGTTCGATCATGACATAGCACATATAAACACGAACCTTGTTATGCACACTTTAAAAGTCGAGAGGGTAAAATCGTGAGGTTCAGTCTCTAAGAGACCCAAATGAGCATGAAAAAATGCATACATGATAAGGTCTTAACCTAACCTTAACATCACAGAACATGCTTGATTTTAGTCACCTAAGGACATGCAAAAATATAACGAAAAATTCTCACATATAGAACATGCGGTGATGAATATTTTTTGCTAAGAGTCCGAGACCTAAATGAGATCACATGAGTTGTGACAAAAATGGCAAAACAGACATGCATCTTCAAGTTTTATTTTGCTACAATGCCCATTCACCTTAATGCATGCAATTGATACAATAAATGATATCAAAACTTTACAAAATTGCATAAATTGAACCCTTATGACATGTGGTTCATTTTTAATGAAGACATCAAGGTCAAACAAAGCTAATCTCATAATCAAATCCATCTAAATTCATCTTGGGCCAAAACATGATAAATTGACCTTAGCTCATATCTAAGTAGTTTTGACCTAACTAAGCATGTCCAAAAATTCCGAAAAAAATTATCGAACATTCTTAACACAACAAAAAAAATAATTCATGAAGGCAAGTCCTTCCGGAAAGATTAGTACAAAAATAGCAAAAGCTGAATTCGGAATCAAAACAAAACCTAAAATGGACCTAAACTACTACAAAATCAAGTAACTTCGGAGATGTTTTTCTAGGGTCAAACATTGCTTAATTGGGGGCGTGCGACTTATCAATTCAAAGCTTGTGATGTGTACTTTCAAAGTTTTGGATGACTTGAACCAAAATAAGATCATTTTGGATTTCATTTTGGCCATAATAACAAGTTAGTTCCAGAGATAAGAAATTCACAAATTTGAGGCAAATTAAGTTCAATCATCCCAAGTTCATCATCGATGAACAATCAATCATAGCAGAACCATTCTAATCCATCAATCAAATATCAAAACATGATATAGTTTTAGAATTGAACCTTAGCCCCGACCGATTAATCCGATACCGTTTCACGAGGTTTGAGATCTAGAGCATTACCTCTTCATGATTCTTGTCGATTTCAAGGACAATTGGATGAATAAACACTCGCCTAGTACACAATTGGAGCTTGATTTGGCCTCCAAAGGATGGATTGGATCACAAAAGGATTGGATTGAGAAGGTTTTGGGCCGCCAATTCATCCAAGCAAAATCAGTCCAAAAACTAGATTGGCCTTTAACCATTGGCAATGATTGAGGTCGTCGGGGCTATCCGGTGATCGATTCTTCAAGTTCCGACCTCCTGCTAGTTGGGGACAAACCTGGGACCGGATCAAATGAAGTCTAATGGTGGTTGGACTATTGCTGGTTGTCGGTTCGACACTTGGAGATCGACATTGGTTCAATTGGACCAACCTTCGTCTATCGGAGAAAACATAGTCATCGCAATTAATCCTATGACTCCTTTATCTATCCCCGACCACGGCAAGGTCGAGGATCCTTTAGAGGTTTGATTGAAGATGCTCGATCAAAGAAAGGACCAGCAATTGGCGTTGGTTCGATGGGTTTAATCGATAAAAAAGAAACTTGACTTGATTGTCGATCTTGGAAACAGCGCTGAAAGATTGATGGACATGTTGATCTAAACGTTGGAAGGATTAGCCACTACTCTAATCTGGATGGGAGGACTCTAAGGATCACTGTAGGGGCTAGTGGTGATCAGGTGGCCGTTGGCATGAGGGGGCAAGCCTTGACTAGCAGACGTCAGTTCACAAAAGGAGGAAGGCGAAGAGAGAATTGGGCGAGAAGAGAGGAGGAGAGTAAGGCTTTCTATTTTAGAGAGAGAAAGTGAGTTGTAGAATGAACCCCCCAAAAAATTAGAGAGAAAATTGATATATATACCACCCTCAAATTGAGCGATATTAGTCATTAAATCCAATAGTCGAAATTTTGATCTAATGGTCAAGAGTTGACTTCGAAGGCTCAATTATGGTCTTGAAGTTTCGGGTAATCAATCTAATGGGCTTGATTTGTGAAAACCCGAGTCAAAATTGAGAATTGCGTCAAAATGTCTAATTAGGGATCAAAATGTAAATTTGTGAAATCCAAGGACCAATCTATAAAATTATAGGAAATTGAGGGTGCATAAGTGAATTTGGCACAATAAGGATCTCGAAACCAGTTGCTAGAGGTCCAAAACCAATCAGCAAGCGATCGAACCAGCCTACACCATAGGCATCCGGTCAGACCAATCAGACCAATTCACGCCGAATTGACCGGTTCTTGATTGATCTGGTCTAGTTCTAGCTAGTTTGCCCATTTGTGATCCTTATGGGTTCAAAATTTATGTAAATTGGTCAATCAATGACCAAATTGAAAATAAAACTTATCCAATTTGAAGGGAAATTGCCAAATTGTGATTCAATTAAGCCAATTAAATTTTATAAATACGATATATGGGTATTTTATTAACTTCTTTGAATAATTATTACGAAAGACAATGGGCCAAAATCATGGGTATCTAGGATTGAGCTTAAAGGACTAAAATGAACAATTTTGCAATTCATTGGGTAAAATTGCAAATTGATTAAAATTGAGTTCAATTATTGTTGTAATTGTCCTATCTAATTAATTACTCATGTGTAAGATCACTTACCGTATTCAAATTGACCTTGAATTGAAGTACCCAAGCTTAGGTAAAAAATGACCTAGGCCTATTATCAAAATTGGACATAGATTTATGAAATCAAACCATAGCATTGAATGGGTCAACTTGAATTTTATCAATCAAAGCTCAATTGTTTAACTCTCTTATGCTTGAAAGAATGGAATTCCTCAAATCGAGAAGTCCTAATTTGAATTTCGCAAAATCGATTTCGGATTTGGACTTATCTTAAGAAAATAAGTAGAAAACAATTGTCTAATCACAAGTCATGAAAAATCGATTTTGGTTTCCTTGTTATGGCTTAAAATGGCAATTTATGTTTTGACTTAGCAATTTGCAAAATTGAATGCACGAATGGATTTAGAATAGTCTCTAAATCAAATATAAATATTGAAAAGGAACGACACATAATTATAACTAAAATAAAAGTAATTTGATTTTTAGTTGATTTACAACCTAAAGTAGAAAAATTCAAAAAAAAGGCATTTAATCGAATTTTGTGAAATTTTTGACATAAAAGTGAAATTGACATGAAAAAAATGTCTTTGTGAATTTTTTAAATTCTTTTAATTTTATCTTTAACCAAAAGTCAACATTTTAGTTGACTTTTTCTAAAAGGTCAATTTCTTGATCAAATTTTTGAATTTTTGGGAAATTGCTTTGATAAAGGTGAAATTATAGACATTTGACATCTTTTAGATGAAAAGCTAATCTTTTAATTAGGATTGACCAAAAAATCAACTCGAAATTCAACCATTTGACTTTTCGAGTTTTTCTTGAAAATGAATAGGAAACTGGTTAAAAACAACACTACAAAAGAAAGAAATGAAGAACGAAAATTTATTACCGAAAAATGAACTTTGTCGCAATTAGAATCTTGAATCTCGATATTTTACCTTTTTGACATTATGACTAAAAATTAGGTACCAACAACCATAGATATAAAAAAGAATGAAAAAAATTATAAAGATTCCTTCGGTGTTCAAATGTTTGGACCAAACATATATGTGTGTGGGGGGCAAATCTTATACCTACTCAAAGTAACATTAGGGCAACATCCATTGTTGCATGCTTTGAATTCTATAAAGAAAATTATTTAAAAAATCCTTAACCTATTGTGTGATAGTCAATTCAATCCAAACCCTTTTAGTTATACCAATTTAATACAAAACTATAGATAATTTGCAATTCAGTCATAAACTTCTGATTATGCCAATTTAGTCATAAGTCTTTCAAGGATTTATCAATTTAATCATAAATATTTTATCATTCGCAAAACTAAGCATTCCGACCAAATATGCGAATAATAGATTTATGATTAAATTGACAAATCTTCAAAAGATTTAGGACTAAATTGGTACATTTAAAAAGTTTATGACCGAATTGGCCGTCATATAATAGGTTTAGGATTTTTTGAACTATTATCTCGAGTTTTATAAAATACACATAGATGAGTCGATTATAGGTATTTAAAATGGGTTTGTGAGAAATTGAGGGTGGGATGCCAACCACTATATCCAAACACATATCCTAGATGATTTGTTGGTCTTGATAAACTATGGTTAAAGCGACATAAGGAGCATCCCGATTGTTAAAATGAGTAACCTCTGTCAATAATTCCGAACTTTGCGCTGCCGAGGAAGTGTCTGCCCTATTATATGCCCTCCATGGAGTTGTGTATGAACACCCCGTACGTACCCATAGATGCATTTAAGATATAATGTTGTCTATCGACTAGAAAAATTTATTAAAAACACGAAATAAAACTAATAATTATTGTAATGTGCACAACGGAAAATAAAAGGAACACAAACGTAAATTACTTTGTCCATGAATGGAGATTCAACGTGAACACGGGACTCAACGTGACGCACTTTGACAGTATCCCAACTCTAAATGTTATTTGCCAGAGCCTAAATGGAACCAAGAACCTCGAATTCAGCCAACTCACATCACATCCCCAACTCATCAGACATCCCTTGTCTTTATCTTCCGTCTCTTTTCCTTCCCCCCTTTTCGTCCTTTTTCTTTTCCCTTTCTTGTTTTGAAGAGGAACCGCCAGCAACGTAGATAACCAAGGAATGGACGCATAAACGAACAAGGAATGAAAGAGAAATCTGAGGAGCCAGCAAGCCGAAACGAACTCTTAAAGTTTGATGCACCCAAACAACGCCATCTTGGAGAAATTTACTGTTTTTGCCGGTGTTGTACATAAAAGAGGACAGGTATATAATACAAGCGAACTAGGAAGTTCTCTTTCTTGTCCACATGTTGCTCACCTTGCCCTGCACTAGATTTTAGTAGAAATCTTATGCTTGAATATGATCAATGATTAAGCTATTAGACGAATGCGTGATTTATTTTTTAAAACTATTTTAAACTTCTTAACACTCCTCATCATGATTAGTCTAATCTTTTTGCATGGGATCTGAAAAAATTCGAATCCCAAACCTCTAGTTATGATATCTAATGAGATTTTATGAGAAAATTGCTAAATGTTTTAAAAGTTTAAATTGTTAGATGAACGTGTGCGATTTATAATTTTAAATATTATAACAAACTAAGTAGATCACAATCAATATCCCACACGAGCTTTCACACCTTCCAATTCAATGATTGTGATCTATGAAGCATCGACACGTTCTAGAAGTTTCTATGTCACGTCGAACATCCCAACACGTGTTCAACACGCTCCAACACGCAATCAACGCATGTCGGATTTCCAACACATTGTCAACTCTTTTGGACATGTTCGGACATGCGTGTCCGGAATTGCGAGAGGCGTGGGTTTCCAGGACGAGTCTGCAAGTGCGAAGGCCGTTGAAGAAGGCGATAGAGCGGAGGCGAGGCCGCAAGCGACGGCAATGCTGCGATTGGAAGGGAGGGCCAGAGGAAGAGCGACCCAGAGGGCTGCGACTGCGATGCTGCCATGAAGGGCTGGAGGCGAGGCTGCGGCTGCAGTTGCGAAGGAGAGAAGGCTGGAGGCGAACGACTGCAAGAGAAAGCAAGGATCACGAAGAAGAGGTCGTAGGCAAAGGAGGATGCGTAGTCCGCTGGGGTTTTTAAGTTTGGTTCTCTTTTAGTTTTAGGCTTTTTAACAAGAAAATTAGAAAAAATAAATTAAAAGTGGGGATTTGATGGGACTTGGCGTGATGGGGGTCGGTGGAGGAGTGTGATTTCAATTTCCAAGAAAGGAACCAACAAATTGTGAGGGGAAAGGAAAACGGGACGGAGAGGGAGAAATAAATGGGTGAGGGGACTTTTTTCGGTCAGAAAATAAAAAAATTAAAATGATTTTTTTTGGGAGGGGTGGATTGGTCAAAGAAATAAATAAATAAGATTAAAAATAATTTTGAAAAATAAAAAATATTGAATGTTAAATAATAATAGATTTTGATCATTATAGAATATCATAAATTTATTTAATCTTTTGTTAATTAATTATTAGTTTCATCAATAATTTTTGTTAAAGTTAACTTTTTATTTTTTGTTTATTTATAAATTTGAATCAAATTAATTAAATAATATTTATTTAATATATATGTATTTTAATGTGTTAACATATTGTGTCGCATATTGGTATACGTGTCCATACTATTTTGATTGTGATAAGTGAAACATAATGGACAGTGTCCTTGCAACGGTAGCAAGAGAAGATAACGTTGTCTTGGCTCTCGTGCTTCCTTCGATTTTCTTCTCTCCAACATATACCCGTACAATCATTATTGCACTGTCTCATCCACGGTCCTTTTCTATTGTTCTGTTTTTTTCTCCTCTGTTATTCTCTCATTTAATTCTTTTTAGCATCGTCATCAACTTCCGAAAAACGACCTGATGTTATGCATTGGCCACGTTTCTCATGTCGAGTAAATTATGGTCATTTTGAAAGCCATTCAAGTTCCACAAATGTGGGCAGCAGAAACAAGGTGGTCTTGCCGATTGGCCCATACCGACAGATAATTTGGACATTTTCCCATGATAATCTTTGGGTACAATGGCACTAATAGTTATTGAATTTGTAATTTATTCAATATAATAAATAAATTTTAATTTAATATGTAATGTCATTCTTAAACTTTTAATTTGTTTAATACAATCTCTAAACTTATTGTATATATTCAAGGTAGCTCATAAATTATATAAAAATATTCAATATTATCTTTTCATTAATTTAAATTCAAGGACAATATTGAGTATTTTCATATAATCTATGGACTAAATTGAATATGTAATAAAATTTTAAAACCTCAAAAATAAAATTATACATTGAGTTAAAGTTCAGAGACTACATTAATCAAATTTAAAATTCATGGATCACATCACACAATGAGCTAAAATTCATAGATCATTTGTCTCATTTATCCTAACCTTTTTTATTTTGACCTGTGAATTGACAGTAGTCTAAAGGAAAATTCTAATAATAAAGCCTTGGCATGATCTTTCATCAAGTTTTGAGACTAACGCTTCATCCATAAAAAAGGTTAGGATAAACCAAACAGGGCCCAAGATTAGCGTGGCAAACCTTGGTATTATATTGAGTGCTTTAATGGAATGGTGCCAAATATATGAAATTAGCTGGCAAAATTCTTCTACAAAATAATTGGACACACTGCAAGTGTATATTTCTCAAGTGATGAAACGCCAAATTAGAATTTGTAGTAACACTTTACGAATCAGTTTTGTAAACCGATTATTTTATATTCAGCATATACGCTTTCTTTGAATATATGGCGTACATATTTGAGTACCTTGCTCCAATCCATCGCATTATCTTCTAAATCAATTTGATAGACGAGTATTGACCAAAAAAAAGTTGATAGACGAGTAGTAGTGCGTCCGCATCCTTAGCATGTTATTGCTCAAACAAGTCTAAACGCTCACGCTTTTTTTCTTTCTTGGGAACGAAAGGCCATGGTGGAGGATTACTCTTTTGACCGGTAGATGGACAGTTTATAAACCCGCGAAGCCTAGATAAGCCCTAAAAATCCACTGAGAGCAAGGAGGAATCGTACGCAAATTTGCCTCTTTTTTCCATCTTTTCTTAGTTGGACGAGCAAAGGATGTTGCATCTCGTACTTCCATGGCTGCTGTTGATCTCCAAATTCGTACAATCACAATCAGCCATCATCGAGAGCCTACCGGGTTTCCCCGAAGATCTTCCCTTCAAACTCGAAACTGGGTAAGCTCATGTTATGTGTTTATGAGTAATTACAATGTAGCGAGCGACTTGATTGGCTGTCACTTTTTTTCATCTTCAATAGTTACATATCTGAGTGCCTTCTTCTTAATGTTTTTTTCTGAATGGTGGTTAAACAAAAACGGTGTAGATATGTAGGGGTAGGAGAGTTGGAGGAAGTGCAGCTATTTTACTACTTCATCGAGTCCGAGAGGAGCCCCAAGGACGACCCTTTGTTGCTTTGGCTCACTGGCGGTCCTGGTTGCTCTGCTTTATCCGGCCTCCTCTTCGAAATAGGTCGGTTCTCTCTTGTTTCCTTTACTAATCGGGGTCATCGTCAATGTCGTCTTCTTCTTCTTTTCTTCATACCTGCGTTATTACTAAGCTCTCGGTTGCGTTATTTTTCCTCTCTTTTGGAAGATGATTTGCTTATGCTGTATTATATCATATAAAAATGGTTGAGGTGGTCACTCAATGAGCTCCCGCCGGGTTCAAATCTTCTAATGAAGTTCTGAGCTCGTAGCTACTTTTCAGGATATGACGTATACATGTATGTCGATCTATCTTTTCGAAGGAAAATAGCACAAGATACTTATCCGATACCTAGCAAGAGAAAATCCCCAAAAGAAATTATCTATCTTTTTCCGGTGTTGTTGTCAAACCTGACGTTCAATGATAGACATTGCTTTCATAAATTTTTATGATCTCAAACTGCTCAAAGGCCTATAATTAAACTCCCTTGAGACTATATAGTAGAACATTACGCAATTGACTCCGTTTGTTTTACGAAAAATGAATAACTTAGAAAAAAAAGATTTCTGAAAATGATCGCTCATATCATTTGAAATAATCAACCAATGAAAAATGTTTCTATTGTCGACAAAAAGTCCAAACATTTTTTGACGATGAAAAAATTGTTTGTTCATTATTTTTGTAAATGATATAAAAGAAGGTTTTTGAAAAAATTTTTCAAATCATTTATTTTTAGTGAAATAAATGGAATCTAAGCACACAAGTCCTTTATAGATAATATTTAGACACTAATCCAATAATTACATTGACTATCACTAGTTGCGCCAAAAGAATATTTACGGTCCAAAAAAGGACAAGGATTATCACTTACAAAATGGTCATATCTCAATCCAGCATATACAAAATGGTTTTATGCCAACCAAAATTGACATTTTTGTCATCTTTGTGTGCGTGCGCGCTAAGTGTGGAGGCTATTTGGCGACCAAACCGCAGAATTTTCGTTTGGGGTTAGGTGAACACAAAAATGACGAGATAAGAATGTTGGATGCGTGTTATATTGTCGCTTCTCAATTTCGCCTTGGCAGAAGACAACAGTTGAGCTAACTCAAATCCCATATTTTTCTTGAGAAAACTACTATTCTTTCCACTGTGCAGCCAATTCGAATTAACTAAACATGAGCAGCTGGATTTCGCACGACCTGCCGTTCTCAGTCCACTCGTACGACAATTTCGTGATGCAAATAGGCTTCATCTTACGTGGTGAATTTGGAATTCAACGTGATCGTATATAACAATATGTCAGTCGAAAGTAAAATCACACATGATTTTGATCATCCTTGATCTTGATGTTTGTATGTTTTTGCACAGGTCCATTACAATTTGATTATTCAAATTCCAGCGGAAATAGACCAGTATTGAAGTTGAATCCCTACTCTTGGACAAAGGTGAAATACCTTTATATTCAGCTAGGGTTAATATGTTCGACTAATAAAGATCAAAATTTGTCACTTTTTTCTCATGACAGATAGCCAATATCATATTTTTGGATGCACCTGTGGGTACTGGATTTTCATATGCAACAACTTGGACAGCATACGACAGTAGTGACACATCCTCAGCAGCACAAACATATGAGTTCTTAAGAAAGGTAATCCATTTGTATTAATACCAACATTATGTCACCTCAAAATAATCAAATGCCCCCAAGGCAATTATCATAGCTAATTACCTGGAATAGTAGAGTTCTTTAGTTCTTTGTTTTTTTTTTTTTTGATTATTTTATTGATGCAGTGGCTTATGGCTCACCCCAAATTCCTCACAAATCCGCTTTACATCACTGGTGATTCCTATTCTGGTGTTATTGTCCCCATTATTGTTAAAGAAGTATACGATGGTGCGTAATTGAAGTTTACAAGTGTATTATGTGTCAATATGGCTCTCAAGAAGCTTTTTTCTTTCCATTAAAAGAAAAAAAAACACACACATACACATACAGAGTAAAAGTTCCGTTTGCTATTCTGTATAGGAAATGAAGCTGGACATGAGCCGCCAATGAATCTCAAAGTATGTAATAATGTCGTAGATTCTTTTTATATAATAATCTTTTATGACATTAAATTACGTTAAGGCTCCGTGTGCTTTCCTCATTTCCCACAAGCGTTAGGACCCATATTTATGTTACTATTTCCTCACCATTTCCACTTCATTTCTGTTAGTACCAAGCCGTACATGTCGAGTAAAGCATCTTTACTCTCGTTATATGAACAGGGCTATGTACTAGGCAATCCGGTGACTTATGAAGTAAAGGACATCAGTCAAAGAATTCCGTACGGTCACAAGACGGCTCTCATATCAGATGAACTTTACGAGGTAAATTTACAACTAATAAGATCTCTATATCATAAAAGGATATAATATATTAGTACAAACAATTACTTATGAATTGACATTTTTTGTTTTTTTTTTTTTTTTGTATTCATGTTTTCAAGGCAACAAAAACAGATTGCAATGGAGATTATGTGAATGTCGATCCCACCAACGGAGCTTGTCTAACTGATCTTGAAATGGTGTCAATAGTAAGTGTCATTGTTATAACATCAACCTATCTCATGTTTTTTTCACATAGTATGTATATATGTGATAAATCACCGAGATATGTTCCCTTGTGAAATTTTCTAGTGCCTTGAGAAGATATATTTGGCTCAAATATTGGAACCCATGTGTAGTTTCTTATCTCCTAACCACACGAAGCTAAAATGGAGCAGAAGTATACTCGAAGAGAATATCATCGACGTTGTTTCAATGCCTCTACAATCTAGGCCATGGTGTCGGGTACATCCTAAATTAACACGCTCCATGAATATAGTACCTAAAATTATAGCATCTATCCATATGTGTGAGATAATATAAGATGGATCAAGTGAATTTTGATGGATAGCTATGTGCTGTTTCACTTAGACTTTTCCGTTGACAGAACTATAACTACATGTACTCCTACATTTGGGCCAATGATAGGAATGTCCAAGAAGCCCTTCACATACGAGAGGTATAAAGAAACATTCTCTTTCGCAAACATCACTGACATTTATGTAGTTATACTGATTACCAAATAATGACATTCAGGGCACGAAGCCAGAGTGGGATAGATGCAATGAGAGTTTGTCTTACACCAAGGATGTTCTTAATAGTGTAGTCTATCATAGATACCTCTCTAAGACATCCCTCCGTGCCCTAATTTATAGGTATTGGATTAGCTAAATGTATAAGTTTCTCATCTAGGTTCAAACTTTTTACAATTGACTTGTTTTTCACATAAATTAGAGACTTTTTCTATTATTGATGAAAAGTACTCTTGTTGTAGTGGCGATCATGACTTGGCTATCCCATACATTGGTACACTGGATTGGATAAGATCACTTAATTTGACTTTACTTGGTCGGTGGGCACCTTGGTTTGTCGATGGTCAAGTGGCCGGGTAATAATTTCATCGTATTTCATTAAGATCACTATAATTTATTTTTCATCAAATTCAATTTACTTAATCATCTTTTGTCATGAATGTTTAGCTTCGTACGCACTCGATGAGGAACATTATTATTATATTGTGAACAGCACGCCTCTCGATCTAATTATGTACCAAAAAAGTTTGCTTATTAAATTCTATCACTTGTCTGTGTCCAAAACCGTACTTAAGCTGAAAAAATTTGTACCAAATCCTAAATAGACTATTAAACATAAATTAACTCACTCTTACAGTCTCCCACAGTGATAAAGTATCATATCTCGATTACACAATACTAATGGAAAATGAATAATTTGTCCACTGAATTTATTAGTAATTTTTTTCCTTATACACTAGTAGAAATAGAATACATTTTCTTTAACGAGGCCCCGAGACAATCATGATCAGCCTGTGACCTATTTATGCTGCTCAAGATAATAAGTCAGGTTAACAATAACAGTCAAATTTGGATCGGGCCGCAACTCAAGCATTGTCACGCAAATCTCTCTTTTATCCCCCTCCGGATTCTCCTCTTGCTCTTCTTCCAGACCGAATAAGCCCGATGGGCTTATTTCTTACTGTTATTGGTTTTCGGCCAAAACTGTCGTTATCACTAAATTTATCTGTCACCATAGAAAGTCCAAAACACTAGAAAGTTCTAGCAAAATGAAGAAGTCATGTCCATCTTGTTGCTCAAAAGCCTCCAACGGCTTATTGGGTCAATTTGAGTTAGCAAAAATGCACTTATCGCGAATGATCTCATTTAGTTCTAGAGTCCACATTTTCAGCCTTGCTATTTTATTTTGGGTCAAAACTCATTTAAGCTCTTTTGAGCCATTTTCCAAACATTTTGCATTTCTTCTTTCATGTCAAATTTCTTGCATCTCATTTCCCTTTTGCATGTGCATACATGGATCGCCTATGCTCGAGGAGCCGTCAAATATTATATGTACTAACTTCTTCTTAACCTATTTGAATAGATACTCCATATTATATTCGGAGAATAACAAATATGACTTGACATATACAACGATCAAGGTAAGACCAACTCTCCTTCATTATGCTTTCTGTTTTACCCTTATACATTCATATTCGTTTTGAAAAATGATTATCTCAACTTACTGCTGTCATTTTTCTTTTTTCTTTGTTTTTTCCCCATTTTGCTGGGGTGCAGGGAGGGGGGCACACAGCTCCGGAGTATAAACCCAAGGAATGTTTTGCAATGGTAGACAGATGGTTCTCGTATTACCCTCTTTAGGCTCATTTCCATTGGCCTTTGGGTTGATGAAGCAACCCAAATTTGTCACCCAATAATAATGTGGTCGTGTCCTGTCACATCATCCTTCTTTGTGTGAGGAGCTTTGGCTCTTGAGGTCAATAAATATCCTTGCAGTTGAACAGCTATTTCCATCTGAAAAGGTGTTTTAGTAAAAGAATTACATTCACGGGGTTGTAATTTTTTTTTGGTAAAGTTCACGGGATTGTAATTCATCCATTATCGATGGAAGAAACTTATTGGCTCGTTATATTTGGGATATTAAGCAAATTTAAAAAAAAAAATACTATCTAATAGTTAAGAAATTGTGACAATATTCTTATTAACATTTGCATGATTACATTGATTATGTAAAAAGTAGAAAGTAAAAGTCAATCTAGACATGTCCAATGATTTAAATATAACTCGTGTGCCTTTCTTAATAATGCATTGCATTTATTTGATAAATAGTTAGATTTCACCTACATTAATTTCTTATATTACTGTCGATAGAACAAAAAGAACGAAAAATGTTTCAAAGATTACTTGAGTGGTCAAATGTTTGGTCCATATATATATATGGCAGATCTTATACCTACTCACGGTAACATTGGCATGTGGATGAGTCGATTATATGTATCAAACGAAGGCGGGGGAGAAAATTTTCATTGATCTAAGGACGCCAAAGAGTGTTTCAAAAGCAAAGAAGCCAATGGAATCGAGAGGATTTCTGGCTTCTTCCTCTAGCTTATGCTCTCTTCAGGTGTATGCTCTGTGTTTAGAGCTCTCAGTGATATGAGGATGCTGTATAGAGAATCTGCAATCGATTGGGTGACATCGCTTTCAATTGTGCTTTGTCGCAACTTCATTCCACATCATTCACTATTTGGGGCACTTTGTTGCCCCAGTTCTTGCATAGACAAAGAAGAGAAAAATGGTGGATACTCCCACTTGGGAAAACCCGAATTGATAGGACTCGGCCAGCATTTTTCGTTTCAATTTGGTTCAGGTTGAAACAAGTGTGATTCCAAACTGTTCAATTCGATTCGATTACCATGGAAATCCAATCAAATTATTGACACCCTTGGAAAGAGAGAGTGAATGCTCTTTTCTTTAAATGGGCTGGATCCTTGGCTTTAGTGCGTAAATTTCCCTAAAATGAGCCAAATTTAGCTAGTTTCTGGTCAAAACAAGTGCAATTCCAAATGGTTTGGTTCTATTCAGGCACCATGGAAATCCAAACCAAACCGAACCATTGGGAAGAGAGAGTGAACGCCTGGGCTTCTCTCTTTTTAAAATGGGCCGGATCCTTGGCTTCAGTGGGCGACTTTCCTTGAAATGAGCCCAACTTAGCCTGGTTTAAGTATGGACTGAAATTTTAAGGTTCCCGGACCGTTAGCTGATCCGGGCCGCGTGAGAATGGGTACATGAAAGGGTCTAGATAGGCCATTTTACTCAAGAATCCGAATTGGTCTCGGCATTTTATTTATTATGTATTTGTTTATTTATCTCCTTTTTTTCTTCATTCCTTTTTTTATCATTTATTTTTACTTTTACAATAAATGAAAGTTTGATTTGTCACCAAAAATTCCATGTGTCAACAGGTCCTATGATAAAAGGCAAGGTTCGGTTATAAAGCCCAACAACAACATCACTGTTCCTCAATAAAAAAACCGACATGCGTATATTATGTCCCGTGTTGAAGTCCCAAATCTTTCAATAAATAAATAAACTGAGTCCTAACTCTAAATTTCATTTGCCAGAGCCTGAACAGAACGATGAACCTCAAATTCAGCCGACCCACATCACATCTCATCAGATTTCCAGCTCACCAGACATTCCTTTTTTGGTGACTTTTTGGTGGTTTAATGAGAGAAAACTTGTTGACTCACACTTGGATTGATTTTCTCTAAAAAGAGTGAGTAAATGTAAGGAGCTGCTAATCGAGAAATTTTTTTTGTTTTGATAACTCAATTAACTAGTACATGAATTATTTTAAATGCAATCAAAATATTGGTTAGCAACTCAAATGGAAGTTAGTTACCAAAATTAGTCGTTACAGTAAGACAAAATTAGTAAATCACTCTAATTCGCATTGGTAATATCACATAAGGGTTAGTAAATTTGAATCGTTGGTGAGTTATTCAAATAAAAATTGGTAAGTTAGTACAGAAAATTATAATGTGTAATCTACAAAAAAAAAAAAATTGGTAATATGATAAAAGTGTTGTTAAATAAGTAATCAGAGAAAAAAGTGATTGATAATTTTTTTACCAACACTTTTTGAAATTTACCAACATGGAAAAAAAGAATCATATTTATTGACACGGAACAATAGAATTCGACCCATATGGAGATATGAGAAACTTGCGGCCATGGTATTGGATAGGGTATATAGTTTGACAACACTTACCGGTTTTTTTTTTTTTTTTTTGGGTCATGCTTTACATATTCAATTACAGCCTCAAGAAATATGACTCTTTTTTTTTTTTTTAATAGTTATCTCGTTAGGGTAAAACAAAGGACCGTCATAACTCATCGAGTGAAGTAGTTAAGTGATCTAACTATGAGTAACGTGATCCCTCAAAGTTATTTAAAAGTTGTTGAAAGTAGCCGATAATACCTCTAATTTGATTAGACGCAAGATAAGAATTAATTAAGTAGACAAGAAAGATGCTAACTAATCGAGTGCTTATTTGGGAGGTAATTATATCCCACTAAGAAAATAACACTAATGGCGCTTGAACTTTGGCCCAACGTGCATTCATCCCTAAACTTTTAATTTATTCAAATTCATCCATGAACCTTTGATAAATATTCAAAGGAATTAAATTAAACATTTGCAAAAAATTCAATGATTAATTTATCCCCATCACATTTCTTGAGAAGCAGAGAGCGACTCTTCAGCGTGGGTCGATTTAGTCAAAGAGATGTCACATACACATATATATAGGCATCTACCCAAGCTAAAATATTCGGTGAACTAGTGATGATAACTCAACAATATAATAAATCATTCGTTGATTAACACGTGTCTTTTGAGCCCACATTTTAGATTTTTCGCAAATCTCTCTCACTCGTGTTCCTCCCTCTTTCTTCTTCCTTGTTCTCTCTACTCCATCTCTTCCCTCCAGAAATAGAGGCCGAGATCTCGGTGTTTATGGAAGTCGACCTTTCCCTAACCAGATTTCAGCCTCGGTCGACCAGCCGACAACAGAGTAGTTGACAGAGGCTGAGATCTTGGCGCGGGGGAGGAAGGCGACGACGTGCCCGAGGTCGGGCATCTCATCGTGAAGCTAGTCAGGCGTGGTGTCGATGAGGCCCAGCTCGTCGGTGAGGTCCTAAGTAAGGATGGTCTGGGCGATGGCCATGCCGACGTTGCTGACCTCAACGACAGCAATCTTGGTGTGGCGCT
Source organism: Eucalyptus victrix (assembly GCA_016097545.1). Classification (NCBI taxonomy): domain Eukaryota; kingdom Viridiplantae; phylum Streptophyta; class Magnoliopsida; order Myrtales; family Myrtaceae; genus Eucalyptus; species Eucalyptus victrix. Next base: position 11,537,200 of record CM027843.1, read on the forward strand.
TGAAGGGCGATGGCAGAGCTCGTGATTTTGCCATTCCAAATCCACCGTGATTTCACCATGGGCTCCACTGTTGATCAGGAGGGGCCGACCACCGCTGACAGATTGTCACCCAGGACTCTTTCGAAGGGGAAAGCGTGAGTCAAGAGGGAGAGAGACCAAAGCACCACTATTGCGTTGAGAGGGAGGGAGTGAGACCGTGGAGAAAGAGCGGAGAGAGACTTTGCCAACTTCTGACAGGTGGGGCCGCGAGAAACATGTGTCGCTCACTAACTGAACTGGTGTAAATATGAGTTGTCATCACAATTCACAACTGTGCCCAATATTTTTTACTATGCACTCCCATTCTTCTGCAAGGCCATTGGCTGGAATTTTGCCAACTCATCTAGTTTTAGAGTCAGCTTGTAAATGTGGCCAAAGACACAAGCTTATGTGCAGTCAAGTTGTCCATTGGCACTTTGACTAATATGACATTGATAGTGGGTGTATCAATACAGGAAACCAATCAATATTCATCGACATTGATACATCAATGTAAGCACTACAAGCATGGTATAGCTATAATTGATGAGTACTTCACAAGGAGCATGAGCAAGCCAATGCCTTATATCAAGACCCAAGGTAAGTCTAACACTCTTATCGTCTGTCTATATGTAGATGATCTCATATATATATGTGGAACAATGAGAAGATGGCGCAAGAGTTCAAAGAAGAAATAATGAAGATATCTGAGATGACAAAATTAGGCTTGATGCACTACTTCTTCGGCATCAAGATTGACCAAAATGAAGGAGTCTTTATCTTGCAAAAGAAATATATTGAGAACCTCTTGAAGAAATTCAAGATGAGCTATTGTGAAATGGTTGCGACACTGCTTGTGACGGACGAGAAGCTACTAAAGGAAGATGGAGTAGAAAAGGTCGACGGCTCCCTCTTCAGAAATCTGATTGGCAATCTATTATATGTCACTACTACACAACCGAACATCGTGTACGCAACTAGTCAGATATCATGATTCATGAAGAGTCCAAGTTAAATTCACTAAGGAGCTGGCAAGAGAATTTTAAGATACTCATGGGGAACTACAGATTATGGCACGCTAAGCTCATTGGCTACACCAACAGTGACATATGGGACGATAGGTTATGGAATATTCCTGTGGACATTTAACAAACAAGACTTAGCGGCACAGTTTATTACCAACTACGATCTCCAAAAAACCAATTTTTCATATAAAAACTAGATGTATTTTCTTAAAGTGCGAAATAATGGAGAGATCAAGTTAAAGTATTGCAAGGCTGAAGATTAAATTGGGGACGCATTTACAAAAGCGCCACCGCATGAAAAGTTGTAGGCGCTATGTAATGTTAAAAAAAGTTATCCATTTCCGCATCTTCTAGAATAGCCCTTAGTCTCTCGCGTGGAAGTAGGTAGGATGTCTGGCTGAAAACACTTGGATAGTAGGTAGGTATTGTCACACCCCGATTCACAAGAAGAAGGGCATGACACGGCCGTCCTTTTTGCAAAGGACGCAGCCTCAACGTAACCAAAATTTCATCCCAACATCCACATATATACATCCATATATATATATTTGACAAAAAGGGACAATTGGTTACAATATCAGAGTATATCTATAATCCACAAACATCAAAATATAAACCTTTTACAAAGACTAACTTATAAGCCATACCCAAAATTTCCACCAAAAAGTTCTCCTCCCTGAACGAACGCTCACGCCTATTCGTGACTCGCTGAAGAATCTGAAAAATAATTAGATGAGAGGAGTGAGCTACCACGGCTCAGTGAGTAACACATTTCTTCTAAGCGGATCGAGAAATCACTATGCACCTTTTAAAACACAAACATAACTCATTGTATCATAATACCAAATCATAATTCAAATATCGAAAGCACCAATGGTCGAGTCCATTAGTCAATCTCGTAAAACATGCATCAATGGTCTATTCCATTGATTAATCTCATCAACTCATATCGATGGTCCACTCCATCGACCAAACTCAAATCATACGTCAATGGTTCACTCCATTGACCAATTCATGCTCAAATTTCTAGCCATAGTCACGCGTAACGCCCGTGACAAGACGACCAAGATTCCCCCCTTGGCAAGGTCTTCACATATTATTAGCCGGTGGCTCGGCCCACAAGGATATCCTAGAATAGTATGCGCATACCCACACCCCTCAGGGGCCACAGAGACATTGAGCACCAACCACAAATCACAATATTTAGTAATCCAACGTCAGAAAGGAAGTCATATCATAACTCAAAATTCGATATATAAATATCAAAGCATCCTTCAAAGCATTTCAAGATTCTTTCACAAAGAATTTCACAAATCATTTTTCACACAACCATTCAAATTAACGTCAAAATACAACTCCCTTTGAACCAAAAATGTCGGTAATATCTCGATCTGTTTTATGCAACAAAATATGCTTTTGTCAACTCATAGAGTATTTAATCAACCATGTTTCTCAAAACATGAGTTTAAAATACAAAGAAGAAATAGTGTTACTCACCTGGGGAAAGCCAAAAATCAACTACGTCGCTCACACGAACCGACGCATTCCGATTCCTAACAATTAACGGGAAAATATTAAAAAGCCGAGTAAAAAAAATGATCTTCTTATAACGACTCGCCTATACTAGGCCTATTAGTCGATAAACGACACCTACGCATCCCAAAAGTTCACAATTTAGCATAAACCCATCATTTTCAGCTAGGCGCGGCCCATGCGCCAACTTCGTCACGCCATAACTTTCTCCACAAAATTCCGATTCAAGCCGTCTTATAGTCTTTAGAAAGCTCTCTTAACGTACAACAACAACCCCAACTCAGCCGCCCCAAAACAGTACCGAAAATAACATAAAAAGAGACTCGAAGCCACTGATCGCTACAGTACCAGATTGCGCCCCCAACTTCAAAATTCCGTTCCGAACAAACCACAAGCTCAAATCACGATCTGAAAGATGCTATAGCTTCACAACATCCCAAAGTACCATTTCTAAAAAATTTACAGCTTAACGACTCAAAAATTGGGCTTCGCCACACAAATACCCAAGAAATCCGAATTTCGAGCCCTAATTGCGGCAATTGCTTCAAGCAAGTGATTAAAGGCTTCAATTTCTTACCGGCCTTGAAAAACACACTTGAGTCGGCTTGATGAGGCGTCCGGGTCACGAGCGCGCCAAAATTTTTCCCTTTTTTTCCCTTTCTCTTTTTTTTTTTTCTTCTCTTCTTTCTCTCTTCTCCCCTGTTTTGCGTCTTCCCCTGTTTCTGTCCGCTGCTCTTCTCTTTCTCTCCCTATTTCTCTCTTTTTAAAACACTACCGAAGCTTCCACGGTTCTCTTCAGCCTCCCCTTTTTGACTTTTCAAACTTTTCTTTTCTTGTCTTTTATTTTCTTTTCTTGTTTTAAACCCCATATATTACATTCTCCCCTCCAAAAAAAAAAAAATTTCGTCCTCGAAATTTACAAGCACCTCATTCATGAAATAAGTAAGGGTATTTGCGCCTTGCCTCTTCCTCGAGTTCCCAAGTGGCCTCTCTCTCTGTGTGATTTTGCCATTGGATCTTTACATAAGGAATAGTGCGTCGTCGCAACACTTGATCCTTTTTATCGATAATACGGATGGGCTGCTCTTCGTACGTTAAGTTTTCTCTCAACTTCAATGGTGTAAAATCCAATACATGATCAAGATTTGGCACATATTTCCGTAATAAGGATACATGAAACACATTATGGACTCCGGATAATGCTGGAGGTAAAGCTAGCTTATAAGCAACTTCACCAATCTTTTCTAATATCAAAAATGGTCCCACGTACCTTGGGCTTAATTTACCACGCGTGCCAAATCTCATGACACCCTTCATAGGAGAAACCTTCAAGAATACATGGTCTCCTACATTAAATTCTACTTTACGCCTCTTAAGGTCTGCATAACTTTTCTGACGGCTTTGTGCTGTTTTCAAACGCTCTCCAATGAGTCTGATTTTCTCTTCTGATTGTTGTATGAATTCAGGGCCAGTTAATCTTTTATCACCAACATCATCCCAGCAAACAGGAGTTCTACATTTACGCCCATATAAAGCTTCAAAAGGCGCCATTTTAATACTAGAATGATAGCTGTTATTATATGAAAACTCTGCCAAGTGTAAATGTTCATCCCACGAACCACCAAAGTCAATAACGCAAGATCGTAGCATATCCTCTAATGTCTGAATAGTTCTTTCTGATTGGCCATCTGTTTGTGGATGAAAAGCTGTGCTAAAGTTGAGTTGAGTACCTAACGCCCTTTGTAAACTCTTCCAAAAGTTGGACACAAACCTGGGATCTCTATCGGAAACAATACTCACTGGAACTCTATGAAGTCTCACTATCTCATTGACGTATCGCTTTGCCATGTCTTCAAGTGAAAGACCGAATTGATAAGACAAAAGGTGTGCAGATTTAGTCAATCGATCAACAATCACCCATATGGCATTTTTACCACTAGGCGTCCTCGGTAAGCCGACGATGAAATCCATGGTAATATGCTCCCACTTCCATTTAGGTACTTCAAGTGGGTGTAGCTGGCCACCTGGTTTTTGATGCTCAACTTTCACTTGCTGGCAAATTAGACATTGGTCGACAAACTTCACAATATCTTTCTTCATATTGATCCACTAAAAATTTCCTCTCAAATCCCTATACATCTTGGTGCTCCCCGGATGAATCGAGAATCTAGTGCTATGAGCTTCTTGTAATATCTCCTTTTTCAATTCTGAATCATTGGGAACACATAATCGACCACGAAACCTCAATGACCCATCTACATGGATACTAAAGTCATCTTGTTTCCCAGCTTCTACGCCTTCTTTGATCTTCTCCAATTGAGGATCTTCATTTTGTTTAGCCTTAATTCTGTCAATCAATGTCGGTTGTACTCGAAGATTAGCTAATTGAGCATCAAGCTGATGGACCAAAACCTCTAGGTCCAGCTTTCTCATATCTTCAAGAATAGGCTTTTGAGAAGTGAGCAATGCTGCCATATTTCCAGAGGATTTGCGACTCAAGGCATCAGCTACCACGTTAGCTTTACCTGGATGGTAATTGATGGATAAATCATAATCCTTCAGAAGTTCTAGCCATCTCCTCTGCCTTATGTTAAGTTCTTTTTGAGTAAAAAATATATTTCAAACTCTTATGATCGGTAAAGACTTCACATTTTTTACCATACAAGTAGTGCCGCCATATTTTTAATGCAAACACAACCGCCGCCAACTCTAGATCGTGAGTAGGATAATTCTTCTCATGAGTCTTCAACTATCTAGAGGCATATGCTACAACTTTACCATCTTGCATAAGAACACAACCTAAACCTTCCTTAGATGCATCGCAATAAATTGCAAAGCCACCAATTCCTGAAGGCAAAGTCAATATAGGAGCTGACACTAATCGCCTCTTCAACTCTTGGAAACTGCGCTCACATTGATCTGACCATACAAATTTAACTCCCTTCTGAGTTAAGCGAGTAAGTGGACTGGCAATTTTAGAAAACCCTTCTATAAATCTTCTGTAATAACCTGCTAGCCCAAGAAAACTTCTTACCTCCGTGACATTGGTAGGGCGATTCCATTGAACAACTGCTTCAACTTTCTTTGGATCAACTGAGATACCATCCTTTGATATTACATGACCCAAGAATTCTATATGATCAAGCCAGAAGGCACACTTACTAAATTTAGCATACAACTTCTTTTCACGCAAAGTTTGTAAAACAACTCTCAAGTGTTGTTCATGTTCTCCCAAACTCCTCGAATACACCAAAATATCATCGATGAATACCACAATAAATCTGTCAAGAAATTGCCTGAATACCCTGTTCATCAAATCCATGAAAGCCGCAGATGCATTCGTTAACCCAAAAGGCATGACAAGGAATTCATAATGCCCTTACCTTGTTCTGAAAGCGGTCTTTGGCACATCATCAACTTTTATCTTCAACTGATGATACCCAGAACGGAGGTCGATTTTAGAAAATACTTGAGCCCCTTGAAGTTGATCAAATAAATCATCTATCCGAGGTAAAGGATATTTATTTTTGATCGTCACCTTGTTAAGTTCTCGATAATCTATGCAAAGTCGCATACTACCGTCTTTCTTCTTCACAAATAGAACAGGAGCTCCCCAAGGCGATACACTAGGCCTAATAAAACCCTTATCCAAAAGCTCTTGCAGTTGAGTCTTCAATTCACTCAATTCAGAAGGTGCCATCCGATATGGGGTCTTAGAGATGGGTGTTGTACCAGGCATTAAATCGATGCAAAACTCTATCTCTCTATCAGGAGGCAAGCCAGGTAAGTCTTCAGGAAATACATCAAGAAATTCTCTAACAACATGAACATTTTCTAGCTTTATCGGTTCCTTACTTGTATCTTTTACACAAGCCAAATAACCGTAACAACCCTTTCTCAAAAGCTTTCTTGCTCGCATAGCTGAAATTAACCTTGGAAAAGTGCCTTCATAACTTCCCGAAAAAGAGAATTCTGGTTGATTTGGAGGTCGAAAAATAACTTTCTTTGAATAACAATTGACAGTGGCATGATATTTTGATAACCAATCCATCCCTAGAATAACATCGAAATCTCGTATATCTAACTCCACCAAATCCACAAGCAATGGTACATCATCAATTCGCAACAAACAATTCTTGAACACACGATTAGCAATCAAGAAATCACCAGTGGGAGTATCGATACACAATTCATAATTTAGAAGCTCAGGCAACATATTAAGTTTCCTTGCAAAGTCAATGGAAGTAAAGGAATGCGTGGCACCGGGATCAAACAATGCATAAGCAAGTTGTGAGGTAATAGAAATATTACCGCAACAAGCGTATTAGAAGCCGCTGCATCCTCTCTGTCATCGTAAAAATTTTCCCAGTCATCCTTTGCCTTTGCTAGCCTTCTTGTGGCTTATCAAATGGAGGTGCGGTCTTCCTCATAGAACAATTATAGGCTTGATGTCCAAGTTGTCCACATACAAAACATACTCTACTATCTCCAGGGGCATTCTTCTGTGTTGGACAATCACGTGCCATATGTCCCATTTTTCCACAAGTGAAACATGCTCCTCTCTTGCGGTAACAAGGACCGCTATGTCGTTTCCCACATGTAGTACAAGGGCCTGGATTATTCTGAATTCTGGGCTTTCCTGGCTGATTAAAAGCTTTCCTCTTTCCGCTGCCACCAGCGCCGCTATCCTGATAGTCAGTGAATCTCAACTTCTTATGCTGAGGTACGCCTTGCACATCTCGCTCCAGAATCTTTTGTTCCACTCTGATCGCTCGTTCCAGCACGTCTTTATAAGATGTCAATGCTAGAGGTGTGAGTGCTGAACCAATTTCATACCGGAGCCCCCTCTGAAAGTGATCAGCTTTATCTTGCTCATTAGACACATATTGCTCAGCAAATCTACTCATCTGATTAAAGCGGGCTGCATACTCCAAAACCGTGGAGTCGCCTTGAGATATGTGTATAAAATCACTCTTCATTTTTGTGCGAAATGACATTGGGAAGAATTGGGCATTGAAAGCTTGTTTAAAGTCCTCCCAAGCTATAACACCACCCCTATCTCTAAGAGCTGGCCTCATTCCCTCCCACCAATACTCTGCCTCACCTTCTAAGTATCGAGAAGCAAAAATAACCTTCTTATCCTCGGGAACACCTTCAGCTTCAAAGATCCCTTCAATCTTTCTAGTCCACTGCTCAGCTGCAAGAGGATCAGCTTTCGTATCATAAGTTGGTGGTTTCGCCTTTCTGAATTGTGCAAAGGTGTATGAGCCAGTTGCTCCATCTCCACTCAATTCCTTTGCTTGACGATACCAATGAATCATGGCTTACTCAAAGTCACTCGGGGGAAACGACCGTTGGTTAACTTCCCTGACTTCATCCGTGTTAGGACTTTCATCACGACGATCCTCCCGTCTCCTCCTTAGAGACGCACCTCGAGAAGCTTGAGGCGTGTCTCTAGCATCAGGGGCTACAACTTGCTTGCCTTTACTATTTCTACGAAGCGAAGCAAGTGTCTCCGAGTCACGCATGATCACCTGAATTCAAAAACGGAGCTACAACTTAATATCTAAAAGGCTAACGCGTTAAAAAAAAAAATCTATCACACAATCTCACATCGTCCCACATCTACCCAAACAAATCAAAACCTAAGCTTTGATACCAACAAATGTCACACCCCGATTCACAAGAAGAAGGGCATGACACGGCCGTCCTTTTTGCAAAGGACGCAGCCTCAACGTAACCAAAATTTCATCCCAATATCCACATATATACATCCATATATATATATTTGACAAAAAGGGACAATTGGTTACAATATCAGAGTATATCTATAATCCACAAACATCAAAATATAAACCTTTTACAAAGACTAACTTATAAACTTATGAACTATGCATAAGCCATACCCAAAATTTCCACCAAAAAGTCCTCCTCCCCGAACGAACGCTCACGCTTATTCGTGACTCGCTGAAGAACCTGAAAAACAATTAGATGAGAGGAGTGAGCTACCACGGCTCAGTGAGTAATACATTTCTTCTAAGCGGATCGAGAAATCACTATGCACCTTTTAAAACATAAACATAACTCATTGTATCATAATACCAAATCATAATTCAAATATCGAAAGCACCAATGGTCGAGTCCATTAGTCAATCTCGTAAAACATGCATCAATGGTCTATTCCATTGATTAATCTCATCAACTCATATCGATGGTCCACTCCATCGACCAAACTCAAATCATACGTCAATGGTTCACTCCATTGACCAATTCATGCTCAAATTTCTAGCCATAGTCACGCGTAACGCCCGTGACAAGACGACCAAGATTCCCCCCTTGGCAAGGTCTTCACATATTATTAGCCGGTGGCTCGGCCCACAGGGATATCCTAGAATAGTATGCGCATACCCACACCCCTCAGGGGCCACAGAGACATTGAGCACCAACCACAAATCACAATATTTAGTAATCCAACGTCAGAAAGGAAGTCATATCATAACTCAAAATTCAATATATAAATATCAAAGCATCCTTCAAAGCATTTCAAGATTCTTTCATAAAGAATTTCACAAATCATTTTTCACACAACCATTCAAATTAACGTCAAAATACAACTCCCTTTGAACCAAAAATGTCAGTAATATCTCGATCCTGTTTTATGCAACAAAATATGCTTTTTGTCAACTCATAGAGTATTTAATCAACCATGTTTCTCAAAACATGAGTTTAAAATACAAAGAAGAAATAGTGTCACTCACCTGGGGAAAGCCAAAAATCAACTACGTCGCTCACACGAACCGACGCATTCCGATTCCTAACAATTAACGGGAAAATATTAAAAAGCCGAGTAAAAAAAATGATCTTCTTATAACGACTCGCCTATACTAGGCCTATTAGTCGATAAACGACACCTACGCGTCCCAAAAGTTCACAATTTAGCATAAACCCATCATTTTCAGCTAGGCGCGGCCCATGCGCCAACTTCGTCACGCCATAACTTTCTCCACAAAATTCCGATTCAAGCCGTCTTATAGTCTTTAGAAAGCTCTCTTAACGTACAACAACAAACCCAACTCAGCCGCCCCAAAACAGTACCGAAAATAACATAAAAAGAGACTCGAAGCCACTGATCGCTATAGTACCAGATTGCGCCCCCAACTTCAAAATTCCGTTCCGAACAAACCACAAGCTCAAATCACGATCCGAAAGATGCTATAGCTTCACAACATCCCAAAGTACCATTTCTAAAAAATTTACAGCTTAACGACTCAAAAATTGGGCTTCGCCACACAAATACCCAAGAAATCCGAATTTCGAGCCCTAATTGCGGTAATTGCTTCAAGCAAGTGATTAAAGGCTTCAATTTCTTACCGGCCTTGAAAAACACACTTGAGTCGGCTTGATGAGGTGTCCGGGTCACGAGCGCGCCAAAATTTTTCCCTTTTTTTCCCTTTCTCTTTTTTTTTTCTTCTCTTCTTTCTCTCTTCTCCCCTGTTTTGCATTTTCCCCTGTTTCTATCCGCTGCTCTTCTCTTTCTCTCCCTCTTTCTCTCTTTTTAAAACACTGCCGAAGCTTCCACGGTTCTCTTCAGCCTCCCCTTTTTGACTTTTCAAACTTTTCTTTTCTTGTCTTTTGTTTTCTTTTCTTGTTTTAAACCCCATATATTACAGGTATAGTTTGCGAAGATGGAAGTGTCCACGTTGATAGGCTTGAGGAGCCCACATAAATAAATGTCTTTCCTTCTTCCTCCCTTGTGCCCACTGTGGCCACTCGTAGAGCCTTTGGTTCTGGTTTCTCGGTGAATCCTTTTCCATTTCTCTGCACCTCCCCATATTTCACACACACAAACGCTCACCTGCACATGCGCATACACATCAGACACCTAGGTGCGTCTGATAATTTTTTTATTTCTATTCCCTAAACGAGTTTCTAAGAAGAATACTTTTGATAATTACATAAAATTTCTATTCTCGAAATAAATAAAAAAAGAACAAAGATGTGTTTAGTAGGTCCTAAAAATTTCTATTTCCAATTTTTTATTTAATTATAAAAAATGTTCTTGGAGACTTAATAATTCATATTTGAATAAAACTAAATGTTTGTAAAGATTTAGTTGATCAAAATATTTTAAGATGGCCTCTAAAAATCCAACATAATAACTAGTCAAAGAGGGATAGTTAAAAATTATAGTAGAAAGTCTCATTGGTTTATAACTTACAATATGAAGATGTTAATAGTAAATCTTTGGAAAATACAATAAATGGGTGCATAGACATTTTGAGCTTTTTTAGCTACATGAAGAAAAGCAAATGATGAATGGGTAATAACGGAACAATTGAAGATGGAGGCAATCATTGGTGCATTTATTTGTAAAGACTCATCAAGCCTTCAAGCAAATGACATCGGAAATTTATGGAGCACAGGCTTATTTGACTATTATGAATACAAGACAAATGGTAATGCAAAAGACTTGTTCAAAGCTGTTTAATTTTCTATCAAAACAAAATTATAAATAATCTTAGAGGATGTCCCCAATAGAAACATAAGGGAATAAGACCAAAATTGCCAAGCTTTCTCGACCTAGCATTGTCTTTGAAAGAAAATGGCATCCAAAAATCCATATAGTAAAGCCCTAAAAGCTTATTCAATTTTGTATCCAATTTTCATCAAATGATTTTCACACTTTTTTATGCTAAACTATTACTCAACTACAATTAACACTAAAAGCTAGTAAACTACTCAAAATCTAATTTCTAATTTTTTTCTAAATTTATTTTTTTTCCGAAATAATGGACATTTGAATTCGTTCAAGAGAATAGACCTTGTGTCAATTGTGTAAATACAAGCTTTATGTTACGTTGAAGTTTTTTTTTTCTAACATGGCCTTATTTCTCTTTTCACTCCTAGGAACGAAGGAGTAGGTTTTTTCTATTTCTTGTTTTTGTTTTAAATCTATTATCTATAGTTGGTATGTTTTAGGGAATAGAATAATTACTTGACATCATCAATTGAATTTCTGTTTTTTTTTTTCTATTCTAAAAACTAAAAGAACAAAAAAAAATTTAAAAATAGGAACGTTACCAAACATGGCTGCCACTTTTGCAAATTCTAACATGACTGTACAATCATTCTAGCATTGGCTTATTGGAGGTCCTTGTTTGGCGACGTTTGTCATGTCAAATGAATCATGGTCATTCAGAAAATTATGCAAGTACCATAACAATGTGATGGGTTTTTTCTATGTGTTTATGGGCCTAAGTAGGCCCGTCCGCCCATGTTGGGCCTAAGAACCTGGCTTGCAAGTTAAGGGCCTATAGAGGAAGGGTTGAGATATGAAAAGGTATGTTGAGGAGTTGCATCTTTTGGAAGAAGCGTTTTACGTTGAAGGGTTATGTCTCTTGGAGGAAACGTTTTAAGAGATAGAAAGAAAGAAAAGGAACGTGCCTTTTGAATAAATGTACGTCAAACACTTTCTCCCTCTCCCAAAAAAAACGTAAGAACAGTACCCCTAAATTAGAGTTTTCTCCCATAAAAAGCAACAATACGCTCTCGAACTTCAACATTAGTGTTTAATCTGTGAAAATAAGGTATGTTCGATTTCATGACGTGTTTTTCGATCGGTGATACATATGTTTCCTAGGCTCATTTTCCGCGTTCGTTTTAGGGGTTCGATTGAATATTGAATTCGTTTTAGGGAATCTGTTATTCCCAACATTAGTATAAGAGCCATAATTCATGTTTCCCAATCTATTTTCACATTTATGAATTGTTTTTGATTGATTTTTCATGAAACACCGTTGTCGGTCGATCGGGGACGGAAAAAATCCCAACACCCATACTATTCCCCCTTGTTTTTATTTTTTATTTTTTGCAAATCAAAGTTCGTTTCTAATAGCGTAGGGTCAAAACTCTCGTCGATACAAGAAAAATGAGTGGCAGATCACCGCCAGGGGCCGCTGTACGGGCCGCCACATGCGGTCAAAACGAACTAGGGTCATCGGCACGTGCGTTGGTCCCCCTCGAGCACGTGCGACGCACGCGCATTGACGTCATCATGATGTCAGCCACGCATGCACATGGCACATGTCGGGTCGATTAGTCCAACCCGACCCATCGATCATTGACCTGTATGACTACTTGATCGTTGACTTTGGCCATTAACCCGTTGACTTAAGCCATTGGCCATCGTTGACCGGTGTTGATCGGGGAAAAAAAAAAGGAATTATGAAAAATTATGCATTTTCCATTTTGTTCATTGTGGATTATAAGTAATCCATTTTTGTTTTGAATTTGTTGTAGGAACTATGATGCGCTATACACTCATGCCTGCATTTTCGAAAACAGACGAAGAAAATGCAAGACTTAAAGAGCTAATGACAGAGTTAGCTAATTATCGATGGAATGACCGTGATGTAGTATCACATGTGGTCAGGGTCAATAAGATGATACAAGAAATCTTATGGAATGGTTATCTTATGCCGGATTTTGAGAAAGTGTCGGCGTTAATAAACACTCTTCCACCAGAATGGCAAGTAGTGTTAAATCGCTTATGGGAGGTCAACATGGTCCCGAATTATAGGAGGCTTGAAGTAGCTTTTGTAAGAGAGTATTATAGAATCGAGTTAACCAAAACTTTAACATTGGGTTGAGTGTCACATGGCGCAGAGTGAATGCGTCTTGGAGGTGGCATGAGAGCTTTCCAAAGCTTTCCAAAGTTTTTTCCGTGGTTGACCAATGTACATTCAAAACTCTTAGAGAATTTTACTAAGAAATTAGGATAGACTTTCTCAATTTATGAGATAGATAAGAATATTTGGATTTAATTAATTATTTATTTTTAGATTAGTTTGAGATGTTTTATGTGTAAATATCTCTTTTTTATGTTGATATTTTTCCTCTAAATATATTATTTAGTGTAATTGACATGTTTAATTATTGAAAGTTCATTGTTATTCTTTGTAAGAAGTTCAAGAAAGTTTTAGTGATTTTGTTGAACTTATTTTGCATAGAAGATTATATTAATGGTAATTTTAAGTTAGGATTTTTGGATGATGATTGGAAACATAGTGACCTTTTGATTTTGAAACCTTACTTGAAATTATTCATTAATATGATGGGTTTGTGTAAAATGGATGCATAAATAATATGCATTAATAATTCATGCATACGTATCGATATGTTCAGATTGATGGCTTTAGTAACTAAAATCATAATTGTTTGTTTGAACAAATAAGATAAATTGAATGGCGAGAATTGTGAAATATTGAATAAGAAAATTCAATATATGCTTGAAAAGCAAGAAGCACTAAGAGCTCTTGACCATGTTATGAAAGAACTTGAGAATGATGTGTGCCACCTTAAACTAGCAGAGGACCGCCTAAAGGCATTTGAGTGGGAAATAGATATTTATTATGCTGCTTCCAGCTTAGTAGGGGTTTTGAGCTCTAAGCGCGAACGCATTGATTCGTTCAATATGTGGAAATGCAGGGGATCAAGTCCTTCTTGCAAGAAACCAAGTGTTAACCAATATAAGAGAGGAAAACATCCTCGTGTGAAGAGTATTTCAAGGGTGAAGTGTTACAACTGTGACCAGAATGGTCACTATGCTCGTAACTGTCGTGAGCCAAAGAAGGCAGTCACTCATTATACTCTTAAGTACTTTGCTTATATGTCAAGTTCTGCATTTTTAACTAAGTATAATTCTTTGTAGACTGTAAATTCGGGAGCAATAGACCATGTAGCGAACGATAGAGAATCATTCGTGAAATTTCAACGAGTACCGACTGTAACTAAATGGATTTATGTAGAAAACAATTCTAGAGTTGAAGTAAAAGGGATTGGCATCCGCCAATTGCACATGCGTGGTGGACGCACTTTGTTCTTACATGATGTATTATATGCTCTAGAAATTCATCGAAATTTAGTGCATATTTTAGTGTTGATTAAGATTGATTTTAATATGAACTTCCATAATAGTGGTGTGGATTTGTATTTGGATACAAATTACTATGATTGTAATTATTTTCTATATGATTTTATTGTCTTAAATGTTGACTATGGTAATGCCAATGTTTGTTATTCCATTTTCATGTCTCCTAATTTATATGATAATAATGTGAATGTGTGGCATGCTAGACTTGGTCATATTGGCCAACAACGTATGAATGAACTAGCCGAAGAGGGCTTGTTGGGCAACATCGAAAAAGTCAATTAACTCATATGTGATCATTGTCTAGTAAGGAAAACGACAATGAAACAATTTGAAAAATGTAAGAAAGCTTAATTTCATGTGCATTTGATCCATTATAATTTCTATGGTCCAATGAATATGAGAGGAGAGTATGAGGCTATTTATTTCATCATATTTATATATTATGGTATTTTCGATTTAGATATGTCTATTTGATTTCTCATAAATTTGAAGCATTGAGTTATTTCAAAAAGTTTATGAACTTGATAGAAAATCAATTAGATAAGAAAATAAAAGTATTGAGATCCGATCGAGATCGAGAATACTTATCTCGATGAGTTCAGAAATTTATGTGATAAAAAGGAATATAAATACAATTGTCTATTCCATATACTTCTCGACAAAATGGTGTTGCAGAGAGAATGAACAAAACCCTCATAGAAATGGTTAGGTCTGTAATAGTGCATGCTAACTTGCCTATTACTTTTTGGAATGATGTGTTATTAACTGTTGTCTATATACTTAAACAAGTGTCTTCCAAATCAGTTACTTTCGCTTCATATAAGTTATGAACAAGTAGAAAACCAGACTTAAGTTTTCTTAAACCATGGGATTATTCTTATTCTACCTATACTCACGAGCCCTCTCAAAAATTTGGGAAATTGGATCCTAGAAGAAAGAAGAGTTTTTTCATAAAATACTTTGAATACTCGAAAGGGTATGTGTTTATAGGAGAGCAAGAAAGTGGAAATATAACTAAATTTGAATCACGGGATGTCACATTCTTAGATAATAAATTTCTTAATAAGGACGAAATATGTGAGGATTACTCCATATTTGAAACCTTGGATCCAGATAATGATTTTAGTGGAGTTCGTCCAAGTGGGAGTAACATAAGAAGTGATGAATTTAATTCAACTCACTCTCAAATGCAACCATATGATAAGATGATATTGTCATTATCTAATTCAAGTGGGAGCATGATGGGGAATGATGTGCAAAGTGTACAATCTCCTGTACGCTGAACAAGTTGCAAAAGTATTCCCCGTAGACATTTTGATATTGAAGGGGAAAATTTTATTGTTGCTCCACAAAATGAAAATGAGCTAAAAAATGTTAATGAGTCTCTAAATTGCCATAATAAGGAAAAATGAATACATGCAATGGAAGAGAAGATGGAGTCAATGAAGTCAAATCATGTTTGTAAACTGGTTGATCTTCCAAAAAGATGCAAAGCCATTAGGAACAAGTGGGTTCTCAAAATAACGCGTAAAGTGATGGCTCGATAGAAAGGCATAAAGCTCGCATTGTGGTGAAGGGGTATAATCAACAAGAATGAATTGATTATGAAGAAATATTTTCTCCTATAGTGAGATTTACCTCGATTTGCATTATTCTAACAATAGTAGAAAGTATGAATTTTGAATTACATCAAATGGATGTAAAGAGTACTTTTCTCAATGAAGAATTAGATGAAGAAATATATATGGAATAACTTGTTGGTTTAATTATGGAAGGCCAATAAGAAAATGCATGTTGACTTTTGAGATTGATATATAGCCTTAAGCGGTCGTCGAGACAATGGTATATACGTTTTCATAATGCCATAATGGCATATGATTTTATAATAATAGATAAGAATCATTGTGTATATATCAAAATATTTAAAGATCAATTTGTGATCATATCATTATATGTTGATAATATACTAATTGCCGAAACAATATGAAGTTTGTTAATACTGTCAAAAGTTGTTTATCTTCCAACTTTGAAATGAAAGATATGGGTGAGGCTACGTACATTACTAGAGTTAAAAATTTCAAGAGATCGTTCGAAAATGCCATTATCTTTTTCACAAGAAATATATATAAATAAGATTTTTGAACGATTTTGTATGCAAAATTATAAACCCATAGATACTCTTATTATAAAATGTGAAGGATTGAGCCATAAAGCGTGTCCAATGACTCCACGAGAAAATGAACAAATGAAATATATTCTTTATGCCAATGCCGTGGGAAGCTTAATGTATGCTATAATGTGTACGAGACCTGACATATGTTTTGCAATTAGAATGGTGAGTAGATACCAATCCAATCCAAATCAAGCACATTGGAAATTTGTTAAAAGAATACTGAGGTATCTAGAGAGAATTGCCGATTACAAGCTGAATTACCAAAGAAATGATTTGCGACTTGAAGGCTATTCAAATGCTGATTGAGAATGAGATTTAGATTAAATGAAATCTACCTCTAGTTTTGCTTTCTTATTAAATAATGGTGTCATATCTTTAAGCAATAAGAAACAAACGTGTATAGCTTTGTCCATGATGGAAGCTCAGTTTGTGGCATTATCAGCAGCAGTACAAGAAGATGTTTGTCTTAATAAATTTGTGGATCATTTATGTGTTATTGTGTATGCTGCAAATCCATTATTGATTAATTATGATAGCCAAGCAGTTATAACGTACATCAAAGATCCAAAATATCATAGTAAGACCAAACATATATATATATATATATATATATATATATCAAGTATAATTTTGTCAAGGATATGGTTGCATGAAAAGATGTGAACTTATAATACATATCTACGCGTAGAATAGTAGCAGATCCTATGACAAAGCCAATACCTAGAGATGTGTTTGTGGTCATGTAAAATCTCTAGAATTGCTTAGGGGCTGATGTACTGAATATTGTAATTTTCTTGAAGTGTTCACATTTAATGAATTTATGTTTTTCATTATTAATGCATATGAATCTTTATTTGACATTTATACATCTTAGTGCTTAGCTATGTAGCACCGACACGCGACACGCGACACGTCATTTCTAAAAAAAAATAGAGAATTCCGACACGTTCCGACACATTAAATATTAAATAAATATTTTTTTATATACATATGATTATTTCAAAAATAAAAAGTAGAGTCAATTTATTTAAATAAATTTATAATTTTTCATGATGATCATAATTTATCATAATTTATCATTATTCAACATTATTCATCTTTTTTCTTTTTGAAATCACCCTCCACCCTCTCCCTCCAAAAAAGAAAAGAGAAAAGGGACAAATCCCGCCCAGGACGAGCATCCCATTTTAAATTTTTTTTTTTGGCTCTTCATGGCACCATCATTTTTCACTTTTATTTTTCCTACTCTTCCTTGAAAACCCAAACACTAGCTACCTACTATTCCTCCTAGGCGTGTCCACCTTCCTCCAGCCTTCTCTCACCATCGCGGCCTCACTGTCACGGCCTCATTGTTGCTTTCTCGCCTCCGCAGCCTTGCTTCCTCTCCCTCACCTTGTCTTCACCCTTCATCGCCAACGATTCACTCTCCCTTCACACTTGCAGATCCACTCCAAAAACCCAGACTCTTGCTTGGACACGCTTCGACTCGCATGTCAAGAAGAGTTGACCACGTGTCGGAAAATCCGACATGTGTTAACCGCGTGTTCGAGCGTGTCCGACACGCCGACACATGTCTAACATGACACGGAAGGTTCCTGAGCGTGTCCGTGTTTCATAGGTGCTTAGTGCATTATATAAAATTGAGAAAGTATGTCGACCAGATAAAATGTTAGCCCACTCACACGGGTAATCGCCTCTATTTACTATGTAATAAATAGAGATGAGACGGTTTTTTTTAAGCTTATTATCTAGGTGATAATCAAGAGCTCAAATTTAAAATATATATGTCGCATTAACTAAATGTTAAGATGATGACATAATATTTATTATGTCCGAAAGTAAAATAACCTACATACTTTATCTGTCTATGATAGTAGATGTGAGTTATAATGAATTCTGTGAATGAGTAGATATGTGAACTCAAGTTAGACATTAGGCACGTCTGAACTATCATCTGTACAGTATTGATGGTGTAGACATACGCTTCAAGGGAAAAGAGTTAATACCGTAATACGTATTTCATACTACGTATACATGATACGACCAATAAGAGTGGTAACAATTTGATCTCAACTTTTATGCCATGTGAGACTCTTGAGGAAATGAGTTCCTCAATTTAATGCCATCATGACTCTTACTTATTCTCAAGATTTCTATTCAGTGTTTGCTAACTTAGGATGTTGCCAATAATCATGAATTGATTCGATCTAATAGGACATTTCTAGAAAAGCAAGCTGAACTGAAATTGAGGGTTTGAAGGAAAGAGGAAGATCAAATTTAGATAATCACATTCTAGTTTTGTATTCACCGGTCGATCAATTAGGTTTGTTTTTGGAATAATCATAATTGTGAATACAATATATTATTGTTTAAAAAGAAATCAAGAGAGATATGAATGTGATTGATCAATCTAGGGTACTGCATACTAAATCTACTCAGAGTGTAATGCCCATTATGAGTTGTTATATATTCCTAACAAATGTATTGCAACGAGCTCTCAAAATATGCTGGTCGCACAGATTATTCACCAGTATGAATGTTGCAGAGAGGTAAAGAAGATCATGTTTGGCTCACCATTTGTGAATGGGAGATGATGAGTTTATTCTATGTGTTGATGGGGCTAAGTAGGCCCGTTCGCTCATGTTGGGCCTAAGAACCCAACCCGCAGGTTAAGGGCCCATAGAGGAAGGGTTAAAATATGAAAAGGGTATGTTGAGAGGTTGCGTCTTTTGGAAAAGGCGTTTTACGTCAAGGGGTTATGTCTCTTGGAAGAGACGTTTTAAGAGATTGATAGAAAGAAAATGAACATATCTTCCGAATGAATGTGCGTTAAACACTTTCTCCCTCTCCCAAAAAGAACATAAGAATAGTACCCCTTAAATTAGAGTTTTCTCCCCTAAAAGGCAGCAGTACGTTACTCAATAGAACGTGATCATAATTCTTCCTCGAACTTCAACATTGGTGTTTAATTTG
This sequence comes from Eucalyptus victrix, assembly GCA_016097545.1. NCBI lineage: Eukaryota > Viridiplantae > Streptophyta > Magnoliopsida > Myrtales > Myrtaceae > Eucalyptus > Eucalyptus victrix. The sequence continues at coordinate 11,556,854 of CM027843.1, forward strand.
TGAAAATAAGGTACATTCGATTTCATAACGTGTTTTTCGATCGGTGATACATGTGTTTCCTAGGCTCGTCTTCTGCGTTCGTTTTAGGGGTTCGATTGAGTATCGGATTCGTTTTAGGGAATCTGTTATTCCCAACACAATGAGTAGCAAAGACAACAGGATTTCCAATTGGCCGGTTCCAACTGATAATTTAAGCATTTTCCAATTTTTAATTTTTAATTTTTAGGATGGGCCATTAAATCTTAATACATGCAATGGCGATCGTTGACCGACTGGTAGTAGTTTGACTTATAGTTGATAAAGTCTAAAAAAAATAGAACATGGTGATAAGAAAGCCTTTGTCGTGATCTCTCATCAAATTTTGAGAAGAAACAATGGTTCATCCATAAAATCTTCTGTCGGCGAGGGAACCTTATGTTCAAACACTTAAAAGCATGAATGATAATCATTTTTATTAGAAATTAATTTTTGAAATAGAAATAGAAAAATCTATTATATTCCTTGATAAATTTTTGAGTTAAAATATACATTTAATAATAACACAAAAAATTTATATTTTTGAAATAAAAATTCAATTAATAACGATATAAAATTTCTTTCTCTTGGGCAGTGAGCAATGCGGGGTGGCATGGCGGATGGTGACTAGCAATGGCGGACAATGACTAGTAGCAAATGATGGCGATCAATAGTGGATGGCAACTGGCCATGAATTGCAACAAGTAGCATACCGCGATGGACTGCGGCAACAATGGGTGAAGGGTCATCTAGTAGCAATGATGAGAGATATAAAGAATTTTTATTTCTCATTTTTATTTCTAAAATAGAAAAGTATAAAATTTTCACTTTTCATTTCTATTCCAACCTTATTTCTAAAAAAAATTTGTTTTAGAAATAAAAAAACCCTATTTCCAAACAAATTTTTTTTTTAGAAATAATACAACAAAAAATAATAGTTATTATGCACAAACAGCCCATGGTGGCCGCAACTTTTATAGCTTTTCCCCACCAAGGAGGGAAACAAGTCCCCATTGTGTGACTCAACAGAAAAAAAAATTATATAACAAAAATAAAAAAAAGAATAGTTATTATGCACGCCCTTAGACTAACTACCCACTTTGGTCCTAATCAACTTAGCTAATGTAGCCGTCGAAAAGTACTGATTAAATAAAGTAGCTTTATGCAATGGAGAACGTCCGTACCATGGCAGTAAATAAAGTAGGTAATGACATTACTGATACGAGTAGTACTGTTTACCAAAAAAAAGTTAATAAAGCTAGTGAATGCGCACGCACGGTAGATGTAACAATAATATTCACATCTAAAAAATTAAACAAAAATTTATTGCTACATGTGAAATTACTGATATAAACTAATATATTTGAAGTATGTTATGATATTATGACAAGATCCAAATATCTCAAGTCGTGAAATCTTATTGAGGATGTTATTGTTAAATGAAGAACATTCAAATTCTAATATTGAAATATGTGAAATACTATATGGGCTTATTAACGTACGCATTTGTTCATGAATTCAATATTTGTAAAACAAGTAATTAAGGACATTTTGAAAAGAAAATGCATGATGTCCCTTACCAGTTGGATGTCCTTTTTGCTTTGTATAATTGGACGCACGATGTGCATAAGTAATCAAGAGAAACTTTTAACACTAAATAACTAGACAATTTGCACGTGTATCATAAAATGTTATATTAGAATTTATCACATCACTTTATGAATCGATATTGTCCCCCACTAGATCTGGCGAGGACTCACCTTGCAAGCTCACCCTCACCAAGCAATAGTGAGGCGAGCCCTCTCTAGATCCAACATGGGCTCACCTCGCTAGTGGCTAGGTGAGCTTGCCTAGCCGCCTCAATTTGGCGATCGGCGAGGGATGGCCTGTCGCCAGAGTCAAAGGAAGAAGGAGAGAGAGGGATGGAGAGTCGAGAGAGAGTCAAAGGAAGAAGGAGAAAGAGAGAGAGAAAAAAAATTAAAAAATTAAAAAAATATTTCCAAAAAATAAAATATCATCAAAAATATCACCGGCACCGCCAGCCAATTTTTGCCAAAAGGATTTAATTTGCACAATTGTAAAAGGATTTGATTCAATTGGCCAAAAAAAAAAATAAGTTTATGATTGAATTGGCACAATTGCAAAATATTTAAAACTTTTTCAATAATTTTTCCTACATATTTGAGTACCTATTTTTAATCCATCACACTATTTTGTATATCAATTCGATAGGCGAGTAGTTGTGCTTCCACATCCCTAAAAAGGCTAAAATATTACTGCTCAAATGAGTCTAAATGCACGTGTTAAAAGACCATGGTGACATTACTCTACTGACCAGGGATGGACGGTTTATAAAGCGGCGAAGCCTTATATAGACCCTTGATATCCAGACGGAGGAAGGAGGAATCTTACAGAAATTTGCCTATTCTCTTTTCTCTTCCATTTTTCTTGATAGGACGAGCCAAGGATGTTTCATCTCCTACTTCCATTGCTGCTGTTGATCTCCAACGTCAGACGATCACAATCAGCCATCATCGAGAGCCTGCCAGGATTCCCCGGAGACCTTCCCTTCAAACTCGAAACAGGGTCAGCTTGCGTTATATGCTTATGAGCAACCACAATGTAGCAAATGACTTGATTCGCTGTTTCTTCCTTCATCTTCAAGATAAATAAATAAATAAATAAATAAATATATATATATATATATATATATATATATTCAATGTTTGTTTGAATGGTGGTGAAACAAAACTGGTGCAGATACGTCGGGGTAGGAGAGTTGGAGAAAGTGCAGCTATTTTACTACTTCATCGAGTCGGAGAGGAGCCCCAACGATGACCCTTTGTTGCTTTGGCTCACCGGCGGTCCGGGTTGCTCCGCTCTATCCGGCCTCCTCTTCGAAATAGGTGCATTCTCTCTTTTCAATTCCTTCATTCATCATTTTTCTTCTTCCTAGCGATATTATTATTATTTGGTGACATGGAGCTTTTGGTAGCCTTCTTCTTTTTTCTCTTATTTTTGGAAGGTTGTTAGATTATGCTATATAATACTGGATAAAAATAATTAAGATGGTCACTCATTTAGCTCCCGCCAACTTCCAATCCGTAAAAGATCATGACACAAGCACTATTCTGTTTTCTATGGCTTTGTTTTCTTTGGATGAGTCACTGTAATGCTTGTGTTGATTGAACCAAATCGCCAACGAAGTTTTGATAAGACCTTAATGAGCTCGTAGTAACTTTTCATGGTATGACAAATGCTTAAATGTGTGTGTGTATATATCTATTCAATAGAAAAGATGTCCTATCTAATATCCACCTCAAGAAAATCCCCAACATAGTCAAATGTTAAATAGTAGGAGTCTCATTGTCTTATCTCTATCTCTATCTTATTATTTTAACCAGGATTTTTTACCAAAACCCCGATATAAAAAGTATACATATATATGCAACTGAATTGAACAATCATGTTTGGTGATGGGCATTCCTTTTATAAGCACTTATATTCTCAAACTTGCTCAAAAGCCTGCAATTAAATTCCTTATGGACTATAATAGAATATTATGCAACTAAGATACAAGTCCTTATTTATTGATAACATTATGCATCATTCCATTGATTATTTTAGTAGCAATAGTTGCTCCAAAAGAATAGTTGCGCTCCAAAAAATTGACTAGCATTATCACTTACAGAAGGGTTCTCTTTCCAATCCAGCACTTACAAAAAAAGGTCCTATCTCCCTTTCAAAATAAAAAGAATAGTTGAAATCTGGTGTGACAAATATATAAGATGCTAGTAGAAAGATTTTTGTAATTTGAGGAGGATATTGGCGACCATACCGTAGAACTTATGTTGGCGATTGAGAAAGTTGGAGGCAAAAGAACGCTTCAAGTACCATAACTTTGCTCAAAGAGACACTTAAGTACCATAACTTACGAAAGGTATATTTAAGTGCCACATTCGAAAAAAATTGATTACTTAAGTGCCACTCCGACTAAAGTTCAGCCAAAAAGCTGACGTGGCATTTTTTCGACGAAATGAGCCCAAAAAGACATCGTTTTGCACTCTGACGTGGCCAAATAATACAAAAACGGCGTTGTTTTGGGCTGACGTGATAAGAAAATAATATAAAAATTAAATAAATTAAATTTAAAATTAGATTTATTAAAATATTAAAAAAAATATTTTAAAATTTAGATTTAGATTTTTAAAATATTAAAAAATAATAATTTAAAATTTTTTTAAATAAAAATAAAAATAAAGGGGGGCGGTGGCAGCCCTCAACCACCGCCGCCGCCTCCTCGCCGTCACCGAGAAGGCCTGGCGACGGAGGGGGGGGTCGGCCGAGGTCGTTGGCCCTTGGCCAAGGGCCGGCGACCCCGGCCGACCGGCGGCGAGGGCTCGCGAGCCCTCGCCTAGATTTGGCGAGGGTCGGCAACCCTCGCCTGGCCAAGCCAAGGGCCGCCGCCCACTGGGGGTCGCCCCGACAAGCGGCGGCCCTTGGCCCGGCTGGGCGAGGGCCACTAACCCTTGCCCTGATCTAGGGCGAGGGCTCGCACGCCCTTGCCGTCGAACGGCCGGCAACCCCGGCCAACCCTCCCCCCTCCATCGCCAGGCCTTCCCGGCGACGGCAAGGAGGCGATGGTGGTGGCTTAGGGCCTCAGCCACCGCCCCCCTCTTTTATTTTTTTTTTAATTTTAAATTATTATTTTTTAATATTCCTAACTAAATTTAATTTTAAAATTATTATTTTATAATATTTTAACTAAATTTAATTTATTTAATTTTTATATTATTTTTTATCACATGAGCCAAAAACGACACAATTTTTGCATTATTTGGCCACGTCAGTGTGTAAAACAGCATCGTTTTGGGCTCGGTTAACGGAAAAATGTCACGTCAGCATTTTGGCCGGATTAGCACTCAAGTGATCAATTTTACTTTGATTTTGGCACTTAAGTATACCTTTCGTAAGTTATGACACTTAAGTGTCCCATTATGCAAATTTATGGTACTTGAGGGGTCCGCACATCAAAAGTTGGATGTTCTTCTATCACTTTCTCATGTTCCGTGGGCAAAAGACAAGCCAAAATCCCATCTTTTTTGGACGAACTCTCCTATCCTTTCCATTTTCTACCTATTCAAGAGGTCCAAATTATGCCATTCACCACAATTTCTCGTACTCTTATCCCAACTCTAGTTTTTACTCATGTTGTACCCAGGGGTGTGGATAGGTTGAGTTGGGTTTTCATGATACCTAGCTCAAAACACTAAAAGATGCAATTGACCCTACCTAACTCAATACTCGTATTTTGTATAACTCAAAAAAATTATTCCAATCCAGTTAGGCAAACATCAATTGGCTAGGCTCAGATCTATGATGTCGTCCTTGTTATGCACGCATGGAGAGAGAAGAGGAGAGAGAGGGAGATTAGGCTATGCTCTAGGGGTGTCAAAATACCCATATGGGCCTAACCTGATCCAACCCGACCTGGCCCAACTCGATCCAACCTGACCCCAATCCTAATAATACCAACATCTAAAAATCCCTACCTGAAGAAGATTGAGACCCAACCCCCAAAATACTCTAATTTTAAGGTTGGATCGGGTTTTTTTGACACCGTAGCTATACCTATATAAGTTGATAAATACTTAAACTTAACTCGAGTGGGCTCCTAGGGCATCATACACTCCTTCAATGAATTCCTTTGTAATGGGGTAGGTCTCATAATAAAGTATCACGTGAATTTGAATTTTGTGAGCTCAACTCACATCAATTGAGGCACTGGCACTGATTAATGATATGAGCCTCTTAGAACTCATATGATATAGCGGTTTGTGTGAGTCGAGATTCATATGTATCATGAAGTGGGCCACATATGAGACTCTTATAATCTAGCGATCCATGATAGCTGGCCCACATGCTATGGGTGCAAATGACAATTTCTCTAGACTCATTATGGTTGCATTTCCACTTTTTCCTTCTTTAAAGTGAACTATCATGAATTTGGAAAATAAATCTTCAACAGCATCACACATAGGCTATGTCTTACGTGCATTCATCATACAAAGTCAATCTCCATCAAGAAAATAGCCTTGCCCTGAGAGTTGAATAAAAATTTGTCATTTTAATTATACGCTTGTATATATATAATACACCTACACTAGATGTGAACTTTCATACTTTCGATGGTTTTCATTTGAAATTGACTGCTCATCTAAGCTTTTTTCTTCAATTGGGAGTCTCTAACTCTGAGAAAGCTACTTTTTGATGTCTTTATGCTAGTGCCGCCTTATCTTGCGGCTCTTAGGTGATGTTGCTATCTAGGCAACGTGATTTTAGTTGCTCTCTAATGTTGTGACATTTGAGGTAAATTGGAAAGCAATTTTCTAGATATTTCAATTTGGGGCATGCCAGATCTATTATGGATGCAAACTCCCTATCATTTGAAAATCAACATACCGGTCAAAAGCAAAACCCTTTTGAATGGTGTGGCCTACCCATGATATTGATGTTTGTATGTTTTCGCACAGGTCCTTTGCAATTTGATTATTCAAATTCTAGTGGAATCAGACCAGTGTTCGAGTTAAATCCCTATTCTTGGACAAAGGTGAATTACCTATATTTTTAACGAGAGTTAATAGTATTAAATTTATCAAGATTAAAAGTTGTCAATATTTTCTTATAACAGATTGCCAACATAATATTTTTAGATGCACCCGTGGGTACAGGATTTTCTTATGCAATGACATGGGCAGCATACAATATTAGTGACACTTCCTCAGCAGCACAGACATATGAGTTCTTAAGAAAGGTAGCCACTTGAGTTAATACCAACAATATGTTATCCCATCATAAGAAGATGCCCTTAAGGCAATTATCACAACTAATTATTTGGATCAATACAGTTCCTTCATTTTATTGTATTTTATTTTTTGAGGCAGTGGCTATTGGCTCATCCCAAGTTCCTCACAAATCAGCTTTACATCACCGGTGATTCTTATTCCGGTGTTGTCGTCCCCATCATTGTTAAAGAAATATACGATGGTACGCAATTGAACTTTACCTTCATAAAGAGTTTTATTTTCAAATTAATTACTTGATATTTGTCTCCCTCACGATCTGAAGAAGTTATATTCTCTTCATAAAAAAGACTCTGCTTGCATTTTTGTATAGGAAATGAAGCCGGACGCGAGCCGCCAATGAATCTCAAAGTGTGTAATACTCTTGTCGAGTTTGGTTTATAAATTAATCTTCTACGACATTTAAAATGTTAGGCTCTGTGTGCTCTTCTCATAGTTCACACTAAGGTTAAAAGTCAAATGTATGCTACTATTTCGTCAACATTTCAACTTTGTATCTGCTAAAAATACCATATATATATATATATATATTGAAAGCATCATCATTGTGGTTATATGAATAGGGTTACGTGCTAGGCAATCCGGTGACTTGTGAAGTAAAGGACATTAGTCAAAGGATTCCATATGGTTACAAGACGGCTCTCATATCAGATGAACTTTACGAGGTGAATTTACAACATGTCTTAACTCTGATAAGATCTCCTTATTATCAAAAAGAAAATATATATACTAGTAATTATAATTACACATGAAATGAAGTTTTCATGATTTTACCTTTGCATTCATGTTTTCAAGTCAACAAAAATGGATTGCAATGGAGATTACATGAATGTAGATCCTACAAACGGAGCATGTCTAAGAGATCTTGAAATGGTGTCGATAGTAAGTGCTATTGTTATAACATCAACCTCTTTCATATTTTATTCTACAAGATGTATGTCATTGAGATATGTTTTCTTGTGAAATTTTCTAGTGCCTTGAGAAGATAAATATCCCTCAAATATTGGAACCCAAGTGTAGTGCATTATCTCCTAACCACACAAGGCTAAAATGGAGTAGAAGTATACTCAAAGAGAATATCATCGATATCATTTCGATGCCTCAACAATCCAAGCCATGGTGTCGGGTACATCCTAAATTTACACCCTCAAAATCTATGAATTCATTACCTAAAATTATAGCATATGTCTATACATCTAAGACAATATACGATGAACACATGAATTTTAATAAATAACTTATGCACCGTTTCACATAAATTTCTCTGTCGACAGTCTTATAACTATTTGTACTCCTACATTTGGGCCAACGATAGGAATGTCCAAGAAGCCCTTCACATACGAGAGGTATGAAGAAACATTCTCTTTCACAAGCATCACTAACATTAATATAGTTATATTGATTACCGAATAATGACATTCAGGGCATGAAGCCAGAATGGAATAGATGCAATGAGAGTATATCTTACACAAAGGACATTCTTAATAGTGTAGTCTATCATAGATACCTCTCCAAGACATCCCTTCGTGCCCTAATTTATAGGTATTGCGTCAGCTAAATGGATAAGTTTCTTTTGCAATTTATTTGCATTTTCACATAAATCAAAGGCATTTTCTATTGTTGACGAAAAGTACTCTTATTGCAGTGGTGATCATGACATGGGTATTCCGTACGTAGGTACACTGGATTGGATAAAATCACTTAATTTGACTTTACTTGGTCCGTGGGGGCCTTGGTTTGTCGATGGTCAAGTGGCCGGGTAATAATTTCGTCATAATCCACTAAGATCACTATAATAGTTTTCATCAAATTCAATTTACTTAATCATTTTCTTGTCAAAATCGTTTAGCTTTGTACTTCGCTTGGTGACCAACGTTATTATTACATTTTGAACAATATGCGTCTCGATCTAACTACGTAGCAAAAATGTTTGCTTATCAAGTTCCATGACTTGTCTAGGTTTAAAACCATACTTTAGCTATAAAAAAAACTTCGTACCAAATCCTAAATAGACTTTTAAACATAAATTAACTCACTCTGAGAGTCTCCCACTATGGTAAAGTACTCATATCTCCATTACACAAACTACTAATGGAAAATGAATAATGAAAAATTGTCTACTGAATTTATTATTCATATTTTTCCTTGTACACTAGTAGAAATAGAATATATTTTCTTCAACGATACACTGAGACAATCATGATCAACCTGTGATTTTTCTATGCTGCTCAAGATATTAAGTTAGGTTAACAATAACAGTCAAATTTGGATTGGGCCGCAACTCAACCATTCTTGCGCAAATTTCTCATACAACTAGCTCTAGACTCTGCGCACTCTGCACACCACAAATAAAGATTTTCCTAGGGGTGGATTTTTAGGGGCCTTCTGACACTCAAGTCAGTTTGAATTTTTAAGAGAAGTGAAATTGATAAGAGTAATGACTTATGTATCTCAAATGTCCCTTGCCTCGAATAATTGACTCTAGACTAATTACACTTTAATAGCCCGGGGTTTCCCAATTTTTGGAGAAGTGATAATGTGGGTAGTCTTTCTGGAACGTGGGCGCAGCTTTAGGCTCCCTGCCTATATGGGTCCGGACTTGTCTTTCGTCCCCCTTCTGGATTCTCCACCTGCTCTTCTTCCGGATCGAGTTGAGCCTTTGATGGAGAGACGGCCTTCCCCATTTCATGGTTTTAAAGGAATCACGCCAATGGGCTTATTTCTTACGGTCATTGATTTTTAGCCAAAATTGATGTTATCACTTAATTTACTTGTCACCACCAAAAGTCCAAAACACTAGAAAGTTCTAACAAAATAGAGAAGTCACTTCAATCTTGTTGTTCAAAAGCTTCCAACTGCTAATTTGGTCAATTTGAGTTGGCAAAATTGAACTTATTGCAAATTATCTCATTTAGTATTATAATCCACATTTTCATTCTTCCTAATTTATTTTGAGTAAAACACGTTTTAGCTCTTTTGGATCATTTTTTGAACATTTTGCATTTCTTTCACCTCAAATTTCTTGCATCTGATTTCCCAGTTGTATGCACATACATGCATTGTCTGTGCTTGAGCAGTCGTCAAATGTTATATGTACTAACTTCTTCTTAATCTATCTCGACAGATACTCTATACTATATTCAAAGAACAGTAAATATGATTTGACATTTACAACAATCAAGGTAGAACCAGCTCCCCTCCATTCCCTCCATTATATATATATACTATCCTTTTACATTCACATACGTCTCAAAAAATGATTATTTAAAATTGCAATGATACTTTTTTCTTTTTATTTCTCCCATTTTGCCGTGGTGCAGGGAGGGGGGCACACAGCTCCGGAGTATAAACCCAAGGAATGTCTGGCAATGATGGATAGATGGTTCTCTTTTTACCCTCTCTAGGCTCATTTCCACTGGCCTTTGTGTTGATGCTCAAACCATGTCTAGTTTTATCACCCAATAATATGTGGTCGCGTCCTGTCAGATCATCCTTCTTTGTGTGAGAAGCTTTGGCTCTGGTGGTTGAGCCACCTTGATAAATTGAGAACAATAAATGTTCTTGCAGTTGAAAAGCTATTTCCATCTGAAAAACTATTTAGTACAAGAACTACATGCATGGTTTTGTTTCATCCGTTATCAAAAGAAACTAAACTGATTGTGATGGCCCAGGCGGCAATGCGCGGGGAGGAGGGATGGCAGTGCGTTCGTGCCCCGGTCCCTAGATATGCATAGGGAGGGAGCACGTCTCTTGTCTCACATTGAAAGAAAAGAATTACATAATGAGATTGGCGATTGGTTGTTGGTTTGGGATTAAGCAAAAGTACTACTTTTTTGTTCTAACATCAAAATCGAAAAATACCATCTAAAATATGAAGAAACTGTGAATATATGTGTGTGTGTGTGTGTGTGTGTGAAATTGCATATCAAAATTAGCATATTTGAAAAATTTCATCTATTTTGTGTTAAAATAAGTTGAAGTGAGTGCATAGGAAGATTTTGATTAAGCAAAGAGTATAAAAAATAAATAATATAATAATAATAATAACAATAACAATAATAAAAGGGGAGCATTACCCAATTAGTCTTAAACTAATTGTGTAGTTGTCAATTAATTCTAAACTTTTCAATATTGCCAATTTAATCATAAACATTTGCACGAAATTTTGATGTAGTCCTTCCAATCAATGATTCCCGATGAAAATTGACCAAAATGAACAAATCGAAATTTCACGCAAAGGTTTAGAACTAATTAGCAAAATTGAAAATTTTGTGAATGAATTGACATCCATATAATGGACTTAAAATAAAATTGATAATTTCTCCAAAGTAAAAGTCAATGCAAACAAGCATAACATGTGGCCATTTCTTAATTTATATTTCATTTTTTTGATAAATAGTTGGATTTTTCCTTTTTCAACACTCTATACATCCGTAAAAAAGTTATTATAATACCGCGGATAGAATAAAAGAACAACAGAAGTCTCAAATATTGGGTAAGTGGTCAAACTTTCGTCTTGTTATAGACAGGAGATCCTATACCTACTCAAGCTAAACTTGGGGCAACATACGATGTAGGTTGACTTCTATTTGATGCAAAGAAATTCTAGATTTATTATGGGATTCTTTGACTTAATGTCATTTCGCTCACATGTCACTAGATTACCGAGTATATAACTCAATTTGTGAAGAGAAAAAATATTGAATTAGTACATATTAAATTTTAAAATTTATTATGAAAATATAATTGAATACTAAAACTTTCTTATGGAAAAAGTATAATTCAGTCCTAAAATTTGTGAAATTAATGCAATCAAGCTCCAAATTTCGATTGATTATAAAAAATTTCGGTAAATTTTTTAACTAATGGAAACTATTGCTTAGCTTTTTTCATTACTTTCTTTAAGACACATGGCGTAAACAAGTGTAGGATAAATTTGCACTAAGTGCCACATAAAAAAAAATCATAATTTTTATTGAAAAGAAGAAAACAAGAGTTGAAGTAATAGAAATGTTAGAAAAAAAAAAAAAAGAGCCATGGGCTGTTTGCCTTCATCGAGCCACTCCTCAGACATAGCGGGCCAGGCTGGCGATGGCGACTGGCAGAGTGGCGGCAAGGTTGGACAAGTGCGTGGGCTGGCTCAACTCGCAGCTGTGCCGGAGCGTGCTGTTCAGAGCTTCGGGAGCATCCGCGCATTCGGCCCATTCGTCGAAGTTTGTTCGGAGCGGAGGTGAGAAAGAGCTCTGGATCTTAAGCTTTGCTTTTGTTTCCCCAGGCCAAAAGCGAGCAAAATATGGCCCCAAGGAAGGCAGCGCATGAAAGGAGTTCAGTGAATTGGAAATTAAACAGGGACGGACGACGAATCCAAAGCCGTCGAAGGTGCGAGAACGAGAGTTTTGGAGCTTGCAGATTGGAATTTTGACGGGAACGGCGAAATTGAACAGAGAGCGGACAAAGAAGGCTCGCCCTGCTCTCTTGAATATAATTATAAAAAGGAAAAGGGTAGATCAGATTTTTCCGTCAGCTAATTTGGACAAAGCTTATTGAAGGATTTGACTGCGCTAATTTGGTAAATTTTAGGATTTAATTATACTTTATAAAAGTTTTAAAAATCAATTACTTTTTCACGACAAGTTTTAATACTCCTAACATATTTACCCTGAAAAATTTTTAGCACCTAACTTAATTTATAACGTTGTCACGATCAAATGTTTCCGTTATCGTATACTCTTTTACCGGGAGTTTTGACTGTTGGTTGAGGGAGTCGTCAAGAGAAACAATAACCATGCTCGGAATATTTAGTGAAAAAGTCATTGAGGATTTCCCCTCTTTGTACACCGAATGATTTTCCTTGGATTTTTTTTCCTACTAGAGTAAACGTGACTAAGGTCGACACGTTTATTAAATACGCAAAACACATTGAGATTGAATCGGCATACACTCAATTTCTCTAATAGGAAAGATAAATTCGAAATCACATTTTTATTAAGTGACTAATCCGGATTTGGTTCAAGTACCAAGCCAAAGGCCAATGGAAATGAGCCTAGAGAGGGTAGTAAGAGAACCATCTGTCCACCATTGCAAGACATTGTTTGGGTTTGTACTCCGGAGCTGTGTGTCCCGCTCCCTGCACCATCAAAAAAGGGGAGGGAAAAGAAGAAAAAAAGTATTACGATTTTAGATAATCATTTTCAAGATGTATATGAGCGGAAAAAAGGACAAAAGAAGAAATGGAGGGGAGTTCGGTCTTACCTTAATCGTTGTGAATGTTAGATCATACTTGCTATTTTTTGAATACAATATAGAGTATCTATCCACAAAAATTGAAAAAAATAATAATTAATATAACATTTGTTGACTCTTCAAGCACTTGCGATGTGGGTAAATGCATGCAAAAGGGAAATTAGATACAAAATATTCAATGTGAAAGAAGATATGCAAAGATGTTCACACGATAAATTTTTAAAATGGTGCAAAAGAGCATAAAATACATTGTAACTTAAAATAAAATAAGAAAACTCAAAATGAGGACTCTACTACTGAAAGAGATAATGTATGTTAAGGTCATTTTTTTCCTTACTCGTGTTGACCAATTAGCCATTTGAGGCTGTTGAGCAACGAAATGGGCATGACTTCTTTATTTTGTTAAAATGCTTTAGTACGTTGCACTTTCTATGGCTGACGACTAGACTCCAGCTCCTGGACAAAGGCCAGTGACGTGGATCGTTTGAGGCCATGAACCACCGGTTCCTAAACCATAGGACCGGTCCGATCTGGTCCGGAAGAGCAAGAGGGAGAATCTGGAAAGGGCGAGAAAAGACAAGTCCGGACCCATCAACTCGGATTCCGACAACCACGTCTTGGACTGTTCGGCGAAGAGAGGTGAAACGTGGACTAGCAGATATACCCACTTTCTTGAAAATGTCAAATTTCCAAAAATTAGAGGACCCCAGCGTATCAAAGTAAATACAAATAGCCGAAAATCAATCATTAGAGGAAAAGACGTGAAAAACATAAGTCATTGTTTTGTCAATTTCACTTCTTTAAAGCACAAAATTAATAATAAACCCAATGTACAATTTATCATTATGTTTTGTCCATTAGTAATGTGTAACCAGTACTTCACTGCAATGGAAGACGGTCAGAGTGAGTTTATTTGAGTTTAGAATTCTAATTGCGATTTGGTACAAACTTTTTCAGCTTGAAAAAATGGTTCTCGACACAGCCAAGAGATGGGAGCAAAGTTCATCAACAATATCATTTTTAGCATCTAGTTCAATCGAGATGCACGTTGTTCACAATGGTATAAATATGTTTGTCATGAAGTGAAGTGCAAAAGATAAACATTTATGAGAAGATGATGATCAACTAAACAAAAATTCGATAAGAAAAAAATTGTATAATGATCTTAATAGATTAGGATGAAATTATTACCCAGCTACTTGACCTTCGACGAACCAAGGTGACCATGAACCTTCTAAAGTTAAATTGAGTGATCTTATCCAATCTAATGTAGCCACGTACGGGATAGCCATGTCATGATCACCACTACAACAAGAGTAAATTTTGTAAATACAAGCAAGAACTGCAGATTTATGTAAAAAGCAATTACACAGTAAAAAGAAAAAAGAAGAAATTCAACTAAGATGAGAAACTTATTCACTTGGCCATCGTCGTACCTGTAAACAAGGGCACGGAGGGTTTTCTCAGAAAGGTATTCATGATAAACTACAGCATTAAGAACGTCCTTTGTGTAAGATAGAGTGTGGTTGCATCTATTCCACTCTGGCTTTGTTCCCTGGATGTCATTATCAAGTAAAAATTGTAAATATATAGATGTCGGCGATGCCCACGAAGAGAATGATTCTTCATTACCGTTCGCACGCCAAGGGCTTCTCGGACTTTCTCATCATTGGCCCAGATGTAAGAGTATATATAGTTAGCGGGCTGTTGAGGGAGAAATTTAAGTAAGTGAAACAGCGCATACGCTCGTTATCAAAATCAAGATTTTCAATCTTATACTGTCTTACGCATATGGATAGATGACACACTTTTAGATACTGTATTTACGGAATTTGGTAGGAGTTAATTTAGGATGTACCCGACACCATGGCCTGGATTGTTGAGGCATCGAAACGATGTCGACAGTATCCTCTTCAAGTATGCTTCTGCTCCACTTTAGCCTCGTGTGGTTAGGAGATATGAGATTACATGATGGCTCCAATACCTGAGCCAAAAATATCTTCTCGAGGCACTAGAAGATATCACGAGAAAACACATCTCGGTCATTTGTCGCATAATATGAGAGAGGTGGATGGTTATAACAATAACACTTACTAGCGACACCATTTCAAGGTCAGTTAGACAAGCTCCGTTGGTGGGATCTACATTCTGGAAATCTCCATTGCAATCCGTTTTCGTGGTCTTGAAAACACGAATTCAAAAGTAAAATTACGAAAACATCGATTCATATGTAATTCTCATTACTAATGTATTATATCCTTCAATGACATAGAGATCTTATCAGAGTTAACTTATGCAATAAATTTACCTCGTAAAGTTCATCCGATACGAGAGCCATCTTGTTAGCGTATGGAATTCTAAAACTCATGTCCTTCTCATCACAAGTCACCGGATTGCCCATCGTATAACCCTGCTCATATAACCGGAACAATAATGTTTGACTTAACATATATGGCTTAGTATCAATAGATATGAAGTGGAAATTTTGAGTATTACAAGACATGAGAAGAGCACACAAGAGTATTACGTACCACAAGATTCATTTGCGGTTGGTGTCCAGCTTCAATTCCTATACAGAAAAGGAAATGGAATTTTTGTATTTAATGAAGAGAAAATGGATTCTTGAGTGCCAAAGTGACACGGAATGTGTGGGTAAACTTCAATTACGCACCATCCTGTATATTTTTAACAATCATGGGGATAACAACACCGGAATAAGAATCTCCAGTGATGTAAAGCGGATTGGCGAGGAAGCTAGGGTGGGACACAAGCCACTGCATCAGAAAAGAGAAAAATATGACAAAAGCCAAGGAAGTGAATTGGTCCATGTAATTAGGTACAATGATTAATTTGAGGTGACATGATGTTGGTATCAATACAGATCGTTACCTTTCTTAAGAACTCGTATGTTTGTGCTGCTGAGGAAGTGTCGCTAATGTTGTATGCTGTGTCTGTCGTTGCATATGAAAATCCCGTGCCCACAGGTGCATCCAAAAATATTACATTGGCTACCTGTGATACAAAAATGTGACCACTTCTAGTCTTGATAAGTTTTACGATAATAATGCTAGCCGAAAATAAAGGTAATTCACCTTTGTCCAGGAGTAAGGATTATACTTCAGTATCGGTTTAGTTCCACTAGAACTTGAAAAATCAAATTGCATCGGACCTGTACGAAAACATGTGGATGTCAAGATCGTGGGAGATTGAAACCATTTAATAGATTTTGCTTTCGACCAGCATATGGATTTTTAGTTGATATGGAAAGACCATTGTGTATATATATCATGTCATGAAAAGTTGCTACTACCTCATTTAGATCTAAATCAAAAGTTCGTTGGCAGTTTGGTCTAATTAAAACGTGTATCACGGCACTCACAGAAAAGGTAAAGGAGCCACATAAAAACAAAGAAGTGGTTGGGAGCTGAGATGGGTCCCTAACCCGTAAAGGGCTTGGCCGGGATACCCAATGGGACCGTTATCCCATACTACTCCCCCTCACTTGCCTATAAATGGCTTGTGGGGGAGAGTCCTCCCGGGATGGTCATTTCAGGAGGAAGCCTTTTAAGGTCATGCTTAGGACCATTTCTACATATTATAATGCAGCATAATCTAGCAGTGTTTGTAAAGAGAGAGAGAGAGAGAGGGGGGGGGGAGGGAAACGAACGCTGCGGAAAGCTCCGGGTCGCCCAAAAAATAGTAATGTGAGGAAGAAGAAAAACACAGAAGACGACGACCACGACCACGACCACGACAGCGGTGATGAGTTGAGAGGTTAATGAGAGAGACTGGACCTATTTCGTAGATGAGGCTGGACAAAGAGGAGCAACCGGGACCACCGGTTAGCCAAACCAACAAAGGGTCCCTCTTGGGGTTCCTCTCGGACTCGATAAAGTAGTAGAATAGCTGCACTTCCTCCAGCTCTCCTACCCCCACGTATCTGCATCATTTTTGTTTGCACCGCCATCCAAACCAACATTAAGAAGACAACATTGATAATCATACATTACTCTCGAACACAAGGTAAAAAAATAGCGAATCGAGTCATTTGCTACTTTGTAGTTGCTCATAAACATATAATGTGAGCTAACCCGGTTTCAAGTTTGAAAGGAAGCTCCCCGGGGAAACCTGGGAGGCTCTCAACGATGGCTGAACGCGATGGTCCAACATTGGAGATCAAGAGCAGCAATGGAAGTAGGAGGTGCAACATTCTTGGCTCGGACAACCAAGAAAAATGGTGAGGAAAAGAGAACTAGGCAGATTTCTGTAAGGTCCCTATTTCCTCTGCGTGGATTTCGCGGGGTTATATAAGGCTTTTCCCGGCCTTCTAAACAGTCCATCCACTCGTCAAAAAATCACTTACACTTAGGACCTTTTTGAGCAACAGCGTGTAGGGGATCCGGAAGCATACCTACTCCTCCGACCGAATTAATTTAAGGCTTTTGTAAGAAAGGAACTGAATCGGACTCGATCCCTTGCGAAGGAGCAAATTCTACCGGGGGTAGGTTCAGTCAACAATACATGGATCACGTGCGTCTGTTGACCCAATATCCATTCGTAGGTCTACATCTTGTGTCGATGTGCGGAGATATAAAAACGATGGGACGATGATCGAGAGAAGGGCAGGTATCACGTTGACTCCTAGATGTCTGTGTTCGAATCGTAATAACGAAAGCGAGAGAAAGAAGCATACTTTAATGAAATGTTTCAAAAGTCCCGCTCCACCCCTTTAATTTATCCCACGTGACCGAAAATCGATCATGGAAAGCGTTGAAAATCGGTGGGCCAAAAAGAGAGAATTAAAAAACTATTTTTCACTAATTTTGTCTTGTCCATTATTGACTTGAGTAATATTGTGCAAAATGTGTGTGTGTGTGTGTGTGTGTGTGTGTGTGTGTGTGTAAATGAAGGTAGCCGTTCAAATATGAAGTGCTAGTCTCTTTTTTTTTTTAGATAGAATTTTAGAGAGATTAATTCAGAACTTGATCCTTCTGCTAATGAAGGAAAATTCAAGGTGACCTCTTCCTTTGAAATATCAAGTTCTCCTACAAGGAAATTAAAAAGGCTGAGGATGTGTCTAAGGAAAATTCAAGAGAGGATCTTAGTTAAAGGTGTTCTGAAGAGAAAATGTTTTACTCCATTGAAAGCAAGAAATCAAAAGTACTGCGTATATGAAGTTTTGTTACTCCCGGCCCCGTCTCGGGCGTGGGTTGCGGGTCCTCGAGGAAGCTGTTTGACAGCTTTGCTCGCGGGTGAAGGTCTGGTCAGCGCTTCAGATGGAAAGCCTAGCAGTTCTTGAAGGCCTTAGGTTGCCTTGCATGAGCACATGAGAGCTAAACCCTGAGTCGGACAACTTAACTTCAGTCAAAACTCTTCTAGGTGCAGATCAAGTTTTGTGGGATGAACAAGTACTTAGCGAGGAGTGGTCAACTCTACTTACCAAGTCCTCAAATCTTCACTTGACCCATTGCTTGAGGGATCATAATAAAGTAACGGATTGGATCATAAAAGTCTTAACTCCATAAAGCACTCCGTCTGCGCGGGGTTTGAAGCTCCCCCCCTCCCCTTAAAAAAAAAAAAAAAAATCCCTTGTGGATCTTGTACAGATCCCTCCATCTCTTGCCTTCGAGATCCCAATGTCATCTCACCCAAAATAGATAAACGTGGTCTTTCCGGATTCCTTTATTAGTATATTTTTACATACACTGTTAGGAACATTTCCTTCTCGACCTCTTTAATGTGCGTGTCCTTTTTTTCCTAATGACAATCCCTTAAAGTTGACTCTTGCATGCCTGTTTCGTGTGTACGTAGGCAACATTGCTCAAGCAGTGAATAATAGGGGAAAATTCCAAAAAAATCCTAAACCGTTTATATCGATACTACTTTAGTTTTCAATCTTTCAATTCTACCAATTTAATCTGAAAATCTTTTAAGGAAATTGTCTAGAAAGTCTTAAACTTATTACACTTTTATCAATCTAACCTTAAACATTTTAATTATGCTATTTACCAGAAAAAAAAAACATTTTATTTATGCCAATTAAATTCTAAACATTTTCATGACTTGTCAATTGAGTCCATCCGACCAATTTTGATGGGAAATCACTAATATAGACATTGGTCATCCTATATGGCATAGTTGGCATTAACATAGATAATTTTAAAAAAAAATTAATTATTTTTTGAAAATTTTTTATTTTCTTTTTCCTTTTATTCTTTTTATTTTCTTTTATGATTCTCCCCTTCTTCCTCCAGCTAGTCATTGAGCCTTGGTGATTGATAATGACCGACCAAAGGCAAAGGCCAGAGAAGTTAATCTCGTCAAGGATAGGCACTAGGGGTGATTGAGTCCAAGATGAGCAGATTTTAGACGTAAACCTCATACCTGACCCTATTATAACCGATTCCCATTTTTTGGATCTTGCACCCGACTTTATTTTTTCAATTCGGTTGACCCTATTTTCACTGGAACTTATTTTGCAACTGTCTAATATCTTATACGGCTTCAAATTTTATACTAAAACACAAGAAAACAATGGAATTCTCTTAATTTGTATTGAAACATACACCAACTTTTTGACAAAAAAGAGATAATCCATAGTTCTAAATATTAGTATTAATTTAGTCTATTTGATCAATTTATGCTAGAAATTACTAATGTGGATGCTAATTACCACGTGTGTCATGGCCAAGACTGACGTGGATAACTTTATAATTTTTTAATATTATTTTCGAAATTTTTTATTAATTAAAATTTTTTCCTTTTTATTTCTTTTTTCATTTTTTTTCCTTTCCCCAAATATGAGATATATGGCTAAAGGAAATCTTCAGGAAAAGTATAAAAAAAATCATAAATTTATTGGATTGATACTAATTAAGTCCTAAACTTATCGATTGGATTAAATTAACCATAAACCTTTTTAAATCAATACCAATTGAGTATATTCAACCAATTTAGGCTGAAAATTACTTATATGGATGCCCTTATGTGATATAATTGGCATTGACATGGGTAATTTTATTGATATTTTAATAATTTTTTGAAATTTCTATTATTTTAATAATTTTTTCCTTTTTCTTTTATTTCCTTTTCTTCTCCATTGGCTTGTTGCCAATACTCGACATGGCCAACGATCAGCCATAGGCAACAGCCACAACTCTCTAGCTAGCCACAAGCAAGGGTTGCCCTCGTTGAATTTGGCGAGGGCTACCCTTGTGGCCTTTGGTGAGGAGTGCCCTCACTAGATATGATGAGGGCGACCTCGCCTTTGACCAATTGTCAGTCATGCTGATTATTGGCCACAGTCCAGTGGACAAGATAAGGAAAAATATGGATCTTTTTTTTTTTAGGTAGTAGTTCAATAATGCATGGTTCAAAGGGCCACCTCTAATTAGAGTTAAGAGATGCTATATTACGGGCAATTGAAAGATTATGGGATTTGTTAGTTTGAGAATGACTGTATCTAACTTTCCAAGAAGTGCCGGTACTACACGTGAAAGTAGGTTGGGAATGGGAGTTTGAATTCGAGCACGAGGGAAATTGATTTAAAACGATGCGGTCCAAAAAGATAAAACTGAAACTTGGACATTCTCACGGGATTTGCAGGGTACTTACAACCGGTCTTATGTGTGGAGATCAACACCACGATGGAATAGATTAGACTTTAGACATCATTATGTGCAAACGATGTCGAGTTTGAGCGTCTGCTCATGTTTTCACCTATGTTTTATTGAGGTATAATTTTTAACGAGATGCCTACAAAAGTTGAGTAATGTCAATGTGCCAAATCTGTGATCTGTCACGTAATCAAGAGTATATTTAGGAATGGGCGCAGAATCAAAGCCGAACTTTCAGTTTGGGTATGAATTGCATGACGTGCTGGACAAGATTTACATAGAAACAAGATGAACGGGGTATCATGTTATCAGATTGGCATAAATGGTCAATTTTTTCAGCTAAATTTTCCTTTGATTCAAAAGATTTGTCTGTTCTAGTCCGCTTCATCTCTTTTTGGGTCTCATATACGGTGAATTAGAGATTACAGGGTACATGCACGAATCGCCCATTAAGAATAGTGATTCATCGAGTAGAGATAAATGACAATCATTTTCATTTGCGATGCAAAGAAATGATAACGTGGAGAGTTGGTACAGCTACGCACAGATCCTGGCATATGCGAATGGTTTGAAAGATTGGTAGCGACTTGACTAGTGAATTTTAGGTCAATGACAGGCCATGCATTGATAGGAGGCCTGACCATTTGACAGGGATGCTCATTGCTTGTCCGTCATAGACGTTCTCAATGCTTATTCATAACTGGCCCTAGAATTATCTCCACAATCTCGAGGATAAGTCATAATACGTGGAGACAAAGAGAGAGATTTATAGTTTTAATCCACGCCATTTTGCCGATGTATGGAATAATCATGTCACGATCTCCACTGTAACATCGCAGACGATAACTAATTCGGCTTACATCACATTATTTCAATATCTTATCACATAAATTGCAATACCACGTTTCCCTAATTCCTGGTAGCTATAGCTAAGGGCTCAGAGTTTTTTGTCGGTGAGATTTCAATGATAATCGGTGGATTTCATGACATCATGAGCGCAAGATGAGCTCTCATTGCACCTCATCCACTCTGCTTTAGTCCACAGGCCGTGCGAAATGAGCAAGATGACCAAGAAACGATCGGATCGGCAACAAATATTAATTCCGACAATCAACGATGAAATACCTCTTGTATATGGAGAGCCTTTCGAACAGTCTTGTCGTTAGCCCATACGTAGCAATAAAGGCAGTCATAGTTCTGCACGGCGAAAATTGCTTCACTTGAAGCAGTCGTCAATGCATATGAATGAATGCAATCTAGAAGAGGGCCAATATATTTACTCGGCACTACGGTGCGGGAGATTCGAGTAATGATAAGGGGTTGATCTCTGAGTCGCTATCCCCGATAATTAGTCGATCCCATTTCAGGAAATTCGGTCCTGTAATCAATGTACTGCACTTTGGTCCCAAAACATGGGCATTTCTTGGAAGTGACCTGTCGATCCTTTTACTTGCGGGAAACATGATCTCCTAATATCACCTACAATGGAGCTTGAACAAGTGCAGGGTAGCCATTCATCTAGGAGCGCAATGCGCTTAAGAGTTCACAGCATTATTACTAGAATTCACCTCAGCAGGCTAGCTTTTTCTAACCTCAGCCTTTACGCGAATTCGAAATTAGCACCTAACGATCACAAACCGGATAAACCGAACAGAAAATTAGCTCCCCTATCTTACCGACCCGTCATGTCCACACAATAGTAATGCCAATCCGCACCACATGCAACACAAAAAAGGCCGTCGCAAAACCTAACAAACCACGCCCACCCGCGGAGCCGATCACACGACCAGCCAAATCGAGCCCCGGGAAAAACGTGGGTTGCGAGGGTGCGGGATCGTGATCGTGGGGGAACGCACCTGAGAAGCTGATCTGGACGCCGAGGCTGCAGTGGACCACGGACCGGTCGATGCAGAGGAAGATCCCGTACGTCACGGAAGCCCAAGTCAGGTTCTTTGCATTCCAAAACTGACGGATCCTGTCTATCCGGCCTCCTCTTCGAAATAGGTGCATTCTCTCTTTTCAATTCCTCAATCATCATTTTCCTTCTTCCTAGCGATATTATTATTATTTGGTGACACAGAGCTTTTGGCAGCCTGCTTCTTTTTTCTCTCTTTTTTGGAAGGTTATTAGGTTATGCTATATAATACTAAATAAAAATAATTAAGATGGTCACTCATTGAGCTTCCTCCAAACTCCAATCTGCAAAAGATCACGACACAAGCACTATTCTGTTTTCTATAGCTCTTTTTTCTTTGGGATGAGTCACTGTAATGCTCGTGTTGATTGAACCAAATCGCTAACGAAGTTTTGACAAGACCTCAATGAGCTTGTAGTAGCTTTTCATGGAATGACATAAGCTTAAATGTGTGCGTCTCTCTCTACTCAGCTAAAAAAAAAAAAAAATGTCCCATCTAATATCCACTTCAAGAAAATCCCCAGCATAGTCAAATGTTAAATAGTAGGAGCCTCATTGTCTTATCTCTATCTTATTCTTTTAGCCAGGATTCTTTACCATAACCCTAATAGGGAAAGTAAATATATTTATATGCGACTAGTTGAACAATCATGTTTAGTGATGGGCATTCCTTTATAAGCATTTATAATCTCAAACCTACTCAGAAGCCTGCAATTAAATTCCTTATGGACTATAGTAGAACATTATGCAACTAAGCATACAAGTCCTTTATTGAAAACATTATGCATCATTCCATTGATTATATTGTAGTAGCGATAGTTGCTCCAAAAGAATAGTTGCACTCTGAAAAATTGACGGGCATTATCACTTACAGAAAGGCCCTCTTTCCAATCCAGCACCAACAAAAAAGGGTCCTCTCTCCCTTTCAAAAAAAAAAAAAAAAAGAAGAAGAAATAGGTGATATCTGGTGTGACAAGTATATAAGATGCTGGGAGGAAGATTTTTGTAATTTGAGAAGGATATTGGCGACCGTACCGTAGAACTTACGTTGGCAGTTGAGAAAGTTAGTTGGATGTTCTTTTGTCGCTTTCTCATGCTCCCCTTGGCAAAAGACAAACCAAAGTCCCATCTTTTCTGGACAAACTCTCCTGTCCTTTCCATTTTCTGCCGATTCGAGGGGTCCAAATTATGCCACTCACAATAATTTCTTGTATTCTTACTCTAGCTCTAGTTTTTACTCACGTACTACCTAGGAGTGTCAATGGGTCAAGTCGGGTTTTCACGATACCAAGCCCGAAACACTATAAAGTGCGCTTGACCCTACCCAATCCAATACTTGAATATTGTATAACTCAAGAGAATTGGTTGGATCTAGTTAAGCAAGCATCATATAGCTAGGCTCAGATCTACGATTTCGCCCTCATTGCACATGCGTGCAGAGATAAGGGGAGAGAGAGGGAGATTAGGCTGTGCTCTAGGGGTGTCAAAAAACCTATGCCAGCTTGACCCCACCCGACCTAAACCTAACCCCAACCCTAACAATAATAATATCTAAAAATCCCTACCCGAAGAAGATGGAAACCCAACCCCCAAAATACCATAATTTTAAGGTTAGGTCGGGTTTTTTGACACCCCTAGCTATACATATATATGTTGATAAATACTTTAACTTAACTTGGGTGGTCTCCCCGGGCATTGCACGCTTCTTCAATGAATTCCTTTGTATGGGGTATATCTCATAATAAAATATCGCTTAAATTTGAATTATGTGAGTCCAATTTACATCTATTGAGGCATTGATGAATGATATGAGCTCTATTGAGACTAATATGATATAATGGTTTGTATGAGCTGAGACTAATATATACTGTATAAAGAAGTGGGCCACACATAAGACCCATATAACCTAGCAATCCATGATAGTTGGGCCCACATGCAATGGGCGCAAATGACAATTTCTCTAGATTCATTGTGGTTGCATTTCCACTTTTTCCCTTCCCTAACGTGAATTATCATGAATTTGGAGAACAAATCTTCAACATCGGCTGCAAGCCGGTTCCTCCAATACCAAAAAAAAAAAAATCTTCAACATCATCACACATAGGCTCTGTCTCACGTGCATTCATCATACAAATTCAATCTCCATCAAGAAAAGAGCCTTGCCCTGACAATTGATTGAAAATTTATCATTTTAATTATACGCTTGTATATATATATACACCTATACTAGATGTCAACTTTCATACTTTCAACGGCTTTAATTTGAAATTGACTGCTCATCTAAGCTTTTTCTTCAAACTATGGTCTCTAACTCTAAGAAAGCTACTTTTTCAATTTAGACCTAATGTCGCCACAAGTGATACTACTTTGCTATATTTATGCTAGTGCCGCCTTATATTGCAGCGCTTATGTGATGTTGCTATCTAGGCAACGTGATTTTAGCTGCTCTCTGACGTTGTGACATTAAAGTTAAATTGGAAAGCAATTTTCTAGATTGTTAGTTTGGAGCATCCTAGATTTATTATGGATGAAAATTCCCTATCGCTTGAAAATCAACATACCGGTCAAAAGCAACACCCTTTTGAATGGCGTGGCCTACCCATGATCTTGATGTTTGTATGTTTTCGCATAAGTCCTTTGCAATTTGATTATTCAAATTCCAGCGGAATCTTACCGGTGTTCGACTTAAATCCCCATTCCTGGAGAAAGGTGAATCACCTATATTTTTGACGAGGGTTAATAGTATTAAATTCATCAGGATCAAAAATTGTCATTTTTTTCTTATAATAGATAGCCAACATAATAATTTTTAGATGCACCTGTGAGTACGGGATTTTCATATGCAATGACATGGGCAGCATACAATATCAATGACACTCCCTCGGGAGCACAAACATGAGTTCTTAAGAAAGGTAGCCATTTGAGTCAATACCACCAGTATGTTATCTCATCAGAAGCAGATGCCCTTAAGGCAATTATCACAGCTAATTATCTGGATCGGTAAAGTTCCTTTTTTTTTTTTAATCGTATTTTATTTTTGATGTAATGGCTATTGGCTCATCCCAAGTTCCTCTAATCAGCTTTCCATCACTGGTGATTCTTATTTTAGTGTTGTCGTCTCCTTCATTGCTAAAGAAATATACGATGGTACATAATTGAATTTTACCTTCATAAACAGTTTTATTTTCAAATTGATTACTTGATATTTGTCTCCCTCTCTCTCTCAAGTCATATTCTCTCCATAAAAACTCTGCTTGCATTTCTGTATAGGAAATGAAGCTGGACGCGAGCCGCCAATGAATTTCAAAGTGTGTAATTCTCTTCTCGAGTTTGGTTTATAGATTAATCTTCTTTGACATCTAAAATGTTAGACCTCGTGTGCTCTTCTCATAGTTCACACTACGGTTAAAACTCATATGTATGCTACTATTTCCTCAAATTTCAACTTTGTATCTGCTAATACTACATATATATCAAAAGCATCATCATTGTGGTTATATGAACAGGGTTACATGCTAGGCAATCCGGTGACTTGTGAAGTAAAGGGTGTTAGTCAAAGGATTCCAATTTTCACAAGACGGCTCTCATACCAGATGAACTTTACTAGGTGAATTAACAACATATCTTAACTCTGATAAGATCTCCATATTATCAAAGAATATAATATACTAGTAATGATAATTACACATGAATCAAATTTTTCGTGATTTTACCTTTGCGTTCATGTTTTCAAGTCAATGAAAAAGGATTGCAATGGAGATTACATGAATGTAGATCCTATAAACAAAGCTTGTCAAGGGGACCTTGAAATGTTGTCAATATTGAAATGTTGTCAATAGTAAGTGCTATCGCTATAACATAAACCTCTTTCATATTGTATTCCACAAGATGTATGTGTACGATAAATCACCGAGATATGTTTCGTTGTAAAATTTCCTAGTGCCTTGAGAAGATAAATTTGGCTCAAACATTGGAACGCTGATGTAGTGCCTTATCTCCTAACTACACAAGGCTAAAATGGAGTAGAAGTATATTCGAAGAGAATATCATCCAGGTCATTTTGGTGTCTCAACAATCCAAGCCATGATGTCAGGTATATCCTAAATTTACATCCTCGAAATCTGTGAATTCATTACCTAAAAGTATAGCATCTGTCTATATGTCAAAGATAATATACAATGAACATATGAATTTTAATAAATAGCTTATGCGTTGTTTTACTTACTTAAATTTCTCCGTCGACGGATTTATAACTACTTGTACTCCTACATTTAGGCTAGTGACAGGAATGTCCAAGAAACCCTTCACATACGAGAGGTATGAAGAAACATTCTCTTTCACAAGCATCACTGACATTAATGTAGTAACACTGATTACCAAATAACAACATTCAGGGCACAAAGCCAGAGTGGATGCAATGATAGTTTATCCTACACAAAGGACGTTCTTAATAGTGTAGTCTATCATAGATACCTCTCTAAGACATCCCTTTGTGCCCCAATTTACAGGTATCGCGTCAACTAAATGGATAATTTTCTTCTGCAATTTATTTGCATTTTTACATAAATCAGAGACAATTTCTATAGTTGGCAAAAAGTACTCTTGCTATGGTGGTGATCATGACATGGTTATTCCATACGTGGGCACATTGGATTGGATAAGATCACTTAATTTGACTTTGCTTGGTCCGTGGGCACCTTGATTTGTCAATGGTCAATTGGCCGAGTAATAATTTCATCATAATCCATTAAGATCACTATAATATTTATTTCATCAAATTCAATTGACTTAATTTCTTGTCATGAATGTTTAGCTTCGTACTTTGCCCAATGACGAATTTTATTATTACATTGTGAACAGCGCACGTGTCTATCTAACTATGTACTAAAAAATTTTGCTTATTAAATTCTATCACTTTTCTGTGTTCAAAACCATACTTAAGCTGAAAAACTGTGTGTCAAATCCTAAATAGACTTCTAAACATAGATTAACTCACTCTAGGAGTCTCCCGCTATGGTAAAGTACTCATTTCTCCATTACCCGCTACTAATGAAAAATGAACAATGATAAATTATCGACTGAATTTATTATTAATATTTTTCCTTATACACTAGTAGAAATGGAATATATTTCTTTAATGATACACTGAGACAATCATGACCAGCCTGTGATCTATCTATGCTACTAAAGATATTAAGTCAGGTTAACGATAACACTCAAATTTGGATTGGGCCGCAACTCAACCATTCTCGCGCAAATTTCTTCTTTATCCCCCTTCAGGATTCTCCACTTGCTCTTCTTCCGGAACGAGTTGAGCCTTTGATGTAGAACTGGCCTTCCCCAGTTCATGGTTTAAATGTAACCAAGCCCGATGGACTTATTTCTTACTGTTATTGATTTTGGGCCAAAATTGATGTTATCACTTAATTTACCAGTCACCACAGAAAGTCCAAAAACTAAAAAGTTCTAACAGAATAAAGAAGTCAAATTGATGTTATCGCTTAATTTACCTGTCACCACAGAAAGTCCAAAACACTAAAAAGTTCTAACAGAATAAAGAAGTCACGTCCATCTTGTTGCTCAAAAGGCTCCAGCCGCTAATTTGGTCAATTTTTAGAAAAAAATGAACTTAACGCAAACTATCTCATTTAGTATTAGAGTCCACATTTGCAGCCTTGCTATTTTATTTTGAGTCAAAACTCATTTAAGCTCTTTTGAGCCATTTTTCAAACATATTGCATTTCCCCGCCACATTCAATTTCTCGCGTCTATTTCCCGTTGCATGCACATATGTGCATTGTGTGTACTCGGGGATTTGTAAAATGTTAGTGTATGCTAACTTCTTCTTAATTTATTTGGATAGATACTCTATATTATATTCGGAGAATTAAAAACACGTTTGACATTTACAACGATAAGGAAGGACCAAATCCCTTCCATTTTATCTTACTTTTATCCATTTACAATCATGTATATCTCAAAGAAATAATTATTTGAAATTGCAATGATCATTTTTCTTTTTTATTTGTCTCGTTAAGCCGTGGTGCAGGGAGGGGGGCACACAGCTTCGGAGTATAAACCCAAGAATGTCTTGCAATGGTTGATGGATGGTTCTCTTATTACCCTCTCTAGGCTCGTTTCGGTTGGCGTTTTGGGTTGATACTCGAAAAAAATCCAGTTTTGTCGCCAATAATAATGTGGCCGTCTCCTGTCGGACCATCCTTCTTTGTGGGAGGAGCTTTGGCTGTGGTGGGGGAGTCATCATGATAAAAATGAGGGCAATAAATATTCTTGCAGTTGAAAAAGCCATTTCCATCTGAAAAAAGTATTTTAGTAAAAGAATTACATATCCGGAGTCATATTTCATCCGTTATTGATCGAAAAAAAACTTATTGGCTTGTTGGTTTGGGATTAAGCAAAAGTAGCACCTGTTTGTTCTACCGTCGAAATTGAAAATACTATCTAAAATTTGAAGAAATTTTGAAAATAAATATATATATATATATATATATATATATGTGTGTGTGTGTGTGTGTGTGTGTGTGTGTGTGTGTGTGTGTGTGTGTGTGTGAAACTATGTATCAAAATTAGCATATTTCGAAAGTTTCATGCATTTCAGATTAAAGAAAAGTTAGAGTGATTGCATAGGGCAATTTGGATTAAGCGAAAAGTTAAAAAGCAAAAAGGAGAATTATCCAATTAGTCTTAAACTAATTGTGCAGATGTCAATCGGTCCTAAACTTTTCAGTTTTGTCAGTTCAATTATAAACTTTAACGTGAGATTTTGATGTAGTCCTTCTAGTCAACAATTTGCGACAAAAATTAATTAGAATAACTAAATTAAAATTTCAAGCAAAGGTTTATGACTAAACTAGCAAAATTGAAAAATCTTATAAATGAATTGACATACATATAATAGACTTAAAACTGATTGGATAATTTCTCCAGAGTAAAAGTCAATGCATACATGCCTGACTAAAAAATTTGAACATAACTTGTGGGCATTTCTTAATTTAGATTTCATTTATTCGATAAATTGTTGGATTTTTCCTTTTCAAAACTCTATGCATGCGTAAACAACTTAGGGTGCGTTTGGTAACGTTTTGTTCTTTTTTTGTTCCAGGGAACAAAAACAAAAAAAAGTGTTTCTGTTCGGAAACAGTTTTTGAACAAAAGAACGCGTTTGGTAAGTGTAAAAAAAAACTGTTCTTGAAATAAAAAATGAACAGAAACACGTTTGGTAACTGCAGTTAATTTTTATTCCTAGAATAGAAAAAGAACAAAAACACGTTTGGTAAACTGTACAAAATTTCTGTTTTTAATTTTTTTTAAAAAATGCTTTTTTCTAAATAAAGTTTAAACGAGATGAGAATTATCATTCTCATGAAATGCTCATTAATTTTATTTTGTTCATGGTGAGTGAAGACAAATTTTTTCATACTTGCTAGAAAATTTAAAATGTAAAGTTAGAATCAAATTCTTTTTCAAGTGCTTTTTTTATTTTATTTTTGATTTTTATAACATTTAAAATTGATTGAATTCTCATTCTCATGAAATTCTCATCAATTTAATTTTGATAATGGTGAGTGAAGAAAAATATTTCCCACATAATCATATATGCATACTTAAAAAAAAAAAAATATAAGTAAAGTTCGTACAATAAGAAATATAAAAAAAAAAAAAGAGTGCATCTCAACATGAATCATTCCATACATGACATCACAATAATGAAGCATTATAGTTCATTGTTCAACTTCATCACAGTAGATACTTAAAAACAATATTACAAAAATCAACAAATCTCCTGCATATTGTGATCCCTTGCCATTTTATTTGCAATACTTATCCTAAGCATGTTCATCCCAGATTCTTGCTCATGACTAGGATCTGCAACCTCCACTTCTGTAGGTCCAAATGGATACTCCGGATCTCCATAAATGGAAAAATTTCTGTCCATCCTATCTTGATCACGAATGTAATTATGAAGAGCACAACATGCAATTACAACAAGTGCTTGCTTCCAAATTGTAAATGAAGGCATATGTCTCAAAATGGTGAAGTGATTCTTTAATGCCCCAAATGACCTCTCAATTACATTTCTTAGTGAAGAGTGCTTGTAGTTGAATAACTCTTTTGCTGTTCTTGGCCGTCTCTCACTCCCTCTATATTCGCTGAGATGGTATCGTTCCCTTCTAAATGGAGTTAAAAATCCCGGAAGTGCTGCATAAACAGAATCTACCACGTAGTAGTTCCCTACAACATGATATATATAAATTTGTTGTGATATTCAACCATAATATAATTACAAATGTCTATATAAACAAAATAAATACCAGGTGGTGGTCGGAGAAATTGTAATCGAGGAGTTTCAAGTGCTGCCGAAAGCACCCGACAATCATTGGCAGATCCTTCCCATCAAGCATACACGAAAGTAAATTTCATATCAAATTAGCAAACACACAACACATTTTGGGTGGTAGTCCCTCTCCTGCCTCTAAATCGAACCTGCTCAGACACTGGAATAATAGCATTTATATGGGTGTCATCCATAGCACCTACGCAGTCCTGTCAATTTATTGCCAATATAAGATTATATAAGATTATGAATAACATGTATTTGACGATATAAAGTCGATATAGAAATCATACCTTAAAGTAGCGCTTATGACTAGGATCCATAAGAATTTCTTGTGGGATGACATCAAAGGACGGTGGTTTGATTATCTCCTTTGAAAGTTGGATAATTGGTTTCAACGCTTTGTTGAAATACTTGATGATCGTTTCTCCAGAATGTTGAAATCTCTCACATAAATCTCGGTTTGAGCTACCGTGACAAACCAAAGATAAGAATATCCCAATTTGTTCATCTACTCGAATATATCGACTATCTTTTAACCAACCTCTTACTCTCATCAAATCACATAAATTCAGAAAAACATGCATCTCCATCCTGAAGGCTTCATATATCCTATCTGAATGTCCAGAAATCATCTCCATTATCCATTCGGATCCTAATAATTTGCTGTCCCTAATAGGTTCTCTTGTATGCATGGACCTGTCAATGGCAACCGTGCACAACCACGCTAGAAATATGCGAAGATCATCATCATCCAAGAATTGTTGAACTTGTCCTACCTGTTCACTACATATACTATCCGATCCCTCTTCCATAGTACCTATACGATCACAAAAATATACAAACATCAATATAGATTTTGAAAGTATATCCAATAACAATCAATAACATAAATCATAACATAATAGAAGATGCCATTATATGTAAGTAGCAAAAGTCTCAACACTAATATCTTTAAAAACTAAATATTAATACATAACATAAAGTTATACAATCTTATGCAAGGCCTTTCAATCCATAATATATTTCCAAACATCTTTAAAGATGATAAAGAAGTCCATTTCTCCTTTCAGGGGTGGATTTAATGAAAGCCACCCTCCATGAGGCACTATTGCATGCTCGATCCACTGCTTTGTTGTAAACTTCTTGGTCTATCTCGGGCATACTTAATAGAATATCCATCACAGCCTCTATGGAGAAAGGGTCCACAGGTGATGGCATAACCCCGGGCCAGATTGACTTGACTTAACTTTCAAAAAGTCTTGTATGGCTTTGCAAGTGTTATCAATACTGTTTTGGGTACTCTTCCTTCTCTTAGTGTTTGGAGTCCTATCCAATCTGTGTTTTCCACGAATTGAAGTTTTAGCATCGTCTGATGGGAAGACTCTCTCATCAGTGTGGTGATCACCGAAGTCATCTGTATGGCCACCACCAGCATCACCATAGGCATTGCTACCACTGTTGTCACCGCATGCATTGTAACCACTGTTGGCACCACCTCCATTGCCATCACCGTTGTCAGATTCCTCCGACACTGTCACATTTTCAGCATTTCCAAGGCCATATTCCCCAGTAGCATATGTACCACCAAATATAATACATAGCTCGGGATACTGGGGAAATCC
The DNA here is from genome assembly GCA_016097545.1 of Eucalyptus victrix. NCBI lineage: Eukaryota > Viridiplantae > Streptophyta > Magnoliopsida > Myrtales > Myrtaceae > Eucalyptus > Eucalyptus victrix. Next base: position 11,589,487 of record CM027843.1, read on the forward strand.
ATCCTTCCTGAATTTGGCCCACTCTACATTCTCCTACAATTTTCATAGCAATTAAATTTCAGCAATGTAATTATACAATTTAAAATATACATATATAATGACATCAAAATGACCAAAAAATTAGAAAAAAAATACCTTGATGTGATCTTCCCAGATGTTTGGATCGTCGACAGTAACTCTTTTATTGACATTATCCCAACCAAATCTAGACTAAGACATAAGTTTCTGAAAACTACCATACTGTTTTCTCAATTTGTTCACTTTGTTTCTTAGCTGGACCATGGTATATTGGCACCCTGTTTGTCTAAAGAATTTATTTTGGATATTCCTCCAACCTGCTTTGTTGAAAGTAGAAGAGGTCCTATTTCCCTTTTTGACCTCATCCACCAACAAACCGATAAATAGGTTGGTCATCGACTCAGTCCACTTTGCACTGAATTTTTGTGCCTCTGATGCCATTTAATCTTTGATCAGTTGAGCAGCATATGAGTTATCAATTAAATCAATAACATAATACTATATATGCCATACATAAAAGCATTATCAAGAGATGCAAGCCAAGAAGACTTAACTTTAAAAAACGATAATTCTTGAACTAACTTGTGTAAAACAGATCATAAGCTGCATTTGAGCTACAAGAACTACATGCAGCCTATGACTAGCAATGATCAACCAACCAGAATGCTCTCTCTCCAACCTATTTTTGAGCTATGAAATGCGAAATGATCAGCCTGAGCATTTCATTGTAATGCTACATACAATATGTAACCATGAACTTCAACAAACACAAGGCAGCATTATCCTTACTTCTTACCTTCTTTCGAAATAAGCCATGAGACATGCCAGTTTGTTAATCTTTATCAACTTTAGGTAGCCAACATAAGTAGAAGGAATTCATATGGAATTCAGACGACAAGATTCACCTTTTTCACTCGTGCAAATAATGATGGCCTTTAGTGCCTTCTGTTAACCTTTAATTTTCATTTAACATTCTTATATCTTGCCCATGAACTAAATTTTTACAGCCTATTTTCTTTTATCTCTCTCCCCCTACAAAATTGTGCCAAGGAATGGAAACTTTTGTTTATCTGACAGCATCTATAGTAGCTTCAGCACACAAAAGAATGAAATAAAGAAAGCACGTTGTTGGAGCAAGAATTATACTGGTCCAAGGTGACATTTTGGGGCCGCGGTACATATTACTAATTGACAGACCAAAAGACCAATCGGAATTGCCAGATTTATGTACAGTACTCAAGTTTGGAAACAAACGACAATGGAAACCACAAAATCATTCAAAAGCTCAAGGTTTTCACCTCTAGATTTCACCCTTCGCTCACCACCAAACAAGTGCAAGGTCGAGGGTCCTATTGAAGCTAATGCGGCGCGCTGCAGACTCCAAGATTCCAATTAGTACCACCTCGAGATCGAATGTACCGCAGGAAGGAGCGCGCTTTTTCACTTACCTCTCCACGGACTCCCTTGAGAACGAGCCGGAGACGATTCGCACGGGCCTGAGGCGAGAGCTCTTCCTGCAGCCTGCATTTTCGCGAGTCAAAGGAGACGAAAAGAAAAGAGAGAGGACGGGAAGCGGAAACAGTTGAGGGGCACGGTCGAGCTCGCTGCTCCGATATGGCACTAATTTACCATTGTAAGTTAACAGACAAACAATCATAAAGCCCTCATATGTTATGAAAGAAGTGCATGGAGTATTCGCCTTAACAGTTAATGCTCTCATGAAAATTAAGACCATAGTGTGGCTCCAATGGTTATTGTAGAAAAACACACAGCCTTTCTAAGCTACACAATAACACAACCCTTAACATCCTTTGTTTCACCAAATTCTCTCTCGCCTCCTCAATGCAACACCAGGTCTAAGTAAATAAAAAGCATGCGGCATAGTGCAAGCGAAAAAATGAGGAGAGCGAGTTGAACAAATTACCGAAAAGCAAGAGGCCGAAAGTATTTATTGAGACTCTTGATGATGTGCACTGAAAAACTAAAGATACCATAACAATCACAGGCAGGGGTTTGGCAACATAATTAGGACAAGATAAAGCCATATTAATAAGCAAACTAGAATTGCAAACTTCATAACAAATGAAAGAATTCAAAAGACAATGGAAGTGGAAACAGTTGAGGGGCACGGTCGAGCTCGCTGCTCCGAGCGAGCCACGGTCGAGCGAGCTACCAGCTCGCTCGGCAGAGCAGCCATGCTCGACGGAGCTGCTCTGAGCGAGCCACGGTCGAGCGACCTGGTCCGAGCGAGCCATGGTCGAGCTGCGCCGCGCGAGCCACGACCGAGCTGCGCCGCGCGAGCCACGACCGAGCTGCGCCGCGCGAGCCACGACCATGGCTGCTTTGCCGAGCGAGCTGTGCCGCTCCGAGCGAGCCACGGTTGAGCGAGCTAGCAGAGCAGCTCGCTCGCCCGAGCTGTGCTGCTCTGCTCGCTCGGCAGAGTAGCCACGGTCAAGCGAGCTGCTCCGCGCGAGCCACGACCGAGCTGCGCCGCTCCAAGCGAGCCACGGTCGCAGATCGCTCGACCGAGCTGCGCTGCTTTGCTCACTCGGCAGAGCAGCCACGCTCGAGCGAGCTGGCAAAGTGGAGCTGTGCTGCTCTGCCGAGCGAGCAGAGCAGCTCCGGCAAGCAACCGTCGCCTAGATCTGCCAGATCTGGGCGAGCAACGCTTGCTTGAGGCCCGAGCGAGCGTCCGGCGGTGGTCGAGAAGGTTGCTCTTGCCGAAGCCCTCTTCGAACGGAGATGGAGGAGCAGCAGCAATTACCTGGACTCAGAAGCTTCAGCCGGTTGACAGAGCACCACCTGTCGGTGTCGGAGAGTGAGCGGAGTGGGGAGGCGCCGGAGAGTCGCCGGAGGGGGGAGTCGCCGAAGAGTCCGCCCGAGTGGGAGGTGCCGGAGAGGGGAGACGTCGGGGGAGAGCACGAACGAAGCTTCGAAGGGCACGAACGAGGGACCTTCAGAAGTGTTCCCGTTTTGTTTCAATTTTGTTCTTTATTTTTGTTCTTTTTCGGTTTGCCAAAAGTGTTTCTGGAGAAGAGAAACAACTTTTTGTTGTTTCTAATTTTTGTTTCAATTTTGTTCCAGAAACGAAAAAAAAAAAAAAAAATAGAAATGCAAACAAACGCGTTTCTGTTCTTTTTTTGTTCCCTGGAACAAAAAAACAGAAAATCTGTTTATAAACAGAAACAAGAAGTGAAAACATGCAGGCCTTAGTATATAACCACGGATAGAATAAAAGAACAACAGAAGTCTCAAATATTGGGTAAGTGGTCCAATGTTTCGTCTAGTTATAGACAGGAAATCCTATAGCTACTCAAACTAAACTTGAGGCAACATACTATATAGGTTGAGTTCTATTTGATGCAAATAAATTCTAGAATAATTATAAGACTCTTTAACTTAATGTCCTTTCGCTCACGTGTCACTAAATTACTGAGTATATAACCCGATTGTCGTAGAGAAAAATAAATTAGAATAAGTGCATAGTAATATTTAAAATTTATCGTGAAAATGTAATTGAGTCCTAAGACTTCTAAAAAGTATAATCAAATTCTAAAACTTATAAAATTGATGCAATCAAATTCCTTGTTAACTCCGTCTAATTTGACTAACGAAAAACACTGCTTAGCTTTTTTTCAATACTTTCTTAAGACACGTGGCGCAAATGTAGAGCACACTAAGTGCCACATAAAAAAAAAAATCTAATTTTTATTGAAAAGAAGATAGAGATTAAAAAAAAGAAGAAAACAAGAGGTAAAGTAATAGGAACAAAAAAAAAAAAGCCCTGGGCTGTTTTGCTTCATCGAGCCACTCCTCAGACATAGCGGGCCAGGCCCCAGGTGGCGACTGGCAGAGGGGCGGCAAGGTTGGACAAGTGCTTGGGCTGGCTCAACTCGCAGCCGTGCCGGAGCGTGCTGTTCAGAGCTTCGGGAGCATCCGCGCATTCTCCCAATTCGTCGAAGTTCGTTCGGAGCGGAGGTGACGGAAATCTGGATCTTGAGCTTGCTTTTTGCTTCCCCAGGCCGAAAGCGAGCAAAATCTCGCCACACGTAAGGCAGCGTATGAAAAGAGTTCAGTGAATTGGAAATTGAACAGGGGACCGACGACGAAGCCAAAGCCGTCGAAGGTGCGAGAACGAGAGTTTTGGGGCTTGTAGATTGGAAATTTGATGGGAGCGGCGCAATTGAACAGAGAGCGGACGAAGAAGGCTCTCCCCGCTCTTTTGAATATAATTATAAAAAGAAAAAGGGCAGATCAATTTTTTCCGTTAGCTAATTCAAACAAAGCTAATTGAGGGACTTGATTGCATAAATTTGATAAATTTTAGGATTTAATTATATTTTATAAGAATTTTAAAACTCGATTATATTTTAAAAACAAGTTTTAGGACTCCTAATGTATTTACCCTGAAAATTTTTTAGCACCTAACTTAATTTATAAAGTTGCCGTGATCAAATGTTTCCGTTATTGTATATTCTTCTTCCGAGAGTTTGTCTGTTGGTTGAGGGAGTCTTCAATAGAAATAATAACCATGCTCGGAATATTTAGTGAAAAAGTCATTGAGGATTTCCTGTCCTTGTAACCAATTGATTTTCCTCGGATTTATTTTTTTCTACTAGAGTAAACGTGACTAATGTCGACACATTTAATAAATACACAAAACATATTGAGTTTGAATCAGCGTATGCTAAATTTCTCTAACAGGAAAGATACATCCAGAATCACGTTATCATTGAGTAACTAATCTGGATTTGGTTCAAGTACCAAACCAAAAGGCCAATGGAAATAGGGGTGTGCAACCGGACCGGGTTTACCCGGTCCCCGGTCCGGCCCACTCGGAAAACAGGGTCGGGAACCGGTTCCGGTTGAAACCGGTTCGGGAATTGGTTCCCAAACCTCAGACCCTGTTTGAACTAGTCTGGGAACTGGTTCCGAGGGATTACCCACCCGGGAACCAAATCGACCGGACCGGTTTGGGAATCAATTGGAGGACCGGTTTGTAAGCCACCCCCCCCCCCCAAAGACCAAAACGCAAAAGCAAAACCCTAATTTCTACTTTGTATCTTTACAAAGGCTTCCTCCCGCGACACTCGCAGACCACAGCTCGCGACCTCCGCCCGTCCAGCATCCGCCGATCCTGGTTACGCTTGCCCACCGTCCCCCCCCGAAATCGCGACGCTACCTCTATCAACCCAGTTCTCCGCTGCTCGCCAACCTTGCTCCAAGCTCCCTTCCCGAAATTGCGAAGCCAACGCCACATCTACCGCTCTCGTCGCACCCCTCGAGCTCGCACCACCGCCGCTGTTCCGCCGGTCATCTAAAGCTCCACTCCACTAGTTATGCCTTGAAGCCGCTAACCCCCGCCAAGCTCGCACCCGAGCACCAACGCTGCCTCCATTCGATCTCGCCGTTCCACCTATTGCTGTTGCCTCGCCGACGTCCCTGACCCGCAGATCTCGCGTCCGCAAGCCCACCTTGTCGCATCTTCGAGCAACCCACAGTACTCCTCCGTCGATGGTAAGTTGTTGCACATCTTTCTTGTGAGAAATCGAATGCCTCAAGTTGTTGCATTGTGTTTTTTCTACTTGTACGTGTGACTGATGGGAAATTCAGTAGAACCAAGAACTAGGAACCAAGAAAGTAAGAATAGATCGATGATCTATAGGTGGATATTCTGCTTCCTGCAACTAGAAAAGACATAACTCTTGTTTAAAGACGGATTGGACTGAGATCCTAATGAAGAAAAGAAATGATTTGATTGATGAACGAGGGATGTGTGTGTGTGTGTGTGTGTGTTTTTTTTTTTTTTTTTTTTTTATATATAGTTTCCACGTGGAAGATGAACTTTTAGCGAGTCGAATTCGCACAATATGTCGGGATCTTCTTTCCGTTTAGCCGTGTCTTGATCTTGCTTTTTTTAACATTGTGGTTTCTTCTTTTGGTAGGATTTGAAATGGTGTATTTCTGAGAAATCTAGTTCTTTAGCATTCTTAATTCAAAGTCCTCTCATCCTCCATGACTATGGTTGAGAGGATCTCAAGAATGCTCACATCAATTCGATGGAGTTAGTTAGTTTCTCTAAACGGCTCATTCAGTTCTCAGAGATGACTTAAAAGGCCTAGGAATCATCTGCAGCCGCTGCAACTTTGATCATTTACCTAATGACCCTTTTAAATTCTCTTCGTGTCACAATTAATCCCGTTGGTTGCTTCTTGCAGATTGCTACGAGCAAAGAATCACAGGGTCCATGTCCTCAAGTTATTGAAGGATATCATTTGATTCAAGGGCTGGTTTTGTAAGATTTCTGGGTGAGCAATTTGCTCTTTCAGTTGTTATATTTACTGTCTCAAAATGAGAAAATCATGATGTAGATAATGCAGATAGTGCTGGCCTCAATACTTCATTGACATTATGCTTTTTGTTTCGGTACCGTTTTCATTTGTACATGAGACAGGAGATGTGCCGCCTCATGAAAATGAAAAACTTTATTCACTCGGCTGCATTGTAATAAGCATATTGTGTGCTATTACATGATAACAACACTTTATTTCACATTATGGTCACATTGTTTATCAAACATCACTTCCTCTTCCCTCCCCATTAAGAGGGGTCATTCTAGTTATAAGATAAAGCGTTTAACAGTTAAACGCTTTATCTTACATATGAGTGTTGTACATCAATTTTTATGCAAAACATGTTCCAATATAAACAGAGTTAACCCTATTCCCGGACCGGAAAAACAGGGTGGGTCGGGAACAGGGTCCAATGTAAACAGGGTTGGGAACAGAGTCCAAAAAAAGATAACCGATTATAACAAGGTCGGGTACAGGGTCCAGGTCTAGACTTTACCCACCCTGGACCCGATCATTCCTTAATGGAAATGAGCTAGAGAGGATAGTAAGAGAACCATCTGTTCACCATTGCAAGACATTGTTTGGGTTTATACTCCGGAGCTGTGTGTACCGCTCCCTGCACCATCCAAAAAGGGGAGGGAAAAGAAGAAAATGATTATTACGATTTTAGATAATTATTTTTGAGATGTATATAAGTGGAAAAAAGGAAAAAAAAAAACAGAGGGGAGTTCGATCTTACCTTAATCATTGTGAACGTCAGATCGTACTTGCTATTTTTCGAATACAATATAGAATATCTGTCCACACAAATTTAAAAGAAGTTTAACAGATATAACATTTTTCAACTCCTCAAGCACACACAATACGGGTACATGCATGCAAAAGGGAAATTAGATACCAGATACTCAACGCGAAGGAAGATATGCAAAAATGTTCACGGAATAAATTTAAAAAAATGGTGCAAAAGAACCTAAAATACTTTGTAACTTAAAATAAAATAAGAAAATTCAAAATGAGGACTCCAGTAATAAATGAGATGATATATGTAAAGTCATTTTTTTTCTAACTCATATTGACCAATTAGCTATCTGAGGCTTTTGAGCAACAAAATGGGAATGACTTCTTTATTATGTTAGAATGCTCTAGTACATTCGCGCTTTCTATGGTTGACGACTAAATTAACTGATAAATCCAGCTTTTGGACAAAGCCCGTTGACATGGGTCCATTGAAGCAATGAACCGGGGAATAGACCGGTTCTTAAACCAAAGGACCGGTCCGGTCCGGAAGAAGAGCAAGAGGGAGAATCCGGAAATGGGGGGAAAGACAAGTCCGGACCCATTGTTTCGGATTCTAACAGCCACGCCTCCAAGTGTTCGGCGAAGAGAGGTGAAACGTGGGCAGCAAGCCAGCAGATATACCCACCCTCTCGAAAATGTCATATTTCCAAAAATTGGGGAACCCCAGGGTGTCAAAGTCAACATATCCGTCAGTTTCAATTCTCTAAAGCAAAAAATTAATTAAAACCTCATTGAAACAATTGGTCATTGTGTTTTGTCCATCAGCAATGTGTAACCAATAAATGAAGTATTTTACCACAGTGGGAGACAATTAGAGTGAGTCTATATAAGTTTAAAATTTTAATTGCGATTTGGTACAAACTTTTTCAATTTGAGTATGGTCCTCAACACAGACGAGAGATGGCATTCAATAAGCAAAATTCATCGACAATATCATTTTTAGTATATAGTTAGATTGAGATGCACCTTGTTCACAATGGTATAAATATGTTAGTCATTGAGTGAAGTACAAAAGCTGGACATTCACGAGAAGATGATAATCAACTAAACAAAATTCTATAAGAAATGAATTATATAGTGGTCTTAACGGAGTAGGATGAAATTATTACCCGGCTATTTGACCTTCGACGAACCAAGGTGACCACGAGCCTTTTAAAGTTAAATTGAGTGATCTTATCCAATCCAATGTAGACACGTACGGGATAGAAATGTCATGATCACCACTACAGCAAGAGTAATTTTTGTAAACACAAGTAAGAATCGCCGATTTAAGTAAAACGAAAATACACAGTAAAAAGAAAGAAGAAGAAACTCAACCAAGATGAGAAACTTATTCAAATTAGCCATCGTAATACCTGTAAACAAGGGCACGGAGGGTTTTCTCAGAAAGGTATTCATGATAAACTACAGCATCAAGAACGTCCTGTGTGTAAGATAGAGTGGAGTTGCATCTACTCCACTCTTGCTTTGTGCCCTGGATGTCATTATCAAGTGAAAATTGTAAATATATAGAAGTCGGGGATGCCCGCGAAGAGAATAACTCTTCATTACCTCTCGTACGCCGAGGGCTTCTCGGACTTTCTCATCATTGGCCCAAATGTAAGAGTATATATAGTTATAGGACTGTTGAGGGAGAAATTTAAGTAAGTGAAATAGCACATTAGCTCATTATCAAAATCCAGATGTTCAAATAGATAGATGATACGCTTTTAGATACTATATTCACGGAATCTAGTGGGAGTTAATTTAGGATTTACCCGACACCATGGCCTGGATTGTTGAGGCACCAAAACGACGTCGACGGTATCCTCTTCAAGTATGCTTCTGCTCCACTTTAGCGCCGTGTGGTTAGGAGATATGACATTGCATGATGGTTCCAGTATTTGCTGCAAATTTATCTTCTCGAGGCACTAGAAGAGAAGATATCACAAGGAATCATGCCTTGTTCACTCATCGCATGCGTGTATATATTGTGGCAAATAATACAAGAGAGGTGGATGGTTACAACGATAACACTTACTAGCGACACCATTTCAAGGTTGGTTAGACAGGCTCCATTGGTGGGATCTGCATTCTGAAAATCTCCATTGCAATCTGTTTTTGTTGTCTTGAAAACACGAATTCAAAAGTAAAATTATTGAAATGTCGATTCATATGTAATCTTCGTTACTAATGTATTATATCCTTTGATGATATGGAGATCTTATTAGAGTTAAGTTATGCTGTAAGTTTACCTCGTAAAGTTCATCTGATACGAGAGCCATCTTGTTAGCATATGGAATTCTAAAACTCACATCCTTCTTATCACAAGTCACCGGATTGCCCATCGTATAACCCTGCTCATATAACCAGAACAATAATGCTTTCCTTAACATATATGACTTAGTATCAATAGATATGAAGTGGAAATTTTGAGTATTACAAGACATGAGAAGAGCACACAAGAGTCTTACGTACCACGAGATTCATTTGCGGCTGCCGTCCAGCTTCAATTCCTATACAGAAAAAGCAAATAGAGTTTCTGTATTTAACGAAGAGAAAATGAATTCTTGAGAGCCAGAGCGACACGGAATATGTGGGTAAACTTCAATTACGCACCATCCTGTATATTTTTAACAATGATGGGGATAACGACGCCGGAATAAGAATCACCAGTGACGTAAAGTGGATTCGCGAGGAAGCTTGGGTGAGACACAAGCCACTGCATCAGAAAAGGGAAGTATATGACGAAAGTCAAGGAATTGTATCGGTCCATGTAATTAGGTACAACGGTTAATTTTGAGGTGGCATGATGTCGGTATCAATTCAGATAGTTACCTTTCTTAAGAACTCGTACGTTTGTGCTGCAGAGGAAGTGTCACTAATGTTGTAAGCCGTCGGTGTCGTTGCATATGAAAATCCCGTGCCCACAGGTGCATCCAAAAATATTATATTGGCTACCTGTCGTACGAAAATATGACCACTTCTAGTCTTGATAAGTTGAACGATAAAAATGCTAAATGGAGAAAAAGGTAATTCACCTTTGTCCAGGAGTAAGGATTATACTTCAATATCGGTTTAGTTCCGCTGGAACTTGAAAAATCAAACTGCATCGGACCTATGCGGAAAGTTGCAGATGTCAAGATCGTGGGTGATTAAAACCATTTAATAGATTTTGCTTTTGACCGGCATATGGATGTTTAATTGATATGGAATGACCATTGTGTATATATCATATCATTGAGAAGTGGCGGCCACCTCATTTAGATCTTATCAGAACTTCGTTGGCAGTTTGGTCTAAATAAAACGTGTATCACGGCACTCATGGAAAAAGAAAAGGAGCCACAAAAAAACAAAGGAGTGGTGGGAGCTCAATGATTGACCACCTTAATCATTTCTACCTATAATTGTGCAGCTTGATCTAGCAGTGTTTGTAAAAAGAGAGGGAAAAGAAGGCTACCAAAAGCCGAAAAAAAGTAACACGAGGAAGACGAAAAACAGAAGAAGATGACAATGACGACGACGACAGTGGCGACGAGTTAAGGAGTTAATGAGAGAGAATGGACCTATTTCGTAGATGAGGCCGGACAAAGCGGAGCAACCGGGACCGCCGGTGAGCCAAACCAACAAAGGGTCCTCCCTGGGGCTCCTCTCGGACTTGATGAAGTAGTAGAATAGCTGCACTTCCTCCAGCTCTCCTACCCCTACGTATCTGCACCATTTTTGTTTGCACCACCAAAAAACGTACATTACTCTCGAACGTAAAGAAAAGAAATGGCGAATTGAGTCTTTTGCTACTTTGTAGTTGCTCATAAACACATGATGCGAGCTGACCCGGTCTCAAGTTTGAAGGGAAGCTCTCCAGGGAAGCCCGGGAGGCTCTCGACGATGGCTGATTGTGATGGTCCGACATTGGAGATCAAGAGCATCAACGGAAGTAGGAGGTGCAACATTCTTGGCTCGGCTAATCAAGAAAAATGATGAGGAAAAGAGAACTAGGCAGATTTCTATAAGGTCCCCATTTGTAGCTGATCTAACTGTAGGGAAAATGACAATCATTTTCATTTGCGATGCAAAGAATGACACCGTCGGTAGTGGATACTCCTCTGCACACATCCCAGCGCATGCGATTGGTTTGAAGGATCGGTAGCGACTTGACTTGTGAATTTTAGGTCAAGTACAGGCCATGCATTGATAGGAGGCCCGACAATTTGACGGGGATGCTCATTGCTTGTCCATGTCATAGACGTGCCCCATGCTTATTCATAACTGGCCCTAGAATTATCTCAACAATCTCATGGGTAAGTCGTAATACGTGGAAAGAGAGAGAGAGAGAGATTTACAGTTTTAATCCATGTCATTTTGCCAATATATGGAATAATCATGTCGTGATCTCCACTATAACATCACAGACGATAACTAATTCAGCTTACATCGCATTACTTCATTATCTTTTCACATGAATTGCAATAATATGTTTTCCTTATTCCTAGTACCTATAGAAAAGGACTCGGAGTTTTTTTTCTCAGTGAGATTTCAATGATAAGCGGTGGATTTCATGACATCATGAGCGTCAACGTATATTAATTCTGACAATCAACGATGCAATGCCTCTTGTATGTGGAAAGCCTTTTGAACAGTCTTGTCATTAGTCCATACATAGCAATGGCGGTATCATAATTCTGCACAATGAAAATTGCTTCACTTGAAACAGTCGTGAATGCATCTAAATGAATGCAATCTAGAAGAGGTACAATGTATTTACTCGCCACCACGGTACAAGAGATTCGAGCAATGATAAGGGGTTGATCTCTGAGTCGCCATCCCGGAGAATTCGTCGATCCCATTTCAGGAAATTCAGTCTTGGACCCGATGTACTGCACTTCGGTTCCAATACATGGGCATTGAATATCTTCTCGACACACTGTCAAATAGGAGAATGAATTGACAAATCGCTAATGATCGCGTGAATGGTACTCTTACATAGATGCATCAATGCAATCATATTTACCTTGACAACAGATTGAAGATCAACTCCACAGTCCACGTTTTCGGGATCGACATGCATGTATTCGCCCTTACAGTTGTTCTTGGCCGACTTGAATTTCATGTGGTATTCAAATCCTTCTTCATCAGCCACTGCAAGTCGAGGGAAACCCACAAAGACATTGGACGGAAAATCAAATAAAAACTCAATGGAGTTCACCTTATAGAGTTTATCCGATATAAGTGTTTGTCAATGTGCGAATGCAATCCTGGAATTCAAGTTGTAAAGAACGTCCGTCAAGGGATTGCCAGGTACATACCCCTAGATTCATGAAGCAAAAATATCATCTAAGAATCACGATTTTTTTCAGTTTAACATGTTCTATACTGGTAAATGCATTTATACCTTGATATACAGTACCGCAAGATGTCCAACTTCATAACTTAGAAAATTTGAGACATCACATCATTAGAAAAATAAGCGTAAGATTCTGATGAAACTGGTGATCATTTTTATTGCTTAAAGATCCATCGAGACCTTTCAGCTAAAATTTCAAAAAAAAAAAAAAAAAACCAGGTCCATATTTTTCATTAGCTAAATTGGATAGAATTAACGGAATGACTTGATTGTTCCAATTTAATAAGTTTTAGGACTTGATTGCATTTTTTTTTTTACAAGTTTTAGGATTCAATTGCACTTTTATAACAAGTTTTAGGACTTCTAGTGAATATATCCCAAAAAATAAAAAATAAAAATAGAAAAACTGAAGGTAGCTGTTGAGATATAAAGTGCTCGTTTCTTTTAAGATAGATATAGAGAGATGAATTCAAAACTTGATCCTTCTGCTAATGAAGGAAAATTCAAATTTACCTCTTCCATTGAAATGTCAAGTTCTACAAAGACATTAAGAAGGCTAAGAATGTGTTTAAGGAAATTTAAGAGAAGATCCTCGTTTAAGGTGTACTAAGGAGAAAAGGTTTTACTCCAATGAAAGCAAGAAATCAAAAGTATTGTGTACACGGCATTTTGTTATTCCGGGCGCCATTTCGTGCGTGTGTGGCGAATCTTTTGGGGAGCTGTTTGACGGCTTAGATCGCTCGGTGAAGGTCCGGTTAGTGCTTCAGATGGAAATCCTGGCAGTTCTTGAAGGCCTTAGATTTTGCCTTGGACAAGCGAGTGAGAGTCTAAGCCTTGAGTCGGACAGCTTAACTTTAGTCACAACTCTTCTAGGTGCAGATCGAGTTTCGTGGGATGAACAAATACTTAGCGAGGAGTGTTAAAATCTTGATTGTCAAGTTCTCAAATCTTCACTCGACCCATTGCTCAAAAGATTAAAATAAAGTAACAGATTGAATTGCAATAGTTTAACATCGTAAAGCCCTCCCCTGCGCAGGGTTTCAAGCCCCCCAATCCCTTTTGAATCTATTATGTTTTTGAATCTCACTTAATGTACTCATCTGATTTGTCTTCATCTATTGAAACGAGTTTTACCGACAAGATCCCTCCATCTCTTACTCTTACCAAAGTGACTCCGAGATCCCGATATCATCTCAGTCAAAACAGATATTCTTTCCGAATTCCTTTATCAGTATGTATGCATATGCTGCTCATTTCCACATACACAGTTGGGAACATTTCCTTCTCAACTGTGAAGAAAAAATGGATTGAACAGAAGACGAAGACAAAGAAGAAGAAGAACATTGATGAACGAAGAGTGTTTGTAATTGTATTCTGTATTTATGAGCAGTAGATTAATACATTCATCTGAGAGCTCAACCTCTTGGTTTCTCTCACTTTCAGTATATATTCACCGTGATCAAAAAACTAAAAGAAGAAGAAGATGAAAAACAGACTTAACAGAATTTGTTAATCTTGCAAAACTGAATAACTATTCTTCAGTAAGAAAGCACGTGGACACGTGGAGTTCTTAGTTGTGCTATTGATGAAGGCCAGAGTCGAGCTTTCGATCTTATTATCTCTATTCTTCTTGATGACTTCATATGCACATGTAGTTGTAGCTGTTGACACACTTGCAGCAGCATATTCTTCATCCTTCTTTACTTTCTCCAACTCTGTTTTCTTATGCTTCTGATCCTTAACATCCCCCCACAAATTGGGAAGGGGTAGATGACCCAAGCTCAATTTGGTGTGAAGAGTAAAACAACTAAACAAATTGTAAAGATATCAGCAAGCCAATGAGTACTTGGAACATAACAAACAACTAAAGATCCCGAGGAAACCTTTTCACGAACAAAATGAAAGTCCACTTCAATATGCTTGGTGCGAGCATGTAGAATAGGATTAAGAGTAAGAGAGATAGCGGACTTGTTGTCACAAATTAGAGTTGTTGGTGCAAACAAGCAGATGCCAATGTCACGAAGACCAAAACTAACCCACATAAGATCAACGGTAGCTGAAGCTAGAGCTCAATATTCAGCTTCTGTTGATGAACGAGATACTGTAGATTGTCGTTTTGCTGACCAGGAAATAAGATTGGAACCAAGATATGTACAAAAGCCAGTGATTGATCGCCTGATGGTAATACATCCAGCCCAATCGGCATTAGAAAAACCATATAGGTTCATGGAGCTGTTGGAGTGTATAAAGAGACCAAGATTAACAGTGCCCTTCACATATCGAAGGACCCTTTTTAGCTTGTGAAAATCTCCTAGTGTTGGCTGCTGCATTTTTTGACATAGGAGATTTGTGGCATAAGCAATATCTGGACGAGTCATAGTGAGATATTGAAGTCCACCAACTAGACTGCGATACTCAAGTGGATTGGTCAAGAGAATGTTGTCAGTTTCCATGATGGTTGCTCTCAACGACAGGGGAGTGGAAATAGGTTTTCAGTCTCTCATATTAGCTCGAGTTAGTAGATCAAGAGCATATTTTGTTTGAGAAAGAAACAGATCTTGTGAAGTCTGTTTGGCCTCAATTCCAAGAAAGTAATGAAGATAGCCAAGATCTTTCATATGAAATTGAAGATTCAGAGACTGGATCAAATTGGAAAGCAACTACGTTGAGCTACCAGTAAGCAGAATATCATCTACATAGAGCAGCAAGAGTATTATTTCTGAGCCATGATGAAACACAAATAATGAGTGATCAATGGTGCTGCAAAAGAACCCATTTTCAAGCAGAAAATTACTAAATTTATCAAACCAAGCTCGTGGTGCTTGGCGAAGGCCATATAAGGATTTCTTGAGAAGACACACATGTTGAGATTTCTGCGGATTTGTGAAACCCGGTGGCTGCTCCATATACACTGTCTCATTCAATGTTCCATGTAGGAAGGCATTTTTAACATCAAGCCGATGAATTGACAAATGCTTCATCATTGCCACAAAGAGAACAATGTGCATAGTAGCATGTTTAATGACAGGGCTAAATGTTTCTGTGAAGTCAACTTCTTCTTCTTGATGAAACCCCTTAGCTACTAACCGAGCTTTGAGTCTGTCAAGACTCCCATCTGTTGCAAGTTTAGTTGTAAACACCCATTTACACCCTATGACATGCATTTGATCAGTTCGAGGTACTAATTCCCAAGTCTGGTTCTTATATAAAGCATCCATTTCATCCTACATTGCTTGAAACTAGCCTTTATCTACTAATGCTGACTTAACTGACTTTAGTTCAATAGGAACTGTATATTCAGCCAAACATGCATACTTAGGATTTGGCTTGACAATTCCAGACTTTAGTCTTGTTTGCATAGGATGAACAGATAGTGTACCTTGTGTATTGGATGGAGGATTAATCTGTACTTGATCTGTAGTGGTCTCTATTGGTGGGTCAGGTGCTTGAGTAGGATATTCCTGTTCTTTAGAGACTGTATGCAATTGTGGCTGTAAGAAAGATAAATTTTGTCATATTACAGCAGGATCTAATGTATCGATGTGGGTACTCTGCAATATTCCATTATCTTGCAGATGCCCTATATGTTCATTTGAGTTATGGTTGACTTGTTTTGTATTGGTGGAATCTAGAAAAGTAACTCCATTGATCCATTATTTGTACAAGTTAGTACCCTGATTGTACTGAGTTGTTAGTCAACTTGTAAAAGGAAAGACTATTTCATCAAACACCATATGACAACTAATATAGATATGCCCATTAGTAGGCAAAAGGCAATGATATCCTTTGTGTCTTTCACTGTATCCCCAAAATATACATGTGAGAGATCGTGGATCAAGTTTATGTTGTGTGTATGGTCTGAGGTAAGGATAACAGGCACATCCAAAGACTCTTAAATGTGCATAGCTTGGCTTTTGTTGGTAGAGTTTACTGTAGGGTGAGGCCATTTGTAACATTGGTGTGGGAAATAGATTGATAATGTAATTGGCTGTCATGAAAGCATCAACCCAGTACTTTAATGGAACTTCAGCATGATAAAGCATTGCTATTCCTAACTCAGCAACATGTCGATGTTTTCTTTCAGAGATCCCATTATGCTTTGGTGTATAGGGACAGGAGATATTTTGTTTAATGCCACACTGACGTAGATAATTCTGAAACTTGTTGCTAGTAAATTCACCTCCTCCATCACACTGAAAGACTTTGATTCTACGACCAAACTAATTCTCCACTTGTTTCTAAAATATGACAAAAATGTCATGAAATTTTGATTTTAGTTTCATTGGATACATCCAACTATATCGAGAAAAGTTGTCCACAAAGATGACATAGTATCTGAATTTCTAGAATGAATCAACTAGTGAAGGTCCCCAAACATCACAATGTATCTTTTCTAGAGGAACAATAGATGCAAAGTCTGACAAAATGAAATGATGTGGACATTGAGCCATATCGAGGAGGAGGTGCTAAGAACCCATTGTCTATTCCTACTGGTTTGATCACTTGAGCACGGGCCAAGCGATTTAGGCAAGCTGTTGGCGTCATGGTTCGTGGTCTTTAGTGTAGGGATGACCTTAGATCAAATCTTGAAGAATCTTGAAAATCTTGGCGCAATCTAATTATCTGGTCACCAAATATTTGACCAAGTCAAATATAATATAAATATAATATATATATATATATATATATATATTATTGTTTAGAAATATTCTAGAATATGATGCATTATATCTCCAGGGTTGGTTTTAGGATTTGTGTGGCGACTAAAAGGCCTATATAAAGGATTTGCCAAATTTCTTTGGGGACAAATATATATAAAGGAAAAAGTTGAGAGATTCTCTTCTACTGTTCTTTTGAGGACTTGACCTAATCAAGGTTCCCTTGTGATGGTCGATTCAACTTATCGAGCGAGATAGTGAATTATTTCGCTCAAATGGTGTCTATAACGTTAGTTGGTTGACACGCGTTCATCAACTTGTCACATTTATACCGAGGTTGCCAATCACAAGTTTGATTGGAGGTCGAGGTTTATAATTCACACCATTCGAGCCTTCGTAGAACGATCCTTCCGCAACGATTCACATCATTTAGTATTAGAGCTTGGTTCTACAATGTCTATTTATCTTTAATTTTCTATTGATATTAAGCAATTTGAAATTTATTGAGCTAGGGTTTCGATTTTAGCTAATTTAGGGATCCGATTGCTTTTGTGCTTCCATACATAGTTGTTTGCTGTTAGTTTTAATTTTTTTTTCTAGCATCTTAAATTGTATCTAAGTTCGTCCAAAAAAAAAAGAAAGAAAGAGAAAGTTCGTCAAAAAAAAAAAAAAAGAAGAGAAAGAAAACACACACAAAAAAAAAAGTGTGTGAGAGAAAAAAAACAGATTCGGCAGAAAAAAATAGCCAAACAAAAAAAAATCAAGAGGGCGACTTGTTTGTTAGTGGACCGAATTGAAACAAAATCAGTAGTAATTTGCGTTTCAATTGGAATTCCGAAAGTTGTACTTGTTGGTTTGAAATTATTACTTGCTGAAATAAAATCAATAGTGATCTAATCTTGTTTGATTAGTTTGATTGATTGTCGTGAGAGGGTTGAGAGACAGGTTTTGAGTCCAATAAAGAGCTTGCGAAAAGAGAATGCGAGAGGGAAAAGGCAAGAGTGTGTAAGCTTAATTGAGGGTGGAAAAAGCCTAGACTTGAGTTAAACACGAGGGGAGTGACAATTACCTTGAGAGAAACATGCGAGGGAGCGATTGGTGATATTTTTGTGAATAACGTTTACTTGCAAGTCTAAAATATGTCGCGCGAAAAAAGCATGAATTAAAGGGAGGTTGACTACATATGAAGGGATGAAGCGCTCATGGAAAGCATCCAGCAATTGAGGGCCGTAGTAGAGGAGCTTAGTGGCCGAATGATGGGGAATGACATGAGGATTGATGGTGACCGAGAGCTACCCTGGGGAAGGCCGCAACATCAGCGAGACACCTCTAGAACACAACATAGAAGACAACGGCATTATGATGATGATGAGGCCGACATGGAAGATGATCGAGATGCTTGATTTGGAAGGTGGAATGGAGCCCGAGGGTTTAGACACCGAGAAGATAATGAACTTGGCAATATCAAGATGAAGATTCCTTCTTTTCAAGGGAAGAATGATCCCAATGCGTATCTAGAATAGGAGAAACGCATGGAGATGGTATTTGATTGCCAATGATACTCCGAGCTCAAAAAGGTAAAAATTGCAGTTGTTAAATTTACCAATTATGCTATAATTTGGTATGATCAACTTATGATTAGTAGGAGACGCAATGGTGAAAAACCGATAGAGACGTGGGATGAGATGAAAGCGGTGATGAGGAGGCATTTTGTACCAAGTCATTACCATCGAGATTTGTTTCAAAAGTTACAAAATCTCACACAAGTCAATAAGAGCATGGAAGAGTATCACAAGGAGATGGAGATTGCCATGATCCGTGCTAATGTGGTGGAGGATCGTGAGGCCACAATGTCAAGATTTTTGAGTGGTTTGAGCCGAGACATAGCAAGGGTGGTGAAGCTGCAACCTATGTAGCACCGACACGCAACACGCGACACGCGACACGACACGACACGACATGTGACACGTCATTTCTTAAAAAGTAGAAAATTTCGACATGTTCCGACACGTTAAATATTAAATAAATATTTTTATATATAAATGCATAAATAAGTAAATAATAATAATAAAAAAGTCTAGAATTAGTCTATACTAAAAACATTAATCATACATTTGTTAATATCATTCATTCTTTTAATTTGAGGAATTCAACTATATTTCATTGTAATAAACCATAAAACTTGAAGGAAAAAACAAGTAATCCACATTCCACTATTAAATTTAAAATTTAACAATAAGCAAATAAACAATCAACATTCTATCAAGTAATATAACAAAAAGTCATTCATCCACATTATCCACTTCTTCTGCAAAAAAAAAAAAAAAAAAAAACAGACTCCATCTCCGGCTCATCAAGTGAAAGATTTGCAACTTCAAGCACCCCTACATCTTCAAACGAGTTAAATGCATTTCCGCCAATATCTCACATCTTAGTCTCTCCTTCTGCATATTGTGGGCTTTTTCTTGATAGAAGACGAAGATTGCTATGAATAAAAACCAAATCTTCTGCACATTTTGGGGTCATCTTATTTCTTCTCACCGAGTGCACAAATGAGTAAGTACTCTAATTTCTCTCAGCACATGATGAAGAAGAAGGTTGTGCAAGAAGCTTTAAGGCTATACTTTGAAGCATCGATGCACATGTACCATGATTGACCCACCAAACCTTAGGATCCATTGAATATCAATTTTGAATGAAATCAAATTCTCTAAAATCTCTATTTTTATTTGCAAAATCTATGTACTCCAAATTCACCTTATTGCGCTCATCCAAGTTAGGAAAGTATTTCTTGAAGCATTTCAGTCTTTCTTGGTTGATCTCCTTATTCTTGTATGGAGAAATTCGAGTATGATCTTCATCAAGCCATTGATCACCATAGTACCTGTTATTTAATAAAATGAAATAAAATTAAAAAACAATAATAAATAAGAGGAGTATTATATTATAATGTTAAAGAAAGAATAACTATTAAAGTAATAATCTCATACAATTTTAGAACTTACCTAGGATTTAAGGCATGTGCCAAGCAATGAAATGGAGTATTGTTCTTTGTCCAACGATCTACAATAATTGTGTGAATCACCTTATAAAATGTGGACTTCTCATCTAGTCTTTTCACTTCATGTGCATATATAACTTTCTTCACTTTTTCGATCATCGAACCCCACATATCATAAACTAAGTGAAGACAAGGCTTATTAGTGTCACAAACTCTAAGCATATCACAAATAGGAGCTGTGAAGGAAAGTATATAATCAATCAAATCCCACCAAAAATCATCCAACACCTTCTCCTTGACAAGCTTAGCTTTCTCTTGATTAACATCTCGATAGATATTCCATTTGTCACAAATCACCATGTTTTGAGACCACTTTTTATCAACTTGAATCTCTTAAGCATCACAATCATCGAAACAAAACGTGTATCCGCTACAGAAAGCAACGTCAAGCTAACAAACTCATTGTATATTGCTAATCTCATAGAATGATTCATAATAAAATGTTTGATTTGCATAACTTCCTTAACAATATCTGAAATCCAACTACATTCATCATAAACTATTTGATTGCTCTCCATATTTTTTGCAGCACAAATGTTCTTCAAAGCTAGATTAAGGGTGTGCACTACACAAGGTGTCCACATAATGGATGGAAATTCTTGCTTAATGAGTTATCCCGCACCCTTACAATTTGAAGCATTATCCGTAATTACTTGGACCACATTCTCATGCCCAATTTCATTGATAACTCCTTTCAGCAAGTTAAAAATGAAATGCATATCTTTTGTTTCTCCCGAGCAATCAACCAATTTTATAAACATTGGTTCCCCATCCGATACCGCCATGAAATTAATAAGCGGTCTTGTATGTGAGTCGCTCCATCCATCACTCACAATACTTACACCCTTCTCCTTCCACATGATTTTGATAGGTGTACACAACTTATCAATATTTACCTTCTCCCTTTGCAACAAAGTGGTTCTCAACAAATTATATTCCGGTGGTACATAATCCGCAATATTATGATTAGCAGCATAAGTGAAAGCGGATTGAAAATAAGGATTCCTTGCTAGGTTAAACGGCAAGCCCGCCGAATAAAACATCCTAGCAATCTCACAATCTAGACGTTCCCGTTAAGTCATATTAAATGCATTTTCAAGTAATTTTCCACTCCCACTTTCACCTTTCCTTTTTTTAGAGTTCAATGATAAATCCATTCTGTCACCACCACCACCACTAAGTGAATAACTAGCAGGAGGCAAAGGTACATTTCTAGGTGCAATACTCATCAATTTAGTATTGACCTCTTCCTCTAATCTTTCCATCTCCAAAAGATCTTCTTTTTTTTTTTCTTTTTTCTATTTTTGTGCACTTTCCAATTCATTTTCCACTTATCATCATCAAATGGCACTTCACTCTCATATATGAACTCTTAAAATCTTTTTCACAAAAGTTGCATCTCCAAGACAAATTTCCCCCGGCATCAGTATGATTAACTAACTTAGTAACATACCTCCATAATGGTTGTTTTACAACTTCATTGCTAGAGGTAGCTTGTGTGCTTGAAGTACTACTAGCCATGTTTGAACTTGAAGACATTCTACAAAAAAAAAAAATAATAATAATAAAGAAAAAATAAACATGTTATTATCAATTGCTATAAGGTTTCAAGTTGGAAGCAAGTGAACCAACATCAACGCCAGTCAAACACCCAAGAAGAAAGAAATCAGAACAGAGCATAATTCATATTGCCTTAAAAATCGAGCTAATATGGTTGAAATCTCAACGGGATAAGACTCATGAACTCAAAACTTGGGAGTTTGACAAGACCTCTAACCCTAAGCCAGACTCTGCGCTTGAGCTCGGCTGGAATCAACATACCCAAGATTGACTCAACCCATATAGTTTCTTAACAGGACGAGTTTAAAGCACTTTGAAGCTCGACCAATCATACAAATCAGACAAGGATAAAAACCACTAAACCCGTAGTTTCTCACTGTCTACCTCATGTAGCCCCATTTCCTAAACCAACATTCAGAACCCATATCATAGATTGCACTAATTGTATGAATGATAATGCTTTAATATCAATTACATATCAGTAAATCGCCCAAAAAATAAAAGAACTCTGTAAAGGGGAGAAACACAATTGAATGCTATAGAAACAAAAGAACAAAATTCAGAACTATCCCCTTATGCGTTAGCAGCAAAAGCAGGCCAATCAACCACAGAAGTTTTGAGTCCCGTGAAGTATTCTTTGCCTTGCATAGAGAGAGAGAGAGAGAGAGAGAGAGAGAGAGAGAGAGAGAGATTCTGATTTCTGACTCCAAATGCAACCCCAAAACTGAAACACAAACGAAAGACGAGTTCCCACCTCGGAATCAATACTTCGAATTCGAAAGGCAGCTCGGATTTACGGCGACAATCGCAATGGTAAAGAGAGAGTTTCCAAGCAGCAATTAATAGAAAAGCCAATTCACAGAAAATCTCACAATCAAGTGAAAAAACAGAATGGACGGAGCACCAAAATCTAAAAACAAAGAAAGAGAACACGAAGCATCGGTCAGCGAGCGCCGAGCAATCCACCGAACAAAAACAACAACAACCCAGGGAGCAAAACCGGCAAAAGAACGGCACAAGAGCGCTGGAGACAGAGAGACGGAAAGAGGGTCCGAAAAATCCCCCTTTCCCCGAACTAGGGTTTGCCAAAAAATCCCAAATCGCAAGATGCTAACCTGAGGCACAGGGGCTACAACGAGTCGGCGACTGGTGGGGTGGGCTGCGCGACCGGCAAAGTAACACCAGCGACACTCACGGCAAAAGAAGAGAACCAAAGTGATCTGCTCACTACTCAGGCTCGTTCGCTGCAACTGAAGAAGACAAAGAAGACTGAAGATTTGACAGCCCGATTTTCCAATTTTAATTTCAATAAATTTAGACGGGCATTTCGTTGGCATGCATATAGTCCATTTCCTTGAGTCGGCCACTCATGTGAAATCTAGTCTATCCGATGAAGCCGTTATGAAATTCTAATGCATAAGACTCGAGAATTTGATTAATAAGCGACCTTTTGACCGAGATAATCTGCAAGGGTCATTACGGCACAAATAAAAATCGATTAGAGATCGGAAATAGGTTGGCTCGACAGAGGCATGTGATCAGGTGTGGGTGATTCCACCGGATTGCACAATTCTTACCGACCGACACTAGGCCGACTTTTCTAACGATTGGGTACCCTGTGCCCGTATTTGAAACCTTGAGATTTCCCCCGACAACCGAAAGTTGTGGCTTGAAATGATCAACCGCAAGTCGAATGCACAAAAATTTGTAAACGTTGCTCGGTAGATTAGAATGCGCTAGTATTGTGCCAAAGGGAAATTAACAGTGAAATTGTGATTGAATTCTGAAATTGGAAGGCATGGTACGTCACAAAGCTTATGATGAACATTGGATTAAATTGTGGACTTTAATTTGGACTCAATTGGATGAGGATTGATGGAAATTGAAGTGAAGGAATGTGCAAGGACTTGGACCCCGGCGGAAAGTAAAATTGGACCCATTGAAATAAGTTGTAGAAGAAATGAGTTAGTGGAAGATGACATAGGGTGATGTCATGGTAGTTGGGCCAAGAGAAGGAAATTTGGACAAGTGGAGGGTGGGGATGAGGTCTTGGAAAGGTGGGATGTCACTTCCCCCTTGTCCCCATCATCTTCAACCTTTTGAACTTGGAGGAGAGAGAAGAGGAGGAGGAGGAGAAACCAGCGGATCCGCAAGCTCGTCCGCCCCCGTCGCTCGCCCGATCGTCGCCGTTCGTCGCCACCGGAGCCGCCGTCGCCGCTCGTCCGTGCGTGGCCGCTCGCCGTCCCGTGCGCCGAGCCACCGTGCCTCCGTCTCCGCCGCGAAGCCTCGACGTCGCAGCTCCAAGCCGCGAGTCCCGCGCCGTCGTCGCCCCAAACCAGCCGCCGCTCCTCCGCCCAAGCCACCGCCGGTTCTTGCTCGAGCTACCGCCGGCCCTTCTCCGCCGTTCCTCCGTCCGTTCGCCGCCGTTCCGTCGTCCTTGAAGCTCGGTTAGCTGCTGGAAAAACCAGCAAGCTCTAGCTCTTTCCAAGCTTGTTTTGGCCTCCTATTAGTCCTCATTTGGTGTTGATCCGTGTAGGTTTGTCGTCGGCGTCGTCGTGCTCTTCGCCGGAGACTCGTCGGAAAGCGATTCCGGTGAGTTTAACTCACTAAACCCCGATTAGCGGGTTAATCATGCCTTAAGTGTGTTTAGTTTAGGTTGATTGAGATTAGGTTGTTAGATTAGTTTATTTAAATATGGGTTAGATTAAGTGGTTTTAATTAAAGTAAAGCATGTTTAAATCAAGGGTTAAGTGGGTTTATTTTAAAATAAATCTTGATGTGACTTAAAGGGATTTATTTAGGATTTAAATAAATGTTTCGGAATTTTGGATTATTTTAATAATAAATCATATTCTGAAAATCATTAAAATATTATTTATAAAAAAAACTCGAAAAATTATTTTTGGCTCTAATTGCTCAGAATTTCGTGCCGATCGTCGCTGTATACTTAGAATTTGAAATTGATGAACGGTTAATGCAAATTTAGTGTTTATTGAGGAAAATATGGATTTTAATTAGAAAATCTCAAATGTCGGGTTTGATATTGAAATTGAGTTCTTAAAGATTAATGTTGCAATTGAAATATGTGAATGACGTGTGGCGTGCTTTAAATTGATTGTGAATGGTGTTATGGTAATTGTGAGAAATTGTTTGGAACTATTAAGTGGGAATTGCCCCTATATGGGATGCCCACGCGGTGGATGCGGGTCGCAGTCGATTCTGGGCCCATGCTCCTTCGGGAACGCCGTCGATGTACTGACGAAGTCGCGCTCCAAGGGGGGAGGCGATGCCTGGCTTTATGTCAGTAGATAGCCGAACTGCGAGTAGGCTATACCCTTGTGTGGCGCCGATGAATGATGAATTGAAATGCTTGCTGTGAATTTGAAATTAAATGAATTGGATTGTGTTCCGATAGTCCACATGCGTATTATAATTTGTACTTGAGTGCTATGAACTGTACTAATCTGCAGGAAGGCTAGAAGGCGAGATAAGTCTTCTGTACTACGTGGCTAGACCACTATAGGGCGTATTTTCTTTCTAATAGGGGTTTAGGAGGGGTGAACTTGCTGAGACAAAGTCTCATCCCAGTTTGGGGAAAAATATTATAGGACCGTAGATGGCAAGACCCCCGGAGATGAGCGGCCTGCCGACGGTGATTGACCAGACGACTGAGAGTGCCCCTGATCCTGGAAGTCCCTGGGTTTATCAGTTGGTTAGGACCTTCATTTTGGTCGAGGTGAGCGTGGAGAGTAGAGTACCTTATATGTTTAGGGCGTGGTTTCGTACCGGAGCAGATGGTGTTAGGATTGGCCCCCTGGACAGCATGGACATTCCATTGACAGTGATGAACGCCATTTTGGGAGAAGGTGTGGCAGATCATCCCGATGGTCGAGTAATCAATGCATCGCCCCCGGCCTCGTGGGTGTCTGATCCTGAGGATGTGGGATCGACGAACGGGGACGACCAGTAGTCCTAGGACTGTGTCCTTTCTTTTTGATGGTATGGTCCATGTTGTGTAGGCTAACCCTCTTTTGATGCACATAAACTCTGACCCATTTTTGGTGCATAGGCCCTGGATCTGGTTGATGTATGTAAACCCTGGTTTGATGATGATGTATGAATGTTCGTTGTTTGAATTGAATTGATTTTCCTGCTGTTCTATCCCGTATGTTTTGAAAGGGTTTCTTAGAATGCTCCGCTTGCGCATTAATAATAATATTTGGGGTCGGCGACACTACCTGGGGTTGTCGCACTTTCATGACCATGGCGGGATGTTGGCGCGCCCGACGCTCGGGGCGTGACAGAAGAGAAGACCAAAGTGAAGAACCCGTGCGTGTAAGTGCGACTGAGGTTTTAACATATATATATATATATATATATATATATATATATATATATATATATATATTTCATGTATTTATATTTAGAGCCTGGAAGTTTTGAAATTTATAAAAATAACCCCATGCGTGTCGGAGTCACTTGTCGGAATTTCTGACTCGCGTGTCGGAGCGTGTCGAAAATAGTTGACCGCGTGTCGGTTTTCCCGACATGCGTTAACCACGTGTCGGAGCATGTCGGACACGTGTCGGAGTGTCGGACATGACACGGAGGGTCCTGGAGAGTGTCTATGCTTCATAGGCAATTGAAGTTGGAGCGAAATCACAAGAGTGGAGGAGGTTCAAATCAGAATTGGAGATCCAATTGGAAAATAGATGAGAAGCCAAATCGGAGAGGAAACAACACTGAAACTGAAGCCTCAAAGGAGAAGGAGAGGGACGGTAAAGTTGGAACGAATCTGGCTTCAGGCAAAACCGAAAACCCTAACACTAGAACTGGTGAGATTAAATGTTTTAAGTGTTTGGGTAGGGGTCATATGGCGAATCAATGCCCTAATAGGAAAGTGATGATCATGACTACACATGGTGTTATTGAGTCCGAAAGTGAAAAGGAAGAAGAGGATGATGAAATGCCACCATTGGAGGATTGTAATGATGGAGAAATAGCTATAAAATGAGACTTATTGGTGGTTAGGTGTTCTCTAAGTGTGCAAGTAAAGGAGGAGGAGCATCACCAATAAAGAGATAACTTGTTTCATACAAGATGTTTGGTGAATGGTAAGATTCGTAGTATGATAATTGATGGAGGTAGTTGTGCGAATGTGGCAAATTATACTATGGTGGATAAGTTGGGTTTGAAAAAGACAAAGCACCCTAGGCCTTATAGATTTCAATGGTTAAATGATAGTGGTGAGGTGAAAGTATCGAAGCAAGTTTGAATTTCATTTGAGATAGAGAGATATAAGGACGAGGTAGAGTGTGATGTTATACCTATGCAAGTGGGTCATATCTTGCTTGGAAGACCATGGCAATATGATCAAAATGTATATCATGATGGGTATACTAATCGTTATTCATTGGCGATGAATCAAAAGATTTATACCTTGGTACCAATGACACCTAGTGAGATGTGTATCAAGATCAGTTAAAGTTACAACAAGAAGTTGAGAGAGAGAAAACATGAGAAATCCGAGGGCTTGCGTGGCGTGTCTG
Source organism: Eucalyptus victrix (assembly GCA_016097545.1). Classification (NCBI taxonomy): domain Eukaryota; kingdom Viridiplantae; phylum Streptophyta; class Magnoliopsida; order Myrtales; family Myrtaceae; genus Eucalyptus; species Eucalyptus victrix. The sequence goes on from CM027843.1 coordinate 11,616,807, forward strand.
AGACGCAAGGAAAAGGAGAGGCCGAGAGAAATATTGTGGTAAAAACCGAGGGAAAAGAATAGAGGAAAGAAAAGAGGCAAAATAATTTTTATGCAAAATCAAGTGAAGTGAGGACAGTTTTAGTTCTAGATCGACCAATGCTTGTACTTGTGTACAATGAGGTTTTATTTTCTACTAACGATCTTGACCCAAGTTTGCCTAGTCCTATTGTGTCTTTATTGCAGGAATTTGAAGATGACTTTCCTAACGAACTTCCTGGAGGGATACTATCAATTCGAGGCATAGAACATCAAATTGACTTGATTCCTGGTGCGCCATTACCTAACTGACCCACATATCGAAGTAATCTCGAGGAGAGAAAGGAACTTCAGCGGCAAGTTAGCGAACTATTGAAACAGGGGTATGTGAAGAAAGTCTTAGCCCATGCGCCATCCCTGTTTTGTTGGTGCCAAAGAAGAATGGATCTTGACGAATGTGTGTCGATTGCCAAGCAATCAATAACATTACGGTAAAGTATCGACATCCTATTCCTAAGTTAGATGACATGTTGGATGAGTTGCATGGTTCTTGTATTTCACTAAATCGATTTGAAAAGTGGCTATCATCAAATTAGGATGAAAGAATGTGATGAATGGAAAACTGCATAAGACCAAGTATGGGTTATATGAGTAGTTAGTCATGCCATTTGGATTAACTAATGCATCGAGCACGTTTATGCGACTTATGAATCATGTTTTGCGTGCTTTTATTGGTCAATTTGTGATTATCTATTTTGATGATATCTTGATATATAGTCAAAGCCTTGATGACCATATTGAGCATGTGTGAGCTGTCTTGGAGGTTTTACGGGCCGAGCAATTATACGTTAATCTAAAGAAGTGCTCTTTTATTACCAACAAATTAGTATTTCTAGGATTTGTCATTAGTGCTGATGGTATACAGGTTGATGAAGAAAAGATCAAAGCAATTCGTGAATGGCCAACGCCTAAGACCGTAGGAAAGGTGCGTAGCTTTCATGGATTGACGAGTTTTTATCAGCAATTTGTGAGAAATTTCAGCACCATTGCCACACCTTTAACTGAGGTTATCAAGAAGCACGTGGATTTCACATGGGGAGAAGAGCAAGAGAAAGTATTTAATCTTTTAAAATATAAGTTGACTAATGCTCATTTGTTATCTTTACCGGATTTCAGTGCTACTTTTGAGATAGGGTGCGATGCTTCTGGTACAGGAATTGGAGCCGTATTGATGCAAGGAGGGCATCCCGTAGCTTATTTCAACAAGAAATTAAGTGGAACAACATTGAATTATCCTACTTACGATAAGGAGATGTATGCTTTAGTGTGAGTTTTGGAAACTTGGCAACATTATCAATGGCCAAAGGAGTTTGTGATCCACACCGATCACGAGATCTTGAAGTACTTGAAGGGGTAGCAAAAGTTTAATAAAAGACATGCCAAATGGATGGAGTTCATCGAGACTTTTCCATATGTGATCAAGTACAAGAAAGGTAAGGAGAATGTGGTAGCCAATGCACTTTCTCGAAGGTTTGCGATTCTAACTATTTTAGAAGCAAAGTGTCTAGGTTTTGAGCATATCAAGGGCTTATATACTGATGATGATGACTTTGGGAGAGTGTATGAAGCATGTGAACACTTTGCATTTGATAAATTCTGTAGGCATGAAGGTTATTTTCCGTGAAAACAAACTAAGTTTGCCCAAGTATTCTTTGCGTGAATTGTTGGTGCGAAAAGCGCATGGTGGTGGTTTAATGGGACATTTTGACATTAGTAAGACTTATAAAGTGCTATATGAACATTTTTATTGGCCACATATAAAGAGAGATGTCACATGTGTCTATGAGAGATGCATTGCTTCTAAGCAATCTAAGTCTACAACTAAACCGCATGGCTTGTATACACCATTACCTATTTCAACGCATCCTTGGACTGATATTTCTATGGATTTTGTGTTAGGATTGCCTAGGTCTAAGTATAGTAGAGATTCTATTTATGTGGTTGTTGATCGGTTTTCAAAGATGGCTCATTTTATACCTATTCATAAAACTAATGATGCATCTCATGTTGCTAATTTGTTCTTTAGGGAGATTGTACGTTTGCATGGCATGCCTAGATCGATTGTTTCAGATCGAGATTCTAAATTACTTAGCTACATTTGGAAAACATTGTGGAAAAAATTAGGAACGCGATTGTTATTTTCTACTACTTGTCATCCATAGACCGATGGTCAAACCTGTTGGAGAAAACTTCCTTAAGTGTTTTAAAGTTGACAAAACGTTTCCATCAGTCTAGTCTGAAGACTTGCAGACTCTTTCATCAAAATCTGAAGATCTCCGGACTGCCAGACTCAAGACTTAAAGTCTATCCTCATTGACAGTTTCTAGACCGTCGAAGAAGGCTCATCCAGAACTGGGTATTTCGTTAAGGATTTGATTCTATCGACTAAAGAAGATCTCTTTGCTGGATATAGCATGTCGGAATCCATTATTCAAATGGAGATTGATTTGGGGTTTTGGATCCGTTGATTGGCAAAGTATACTTGGAAAGTTCTACTTATGGAAACCTAGATCCTGATTGTATGGGTGAGCAGCATTGGTGAGCTATCGTCATATTCCTTAAATAAATCGAAATCTCCTTAATTGATTATGTCCAATGGGTAGATTGGAAGAACTCATTTGGTAAGTACCAACGGGTGTAATGGCATGAAGGAGTATATAAGGAAGATGTTCTAGTTATTCAAGTGATGAAGAATTCCAAAGTCTGAAGCTCCTTATTCTTAGTCAATTCAAATGTTGAGCGAAATCTTATGCTCAAAAGAGAGTTTATATCTTTGTGAGACCTTGAGGAAGTGTAGCAGAGTCTCTACGCTGTGGAATCAAGGAAGTGCCATACTATAACAACTCTTTTGATTCATAGTAAAATCCAGCCAGTGGGCTGTCAGTGCGGAAGAGTGGACGTAAGCTTAGATTAAGCCGAACCATTATAAATCTTATGTTCTTATTCTCTTCCTTAAGCTCTTTTATTTTAATCGTAACTCAATTTGTTTACAAGAGTTTAATTTCCTTTTCATAATCTATTGTTAATTAGAATTGCACACTTATCTCTGGAAAATTTGTTTTTGCACCTATTCACCCCCTCTAGGTGCTCGTACTAGCTTTCACAATTGGTATCATAGCTTGTGTACTCACTTAAGTTGAAGTGTTTTACTTTAGAGTTAAAGATCCATGGCTAGTACATTGGCTCCAAATCTAGTTGAAGGGCAAAGCAATACCAGACCGCCTTATTTTGATGGAAAGGAATACAACATATGGAAAAATAAGATGAATGCATTCCTAAGATCAAAGGATCCTCTGGTATGGAACGTGGTAGACAAAGGAATCATTCCTAAAGCTGCACCAGTCTTAGAAAAAGGAAAAGAAGCTGTTGAGTCCAGTGAAATAACTCAAGAAGAGATAACCAAGAGACAAGCTCTTGATGCAAAAGCAATTTATTCTTTGTATTGTGCATTATCTCCTATTGAATATAACAGAATATCTTCATGTGAAACAGCTAAAGAAATTTGGGATAGATTACACATCACCTATGAAGGAACTAATCGAATGAAAGAAAGGAAAAGTTGAGAAATATCATAAGGCACTTAAAGCAGCAACTTGGAGTGATACCGAATGTGAGGAAAGTGATGATAATTATATCAATATTTGTCTCATGGCACAATCAGACTCAGATTCAGACTCTGAGACAGACTTAGACTCAGACAGTGAAATCAAAGTAAGTAATTTAAAAATTCCTACTAAAATTTCTAAATATATTAATGAATTATGTCTTAGCCTCAAAACTTCTCTCAAGAGGATTTTCGAACTCAAAAGGGAAAATTCTGCACTAAAGCAACAGGAAATTGTTTGGAAAGAAAAAATTGAAAGTTTAGATAAAAGTGTTATTACTTTAAAAGAAAATGCATTCCTAAAAAATGATATCTCAAGCATTTCTAAAAGGTTTTCTATAAGATCTGAGAAACTAAAAAAAAAATTCTTTCTGCACAAAGACCTTATTTTAACAAATCTAGTTTGGGAATGACTATTGAAACCATTCCTCTAAATGATTTTTCTAAGGTAAAAGAAAGATTTAAACAAAGACCTACAAAAGATTCTTACAAAAATCATTTCCAAAAAGTTTTTGTAAAACCTGTAGACTGCAGTGCTCTTAAATGTTCTAACTGTAACAGCTCAGAATACTTTGAGAAAGAATGTCCCATGGTCTGGAAACCTGTGAAGAAGGTTTGGGCAAAGACTGTATATCACACTAACTCCACTGGACCCAAGAAAATATGGGTAGCAAAGAAAGCATGAGTTTCTTTTTTAAATGCACGTCACTATCAAGAAAAAAAGTTAAATGGTACTTAGATAGTGAATGCTCGAGACATATGACAGGAGATTCAAACTATTTTATAAAGCTTGTGTAAGTTAATGGTGGAAAAGTTTCTTTTGAATGGAATAACAAATGAAGAATAGTGGGATACGAGACTGTAAAGATTGGAAGTCTCACGATCAGTAACATTTCGTTAATAGAATGACTCAACTACAACTTGTTGAGTATTAGTCAACTGTGTGACACCGGTTTCAGAATCAACTTTCAAAAATGAATATGTTTATGAACTAGTAAAGATTCCTCTCAAACTTTTATGGGGCGAAGACATGAGAATATCTATCTCTTGGATATTAAACCAGAAAAATCTCAATGTATAATCTTAATTCAAGAGGAAGCAAATCATGGCACAAAAAGCTTGGGCACATCAACATGAAGCAAATAGCCAAGATCTCTACAAAGAAACTTGGTCGTAGACTACCCAATCTAACATACCAAAAGTCTGACCTATGCACATCATGTGTGCTGGGAAAACAGGTAAGAAATTCTTTCAAACCAATAAATCAAGTATCCACTAATCGTGTGCTGCAGCTCTTGCATATGTATCTCTTTGGACTAACCAGAACTCAAAGCATTGGAGGTAAGAAATATTGCCTAGTAATTGTGGATGATTATTCACGATTTACTTGGGTATATTTCCTAGCAAGTAAGACTGAAACATTTTCTTATTTTATAAAATTTGCTAAGAAAGTTCAAAATGAAAAAGGGGATGTTATTTTCAGTATACGGATAGACTATAGAGGTGAATTTGAAAATCAAGATTTTGCTAAATTTTGTGATGAATTTGGTTTTCAGCATGTATTCTCCTCTCCTTACACTCCAGAGCATAATGGAGTTGTGGAAAGGAAGAATAGATCTTTGCAGTAAATTGCTAGAACTCTTCTAATTGAAAGTAACATTTCTTCTCGTTTTTGGGCTGAAGCAGTCTCTACAGCGTGCTATATCATTAATAGAGTCTTCTTAAGCCCTATTCTAGAGAAAACTCCCTATGAGTTATTCAAAAGAAAGAAGCCAATTGTTTTGTATTTTCATGTGTTTGGATGCAAATGTTTTATATTGAAAAATGCAAATGATCAAGTTGGTAAGTTTGAAGAAAAATCGAACGAAGGCGTCTTCCTTGGATATTCAACCTCAAGCAAAGCTTATAGAGTATACAACAAAAAGACTCAATTTGTAGAGGAATCGATGAATGTCAAATTTCAAGACTTTATGCAAAATCAATCGATTCAGACTCAACTTGAAGAATCTGAACCTACTCCAGACTCTATAAAGTCTAAATCTCCAGAAGCAACTCAGACTTCAGAAGACCAGCAGCAAATGATCATCGAAGATTCAAATGAAAAAAATGATCGACAGTTTGACAAATCAACTAGCAACTGCAAACATAAGTCCAGTCATCCCAAAGAACTCATTATTGGTGATATTAATGAAGGAATTCGCACAAGATCCGAAAGGCGTGAAGAGTCTAGTGCTGTGGCTCTTATTTCTGAAATAGAACCCAAAAGCATAGAAAAAGCTTTAACTAATGAAAGCTGGATTGAAGCTATGCAAGAAGAACTCAGGCAATTCAATATCAATGATGTCTGGGAATTGACTCCTAAACCGAAAGGTAAATCCATCATTGGAGCTAAATGGGTTTTTAGGAACAAGATGAACGAGAAAGGAAAAGTCATTAGAAACAAAGCAAGACTCGTAACCAAAGGATATACGCAATAAGAAGGGACAGATTATGATGAGACTTACGTGCCAGTAGCAATGTTAGAAGCAATTATATTATTACTTGCTTTTGCTTATTATAAGAATTTTAAGTTATTCCAAATAGACGTCAAAAGCGCTTTCCTAAATGGATTTATCCAAGAGGAAGTCTATGTGAAACAACTACCCAGTTTTGAAGACCCAAGGAAATCAGACTTTGTATTCAGACTGAAAAATGCTCTATATGGTTTAAAGCAAACACCTCGAGCTTGGTACGACAAACTAAATAAGTTTTTAATTCAAAATGGCTTTGTCAAAGGTAAAGTAGATACTACACTATTTATCAAAAGAGAAAGCAAAAACTTTTTACTTATTCAAATTTATGTTGACGATATTATTTTTGGACTTCTAATGAAAATCTATGCAAGAAATTCTTTAAGTCTATGCAGGATGAATTTGAAATGAGCATGATAGGTGAACTAACCTTCTTTCTCGGGCTTCAAGTGAAACAATTAAAGGAGGGAACTTTTATTCATCAAGAAAAATATGCCAAAGAACTTGTCAAAAAGCTTGGACTAGAGAAATGCAAAAAGACTGATATACCAATGTCAAGTTCCTTGAAGCTAGACAAAGATGAAAGAGGAAAGAAAGTTGACCAGAAGTTATGCAGGAGTATCATTGATTCACTTCTTTTATCTTATTGCTTCTAGACCTGACATTCTGTTTAGTATTTGTATTTGTGCCAGATTTCAATTAGACCCTAAAGAATCTCATTTAAATGCTGCAAAACGTATTATCAAATACATTGCCTCAATATCAAATTTAGGTCTTTGGTATCCTAAAGAATGAGACTTTACTCTTCTTGGATACTCAGACGCAGACTTAATAGAATGCAGAGTTGATAGAAAGAGCACATTGGGCACCTATCAACTACTTGGTAACATGACAGTGTTTTGGTTTTCAAGGAAGCAAAATACCGAAGCTCTTTCTACAGCAGAAGCAGAATATGTAGTTCTTGGAAATTGTTGTTCACAAATTCTATGGATAAAACAACAGTTAAGAGACTTTGGAATTGAAGATTCGTGCACTGAAATCAAATGCGACAACACCAACACCATCAATCTCACCAAGAATCCAATTCTTCACTCAAGAGCAAAGCATATAGAAATTCGACTTTAGAAAAAAATGAACTTAACGCAAATTATCTCATTTAGTATTAGGGTCCACATTCTCAGCCTTGCTATTTTATTTTGAGTCAAAACTCATTTAAGCTCTTTTGAGCCATTTTTCAAACATATTGCATTTCCCCGCCACATTCAATTTCTTGCGTCTATTTCCCGTTTGCATGCACATACGTGCATTGTGTGTGCTCGGGGATTTGTAAAATGTTGTGTATGCTAACTTCTTCTTAATTTATTTGGACAGATACTCTATACTATATTTGGAGAATAAAAAACACGTTTGATATTTACAACGAAAAGGTAGGACCAAATCCCTTCCATTATATCTTATTTTTTAATCCATTTACAATCATGTATGTCTAAAAAAAATGATTATTTGAAATTGCAATGATCCTTTTTCTTTTTAATTTGTCTCATTGTGCCGTGGTGCGGGGGGGGGGCACACAGCTTCGGAGTACAAACCCAAGGAATGTCTTGCAATGGTTGATAGATGGTTCTCTTATTACCCTCTTTAGGCTCATTTCGGTTGGCGTTTTGGGTTGATACTCGAAGCAAATCCAGTTTTGTCACCAATAATAATGTGGCCGTCTCCTGTCGGACCATCCTTCTTTGTGGGAGGAGCTTGGCTGTGGTGGGGGAGTCATCACGATAAAATGAGGGCAATAAATATTCTTGCAGTTGAAAAAGCCATTTCCATCTGAAAAAGTATTTTAGTAAAAGAATTACATATCCGGAGTCATATTTCATCCGTTATCGATCGAAAAAAAACTTATTGGCTTGTCGGTTTGGGATTAAGCAAAAGTAGCACTTTTTTGTTCTACCGTCGAAATTGAAAATACTACCTAAAATTTGAAGAAATTTTGAAAAACATATATATGTGAAACTATGTATCAAAATTAGCATATTTTGAAAGTTTCATGCATTTCGGATTAAAGAAAAGTTAAAGTGATTGCATAGGGTGATTTCGATTAAGAGAAAAGTTAAAAAGCAAACAAGGAGAATCATCCAATTAGTCTTAAACTAATTGTGCAGATGTCAATCGGTCCTAAACTTTTCAATTTTGTCAGTTCAATTATAAAGTTTTACGTGAGATTTTGATGTAGTCCTTCTAGTTAACAATTTCCAACAAAAATTAATTAGAATAACTAAATTAAAATTTCAGGCAAAGGTTTATGACTAAACTAGTGAAATTAATATATATATATATATATAAATGAATTGACATGCATATAATAGACTTAAAATTGATTGGATAATTTCTCCAGAGTAAAAGTCAATGCATACATGCCCGACTAAAAAATTTGAACATAACTTGTGGGCATTTCTTAATTTAAATTTCATTTATTCGATAAATTGTTGGACTTTTCCTTTTCAAAACTCTATACATGCGGAAACAACTTATTATATAACCACGGATAGAATAAAAGAACAGCAGAAGTCTCAAATATTGGGTAAGTGGTCCAATGTTTCGTCTAGTTATAGACAGGAAATCCTATAACTACTCAAACTAAACTTGAGGCAACATACTATATAGGTTGAGTTCTATTTGATGCAAAGAAATTCTAGAATAATTATAGGACTCTTTAACTTAATGTCCTTTGGCTCACATGTCACTAAATTACTAAGTATATAACCCAATTGTCGTAGAGAAAAATAAATTACAATAAGTGCATAATAATATTTAAAATTTATCGTGAAAATGTAATTGAGTCCTAAGACATAACGGGCCAGGCCCCCGATGGCGACTGGCAGAGGGGCGGCAAGGATGGACAAGTGCTTGGGCTGGCTCAACTCGCAGCCGTGCCAGAGCGTGCTGTTCAGAGCTTCGGGAGCATCCGCGCATTCGCCCCATTCGTCAAAGTTTGTTGGGAGCGGAGGTGATGGAAATCTGGATCTTGAGCTTGCTTTTTGCTTCCCCAGGCCGAAAGCGAGCAAAATATCGCCACACGTAAGGCAGCGTATGAAAAGAGTTCAGTGAATTGGAAATTGAACAGGGGACCGACGACGAAGCCAAAGCCGTCGAAGGTGCGAGAACGAGAGTTTTGGAGCTTGTAGACTGGAAATTTGACGGGAGCGGCGAAATTGAACAGCGAGCGGACGAAGAAGGCTCTCCCCGCTCTTTTGAATATAATTATAAAAAGAAAAAGGGCAGATCAATTTTTTCCGTTAGCTAATTTAGACAAAGCTAATTGAGGGACTTGATTGCATAAATTTGATAATTTTAGGATTTGATTGTATTTTGTAAGAGTTTTAAAACTCGATTATATATTCAAGACAAGTTTTAGGACTCCTAATGTATTTATCTCGAAAATTTTTTAGCACCTAACTTAATTTATAAAGTTGCCGTGATCAAATGTTTCCCTTATAGTATATTCTTCTTCCGAGAGTTTTTACTGTTGGTTGAGGGAGTCTTCAAGAGAAATAATAACCATTCTCGGAATATTTAGTGAAAAAGTCATTGAGGATTTCCCATCCTTGTAAACCGATTGATTTTCCTCGGATTTATTTTTTTCTACTTGAGTAAACGTGACTAATGTCAACACATTTAATAAATACATAAAACATATTGAGATTGAATGGCGTATGCCAAATTTCTCTGACAGGAAAGATACATCCAGAATCACATTATCATTGAGTGACTAATCTGGATTTATTTCGAGTACCAAACCAAAGGCTAGTGGAAATGAGCTAGAGAGGGTAGTACGAGAACCATCTGTCCACCATTGCAAGACATTGTTTCGGTTTATACTCCGGAGCTGTGTATCCTGCTCCCTGCACCATCCAAAAAGGGGAGGAACAAGAAGAAAACTATTATTACAATATTAGATAATAATTTTTGAGATGTCTATGAGCAGAAAAAAAAATAGAGGGGAGTTTGGTCTTACCTTAATCGTTGTGAACGTCAAATCGTACTTGCTATTTTTCGAATACAAAATAGAATATCTGTCCACACAAATTTAAAAGAAGTTAACCAATAGAACATTTTTCAACTCCTCAAGCACACACAATGCGGGCACACGCACGCAAAAGGAAAATTACATACAAGATACTCAATGCAAAGGAAGATATGCAAAAATGTTCATGGAATAAATTCAAAAAAATGGTGCAAAAGAACCTAAAATACTTTGTAACTCAAAATAAAATAAGAAAAATCAAAATGAGGACTCTAGTAATAAATTAGATGATATACGTAAGGTCATTTTTTTTCTAACTCATATTGACCAGTTAGCTATCTGAGGCTTTTGAGCAACAAAATGGGCATGACTTCTTTATTATGTTGGAATGCTCTAGAACATCGCGCTTTCTATGGTTGACAACTAAATTAACTGATAAATCCAGCTTTTGGACAAAGCCCGTTGACATGGGTCCATTGAAGCCATGAACCGGGGAGTAGACCGGTTCTTAAACCAAAGGACCGGTCCGGTCCTGAAGAAGAACAGGAGGGAGAATCCGGAAAGGGGGGGGGGTAAAAGACAAGTCCGGATCCATCGTTTTCGGATTCTAACAGCCACATCTCCAAGTGTTCGGTGAGGAGAGGTGAAACGTGGGCAGCAAACCAACAGATATACCCACCCTCTTGAAAATGTCATATTTCCAAAACTTGGGAACCCCAGGGGATCAAAGTCAACATATCTGTCAGTTTCAATTCTCCAAAGCAGAATATAAATTAAAACCTCAATGAAACAATCGGTCATTGTGTTTTGTCCATCAGCAATGTGTAACTAATAAATGAAGTATTTTACCAGTGGGAGACAATTAGATTGAGTTTTTATAAGTTCGACAGTTTAATTGCGATTTGGTACAAACTTTTTCAGCTTGAGTATGGTCCTCAACACAGACGAGAGATGGCATTCAATGAGCAAAATTCATCGACAAAATTATTTTTGGAATATAGCTAGATCGAGATGCACCTCGTTCACAATCGTATAAATATGTTAGTCATCAACTGAGGTACAAAAGCTAAAGACTCATGAGAAGATGATGATCAACTAAACAAAATTATATAAGAAAAGAATTTTATAGTGATCTTAACAGATTAGGATGAAATTATTACCCGGCTATTTGACCTTCGACGAACCAAGGCAACCACGAACCTTTTAAAGTTAAATTGAGTGATCTTATCCAATCCAATGTAGCCACGTACGGGATAGCCAAGTCATGATCACCACTACAACAAGAGTAAATTTTGTAAATACAAGCAAGAACCACGGATTTATGTAAAAAGCAAATACACAGTAAAAAGAAAAAAGAAGAAAATCAACCAAGATGAGAAACTTATTCACATTAGCCATCATAATACCTGTAAACAAGGGCACGGAGGGTTTTCTCAGAAAGGTATTCATGATAAACTACAGCATCAAGAACGTCCTTTGGGTAAGATAGAGTCAAGTTGCATCTATTCCACTCTTGCTTCGTGCCCTGGATGTCATTATCAAGTGAAAATTGTAAATACATAGACGTCGGCGATGCCCGTGAAGAGAATAATTCTTCATTACCTCTCGTACGCCAAGGGCTTCTCGGACTTTCTCATCATTGGCCCAAATGTAAGAGTATATATAGTTAGCGGACTGTTGAGGGAGAAATTTAAGTAAGTGAAATAGCGCATTAGCTCATTATCGAAATCCAGATGTTCAATCTCAGTACTGTCTTACACATATAGATAGATGATACGCTTTAGATACTGTATTCACGGAATCTAGTGGGAGTTAATTTACGATGTACCCGACACCATGGCCTGGACTGTTGAGGCATCGAAACGACGTCGACGGTATCCTCTTCGAGTATGCTTCTGCTCCACTTTAGCATCGTGTGGTTAGGAGACATGACATTGCATGATGGTTCCAGTATTTGAAACACATATATCTTCTCGAGGCACTAGAAGATATCACGAGGAAAGACGTCTCAATCACTCGTCGGATGTGTGTATATATTGCGGCAAATAATACGAGAGAGGTGGATGTTTATAACAATAACACTTACTAGCAACACCATTTCAAGGTCAGTTAGACAAGCTCCATTGGTGGGATCTACATTCTGAAAATCTCCATTGCAATCTGTTTTCGTTGCCTTGAAAACACGAATTCAAAAGTAAAATTATGGAAATGCCGATTCATATGTAATCTTCGTTACTAATGTATTATATCCTTTGATGATATGCAGATCTTATTAGAGTTAAGTTATGCTGTAAGTTTACCTCGTAAAGTTCATCCGATACGAGAGCCATCTTGTTAGCATATGGAATTCTAAAACTCCCATCCTTCTTATCACAAGTCACCGGATTGCCCATCGTGTAACCCTGCTCATAAAACCAGAACAATAATACTTTCCTTAACATATATGGCTTAGTATCAATAGATATGAAGTGGAAATTTTGAGTATTACAAGACATGAGAAGAGCACACAAGAGTCTTACGTACCACGAGATTCATTTGCGGCTGGCGTCCAGCTTCAATTCCTATACAGAAAAGCAAATAGAGTTTCTGTATTTAACGAAGAGAAAATGAATTCTTGAGAGCCAGAGTGACACAGAATATGTGGGTAAACTTCAGTTACACACCATCCTATATATTTTTAACAATGATGGGGATAACGACACCGGAATAAGAATCACCAGTGACGTAAAGCGGATTCGCGAGGAAGCTGGGGTGAGACACAAGCCACTGCATCAGAAAAAGAGAAGTATATGACGAAAGTCAGGGAATTGTATCAGTCTATGTAATTAGGTACAACGGTTATTTTGAGGTGACATGATGTCGGTATCAATTCAGATAGTTACCTTTCTTAAGAACTCGTACGTTTGTGCCGCGGAGGAAGTGTCACTAATGTTGTACGCCGTCGGTGTCGTTGCATATGAAAATCCCGTGCCCACAGGTGCATCCAAAAATATTATATTGGCTACCTGTCGTATAAAAATATGACCACTTCTAGTCTTGATGAGTTGAACGATAATAATGCTAAACAGAGAAAAAGGTAATTCACCTTTGTCCAGGAGTAAGGATTATACTTCAATATCGGTTTAGTTCCGCTGGAACTTGAAAAATCAAACTGCATCGGACCTATGCGAAAAGTTGCAGACGTCAAGATCGTGGGTGATTAGAACCAATTAATAGATTTTGCTTTTGACCGGCATATGGATGTTTAATTGATATGGAATGACCATTGTGTATATATCATATCATTGAAAAGTGGCGGCCACCTCATTTAGATCTTATCAGAACTTCGTTGGCAGTTCGGTCTAAATAAAACGTGTATCACGGCACTCATGGGAAAAGAAAAGGAGCCAAAAAAAAAAGGAGTGGTGGGAGCTCAATGATTGACCACCTTAATCATTTCTACATATAATTGTGCAGCTTGATCTAGCAGTGTTTGTAAAAAGAGAGGGAAAAGAAGGCTACCAAAAGCCGATAAAAAGTAACACGAGGAAGACGAAAAACAGAAGAAGATGACAATGACGACGACGACGACGACAGTGGCGACGAGTTAAGGAGTTAATGAAAGAGAATGGACCTATTTCGTAGATGAGGCCGGACAAAGCGGAGCAACCGGGACCGCCGGTGAGCCAAACCAACAAAGGGTCCTCCCTGGGGCTCCTCTCGGACTTGATGAAGTAGTAGAATAGCTGCACTTCCTCCAGCTCTCCTACCCCTACGTATCTGCACCATTTTTGTTTGCACCACCAAAAAACGTACATTACTCTCGAACGTAAAGAAAAGAAATGGCGAATTGAGTCTTTTGCTACTTTGTAGTTGCTCATAAACACATGATGCGAGCTGACCCGGTCTCAAGTTTGAAGGGAAGCTCTCCAGGGAAGCCCGGGAGGCTCTCGACGATGGCTGATTGTGATGGTCCGACATTGGAGATCAAGAGCATCAACGGAAGTAGGAGGTGCAACATTCTTGGCTCGGCTAATCAAGAAAAATGGTGAGGAAAAGAGAACTAGGCAGATTTCTATAAGGTCCCCATTTGTAGCTGATCTAACTGTAGGGAAAATGACAATCATTTTCATTTGCGATGCAAAGAATGACACCGTCGGTAGTGGATACTCCTCTGCACACATCCCAGCGCATGCGATTGGTTTGAAGGATCGGTAGCGACTTGACTTGTGAATTTTAGGTCAAGTACAGGCCATGCATTGATAGGAGGCCCGACAATTTGACGGGGATGCTCATTGCTTGTCCATGTCATAGACGTGCCCCATGCTTATTCATAACTGGCCCTAGAATTATCTCAACAATCTCATGGGTAAGTCGTAATACGTGGAGAGAGAGAGAGAGAGAGAGAGATTTACAGTTTTAATCCATGTCATTTTGCCAATATATGGAATAATCATGTCGTGATCTCCACTATAACATCACAGACGATAACTAATTCAGCTTACATCGCATTACTTCATTATCTTTTCACATGAATTGCAATAATATGTTTTCCTTATTCCTAGTACCTATAGAAAAGGACTCGGAGTTTTTTTTTCTCAGTGAGATTTCAATGATAAGCGGTGGATTTCATGACATCATGAGCGTCAACGTATATTAATTCTGACAGTCAACGATGCAATGCCTCTTGTATGTGGAAAGCCTTTTGAACAGTCTTGTCATTAGTCCATACATAGCAATGGCGGTATCATAATTCTGCACAATGAAAATTGCTTCACTTGAAACAGTCGTGAATGCATCTAAATGAATGCAATCTAGAAGAGGTACAATGTATTTACTCGCCACCACGGTCCAAGAGATTCGAGCAATGATAAGGGGTTGATCTCTGAGTCGCCATCCCGGAGAATTCGTCGATCCCATTTCAGGAAATTCAGTCTTGGACCCGATGTACTGCACTTCGGTTCCAATACATGGGCATTGAATATCTTCTCGACACACTGTCAAATAGGAGAATGAATTGACAAATCGCTAATGATCGCGTGAATGGTACTCTTACATAGATGCATCGATGCAATCATATTTACCTTGACAACAGATTGAAGATCAACTCCACAGTCCACGTTTTCGGGATCGACATGCATGTATTCGCCCTTACAGTTGTTCTAGGCCGACTTGAATTTCATGTGGTATTCAAATCCTTCTTCATCAGCCACTGCAAGTCGAGGGAAACCCACAAAGACATTGGACGGAAAATCAAATAAAAACTCAATGGAGTTCACCTTATAGAGTTTATCCGATATAAGCGTTTTTCAATGTGTGAATGCAATCCTGAAATTCAAGTTGTAAAGAACGTCCGTCAAGGGATTGCCAGGTACATACCCCTAGATTCGTGAAGCAAAAATATCATCTAAGAATCATGAATTTTTTCAGTTTAACATGTTCTATACTTGTAAATGCACTTATACCTTGATATACAATACCGGAAGATGTCCAACTTCATAACATAGAAAATTTGAGACATCACATCATTAGAAAAACAAGGGTAAGATTCTAATGAAACTAGTGATCATTTTTATTGTTTAAAGATCAATCGAGACCTTTCAGATAAAATATCAAAAAAAAAAAAAAAATAGGTCCATATTTTTCATTAGCTAAATTAGACAGAATTAACAGAATGACTTGATTGCACTAATTTAACAAGCACTAGGACTTGATTGCACTTTTTACAAGTTTTAGGATTCAATTGTACTTTTGTAACAAATTTTATGACTTCTGGTAAACATATCCCAAAAAATAAAAAATAAAACATGTGAAGGTAGCTGTTCAGATATACAGTTCTCGTTTCTTTTTAGATAGATTTAGAGAGATTAATTCAAAACTCGATCCTTCTGCTAATGAAGGAAAATTCAAATTGACCTCTTCCATTGAAATGTCAAGTTCTACAAAGACATTTAGAAGGCTAAGGATGTGTTTAAGGAAATTTAAGAGAAGATCCTCGATTAAGGTGTACTAAGGAGAAAAGGTTTTTACTCCAATGAAAAAAAGAAATCAAAAGTATTGTGTACACGGCATTTTGTTATTCTGGGTGCCATCTCGTGCGTGTGTCGCGAATCCTTTGGGAAGCTGTTTGACGGCTTAGATCGCTCGGTGAAGGTCCAGTTAGTGCTTCGGATGGAAATCCTGGCAGTTCTTGAAGGCCTTAGATTTTGCCTTGGACAAGCGAGTGAGAGTCTAAGCCTTTAGTCGGACAGCTTAACTTTAGTCACAACTCTTCTAGGTGCAGATCGAGTTTCGTGGGATGAACAAGTACTTAGCGAGGAGTGTTAAAATCTTGCTTGTCAAGTTCTCAAATCTTCACTCGACTTATTGCTCAAAAGATTAAAATAAAGTAACAGATTGAATTGTAATAGTTTAACATCGTAAAGCCCTCCCCTGCGCAGGGTTTCAAGCCCCCAATCCCTTTTGGATCTATTATGTTTTTGAATCTCACTTAATGTACTCATCTGATTTGTCTTCATCTAATGAAACGAGTTTTACCGACAAGATCCCTCCATCTCTTACTCTTACCAAAGTGACTCCGAGATCCCGATATCATCTCACTCAAAACAGATATTCTTTCCCAATTCCTTTATCAGTGTATATGCATATGCTGCTCATTTCCACATACACAGTTGGGAACATTTCCTTCTCAACCTCTTTGATGAGTGTCCTTTTTTCCTAATTACAATTCCTTAAAGCTGACTTTTTATGCCAATTTCATGTGTACATAGGCAACATTGCTCAAGCAGTGAATAGTAGGGGAAAGTATCAAAAAAATCCTAAATTTATTATATTGGTACTTATCCAATTTTAATCCTTTTAATTATACCAATTTAATTCTGAACCTTCTCAAGAAAATTGTTCAAGAAGTTCTAAATCTATTGCACTATTAATTGACAAATGAAGACATGCAAGTAAAGAGAACTTTTCATTACTTTAGACTCGCAAGTCAAATATAAAGTACCTTTTGGCCAGTAGATATGAACAAATATAGGCCAAAAGTGTCCCCAAGAGTAGATAAAATGGCCACAAAAGAGGTTGAGCAACAAAAGTGGTTGAGCAACAAAAGTGGTTGAGCAGCAAGTAAGAAATCTTACATTACTTTGTACAAATCTTTTTCTTAGTTACATTTCAGAAAATGTGATGAACGCATTTATCTAACCGCCTACATTATTGCAAGGGCCTTATACTTTACGTCATAATTGCTAAATTGACATATGACTCAAAGAAAGTTCAAAGCTAATGAGCTCATCGTTTTCAGTCCATCGACGTGTTAGATAGTTCGCCAAGTTGGAATTCATCGAAAAAATTTTAGTGATGTAACTCAAAGATGCGATCTTGTAGAAAAGCGCACGAATCCCGAGTTAGAATGGCCAATGATCTTTAGGCACTCGAATTATTGGTACCCAATAATGCTCCTAAGAAAGAGTAATGTCCCAATGAAATCAACAGTGGGCCCAACTACTCATATAAAAGATGATTGTATAAATGCACGACTAAGAGTGAGAATAGTTGGAGCTGAAAATTTGTCCAAAAAGTAAAAATATTAAATGAATGCCAATTCAATCACTAATATAGACACTAGTCATTTTAGATGGCATGGTCAATATTGATGTGGACAAATATTATTTTAATGTTTTTTTAAAATTTTAAAAAAATATTTTTTTATTAATTTTTTTCTTTTTCCTTCCTTTCATTTTGGCCGGCAAGATCACAAAGGCCCCCAGTGGTCTTTGCGCCCTCACCCACAGCCATGACAGCCTTCATTGCCCTACCAACCGCCTAGAGCCGTGAAGGCCTACAAATTGTGGCGTTTGGTGATAGCCATGGACAATGGCTAAGCTCATTTGCTACACCAATAGTAACTAGGCAAGATCAACTGACAACGGAAAGAGCACTGCTGGTTATACATTCATTATGGGTTCCGTGATATTCTCGTGGGCATCCAAAAAGGGGACTCAGTGACACAATCTACTACAGAAGCTGAATACATCGCGGCTGGTATGACCACTATTCAAGCATTAACACTTTGAAGAATATGAGAAGATATTGAAGAAACACAGACATAACCAACTTCAATATTTCGTGACAACAAGTTAGCAATTGCTGTCTCAAAAAATTCAATCCTTCATGGAAGAACTAAACATATTGTGAAGTGTAAGATAATGAAGAGATTGAGCTGAAGTATTGTAAGACTGAAAATCAAATTGCGGACATAATTACCAAAGCACCATCACAAGCAAAGTTTGAGACGCTACGGTGTATGCTTGAAGTTGATAACAAATTAAATCGGGGAGGAGTGTTTAAAAAAAAAAAAAAAAAAAGGGATCTATTTCCGACATCTTCTACGATAGCCGACAATACCCTAGTTTTGTCTCTTGCGTGGAAGTAGCTAAGACGAATGGCTGTAAACACTTGAGTGGCAGATATAATTTGTGAAGATAAAAGTGTCCACATTGAAGCTATAAAGAACACATATTGCTGCTATGTTGGCTGAGTCAAGCCCCTATACATGGGGAATAAGTACACTAGAAGTGCCAAAAATTATGTACAGCCCTCATTTTAATACTAAAAGTTTTTGCTGGCTCACTTAAATGCTAAATTGGAGGAAAACCGATCATTTTAATGCCAACAGTAAGAAATTCCAATCAAATTGATTACGTATTATTTATAATTAAAATTATAATATTACTTGGAAATTTCTTTGAAAATCCAATCCACATGGCATTTCCACATGGCATGCTTGGCACCGAAGTGATTGTTTTTTAATAATGACCAGCACCAAAGTGATGAACGCATTTATCTAACCGTCTGCATTATTGCAAGAGCCTTATGCTTTACGTCATAACTGCTCAATTGACAAATGACTCAAAGAAAGTTCGAAGCTAATGAGCTCATCGTTGTCAGTTCATCGACGTGTTAGATAGTTCGCCAAGTTGGAATCAATCGAAAATATTTTAGTGATGTAACTCAAAGATGCGATCTTGTAGAAAAGCGCACAAATCCCGAGTTAGAATGGCCAATGATCTTTAGGCACTCGAATTATTGGTACCCAATAATGCTTTTGAGAAAAAGTAATGTCCCAATGAAATCAACGGTGGGCCCAACTACTCATATAAAAAATCATTGTATAAATGCACGACTAGGAGTGAGAATAGTTGGAGCTAGAAAATTGTCCAAAAAGTAAAAATATTAAATGAATGCCAATTCAATCACTAATATAGACACTAGTCATTTTAGATGGCACAGTCAATATTGACATGGACAAATAATATTTTAATATTTTTAAATTTTTAAATTTTTATCTTTCTTTTATTAATTTTTTTTTCTTTTTCCTTCCTTTCATTTTGGCCGGCAAGATCACAAAGGCCCCTAGTGGTCTTTGCGCCCTCACCCACAACCATGACAGCCTTCACTGCCCTACCAACTGCCTAGAGCCGTGAAGGCCTACAAATTGTGGCGTTTGGTGATAGCCATGGACAATGGCTAAGCTCATTTGCTACACCAATAGTAACTAGGCAAGATCAACTGACAACGGAAAGAGCACTGCTGGTTATACATTCATTATGGGTTCCGTGATATTCTCGTGGGCATCCAAAAAGGGGACTCAGTGACACAATCTACTACAGAAGCTGAATACATCGCGGCTGGTATGACCACTATTCAAGCATTAACACTTTGAAGAATATGAGAAGATATTGAAGAAACACAGACATAACCAACTTCAATATTTCGTGACAACAAGTTAGCGATTGCTGTCTCAAAAAATTCAATCCTTCATGGAAGAACTAAACATATTGTGAAGTGTAAGATAATGAAGAGATTGAGCTGAAGTATTGTAAGACTGAAAATCAAATTACGGACATAATTACCAAAGCACCATCACAAGCAAAGTTTGAGACGCTACAGCGTATGCTTGAAGTTGATAACGAATTAAATCGGGGAGGAGTGTTAAAAAAAAAAAAAGGGATCTATTTCCGACATCTTCTACGATAGCCGACAATACCCTAGTTTTGTCTCTTGCGTGGAAGTAGCTAAGACGAATGGCTGTAAACACTTGAGTGGTAGATATAATTTGTGAAGATAAAAGTGTCCACATTGAAGCTATAAAGAGCACATATTACCGCTACATTGGCTGAGTCAAGCCCCTATACATGGGGAATAAGTACACTAGGAGTGCCAAAAATTATGTACAATGCTCACTTTAATACTAAAAGTTTTCGCCGGCTCACTTAAATGCTAAATCAGAGAAAAAAACAATCATTTTAATGCCAACGATGAGAAATTCCAATCAAATTGATTGTGTGTTATTTATAATTAAAATTACAATATGACCTGGAAATTTTTTTGAAAATCCAATCCGCATGGCATTTCCACATGACATGCTTGACACCAAAGTAATTGTTTTTTAATAATGACTGGCACCAAAGTGATCACTTTAAATAGAATTTGACACTCAAATGATCACCTTTAATAAAATTTGGCACTTAAATTATCACTATTTACAACTTTTGGACAATATCATTTAAGGGTTATATGTTGACTAAGCACGCCGTGAGCCACATAGGACTAAGAAATTAATAAAATATAGTAACGTCGGATTTTCAACAATTCATAATAGAGTTGACATTTAAATTATCTTTTTTTTAAAAGTAGCACTCAAGTGATCCGAAAAAAAAAATTTGCACTAAAGTGAGCATTGTACACAACTTTTGATATTTCTAATGCACTTATCCCCTATAAATAGGCTTGAGGAGCCCCCACGGTGGACTAACGAGCAAACTTCTCTTCTTTCCTTTTTACTTCTAGTAAGTGAGCCATTATTTTGTAAAAAATTTCATGATAAAAAAATTATTTTTTAAAAGAATGAGTAGTTTCTTTTATTTAGTGACATTTATTGGAAACATTTTTGTGGTTTCTCGATCTCATTCGAAAAATGATTTAAATCTCATAACTTTATCCTAGGAAAAAAATCGAATTTTTCAATAATTTGTATCTTTATTTTTATTTTATTTTTTATCTTTTATCCTTTTCTTCTTCCTTCACCACTGCCGAGCCTCGATAGTGGCCAAAGGTGAGCTCAAGCTCATTGAAATTGGGCTCACCGGCCTTGGCCAAGCCTAAGCTCCCCTTGATCTAGTGAGCCCTAAACCCGCTGGCCTCAGGTGAGCCCAAGCTCACCAAGATCAATCGAGCCACAAGCCTATCTAGATTTGGAGAACCCCAAGCTCACTGGCTCGCGTCATGGTTGGCCGTCAGGCTACCAGACATCACCGAGGCATGTGGCCAATGGAGGAAGAAAGAGAAAGGAAAAGAAAGAAAATAGGAAAGAAGAAAGAAGAAAAACTATTTATTAATTTGAATTTTTTAAAATATTTTTTCATAAGAACAAACATTTTGTTAATCAAGGACCTAAGCCCAAATTTCAAAAACCCATGCATGGTCTTTGTAGACTCAGGCCTAAGGGTTGAGATTAGAGCTCAAGCATTGGGGATTCGAGCATGGTCTTTATGAATCCAAGTTTGGATGTCGAACCATTGAGTACAGGTTTGGGCTTTGCCTTGATGCACCAGAGGCCCAAGCCCAAGCACTAGAATCACGAGCTCAGTTGCCAGGAGACTTGGTCTTGGATGCCAGACCTTGGAACCAATGTTTGGGTTTCCATGCCCAAGCGTAGACTTCCAAATCTAAGCACCAATACCTAGTCATATTTTAGAAAACATTCTCCAATTCTTTTAAAAAGAAATCATTTTCCTAAATCTAAGTTTGGTAAAAAAAAAAATATATTCTTTGTTTATTCATTTTCCTAAGCAAATTTAATACTGCAAAATATGGAAAATGTTTTTTGCCAAACAAATATACCCTACGTGAGGGGAAGTGTTTTCCCAAATTTAATTTTTTTGAACTTTCATCCGTTAATTCACTGAAAATGATTAATAAATTGAAAAGATTTTCCGATCAAGGAAAATATTCATATATAAAATTAAAAAAAGTGAATTCTTAAATCTAATTAGTTGAAAACATTTTTTTGGAATTTCTCCTCTTAAATTTTTTAATATTTTATTTTTCTTTTATTTAAATTTTAATTTTTTTCTTTTTTCTCTTTCTTTTTTTTTTTCTTTCATTCTTTCTTCTCCACCAGTCACTAGGCTTTGGTGATCGGTTATAGTGCGGGTCACACTCATCACAATGAGCTCGAGCTAACTTGAGGTCGAGCTCGCCAGATCCTAGCAAGCTTGAGCCTCACTAGTTGCCCGAGGCAGCCAAGTTAGCCCTCACCGAGCCTCGACAACAATGCCAATGGCCTGTGGCAGTCGTCGCCAAGGCCCAATGACCAATGGAGGAGTAAGAATGAAAGAGGAAAAAGAAGAAGAAGGAAATAATAGAAAAATAAAAATATTAAAAAATAATTTGCCTAATTGAAATTATTTTCTAAATGAAATCCAAATAGCAAAAAACATTTTTGGTCATATATCACTAATAAAGAAAAATTAACCATCTTCTTGAAAAATGATTTCTCAAAAAGTATTTTTCATTTTCATGAAATTTTCCCTACAAATCGCATTCTAAATATCTTGAGTAACATCGTGCAAAAAAAAAAAAGTAATATAAATGAAGGTAGCCGTTCATATATAAAGTGCTAGTTTCTTTCAGATAGATTTAGAGAGATGAACTCAAAACTTGATCCTTCTGCTAATGAAGGAAAATTCAAAGTTCCCTCTTCCATTGAAATATCAAGTTCTCCTCCGAGGACATAAAAAAGGCTAAGTATGTGTTTAAGGAAATTCAAAAGAAGATCTTAATTTAAGGTATTCCAAAGAGAAAATATTTTACTCCAGTGAAAGCAAGAAATCAAAAGTATTGTGCACACGACATTTTGTTACTCCAGGCGCCGTCTTGTGCGTGTGTCCTCTGGGAAGCTGTTTGACGGCTTTGCTTGCTTGATGAAGGTCCAATCAGCACCCCAGATGAAAAGCCTAGCAGTTCTTGAAGGCCTTAGATTTTGCCTTGCACGAACAGATGAGAGGCTAAGCCTTGAGTCCGATAACTTAAATTTAATCAAAACTCTTCTAGGTGCCGATCAAGTTTCGTTGGACGAACAAGTTCTTAGCGAGGAGTGTTCAACTCTTGCTTATCAAGTATTCAAATCTTCACTTGACCCGTTGCTCGAGAGATCAAAACAAAGTAACAAATTGGATCGTAAAAGTCTGACACCGTGAAGCCCTTCCTCTCCTGAAGGTTTCAACCCCTCCCCCCTTCCCCCCAGGAGTGTTTCAGCCCTTGCTTATTAAGTTCTCAAATCTTCAATTGACCCATTGCTCGAGAGATCAACATAAAATAAGAGATTGGATCATAAAAGTCTAACACCATGAAGCCCTCCCTCTCCGCGGGGTTTCAAGCCCCCACGCCCCGAATACCTATTGGATCTATTTTGTTTTGAAGCTCACTCAATGTACTCATCTGATTGGCCTCCATGTAATAAAACGAGTTTTACCGACCAGATCCCGCCATCTCTTACACTTGCCAAAGCTACTCGCAAATACCAATATCATCTCACCCAAAATAGATAAACATGGTCTTGCTAAATTCCTTTGTTAGTATATATGCTGCTCATTTCCACATGCACTTTGGGGCACATTTCCTTCTTGACCTCTCTGATGTGTGTCCTTTTTTTCCTAATTACAATGTCTTGAGTCTTAGTTTTGCATGCAAATTTCATGTCATAGGCAACATTGCTCGGTAGTGAATAGTATGGAAAAATATCCAAAAAAATCATAAACCTATTGTATCGATATCAATTTAGTCTTAAACTTTTTAATTTGATTAATTTAGTTCTCAATCTTTTTGCATTTTATTAATTGAGTCAATCAGACCAATTTTAGCAAGAAATCATTAACATGAATGTTAGCCATCTTCTGTGACACAGACAATGCTAACATTGAAATTTTTAAATAAAATATTAATTTTGTTTTAATTTGCTTTTCTTTTCTTTTCTTTTAATCGTTGTTTTTTCTTCTTCTTCTTTTTCCTTTCATTTTGGCAAGCAAAGGTCGTAGCCCTCACCCAAGGCCTTCGTGACCCTACCAGGGTGAGGGCTACGACCCTTGCCAACCCAAATGAAAGGGAAAAAAATAGAGAAAAAAATAATTGAAATTTTAATCTTAAGAAAAAATAGTTCACGTCAATATTAGTCGTGCCATATAGAACAATTGACAGTTACATGGATTCCATTGGCAACATATATAAAGGTTTATGATTCAATTAACATAATTGAAATGTTTAGAATTGAATTAGTACTAATGCAATAAATTTAAGACTTAATGTAATAACACTGATTACCAAATAACAACATTCAGGGCATTCATTACCTTTTACCAAAAAAAAAAACATTCAGGGCACAAAGCCAGAGTGGATGCAATGATAGTCTATCTTACACAAAGGATGTTCTTAATAGTGCAGTCTATCATAGATACCTCTCTAAGACATCCATATGTGGGCACACTAGATTGGATAAGATCACTTAATTTGACTTTGCTTGGTCCGTGGGCACCTTGATTTATCAATGGTCAAGTGGCCGAGTAATAATTTCATCATAATCCGTTAAGATCACTATAATATTTATTTCATCAAATTCAATATACTTAATTTCTTGTCATGAATGTTTAGCTTCGTACTTCCCTCAATGACGAATTTTATTATTACATTGTGAACAGCGCACGTCTCCATCTAACTACGTACTTAAAAATTTTGCTTATTAAATTCTATCACTTTTCTGCGTTCAAAACCATACTGAAGCTGAAAAACTGTGTGTCAAATCCTAAATAGACTTCTAAACATAAATTAACTCACTCTAGGAGTCTCCCGCTATGGTAAAGTACTCATTTCTCCATTACCCACTACTAATGAAAAATGAACAATGATAAATTATCGACTGAATTTATTATTAATATTTTTCCTTATACACTAGTAGAAATGGAATATATTTCTTTAATGATACACTGAGACAATCATGACCAGCCTGTGATCTATCTATGCTACTAAAGATATTAAGTCAGGTTAACGATAACAGTCAAATTTGGATTGGCCCGCAACTCAACCATTCTCGCGCAAATTTCTTCTTTATCCCCCTTCAGGATTCTCCACTTGCTCTTCTTCCGGAACGAGTTGAGCCTTTGATGTAGAACCGGCCTTCCCCAGTTCATGGTTTAAAAGTAACCAAGCCCGATGGACTTATTTCTTACTGTTATTGATTTTGGGCCAAAATTGATGTTATCACTTAATTTACCTGTCACCACAGAAAGTCCAAAAACTAAAAAGTTCTAACAGAATAAAGAAGTCAAATTGATGTTATCACTTAATTTACCAGTCACCACAGAAAGTCCAAAACACTAAAAAGTTCTAACAAAATAAAGAAGTCACGTCCATCTTGTTGCTCAAAAGGCTCCAGCCGCTAATTTGGTCAATTTTTAGAAAAAAAAATGAACTTAACGCAAACTATCTCATTTAGTATTAGAGTCCACATTTTCAGCCTTGCTATTTTATTTTGAGTCAAAACTCATTTAAGCTCTTTTGAGCCATTTTTCAAACATATTGCATTTCCCCACCACATTCAATTTCCTGCGTCTATTTCCCGTTTGCATGCACATACGTGCATCGTGTGTGCTCGGGGATTTGTAAAATGTTGTGTATGCTAACTTCTTCTTAACTTATTTGGACAGATACTCTATACTATATTCAGAGAATAAAAAACATGTTTGACATTTACAACGATAAGGTAGGACCAAATCCCTTCTATTTTATCTTACTTTTTATCCATTTACAGTCATGTATGTCTAAAACAAAATGATTATTTGAAATTGCAATGATAATTTTTCTTTTTTATTTGTCTCATTAAGCCGTGGTGCAGGGAGGGGGCACACAGCTTGGGAGTATAAACCCAAGGAATGTCTTGCAATGGTTGATAGATGGTTCTCTTATTACCCTCTCTAGGCTCGTTTCGATTGGCGTTTTGGGTTGATGCTCAAAGCAAATCCAGTTTTGTCGCCAATAATAATGTGGCCGTCTCCTGTCGGACCATCCTTCTTTGTGGGAGGAGCTTTGGCTGTGGTGGGGGAGTCATCATGATAAAATGGGGGCAATAAATGTACTTCAGTTGAAAAAGCCATTTCCATCTGAAAAAGTATTTTAGTAAAAGAATTACATATCCAGAGTCATATTTCATCCGTTATCGATCGAAAAAAACTTATTGGCTTGTCGGTTTGTGATTAAGCAAAAGTAGCACTTTTTTGTTCTACCTTCGAAATTGAAAATACTATCTAAAATTTGAAGAAATTTTGAAAAATATATATATGTGAAACTGTGTATCAAAATTATCATATTTCGAAAGTTTCATGCATTTTAGATTAAAGAAAAGTTAAAGTGATTGCATAGGGAGATTTCGATTAAGCGAAAAGTTAATAAGCAAACAAGGATAATTATCCAATTAGTCTTAAACTAATTGTACAGATGTCAATCAGTCCTAAACTTTTCAATATTGTCAGTTCAGTTATAAACTTTAACGTGAGATTTTGATGTAGTCCTTCTAGTCAACAATTTCCGACAAAAATTAATTAGAATAACTAAATTGAAATTTCAGGCAAAGGTTTATGACTAAACTAGCAAAATTGAAAATTTTTATAAATGAATTGACATGCATATAATAGACTTAAAACTGATTGGATAATTTCTCCAGAGTAAAAGTCAATGCATACATGCCTAACTAAAAGATTTGAACATAACTTGTGGGCATTTCTTAATTTAGATTTCATTAATTCGATAAATTGTTGGATTTTTCCTTTTCAAAACTCTATACATGCGTAAACAACTTATTAGATAACCACGGATAGAATAAAAGAACAACAGAAGTCTCAAATATTGGGTAAGTGGTCCAATGGTTCGTCTAGTTATAGACAGGAAATCCTATACCTACTCAAAAGAGGCAACATACTATATAGGTTGAGTTCTATTTGATGCAAAGAAATTCTAGAATAATTATAGGACTCTTTAACTTAATGTCCTTTCGCTCACATGTCACTAAATTACTGAGTACATAACCCGATTGTCGTAGAGAAAAATAAATTAGAATAAGTGCATAATAATATTTAAAATTTATCGTGAAAATGTAATTGAGTCATAAAACTTCTAAAAAGTATAATCAAATTCTAAAACTTATGAAATTGATGCAATCAAATTCCTTGTTAACTCCGTCTAATTTGACTAACGGAAAACACTACTTAGCTTTTTTCATTACTTTCTTAAGACACGTGGCGCAAATGTAGAGCGCACTGAGTGCCACAAAAAAAATCTAATTTTTATTGAAAAGAAGATCAAGATTAAAAACAAAAAAAAAAACAAAAAAAACAAGAGGTAAAGTAATAGGAACAAAAGAATTTTTTTTTTTAAAAAGAAGGCATGGGCTGTTTTGCTTCATCGAGCCACTCCTCAGACATAGCGGGCCAGGCCCCCGATGGCGATTGGCAGAGGGGCGGCAAGGTTGGACAAGTGCTTGGGCTGGCTCAACTCGCAGCCGTGCCGGAGCGTGCTGTTCAGAGCGGAGGTGATGGAAATCTGGATCTTGAGCTTGCTTTTTGCTTCCCCAGCCCGAAAGCGAGCACAATATCGCCACACGTAAGGCAGCGTATGAAAAGAGTTCGGCGAATTGGAAATTGAACAGGGGACCGACGACGATGCCAAAGCCGTCGGAGGTGCGAGAACGAGAGTTTTGGAGCTTGTAGATTGGAAATTTGATGGGAGCGGACGAAGAAGGCTCTCCCCGCTCTTTTGCATATAATTATAAAAAGAAAAAGGGCGGATCAATTTTTTCCGTTAGCTAATTTGGACAAAGCTAATTGAGGGACTTGATTGCATAAATTTGATAAATTTTAGGATTTGATTGTATTTTGTAAGAGTTTTAAAACTTGATTATTTATTCAAGACAAGTTTTAGGACTCCTAATGTATTTATCTCGAAAAAATGTTAGCACCTAACTTAATTTATAAAGTTGCCGTGATCAAATGTTTCCCTTATAGTATATTCTTCTTCCAAGAGTTTTTACTGTTGGTTGAGGGAGTCTTCAAGAGAAATAATAACCATGCTCGGAATATTTAGTGAAAAAGTCGTTGAGGATTTCCCATCCTTGTAAACCGATTGATTTTCCTCGGATTTAATATTTTTACTAGAGTAAACATGACTAATGTCAACACATTTAATAAATACACAAAACATATTGAGATTGAATAGGCATACACTAAATTTCTCTGACAAGAAAGATACATCCAAAATCACATTATCATTGAGTGACTAATCTGGATTTATTTCAAGTACCAAACCAAAGGCCAATGGAAATGAGCTAGAGAGGGTAGTAAGAGAACCATCTGTTCACCATTGCAAGACATTGTTTGGGTTTATACTCCGGAGCTGTGTGTCCCGCTCCCTGCACCATCCAAAAAGGGGAGGAACAAGAAAAAAACTATTATTACGATTTAAGATAATAATTTTCGTCTATGAGCAGAAAAAAGAAAAAGAGAAAAAACAGAGGGGAGTTCAATCTTACCTTAATCGTTGTATACGTCAAATCGTACTTGCTATTTTTTGAATACAAAATAGAATATCTGTCCACACAAATTTAAAAGAAGTTAACCAATAGAACATTTTTCAACTCCTCAAGCACACACAATGCGGGTACATGCATGCAAAAGGAAATTTCGATACAAGATACTCAATGCAAAGGAAAATATGCAAAAATGTTCACGGAATAAATTCAAAAAAAAAATGGTGCAAAAGAACCTAAAATACTTTGTAACTCAAAATAAAATAAGAAAATTCAAAATGAGGACTCTAGTAATAAATGAGATGATGTATGTAAGGTCATTTTTTTCTAACTCATATTGACCAATTAGCTATATGAGGCTTTTGAGCAACAAAATGGGAATGACTTCTTTATTATGTTAGAATGCTCTAGTACATTCGCGCTTTCTATGGTTGACGACTAAATTAACTGATAAATCCAGCTTTTGGACAAAGCCCATTGACATGGGTCCATTGAAGCAATGAACCGGGGAATAGACCGGTTCTTAAACCAAAGGACCGGTCCGGTCCGGAAGAAGAGCAAGAGGGAGAATCCGGAAAGGGGGGGAAAAGACAAGTCCGGACCCATTGTTTCGGATTCTAACAGCCACGCCTCCAAGTGTTCGGCGAAGAGAGGTGAAACGTGGGCAGCAAGCCAGCAGATATACCCACCCTCTCGAAAATGTCATTTTTCCAAAAATTGGGGAACCCCAGGGTGTCAAAGTCAACATATCCGTCAGTTTCAATTCTCTAAAGCAAAAAATTAATTAAAACCTCATTGAAACAATTGGTCAGTGTGTTTTGTCCATCAGCAATGTGTAACCAATAAATGAAGTATTTTACCACAGTGGGAGACAATTAGAGTGAGTCTATATAAGTTTAAAATTTTAATTGTGATTTGGTGCAAACTTTTTTAATTTGAGTATGGTCCTCAACACAGACAAGAGATGGCATTCAATAAGCAAACTTCATCGACAATATCATTTTTGGTATATATCTAGATTGAGATGCACCTTGTTCATAATGGTATAAATATGTTAGTCATCGAGTGAAGTACAAAAGCTGGACATTCATGAGAAGATGATGATCAACTAAACGAAATTCTATAAGAAAAAAAGTATATAGTGATCTTAATAGATTAGGATGAAATTATTACCCAGCTATTTGACCTTCGACGAACCAAGGTGACCACAAACCTTTTAAAGTTAAGTTGAGTGATCTTATCCAATCCAATGTAGATATGTACGGGATAGAAATGTCATGATCACCACTACAACAAGAGTAATTTTTGTAAACACAAGTAAGAATCACCAATTTAAGTAAAAAGCAAATACACAGTAAAAAGAAAAAGAAATTCAACCAAGATGAGAAACTTATTCAAATTAGCCATCGTAATACCTGTAAACAAGGGCACGGAGGGTTTTCTCAGAAAGGTATTCATGATAAACTACAGCATCAAGAACGTCCTTTGTGTAAGATAGAGTGAAGTTGCATCTATTCCACTCTTGCTTCGTGCCCTGGATGTCATTATCAACTGAAAATTGTAAATATATAGAAGTCGGCGATGCCCGCGAAGAGAATAATTCTTCATTACCTCTCGTACGCCGAGGGCTTCTCGGACTTTCTCATCATTGGCCCAAATGTAAGAGTATATATAGTTAGCGGACTGTTGAGGGAGAAATTTAAGTAAGTGAAATAGCGCATTAGCTCATTATCAAAATCCAGATGTTCAAATAGATAGATGATACGCTTTTAGATACTATATTCACGGAATCTAGTGGGAGTTAATTTAGGATGTACCCGACACCATGGCCTGGACTGTTGAGGCACCGAAACGATGTCGACGGTATCCTCTTCGATTATGCTTCTGCTCCACTTTAGCCCCGTGTGGTTAGGAGATATGACATTGCATGATGGTTCCAGTATTTGCTGCAAATATATCTTCTCGAGGCACTAGAAGATATCACAAGGAAACACGTCTTGTTCACTTGTCGCATGCGTGTATATATTGTGGCAAATAATACGAGAGAGGTGGATGGTTACAACGATAACACTTACTAGTGACACCATTTCAAGGTCGGTTAGACAGGCTCCGTTAGTGGGATGTACATTCTGAAAATCTCCATTGCAATCTGTTTTCGTCATCTTGAAAACAAGAATTCAAAAGTAAAATTATGAAAATGTCGATTCATATGTAATCTTCATTACTAATGTATTATATCCTTTAATGATATGGAGATCTTATCAGAGTTAAGTTATGCTGTAAGTTTACCTCGTAAAGTTCATCTGATACAAGAGCCATCTTGTTAGCATATGGAATTCTAAAACTCTTGTCCTTCTTATCACAAGTCACCGGATTGCCCATCGTATAACCCTGCTCATATAACCAGAACAATAATGCTTTCCTTAACATATATGGCTTAGTATCAATAGATATGAAGTGGAAATTTTGAGTATTACAAGACATCATAATAGCACACAAGAGTATTACGTACCACGAGATTCATTTGCGGCTGGCATCCAGCTTCAATTCCTATACAAAAAAGCAAAAGGAGTTTAAGTATTTAACGAAGAGAAAATGAATTCTTGAGAGCCAGAGTGACACAAAATATGGGGGTAAACTTCAATTACGCACCATCCTGAATATTTTTAACAATGATGGGGATAACGACACCGGAATAAGAATCACCAGTGACGTAAAGTGGATTTGCGAGGAAGCTGGGGTGAGACACAAGCCACTGCATCGGAAAAGAGAAGGATATGACAAAAGTCAAGGAACTGTATCAGTCCATGTAATTAGGTAGAACGATTATTTTTGAGGTGACATGATGCCGGTATCAATTCAGATGGTTACCTTTCTTAAGAACTCATACGTTTGTGCTGCGGAGGAAGTGTCACTAATGTTGTATGCCGTCGGTGTCGTTGCATATGAAAATCCCGTGCCCACAGGTGCATCCAAAAATATTATGTTGGCTACCTGTCGTATGAATATGTGACCGCTTCTAGTCTTGATAAGTTGAATGATAATAATGCTAGCCGGAGAAAAAGGTAATTCACCTTTGTCCAGGAGTAAGGATTATACTTCAATATCGGTTTAGTTCCGCTGGAACTTGAAAAATCAAACTGCATCGGACCTGTGCGAAAAGTTGCAGATGTCAAGATCGTGGGTGATTAAAACCATTTAATAGATTTTCCTTTTGACCGGCATATGGATATTTAGTTGATATGGAATGACCATTGTGTATATATCATATCATGAAAAGTGGCTACTAACTCATTTGGATCTTATCAGAACTTCGTCGGCAGTTTGGTCTAAATAAAACGTGTGTCACGGCACTCATGGAAAAGGAAAAGGAGCCGCAGAAAAACAAAGAAGTGGTGGGAGCTCAATGAATGACCACCTTAATCATTTCCATATATGCTAATGCAGCTTGATCTAGCAGCGTTTGTAAAAAGAGAGAGGGAAAAGAAGGCTCCAAAAGCCGATAAAAAGTTACACGAGGAAGACGAAAAACAGAAGAAGATGACAATGACGACGACGACAGTGGCGATGAGTTAAGGAGTTAATGAGGGAGAATGGACCTATTTCGTAGATGAGGCCGGACAAAGAGGAGCAACCGGGACCGCCAGTGAGCCAAACCAACAAAGGGTCCTCCTTGGGGCTTCTCTCGGACTCGATGAAGTAGTAGAATAGCACTTCCTCCAGCTCTCCTACCCCTACGTATCTGCACCATTTTTGTTTGCACCACCATTCAAACAAACGTTAAGAAGGCAAATTTCAAAAACGTACATTACTCTCGAACATAAAGAAAAGAAATGACGAATTGAGTCTTTTGCTACTTTGTAGTTGCTCATAAACACATAATGCGACCTGACCCGGTTTCAAGTTTGAAGGGAAGCTCTCCAGGGAAGCCCGGGAGGCTCTCGACGATGGCCGATTGTGATGGTCCGACATTGGAGATCAAGAGCAGCAACGGAAGTAGGAGGTGCAACATTCTTGGCTCGGATAACCAAGAGAAATGGTGAGGAAAGAGAACTAGGCAGATTTCTATAAGGTCCCCATTTCTTCCGCGTGGACTTCGTGTGGTTATATAAGGCTTTTACCGGCTTTCTAAACAGTCCATCCACTCGTCATAAAAGCACGCGCACCTAAAACCTTTCTGAGCAACAGCGTGTACGGGATCGGGACGCATACCTATTCCTTCGATCGAATTGAGTCAAGGCTTTTGTAAAAGAGGGACTGAATCGGATTCGATGTGAAGGAGCAAATTCTACCGGGGGTAGGTTTAGTCAACGATATGCGGATCACGTGCGTCTGTTGACGCAGTATTCATTCATGGGTCTAGATCTTGTGTCGATATGCAGAAATATAAGGCTACGTATAGTGATCATGATAAAATTCAGGATGAGATAAAATTTATCCTATCTTACATTTAGTGCTTACTCAAGATAAGATAAAGTCGGATAAATATTAGATATAGACGGAATAAAATTATCCCATGAGAGAGATAGGATAAAGATGAATAAGATTTATAATATCTACAATTGGAAAGTAATTTTTCTCAAATTACAAACTTCTTAAATAAATAACTTTAAAATTTATTTCAAAATAAATAATATTTTAATTCTAATATAAGAAATTCGTAATTAAAAAATAAAATTTTATTTTTTCAATTTAATATTTTTTTATCTATATATTGTAATTTAATTTAATTTATTTTATTTTATAATATAAATTCAATAGACAAATATATTATTACATATTTTAGGTATATTAGTACAACTTTCTATTCAATAAAATTTTATTAGAGAATGATAGAAGGGGAAGAAAGAAATAAAATATTGAGGAATATAATTAAAAAGAAAATAAAAATAAAATAGATAAGAATTTCGTGAGAAATTTCTATCATTTCCATTTGTAAAATTTATGATTCATTCATACTGATATGTCGTTTATACCAAACAATATATATAATTTGATATGAATATATTTGATTTTGTTATTGTACCCACCAAACAGTGGATAGGATATAGTAAAATCCCTTGGATTCCATGTCATATCCTATATAGTCTATCCTGTTTAAGTATCCAAATGACCAAATGTAAAATGTTTGGACGATGATTGAGAGAAGGGCAAGTATCACGTTTTTAACCCACGTGACCGAAAATCAATTGTGAAAAGCATTGAAAATCGGTGGCCCAAACAAGAGAGAAAATCAAAATAAAAATAATAATAATAATAAATAAATAAATAACCCATTTTTCACCCATTTTGTCTTGTCCATTTTTTACTTGATTAACATTGTGCATATATATATTAAGTGCTTTATTTTTAGATAGATTTAGAGAGATGAATTCAAAACCTGATCCTTCTGCTAATGAAGGAAAATTCAAGGTGACCTCTTCCATTGAAATATCAAGTTCTCCTCCAAGGACATTAAAAAGGCTGAGGATGTGTTCGAGGAAATTCAAAAGAGGATCCTAGTTTAAGGTGTTCTAAAGAGAAAATGTTTTACTCCAGTGAAAGCGAGAAATTAAAAGTATTGTGTACATGACATTTTATTACTCCCGGCGCCGTCTCGTGCGTGTGTTGTGAGTCCTGGAGGAAGCTGTTTGACGGCTGTGCTCGCTCGGTGAAGGTCTGGTCAGCGCTTCAGGTGAAAAGCCTAGCAGTTCTTGAAGGCCTTAGGTTGCCTTGATTGAGCAAATGAGGATCTAAGCCTTGAATCAGACAACTTGTATTGATACTAATCCAGTTTTAAATCTTTCAATTGAATCAATTCAATCGTAATTTTTTTTAAGGGAAATTATCAAAAAGTACTAAACTTATTGCACTTTTATCAATTCAGTCTTAAACTTTTAATTGTATCAATTGAGTCCTAAATATTTTCAAAATTTGTCAATTGACTCTAGCCGATCAATTTTAATTTTCCTTTTATTCTTTTTATTTTCCATCTTTATTTTCTTGCCTTCTTCCTCCAACCAATTGTCAAGCCTTAATGATGGCTAACGACCAACAAGAGGCGAGGGCCGGAGAAGTTAACCTCATCAGGAATGGGCAAAGCTCGCCCTTACTAACGGTCGGCAAGGGTGATCTTCACCAAAGGCCAGTGAGGTGTATCTTACTAGCCCTTGCCTCTGGCTAATCTCGCAGGCCAAACAAATGACTAGAGAAAGAAGAAAGAGAAAAGAAAATTATAGAAAAATAAACGAAAAAATACTAAAAAATATTAAAATATTATTAAAAATTATCCATACCAGTATCAATAGTACCACATCAAGATGGTCAACGTCCATATTAGCGATTTATAACCAAATTGATCAAATAGACTCAGTTGACAAAATTAAAAAAGTTTACAACTAAATTGCAAAAATGCAACAAGTTAGGACTTTTGGACAATTTTCCCTCTGTAAAAGTCCATTATAAATAAAAGCATGCAAAGATCTCTAGAAAAAGTATCAAAAAATTGCTAAACTTATTGCATCTATACCAATTTAGTTCTAAAATTTCAATTAGATCAATTTATTCCTAAACATTTTTTACATTAGTACTAATTGAGTCCATTGATCAATTTATGATAAAAATTATTGATGTGGATGACATCATTCAACATAGCACAATTGGCACTAACGTGAATAATTTTATTATAATTTTCTAAAAAAAAGTTGATTTTTTATTAATTTTAAAAAATTCCCTTTTTTTCCTTTTCTTTTTTCCCCCTTTTCCCAAATATGAGATATGTAGCTAAAGGAGATCTTTGGAAAAAGTATCAAAAAAATCATAAACATTGCATTAATACCAATTCAGTTCTAAATATTTTAATTAGATTAATTTAGTTCTAAACAGTTTTACATCGGTACTAATTGAGTCCATTCAACCAATTTATGGCTAAAATTGTTGATGTGGATGCCCTACATGGCATGATCGGCATTGACATCAGCAATTTTTAATATTTTAATAATTTTTTGAAATTTTTCCCTTTTTTCTTCTTTTTCCTTTCCATGTTTTTCCTTTTCTTTTCCATGGCCTGTGGCCGATACTCAGCATGACCAACGACTAGCCACAAGTGATGGCTACAACGCTTTGGCTGGCCACAGGCGAGGGTCGCCCTCGTTGCTTAGGCGAGGCTTGGTGAGAAAATGTTTTACAACTGGTGTGTGGAGATCAACACCATAGTGCAATAGATTCAGCTTTGAACATTGTTACGTGCAAATGATGTCGTGTTTGAGCATCTGCTCATGTTTTCACCTATGTCTTATTGAGGTGTAATTTTTATGAGATGCCTAAAAAAGTTGAATAACCTCAATGTACCAAATCCGCCATCTATCACTACTTGATGATCATGAGTAGATTTAGGAATAGAATCAGAATCAAAGCCGAACTTTTAGTTTGAGTATGAATTGCACAATGTACCGGACAAGATTTACATAGAAACAAGACGAATGGGGTATCACGTTATCAAATTGGCATAAGATGGTCAATTTTGTCGGCTAAATTTTCTTTTGAATAGGCGGATTTGTCTATTCTATTCCGTTTAATCTCGTTTTGGGTCTCATATATGATGACTTAGAGATTACGAGCTATATGCACGTGTCGGGCATTAAGAATCATCCGAACTTGGAGAAGTGACTCATCGAGTAGAGACAAATGACAATCATTATCATTTGCGATGCAAAGAAATGATAACGTCGGTAGTTGGTGCACCTACGCACACATCCTAGCACATGCGAGTGGTTTGAAAGATTGGCAGCGACTTGACTTGTGAATTTTAGGTCAAGGACAGGCCATGCATTGATGGTAGGCCCGACAATTTGACAGGGATGCTCATTGATTGTCCGTGTCATAGAGGTGCCCCATGCTTATTCATAACTGGCCGTAGAATTCTCTCAACAATCTCGTGGATAAGTCGTAATACGTGGAGAGAGAGATTTATAGTTTTAATCCATGTCATTTTGCCAATATATGAAATAATCATGTTGTGATCTCCACTATAACATCACAGACGATAACTAATTCAGCTTACATAGCATTACTTCATTGTATTAAGTGCTCGGAGTTAACGAAAAGACTTGATTGCACTAATTTAACAAGTATTTGGACTTAATTGTACTTTTTGTAAGTTTTAGGATTCAATTGTACTTCTATATTAAGTTTTAGGACTTCTGATGAACATATCCCAAAAATTAAAAAATAAAACAAGTGAAGGTAGCTGTTGAGATATACAATGCTCATTTTTTCTAAATAGATTTAGAGAGATTAATTCAAAACTCGATCCTTCTACTAATGAAGGAAAATTCAAATTGACCTCTTCCGTTGAAATGTCAAGTTCTACAAAGACATTAAGAAGGCTAAGGATGTGTTTAAGGAAATTTAAGAGAAGATCCTCGTTTAAGGTGTACTAAGGAGAAAAGGTTTTACTCCAGTGAAAGCAAGAAATCAAAAGTATTGTGCGCACGGCATTTTGTTATTCCGAGCGCCATCTCGTGCGTGTGTCGCGAATCCTTTGGGAAGCTGTTTGACGGCTTAGATCGCTCGGTGAAGGTCCGGTTAGTGCTTCGGATGGAAATCCTGGCAGTTCTTGAAGGCCTTAGATTTTGCCTTGGACAAGCGAGTGAGAGTCTAAGCCTTGAGTCGGACAGCTTAACTTTAGTCACAACTCTTCTAGGTGCAGATCGAGTTTCGTGGGATGAACAAGTAC
The DNA here is from genome assembly GCA_016097545.1 of Eucalyptus victrix. Lineage (NCBI taxonomy): Eukaryota > Viridiplantae > Streptophyta > Magnoliopsida > Myrtales > Myrtaceae > Eucalyptus > Eucalyptus victrix. The sequence goes on from CM027843.1 coordinate 11,654,342, forward strand.
TTAGCGAGGAATGTTAAAATCTTGCTTGTCAAGTTCTCAAATCTTCGCTCGACCCATTGCTCAAAAGATTAAAATAAAGTAACAGATTGAATTGGCATAGTTTAAGATCGTAAAGCCCTCCCCTGCGCAGGGTTTCAAGCCCCCCAATCCCTTTTGGATCTATTATGTTTTTGAATCTCACTTAATGTACTCATCTGATTTGTCTTCATCTAATGAAACGAGTTTTACCGACAAGATCCCTCCATCTCTTACTCTTACCAAAGTGACTCCAAGATCCTGATATCATCTCAGTCAAAACAGATATTCTTTCCGAATTCCTTTATCAGTATATATGCATATGCTGCTCATTTCCACATACACGGTTGGGAACATTTCCTTCTCAACCTCTTTGATGAGTGTCCTTTTTTCCTAATTACAATTCCTTAAAGCTGACTTTTTATGCCTATTTCATGTGTACATAGGCAACATTGCTCAAACAGTGAATAGTAGGGGAAAGTATCAAAAAAATCCTAAATTTATTACATTAGTACTTATCCAATTTTAATCCTTTTAATTATACCAATTTAGTTCTGAACCTTTATGGGGAAATTGTTCAAGAAATTCCAAATCTATCACACTATTAATTGAGAAATGAAGACACGCAAGTAAAGAGAACTTTTTATTACTTTAGACCCGCAAGTTAAATATAAAGTACCTTTTTGGCCAGTACATATGAACAAATATAGGCCAAAAGTGTCCCCGAGAGTAGATAAAATGGCCACAAAAGTGGTTGAGCAACAAAAGTGGTTGAGCAGCAAGTAAGAAATCTTACATTACTTTGTACAAATCTTTTTCTTAGCTACATTTCGGAAATGTGATGAACGCATTTATCTAAGCGCATGCATTATTGCAAGAGTCTTACGCTTTACGTCATAAATACTCAATTGACATATGACTCAAAGAAAGTTCGAAGCTAATGAGCTCATCGTTGTTAGTTCATCGACGTGTTAGATAGTTCACCAAGCTGGAATCAGTCGAATATTTTTTAGCGATGTAACTCAAAGATGCGATCTTGTAGAAAAGCGCACAAATCCCGAGTTAAAATGCCCAGTGATCTTTAGGCACTCGAATTATTGGTACCCAATAGTGGTCCTGAGAAAAGGTAATGTCCGAATGATATCAACGGCAGGCCCAACTACTCATATAAAAGATCATTGTATAAACGGAAGACCAAGAATAAGAATAGTTGGAGCTGGAAAATTGTCCAAAAAGTAAAAATATTGAATGAAGGCCAATTTAATCGTTGATATAGACACTAGTCATTTTAGGTGGTACGGTCAATGTCGACGTGAATATTTTAATATTTTTTGAATTTTTTCTTTTTCTTTTTCTTTTTCCTTCTTTTCATTTTGGCATGCAAGGTCACAAAGGCCCCTAGTGGTCTTTGCGCCCTCACTTGCAGCCATGACAGCCCTTCACTACCCTACCAACCACCTAGGGCCGTGAAAGGCCTGCAGATTATGGCATTTGGTATTTGCCATGGACAACGGCTAAGCTCATTTGCTAAACCAATAGTAACTAGCCAAGATCAACTGACAATGGAAAGAGCACTACTGGTTATACATTCACTGCAGGTTCTAAGATATTCTCATGGGTATCCAAAAAGGGGACTCAGTGACACAATCTACTACAAAAGCTTAATACATCGCGGCTGATATGACCACTATTCAAGCATTATTGCTTTGAAGAATACGAGAAGATATTGAAGAACCACAAACAAAACCAACTTTAATATTTTGTGACAACAAGTTAGCAATTGCTATCTCAAAAAATTCAATCCTTCATGGAAGAACTAAACATATTGTGAAGTGTAAGGTAATGAAAAGATTGAGCTGAAGTATTGCAAGACTAAAAATCAAATTGTGGACATAATTACGAAAGCACCATCACAAGCAAAGTTTGAGACGCTACGGAGTGTGCTTGAAGTTGATAACGAATTAAATCGGGGAGAAGTGTTAAAAAAAAAAAAAAAAGGGATCTTTTTCCGACATCTTCTGCAATAGCCGATAATACTCTAGTTTTGTCTCTTGCGTTGAAGTAGCTAAAACGAATGGCTGTAAACACTTGAATGGTAGATATAATTTGCGAAGATAAAAGTGTCCACGCTGAAGCTATAAAGAGCACATATTATTGCTACGTTCGCTGAGTCAAGCCTTTATCCATAAAAATAAATACATTAGAAGTGCCAAAAATTATGTACAGCACTTACTTTAATGTCAAAAGTTTTTTTCGGTTCACTTAAATGCTAAATCAGAAGAAAAATGATCACTTTAGTGCCATAAATTGATTACATGTTATTTATAATTAAAATTATAATATAACTTGGCAAAAAATTTTAAAATCCAATCCACGTGGCATTTCCACGTGGCATGTCTGGCATCGAAGTGATCATTTTTTTATAACAACTGGCATTGAAGTGATCACTTAGAATAAAATTTGGCACTCAAATGATCACTTTTAATAAAATTTGGCACTTAAATAATCACTATTTACAATTTTTGGAGGACATCATTTAGGGGTTATATGTTGACTAAGCACGCCGGTGAGCCACGTAAAACTGAGAAATTAATAAAATATAGCAACATTGGATTTCCAGCAATCCGGACCAGAGTTAACATTTAAATGATGTTTTTTTTTTATAAAAAAAAAGTAGCACTTAAGTGATCAAGAAAAAAAAATGGCACTAAAATGAGCGTTGAACACAACTTTTGACACTTCTAATGATTTATCCCCTATAAATAGGCTTGAGGAGCCCCCGCAGCGGACTAACGAGTAAACGTCTCTTCCTTTCCTTTTTACTTCCAATAAGCGAGCCATTATTTTGTAGAAAATTTCATGATAAAAAAGTTATTTTTCAAAAGAATGAGTAGTTTCTTTTATTTAGTGACATTTAATGGAAACATTTTTGTGGTGTCTGAATCTCATTCGAGAAATGATTTAAATCTCATAACTTTATCCTAGGAAAAAAAAATTGAATTTTTAAATTATTTGTATCTTTTTCTTTTTCTTTTTATCTTTTTATCTTTTTTCATCTTCCCTTACCAGTGTTGAGCCTTGACAGTGTCCAAAGGCAAGCTCAAGCTCATCAGGATTGGGCTCATCGGCCTTGGCCACGCTTGAGCTCCCCCCCGATTAGGTGAGCCCTAAACTCGCTAGCCTCAAGTGAGCCCAAGCTCACTAGGATCAATCAAACCATGAGCTCATCTGGATTTGGCGAGCCCCAAGCTCGTTGGCTCGCATCATGGTCGGCCGAGCTACCAGCCATCACCAAGGCATGTGGTCAATTGAGGAAGAAGGAGAAAGGAAAAGAAAGAAAAGAGGAAAGAAGAAAAACTATTTATTAATTTGAATACTTTTTAAATATATTTTTATAAGAACAAATGTTTTGTTAATCAAGGACCTAAGCCCGAATGTCAAAAACCCATGCATGGTCTTTGTGGACTCGGGCCTAAGGGTTGAGATTAGAGCTCAAGCTCAGGGATTCGAGCACAACCTTTATGAATCCAAGTTTGGATGTCGGAGCATTGAGTACAGGTTCGGGCTTTGCCTTGATGCGCCAGGGGCCCAAGCCCAAGCACTAGAATCATAGGCTCAGTTGCCAAGGGACTTGGTCTTGGACACCAAACCTTGGAACCAACGTTGGGATTTCCATGCCCAAGCGTAGACTTCCAAATCTAAATAACAATATCTAGTCATATTTTGAAAAACATTATTCAATTCTTTTAAAAGAAATCATTTTCCAAAATTTAAGTTTTGGTAAAATCTTCATTTATTCATTTTTCCTAAGCAAATTTAATACTGCAAAATAAAGAAAATGTTTTCTGCCAAACAAATGTACCCTACGTGAGGGGAAGTGTTTTCCCAAAATTAATTTTCTAAACTTTCATCCATTAAATCACTGAAAATGATCAGTCAATTGAAAACATTTTTCAATCAAGGAAAGATTCATATATAAAATTAAGAAAGTAAATTCTTAAATCTAATTAAGTGAAAAAAAAATAAATGCTCCTCTTAAATTTTTTAATATTTTATTTTTATAGTATTTAAATTTTAAAAAGAATATTTTTTTCTCTTTCTTTTTCTTTTTCTTTCCTTCTTTCTCCTCCACCAATCACTAGGCTTTGGTGATTGGTTACAAGTGCAAGTCACACTTGCCACAATGAGCTCAAACTAACCTTAGGTCGAGCTCACCAGATCCTAGCAAGCTTGACTCTCGCTAGTCGCCTGAGGCATCCAAGTTATCCCTCACCAAGCCTTGATGACAATGCCAATGGCCTGTGGCAGCTGTTGCCTAGGCCCAATGACCAATGGAGGAGTATGAATAAAAGAGGAAAAAGAAGAAGGAAATAATAGAAAAATAATTCGCCTGATTGAAATTATTTTCTAAATGAAATCCAAATAGTAGAAAACGTTTTCGGTCATATATCACTAAAGAAAGAAAAATTAACCATCTTCTTGAAAAATGATCTCTCGAAAAGTATTTTTTGTTTTCATGAAAATTTCCCCACAAAACGCATTCTAAATAAAAGTCTTTCTTTCTTGAGTAACATCGTGCAAAAAAAGGTAATATAAATGAAGGTAGCCGTTCATATATAAACTGCTAGTTTCTTTTAGATAGATTTAGAGAGATGAACTCAAAGCTTGATCCTTCTGCTAATGAAGGAAAATTCAAAGTGCCCTCTTCCATTGAAATATCAAGTTCTCCTCCAAGGACATAAAAAAAGGCTAAGGATGTGTTTAAGGAAATTCAAAAGAAGATCTTAATTTAAGGTATTCTAAAGAGAAAATATTTTACTCCAGTGAAAGCAAGAAATCAAAAGTATTGTGTACACGACATTTTGTTACTCCGGGCGCCGTCTTGTGCGTGTGTCCTCCAAGAAGCTATTTGACGGCTTTGCTTGCTTGATGAAGGTCCAATCAGCGCCCGATGAAAAGCCTAGCAGTTCTTAAAAGCCTTAGATTTTTGACGCAAAGAAAGCTATGCTTGGAAAGAATTCCAAAAGATAGTGATTATTTTTAATAAAGAATTATATATTACAATATCTTAGGTGCCTTTTATAAGGAGGTCACCATCTAGAAAATAATCAAATTACTTAAATCTAATAACAAAATAAAGAAAAAGATATATATATATATATATATATATTGTAACCGGGAACTCCCGTAAAGCCGGTAGCCGGCGAGGTAACCCGGGTGACGTTAGCGGAAGACCCACCACCCCGACATCACGCTTAAGATCCGTGTGGCCAGCAGGATTCGAACTCCTCTTCTCCTCGCAAAAGGTCATGGGAGTTTTATCCAACTGGGCCACCGCAGGCGGTGGTATAAAGAAAAAGATATTGATAAAAGGAAAGTTATCAAAATACAACTAGAAAATTTGAAATCTAATAACAAATTAAGGAAAACACATGAATCAAATATTGTAACCCATTTGTAATCTCAAATATTACGTAATCCTCTTTGATTTGTGGGACCGCCCACTCTTATGATACTCCAATATTTTCATAAAGGTATTTGCATGTTGTTCTACTTGCATGAGCAGATGAGAGGCTAAGCCTCGAGTCTGATAACTTAACTTTAGTCAAAACTCTTCTAGATGCGGATCAAGTTTCATTGGATGAACAAGTACTTAGCGAGAAGTGTTCAACTCTTGCTTATCAAGTTCTCAAATCTTCACTTGACCCGTAGCTCGAGAGATCAAAATAAAGTAACAAATTGGATCGTAAAAGTCTAACACCGTGAAGCCCTTCCTCTCCAGAAGGTTTCAACCCCTCCCCCCTCCCCCCAGGAGTGTTCAACCCTTGCTTATTAAGTTCTCAAATCTTCAATTGACCCATTGCTCGAGAGATCAACATAAAATAAGAGATTAGATCATAAAAGTCTAACACCATGAAGCCCTCCCTTTCCGCGGGGTTTCAAGCCCCCACACCCTGAATCCCTATTGGATCTATTTTGTTTTGAAGCTCACTCAATGTACTCATCTAATTGGCCTCCATGTAATAAAACGAGTTTTACTGACCAGATCCCGCTAGGGGTGTCAGGACCGAACCGAACCGAAAAATTCGGTTTTTTTCGGTTCGGTTCGGTTTTCGGTTCGGTTCTCCTTAAAAACCGAAATTTTTTTATTGGTTCGGTTTTTATCAGTTAACCAAACCGAACCAAACCGAACCACAAACCATCAAAAATTCAGTTCTTTTCCTGAGCCCAAATCAGCGAAAGTTGCAGGAGATGTCGTCTCTTGCTCCTCCGAACGTGGGGAAGGAGACTAGTTGCAGAGAGCCGGTCCATTTCGGTAGAGACTCGTTTGCTCTATTTTTCGATCGCGAAACAAAGCAATGCGAGAGAGGGAGAATGTGATGCTAGGGACCAGAGCTGATGAGAGCAAGTACAGCAAGTAGATCTCTGTGATCTGGCAATTGAATTATCTGAAAAAAGAAGAGAGTTGGAGAGAGAATATTTGCTTTGCAATGCAATATTGCTTCTGGGTCAAGCAAAGCAGAAGGGAAAAAGAAGGAAGACAGAGCTGGAAATGTCAGTGAACAGCTCGCTCAAAGGTCACTCCTCTACATCGGCCGAGTTCCAAAAAGTTTCTTCACCACCAATCAACGCTAGAATCCGCTGATCACCATCTTTGACTACCGGCTTTCATCGTCGCATCCCATAATTGAAGAGACCGGCCATAACAAGATGGGGGAAAATAGAGCATTAGTTTTTAGAGTTACGGAGGGTTCATTGAAAGATGTTTCTCATTGATTGCTCTCATTCTCATGTTTTCTTAGTCGATTCGATCACCATAGCCGCCGTCGTCTTGATGCATTGCAGAGAGACCCACCAAAAAAAAGGACATGGAAAAGAAGGGCCTGATCACAAATCCAATAGCTGAGCAAAATAAGACAAGTACTTATCGATGAAGATGGACGGACGAACTCTATCAAAGAAAAATGGAAGCTTTTTGGCTGCCACTGCCCTCAAACGAAGATGAAAAATAAAAAAACCGAAAACCAAAAAACCGAACCGAACCAAACCAAACCGAAATTTCGGTTCGGTTCGTATTCCGTTCGGATCTCATTCGGTTCGGTACGGTTCGGTTTTTCAAAAAAACCGAACCATTGACTCCTCTAAATCCCGCCATCTCTTGCACTTGCCAAAGCTACTCCCAAATACCAATATCATCTCACCCAAAATAGATAAACATGGTCTTTCCGAATTCCTTTTTTATTATATATGCTGCTCATTTCTACACATTTCCTTCTCGACCTGTCTGATGTGTGTCCCTTTTTTTCCTAATTACAATGTCTTGAGTCTTACAATTTCATGTATGGAATTACAATTGCATGGCAACATTGCTCGGTAGTGAATAGTATGGAAAAATATCCAAAAAAATCATAAACCTATTGTATCGATGCCAATTCAGTTTTCAAACTTTTTAATTTGATTAATTTAGTTCTCAATTTTTTCACATTTTATTAATTGGGTCCATCATGCCAATTTTAGCCGGAAATCATTGACGTGAACGTTAGCCATCTTCTGTGACACAAACAATGCTAACATTGACATTTTTAAATAAAATATTTTTTAATTTTTTTTCTTTTCTTTTCTTTTCTTTTCTTTTCTTTTACTCATTGTTTTTCGTCTTCTTCTTTTTTTTTCCCTTTCATTGTGGCAAGCAAAGGTCGTAGCCCTCACCCAAGGCCTTCATGACCCTACCAGGGTGAGGGCTATGACCCTTGCCAACCAAAATGAAAGGGAAAAAAAATAAAGAAAAAATAATTAAAATTTTAATCTTAAGAAAAAATAGTTCGCGTCAATATTAGTCGTACCGTATAGGACAATTGATAGTCACATGGATTCCATTGGCAATATATATTAAGGTTTATGATTCAATTACCGTAATTGAAATGTTTGGAATTGAATCGGTACCAATGCGATAAATTTAGGACTTCTTTGTTACTTTTCCCAAGAATGGTATGATAGGTCTTTCCATTCAACTTCAACCACGAAGTCTCTAGTGGAGGTCTCTCCTTTCTTTTGCTAGATTATTGTAACACACTGACACCTCGTGGAATAATTACCAAAAAACCTTTTGAATTGATTGAAAAAAAATTACGCCTCGCCCGGGCCGGCTAGGGCCGCCCTCGCCGGCGCCGAGCGAGGGAGGCCTCGACCGGGCCGGGCGAGGGCCTCCTCACCCGACGCCGGCGAGGGTGCCTCGCCAGACTGGGCGAGGGAGGCCTCGCCCGTGCCGTCGAGGGCCGCCCCGCCCGTGTCGCGAGGAGTGCCTCGCCGGCGCCGGCGAGGTGCCTCGCGTATCCGGGCGAGGGTGCTCTCGCCGACGCGAGCGGGTGCCCGCCAGATCCGGGCGAGGAGGCCTCGGCCGGACGCCGACGAGGGCCGCCTCACCCGTCGGCGAGGATGCTCGCCAGATCCGGCGAGGGGAGGCCTCACCCGACGCCGACGAGGGCGGCCCTCGCCCGGACGCCGACGAGGGCGGCCCCCGCCCGTCGGGCGAGGGGTGCCTTGCCGGCGTCCCCCTCGCCCCGATGCGAGGGCGGGCCTCGCCCGGACGCCGGGACAGGGTCCCTCGCCGGCCGAGCAGGGGGGTGCCCTCGCCGCATCCCCTCGCCCGACGCAGCAGGGCGGCCCTCACAGACGCCGGGCTTCCCTCCGCCATGGCCGGCGAAGGGGAAGGAAGAAGAAGAAGAAAAAAGAAAAAAAGAGGAAAAAAAGTTTTTAAAAATAAAAAGACCAAAATGCCCTTATGATTTAGGTAAATGTGTCACACAAACGAAAGATTAGGATTTTTTGTGTCACAAATAAAAGTTTGGGGTAAATGTGTCACAGTTAGCAAACTTCAGGGTTTTTCACGTCACAAAATAAAGTTCGGGGTAAATCTGTCACTCGAGGGAAAGTTTGGGGTTTTTGGTGGCTTTTTCCCTAAAAAAAAATGGATTTCTCCTTCGTTCTTTGAGAGAGCAAAAGGACAAAGCTTTAGAAGAGAGAAAAGTCAAAAAAGTACAAAAGTCAGCAGGGAATACGTGCGAATAGAAGTGAGAGAGAAGTGGGAAAAAGAGAAAAAAATAATAATTGACAAGACCCCTACTGTTCATCTTCTCCAAGGTTCTTTTTTGCTGCTTTGCTGGTTCCTGCATCTTCGGTCTCCGGGTTACGCCGACGGCCTCTTCCACCACGCATCCGCCAACCACCGCAGGCCCGCGACCCGGCTCCGCGTCGCTGCGCCACCACGAGCACCGTCGCCACGCCACCCGAGACCACGCCGACCGTCGCCGCACCTTGCCGCCAACGCCGCACCAAGCATTCCCTCGTGGCCGGCCACCGCACCTCCGCTGGCCGCACCACCGCGCCTCGCCATCGCCACCAAAGCCCACCGTGACCTGCAGCCTTCCAAGCACCGCCGCGCGTGTCCGCCCGTTGCTCGAGATCCCACAACCGAGCCCGCACCCGCCCGACGCGACCGCCCGACCGAAGGACCCTTCCCGTGACTCGCGACGCCCCAATCTCGCTTCCCTCGAGTTGGAGCCCGCCGCCGTTCCTCACAGCCATTCCCCCGGGAGTTCCGACGACCGATCAAACGACCACCCGGCACCATTCCCCGTCGATTCTTTAGGTAGTTTTTATTTCTTTTATTTATTTTTTAACTTTTTACTTTATCTATAGTTTAGTTTCTTTTACTCTTTTTATTTGTTATGTTATCTTTTTGTGTATTTCATTTGATAACATTTTTAGTTTAGGTATTTAATTTGTAATGTTGGATGTTAATATTTGTGAATTTAGTATGCATTATCCATAGGGAATTTGTCCAAAATTAATATAATTATTAATTTGATCCGAGAGACATCGGACCATTTTTCTAATTATTTTTAATTTCTGGGCTTTTTGATAGAATCTCAATTGTTAAATCATAATAATTACTTAATTTGGTCCATAAGACTTCGGATCAGATTTTTAATTATTTTAAGTTGTTGTGATGATTAGGGTTAAAATAATTGTTAATTTAACTCCGTGAGATTTACAGGCTATTTTTTCAATTATTTTGATCCTTTATTTAGTAACTATATTAATTGTTAGATTTAAAATACCAATTCAATCTTAAACTTTTTGATTTGGTCAATTAAATCTTAAAAGTCATTCTGATCAATTTTGATTAGAAAACATTAACGTAAACGTCAACAATTCTACATGGCATGGATAGGGCTAAAGTGGACAATTTTATGTATTTAAAAATAATTATAATTTTTTATGATTTTTTCGAATTTGTTCTTTTTTCTTTTTCTTTCTCTCTTCGAAGTCGGCCTTGATATATCTAAACCAAGCCTGAACCTATTTCATCATTTATGGATGGTTTGGACCGAACCTTCACCACCACCTTCACACCCTTATTCATAAGCCAACCCCCTGAGTTTCCTCTCTAACTCGACAAGCCTAATCCATAGAGCTATCCATCTTCAAAGACAACAATTTAAGGTGAACAATTACTCAAAATGAATCTCCGATCAAATCAGGTATGGGTCGGATAGCTACAACTGTAAAGCATAAAATTGAGTCGAAACGGGTTAAATTAGTCAATTTGGGTTGGACCATTTGGATCTGATCCAAATTTAATATGATTCACTCGATTGACGAGCTTGCATGTGAACCCCATTGATAAGACTCTTCTTTACCTAAATATAGTATCGAGTAATAAAATCGTGGCTCCAAATCTCTTTAATCTTACCCCATCTCATAACATCCCCACCTCATCATACATCATTTCTCTCTCCCTTCTTCTTCTCCTTCCGCGTTTTCTCTTTCTTTTCTAGTTCTGCAGAAAACTACTCGTGCAGCCTACACAGCTGATTCAGCCATTTGCTACTACTCCCTTCTTAGGTCGGCTGGGTTCAAGTTGGGCCGAGGAGAAGAGCTGGACTTAGATACGAGTCTGACCTCACATCTAGGGGCGAGCCCTAATTACTATTTATTGTCTATCATTCTTTATCATGATGTCTTGCCTTAATGACTCAGTTGTTTTCTTGTGTTTGGGGAACATCTGGGTGGTCGAAACCCCTAATAAATGCTTCACATGTATCCTGACAGCAGCTTTCATAGCTAAATATCGCCCTTAACTAAATCGATACCGGGTGTACGTTTTCTCCCTCGAACACCAACATTGACCCATTAAAAACACAAAAGATTTTGAAATTGAATTAACGTAGGCTAAATTCCCCAAAAGAAGTACTTAGAAGAGTTGCATTCATAATTTCGACAGTGTCGCTCATTCATTATGCTTAGATTAAGTACTGCGTTTTTGTTTTTTTTTTTTGTTTGGGTGCTTGGTTACGTAATAGGCTCCTCACATTAGGCATGCGGGATTTCTTAGGTTGTTAACCTTGCGAACCTGCCCACGCGGTTCATGCGATGAGATACGAATGAACTAAAGGCGAAGAGCAACTATATTTTCACCTAAACCCGTTAACTTGTGTCCAACATTGTTGGAAGATATGATTCCTGAAATCATGTACAATTATCAATAGATAGAAAATCATGTTTATTTTAGGATTAGAAAGATAGAGGAATACTTTTTTTTTTTCCTTTATTAATTTCTTGCTCTATAATCAAATACAGATTGTACAGAACACAAAATATACTGAATATACAAAAGAATTTCTTCCTCTTGACATTCTTCTTGGTCTTCTGACATGGTATCAGAGCTTATGCCGATCCTGGCGTAGCTTCCATCTCTTCGAATTACCTGCATTTCTTCGTCTATTACTTGTTGTTGCCACATCGCAAAACAAAAACAGCATTCAATAGAAATTCTCTTTTCTTTACCCTTTGTTACCAACCTGCGATTCTGGAATGACTTCTACATCTATTCAACCTGATTGCCTTGAGAAACTATAACCTACAAAACAGTTACTGAAAGGAGTTAGTCTCTCTTGGAAGAAATTTTTTTACAATGAGTACATCAGCAGCCCTTACCATCAGAACAGATGACCAGCCAGCAAGGGATGCGACGCCACAGAGTACACCCAATCAAGATTCAACTGTTGTGTCGACCGTGGCGGAGCAACAACTCAGCCAAAGCCAGATCCAGCCCCCACACATGCCTTGGCAGAACTTTCCGGCTCAATTCAATCTGGGGCAGCCCTTCTCGGGCCATCCATACCAGTGGATGCCATATCCATGGATCCATGGGATAAACCCACACACATCACAATCAGGCTACCAAGGCAATGCGTGGACCGACAGAGGTGCACCAACCAATAGTGGGGCAGGCTCTACCTTCGGCCTGGAGCAGAGAGGCGGATCGGGAGGATCGAAATTTTTTCAATGCGGGTCAAGAAAGCGGGTCAAATGTAGGGGCGAATACCTACCCGACTTTTTCACCTGGTTTTTTTCCTTACGAGATCCTTGCTGCCGGAGGACGGTCGGAGCCCGGTGACCCTCTTTACACATCAAATGCCGACGAACCAGAGCTCAAGCTTATCAGTCAGCAACTGACGGGCCTAGATAACTACTCGAGCTGGTCGCGGGAGCTCCGGCATGCCTTAGTAACAAAAGATAAGGAAGGGTTTCTCGACGGAACCATTTCGATCCCAACTGATGAGCGAATGGCCCATTTTCAGAGAAAATGCAACCAGCTCGTCAGAACCTGGATCGGCAACTGCATCACGACCGAAGTCGCAGCGGGACTCCCTTCGACGGAAGATGCGAAAGAGATGTGGGACAATATTAAAGAAAGGTTTGGAAAACTAGATCAGGTCAAGATTTTCTCCATAACACACCGAATTTCATATCTGAAATAGGGGAATATGAGTATCGTGACGGTTTACAATAAACTATCAACGCTGTGGAACGAATTGGAGTCGGCCAAAGAGAAATTCGACTAGCCCGAACCCATTTTGCAGCAGTATAAGAACATGCGTGAGAGAGAAAAGGCGATTAGGTTTCTCCTAATCTTAAACGAAACGTACCTTTCGTTTCGATCTCAGATTCTGACGATAGATCCCATGCCAAATCTTGGCCGGATCTATCAGCTCACCATCCAAGAAGAAAGCCAACAGAGGACAACGGCTTACGGAAGAGGAAGCGAGGCGATGGCTGTGACATCCTGAAATTCGACCCTATTTCGATAAAATGAAATGTGCATTTCGTCGACGTGCCTATGGTCCTTTTTCTCTGAGCTGATCACTCACGAGTTAACTAACCTATTGGGTGAAGCCATTAAGGGATATATCCATGGTAAAATCCCTAAAAGCTACCTAATTGGTTGGATTGGACTAAAATCACGTTCGGTCGATTTTAATCATGAAATTTAATTCGGTTTTGGGAATCGAATATTCGGACGTGTCACAATTCATTTTTAGGACCGTCTCATCGTCTATCAATTTATTGCCGAGTCCGAAATTTCAAGAAAGAAATTATCGGAGGAAGATTTGAAGACCAAAAGAAAAGAGAAAGTGAAAGGGAAAGAGAAAAAGAAAAGAAATAAGAGAAGTAGTATTATTTGAATTCTTTTTCTCTCTCTCCCTTTTCTCTCTTTTTCTCTCTCTTTCTTTTTCTCTCTATCTTCTCTCTCCTCCCCCCTTTTCCCTTCCCCCTTCGTGCGTAGCCTTCCCCACCGCCCATTCCCTCCCTCTCTCTTTCTTTGACCGGTCAATGCTTATCCCATCTCTCTCTCTTCTCTCTCCTCTTTCTTTCCCCCCAACCCCACGTGAACCAGCTTCTTCTTCTTCTTTCTTCGTGTGCGAACCAGAAGCCGAAGAAGAACAGAAGCAGCGAGCATCACCGCCAGACGAAGACAGCAGCCGCTCGTCCCGCCGCCGCATCGCCGCACCGCCGCCCGCGCCGCGCCCGCGCGCTCGCCGCCGTTCCGCCGTCCGCGCACGCCCAGGCCGCGCGACCCAGCTGCTGTTCCCTTCTGTTCCAGCTCCGTCCAGCCATCTCCGGCCACCTCCGGCCACCGCCCAACCCCGCCGGACCTCCCCCGCGACCCCCTTGCCCTTCGCCGGCCTCCCCTCGCCGCCCAAGCCGCCGAAGCAGCCCCGATCAGCTCTGTCCAGCAGACCCACGGAGTGGGTTTCAGCATCTTCGGGCCTGCTTTTGGGCCGTTTCCCGGCCCCGAACCCGAGCCGTGCTTTGGGAACAATCGTTCCTCGCGTCGCCGCCGTCGGATTGATCCGACTTGCGCGCGATTTGGTGAGTAATCTCACTAATCTTGGATTAGTTGGCTAATTATGCTTAAGGTCGGTTTAGTTTTAATTAATTATGTTTAGGTTGCTAGATTAGAATTAATTAGCAATTATTAGTCAATTGTGATGTGATTTAGATAAATTGATTGTGTAATTAGTAAGTAGACGTGGTCTACTAATTATTGGAAGTGCCTCGGGATTTTTCCTGACCCTTAGTGGGCTCCAATTAGGCTTTTCGGGCCTAAGTGGATTTTTTTGTATTTAAATATTAATTTTCGGAATTAAATTAAATAATTATTTATTTTTCCGAAAATTCAAGGGAGACGGTTTGGAACCGGAATATTATGCGGATGACTGTGGTGAAGTCCGTTTATTTAATCGGGCTTTAATTTGAGCTAAATGGAATTTTTAATATTAATTATTTAATATGCAAAATTAAATTAAATAATTATTTATTTTCCAAAAATTCAACTGAGATGGTCTGGAACTAGAAAATTATGTTGATGACCGTGGTGAAGTCCGTTTATGTAATCGGGCTTTAGTTTGAGCTAACTTGAATTTTTTAATAATAATTATTTAATTTTCGAAATTAATAAATAAATTATTTATTTATTTTTCGGAAATTAAGATTTTGATGGCCGTCGACCAAAATCTCGTGCTGATCGTCGTGGCGCAGTTCGTTTATTTATTTGAGCTCTACGTTGTATGAAATTAATTAAATTGTGATATTTTAGGGATTTACCCTAAATTGATTGGAATTGATTGAAATTGAATTGTTGATCGGTAAATGGCCAAGTATGTTATTCAGCATTTTAATGCTTTGTTGAGTTGATTTAATTATTTGATTGAGAAATTGAATTGTTGATCGGTAAATGGCCAAGTATGTTGTTCAGCATTTATAATGCTTTATTGAGTTGATTTAATTATTTGATTGAGAAATCGTTGGGCATTGGTTATCGGTATTGAAAGTAGATTGGTAATCTCTTGAAAGAGGACACGTGTGCTCGGTGAATTGGAATGTCACCTGGAGAATGCACGTGAGTTCAGTGGTTGAATATGTCACCTTGGCGAAAAGGTCGCCTGAGAGAATGCACGTGGCTCGGAGACTCGGTATGTACTCCTGGAGAATGCACGTGGGCTCGGTGACAGAGTTGGGCATCTAAAAGGGCACGTGGGCGCGGCGACTTGATGCATCGCTTTGGTGAAATGCACCTGAGAGAATGCACGTGGGCCCGGGCATCTAAAAGGGCACGTGGGCTCGGCGACTTGATGCATCGCTTTGGTGAAATGCACCTGAGAGAATGCACGTGGGCCCGGGCATCTAAAAGGGCACGTGGGCTCGGTGACTTGATGCATCACTTTAGCGAAAAGGTCGCCTGAGAGAATGCACGTGGGCCCAAGGTTCGAGGCACGTGAACTCGGAGACTTGGAAGGTCATCCTAGAGAATGCACGTGGCCTAGCTTTTAAATATCCCACAGTGGGGATTGATTCATATGACATGTAATCGACTGGTTCGATTTGTTTGAAGAGAATGGATGTTTATTGTGAATTGTACTGACTTGCAGGTGGGATCAGAGGCCAAGGTAAGTCCTCTGCCCTGTGCGTGTTTAGGCAGCCTTTAGTATAATAGTTTACTAATCGGGCTTAGTGGGGTAGAACTCGCTGAGACGTAGTCTCATCCCGGTTTGGGGAAAACCATTTCAGGGACCCCGCTGAAGAGCCGAGGAGGAGGAATCCGAGAAGGAGAACTCGGAGGTGAGATCTGAAGAAAAGGATTTTTGGAAGAAGAAGGCAATTTTGAGAGGGGCCTTGAGTACGGCCTAGTTCATCTAAGTTTTTGTCTTCTTTGATATCTCCTTTTTGATGTGAATAAAGTTTAGAATAAAAAATTGTGAAGTGTTCTGGTTTGTGGTTTGTATAAAAGTTTGGTTATAAATTTCAATATGAAAAATATGGCCCTGCTTTTCTATCCCATCGTTTTATTGTCTGGGGATTTTAATTGCTTCCGCATGTGCTTAAAAATGAAAGGGTCGGCGATACATTGTCCTGGGATATCGCATATAAAATCGACCAAGAGTGAAGGATGTGCACGTGCCCGAGGATCGGGGCGTGACAATGGCTCTGGCCGCCAAAGGCCATTTTCGCCCCCCACAGAGAAACCCTAGAATCGGAGAACGGAAGGGGGCGAATGCAGGGTTACGAAACTCTAACCCTAATTTTGGAGAGCAAATGGACGGCCCTAATCTGGCCGAACAATCCGACGGTCCCTATTATTTGGCAACAAGGCCCTTCTCAGCAGGCCCACGGAACAGATTCGTTGGAGCAGACGAGCCGCGAGGAAGAGTCCAGCAGCAAGAAGTTAGTGGGCTGCGATTTTTTCAACCCACTGAACCAGAACCATATGGGCCTACTTCGGCCCAAATCTTTCAACCCAACAATAAATTTCCTTCAACTGCCAAAAATAGCCAAAAAGGAAAAGGTAAATTGTACTGCGAATTTTGTAAACGTCCGCACCATACAATTGAAAATTGTTGGAAATTACATGGGAGACCTGGAGAAAAAGAAAAAGGGAAAAGGCTTTGAAAAGGCTGGATACATCTGATAAGGTTGGGAGCTTCACAGGTACATCTTATTACTTGAATTCAATCTCAAAGAATGCATGGATTAGAGATTCAGGTGCCAATGATCACATAGCCTATGATAAGGGATTCTTTTCAAAGATCAAAAAATTGTCTTTCCCTATATCAGTACAGCTTCCAAATGAAAACTCCATACAAGTTGTCATGACCGGCACTGTGACTCTTAGTCCCCTCATCACACTTAAAAATGTGCTTTATGTGCCTAACTTCTAATTCAATCTCATATCAATTAATCGAGCTTCTGAAGAAAATTCATGTCATGTCCTGTTTACTCCAGATAATTGTTTCTTTCAAGCCCTTTCGACTGGGAAATTGATGGGCTTGGGTAAAGCTTATCAAGGACTCTATTTCTGGATGGATTTCCCCAGCGATTTTAAATTATCGTCTATTGAATTCCATAAATCATTGTGTAACTATGTTATCAATGACAAAAATTCCCTTTGTCATAAAAGATTGGGACATAGTGCCTCATTCCCTTGTCCACATTGTCCTATCTGCCCTTTGGCAAAACAAACACGTGTTCCTTTCCCGAATAGTAACTCCCGAGCATATAGTACTTTTTCATTAATCCATGCAGATGTTTGGGGGCCTTATCATACAGAGCATCACGATGGGTCGTGATTTTTCCTCACAATTGTTGATGATTTCTCTCATGCGACATGGATATTTCTCATGCAGTCCAAGAATCCGGTTTTCTCTCACCTAAGAACATTTCTTAGCTTATCCAAAACTCAATTTGGAAAGACAATCCATCGCATTAGAACTGATAATAGAAGAGAGTTTTTCAATAGTGAGTGTGCTTCCTTATTTTCACTAAATGGAATATTGCATGAGAGTTCTTGCACTTATACACCACAGCAAAATGGTGTTGTTGAAAGGAAACATCGTCACCTCTTGGAAGTAGCACGTGCCCTCAAGTTTCAAGCATCTATTCCTGAAGTAGCATACTTAATTCAAAGTCCTCTCATCCTTCATGACTATGGTTGAGAGGATCTCAAGAATGCTCACATCAATTCGATGGAGTTAGTTAGTCTCTCTGAATGGCTCATTCAGTTCTCGGAGATGACTTAAAAGGCCTAGGAATCATCTGTAGCCGCTGCAACTTTGATCATTTGCCTAATGACCCTTTTAAATTCTCTTCGTGTCGCAATTAACCCCGTTGGTTGCTTCTTACAGATTGCTACGAGCAGAGAATCGCAGGGTCCATGTCCTCAAGTTATTGAAGGATATCATTTGATTCAAGGGCTGGTTTTGTAAGATTTTTGGGTGAGCAATTTGTTCTTTCAGTTGTTATATTTACTGCCTCAAAATGAGAAAATCATGATGCAAATAATGCTGGCCTCAGTACTTCATTGACATTATGCTTTTCGTTTCGGTACCGTTTTCATTTGTACATGAGACAAGAGATGTGCCGCCTCATGAAAATGCAAAACTTTATTCACTCGGCTGCATTGTAATAAGCATATCGTGTGCTATTACATGATAACCGCACTTTATTTCACATTGTGGTCACATCGTTTATCAGACATCACTTCCTCTTCCCTCCCCATTAAGAGGGGTCATTTAGTTATAAGATAAAGCGTTTAATAGTTAAATGCTTTATCTTACATACGAGTGTTGTACAGCAATTTTTATGCAAAACATGTTCCAATATAAACAGAGTTAACCCTGTTCCCGGATCGGAAAAACAGGGTGGGTCGGGAACAAGGTCCAATGCAAACAAGGTTGGGAACAGGGCCCAAAAAAAGAGAATCGGTTATAACAAGGCCGGGTACCGGGTCTAAGTGTAGACTTTACCCACCCTGGATCCGATCACCCCTCAATGGAAATGAGCTAGAGAGGATAGTAAGAGAACCATCTGTTCACCATTGCAAGACATTGTTTGGGTTTATACTCCGGGGCTGTGTGTCCCGCTCCCTGCACCATCCAAAAAGGGGAGGGAAAAGAAGAAAACGATTATTACGATTTTAGATAATTATTTTTTAGATGTATATAAGTGGAAAAAAGGAAAAAAGAAAAAACAGAGGGGAGTTCGGTCTTACCTTAATCGTTGTGAACGTCAGATCATACTTGCTATTTTTCGAATACAATATAGAATATCTGTCCACACAAATTTAAAAGAAGTTAACAGATATAACATTTTTCAACTCCTCAAGCACACACAATGTGGGTACAGGCATGCAAAGGGGAAATTAGACACCAGATACTCAATGCGAAGGAAGATATGCAAACATGTTCACAGAATAAATTCAAAAAAATGGTGCAAAAGAACCTAAAATACTTTGTAACTTAAAATAAAATAAGAAAATTCAAAATGAGGACTCCAGTAATAAATGAGATAATATATGTAAGGTCATTTTTTTTCTAACTCATATTGACCAATTAGCTATCTGAGGCTTTTGTGCAACAAAATGGGCACGACTTCTTTATTACGTTAGAATGCTCTAGTACATCGCGCTTTCTATGGTTGATGACTAAATTAACTGATAAATCCAGCTTTTGGACAAAGCCCGTTGACATGGGTCCATTGAAGCAATGAACCGGGGAATAGACCGGTTCTTAAACCAAAGGACCGGTCCGGTCCGGAAGAAGAGCAAGAGGGAGAATCCGGAAAAGGGGGGGGGGGGGGGGAAGACAAGTCCGGACCCATTGTTTCGGATTCTAACAGCCACGCCTCCAAGTGTTCGGCGAAGAGAGGTGAAACGTGGGCAGCAAGCCAGCAGATATACCCACCCTCTCGAAAATGTCATATTTCCAAAAATTGGGGAACCCAGGGTGTCAAAGTCAACATATCCGTCAGTTTCAATTCTCTAAAGCAAAAAATAAATTAAAAACTCATTGAAACAATTGGTCATTGTGTTTTGTCCATCAGCAATGTGTAACCAACAAATGAAGTATTTTACCACAGTGGGAGACAATTAGAGTGAGTCTATATAAGTTTAAAATTTTAATTGCGATTTGGTACAAACTTTTTCAATTTAAGTATGGTCCTCAACACAGACGAGAGATGGCATTCAATAAGCAAAATTCATCGACAATATCATTTTTAGTATATAGCTAGATTGAGATGCACCTTGTTCACAATGGTATAAATATGTTAGTCATCGAGTGAAGTACAAAAGCTGGACATTCACAAGAAGATGATGATCAACTAAACAAAATTCTATAAGAAATGAATTATGTAGTGATCTTAACGGAGTAGGATGAAATTATTACCCGGCTATTTGACCTTCCACGAACCAAGGTGACCACGAACCTTTTAAAGTTAAGTTGAGTGATCTTATCCAATCCAATGTAGATATGTACGGGATAGAAATGTCATGATCACCACTACAACAAGAGTAATTTTTGTAAACGCAAGTAAGAATCACCGATTTAAGTAAAAAGCAAATACACAGTAAAAAGAAAAAGAAATTCAACCAAGATGAGAAACTTATTCAAATTAGCCATCGTAATACCTGTAAACAAGGGCACGGAGGGTTTTCTCAGAAAGGTATTCATGATAAACTACAGCATCAAGAACGTCATTTGTGTAAGATAGAGTGGAGTTGCATCTACTCCACTCTTGCTTTGTGCCCTGGATGTCATTATCAACTGAAAATTGTAAATATATAGAAGTCGGCGACGCCCGCGAAGAGAATAATTCTTCATTACCTCTCGTACGCCGAGGGCTTCTCGGACTTTCTCATCATTGGCCCAAATGTAAGAGTATATATAGTTAGCGGACTGTTGAGGGAGAAATTTAAGTAAGTGAAATGGCACATTAGCTCATTATCAAAATCCAGATGTTCAAATAGATAGATGATACGCTTTTAGATACTATATTCACGGAATCTAGTGGGAGTTAATTTAGGATGTACCCGACACCATGGCCTGGACTGTTGAGGCACCAAAACGACATCGACGGTATCCTCTTCGAGTATGCTTCTGCTCCACTTGAGCCTCGTGTGGTTAGGAGATATGAGATTGCATGATGGTTCCAGTATTTGCTGCAAACATATCTTCTCGAGGCACTAGAAGATATCACAAGGAAACACGCCTTGTTCACTCATCGCTTGCATGTATATATTGCAGCAAATAATACGAGAGAGGTGGATGGTTACAACGATAACACTTACTAGCGACACCATTTCAAGGTTGGTTAGACAGGCTCCGTTGGTGGGATCTACATTCTGAAAATCTCCATTGCAATCTGTTTTTGTTGTCTTGAAAACACGAATTCAAAAGTAAAATTATGGAAATGTCGATTCATATGTAATCTTCGTTACTAATGTATTATATCCTTTGATGATATGGAAATCTTATTAGAGTTAAGTTATGCTGTAAGTTTACCTGGTAAAGTTCATCCGATACGAGAGCCATCTTGTTAGCATATGGAATTCTAAAACTCACATCCTTCTTACCACAAGTCACCGGATTGCCCATCGTATAACCCTGCTCATATAACCAGAACAATAATGCTTTCCTTAACATATATGGCTTAGTATCAATAGATATGAAGTGGAAATTTTGAGTATTACAAGACATGAGAAGAGCACACGAGAGTCTTACGTACCACGAGATTCATTTGCGGCTGCCGTCCAGCTTCAATTCCTATACAGAAAAAGCAAATAGAGTTTCTGTATTTAACGAAGAGAAAATGAATTCTTGAGAGCCAGAGTGACACAGAATATGTGGGTAAACTTCAATTACACACCATCCTGTATATTTTTAACAATGATGGGGATAACGACACCGGAATAAGAATCACCAGTGACGTAAAGCGGATTCGCGAGGAAGCTGGGGTGAGACATAAGCCACTGCATCAGAAAAGAGAAGTATATAACGAAAGTCAAGGAATTGTATCGGTCTATGTAATTAGGTACAACGGTTATTTTGAGGTGACATGATGTCGGTATCAATTTAGATAGTTACCTTTCTTAAGAACTCGTACGTTTGTGCCGCGGAGGAAGTGTCACTAATGTTGTACGCCGTCGGTGTTGTTGCATATGAAAATCCCGTGCCCACAGGTGCATCCAAAAATATTATATTGGCTACCTGTCGTACGAAAATATGACCACTTCTAGTCTTGATAAGTTGAACAATAAAAATGCTAAACGGAGAAAAAGGTAATTCACCTTTGTCCAGGAGTAAGGATTATACTTCAATATTGGTTTAGTTCCCCTGGAACTTGAAAAATCAAACTGCATCGGACCTATGCGAAAAGTTGCAAACGTCAAGATCGTGGGTGATTAAAACCAATTAATAGATTTTGCTTTTGACCGGCATATGGATGTTTAATTGATATGGAATGACCATTGTGTATATATCATATCATTGAGAAGTGGCGGCCACCTCATTTAGATCTTATCAGAACTTCGTTGGCAGTTTGGTCTAAATAAAACGTGTATCACGGCACTCATGGAAAAAGAAAAGGAGCCACAAAAAAAAAAAAGGAGTGGTGGGAGCTCAATGATTGACCACCTTAATCATTTCTACATATAATTGTGCAGCTTGATCTAGCAGTGTTTGTAAAAAGAGAGGGAAAAGAGGGCTACCAAAAGCCGATAAAAAGTAACACGAGGAAGACGAAAAACAGAAGAAGATGACAATGACGACGACGACAGTGGCGATGAGTTAAGGAGTTAATGAGGGAGAATGGACCTATTTCGTAGATGAGGCCGGACAAAGAGGAGCAACCAGGACCGCCAGTGAGCCAAACCAACAAAGGGTCCTCCTCGGGGCTTCTCTCGGACTCGATGAAGTAGTAGAATAGCTGCACTTCCTCCAGCTCTCCTACCCCTACGTATCTGCACCATTTTTGTTTGCACCACCAAAAAACGTACATTACTCTCGAACGTAAAGAAAAGAAATGGCGAATTGAGTCTTTTGCTACTTTGTAGTTGCTCATAAACACATGATGCGAGCTGACCCGGTCTCAAGTTTGAAGGGAAGCTCTCCAGGGAAGCCCGGGAGGCTCTCGACGATGGCTGATAGTGATGGTCCGACATTGGAGATCAAGAGCAGCAACGGAAGTAGGAGGTGCAACATTCTTGGCTCGGCTAATTAAGAGAAATGGTGAGGAAAAGAGAACTAGGCATATTTCTATAAGGTCCCCATTTCTTCCGCGTAGATTTCTTGTAGTTCTATAAGGCTTTTCCCGGCTTTCTAAACGGTCCATCCGCTCGTCAAAACTTAGGACCTTTCTGAGCAACAGCGTGTAGGGGACTCGGACGCATACCTATTCCTTCGATCGAATTGATTCAAGGCTTTTGTAAGAGAGGGACTGAATCGGATTTGAGCTCTTGCGAAGGAGCGAATTCTACCGGGGTTAGGTTCAGTCAACGATACGTGGATCACGTGCGTCTGTTGACCCAATATCCATTCAATTGAATTGATTCAAGGTTTTTGTAAGAGAGGGACTGAATCGGATTTGAACTCTTGTGAAGGAGCGAATTCTACCGGGGGGTAGGTTTAGTCAATGATACGTGGATCACGTGTCTGTTGACTTAATATCCATTCGATTGAATTGATTCAAGGCTTTTCTGACAATGAGATTATCCCATCCATCATTCAATTGTCAGACTTACTGGCGACATCTCATAAGTCAAAGGAATATTTGTAGCTGATCTAACTGTAGGGAAAATGACAATCATTTTCATTTGCGATGCAAAGAATGACACCGTCGGTAGTGGATAATGACACCGTCGGTAGTGGATACTCCTCTGCACACATCCCAGCACATGCGATTGGTTTGAAAGATTGGTAGCGACTTGACTTGTGAATTTTAGGTCAAGTACAGGACATGCATTGATAGGAGGCCCCACAATTTGACGGGGATGCTCATTGCTTGTCCATGTCATAGACGTGCTCCATGCTTATTCATAACTGGCCCCAGAATTATCTCAACTATCTCGTGGGTAAGTCGTAATACGTGGAGAGAGCGAGAGAGATCTACAGTTTTAATCCATGTCATTTTGCCAATATATGGAATAATCATGTCGAGATCTCCGCTATAACATCAGAGACGATAACTTTAAGGAAATTTAAGAGAAGATCCTCGTTTAAGGTGTACTAAGGAGAAAAGGTTTTACTCCAATTAAAGCAAGAAATCAAAAGTATTGTGTACACGGCATTTTGTTATTCCGGGCGCCATTTCGTGCGTGTGTCGCGAATCCTTTGGGAAGCTGTTTGACGGCTTAGATCGCTCGGTGAAGGTCCGGTTAGTGCTTCAGATGGAAATCCTGGCAGTTCTTGAAGGCCTTAGATTTTGCCTTGGACAGTCTAAGCCTTGAGTCGGACAGCTTAACTTTAGTCACAACTCTTCTAGGTGCAGATCGAGTTTCGTGGAATAAACAAGTACTTAGCGAGGAGTGTTAAAATCTTGCTTGTCAGGTTCTCAAATCTTCACTTGACCCATTGCTCGAAAGATTAAAATTAAAGTAACGGATTGAATTGTAAAAGTTTAACACCGTAAAGCCCTCCCCTGCGCAGGGTTTCAAGCCCCCCAATCCCTTTTGGATCTATTATGTTTTTGAATCTCACTTAATGTACTCATCTGATTTGTCTTCATCTAATGAAACGAGTTTTACTGACAAGATCCCTCCATCTCTTACTCTTACCAAAGTGACTCCGAGATCCCGATATTATCTCACTCAAAACAGATATTCTTTCCGAATTCCTTTATCAGTGTATATGCATATGCTGCTCATTTCCACATACACGGTTGGGAACATTTCCTTCTCAACCTCTTTGATGAGTGTCCTTTTTTCCTAATTACAATTCCTTAAAGCTGATTTTTTATGCCAATTTCATGTGTACATAGGCAACATTGCTCAAGCAGTGAATAGTAGGGGAAAGTATAAAAAAAAATCCTAAATTTATTATATTGGTACTTATCCAATTTTAATCCTTTTAATTATAACAATTTAATTCTGAACTTTTTCAAGAAAATTGTTCAAAAAGTTCTAAATCTATTGCACTATTAATTGACAAATGAAGACATGCAAGTAAAGAGAACTTTTTATTACTTTAGACTCGCAAGTCAAATATAAAGTACCTTTTGGCCAGTAGATATGAACAAGTATAGGCCAGAAGTGTCCCCCGAGAGTAGATTAAAATGGCCGCAAAAGTGGTTGAGCAACAAGAAGTGGTTGAGCAGCAAGTGAGAAATCTTACATTACTTTGTACAAATCTTTTTCTTAGCTCCATTTCGGAAATGTGATGAACGCATTTATCTAAGTGCATGCATTATTGCAAGAGTCTTACGCTTTACGTCATAACTACTCAATTGACATATGACTCAAAGAAAGTTCGAAGCTAATGAGCTCATCAATGTTAGTTCATCGACGTGTTAGATAGTTCGCCAAGCTGGAATCAGTCGAATATTTTTTAGCGATGTAACTCAAAGATGCGATCTTGTAGAAAAGCGCACGAATCCCGAGTTAAAATGCCCAGTGATCTTTAGGCACTCGAATTATTGGTACCCAATAGCGCTCCTGAGAAAAGGTAATGTCCCAATGAAATCAACGGTAGGCCCAACTACTCATATAAAAGATCATTGTATAAATGGAAGATCAAGAGTAAGAATAGTTGGAGCTGGAAAATTGTCCAAAAAGTAAAAATATTGAATGAAGGCCAATTTAATCGTTGATATAGACATTAGTCATTTTAGGTGATACGGTCAATGTTGACATGAACAAATAATATTTTAATATTTTTTAATTTTTTCTTTTTCTTTTTCTTTTTCTTTTTCTTTTTCCTTCCTTTCATTTTGGCCTACAAGGTCACAAAGGCCCCTAGTGGTCTTTGCACCCTCGCCTGCGGCCATGACAACCCTTCACTACCCTACCAACCACCTAGGGCCATGAAAGGCCTACAGATTATGGCATTTGGTATTTGCCATGGACAATGGCTAAGCTCATTTGCTAAACCAATAGTAACTAGGCAAGATCAACTAACAATGGAAAGAGCACTACTAGTTATACATTCACTGCAGGTTCCAAGATATTCTTGTTAGAAGATATGCAGAAGATCCTCGGATATTAATTGATCCGATTTTGATTTTATAGAATCAATCTAAAATTAGATTGATATGTGAGATATTTCATTGCCTTTTTTAATGTACACATTGTATTATAATTATTCGTTGATGTACATTGTCAATACACGAAGAGAAATATACAGAAAAGAAATTCTCCCCAAATTCCTTCCACTCTTCCTCTTCCGAATCTTGCTTCACCCCTTGCTTCAATTTCTGACATGGTATCAGAGCGTCGATTCTGAGCTCCAACTTCCGCACCAGTTTTTTCCGTCCGAATGCGCAAGACAGATTCATGCTTTGTTACAAAAATCAATTGTTGTAAGAAGGGAGAAGAAGCGGAGAGGATTTACTTACCATGAATCCGAAAACTCACCTCCCGG
Organism: Eucalyptus victrix; assembly: GCA_016097545.1. Classification (NCBI taxonomy): domain Eukaryota; kingdom Viridiplantae; phylum Streptophyta; class Magnoliopsida; order Myrtales; family Myrtaceae; genus Eucalyptus; species Eucalyptus victrix. Next base: position 11,680,612 of record CM027843.1, read on the forward strand.
TCGGCAAGACCGGAATTCCTTCCACGGGGAATGTCACACCGTCGGTAGAAACGCGGGGGCCGCTGCACCGACGTACCGCAAACACCACTATACAGCAGCAAATGCAAATGTTCCCGGCTCAGGCGAACGTGGGGCAGCCCATTCCGGGCCAACCTTACCAATGGGTACCCTATCCATGGTACTTCGGGCAAGGCCCGTATCCATCATTGCCGGGGTAATGAATTACAGAATAATGTTCAGCTCGACGGAGGTCTACCATCCGCAAGCGGGGCAAACTCAGCCGCCGAGACGAGAACAAAGAAGCGGGTCCGGAGAAGCGGGATCGGAAACGAACTTTCGTCCGGTTTTTAATGCGGAGCATGGATCGGATTCGTTGGGTCGGGTACGGGGACGAATCCCTACCCGAACCCGAATTTTCCACCCAATTTTTTCCCATATCCGATTGCGGCCATCACCGCCGGCCGGAACCGGGGACCCTTTGCATGTATCTACCGCCGACGGTCCAGAAGTGAAACTCATCAATCTACAACTTACCGGGCCGGAAAATTACAGCAAGTGGTCACAAGACTTCCGGAGGGCTCTTGCGACCAAGGATAAGGACGGTTTTCTTGACGGAACCGTGCCGATCCCGCCGGACGAGAGGCTGGCAAGGCACTGGAGGAAGTGCAATCGCCTGATCCGCACCTGGATCGGCAACTGTGTGTCCCCAGACGTCGCAGCAGGCCTCCCACCGACCGAAGATTCGAAGACCATGTGGGACAACATCAAAGAGATGTACGGAAAGTTAGATCGAGCAAAAATTTTCTATCTCACGCAGGAACTTACGGATCTTAAACAAGGAAACATGTCAATCACGGCGGTATACAACAAACTCTCATCGCTCTGGAACGAGCTCGAGGCCGAGAGGAAAAACTCGAGGACCCCGAGACGCTCGACGATAGATCGATCAAGGAAAGGGAGAAATCTACTCGATTTCTCTTGATTTTAAACGAATCTTACCTAACCTTTAGATCGCAGATTCTCGGCGATGGATCCGTGCCGCCCCTCGGCCGGATTTTCCAGCCGGCCGTCCAAGAGGAGAGCCAGCGACTCACGGCCCCGGAGCAGACACGAGGAGGCGACGCCGTAGCCCTCGCCCTCCGCGGAGATCGCCGTAGGGGAGAGAATTGGGGCGAAAACCCTAGCTCGGGAGAATCGCGAAGGGCTGGGGCTAGGGTTTGAAATGGCCGAGCAAACCCTTAAAAGGGATGGAGTCTACGGCCAAGATTTTACGAGGAGATCCGACGGTGCAGATCTCACGAAGAGATCCGACGGCCCCGATCTTGCACGAAGATCTGACGGTTCGCAAAGAGCGGATCCATTCGCTCGATCGGACGGCTACGATAGTTCTGGAATTAAGGGATCCGACGGCCATATTTTTTCCATACGAAATTTCAGCCAAAATTCTAAAGGAAAAGGTAAATTATACTGTGAACACTGTAAACGTCCGCATCATACTATAGAAAATTGCTGGAAATTGCATGGAAAACCAGGAGAAAAAGGAAAAAGGAGAGAATATTCTGCAGCTTACCAGGTGACCGGACCTACTGGGATAAGTAGTGATCGGCCTATTACACATGGGCAATATCAGGAATTGATGCAGGCATTGCAGAAAGCAGATATTGGAAAAACAAGGGGAAGCTTCTCAGGTATATCTCATTGCCTGATAAACTCAATTTCAAAAAGGGCATGGATAATTGACTCAGGAGCGACTGATCATATTATTTGTGATATGAGCTTTTTTTCAAAAAGGAATAGGGAATTGAAGGAGCCTATTTCTGTAGAACTCCCAAATGGAAACATTACTCATGTCACGTTGACAGGAACAGTTCAATTAAGCCCTCAAATTATCCTGAAAAATGTCCTCTATGTCCCACAATTCCGATTCAATCTCATTTCCGTGTCCAAAGTATGCAAAGAAAATTCCTGTCAAATACTCTTTGATTCTAACACAAGTTTTTTTCAGGCCCTTTCGACTGGGAAATTGATGGGCTTGGGTAATGTTTCGAAGGTCTATATTTCTGGACTAGCACTCCAAGTCATCATCGTTCAATTTCTTTCAATAAAACGTCATTGTGTAATGCCATTGCCAATGATAAAGAATTCCTTTTGCATTCACGAATGGGACATAGTGCCTCATTTCCATATCCTAACTGTCATGTTTGCCCTTTAGCGAAACAATCTCGTGTCGTTTTCCCTTCAAATACAAAACGTTCCAATAGTGCTCTTTCCCTAATTCATGTGGATGTTTGGGGGCCATATCACACAGCACATCGTGACGGTTCACGATATTTTCTCACTATTGTTGATGATCACTCCCGAGCTACATGGGTATTCTTGATGCAGTCAAAAGCACAGGTTCCATCTCATTTGAAGACATTTATTGTCCTGACCAAAAATCAGTTTGGGAAGTCAATCCAGCAGATAAGGACTGACAATGGAAAGGAGTTTTTTAATCATGAATGCAGATCACTCTTTCTGATTCATGGCATCCTTCATGAGAGCTCCTGTGTCTATACTCCACAGCAGAATGGAGTGGTGGAACGTAAGCATCGTCACTTATTGGAGGTCGCACGCGCTTTAAAGTTTCAAGGATCCATACCAGCAACATATTGGGGAGATTGCGTCCTTCGCAGCCTACCTCATCAACCGTATGCCCACTCGGATCTTAGGTGGTAAGTCACCTTTTGAGTTACTTTATGGAAGGAAACCAGCAAGAGACCATTTACGAATATTCGGTTGTTTATGTTATGCTACGACTGTGGGACCCAGAGATAAAATGGGTCCACGAGCGAGGAAAGGCATCTTTATAGGTTACCCTAACCTACAGAAAGGGTATTATATTCTGGATCAGTCGACAGGAGAAATTTTCGTGAGCAGGGACGTTACATTTCATGAAAATGTCTTTCCATTCCAGAAGACTTCAGGGGATCTGAACATCTCCAATAACTCACAACAACTTCCAATTGAAGATGATTTATCTCCTGAATACTTTATTGCTGCATCACCCGGGGAAGTCATACCACCACCATTCGATCATTCACCACGATGAGACACATTGGATGGCATGCCCTTTCGCTTCGCCCAACATTCGGATGTATCTGCTCATCAAGCAGAAAATAATGCTGCAGAAATGTCTTCACCTCCACCACCAACAGATCCTCCAAGACGTTCAAAGAGAGCCACGAGACCACCGACGTGGACTAAAGACTATGTCTGTGCCTCTCTTAATGGACCAGGTATTAACTATCCGACATCTTCCTATGTTTCATTTGAAAAACTTTCATCGGATCATAAATGTTGCATTAGCCGTATATCCGATGAAAAGGAACCAGTTATGATGAGGCATCCAAAGATCCACGGTGGCAAAAGGCGATGGCAGCAGAATTGCAGGCATTGGCCGATAATCACACATGGGAGATAGTTGATCTTCCTCGGGATAGGAAGTCCATAGGATGCAAATGGGTCTACAAAGTTAAATACAGAGCAGATGGATCCATTGAACGATACAAAGCTCGATTGGTGGCAAAAGGATATACACAACGCGAAGGTTTCGACTATAATGAAACCTTTTCTCCAGTCGCCAAGGATGTCACTGTTAGATCATTCTTGTCTGTTGCAGCAATCTATGATTGGTCATTACACCAAATGGACGTCCACAACGCTTTTCTTCATGGTGATCTGGATGAAGAAATTTACATGGACATTCCTCAGGGCCTACGGAGACAGGGGGAGGATAAAGTGTGCCGTCTCCGTAAGTCCCTCTATGGACTGAAACAAGGCTTCCGAGACAGTGGTATGCTAAGTTTGCCAAGGCTCTTACCAATGCCAACTTCAAACAATCGAAGTATGATCATGCCTTGTTTACGTGGACCAAAGGTACGTCATCTATCTATTTGATGATTTATGTAGATGACATTCTTATCATGGGAAACGATGAAGCTGCAGTAGAAAGTCTTAAAAAGTACTTGCATACCGCTTTTCATATAAAGGATCTGGGAGCACCGAAATATTTTCTTGGGATTGAGATCGCGCGGTCTCACCAAGGGATTTCTCTCGATCCCGGAGGAAGTTTGTATTAGAAATTGTATCGAGGCCGGGTTATCGGGATGCGGACCACTGTCATTCCAATCGAACAGAACGTCAGGTTAACTACAGCAGATCATGCCGGGGGAACATCTCAGGATGATCCTATACTGCAGGATCCGACGGGTTATCAGAAACTCGTTGGAAAACTTATATACCTGACTATGACCAGGCCCGACATATCATATGCGGTGCAAAATCTGAGTCAATTCATGCACAAACCGAAAGAATCTCACATGAATGCTGCTCTGAAAGTGGTCAAGTATTTGAAAGGATGTCCAGGACTCGGAATACTTTTATCCAAAAAATGTAACATGGAAATGACAGCATACTGTGATGCGGACTATGCAACATGTCCCATGAGTCGAAGATCCATAACCGGCTTCTGTATCAAGCTTGGAGATTCCCTTCTCTCATGGAAAACCAAGAAACAAGCAACAGTTTCTCTGTCATCAGCTGAAGCAGAATATCGGGCCATGGCAAAGACCACATGTGAAGTCGTGTGGATACGAGGATTGCTCAGTGATCTTGGAGTACGATTGAAAGGTCCGACAAGGTTATATTGCGACAATGAATCGGCCTTGAAGCTTGCAGCGAATCCTGTAATGCACGAGAGAACTAAACACATAGAGGTGGACTGTCATTTCACTCGGGAGAAGATTCAAGAAGGAACAATTGAGACAAAAGGGATTGGAACTGCTGAACAGCCTGCGGATGTGTTTACCAAGGCGTTAAGTCAAAGACAGCATGCATATCTATTGAGCAAGCTGGGTGTCTTGGACATTTACAAGCCACCAGCTTGAGGGGGAGTGTTAGAAGATATGCAGAAGATCCTCGGATATTAATTGATCCGATTTTGATTTTATAGAATCAATCTAAAATTAGATTGATATGTGAGATATTTCATTGCCTTTTTTAATGTACACATTGTATTATAATTATTCGTTAATGTACATTGTCAATACACAGAGAAATATACAGAAAAGAAATTCTCCCCAAATTCCTTCCACTCTTCCTCTTCCGAATCTTGCTTCACCCCTTGCTTCAATTTCTGACAATTCTCGTGGGTATCCAAAAAGGGGACTCAATGACACAATCTACTACAAAAGCTTAATACATTGCGGCTGATATGACCACTATTCAAGCATTATCGCTTTGAAGAATATGAGAAGATATTGAAGAACCACAAACAAAACCAACTTTAAAATTTTGTGACAACAAGTTAGCGATTGCTATCTCAAAAAATTCAATCCTTCATGGAAGAACTAAACATACTGTGAAGTGTAAGGTAATGAAGAGATTGAGCAAGACTAAAAATCAAATTGCAGACATAATTATGAAAGCACCATCACAAGCAAAGTTTGAGACGCTACGGAGTATGCTTGTAGTTGATAACGAATTAAATCGGGGAGGAGTGTTAAAAAAAGAAAAAGGGATCTTTTTCCGACATCTTCTGCAATAGCCGATAATACTCTAGTTTTGTCTCTTGCGTCGAAGTAGCTTAAACGAATGGTTGTAAACACTTGAATGGTAGATATAATTTGTGAAGATAAAAGTGTCCACGTTGAAGCTATAAAGAGCACATATTACTGCTACGTTGGCTGAGTCAAGCCTTTATCCATAAAAATAAATACATTAGAAGTGCCAAAAATTATGTACAGCACTTAGTTTAATGTCAAAAGTTTTTGTTGGCTCACTTAAATGCTAAATTGGAAGAAAAATAATCACTTTAGTGCCAACAGTGAGAAATATTAGTTAAATTGATTACGTGTTATTTATAATTAAAATTATAATATAACTTGGCAAAAATTTTAAAAATCCAATCCACGTGGCATTTCCACGTGGCATGCCTAGCACCGAAGTGATCATTTTTTTTATAACAACTGGCATTGAAGTGATCACTTTAAATAAAATTTGGCACTCAAATGATCACTTTTAATAAAATTTGGCACTTAAATAATCACTATTTACAATTTTTGGATGACATCATTTAGAGGTTACATGTTGACTAAGCACGCCAGCAAGCCACGTAAAACTAAGAAATTAATAAAATATAGCAACATTGGATTTCCAGCAATCCGGACCAAAGTTAACATTTAATTGATTTTTTTATAAATAAAAAAAAAAAGAAGCACTTAAGTGATCAGAAAAAAAAAAATGGCATTAAAGTGAGCGTTGAACACAACTTTTGACACTTCTAATGATTTATTCCCAACCACTGGGGGTTCGCCCCAGTGGCCACGCTTCCAACTTGGAAGGGGGAGGTGGGGGGTTCAAATCCCCACTTTCTTAGGGGGGATTGAGGTGAGGACGATTTCATTTCAGGAGTAGGTTTCGACTCCCACGCCCTGCAAGGAGGCAGGGCAAAAGTCTGAGAGTGAGTATTAGAATAAGATTAGAGTAGGACCAAAAAAAAAAATGATTTATCCTCTATAAATAGGCTTGAGGAGCCCCCGCAACAGACTAACGAGCAAACGTCTCTTCCTTTCCTTTTTACTTCCAATAAGCGAGCCATTATTTTGTAGAAAATTTCATGATAAAAAAAGTTATTTTTTAAAAGAATGAGTAGTTTCTTTTATTTAGTGACATTTAATGGAAACATTTTTGTGGGGTCCGGATCTCATTCGAGAAATGATTTAAATCTCATAACTTTATCTTAGGAAAAAAATTGAATTTTTAAATTATTTGTATCTTTTTCTTTTTCTTTTTATCTTTTTATCTTTTTTCATCTTCCCTTACTAGTGTCGAGCCTTGACAGCGGCCAAAGGCGAGCTCAAGCTCATTAGGATTGGGCTCATCGGCCTTGGCCACCCTTGAGCTCCCCCCCCCCCCGGCGCGATCTGGTGAGCCCTAAACTCACTGGCCTCAAGTGAGCCCAAGCTCACTAGGATCAATCGAGCCATGAGCTCATCTGGATTTGGCGAGCCCCAAGCTCATTGGCTCGCATCATGGTCAGCCGAGCTACCAACCATCACCAAGGCATGTGGTCAATTGAGGAAGAAAGAGAAAGGAAAAGAAAGAAAAGAGGAAAGAAGAAAAACTATTTATTAATTTGAATATTTTTTAAATATATTTTTATAAGAACAAATGTTTTGCTAATCAAGGACCTAAGCCCGAATATCAAAAACCCATGCATGTTCTTTGTGGACTCGGGCCTAAGGGTTGAGATTAGAGCTCAAACATCGGGGATTCGAGCATGACCTTTATGCATCATCATAGACTTAGTTGCCGGGGGACTTGGTCTTGGACACCAAACCTTGGAACTAACATTGGGATTTCCATGCCCAAGCGTAGACTTCCAATTCTAAATAACAATATCTAGTCATATTTTGAAAAACATTCTTCAATTCTTTTAAAAGAAATCATTTTCCTAAATTAAGTTTTGGTAAAATCTTCATTTATTCATTTTTCCTAAGCAAATTTAATACTGCAAAATAAAGAAAAAATTTTCTACCAAACAAATGTACCCTACGTGAGGGGAAGTGTTTTCCCAAAATTATTTTTCTAAACTTTCATCCGTTAAATCACTGAAAATGATCAGTCAATTGAAAACATTTTTCAATCAAGGAAAGATTCATATATAAAATTAAGAAAGTAAATTCTTAAATCTAATTAAGTGAAAAAAAAAATTAAATGCTCCTCTTAATTTTTTTAATATTTTATTTTTATAGTATTTAAATTTAAAAAAGAATCTTTTTTTCTTTTTTTTTTTTTTTTTTCGGGAAAAGTGCCAAAAAAGTCCTAAACATTTTGGCTTTGTGCCGATTTAGTCCTAAACATTTTTAGGTTGTGTCAATTTAGTCCTTTCCGATCAATTTTGGCCGGATTCGTTCGAATGCCAACCGGGGTGACATGGCCCGATCGGCGTTGACGTGTACAATTTTTAATAATATTTTAATATTTTTTTTTTTAATTTTTTCATGTTTTATTTTATTTTTTTCTCTTTTTATTTTGATTTTTATTCTTTTCTTTATTCTTTTTCTTTTTTCTTCTCATCTTCTTCTTCCAGCCGGTCGCCGAAGCTCGGCGATCGGCCAAAGGCAATGGCCGGCAAGGTCGACCTCGCCAGCCACCTCGCCAGTGGCCGCGAGGGTGGCCTCGCGCCCGGCGGGCGAGGCCGGCGAGGCTCAACCTCACCAGATCCGGCGAGGGTGAGCCTCGCCTGCCCGACACGAGGCCGCCACTCACGGCCTGGGTGGCGAGGCTCGCCCTCGCCGAATCCGGGTGAAGGGTCGAGCCTCGCCCATGGCCGGCAAGGGCGAGCCCCGCCAGCTTGGCACGAGGCCAGCTACCTCGAAGAAACCCAGGAATCACAAAACCCCCACCCCCAACGAATTGTCGCCATGGGAGAAATAGGCGAAAATCTGGGGTTAGAGCCACGCGACTGAAGACACCCCGAGCTCCCGTAAACCCTAGAGACGACGACGACGACGACAACGAGCGGAGGAGGGAGGAAATTTCTAGGGCGAGATTGGGATTGGAGAATGAAGCCAAGGAGGAGTCCAACTAGCCTCGCCGAGCTGGCGGGGCTCGCCCTCGCTGGCCATGGTCGAGGATTGACCCTTGCCAGATCCGGCGAAGGCGAGCCTCACCACCCAGACCGCGAGGGCAGCCTCGAGCCGGGCAGGCAAGGCTCACCCTCGCGGCCACTGGCGAGGTGGCCGGCGAGGTCGACCTCGTCGGTCATCGCCTCTGGCCGGTCGCCGAGCTCCGACGACCGATTGGAGGAAGAAGATGAGAAGAAAAAAGAAAAGAATAAAAATAAAAATAAAAAGAGAAAAAATATTCAAAATATTAAAATATTATTAAAAATTGTACACGTCGCCGCCGATCAGGCCACATCATCCGACCTGCATCCAATCAGCAAAATCCGGCCAAAATTGGCCGGAAATGACTGAATTGGCAAAACGTAAAAAGGTTTAGAACTAAATTGGTACCAAAAAAAAGGTTTAGGACTAAATCGACACAAAGCCAAAAGGTTTAGGACTTTTTTGGCACTTTTCCCTTCTTTTTTCTTTCCTTCTTTCTCCTCCACCAGTCACTAGGCTTTGGTGATTGGTTACAAATGTAAGTCACACTTGCCACAATGAGCTCAAACTAACCTGAGGTTGAGCTCACCAGATCCTAGCAAGCTTGACCCTCGCTAGTCGCCTGAGGCATCTAAGTTATCCCTCACCAAGCCTTGACTACAATGCCAATGGCCTGTGGCAGCTGTCGCCTAGGCCCAATGACCAATGGAGGAGTATGAATAAAAGAGGAAAAAGAAGAAGGAAATAATAGAAAAATAATTTGCCTGATTGAAATTATTTTCTAAATGAAATCCAAATAGTAGAAAACGTTTTCAGTCATATATCACTAAATAAAGAAAAATTAACCATCTTCTTGAAAAATGATCTCTTGAAAAGTATTTTTTATTCGAAAAAAAAAGTATTTTTTGTTTTCATGAAAATTTCCCCACAAAACGCATTCTAAATAAAAGTCTTTCTTTCTTGAGTAACATCGTGCAAAAAAAGGTAATATAAATGAAGGTAGCCGTTCATATATAAACTGCTAGTTTCTTTTAGATAGATTTAGAGAGATGAACTCAAAGCTTGATCCTTCTGCTAATGAAGGAAAATTCAAAGTGCCCTCTTCCATTGAAATATCAAGTTCTCCTCCAAGGACATAAAAAAGGCTAAGGATGTGTTTAAGGAAATTCAAAAGAAGATCTTAATTTAAGGTATTCTAAAGAGAAAATATTTTACTCCAGTGAAAGCAAGAAATCAAAAGTATTGTGTACACGACATTTTGTTACTCCGGGCGCCGTCTTGTGCGTGTGTCCTCCAAGAAGCTATTTGACGGCTTTGCTTGCTTGATGAAGGTCCAATCAGCACCCGATGAAAAGCCTAGTAGTTCTTAAAAGCCTTAGATTTTTGACGCAAAGAAAGCTATGCTTGGAAAGAATTCCAAAAGATAGTGATTATTTTTAATAAAGAAGTATATATTACAATATCTTAGGTGCCTTTTATAAGGAGGTCACCATCTAGAAAATAATCAAATTACTTAAATCTAATAACAAAATAAAGAAAAAAGATATATATATATATATATATATATATATATATATATATATATATATTGTAACCCGGGAACTCCCGTACAGCCGGTAGCCGGCGAGGTAAACCCGGGGTGACTCTAGCAGAGGACCCACCACCCCGACGTCACGCTTAAGATCCAGTGCGGCCAACGGGATTCGAACTCCTCTCCTACTCGCAAAAGGTCAATGGAAGCTTTATCCAACTGGGCCACTGCAGGCAGTGGTATAAAGAAAAAGATATTGATAAAAGGGAAAGTTATCAAAACACAACTAGAAAATTTGAAATCTAATAACAAATTAAGGAAAACACGTGAATCGAATATTGTAACCCATTTGTAATCTCAAATATCACGTAATCCTCTTTGATTTGTGGGACTGCCCGCTCTTATATACTCCCATGTTTTCATAAAGATATTTGCATGTTGTTCTACATCAATTTTGCCTTGCACAAGCAGATGAGAGGCTATTTCTCTAGTCCAATAACTTAACTTTAGTCAAAACTCTTCTAGATGCGGATCAAGTTTCGTTGGATGAACAAGTACTTAGCGAGGAGTATTCAACTCTTGCTTATCAAGTTCTCAAATCTTCTCTTGACCCGTAGCTCGAGAGATCAAAATAAAGTAACAAATTGGATCGTAAAAGTCTAACACCGTGAAGCCCTTCCTCTCCAGAAGGTTTCAACCCCTCCCCCCTTCCCCCCAAAAGTGTTCAGGCCTTGCTTATTAAGTTCTCAAATCTTCAATTGACCCATTGCTCGAGAGATCAACATAAAATAAGAGATTAGATCATAAAAGTCTAACACCATGAAGCCCTCCCTCTCCGCGGGGTTTCAAGCCCCCACACCCCGAATCCCTATTGGATCTATTTTGTTTTGAAGCTCACTCAATGTTCTCATCTGATTGGCCTCCATGTAATAAAACGAGTTTCACCGACCAGATCCCGCTAGGGGTGTCAGGAACCGAACCGAACCGAAAAATTCGGTTTTTTCGGTCCGGTTCGGTTCGGTTTTCGGTTCTGTTCTCCTTAAAAATCAATATTTTTTTATTGGTTCGGTTTTTATCGGTTAACCAAACAGAACCGAACCGAACCGAACCACAAACCATTAAAAATTCAGTTCTTTTTCCGAGCCCAAATCAGCGAAAGTTGCAGGAGATGTCATCTCTTGCTCCTCCGAACGTGGGGAAGGACAATAGTTGTAGAGAGCCGGTCCATTTCGGTAGAGACTCGTTTGCTCTGTTTTTCAATCGCGAAACAAAGCAATGCGAGAGAGGGAGAATGTGATGCTAGGGACCAGAGCTGATGAGAGCAAGTAGAGCAAGTAGATCTCTGTGATCTGGCAATTGAATTATCTGAAAAGAGAAGAGAGTTGGAGAGAGAATATTTGCTTTGCAATGCAATATTGCTTCTGGGTCAAGCAAAGCAGAAGGGAAAAAGAAGGAAGACAGAGCTGGAAATGTCAGTGAACAGCTCGCTCAAAGGTCACTCCTCTACATCCGCCGAGTTCCAAAAAGTTTCTTCACCACCAATCAACGCCAGAATCCACTGATCACCATCTCTGACTACCAGCTTTCATCGTCGCATCCCATAACTGAACACCGCGAGATCAACCATAACAAGATGGGGGAAAACAGAGCATTAGTTTTTAGAGTTACAGAGGGTTCATTGAAAGATCTTTCTCATCGATTGCTCTCATTCTCATGTTTTCTTAGTCGATTCAATCACCGTAGCCGCCGTCGTCTTGATGCATTGCAGAGAGACCCACCAAAACAACGACATGGAAAAGAAGGGCCTGATCACAAATCCAATAGCTGAGCAAAATAAGACAAGTACTTATCGATGAAGATGGACGGACGAACTCTATCAAAGAAAAATGGAAGCTTTTTGGCTGCCACTGCCCTCAAACGAAGATGAAAAAAAAAATCGAAAACCAAAAATTAAAATTCAAAAACCGAAAAATCGAACCGAACCGAACGGAATCGAAATTTCAGTTCGGTTCATATTCAGTTCGGATCTCATTCGGTTCGGTGCATTTTGGTTTTTTTGAAAAACCGAACCACACCGAACCATTGACACGTCTAAATCCCACCATCTCTTACACTTGCCAAAGCTACTCCCAAATACCAATATCATCTCACCCAAAATAGATAAACATGGTCTTTCTGAATTCCTTTGTCATTATATATGCTGCTCATTTCTACATGCACAGTGGGGCACATTTCCTTCTCGACCTCTCTGATGTGTGTCTTTTTTCCTAATTACAATGTCTTGAGTCTTACATTTGCATGCCAATTTCATGTCATAGGCAACATTGCTCGGTAGTGAATAGTATGGAAAAATATCCAAAAAAATCATAAACTTATTGTATCGATACCAATTCAGTCTTAAACTTTTTAATTTGATTAATTTAGTTCTCAATATTTTCGCATTTTATTAATTGGGTCCATAATGCCAATTTTAGCCAGAAATCATTGATGTGAACGTTAGCCATCTTACGTGACACGGACAATGCTAACATCGACATTTTTAAATAAAATATTTTTTTAATTTTTCTTTTCTTTTCTTTTAATCGTTGTTTTTTCTTCTTCTTCTTCTTCTTTTTCCCTTTCATTTTGGCAAGCAAAGGTCGTAGCCCTCGCCCGAGGCCTTCATGACCCTACTAGGGTGAGGGCTACGACCCTTGCCAACCAAAATGAAAGGGAAAAAAATAATTAAAATTTTAATCTTAAGAAAAAATAGTTTGCGTCAATATTAGTCGTACCATATAGGACAATTGACAGTCACATGGATTCCATGGCAATATATATTAAGGTTTATGATTCAATTACCCTAATTAAAATGTTTAGAATTGAATCGATACCAATGCAATAAATTTAGGACTTCTTTGACTTTCCCCAAGAATGGTATGATAGGTCTTTCCATTCAACTTCAACCACGAAGTCTCTAGTGGAGGTCTCTCCTTTCTTTTGCTAGATTATTGTAACACATTGACACCTCGTGGAATAATTACCAAAAAACCTTTTGAATTGATTGTACGAATACCAATTCAATCTTAAACTTTTTGATTTGGTCAATTAAATTTTAAAAGTCATTCTGATCAATTTTGATTAGAAAACATTAACGTAAACGTCAACAATTCTACATGGCATGGATAGGGCTGAAGTGGACAATTTTATGTATTTAAAAATAATTATAATTTTTATGATTTTTTTGAATTTGTTCTTTTTTCTTTTTCTTTCTCTCTTCGAAGCTCGGCCTTGATATATCTAAACCAAGCTTGAACCTATTTCATGATTTATGGATGGTTTGGACCGAACCTTCACCACCACCTTCACACCCTTATTCATAAGCCAACCCCCTGAGTTTCCTCTCTAACTCGACAAGCCTAATCCATAGAGCTATCCATCTTCAAAGACAACAATTTAAGGTGAACAATTACTCAAAATGAATCTCCGATCAAGTCATGTATGGGTCGGATAGCTAGAATTGTAAAGCATAAAATTGAGTCGAAACGGGTTAAATTAGTCAATTTGGGTTGGACCATTTGGATATGATCCAAATTTAATATTCACTCGATTGATGAGCTTGCATGTGAACCCCATTGATAATACTCTTCTTTACCTAAATATACTATCGCGTAATAAAATCGTGGCTCCAAATCTCTTTAATCATACCCCATCTCATAACATCCCCACCTCATCATACATCGTTTCTCTCTTCCCTTCTTCTTCTCCTTCCTTCTTTTCTCTTTCTTTTAGTTCTGCAGAAAAACTACTCGTGCAGCCTACACGGGCTGATCGGCCATTTGCTACTACTCCCTTCTTAGGTCGGCTGGGTTCAAGTTGGGCCGAGGAGAAGAGCTGGACTTAGATACGAGTCTGACCTCACATATAGGGGCGAGCCCCAATTACTATTTATTGTCTATCATTCTTTATCATGACTCAATTGTTTTCTTGTGTTTGGGGAACATCTGGGTGGTCGAAACCCCTAATAAATGCTTCACATGTATCCTGACAGCAGCTTTCATAGCTAAACATCGCCCTTAGCTAAATCGATACCGGGTGTACGTTTTCTCCCTCGAACACCAACGTTGACCCATTAAAAAACACAAAAGATTTTGAAATTGAATTAACCTAGGCTAAATTCCCCAAAAGAAGTACTTAGAAGAGTTGCATTCATAATTTCGACGGTGTCGCTCATTCATTATGCTTAGATTAAGTACTGGTTTTGTTTTTGTTTTTTTTTTTTTTTTTTTTTTTTTTTGGGGTGCTTGGTTACTTAATAGGCTCCTCACATTAGGCATGCGGGATTTCTTAGGTTGTTAACCTTGCGAACCTGCCCACGCGATTCATGCGATGAGATACGAATGAACTAAAGGCGAAGAGCAACTATATTTTCACCTAAACCCGTTAACTTGTGTCCGACATACCCCACGTTAATAACTCCATAAGGCTGTCGGCATCGGCTTGAATCTCGTCGAGTGAGCAAAACTGACCAGAGAGACGAGGACAAACAACTCTATATATACACGCAAGCACTTCAGCAACTAACTTGATGAGTGAACTCCTAAATTGCTAATACGCTGCTTTCTACTCCAAGCTGGTTCTCCAACAATTTCCCTATGGCGTCCATTTTATCACGCCTCTTGTTGTCGCTGCTCGTTTTCTCCGGCACGGTCCAATCTCAGTCGATCATCAAGAGTCTACCTGGGTTTCCCGGCGATCTCCCCTTCAAGCTCGAAACCGGGTGAGTAATATGCCCATCCAACAGATAAGTCTTGCACTGCCGTTGAATGAAATGGTTATTGAGCTACTAGTATATGACTATTAATGAAGGTACATTGGAGTCGGAGAATATGACGACGTGCAGCTATTTTACTACTTCATCGAGTCGGAAAGGAGTCCAAAGGACGACCCTCTGATGCTTTGGCTCACAGGAGGCCCCGGTTGCTCTAGCCTCTCCGGCCTCATCTACGAAATCGGTACGCTGTGTCCTCCGTGCATGTCCGACGATCTCTGGTCTAGCTTAAACTCTTCTTGTGTTGTAGAAAAAAGGGAAAGTAGTAGTGATGGTGGTGAAGCTCAGTTCGATATGAAGTCGCAAGTTGAAAATTCGGTAGACACGAGGTTGAATGTTAGCTTTCCTTTAGTTAGGTACAGAGTGGATAAAAATGTGACAGCTCATCCACTCTTCGCGATTTTTCTCTGGGGAGCGAATCCTTTTTGTAAGTTTAAATGTAGCAGTACCTTCAAGATAAGATAAGCATGTCGGATCAGGATCACCCTGTGATTGGGAGCACAGGGTGCTCGCTGTGGCCCCACAAGCAGTCTCTCCGCTGTTGGCCTTATTGTGTAATATTGTCCGCTTTGAACACTGAGTTCTCACAGCTTTAAAACGTGTTACATAAATTAGAGAGACATAAGCTTTATAAATTAACCCCAGGACTCCCTCCTAAGCGATGTGGGATAGGAGACACGCTCCCGCGCTTGGGCCGTCACATGTGATCATATATGATCAGAAGTTCATAAGAAAACAAAAAGATTAAACCCGAAATACTTGGATTTTGGACTGAATTGTTGTACATTGAATTAGATAAACCATATTCTGATGGACATGGAGGCATTGAGTCCTCACGTTCTAGGACTAGCAAAACAGGAAAATCAATCACAATGCGGAAAGATGAAATTATGTGTAATGTTTCATGTTTTTCTATAGCTTACTATATCCCTTTATAGTATGGAAAATGAATGTGCGACAGCACTTCCTCCAAGGACAGTGAGGGTGCAGCCACAACCACACATTTTTTCAACGAAACCGGACAAACTTCCTGGCAATTTTTTTTTTTTTTTTACTGAAGAGAAGTAACAGTGCAATTAGGCTAGCAATGATCATGATTTAATTCCAAATAGTAATCCCAATATATAATAAGATATTTTTGGACAGAATGAATAAGTTTTTTTATCGAAAGAAAGAATAAATAAGTTAATTGTACAAGTAAAGATGGATTCAAGAGAGGCTAACAAGGGCTGTTATCTCCTAATCATTTGTTATCTAATGCAACTTTTAGTGATTGAATATTGCAACCTATGAAATTTCATATAATAGTTTCACATACCACCCCTCTCTTCCTAGTCAGATGTTCTAAATTTTTCCTATCTCGCCCATCCTGAAATTTTTACTTTACCTACTATGGACACTTATAAGAAGCATGTACTCTAGAGAAACCTACAAAATTCTCAAAGAACAATTAAAGTTGAAAAATATTTGAAGTTGGCATTCAATTACTCTAGAGTACAACTATTTAACTGAAGTCGTTTGAACTGCCCGGGCATTTTCTTATTTTGGCCGTAAACCAATTATAAAAGAGCAAGAAACTACTTTTTTTAGCTTTGTCTTTTGGAATGCTAGGTCCTACATTGTTGTCAAATCAGTTGTTGTTTGGTAAGACTCCCGGAACACCTATTTATGTTATTTTGTTCCCCAAAATAGAAATAGAAAGAACATAAATATGTTTGGCGATTTTTTTGTTCTCTAGACAAATTATTCCCAAGAATAAATTTCGAATAGGAATAAGAAAGAAAAATTATTTATTGTTATTAAGAACAACTCAAGAAACAAGAAATAAGCTTTTTTTCCTCTTTTCTTTTCTTCATTTTCTTTATTTCTTTCTCTTCTTCTCTTCTTCCTCTAGTTGGTCGCCAGCCTCAACGATGGCCGGCGGCCTCGCTAGAGCCTTGCTAGCCCCCACCAAGGTCGCCTTGATCTCGCCAACCCCCAACAAGGCCCTTTCCCCCCGAGTCTCGCCGTGGCTAGGCAAGGCTCACCTGGCCATCACGAGATCGGCAGTGCCTAGCTCCTCCGAGGCCGGCAACCTCGCCAGCCCTCATCTAGCCTATCACCAACATGGCCAAGGCTGGCAACCAACTAGAGGAAGGAGAAGAAAAAGCAAAAAGAAAAGAAAAATATAATAAAATTATTAATAAATTAAAAGAAATTTTAAGTCACAAAAATATTTGAGGCGTACCAAATGGATTTCTATTTTCGGAATAGAAATTTTGTATAGTTATTAAACGTCTTAAAATGCTTAGAAACTGTTTTTGGGAACAGAAATAGAAAAAAGTGTTTTTGAAAAAAAAATTATTCTCAAAAATAGAAACGTTACTATACGCACCGAATTAATGCTTGATGGATTATCCAAGTCAGCTCCTTTTCTTTTCAAGTAGCCAATTTCCTTGTTGCAAAGTAGGTATTCGGTGAAGCACCGTCGTTAGCTGGAGCGAGGGTGTCCGTTAGCTTAGCAATGCTCCGCCATTACCATGAAGAATGTCTTTTGTTCTTAGGTCCCTTAAATTTCAACTACAAGAACTCGAGTGGGAACAGGCCAACCTTCCTGCTGAATCCATATTCATGGACCAAGGTACGACACGTTGAGCGATGTCTATGCATGCTTCGCTTGACCACGGTCGGTTCGCACACAGAGCTTCATCTATCACCTAAATTTTTCAGGTCGCGAACATAATCTTTCTGGACCAACCTGTCGGCGCTGGATTCTCGTACTCAACTACTCAAGAAGGTTATTACTCTGGCGACTTGATATCAGCTGCCGAAACATATCAGTTCCTGCGTAAGGTTAGATGAAACACCAATCTTCCTTTCCCAAGTGACAGGTTTATTCACTTTGGATTGAGCTTTTTGACTCTCTCGAGCTGGCCCAAAAAGAATTCATGATGCTCTTCTTTGGGCTCGTTACTTCATTTGGCTAACCAGATGGGCCTCTTTGGAGGGGGCCCTCACCTAACTCGGTGCATTGCTGTTCATTAAATTCCGTTCCATCAATCGACTGTGCTTCAGCCAAGCGCAAAGTCGTGCCATTAGTTTCTTTTTAACATCATTTTCCGATGATCGACACAGTGGCTTGTGGGTCATCCCCAGTTTATGTCCAACCCGCTTTACATAGGTGGCGACTCTTATTCGGGCATGACGCTCCCCATCGTGGTCACGGAAGTCGTTAATGGTAACTTGATCTCATGAAATATTGTCTTTCCGGTTTAGTTGAAATGCATCGATTGATCTTCAAAAGGTAAAAATAGATATCGGTTTCATCATAATCTTACCCTTGTTTCCTAAATGATGTGATGTCTCAAATTTTTCTAGGCAATGAAGTTGGACATCTCCCGCCACTAAACATCAAGGTCTACATGCATTTACTTGTATAAAACTTGTTAAACTCAAAAGTTTCATGATTGTCAAATGACATTTTTGCTTCACAAATCCAGGGATACTTGCTTGGCAATCCCTTGACAGATGTTCTTTACGACTTGAATTCCAGGGTTATATTCGCCCATCGAAAAGCGCTTATATCAAACGAACTCTATGAGGTGAATTCCACTTGAGTTTTTATTTGATTTTCCATCCAATGTCTTTTGTTGGTTCCCCTTTACTTGCAATGGCTGATGAAGAAGCATTTGAATACCAAATGAAATTCAAGTCGGCCAAGAACAACTGTAAGGGCGAATACATGCATGTCGATCCCGAAAACGTGGACTGTGGAGTTGATCTTCAATCTGTTGCCAAGGTAAATATGATTGCATTGGCGCATCTATGTAAGAGTACCCATTTACACGATCATTAGCGATTTGTCAATTCATTCTCCTATTTGACAGTGTGTTGAGAAGATATTCAATGCCCATATATTGGAACCAAAGTGCGGTACACTGAATCCAACACCGAATTTCCTGAAATGGGATCGACGAATTCTCGGGGATGGCGGCTCAGAGATCAACCCCTTATCATTGCTCGAATCTCCCGGACCGTGGTGCCGAGTAAATACATTGGCCCTCTTTTCGATTGTATTTAGAAGCATTAACGACTGTTTCAAGTGAAGCAAATTTCGCTGTGCAGAACTATGACTACCTCTATTGCTACGTATGGGCTAACGACAAGACCGTTCAAAAGGCGCTCCACATTCGAGAGGTATTGCATTGTTGAGTGCTGGAATTAATATGCGTTGCCAATCCGATTGTTTCTTGGTCATCTTGCTCACTCCTGTTCGCACGACCAGGGGACTAAAACAGAGTGGATAAGGTGCAACGAGAGCTCATCTTACGCTCATGATGTCATTAAATCCACCGATTATCATCGAAATCTCACCGAGAAAAAACTCCGAGCCCTTATCTACAGGTACAGGAATGAGGAAAGCATGATATTGCGATTCATGTGATAAGAGATCGAAATAATGTGATGTAAGCCGGATTAGTTATGGTCTGTGATGTTGCAGCGGAG
The DNA here is from genome assembly GCA_016097545.1 of Eucalyptus victrix. Taxonomy (NCBI): domain Eukaryota; kingdom Viridiplantae; phylum Streptophyta; class Magnoliopsida; order Myrtales; family Myrtaceae; genus Eucalyptus; species Eucalyptus victrix. The sequence goes on from CM027843.1 coordinate 11,700,092, forward strand.
ATCACGACATGGTTGTTCCATATATCGGCACAATGGCGTGGATCGAAACTTTAAATCTCTCTCTCTCCACTGATTGGGAGGCCTGGTTCGTGGATGGTCAAGTCGCCGGGTTAGTATGTCTGCAAACACGTGTATATGCACGATTTTCTGCTGTTCTTGACCAAACCTCACCCGAAATTTGCATTTCTGATTCTGACTTGCAGGTACACCCAGCAATATGAGCATGACAACTATGAGTTGACATATGCAACCGTCAAGGTACAAAATCATTCCCAAGTGAATATTTGGTAAAGATACTGTAGAGGTTTAATTCATTGAACGGTGTTGGGTGTGGTGGACTATATCGATCGCGTTGCAGAAAACTCTCTCATGTTCCAAGTGTTTCTGTACAGGGCGCCGGTCATACAGCTCCAGAATACAAGCCCAAGGAGACTCTAGCCATGATGTACAGATGGTTCGCTCATTACCCTCTCTAGCTCTCATCCACTCATGCTGAAGCTCCCAAAATGAGACTAATAAGCTGCAATATATGTAAGGAGGGCTCTGCTGGACGTCACTCAATCGCATCAGTTCTTCAAATGAACTGTGTGACCGTAACATCGTGGGAGAAATTAAAAAAAACATGTTCGATTTCCCGTACCAGTTCAGGTTGAGATATTTCTAGGGCCAGTCGTGAATAAGAATGGAGCACGTTTATGACATGAACAAGCAATGAGCATCCCTATCGAATTGTGGGGCCTGTCCACGACCTAAACTTCACGGGTCAAGACGCCACCAATATTTCAAACCCCTCGCTAATATTAGGATGTGTACGCAGGTGCATCGACTGCCGACGCCATCTTTTCTGTACATCGCAAATGAATATGATTGTCATTCATCTCTACTCGATGGTACACTTTTCCAAGCGCAGATGATTCTTAACGTGCAACTCGTGCATTTATCTCGTAATCTCTTAGTCATCGTATATGGGACCCAAAAAGAGATTAAGCGGAATAGAATAGACAAATCCATAGGATCAAACGAATCTTTAGCGAAAAATTTGACCATATTATGCCAATCTGATAATGCGATATTATGTCTGTCTTGTTTTTAAGTAAATCTTGCCATGTACACCGTAAAATTGAAAGTTCAACTTGGATTCTGATCCTATCCTAAAACTATTCTTGCTCATCAAGTAGTGATAGATCCCAAATTTTGCAAATTGATGTCATTCAACTTTCGTGGGCATCTCATTAAGAATCACACCTCAATAAGACATAAACAGAAACACGAGTAGATGCTCAAAAGCGACATTGTTTGCACATAACAATGTGCAAAGCCGAATCTATCCCACTGTGGTGTTGATCTCCGCACATAAGATCGTTTGTAGCCTCCCTGCGCATCCCATGAGATTGTCCTAAATTTTTAGTTTTATCTTTCTGGTCATGCTTGCCGTGGTAGTCAGTTATAGAAATTGTCCTAATCCTAACTAAAACGCTTCAAAGCAGCGACAAACCCGCGTTAGCTCTTCCGCCCTCCAATCAAGATATAAACCACGTGGCTCCAAATCAATTTCTCTCGTGCTGGAATTCGAACCCCCATTCCAAATCTGCTTTCATGCATGGTACCGGCACTTCTTGGAAAGTTAGCTACAATGTCCCCTAATTAAATGATCAAATTAGTCAAATCCCATAATCCTACCATTGCCCGTAGTATATTATCTCTCATTATCTTCTCCCTCTAGTACTTTGTTCTAGTCAGATGCAGGCCCCTGGACAATGAATGCACGAACTGCTACCTGAATAAGGGATTTCCCCATATATGAGATATGTAGTTGGAGGAGATCTTCGGACGCATTCATTCATTGAAGATTGCCAAATGGAAAGTTAGATGGACGTAGACTTCGAATTGGTCTAATTATTATATCTAAGGTTTCCACTGTTGAAAGACCCACCAAACTATCGTCGCTCCCAACTTAGACCAACAGCTCCATCATCGTACACATCTTTAGAGCGGCTGCTATTTCAATCTTTGACCGAGACCATGAAGTATTATATCCACACACGACGTTTTTAAAAAAGAAAAAACCCTAACGAAACAAAACTCATGTGAGTCCTACCATCCTCTCTTCCATTAGCATAGCATTTCTACCGACTTGTCTCCAGGGTCCCTTGGGTCTCGGTTCAGGGTTCTTTAAACCTTATTCATTTTCAGTGCGCCCCGTAGAATACTACTTAGTCTCCAACAGTCTCTCTCCTCGGCCGCCACGAGAAATGGCAATGAACAAGTGTTTGAGTCGGAGAACGATGGGGATGGCGACGGCGAAGAACTTTCTCGGGGTTGTGCTGCTGCTTGTCCTCAGGATCAACGCATTTGCAGCGGCCAGCACCATCGTTGAATATCTACCTGGGTATTCAGGGAGGCTCCCGTTTAAGCTTGAAACTGGGTGAGTTACAGCTTCTATTCTTGCGGCATTTGCGTCTCGTTACATCCATTCAGTTATCACTAGTGAGCTTGTAGCAGGTCGCCCTCCTGCTATACATTTTTCTCCGTTGAAACTGAGTTTGTATGGGGTACAATGTTGCTGAACTAGCTACGTGAGCGTTGGGGACTTCGACGAGATCGAGCTGTTCTACTACTTCATCGAATCCGAGAGGAACCCGGTCAAAGACCCTCTTCTGCTTTGGCTCACCGGCGGCCCCGGTTGCTCTGGTTTCTCCGGCCTGGTCTTCGAAATCGGTGCGCCTCTCTTTCTCTCTCTCTCTCTCTGGCCAAAAGTTTATTATTGAGAAATGACAGTATAATCGTGCACAAGGTTATATTTATTTACCGTTTTGGTGTACGCACGAGTTGGAAGATGTGTAGAAATAAATGCCACCTCTTACTAGAAACGATAATATTTTAAGGCTCTAATTAGTGGCGGTGACTGATCGTCATCGATATTAATTAATTAATGAGCGTGGAATTTAGGAATGATCATTATATTATCATAAAAGTCAAGAGGGTAGTAAAATTTTAATGAACCCTTCTCAGAAAAGAAGACCACAACTTACATAAGTTTTGAACTAGGCTTACTAATTATCCTATCAATGATTTTTGCCCGGACCCATTGATCAGAGGTCATTAATGTCCGATAGGCACCAAAGTCCTAAACCTATTGTAAGGATTTCAATTTAATTATAAACTTTTCAAACTTATTAATATAATCCTAGATCTTCGCACGAAACATTCCAACTAATATGGTGCTAGAAATTGCTAACGCGATGATCCATAAATTGCCCACATCAACATGCCAAGACTTAGGATTACATTATGGTTAACACTAATGGGATAATTATCCCAAAAATTCGGGTAGCAATTAAGTTCGTCTCAAGGGTGAACGAGTTTGTGAACATTGTGCCACCAAACAATCCTAGAATCTTGTTGGAGGCCGGTCAACGAGAAAGGTGCTTGCCAAACTTGACGGACCGTTAAAGTGCTTGATTAAGTTCACACTGCTCATCCTAGGCACCCACAAAGGTGAAGCATTCAACAGTATTCGATTAGATATGTCCATGTAAATCTCAATTTCCGGCCCACGTTGCTGTTACGAGGAATTTCAATGTCGTCTTTACGTAAATTTGACGCGGTTGAATGTTTTGTACCATACATTCAGATGCATTGTGTGGATCGATTTTCTCTTCGCAGGACCTTTAACTTTTGACTATGCATCGTTCAACGGGAGCTTACCCACATTGCTTTCGAACCCTGAGTCGTGGACACAGGTGCCTTATATTCAATCGCTTGAACAAGCATTATTAAGTTTAATTTGGGGACGTTCTTCTTGTTTTCTTAATTTCGGCAAAATGCGTGATAAATCTGCAGATAGCCAACATTATATTCCTAGACGCGCCAGTCGGCACCGGTTTCGCTTACTCGACCACCCAAGAGGGTTACTACACCTCAGACACTAAGTCAGCTAAGGACATATACAAGTTCCTCCGGAAGGTCAGTTTTTTGCTCTCTACTTTTGGACAAGTTAATCTCAGAACACACGAGTTCAGCAAGAACTTGACATTGATGAATGAGAACTCTGACGAGAAAAAGAAGTTGGTGTACAATGCAGTGGATCCAGGGCCACCCCAAGTTCAGCAAGAACCCACTTTACATAGCCGGCGACTCGTATTCCGGCAAGATCGTACCGCAAGTAACTCTTCTAGCATCGAAAGGTGAGATTATAATCGAGTCTTGTCCTCGACCTTATGAATGTGCCACAACCAGTGACTTTTCCGATTTCTTCGTTCTGAAGTACAAAATTCTTCCCAAGTTTTACTTAGCTTTTTCTGTTCTTTCCTATTTCGACAATGTTTCAGGGATTATAGCTGGAGAAAAGCCAACCCTGTATCTCCAAGTACACCCCACCACGACTCGTTATCGCTTACGTATCAAGCTTAACTCCATGAAAAAAATGGAATTAACACACTTTCGTTGCTGTTAAAATGAAATCAGGGGTACATGCTGGGCAATCCAGTGACAGATTTGGACTCGGATCAGAACTCGAGGGTCGAATATCAGTACCGGGTATCATTTTTATCGACCGAACTTTACGAAGTACGTACAGCTCGCTCACTTCCTATTGCTTCTCTCGGTCTAGTTTTGAATTTCCAATGACCGATCATGTGGTTTTCCTTTCTTTCTCCATCAGTCAGCCATAGAGAATTGCAAGGGGAACTACATCGACCCAGACCCAGAGAATTCTGCATGCGTGGAGAATGTTCAACAAATCGCACAGGTCCTTTACACCATGGATTCTTCTTTCCTTTCTTTTGTTTCAATTTGAGTGGCTTTTTCCAAAGAGTTATGCATGAGTTTCATTGAATCTTCTCTTGTCGCTGCAGTGCACGTTGAAGATATGCGATGCAGCGATATTGGAACCCAAGTGCAGCTACGCGAAGCCCAGATCGAAGGAGATGGGGCTCAACTGGGGAAGCAAATTCTTCGACGATGACGACATGCCTTTGGACTTGCTCCGATCACCATCCAAGAAACGGCAGGAAAACTGGTGTCGAGTAATGCCACAGGACCCTTAAACATTCACATGATCTCGCAGGAGCTCAGTGTTTATCGTATAAGAACTCTTGTGTTCCCTTGCAGAACGAGAACTACGTGCTTTCTTACGTCTGGGCCAACGATCAATCCGTCCAGGATGCTCTTCACATCCGCAACGTAAGTTGTTCCGAGAATCGCAAACTTAAATTCGAAAGGATGTTGTTCTTCATTTCCTAGAAGTGTACACGAGGAGTGAAATTCTTGTGATGGGCAGGGGACGATTCCAGATTGGACGAGATGCAACAAGAGCTTGGCTTACGAAGATGATCTCAACTCCACGGTCCCTTATCACTACGAGCTCATCGAAGCTGGTTACCGAGCTCTGGTCTACAGGTAATTTTCTTTCTGATTTCGGAGGCGATTATTCTGATTGAAATTCCTAATGACAACGGCCTTTTTCGATGATGGAAAAAAAATTCGCAGCGGAGATCACGACATGTTGATCCCGTACGTGGCCACGGAGAAATGGATCCATTATCTGAACATGACCGTCGTGGACGACTGGAGACCCTGGTTCGTCGACGGCCAGATTGCCGGGTCAGTCTCTCTCGATCGATACATGAACTGCCCGTGTTCTTTTTGTGGGTTCGAACTCGTGTTTGATGATCTCGGGTTCGATCGACAGGTACACGGTCAAGTACACCATAAATCTTGGAGACGGCATGGCCTATGCAACTGTAAAGGTAAGGAGACAATAAATTTCAACTGGAAAAGTTAGGTGAATTTGAATTTGGAGAATTGAATGGAATTTTGCAATTTGGGCTGGACGACAGGGGGCGGGTCACACGGCTCCAGAATACAAGCCCAGGCAGTGCTTGGAAATGGCGGACAGATGGCTGTCTCGTTACCCCTTGTGATGCGGTCTGCGGTCTGCGGTCTTGGGTTGGGCCTTCGTGTCGGAATCCAAGAAAAAACATGATGTGGGCCTCGGTCGGAAGAAGTTGAGAGACGGCATAAAACATATTTTGCTTTCTTTTTCTATTTTTGTTTCGGTCCCGATTGATTTTATTAAATTATCTAATAATAAAAAATAATCTTCTTGTTTTGCTCATCACTCCTCCTCCTCTGGCCAACATATACTTGACTCAACTCGACTCGCGTGCTCGGAAGTCGGAACTTTAACTCCATTTCAACGGAGTAATAGGTATCTTCAAGGGGTTGACTCGAGCTAATATTTAAACACAGCTGAAGTCAAGCCCAAAATCCAGGCATACGTAAACCGGTTGATGAACTAGCCCAAAATCGAACGTGAGGAATGTGACAATACCATTGCCCATAGGCCCTTTCAATGAAATGCTTGGTATAGAGTTTAAGCGGAGGAACACATCACCCTTGGCCATAATTGATTGACTCGAAACATGAACAAGAGTCGAAAACTGAATTAAGGAAGATCCATCGATTGGAGATAACTATAACTAATTAATGGAGAGAAGTTACATATCATCTCTAGAGTAGTAGGCAAATCAAGGTTATGAGAAATCATGCGAGGGGACGAGAACGCATAGTGGAATAACCCATTTAAAAATACAAGCAACAATCATCATAAAACACCGTCGCAAGCAATCAAGACACGAAAAATCACAAAGACCATATCAAATTTTGAAGACACTAGTCATTCATGATTAATTGATTTAGAGTAGATTTTGTCTGAGTTTGAATTTAGAATTCGAATCAAATCAAATTTCGGAATTTCAAAACTTATCTTTGATTATAAATGTTTTGTAATCACATATTTTAAATTTCATTTATTTAACTCCTCGATGCATTCCAAATCAAGTAATCCTATTGTGTTCACTTTTTCTCATCATGCGAACATACATGACATCTAAGAAGGTAAGTTATCATTCTAATCCAATAAAGCTCTGTGCAATTTCATTATCTTTTTTTTACCAATTTGCGTTGTGTCTACGCATTATTGTACTAGTCTGACCTCTACAAAATCCTCCAGACCTCAAGGCATATTAGATTCCGTTTACTTTTCGATCGGAAGTCAAATTCGACACCCTAAATTCCTCATCGACGTCATAGGAACTCGAGTTTTCAAGCTCGACAAGGTGGTTCTACATACGTGGGCATGTCCTAACAATAGGAACTTGCATGTCCATTATATTTTTTATGTACCATGATTTTTGGCAAGAACCAAGATAAAAATCCGATCGACCGACCGGGCGATGCTGCTTCGCTGAGGTTCTCTGGCCGAGCCATGAGGAGCGCCCACCCCACTCCCCCGTCCAAGCCCGCCACGCCCGACGACCCGGAACCCGACCCCGCCCGACCAGCCCAGCACCCGCCGCTCTCCGCCGCCGCAGCCCTCCGCAAGAAGGGCACCAGCCTCCGGGCTTGGCTGCTGCTCGACTCCACCGGGCAGGCCCAGGTGGTGGAGGCCGGCAAGCACGCCATCATGCGCCGGACCGGCCTCCCCGCCCGCGATCTCCGGATCTTGGACCCGCTCCTCTCGTACCCGTCCACGATCCTCGGCCGGGAGCGGGCGATCGTCATCAATCTGGAGCACATCAAGGCCATCATCACCGCGCAGGAGGTCCTGCTGCTGAACTCGAGGGACCCCTCCGTGACGCCCTTCGTGGAGGAGCTGCAGAGGCGGCTCGCGCGCCATTTCCACGCCACCACCAAAGCCCAGGTGCTTTGTTTCTTGAATTTTTTTTTTCTTGATTCGGGTGTCGATTCTGTAACTTTTCACTGTTTCTTTGGGGTTCTTGAAGTTTCTCTTGATGATGGGATGGCATAATTTGAGAGCCACCGAGGTCCTCTTCATGGCGGGTGTTGTTGGTTTCGAAGTGTTTATGGGTGTGCGTGTGTTGTCGGTTTTATGATTGTTCAAGACTTGTGGGTAGCCGTCTGGCTTCTGACTATATCACTTCAGTGTGCGGCCAAGGCTAATGCTTAGCTTAGCAAGTTACTTTGTGTTCGAAAGTTTATGCTAGTATGTTTAGTTCTTGTAAATGATTGGTACAATATTACTGGTAAGATTTTGGTTGTGCAGCTTGTATCAGCTCACGATTAGCTTTTTCACGGTTTTAAGCTTCTCCTTGTCACTGAATGACATGCCTCATTGCGCTGCGGACCAATCGACTCTTTTTACCACCTTGATAGGTTTCCTAGTTAGTGAGATGGGCTTAAGTTTAGAGATCATTTGAATTGCAAATTCTGTATTTTTGTAGTCATGTTGCTCTCCCTTTACAGGAAGGGAATGCTGATGATTCGAGATGGACTAATCTGTATGATTTAGAAGAGCCACAGTCGAGGGCTGTTAGCCCTGGAAATTCTCCTGTAGGCTTTTCACAATTAGAAAGTCAGGAAGAAGAAGAAGAAGGTAAGATGAATGGGAAACAAGCCCTTGAGAATCGAGAGGGTCTGAAAGTTCCTCCATTTGAGTTTGTTGCACTGGAGGCATGCTTGGAGGCTGCTTGCAGCTGCTTGGAAATTGAAGTAAATTCTCAGCTTTGTAAATCTGATATTCTTGCTTTTTTCTTTTCCCGTAGAAACTGCAGTTCTCTTTTGTTTGGTAATCACAACTCGAACTTCTTCTTTGTGAAAATTAGGCGAAGACATTGGAGCAAGAGGCTCATCCAGCTTTAGATAAGCTCACTTCAAAGATTAGTACTCTCAATTTGGAGCGAGTTCGTCAAATTAAAAGTCGCTTGGTTGCCATAACTGGACGTGTTCAAAAGGTCAGCTGGTGCAGAGTCTGTGATCAATGTTTCACCGATGTATTCTTTTTTATCTTCCACCATATGCATTGTGTGGTCTTGCTGATTTTTCTGTATGGGTAAACCCAAGACTAAGGAGTAGGACTTGTAAGCCGTACTATTTGAGCACACCTGTCGCAAGAAGTCTTAAAGGGCAAAGCTTAGAAAGACCTAGAAGAATACCTTAAAATACAATGAATGAGCAGTTGCTTCATTGCTAAGGATATATGCTGATTCAGAGCTCTCCGTGAGCAAGATTTTTGTGCCTAATGAATGCATGGCTCTGGAAGAAAACAGTGTTGTATATTGGATGTGGATAATCCACCTATTTCAAAAACACATGTACACAAGTAAAGATGTGAAAATTTTCAGGTCATTGCAAATGATCTACCCCTTCTCCTTCACAAATATTTGAAGCATATCTAAAAGATAATCATGCAAGATAACCACCACCATTTCTGAAAATGTAGGGTAATTGAAACAGTATTTTGTTGTGGTTTTTGTGGCTCATCGATTAAACATTTGCACTCCAATACATTTCGTCAACACACGTGGTTAAAGAGCATCTGACTAAAAATCTAATAACAACACCTTCTCTTGTGAATTGTGACTGCTCCTTTTGAGCTGTGGGTGACATAAACAGATGGCTGAAATTTACCTTTTCTCTTCTTTTTTTTTTTTTCTTCGGGGGGGGAGGAAACAAAGGGAGTTCATTTAGTTTGCATCTTATTTTACCTCTGATTGACCTGCATAACGCAGACAATTCATTTTATATGAGTACTTGAAATGTAAGACTATTGTCATTTGAGTGTGGAGTGTGTATTTTTTTTATCTCCAGGTGAGGGATGAATTGGAACACCTTCTTGATGATGATGAAGATATGGCTGAGATGTACTTGACAGAAAAGTTGGTTCAACAACAGCTTGAAAGTTCTTCGGCTTCCTCAATAAATGAGAAAGAGGGAATAGATGATGAAGTTCTTCAATCTGAAATGGAAGATAGGTATTTGAAAATGTATTTTGTCGCATTTGTTTCGAATGTCATTTGTGATTATTGCTTGCCTTTAAGTTGTTTGTTTCTTTGCCTCAGGGTTCCTGCTGAGATTTCTTTGGACGCTAATGGAAGTTCCACTTATGAGGGTGATATGCCAAACATTGTCAATCCCCAGGATCATTTGTTTGGCGCCCCTAACATGCTTGGTAGAGACAGCCATGGAACACATACCAGTACCATTCATAGTGCTGTAAGCAAGCATCTTGATGTGGAGGAGCTTGAGATGCTGTTAGAGGCTTACTTTGTGCAAATTGATGGTACATTAAACAAATTATCCACGGTAATGGACATGAAGTATTGTTTATATTCCTATTGTGAATGTCTTTATCTATACCAAATCGGCAGGCACTAGCCTGCCCTAGCCCACCTAGTGATTAGGTCTAACTCATACCTATCCCAAAATAGAAGAAATATGGCTCCAAAGAAATTGTGTTCTTTTTTGGCAATAAGGCCCTGTTTGGCTTGTAACAGTTTTCCAGATTTACTGATTTCATTTCCATTTGGGAATGGAAACAGTCCAACTAATGGGTTTGGTGGCATTTTAAATCGTATTGAAACAAACAAAACTATTCTGAAAATTGAATTTAAGGTAGGAAATGACTTTTTGATATTTTCATTCCAAGAATGAAAAAGAAGGGCGTTTGAAAAACCGGAAGAAAACCCTCTTTCATAAGTCTGATGGATTGTAAACATACTTATCTGCACTGTTATTTTTCCTCAAAAGGATATTTTCCCAGACAAGTCTTCAAGAAATCTGAAAACTCAGTTCTTTTAGGAACACTTTCTAGAACCAAATGGGCCCTAAGTAGAAATGAAATATCTCATGTTTCTGCTCCTCACTTTCTATTCATATTAATGATAGAATTTTCCCATGTCATATTTTATGAGAAATGTGAATTCTTTCGGTGCTGTTTATGTACTACCTTCTCTCTTCATTTCTTGACTTTCTTGTTATCGCTTTTGTTGTCCCTTTGAAGCTGAGGGAGTATGTTGATGACACGGAGGACTACATCAACATAATGTTAGATGACAAACAGAACCATCTGCTGCAAATGGGGGTTGTGTTGACAACTGCAACCCTAGTGGTGAGTGCTTTTGTGGTCATGGCAGGAGTTTTCGGCATGAACATCCAAATCGAGCTCTTTGAAAAGGAAAAAACAGGTCCAGAAGCATTTATTTGGACTGTTGGCGGTGGCGCAACTGGCAGCCTTTTCCTTTACATCATTGCTATTGCTTGGTGCAAGCACAAGCGATTGCTGGAATAACATTCCCTCTGTTACCCCTCCCAAATAACAGTCATTAAGTGTGGTACTACAAGACAGTATCCAGGTGTGTATAGCAATGTTCTGTTATCAGTCAAGAGTGTTGCGTTATAGCCAATAATATCTCATTCATGGCTTTTGTTGACATGGTTCAAATCTTGAGAACTTCCTTGGGAACTCTCTTTGCCAAACTTGGCGAGTTGCAGAATGTATTTTAAAGAAACATGGAATATCATTTGCCTGAGCTGTTGATCAGGTTATATTTATGATTTGGCAGTTGGTGTCTCCACCTAATGAACGATTAGGGGCCGGTATTCAGACTTTAAATTTGCTTTTCTAGATATTTTATCAATGTAACTTGGCAGATTCACGTCAGTTATTTCGAGTCTTGAGTCATCCTTGATTTGAGTAAATTATTTAGTGGCTTGGCTAGGTAGTGTCATTGTTTCGATCGTGATGTGAATGACAGTAGTGGTGGCTACGAACCACGGTGTCAGGGGTTCAAATCCCTCGTCGCTGTGAATGACAGTAGTGGCTTTCGTCAACAACAGGACCAAGCGCCTGCTGGCCAGAACAAGGAGCACTTTCTGCAAGCATCGCAACTTCCTTGTCTGTCTTAGTGAGTAGCTTGATCTTCTAATCAGTATTAGCAATCTACTTGCTTAGCAGCCAAATGGCATCTGATACATCCCAAACGTTCTCAAATTGCAGCCAGCAATAATGAGAAAAATTACAATGAATGACCTAATCATCTAAACCTGCTGCCCTAGAAGGTTTTGGTCCACTGATGTATGCCTTTTTTTACCCCCTTCTCATCGGTTCAATGTATAAGGAAGTTCTAGGATGAGGTTGTGAACAGTGAAAAATACGGGATTGTCTTCATCCTCACTGATTCATGCATATACATCCCTGGCAGGCAGCAATGGTAAAGGGATAAGGAGACCGTTGTCATGGGAAATGGGAACAGTGGTCGAAAAAATTGAAAAATGGATAAAACTTTGCCTGAGAAACAAGAGCAGGTTTCTCTTCCTTACCTCTTTGTGTTACAAGAAAGGACCGAAAAAAGAGCAAAATTTCACAGGTTTTGGAGGTGGTTGGAAGACCAAGAGATGTTTTTCCCATACGCTTCATAGATTCCTGTCCCATATCCATATGATGCAGTTGTAATTGAGGCAGAGACTATCCATCACTATACACGTTTGCACATTATTATTTCCTCTCTGCTTTGTCCTTTTCAATATTTTCTTTTTTGGCCCTGCATTTATTTTGACTACGTCAAAGACTTCCACTCCCTGGTACTCGAGAACAATAAAATATATGAAGAGATTTGATTTTGACATCCTAAATTCTTGAGTGCTAACCTTTTCTTCATCCGTTTTTAATTCAATAGTTTTTCCATCGAAAACCCCACACTTTGTGCAGCTAGGGACTAAACGACAAAGGGAGAAACCAATAAAAAATTTCGAGAGAGCATATAATTGTGCGAAGACATCAACCTCAGTGACAGCTCCACAGCAGAGAGGCCCGGGAGGATCAAATCTTCACAGGAAAAAAAATGAATTTACTAGAATATTCAGAAACAGGGGAAGTTGTAGTGATCTTGAATGAGATAAAGATGACTGATTAAAATTAATATGAGGCATGTTCCACTGGATCAGGAAGATCTGAGGAGGATCTCCTGGGATTAAGAAAGGGGGTCAAAGAAAATGCATATGAAAAAGCTTCAAAAACAAGTTTGGCATTTCTCCCCCATGTCTGCACTGATATGCGATAGCCCATTAGAATGCTTGTGTTCTGTTTTGTTAGACAAAACTTTTTTTGTTATTGCATTATAATGGGAATTTGAAAAATCAGGAAGCATGGGGATTTGTCTGGACATTGAGGGACATGGAGGTCTTGTCCTTATCAGACGGATGGCTGTACTCGCAGTCCTTGAACAGCTAAGCCATTCAATATTAGATAATCAAGAATCTCTTCCTTGGAAATAAATCTCTTAGTTTAAACATGTGTTTTGGCTCCTAATACAACTAGAGGGACCTTTTGTTTTGTAGGGTTTGGTGAGCTTTGTTTCTTTTGTCCTGTTCTGCGGTGTTAAGGTTGTAGTTTTAAGAACCGTGTTAAGAATCTTGCTCATTCGCGTCGCAGGATAATATACTAATGTAATCTCTCTCTCTCTCTCTCTCTCTCTCTCTCTCTCTCTCTCTCTCACAAAGCACGGTGTCTTCAATCTCTGGCCTTTCTTTCGTTTGCGTTTTTTTCTTCTCTGTTAATGCCAAATCATTGGTGTTCTATAGGGCTTCACAAGCATTTTGCTAATCTTCTGTTTATGCGCCTATTCCATTGTCCAATTTTAGATGACTGGGCATTCACCAATAGAAGCACGTTACAACAATCAGTACAAAAAAGCATCCGATGGCCCAATATCAGTCGCGTTCTCTGTTTTTCTATGGATCTAGTATTAAGAAAGAGCAACAGTCTTTAATCCTTCCAAGGGGTCTAAAAAACATTTTGGTTTTATTTTCAGTGCATATACTCTGTTCCTTTTTGCAATGTTTAGGCAGGCTCGAAATGTTAACCTGAAGATTTATATTAAAAAAAAAAAAAAAAAAAAAAAAAGGCATGAAGCAATGGCACCCATGAAAGAGCCGGGAATGGCATGGATGAACAGAGAATACCCGCAATGCAGACATAAATAAATCGTTGCAGGAAAATTAAATCTTATTTCCAAATTTCCTCTTGGGTTATGCCTGCTACAGGGATATAAAAAAAGAGGGTAGATAATGAAGATTAAAAAGATCTCTTTGAGATCCAAACGTCCTCTTTTCTTTTACTTTCTTTCTTTCTTCCTACGCTCCTTTTCAACACATTGACAACCCTCCTATTTCAGACATGTCTCCTAGGCCTAAAGCATGCCAAGAGCCCAACAAGCAGCAACAATGTGCAACAGATTCAAGCTTGTCACTCTATCTCAACTCCATGTCATTCCTTCCAAACCACCTATAAGAAAAGCCAAAGGCAAGTTAATATTGTGATAGAACGCTCGATCGTTTGTGTCCTATTAATCGGATAAAAATGAGCAGGGAAAGAAATGTTAATAATCAACTCAACTGGTTATTCTGTTTCCCAGAGTGAGAAGACTGCATGAAACCAAACCGTTCTTGAAATGCAGATCTTCCCTCAGAAAATTCCAAGACACTCTCCATTGAGCCCGGGCTTCCACTAAGCATCAAGTCTTTCTGGGGAAGAAGAAAAGAAAAACATTTTATCAAGAGCCAGTCAAGTTAATATCAAGATATGAACTTTGGATCAAATAGAAAGAGGAGGGAATGAAAATCTCAGCGGTATTTGCTTTCTCTAAATGGAAACAGACCGTGGGGAAGAAGTTGATGATGGGAGAGCTCGCAGTGTCGTCAAGCAAAGAAGGCAAGTCCTGATTTATCTTGTAGCGCCATGGGTGGTGTTGTTCCCTTGTTCTCTGTCTCTTCCCACTCTGCTTGAGAGCTTTTACGGGGGAACGGACACGTTGGTCACGGTCACTTCCATTGTTGAAGCGGTGTTGTTGGTCATGTATATCTTCAAGAAAGTGGACTGGTGGTCCAGAGGATGCATCAGAAACCATGGACAGGCCCTCCTCCTCATCATCTTCAATGCCCTTGCCTCTGTTCTCGTCACATAGATCCTCATCATCTCTCTCATCAAGGAACGGAGAGGCAGAGTCTCTGCGAGAGGGGTTGACAGAGTGCTCGAAGTAGAGAGTCCAACCGGACTCACACCCACTACTGCATTCCGACGACACTAGGACATTCATTTTCTCTGCCTCTCCCTCTCTCTCTCTCTCTCTCTTTCTACACGGTATAAGTCTGTGAAGAAAAGGGCGTCTCCCTCCGTCTCTTTATATCAAGAAGCAAGGAGAGAGACAGGGGAAATGGGGGTGAGTCAGAGACACAAGTTTAACCTCTCTCTCTCTCTCTCTCTCTCTCTCTCTCTCTCTCTGCTCTCTGGGATTGTGGGGTCGTGTTGTGTCTGTATTGCTTGGAGATGTAGGAGGAAAAAGGGAAGGATTATATCGGCGAGAAAAACCAAGAGAATCGGACTAGAAATCCTAGACTCGTTTTGTCCTGACTCCCCCTCCCCCTCGCTCTCTCTCTCCAATGAATGAATCAAATCTGCCAGTTGGGAAACGAGTGTTATTGATAGTGGAATATATATCGTATGTGAGAGAGAGAGAGAGAGAGAGAGAGAGCCACAACATGACCTCTTCACATGCTAAGACAGCGAGGCACTGTGTACCCTACTCAACAAAAACCGGGTACACGTCCAATTTCTCCCGTTCCTCAGTACGTGGACACCTATCCCTTTTGCGTAGCTAACGCGCCCACATGTATCGTAGACACCCGTTCCGTCTCGTGCCGACGATGAGTAGTTTCAATCGCATTCGTGGACCCAATAGTAAAGTTCGCATTTTGATGAGTTGGGTCCAGTAAAGATCTTATCTTTTTGCTTTTCTTGACATGCTATTGACTTGATTTTCTTGGTTGTGCGACTAGCCACATGTTCAGATCCGAAAGCCTCCAGCTTTCGCTCTATATATGGGATTTGGAGTCCACTTGAAGCACCTGACCTATATCTACGTTTCAGTCTCTCTGCTGCATGTGCTGTGTCGATCCGATGCCAATGGCGAGCCCTAGGAGACAACGCTGTGGATACGAGTCCCAAACATTGGTACTTTCCCTTTCCTAGGAAAAGAAAAGATTCAACTGTCCCATCCATGTGAAAAGCTCTTGGACCATTATTTCCTCTGCTTAAGTCAAGGTTGAAGATCTGTATCCTGAAATCTATCGATAGCGATCTTTTACTCGTGGGTGTCGCTCCTTTTTCTTTTTTTCTTCTTGATGACCGCGAATTCTCTCCTTCATGTGCACTTTCATATAGCATTTGGCATTGGAGGACGAGATTCGACAAAGTACAGATATCGATATATACAGATGGCGATTGTGGCCCTGATGCATGGGCGGTTTAAGCAGGCCACAGAGATGCTGCCGATGCCGATGATGATGATGATGATGATGATCACAGATTCATTCTATAAGCAAGAAATGGAAAGAATATGCGAACCATTCTGAGCACAACAGTAACACATCAGCACCTAGAACACCCCCTTCTTTATTGACCCCATGTGTGGTGTCTAGTCAGTTCGAGATCAAATACGGGCAGTCCTTCCCATAAAAAAATCTTGTTAGGCTTTTCATGGGAGCTGCTTAGATTAGGTGTGCTCTGATAATGCAGAAACCAAAGAGAGAGAGAAATAAAGGACAAGGAGAAACTCAAACACAGCGCACCATCAATAATAATAATAAAATTAAGTCTCTGATGCAAAAAAAAAAAAATGAATAAAAAGCTGTATCAGGAACGGCATTTGATAATCGTGGAGGACTGTAGAAATTTTTCTTGGGGATGATGGAGTGGTGCACAAGTGAAGTTGACTGTAGTTTTTATGAAACTCACATGCCCTTCCTCCTTCACGCCACCCCTCTCTCTACTTTCGCCCTTTTTCTTTTTCCCATTTCTCTCCTCCTCTCTCTCGAAATTGAGGATTTCCCCATATATCTACGCCCCTTTTGAGCACGAAGACAGGCATGTGGGCACGTGTGCATATGCATATGCGAGCTTCCACATATTCAAACACATGTCTGCACGTGCACACGGGCTTCAAACCCCAAATGCTCTTTCGAAATCTCCACCCCCACCTCGAATTTTAAATACTGTCGACTTGTTCTGTTTCCAACGTTTCGAGTTTTATCGTATTCTTTATCATCTTCTCGATGGTTTTTCTAAAGACCGTTAATATATTCTAATCAGAGAAGGATGTATGCATACATCATATGGGGTGGGGAGTTCAGTCTTGTGCACGAAGAATGGCAGAGCATGGAGCAAGAGGAGAAAAAGCACACGCAACTTGTGTGGGGAGAGAGAGGGAGACCCTTTTTTTTTTATATGGGGCGATGACCGGTCAGAAATTCCTTAAAATCTTAAAAAGGAATCCTGCACAGAGATTCTGTCTAGCATAAGATGTCTTAAGATGCTGAGTTCTTGAGAAGCTCCAGATGTCTAGTGCACGAGGGATGGTGGTGAGTTGATAATTAGGGAAGCTCCGGTGCTAAAAAGATGCAGGCATCGACCTCCTCATGATCTGCTGTCCAGTTTCACTCTATGAAACCAGACCATGCAATAAAAGCCATAAGGACAGAAACTAGGAGGGTTCATTTGAATCTTAAGACAAGTGGGTGGTGGAAATTGGGCCAGGAAAGGGTGTGGGGACACAGCAAATTGGGTCCAGACAGAGAGGCCGAGTCTAAATTTTCATGGTGGTGCTCAGCTCAGACCCCTACCAACTCCTGTGCACCCTTTTGAAATTGGGGTCTCCTTCAACATGCAACAACAGCACCACTTTTTCCACCCCCAGATTGACAAAAAGAGAACTGCATGAGATACAATTCGCTCAACGAGGAATTGAATGCAAAGAGACCTCGTTTATCTGAAAGCAGTATCGGATCAGAATGTCACGAGGACAAAGTGTAGACTACACATGCCCTTTACCCCACTTCTTCTCACTTATGTCGGAAAATTACAAAAAAAAAAAAAATCATAAATTTATTATAATTATGTCAATTTTAGTCGTAAACGCTTTTTTTGGTCAATTTTTTTTTTTGTCAGAAAGCTAATTGAAATCATAAACATTTTATATTTTTGTTAATTCAATCTAACCGATCAATTTTAACTAGTTAGCACCGATATAAAAGTCGATCACCCTACATCGATTCATTTACATGATTCAAGAGTCTCTTGTTATTTGGCCAACCAATCTAATGACTAAAAAGGTAATGGTTTGTCGTACTCTCAATGTCTTATCATTTGACAAGAGGGGGTATGGGGCCGAGATCCCCCCAAATTGCAAATGCCAGAATTTCCCCACGGTTCCCAGCTCGACCCCGACCCCAACCCCAACCCCAACCCCACCCCCTTCCCCTCGCGTTTCGATAGGATTGGCATCGATTCGAAAACTCGGGTCCATCGTCGCCCTCGTTTTTTGGGGCCTTATGTCCGGACAAGAAGGGAGGAGACGGCCGGGTTCTGCATCCCCACGGGCATTGAGCACGGACCTCGATAACTCTACACCTCATGTACGATCACTGAGCATCTGGTTTTGTACGTACTGACTGATCTCCCAAGTCCGCGTTTAAACCATCGAATTGAGTACGCTTTTGCTCCCCCGATTAACGGGCAAACTACCCTTGTCAAATCAAAACTAGGTTATGTCCCAGCAATACTTCTCGGTTTGGGTAGTCCAAAAAATTTTAAAATTAAATCCATAAAGAACTCCAAACTCATAAATTTATAACGAAACCCTAAATTTTTATCATGGTGAAAAATTTACTCCATCGATTTTAATTAAATTTTATCATCAAATATCTGATTTGAATGATTGGTGATGGTTAATAAAAATATCAGGATTTTTACATTCTATTTATTATAAATTTACTAGTTATATAAATTAATGGAGGAAAAAATTGTCACAAGAGAAAAAGTTTCAAATAGGGATTCAAAATCATTTTCTTAAAAGATAACTTGAATTGGAGCATAATCATTTAGTTTCAAATAAGGGCATGACTCGTTGATTGACGAATAGATGCATCTTTAGTGCATATTCCAGTGCCCTGGTAAGGAGGATTTTCATCCAAAAGCATTTCATTTTTTTTTTCATTTCATCTTCTTCGTTTAAAGGAAATAAATCTTCTTCTTTGTTAGGCATTAGAGTAAAGCCATCTAAATCGAGGCCTTACACAAAGGTGCTCCAAGGGAGAGGGGCAGCCAAAGAAGCAATCAATCTAGGAGTGATGGTGGGAGGAAGGGATGAGGAAGGTAGCATGGGCATCCCGATCATAGTCTTGGCATAAGACGAGGTTATCGGTGGAGCAGCGGGTGGAGACAAAGGTAGAGGTGCGATTGTCGTAGATCTAGAAGCAGACATGCTTGCAGGAGAAGAGGTTGGCGGAGTGGACTTGGTGGTCGTAGAGAAGGCAGAGCTTTGCTGCGTCCCTCTTATACTTTTCTTTCTTTCTTTCTTTCTTTTCCCTTTTCTCATCTTCTTTTTCTTCTTTTAATTCCAAGCCACGGATGTTCTTCTTCCCCAATTTTGCTTCACCCTAGTACAGTCATGGGCATTCTCTCCTGTCCCATGCAATCTCGAATTCAAACCCTTCACAACACCATGGCCGTCTCTTACATTTGCGCTCTCACTGAAATCTCCTCTCAATTCCGAATTTTTCGCGTTAAGGATGAGTGTCGATGGATATGTAAAGCACTTCGAAAAAGAGAGATGTCATATTTTGCAAAAAAGGATTTAGATGTGGTAGCCCATATATGTATACATAACACTATTTCAAGGTTTTCGAAACATATGCGCCCAGGGATGATGGCCCATATATTTATACATAACACTCACCCAATTCAAGGCATTCAAAACATATGCATCCTGTGATGTCAATAATATATTCATCCATTTATTGGCCTAAATGTACAAAATATATATATATTTTTTCTCTACCAAAGTTATTTTCACTCTCAAAGACCTTTTGAAAATGTAATGTTCGTTCTCTAATAAGAGCGCGTCTCCATATGCATTAAATTGTCGACCTTGGCCTTGGACTGATTGCATCAGTTTTTTCCGTTATTCAACTAAATCAAGAACCAGAAATGGGATATTCCTCTTTGATGCTACATTAGGCATAAGTTCGAAACTTGAGCAAAAGTCATAAGTTTGACAATTGAGGAAATGTCAAAACCTTGAATTTTTTGTAATGTCAAAGCCATTTGTGCTAGCTGCCTGATGCAAATGTCAAACCATTGAATTTTTTTTTAAGGTCAAATCCATTTGTGCTAGCCATTTGATCTTACAAACATTGATGAATATACTAAGACTAAGGAGAAATTACTAAAAAAGTTTTAAATCTATTGTACTTGTGCTAATTCAGTCCCAAAACTGTTAATTATGTCAATTTAATCCTAAATCTTTTGGTAATTTGTCAATTTAATCCTTCTAGTTAATTTTGGTCTAAAAATTTTGACGGTGTAATCAACACCAGCTGCCTTATGTGGCACAATTGGCTTGGTGCTCTCACTGGCCAATAGGCAACAATCTTGTCCTTGCCCATATTTGTTGAGGGTTGTCAACCCAAGGTTAGCAAGAAAAGGAAAGAAAAAAGAAAAGAAAAATATTTTTAAAAAAATTAAAAATTTTCCAAATCAATGTCATTTGTGTCATATAGGAAGATTGGCGCTAAGTAAACCACCACATCAACAACTTCCCACCGAAATTTAATGAGAATGATTAAATTAGCATAATTGAAATGTTTAAAATTAAATTGGCTAAATTTATTACTAAAATAACCAAATCAGAACATTTAAGATTGAAATGGGACAAATATAATAAATTTGATGCTTTTTTGGTAATTTCTCCAAAGATTAATTTACTAAGAACGATTCACCTAATCGGTAGGCAAAAGCAATGGAGAACATTTCACTAAATAGTGACTCATTTGCAATCTACCACTTTCATTAGTTTATCAATTATAATATGCCCCTACGTATTCTCTACCTACCACCTGTGTCGATTTTAGGTATAGGTACCCTTTTTTTAAAGGTCCTCTCGAAATTGGGGTGCTATTGTGCTGAGTTCCTAAATGTTAATTAGCATTGTTTTGCATTGGTCGAGTCACCATATCTTTCAACAATATATGGTTTCTAGAGACAATTAAGCCATTCTCTATGATACTTCTTTTTAGTATTATGTGATTTTCTTTTGTGGACACATGCATAGTCTCTAAAGAATAAAAAATTTTCTAAAGAGACAAAATATGAGTTGACTTTCATGTTCAATCATTTGAATAATCGTAGCAATATGATAATACGTTTATGTTAATGAGCTTAGTGTCTAAGGGTGCTTGCTAAGCAACCAATAAACAAACCTTCTGGGAAAATTTCAAATAGGAAACCAAATTATCCTCATTTTCTTGAAAGAGGATCTAAAGTAGAGCTTGTCTCAAATAAGGATAAAAAATAGTCATTTAGCCTCAAATAAGAGCCTAACTCACTAGCCGGCAAAGGAATGCATCTCCACTGCATATTCCGTTGGCTTGGTCGAGGGTATTTTCGTCCAAAAACATTTATTTTTTTTTTCACTTCATCTGATTTATTTTTTAAAAAAAAATTCTTCTTCTTTGTTAGGCATTAGGGTAAATCCATCCAAATTGAGGCCCTATAGAGAGGTGCTCGAGGGTGAAGGGGCAACCGGCGAAGCCATCAATCTGGGAGCGATGGTGGGAGGAAGGGATGAAGGAGGCAATGTGGGTTCCAGTCGTAGTTTTGGCAGAAGATGAGGTTGTAGGTGAAGCAACGGGCAAAGGCGGGGGCGGAGGCAGAGATGCAGTTGTCAGAAATTTGGGAGAGGATGTGCTTGCGAAAGAAGAGGTGGGTATAGTGGGCTTGGTGGTCGCAAAGAAGGCGGAGCTTAGCCATGTCCCTCGCATACCTTTTTTTTCTTTCTTTTTTCTTTTCGTTTTTTTCCCTCTACTCATCTTCTTTTTCTTTTGGTTCCAACCCATGGATCTTCTTCCTCCCCAACTTTGCTTCACCGTGGTACAGTCGGGGCATTCTCTCCTATCCATTGCGGCCTCACATTCAACCCCTTCACAACACCATCGTCGTCTCTTATATTTGCACTCGCGCTGAAACCTCCTCTCAAGTCAAAATCTTTCGCATTAAGGATGAGGGTCGATGGATACATAAAGCACTTCGAAAAAAGTGATGTCATTTTTTGCATTTCTCATATGCCAATTTGAAATAATCCCAACAATCCTTACCCAAAAAATGGTGAACTTTTGCCTTTTATCTCACGGAAGTGCTCTCTCATTTGCTGCTCATACTTGCACCACAATCGTGGGTAGATGCCTCTCTCTATTTGTCTGCTCGAGAGAGCACAGAAAATGGTGCTCCCCAATTCTGGTGTTCTTGGTCTGGGCAATGCTTATCTTCCACATTGACGAAGAAGATGATGAACAAGGACAACAATAGGTCAGATCAAGAAGAAGATGACATGAGAAAAGAGAAACACAAAAAAAGAATTTTTTTTGGACGAAAATCTCCCTGACCGAGCCACCAGAATACACACCGGAGGCGGAGATGCATTTATTCATCAACCAGCGAGTCAAGTCCTTATTGGAGACTAAGTGACTACTTTGAGTTAAAGACAAATTCCACTTCATGTCTTCTTTAAAAAAAAAAAAATGACATTTCATGTCCATATTTAAAATTTTTCCATGTCGCAAATGTATCGGTTTTGAGTTTTCTGTAATCAAAAAATTACTTTTAGATAAATTTGTCACAAATGTCTCGATTTTAATTTTTTAGTTATTAAAAAATAATTTTGAAATAAATTTATCTCGAGTGTATTAGTTTAGGGATTTTCCTAATATTAACCTAATATTTTATATAATCATAATAAAATTCAAAAATTATGTCATAAAAGTTCGTTATCAATCAGTGGAATTTTCACAATATATATTCTAACATATACGATTTAACAATTTTGTTGCTACTATAATCAAGAATCCAAAATTCTATAAGTCTATAAACCCGATATGGCTGGGAATTTTGAAGAGAGGACGGTGAATGTTTAAATGTATTGGCGACTTGTACTTATTTCTTAGTGATGTACGTCAAGTGTAAAATACGACGAGATACCTACATACATACATACATACATACATACATACATACATACATACATACTTGGTGGGACAGACGGAATAGAAATCAGGACTGTGCATTGGCTACTTTGGAATTGGCTTTGGAAAGGAATTTTGGGCTTCCAAAGATCTTTAGGCCACATATTGAGTGTTTGGTTTCATTTTTGAAACCCATTTTGAGGCAAAGTTTGCCTTGGAAATGCTGAAAGCCCAAGGCAGGTCCTAGGCTGCCTTGGGCTTTCACCATTCTCGGAAGCCACATGGTCTATTATTCATCTTCTTCTCTAATGGTGTGTGGCTGGACAACAACGAGCTCAAGAGAGACTAGCAAGGTCGCGGTGACCATCACTAGCTAGTCGCGACCCAAATCTGGGTTGTCGAAGGTCGCGTGACCTCACCACAACCAAATCTGTGTCGCCTGAGGTCACGTGACCCTCGATGACATAGATCTGGTCACAACAAGGTCACGAGACCTTCGGCAAACCCAAATTTGGGTCGCACTTAAGGTTATAGCAATTAGGCAACCTCCGTGAAGGGTTGCCAGGGGTCGCTTGACCAGAAGGGACCCTCACCGGAGGTCACCCGACCCCAGGCGACCCTCGCCGATCTTCTTTAGGAGTTGCCTGAGGTCGCTTGCCTCATTTGTCTAACTTTTTTTTTGATAAATTTTTTTATTTTAATCATTAAAATTCTTTATAAATATAATCTCTCCAAACACTATTTTACTCAAATATGTTTCACAATAAACTTTCAAACCACAATTTAACAAATATAATTTATATTTTCTAATATCCCTTTAAAAGCTTTTTTCAAAGGCCAATCAAACACACCGTCCATCGTGCGGCGGTCCCAACATCGGGACCTACCCTCGATCCATCCAGGGATACCCCTTTTGTCGTTTTGCGGGAAGTACGTTGTACGGACAGGCGGAGCAGCGAGGCCACGCACTGACCATGCGGCCCTGCCACGTCACCCTTGCCTTGCCCTTTTTTACTCTGACAACGACCGGAAAAAATGATTTCCCGTCTTTTCCCCGCCACGCTCACGCGCGATGGGGCGCGCGTGCGGCCCGTCCGGCTCGAGAGCGATCCGCGAGAGAGCAGAGAGGAGGAAGAAGAAGGGCCGGAAGTGGATTGGAACTTGGGCCAGATTCGCACACCCCAAATTTGCACAAAGCCTCGACGGACTTAAGCGAGCCTTCCCTTGTTCATAACATGAAGTTGAAGAATTCTAGGAGGACCGCAAGTATCATGAAAGTCACAATTTTGCCTATATGTCCTTTTCTTAATTTTTTTTCCAAATGACCTCTCGTTTTATTGATAATTACACAAATGATCCTTGAAATATGGCCCAATGTTTAATGTCGTTTATGAACTTTCAATTTATTTAATGTAATTCCTGAATTTTGGCCAAATATTGAATGTCATCTATAAACTTCTAATATATTTGAAGCGGTCCATGAATTTTAACCAATATGCAATATGGTGCTCTAAACTTTTAATTTGTTTAATGTGCACCTGAACTTTTGGTAAATATTAAATCCAATCCCTAAATTATATGAAAATCATCATCCCATTTATTTAAGTTCATGGATAATATTATATATATTTATATAATTCAAGGATTAAAGCGTGTATATATATATATATATATATATATATATATATATATCATTTATGGACTATCCTGAACATATTAAAAATTTATGGATGACATTATATATTAAATGAAAGTTCTGGAATCGCATTGAATTAATTAAAAATTTAGGGATCATAGTGTACATTTTGCCAAAATTGATGAATTATTTGTATCATTTTTCCCTTGTTTTATCCATGTCCCGTAATGATATAGGCATGGAGGGTTTACCTCCATTAAGCTGGCTGGCGGACAAGGCCAGTCGGACGGCAATTTGTTGCCAATTGCCTCCTGCGCTTCAAGGATTGGCTTGCTAAGGGCCCGACCACTCGAGCTCGAGGTCCATCGAGGTGCAACCAAAGGCAAGGCACCGGTCTAGCCAACTGTCGCCTCCACGTGTGGACTCACCCGACGCATGTGACGTGTCCGGCCCGGGCCCTCGAGCCCGTGAGCTGATCGATTTTGGAATGTTCCTAGACGACCATCGATCTATGTGGACCCGTGTTAGATGTTCTCAGACAAATTAGATAGGAATTGGACCATTTCTTCGAAGCTTTTCTCGTCCACAGGCCCACGACGTAGCAAATGCATTTGGTATTTTTCTCCAGTCGACGATGCGCTTCTGTAAAGGGGTGTCACGAGAGTCTTTAGACAATCATTTTCGATTCGCATTCGAGTGATAACTCGTCATGCCGTTTTCGTATAAAAACGACACCCCACCCCCCAAAAGAAAACAATTGAATTCTAGGTCCGTCTTCTCGTACGCACATGATAATTCAAGCCACCGATATGGAAGGACTGAATTTATGCTCTCTCTCCAACACTCTTTTTTTGGACTGTAATAAGGTCAAGATTTAGGGGAATGCAACCCGGACCAACCGCAGAATTCTGGAGTGCCGTCGTGCGGTCCTTGCTACATCCTGTTTAAGAAAAGAAAAAAGATTTATTAGGTTTTCTACCGACTCTAACCTTGTCGATTTCCTGATCTTGAATCTTAATCCGAGAGAGATCTGCTTCGGTCGTATTGACTTTTCTTGAGATCCCCGACGCGATTCGCTTTCCACCCTTTGCGTGGGGTTTTCTTTATAGGAACTGATCAGCTTTTCCTCGTTATTTAAAAGCAAGAAAGGGAAGAAGAAATTATGCTTTGAGAAATCTCTGTGTCACGTGGTCACGAGGATATATGCACAGGGCACACGTCGAAAACCATCGAAACCATTTCCAAAGCTCAGTGTATGGACAGTCATGTTGGCTCCTTGGATTCTAGAGTATTTGCTACGTGTTCTGATCGGTCCCCACCCGTTCCGAAATTAAATTACAAGAATTTGCGACTCACCATCGCATGAATGACAGGTTCAGATGGCTAATGGTAGGATAATAACGGAGGGATTACTCACTGATTCGTCCGTTGTCGTCTTTTTCCTCTTCTTCTAAAACGTATCTTATCCTAAGATTTCCTTA
The DNA here is from genome assembly GCA_016097545.1 of Eucalyptus victrix. NCBI lineage: Eukaryota > Viridiplantae > Streptophyta > Magnoliopsida > Myrtales > Myrtaceae > Eucalyptus > Eucalyptus victrix. The sequence goes on from CM027843.1 coordinate 11,726,081, forward strand.
GGCATCTTAGTCAAAAGAAAACTTAAGCGCAGCAAATGAATGGGTTATGCTTTTTCTCGTCTGGAGTCGCATAACTCGGGGGGTCCAACGCTCGGTTCGAGCTGTCAACCCCGCTTTGTCCTTAGCAAAATCTGAAAACGTTCCTAGTTCACTGCTCGGAATTGAACGGGGAGACGCGTGAACGGGGAACAAAGGCCCCAGATCCAAAAGCCTGTCCGGCATCGAAGTCCTTTTCTTTACTCCATCAGGAAAACAAAGCGAGGGACGGCAGCAATTACCGCACCGCATTCCTGAGATCGGCGATGGGCGGACACATGGTGTATAATCACCACCACGACCAAAACTTACCTGACAGGCCCGAGATTTTCCTTCCTTTTTTTTTTTTTTTATTTCCTACCCAAATGAAAAGGTGCTCTTTTTTTTTATTGAAAGGGGAGAAAATTAGAGTGGGGGTGGAGGGGAGGGAGCATTGATGAGGGGTCATGTGGGATTCATCAGAGGACAAAGTTGGTGACAGGAGTGCATGCAGGGAAGCAAGATTGGTTGCATATGCAAAAAGAGAGACCTGGGGTGGGTTGCTTGTGAAAGGCGTTGTTAAATGCTCGCCTTGTCTCATACATTGGCCACTTCCCTACCACCACCACCCCCCCACTCTTCCCTTCTCTATCTCTAGAACGCTGCGAGGGCCCCGTGTCGTGTGGGCCCATTCGGGTGCGCGCCCAGTGGACCCAATGCGTGTCCAGTCCAATTCTCACATGTACTCCAGCAACAGTACAGGCACAGGCACACACCCCTCCCCAACTTACTGATTGTTCCCTCCTGCTTTCTCTCCTATTTCCATTTTTCCCCCACCACCTTCTTCTTGCCATCGATTTCGTTGGATGGATGTTTTGCCCTGTTCTTCTGATGTGTAGATTTGTTGTTATGGGGGAGGGGATGCGTATGGTATGGAGCTGCGGATTCAAAAGGGTGATTCTCTAGCCCTCGGAATTTCATTCGTTGCAATGTTGCTCTACATGGATGGTGGTGTTCCCGCAGTGCGGGAAATTCCATAATGGAGGGCCCTCGGCTGCTTTCCACACAGCCTGGCAGTGGCGCCCACATTGACCAAACCCTCTCTCTCTCCACATTAGAAGAATTCCCAGCCCCAGCTCCTCCTTTGGCCCTCCCCCATTGAAGTTGAAGAAGCGAGAAAGAGAGAGAGAGAGAGAAAGAGAGAGAGGTGACAGATGAGGCGAGAGAGGGGATTAGATTTAAGTAACTGGGAGGGACTTTAAGTGTGTACTTTGCCCCAAAAATTCCCATTTAGCAAAGTAATTTTATATAAAAAGGAGAGGCCTTTAACAAAACCACGCATAGAGATATGTCAAAACGAAAAGATAAAGGAAATGAAATAATAGAAAATGTTCTTGAGAGAGAGAGAGGCATCTGGTGGATAGCTAATGGGCAGCGTCCATATGAGAAGTTTAGTAAGTTTGCCCAAATGGAGGCGAAGATCTTATGGCTCAACATGGCATTAAACTAACCCTAGACTTCGACATCAGAGAATCTCCACATGACCCACATTGGAAGTGTAAGAGTACTTCTTTACTAAGCGAACACCTTCTCTAATTACCAACACCAACTAAATAAATACACATATCATTAAAATGTGAAATGAATACATGAAGAGATCGATAGCATGGATTGAGATCCTCATGCTCAATCGACATTACCGTAATCGCTAGGTATCCATACAGCATCGACCGCGAATATAATGCAAAGGGAGGGCACCAAGCCAACGCACCTAATAATTATATAAATGGAGGAACGGGATTGGGAATTAAAGGGGGTGGCACCAAATCTCGGCTACATGGTTTGCGTTGGTTCCCGTACAATCTCCGAGGTGATGTGACGCCCCGGTGTTGCGCCCACATCAAATCAAATCTTTGCCCCCCAGTATTGATCGTACTCCCCTCCCTCCCCTTCCCCACGCCCTGAGAGTTGTTTTACAGCTGGATGGTCCTGATTGATTGTCAACCCCCCCACCCAATCCCCTCCTTTCCCTCCAAAAGTTCCCCCCTTACATGGCGTCGACCCATCATGGCCACGTCATCGTAGCCCCCTCCGGGGCATATCCGTCCAACTCCAACTGTCTTCTTTTTTCGGTCTAATCCAACTTAACTATCACAATAAATATAATGACAGTTTATAAAATTTTAGTATATGTTTAACCTAATTATTGTACTTGAACATTTCAAAAATTTAAAAATAACATTAAATAAATTAAAAGTTCATAAACAACATTCATCATTGTGCTAAAATTTACGGATTATATTATATTAGATTAAAATTAAGAAATTATTGTCTCATTTTCCTGTATAGTTAAGGTGCGCTCACTAACCTAACTACAAAGCTAATTAAGGCAAAGCTCCATCATCAACTTTATCAGGCATTTTAACCAAAAAAGCAAAGGGGAGAGAGAGAGAGAGAGAGAGAGAAAAGGCAAAAGCTCGGGGTGGGGAAGTGACGGGTTTTGTTAGTGGGAGCGAGACAACACTTACTTAGGTTAGGAGATTTGTCAAACATACGCCGTACGGTACAGCAAGCCGAGAATACCGTCCTCCCCTGTCGGACACGTGGCGCTGCGCCCGGTCAACGAACGTCCCCGCCCGCGGGGGCATTTCGGTCAATTCCGGTCGGGCCCTCCTCCACCCTCCACCCTCCTCATGATGATGACTGACTTTTCGGGTGGGTACTTTTCATGCAGCGACCATCATGCCCCAATTGCTCGCTCTTTTGGAATAATTGACACATTATTATTTTTATTATCTTCTTTTTGGTCGGAATTATTATTATTAGTATTATTATTATTATTATTATTATTTGTTTGTGCATTGATTCGACCTATTTCTTTTTTTTTTTATATTACTCTTTTTCTCTCATGCCGACACACCCATAATACATACATACGTAAAAATGGAGATCTGGCCAAAAAATTAAATGGAAATATATATATAAATATTTGTTTTAGGCATATTTATAGGAGTGACAATGATAGAAAACAATAATGTCAATGTCGCTGACAAAATTCTCTGTTCCTCCTTCCTAAAAGCATTCCCCCTCTCCAGCCCTTGAATACCTATCTATTTTTAAATCCCTCAATGACGAGAAAATCGAATTACTGGGAAAAAAAAATAATTTATTACGAATTCGCGAATTTCTCCCTGGCAAAAAAATTAGATATTAGAGAAGAGAGAGAAAGAAGAGAGAGAGATAGAGACGGGTGGTGGTGGTGGTGGCGGTACTGGCGGTGGTACTGGTCTCTTATCTAGTGTTCCTGTACATCTTCCGACGATTCCGGGGCGGAGAATCGGAGCCGCTTGTTGGGCGGCGGCGGGGGAGGGAGCGGCGGCGGCGGCGGCTGCTCGGCTCGGCTGGTGACGGTGGCGCTGGGGTTGTCGGAGCGCGTGTCGCAGCTCCTGCAGGCGGCCGCGTCGAGGACTCCCACTGGGCTGGGCGGCGCGGCAGGCGGCTCGGGGTCCGCAACTTTGACCGTCGCAGAGGGACACGTGTCCACCAGGTACTCCTCCATTAGTTGGCGACAGCTTCTCACCATTTCCTGTCCCTCCCCCCAAAAAAAAAAGAATATTAAAAACATATATAAAGACAATAATTTCGCGAAAAGACAGGGAAAAGAAAAAAGAAAAAAGAAAAACAGAGAGACAAAAAATCTACGGAAATGAGAATTAGGATTTTTTATGACACGAGATTTTATCGTCCACAGCTTTCGCTTTTCCATGTCCGAAAAACTAAATAAATAAAATAAAAACACGTATTATTACTGTTCGCGCTCAATTACGATTGTGCCCTCCGCAGCGAAAACGGGGAGATGCCATGAAAAGCGGAGGCAGGAAAAGCACGTACCCTGTCCAACCTGTCGTGAATAACGGGAGGCTCGTCGCCGCCCTCCCCGGCGGCGCACAGCACGGCGGCCGCCGCTATCGTCGACGGCTTGAAGCCCAAGAAGTCGATCACTGCAATGGCAACGCCCGATGCGCAAGTGGTTATTGATTTTATCATCGGGATGGAGTTAAAGCGTATTGAATGAAGGGGAGGGTTCGGATCGGGTCGAGAATGTTACCTCGGGTGGTGCTGACGATGAGATCCGATGAAGTCGACAGCACCCGGCACGCGGAGGAAGGAGAAGAGAGGGAAAGGAGCTTGGGGACGAAGGAATGGAGGAAATCGAAAGGAGTGACGGAGCGGAGCCTCCAATTGAGGTTGGACATGACCCTGAGCTCCATCCTCTGCACCGTCCTGGGCTCGAACATGAACTTGGGGTCGAACGCCTGGAGGTCCAGCAGCAGCGGCACGTGCGGTTCCTCCATCTTCGCCGCCAGCGACAGGCACGCCACCGATAGCAGCTGGAAAGCCCACCCATTTGCCTCTCTCTGTATTTTTTTCAGACAGGAGGAAAAAAGAATAAGTTTTTTTTTTTTTCCGTTCTTTATAATGCACATCAGCCATTTTTCTCGGGAAAATTCCAGCTTTTCTTTTTATTTTTTTTTCTCGGGAAAGTGGAGAGCGAGTATGGCTTGAATGTGGGTTGCTTACAGGGAGAGAATGGAAGGAGAGGAAACGGTCGAGGTAGTTGACTGAGAGGAAGGCGGTGATTGGTCGGAAGTGATAATGTGCATGCACCTGCACCAACAACAACAACAACATCATCATCCATCATCATCCATCATCCACCACCGTCATCGATATCATCGACATCATCGTCATCATCATTAATCGATATCAGTCTAATCCGATGCAACGACAGAGACGCATTGACGATCGATGAGAGTACCCTCAAGATCCAGTTGATGGAGTCTTGGCGCGCGGTGACGTCGATGGAGCGGTCGCGGCAGCGCCGGAGGTAGTCGGGGCGGGGCATGTGGTGGGTCTCCGAGTCGATGAGGCCGGCGACGATGGCGGCGGCCTCGTCGTCGTCAGAGGGAAGAGGAAGAGGAAAAGGGTAGTAACAGGGCGGAAGCTGAGGGGGCTGCGGCGGCGGAGGCGGCGAGGAGGAGGAGGAGGATGGGTCCGGGGAATGGGCGGGGATCCACGCGTCAGCATCGGAGACGTCCTCGCCGCAGTGGAGGCTGGAGGCGGAGGAGGTGTGGTCGCGGGGCGAGGGAGGCGGCGGCATCGTGGAGGCGGCGGCGGCGCGGGGGTGGCATTGGCCGTCACGGCGGGGGCGGCGGCGCGGCGGAGGAGGAGATGGAGGAGGGCATGGATGGGGGTGGGGTTTCTTTCGGTGGAGGAGGCAGGGCAAAGGGGGAGGGGGCAGTACAAAGGGCTCTCTCCTTCCTTTTACTTTACTTGAGGTGAGGCTGTGTTTTTCCTTTTCTCTCTTTTCTTTCCTCTCTTTTCTTTTTGGCTTTTTTTCCTTTCTAGAGTTGCTCTGTTTTTGTCTGCTTCTCCTTCCAGACAACCCCTTCTCTCTCTCTCTCTCTCTCTCTCTATCTGTCTACTTTACAGTATAAAGCAAGTAGGGAGCTTCAGTGTATTTCCAATGAAGGTGATGGAGTTGGAGATTTTGATGGATTTTGGAGGGGTGATGGTGATGGTGGTGGCGGGGAGGGAGCTTTAGGACGAGGCTGAACGGCCCCCTCTCTTTTCTCATCACGCTTTTATTAACTCGTCTCTTGTTTTCCTATTCCTGGTAATAATGTCCGAAAACCCTTGGAATTGTCCCATTAGTGCTGCTTTGACCTTGACTTGCCCCTCACATGCTGCGCGGCAAGATCTTCCTAAATCTAAAAGGTGCGCTTGGCCTCGGCCAAAATACCCACCTAGAATTCACTATTTTGCATAGTCCTCGAGAAAAGTACGACGGACATCACCATCGTGACCGTCTGCAACTACATGTACCAAGTCTTAATGAACTCAATCGTGCAATCATTCGAGTAAGGCGCATAGATCAGGTCACTTTGATACAACAATCATTTGGTAGTTGACATTATAGCAAATGTAAGAGTAAAATTCTGTCATAAAAATCGCCTAAACCCTTCGCCGAAACAACTAATGATCACCTAAACCCTTCTTCAAGGAAGTGGAGGACCATTGTCGAAGAGGAGTTGGGTTGCATCGGCTTATGACTAGTTAGTAGTTAAATGTGCAACTTTGTATATAAGCTCTGGTGATTACTAAGAAGAAGATAAGGCTTGCATCCTTGGACTTTCAAAAGATCATGTCCACACCAATCTCATGACCAAAGTTGTTGTATCGTGCCTTGAGTAATTTTGGATAGGAATTTAGCTCAGGTGGGTCAGATAAGATCGTTACGAATATCAACTGCCATTTCACACTCAACCCAGCCTGCCAAAGTTCCAATTATATCTTAGATTGTCACACTCCACCAAGTATGAAACGGGACACCTCTACTTTAAAGGATTTAAAAAAAGTCCATGGTTTCGGCATACGGATGGAAGGCTCTAGCTGCCGATGCCGAGATGTCCTAGCGTTTGTTCCGCGATTGCAGCCATTTATGACATGGTCAATAAGCGTCCCAACTAGTCATGATTAACACCTAAGTTGGGAAACTACTGATGAGGCTGGTTAAAACGACATCATGGGATGTATGTCTGACAATTCAACCGAACTTCATTATACGTGAACAGGCAGACAAGACTAGAAAATAATGACCGAAAACAATTGTCCCTACGATTTTTGATCTTTGAATTGTGACGACTTTTTGTCCAGCCTGATTAGTATGCCTTTTTTCACACCTCATTGCGTTGACTAATTACACTTTCTAACATCCTTCTTGAACTGGAATTGGCCGGACAGAGACACCTCCATGTGCAAGCATTCATGGCGCGCACGGATTATGAAAAATTATAACAGGAGCTTGCTCCCTTTCCCTAATGGCAAGAAGCTTAAGTAAAACTCCCAAGTATAGATGGAATGAATCATCATCTTTTGAAGCGTCATTCGTGCATATAATATATATACCAGTAAACTGAATATGTTCAAGTGCTCCTATAATTTGCTTCTCAGTTCTCCCTTTCCTTGTGTAGCAAGGATTCTGTGATGCAATAACATAATTACAACTTCACCATCCGTGGTCAAGCCATGGATATATACAATCACCGACGTGCATAGGGAGCACACCCACATGCAGTAGATCAGGTTATTTTGTATTTTCTTACTCGACTTTCAAACATGACAAAGCTTGCGAAGATATACCGAATCCCCATAGTCTAGAACGAAGGGAAGAACCTATTGAGGTTGTAGGGAAGTGAGTAAAACTCTTCACTCCTTATGTCTGCAGTGAAAACAGTGAATTTCGCCCACCAGTGACGTCCCGAGTCTGTTCGCACTGTGCTGTCTCCCCTACCATGAGTGAAGTCCAATAAATAAGCCACTATTAACGCCACGGTGGGTGCTGACGAGAAAATCACTTGCATTATGTTGTTGAACTGCAAGTTACAGGAGATGTGTATGGTTAATAAACTTGTCTACATTACAAAATGCAGAAGGAAATTAAGGAACTAGGGGTGGAAGACATAGCAAGAGTAGTGTGCACAAACCGAAATAGACCGTGTGTGGACAGGACCATAGCCAGAAGCTAAAAGGTATTCTTCAAAGTATTGTGGCACCGAAAGACCCATGAAGAGAGAGAAACCCAGAACAAACTTTGTCCTAAAGCTGTTCAAATTGCAGAACTGGAGGAAACCGAGACCCGCCGCAGCTGCTCAAAGCACAGTTATCATACAAAAAAACTCAATTTAGAAAACTCCATGCACAGACCTCTTCTTAAAATTAACTTGAAGATCTTATACGTTTCCTCACATGCTTCGCACAAGTATGTTAGCAGGTGAAAACTCTAATTTTAACCAGATGAATATATGGTTAATGACCATTTGAGAGTTCGTGATCATTGCAGGTACATAGCATGAGTACTTCCAAAATTTCATCATCATTTAGTTACAATTAGATAACCCTCCATTTGGCAGGTTCAACTTCGAAATTTTATCTGCTTACAAAATCCTAAAGGAGATGCGAGCTAAGTAACTGATCTACATTGTTCAATGTTCTGATTCCAAAATCCCAAAGAGCTGTAGATAAATACACTACTAATGAACAATTTTTTTTTTCCTAGAACTCCTTTACGAGAATTTTATGAGAGATGAAAAGAGACACACCAACATAGGCAAAGAGGACACAGTACAAAGCAGCCACGATGGGTAATGGGATAGAAGCAACCACAGCACCAAATTTTCCTGCCATATGCGGACACAAAGACCTTTAGCACAGGCGTAAACAGAAAAGACAAAGCATATCTTTAATTGCAAATAAGGAATACTGCACCTAGCACAGAAAAGAAGAGCATAAAGCCAGCTGCTATTTCGATAACCCTTCGACTTCCAATTCTTGTTAATCCCAAAAGACCAGCATTCTCACTGAAAAATTAGCAAAAAGATTGTAAGGTCACAAGAAAGAGAAGATTTGACTCGCATGGGGTCTTGCTTATGTAAGTGCTGTCCGATTTAAGTCCTCAAGCATTATTTAACAGAGTTAAGAGTTGAGAAATCAGTAAGAAATTAGTAACACCACTTTAAAGGTATCAAGAGAAGCTTTTGACAAGCTTTTTGCTCTTCGCCATTGGACTTTCAATTTTCCTTCATATGGACAAAAGGGAGCTTTTGTACAACTTCAGAAAATAGGTCAAGAAAGCTCAGAACATCAGGACCATACCATCTAACCAGTTTTACAAAATGAACTTAGAGACAGATAAGAGTGCATTACGTACACTGATGCAGCGGATCCAGTCGCTGTCCCAAAAGCTCCATCTATCAGAGTGCTTATGCCCTGGAATTCCAAGGTTTGACCAAATCTTAGGAGCTCTACGTAATATATCAAGAAGTATATACAAAGGAACATCAAATGTCAGGTGATTACCAGCCACCCTCCTCCACGACCCAGCACCGAAGGGGGCACTGGAGTTGCACTTGCATATCTTGATGCAGCAATGAAAGTACCTGTCGACTGCAAGAAGAATGGTTGTCAGAATGTTTACAACTGCATAAGATGATGATCTTCCAAACTTGAAGATCAAACAGTTTGTTACATCCTTGGACCTTGACTGCTTTTTCATGAAATATAATTTTGAAACCGCCACTTCCTATAAGCAGTTTAACAGATCAAGGTGTTATGATTCCGAATCTAACCTCTATAAGAGCAACAAATGAAGCAGCCATCATGGCAAAAGAATCACCAGCATCAAAAGATGGTCCTCCCCATTGAAATGGATATGGAACCCTTATCCTGCAAGCCATGAACAATGATGGTGCACAGAATTTTAAAAAATCACCCCATATTCTTGTGAATAATTAACTGTATCAGGTAATCTGGAAAGAAGCTCCCATGGCAAGTGGATTCTAACAATATAACTGGCCAGAAAGATATGTAATGACTTCACTTTCATGCGCACAAAACAACATATGCAAAAAGAATTTCATTAGTTCTGTATGACTTCACCATTCAGCACCACCAATAAGCCCAGAACGATCCGTACGGCAGCTGAGTTGAGTATTTATCGATTTCCCATTATAAGCACCAGATAGGGTTAAGAGTGCTGCAAATGCCCACACAATCGCTACGGAGAACAGGATTGCAGATCGTTCAAAAATGGCTCTTCGGGATGACATCCAGTGTGGAACATACTGCAAAACAATGTGTTCCCTCAGACATCTACCATATGACAAGGATACAAAGATAAGAGAGTAGCTCAGGAATTTACTCCCATGATAGTGGGCTCTGTCATATCTTTCATTTTTAATTACGTAACCACTACTTCAATAAGAGGATTGGCTCCCCGAGAATAGAAGATACAAATTGAAGAAATCATCAGCATATTGCTCACCTGAGATATAACAATCAGTATAATCAACTCTGGGAGTCCAATTTCAATACATTTTGCCAGCTGCAATCATTAACAAATAGTTGAAGGACTTTCGAGATGACTAGACACATGCATGTACAGTAACCGTGTCCATGTGATTCACAACCTACACCATAATGCAAGTAAAAATGGTCTAATGATCATGAGAAGGTACTATCCTTTTCTGTTTCTGCCTGCAACATGTTCACTGCTGGAACATGAGACTTTACTGTTAGAAAAACGGAGTGCAAGTGCAATAGACATCTGCAGACAAAATTCTTTTCCACGGCGAACGTGCAAAGAGATCTATTTCTCTGCCCCACCACATAATGACATTAGTTTGTGCATTTACTTTGCAGGCATAAAGACATCTGAGCTACAAACAAAAAGCACACATCACAAGCGGGTCTAAATTTCAGGTCTCCCACCGAGTCGAGAGAAAAGCAAAAGTTCCATAATTCTATTCAGCTCCTGCTTGTGATCAAAACTTGTCCTATGACAAGACTAATGTACTAAATTTGTTTCCGGCAGAGAGCTATCGATAGATCTGACTAGGAAAAGAGAAATTTCTTTGACCATCTGAGATGCAAGCTGTTTAAATTGGACATGAACAAAACAGGGATGCAAAGTTTCTTGCCTCTGGGAAGCCACGAGCAAAAAGGCCTAGACCAGTGAGAGTTACAAAAGGAACCACCGAAAGAGGAGATAGAAACCTGCCAATATATAAACTCACCTTTGCAGCATAACAATCATTTAAGATCTCAAGAATGGAAAGTATTCTAACACTACAATACCGTGTGAGAATTCTCCAGAAGCCAAGAAAACCAATCACCATCTGGAAGAAGGACGCAATAAGAAGTGCTCCTTGCAAACGCTGCATTGACTGTCTGAACCTCTGCTTTGTTCATGATAACACGGGACAAATAGAGCAAATCAATGTTTTATGTAGAATCCGGTTGACTTGTATCAGGAAAATGTTTAAAGTAATAAAGAGAAAACAACAAAATATACTGGCGCATTGAAATCAACTGAAACTTTCATTCTTGGTTAATCATGGAAGAACAATATGTGCCATTTGCTTATAGAACAATCATAATCCTTTTGTTCTTATCCTGGTAACTTTTACCCCCTATTCTACCTTGCAGCATGGATATAATTTACAAGATCCATACAGGAAATGATGGAACAGGTTAGCTAACCTCATGTGGGTCCACATAATTTGAGTTTCCGTTAGACACAGCAATAGAGATAGCTGGGATAAGAAACGACGATGAGCTCCCTATGACCACCGGAAGCCGAGATCCAAACCAAACCTGTAGGAGGGTGTTTATACCAGCAACAAAGAGCATGGTATTTATCATTTGAGCCTTCTCGAACTGTCATCATGGAAGGCAAGAATCATCTTAGAAAGAGCAAGAAAGAATGCGAAATAACAGAATACACACATGAAATTGAGTTGAATGCTTACATTCCCGCCGCCCATTATAGGAACAAGTATCGTTGCAATAATGACAATGGTCCCGAGCATTACTAGATAATGTTGAAATCCCAGCACTACAGCTTCAGCTGCGGTAATTGAAAACAATTTTAGCCACCATAAGACAAACTTGAGATGGCCACTAGTTAAAGAAAAGAAAACAAGCGGTCTCCATTGGAGATTTGGTACAAAACAGAAGCATGCATAGGTTCATACATAACGAAGCACGAAACAGAATCTTGGGAAGGGAACACAAATCGTAGGAGCGGTGGAATGTTGGAGGCATTAATATTCTAAAGTGTGCCGTTATTTCCACTGCTGGTTATCGTTTATGATGTGGAAAATCTAAGTAACATTCCAACTAACGTCATGATTTATTTCTATGCCCCCGCTGTAGGAACACCCAGGGATGGTTTACAATATCGCAGTAGCATGATTCAGATCAAAGGCAGCTGAATTTTCATAAGAACTTCTATGTAGGAAAGCATACTTTTCAAGCGAAGTCTTGCGACCCAAGAAATAAAAAACCAAACACGATGGGGTTTCTTGCTCTCCCAAGTCCTCTCTTTATCCCTTCCCTTTTGTTCTTTATGTCAACCGTCTCATTTTCTAGGCAATAATCGAGGGAACACCCCGAGTCGATCGCCATCGAACGCCCTCAGAAATGAAAACCAAAATGTGGGTCTCTGACATTAGCAGACCACAAGCGCAAATGGGACGAGAATCAAATGCAGGCACAGCGTAATCAACGAACTCAGAGAAAGAAAGACCGTGAAAACGCGACAGCCAACGGGAGCCCCTGAAACCGATGGCATCCTACTTCACTAACAACGTCACACGCCCAAAAGAAAACTTCAAGAAAGGAAGACACGAACTTCCAGAAACATGTCAAACAGAGCAAGAGCGAACGGGAGAAAGCAAAGCACGAGCAACCCGCGAAGGTAAAAGGGTAGGGTATGAACTCACGCCATCGAGGATTGCTGTTGAGGCAATAATCGACGCCCGGGAGCTGGATCTTCGCGGGGTGAGGCTGAAGCTCGTCGCCTTTCGGGGTCGACATTTTCTTCTCCCCCGCCGCCTCTTTCTCGCTACTCCCCGCAGCTGACACGAGCGACTGCGCCTCGCCTCCCTGCTCCAGCCAAAGAGACAACGACAACGGAGGCGCAACGTCAAGGCCAAAAAAAGCGGAAGGAGTTTCGTAGTGGGGGGGTGAAGGGTGGCAGCGGGTCGATCATATAACGACGAACCGAGAGCGGAGAACGCGTGACGTGGACCAGCCAGGGAAAACCCCAGAAAGAAGAAAACGAGAAAGAAACAGGAGAGACAGAGGCGACTTAGGTGTGACTACAAGCGCAACAACCCACCATCTTGGCAAGCTCCCCTCCCTCCCTCCGTTTCTATTATTGCTGAAATTCTTCGCTTTCTGGTAAGAATTTGGCGTGGCAAGAGAGAGACTGTATCACATTCTTGGCAAGAACATCGCTCGCCCGAAGCAAATATAACGTGACGGGGGAGGGCTAGGCCTGCTGCTCCCGCGCTGTGCGGTCGGAAAACGACGCCATCACTCTCGCCATCTCTCTCTCTCTCTCTCCTCCGTGCTCTGCTCGCTCTCTGTTTTTCAGTTGTTTTTTGGCCGGCCCGCGGCGTCGAAATGACGGATCTGTCCCTGGATGATACCATGGCGATTCGGGCCGTTATCGCGGGATTAATTGGGGAAATTGATTAACCCACGTAAATCGAAATTGGCCGAATTTAATAAATGGGGAGGTTACATGAGGGTTTCTAATAATAAAATTAGTGCGATATTCCAGAGATTTTATTTTTTTGCTTTTATTTTTATTTGTATCCGTGAAAAGGTCGATCGTCTCAAAAGAAATTAACGATTTGACATATTATTATAAATATCTATAAGTATTTTTTATTGTTATTGTCGTCCTAGTTGCTTTCGAAGATATTCATTTTTCATAATTCAGGGGATACCCATTTTGTAGAAATGTCTCTTGGGAGAAGAACATGAATATAAACACCACATCATAATTTTGACCACTCAAGTGGGATGAAATATAGCCACACAACCACTAAAGTAGGATATTATAAACTTTTGTGGTATTTGATTAGCGATTCATAGTACTTTGGTCAATTAGAGAGAGAGATCATTACAAGTTCCCTAAGAACATTGAGGTATACATATTTAGAGACAAGATTTTCTATGGTATGATATCATATTAATTTTTTCCTTTCAACGTTACTCCATGCTTGGTTGTGGTCCATAAAATACCATCTTATAATATTTTTTTTATGAAAATGCATCATGGCATTGCATGAAAGTAAAATGGTTATGCATTATAATATTTTTAGCCTTTTGTTTGGGTATAGGCAAATTTCACTTCTTCTTTTTTTTTTTTTTTTTTTGTGTTATTCGTGTTCCTTTTTAATTTATCATATAATAGTGTGCAAGCGTGTTAATTTAAATTAGAAATTTTCGTTTCTCAAAATGGTTGCTCCTTTTGATTCCCGGAGGCCCAACGAACGTCACAAGGATGCCCCTCTGGAACCCACCTGACTTGAACTTTGGTGTTGACTTGTTGGCCAAACTTTGCGAATTGCGAACCCCCCCCCGGTAAAATTTTTTTTTTTTTTCCTTTTCCTTTTCCTTTTTTTCTTTTCAAAAAAATTGATAGATTAATCAACCGTCCTGATTTTAAAATTAGTAAATTACGCGTATTTTAACGGCAATAAATTAGACATTTAAATCACCACATCTCTCGTTCGCAATAAAGTAAAAGATTACTAACAACTTCCCAATATAACATAATTAAATACATATTTAATGTATTTATATTCATAAGAATTAATTGAGTATCCTCCTATTATAATTATCGCGATTTGAAATGAAAGGCAAAACTAATGTGTGGCTTTCGACTTTTTATTTTTATATGAACAAAATAGAAATTTGTTACTCATTTTGATATTTCAATAGTAGTATCATTTTACAGCTTAATTTTTTAAGTTACCGTTTGCTTTGGTTAGCTCTCATTGATGACTTCTCTCTTATTAATTACCATTAGGGGTAATTGGTTCTAAAATAGATCGATTCGCCTCGAAACAAGACTGGGCAGAGTCGATTCTCAATTTGTGGAATCGGCTCGTCTGGTTCTAGGATTAGTCCCTGAATTGGTGATATCATTTTCTTTGTATGGTTTCTTTTATTTCCTACAAGTGTTAGTTTCCCAAAATTAAAAAAAAAAAAATACTAATAAGATTTATTTCAGAATAAAAAATAAATCGGCTAGTTTGGTCCGGATGGTCTAGTTCCTTATGTAGACTAAGATTCTATTGGTCCTTCAAGGAACCACCCACCATGGACCATGGTCCATATCCCTAATTAGCTTTCGTTTAGTAACACAGGGGAAGAAAACATAATTTGAGAGAGAGGGATTAACTGAAGATGGTAAGTTGGTAGTGCCAAGACATCTAATTAATTGACCTTAATACACGTTCTCAAATGTCCATATCTGCTCCACACGCAAAACATTACTTATCAGGGCAAGTGCTTCTTGTTTAGGGTAAAACCACAATGTTGTCAATCATCGTCACCTTCCAGAAAAAAGACGTAAATAGCACAAATTTGCAATGAGAAGCTTCGTGATCTGTAATGTCTACGTCAACACATTTTCTTTTGAAAGAAAATTTTAAGGAACGCCATTAGGTCATTTGTTAAGTCTTATTGAATATAATTTGAGACTATGAAATCTTTCCATCGAAGTAATTAGCTCCCTCGAAACAGGAGCTTTTTCAATTTTCAAAATCTCCAGAAAAGCGTTATTTTTAACTTTAATCGAATCAATTAGTGTCCCCAAAGATGCCTTATTAACTAAACCCCTTTTTTTCTCTGAAAGGATGATTGGGGTGGTGAAGGATAATTGCATGGGATGATGTACCTTTAAGTTCGTGGAGGAAAGACATGATTTCTGCCTCGTTTGCAACAGCATACGGAGGCTACATGGCGTGATATTTTAGTTAAGGGATCATGAAATTTCTCATGATCAAGCATGTAAAATAGCTGACGACTTTTTTTTTACTAGACATATAACAGCTCTATATACAAGAAAGGCTGCTTTTATCGGGCACTCATGTGACAGAACAAATTGAATTTGGTTACAGGAAATGGACCCTTTTTTTTAATGTGAGTTTCCTTTGATTTTTCCGTAACCAGCAAACCACATCAAATAGATAAATCCCAAGTTCATAAAACGCAAGCCAAAATTTGGGTCCGACGAGGTCCGGACATTCGATTATATCTTAGCATGTGCCGTGACTATGTCTTTGTCTTGCTATAGATCGTTTTAAGTTAGGCACGGTTCCTCCAATGGTAGGCTCTTCCAATTCAAAATTCACTGAAATTTCTTTCCCAACCATAACTAACAATGACCAATTTTTTACAAATTTCTTCTGATTTCTACGCTTGACCAACCAATTAAGAATGTAATAAATCAAAGGGCCGTTGTTTCAATACTAAATTCAGTCCAAGGAAAGGTGATCCAACTGCCTTACCTCCACCTCGTTAGGTATACGTTGGTCAGCAAGGAACCGTTGCGAAGAAAACGCTTTCTATTCCTTCGATTAGGGTTTTCCCACTTAATAGGTACGACCCATGTTTTAATGATTTTATATTATTGCGCTAGAAGCTGAGAAAAAGTATTTCACGAATCGATTATATGCAATCGATCTTTATACAATCGACTAATTTACGTTGTTGATATGCATATCAATCAACTTGGTTTGCACAGCGGTGCACCTGACATAGAAAACGTCTTCTCTTTAGCTGCCGACAGGAGGATTACTATGCTTTTGTAGCAATCGCTTTGAGCTCAAGACAACGAACACTGAAAAGGCATACTCTGATGTGAAACATTTTATATTTTCTCCTTTCTTTTCTCCGGTGACGAGTAATAACTTTAACTTGCGACTGGATGTGTTAATTTCTTCCCTCCACGATATGCTCTGGGAATCGAAGTGTCTTCTTGGCAGAGAAGCAGGCGGGACACTGAATCCCGTGGATTATAACGGGCTATCCCTTCAACGGGCTCCCTCAAATTAGGGCAAAGCTTCTGTTCTCGAACGAATTAGAATGTTTCTTGCTTTGGTCAGTCTTAATTCCAGCGAAGAGACAGCTTTTGTACATTCGGAAGAGCAAACGAAACTGGCTTGTTTTCTTGAATCCTCTCTCTCTCTCTCTCTCTTTCTCTTTCGGAGGCCTGCCTGGCAAGCCTGACATGTTTCGTTAGTGATCAAGACGGTAGCAAAATTATATATGTTCGAAAGAGTTGCAGCAGAGAATCCTTTGTCGATATTTTTGGGAGAGTAGGGTAGCGCATGGTAATGCTCCTGTTTCTCCCAATTTCTGTTCTCTTGTTCCTCGGAACAAAAAAAGAATAGAAACTTGTTTGGTAAAACATTTGTTCCCGGAAACGATTTCTCTAATTTTTGTTCCCGTATTGTTCCCGGGAACAGTTTTGAAAAGCAAAAAAAAGTTGCTTCTTGTTCCCGGGAACAATTTCTAGAAGTAAGCTAATTTTCTTTTTTAATTTTCTTTTCTTACCACCACCGTCAATCAACCGCCGAGCCACCGCCCATTCACGCCCCCGGCCGCCGGTCGTCATGGTCGCGGCCGGGTCGCCGTCATGCTCCCTATTTGCAGCCATGCATCGCTTATCGCCGCCGCCGTCGCCGTCGCCGCCCGCGCCGTCGCCGCCGCTATCACGCCATCACCGTCGGCCGCTGACGCCGGCCCACCAGCCGCCGTCATTTGCACGACCGCCGCCGGCGATGGCGGCCGTTGGCAAAAATAAAAGATGAATAAATACAAAAAAGAAATTGTTGCATTACCAAACGCATTTATATTCTTTTTCTATTTCAATAATAGAAATTTTGTGTCGTTACCAAATAGGTTCTTTTACTTAGAAATTGTTTCCGGAATGAAATAGAAAAGAACTATTTCGAAAAAAAAAAAAAAACTCTTCCGAGAACAGAAGCGTTGTCATGCGCAGCCTAGGCTTCTTAGCAAAATATAACATCTTTGTCCTCCTCCTCCTCCTCGGAAAAAAAGAACTGTTGTCGATTTCTAGACAACCGGATTTATATTTTGATACAAGTACTTTTAGCATTTTTCGCACCAAAAAGAGTCCTGTCATTGTAAAGATAACGCCCTAATTTTGTTTCCAACTAAGTAATTAATTAAGAGAAAGTGACACAAATGGTTCTTGAATTTTAATCTAATGTGCAATTCGCTTTTCAATTTTTAATATGATCAATGTAGTTCCCTGAACTATTAATAAATGTTTGATCTAGCTTATAAACTATATGAAAATGTTTGATGTCATTCTTAGTTAATTCAAGCTAATGGAATCTACTAAGTATCTTCCAATCTATTAAGTTTACATGATGTTTTGTCATGTCGTATTGTGTTTATCCTAGTATAAGTAAGTGGGTGATACAAATAAGGTGACATTACATGAATATGCTTCGCTCAAATTGTATACCTCCCCTACCTTTTACTTCCATTTTCCTTCAGAATTTTGATGATTAGAAAAAGAAATCGATATTTTTCATGACATAGGATAAGAGATAGTTGATAATTCTAATAACACAACGCGCATGTTCGTCTGACTTTCCTTCCATTCCCTCCTAATATAATTAAATAAATAGTAGACTTGTCAAAACGGGATATATATATGTATGTATGTATCTATATATGTATGTATGTATTGTCGAAATTTCCTAATTTATATTTGATGAATTGATTTGTTATGGGTTAGTTATATTTAGTAAATAACTTTAAAATAGTACAACCCAATTAATATGAGATTAGAATGGGTTCACTTAGACCCAATTCACTTTTATGATCCTCTTTTCATTTTCTTTCATCATCACTAAATCTCTCACTCACTTACTTCTTGCTCTTAGCACAGTTTGGGTGTGAATTTTTCTATACCGGATTGAATATAAAAGTATTTTGACTATATGGGTAGGGGTATGTAGGTGTTGAATATGTGTTAGGTCAAATATGAATCACTAAATTTATATTGCATAAAAATAGGTCAATACATGTTAAACAAGTATTAGGAAAGTATGCTCTAACAAAAGAAATAGCATCCTTCTTCTCATTGTTGTTATTTATAGCAAAAATAACTTTTTTTTTTTCACACATAATGCAATAAGATCAACTAAAAGTATTTTAACAAAAATAATTAGTACATTATAAACTGAGTGTATAATGCACCATTATTTTTCACATCATGAAGTTTATAAAACAACAATAGGAGAATTACATATAATTGTCAATGATCCATGACAAATCATTTAAATTATACATCTCCAGATATCAATAGATAGAGATTGAATTACATATAATCTTCAAGAATTTGTCACATTGAATTTTTGTCACATAAAATAAGGGTGTATTTGTTTCACAAAATATGAATGGTTTAAAAATTATTTTCTTAAAAATAATCGCTTGTATCGCTTATGAAAAACGAATTAAATTTTTATTAACTAATCATTTGGAAAAGTAATATAAGAGTGTTATTAGGAAATGTCTTTAAATTATTCTTTTCTTTGAGACAAAGACACACAAAGTACAGAACAGAAGTTTGTCGATGTTTTGAGAGTCGATTTCTTAACAGGCACGACGCTAGGGAAGCAACGAATAGTCAACATCTTTGCCATCTTTCTTCTCTCTCTTTCTGCTCCTCCTCTTTTGGGCCAATTGGGAAAACAACGTTCACTTGATAATTAATACACGCTCAACAAAATCAAGGAGTTTTTTTGTCGTCAACTAATCAATAATGAAGGAATTAAAAACAAACGAGCAACGGCAGAAATGCCAAGACCGATTGACGAAGAAAGTTAATTTATTAAGTGATGCGACAAAAGATTGACTAAGTACTCGGAACAATTGGGCTGGACGTAAGCAGCAACGAGAGTTGGTTGATTCGCGCAATATATCGAATTTAATATATTCATCCGAGCATATATGGTATTATTCTAGGCAAGAACGAGCCTTTTCTCACTTCAAAAACGGAACATTTAGTTTTGTTTAGGCCGGTACTAATCACCCCAACCAGTTGCAACCCAAATAATGGCTTTTGGAAATTGGTCAGATTGCTGGCCACTCTCCCTTTGTCCATTGTTAGGAATTGCGTAAGAAACTTACGACAACACGAAAAAGAGTTAGGAGAAAAACCGTTGTTTTATGCCCGGGCCAGGTCGACCTATTCTTTTGTGCTGTGTGATGCATGCATTTGTCCTAAAGATGGGTGGTTGATACAACTGAGTTGACAGCTTGTCAGTTCGCTTCTTTGCTTCAATTGGATTCCTCGCCAAAAGAACTTTTCCTCCTTTCTCTTTCACAAGTCAATGATTACATTGATTACTAGAAGTTACCTCATGGCTAGACCCGTGGGTGGGTCTGGTCGGGTTTAGATTGGGTCATAAATTATCCGATCAAAATCGGATCATTTAACTTGTTTATGACCCATTTATTGTAGTGCAAATTTTTTGACCCATATCCGACCTATTCTCAACCCATACTTAACTCCATCTAATGAAACATAAAAAAGCTTATATATTTTTTAAAAATGGTATTGTTAACATGGATTTATACAATAAAAATTTAATAGATAATTTTAAAAATAATTATTTAAAAAATCGAATTTTTTAATTTTTTAAAAATTAAAATTTTTAATTATTTTTAAGAATATAATTTTCTTTTTTTTTTCTTCTTCCTCTTCTTTGGTTGGCAGTTGGTGACCGGCCACAAGGAGAGTTGGCTTGCTTGGCTCGCCAACGCCGGCGATTTGGTGAGCTCAAGGCGTTGGGCGGTGTTGGGCAAGCTCGACGACCCGGCGAGTTCACGTCTCACCAAATCGGTGAGGCGCAAGCCTCTCGAGCGTTCGCGAGGCTTCCGCCCTTGCCGATCCGGTGAGCTCAAGGCTCGCTTAGCCGATTGCCGACCATCGTCGTGCCCGAACCGAAGGAAGAAGAAAGAAAAAAATGAAAGAAAAAAAAAAAAAAATTAAAATACAAAAATAATTATAATTTTAGTTTTTATTAAAAAAATTGTAAATAAAGAGAGAAGAGAGAGATTGTGAGGTTTTGAGTGAAAATGGGTTCTAAATCCAACCATTTAAGATCCACTTAAAACCCATCTATCAAAATCTTTAGTTGTTAAACCATTTAATTACATTTTATCAAAAAACAAGTGATTTATATATGACCAATTTATGATTTAAATTAATCATAGGCCCATTTTGACACCTCTACAGTCATGTCAGAACAAAAAATCAAGGGGAGTGGTAATCTCGAGAAAATAATAATTCCCTTTGTACCTAAATAAGTCCTTAAACCGCTTCGTCTATACCTTGGTATCCCCTAAAAATTAAACAAAGAGAGGTTAGAGTTGGGTGCAAGGCTCAATAATAATAATAATAATAATAAAATAATAATAAATAGTATGTCAACAATGAGATAGGGCATCTCAGTAGAGTTGGCACCAACATATTAAAATAAGGAACACAATTTGACAACTTGTTACATCAGTGAATATATGCAAATGATCATTTTTGATTAGAAACAACCCTTGTCTCGGTGAGATTATCATGTAATTAGATCCAAAGCCCTTGGTTACAGGATTATAAAGGGTAGTTAAGGTGAGTCGGGAATCTCCATAAAATGATACCCCTTGGAAGCTGAATTGTTCCGGGGGCAGCAATCAATGAATTATTAGAAAGAAAAAAAGAAATTCCCAGCAATCCAAACAACAATTTTCCAACTTTTGCAAGTACGCGGAAAAGGCCAAAAAAAGGGAATTGCCTCAACAGCAGAGCCGGGCTGCAAACAAAGGGAAAAAAAGCGACACCCGAATGGAAAGCAATGGAATTTTTCCGTTCTCGTCGCCAAATGCCAACTTCCTCTCGTGGCCAGATCGATAACTCCTTTTGCTTACGCGTTTCCAACGCGGAAATATCCGTCGAAATGCTTTTCTTGCCATAAAAAATGCGCAACCAAAAACCGTCATCAAAGCTAACCTAGCCTCCCCTCCCTTCTCGTTCTCTCTCTCTTCTCTCTCTCTCTCCTCGTCTTCATCTCCCTTTTTTTGGCCTGTGTTCTTGCCCCCCCGCAAAGCCAGCTTTAAGACCCGAGGGCAGCCCCCTCTCTGTGTCTGGAGAAAACCCAGAGACGAATTCGAGAGAAGCCGGACAAGATGAGCTATTACAACCAGCAGCATCCCGTCGGTGCTCCTCCCCCTCAAGGTAAACTTTCCGTGTCCGCTCTGATCGGGACTTCCCCATTCTTTTCGCCGTTCTGTGTTTGCTGGGTTTTTTTTTCCCTCTGTTTTGGTTGTGATCTAGTTTCTAATCTTGGTTCGGTTATGATCTCTCTTCGTTTTCGTTTAAGCGGTTTTTCGATTTTGTCTGGGGTGATTTTTGTATGGGACAGGGTATCCGCCGGAGGGATACGGGAAGGAGGGATATCCGCCGCCGGGATACCCGCCGCAGGGGTACCCAGCGCCCGGGTACCCGCCTCAGCCGGGGTACCCTCCGCCTCCGGCCTACGCGCCGCAGTACGCGCAGCCGCCGCCGCCGCCTCATCGGCAACAGGGTAGCGGCCCGGGCTGCATGGAGGGCTGGTGAGTTATCCCACGACCCCATCCTCTCTTTTTCTCTCTCTCTCCCTCGCGCATGCGCATGAAACTTCTTCGTTGGATCTGCTTCGCTTAGTGTCTATAAAGCTTCGAGTGGTTGACAATGGCGATCGGCAATCGAAATCGTGCTATGTAAATCGGTGACGCTAATGAGAGAAATTTAGGCGGAGATGGGTTACGATGAACAGTGATGGATTCTTGGTTTTGTTCTGCGTCCGCATAAATTTTATCGAAAATCGAGGGCGATAATGATTGGTGGGTGGGGGCGTTGCGAGGTGGGTCTTTCCCGAGACGATTCGGAACGCACGGATTGCAGCGTTGTTCCCCGGGAGACGTCGCTGTCATCAAGGTCTTCGTTGAGAAAATGAGCGTTTCTGCCAATTTTTTTTTGTCCTTTTCCTTCTTGGAACAGGGTGGAAAATGCTTTCCAATACTGCCACCAAGACGACAAATTACGTGTCATATTCTAAATTAAAGAATCATATTTGGCTCGATGTAAGCGTCGATGAGCGTTCAAGAAGTTGAAAATGAGCAATTTCCGTACATCACTCTGCTTCTGTTTAGTTGTTTGATTGAGGATTCCGAGACTGACGGATTGACTGACTGAAATATTTGCAGTTTGGCTGCTCTATGTTGCTGCTGTCTCCTGGACGCCTGCTTTTGAAGACCGGAAGCCTTCTGTCGTCCAAAGAGCAAAAATCCATCCAGTCTGTCCAGTGTTCAAAGCTTACAAACCCTCGTCTTCTTCTATCATTTGTCGTTGTTGTTTTTCTTGAACATGGCCCCTCGCGGGTGAATTCGCGCATCTCGATTGCATCTGTAGCAGTTTTTAATATCTGAATCTTCCTCCCAAGTGGTAGCTTTGATTCGGGTCCACTGGGTTTCTAGATCCGATGTCACCATCTAATCTTGAAATTCTTGCGTTGTTGATGATGTGTTGAAGCTCAATGGAGGATTTGATCTATAACTATAAGTGAACATTAATTCAATGGTAACTATGGTGCCTTAAATTCTAGAACATCTTTCAATGAATTGCTCCTACTATTGAGATTACGCTACCATGTGTCGTGTAGAATAGAGATCAAGAATAGATGATTCAAACAAAGTATGAATATATTATAATCGAATGATATATATATAATTAACAATCAAAGGTGGATGTTTCAGAGGTGCTTGTTGAATATGAGTGTGCAATAAGATTAGATAATTATACAAATAGTCTCTGAACTTTGGTCAAATGTGCAATATGGTTTATAAAATTTTAAATTATTTAGTGTAATCCATGAACTTTAACTCAATCAATAATATGGTTCCTAAATTTTTAATATTTTCAATGTGGTCCTTAATTGGTAAATTTTTAATTTAGTTTATATATTATATGAATATATTCAGTGTTATATTTCAATTAATTCAAATTTAAAGATAATATTTAATATTTTCATATATTCTAAAAATTAAATTGAACATTTATAAAAAGTTTAGGATCACATTCAACAAATTAAAAGTTTACAAGCCACATTTCACATTAGGCTAAGGTTCATAGATCACATTAAATAAATGAAAAGTTTAAGTATCACATTGCATAATTTGCTAAAGTTCACTTACCATAATTTGTTGATGGTTTTATAGTAAATATCGAAACGAAACTTAAAAAGAGTGAAAAATAAGAGTATTGACTGCATTTTTGTAAATATTACGAGTCAATGTGGATAAAAAAAACTAAGAAATGGTAGGAGTTACATAATAAATCTTTTTTGATTGAAATACTTGATGAAAAACTCTTTCGATGGGGAGAGTACAACACATAATTATTGCAATGAGGATTAGGTGTTTCTAAGTGACTGAAGTTTTCAGGCGTCGAGTCTCTAGGCAATCGTCCGAGAAGAGTATCCAACATATTTCTACAGATTTTCTTTATATCATAATCACATTTTTTTGACTCTATATCACAGTCACATGAGTAAGTCCTCGTTAGCACATCCGTGGATCGCGTTTTGGTGCGAAGAGGAACAAAGGCGCAAAGCCTTTTTTGAGTTCTTACCGAGCGTTCACGTTTTCCCAAACTATCTCTCTTTCCAATCAAGATTGGTTCATAAGATGATTAATTGATGATTAATTTGATTTGGAA
Source organism: Eucalyptus victrix (assembly GCA_016097545.1). Classification (NCBI taxonomy): domain Eukaryota; kingdom Viridiplantae; phylum Streptophyta; class Magnoliopsida; order Myrtales; family Myrtaceae; genus Eucalyptus; species Eucalyptus victrix. Next base: position 11,750,307 of record CM027843.1, read on the forward strand.
CGAGAGACGTGACATTGAACAACGACACTAGCGCGCAATTAAAAAAGAGCAAGAGGAAATCCACGTGTCTTGTAAGATCAAGGATGGATCTAGACCTAACATTTTGAAGGGCGATATTGGACACTATTTAGAGCATTAGCTTTATACCCATTTTCTCTCAAAGTCTTGAAGGTGGGGATCCAACTCCCCCACCTCCCTTATAATATTCCCAAACTGGAATGGTGACAAATTAACTATTTATACTCGTCGAATTCATATCAATCAACGATACAATGGATTGTTCCTTTGTCGGGATAGAAAGAAGATAGGCGCTGCCAGCAGAACCATTCTTTGGAAGTGTAATTGTACGATCCAGTCGGTTCTCAATTAAAGACTATAAACAAACCGAATAAAATCAAACTGGCCAAGTTATTGAAGAGAACAATTGAACCGTGAATCTATTTCGGACCGCATCAAAGTAGGGAGTAAGCCTAAAAGTATATCAAGCGAAGCGTCATTTACCAAGGGGAAGAGCTACATAATACATCGCAATCTCAAGCCATCGAATGCTAAATCACTACCATGAAACTGAAGTTTCAAGGCGGCGAGGGTGTAAATATGTTTCTTTTTACCGAGGGCGGGGTCGAAGTATAATTTCTCGAAGTTTTGGGGGCCCCGCGGGGGGAGCAAGGTACGACGTATGACCGAAACGTGTCGTCATGGTCCGACGTGTCCCATGTAAAAATCTGAAAATTCTCGGGCAACGTTAATCCAAGAACGGAAAAACGAACTTTGAGTGGGAACGACGAACCCCCCCGAAATATAAGGGGGCCGAACGAGAGCTTTCAATCTCCGCAGCAGCAGCAGCGGCAACCCCCAAATCGCATGTGGCGGAACCCTAATTTGCGAGACGGTCTCTCTCTCTCCCTCCCTCTCTCTCTTCTTCTCAATCGAATTTGATGTCCGTCGCATCCTCATTCATGTCACTGTAAAACCCTCTGCCGAATTCAAATTCTACTATCACTAGGGTTTTCAATGCGGAGGCGGTGCTTGATTTCTTGTTGTTTTGCTGCGTTTTCCATGCTCAATTGCGGTGGCTGCACGTTGGTAGGGTTGATAGGCTCGTGTTGGTGAAAAGTTCAATAGGTTCTCACCTCATGGATCGTTGAAATTTCGGGTTGATTGCTGAGTTTTATCTGGTTGGAGATGATCAGGTGCCTTGTTTTTTGAATTATGGAGAATGAGGTGATTTCTCTGAATTCGGACGTGTTTATAGTCTCTCGAAGGCGGGGGATCCGACGTGGCCCTCCCGCCGTGCAATTAGTATTCCTGAATCGGAATGGTGGCCACGTCAATTAGCTATGTGTGTGAAATGGATAGAGAAAAGATGGATACCGTTAGTAGAATCGTTCTTCGGAAGTGTGATTGAACAACCTGTTCGGCCCTCAATAAAGGATTGGAAATGAGCCGAAAAACTGAGCCGATCGGAAAGCATAATTAAATCATATTTTTGTTTTTGATCCTATCTGCCGCTGAGTTTTGTGGATTCACTTATCTACTTTTATCTTTAATTGAACGGTTCATTAGAATTGAGGATAGCTTCTCTTTCCCATTTAGTGCTCTTGTGCAAGTTGAATATATGAATTTCTATCCCTTTCAAGTTCTTAAGTTTGCAGGTTCGTAAATGATGTGCTCAAAAATGTGAGGTTGAGCTATGATTTGTTTCCATATTGTCATACTAGATTTTTGCGATTCTTAGTCAGCCCATCTTTATTTGGTTGCTCTCTTTTATCTTGCTTCTCGGCTTCGTGTGCAGATCTTTTGGGTAAATTTGTAATTGCTCCTTCTGATGGGGGCACCGAAGCAAAAATGGACGGCAGAAGAGGAAGCAGCATTGAAAGCTGGGGTTATAAAGCATGGGGCTGGAAAATGGCGTACAATTCTCAAGGACCCTGAGTTTAGCGGCGTCTTGTATCTGCGCTCGAATGTCGACCTGAAGGTATGCGTAAGAACCTGAATCTCTATTCGTTGAACGGATCTTTCTTAGTTTCTTCGTCTAAAATTTGTCTTCCAGTTAATTAGAGCTGTTTGGCTTTTGTGCTATGTAGGACAAGTGGAGAAACATGAGCGTGATGGCTAATGGTTGGGGTTCACGAGACAAGGCTAAGCTGACTGTTAAAAGAGTGCACCATGTGCCTAGACAGGAAGAGAGCTCTGCAGCTGCTAGGAACGCTGTCCAAAGTGATGAGGACATGATGGATATTAAAGATCTTTCAATTTCTGGTGATGCTCTGCACATTGATGGTCCAAAGCGATCTATTGTTAGGTGAGCCGGTCATTCTTCTTAATGATATGACCTATAACCTAATATGTGGCACTAGTGTATTGTTTACTCCTCTATGCTAAGTTTTATCCTTTATTCATTCCTTGCTCCATTCATGCTAGGTCTTGCAGTTGTGGTGCATCATAAATGCTAGAAGGCCTAGTTGCACAAGAAAGTTTTATGATTAGTTTGATTATGAAAATGGATATGATGCTGTAGAAAGTTTGATTGTCCTCGAGGAAATTGGAGGAAGCATAAGCATGCATAGATAATACTTAAAAAGCAATGCATTCGAAGGCTGAGGACAATAGTTTAGCACTATGTTCTCACTTTTCTCAGTATATATTTTGATCGACATGTCGAGGCAAAGAATAAAAGTTGATGAAGGTGTGGTTGTTTGTGCCAAAAGTATTTTATGTATTCCAATAACTAATCCAGTGAAAATAATCAAATAGAAGCCCTACCTATTTGGGGTTTACAGGCTGTAAGTTCTAGCTAGAGACTTCTCATTCTGGTGAATATTTGTTGTCAAAGGGTTCAAAACCATATGCAAGAAGATGTAATGCAGAGATAGGCATGTAGTTTAATGCAGTGAATACATCTCTTAGGCTGCATAATTTTATGGTGAGTGACATACTTGGTTTGGAAAAGTTTTCCGATTTTCGGCGCTTGAGAGTTGAGTGGAGGCTAATTTTTTAAGGATTCTGCAGTTATAGACTGCTGCGAATTCTGGGCAAGCCTTGCAACTACTTTTCTTGAAGTCTTATTTTTCATACTTCTGGGTAGTTCTGTGTTTTGCCATAGTTTAGAGATAGTTGAACTATTGACTTTCCTTAGATCACATGAGATATATTTGTCCTTAGCTGCATTTGTTTTAACTGTTGAGGTTTGTTGCTTGTGTCTTTCTTGTATATGACAAAATGGGTGTGATATTCATGGCCTTCTTTTGCTTTTGGTGAGTCAGCGGAGGCCAAAACAGGTTGTTTTCCTTTTATATGTGAATCAAGTGGTGGGATTTAGTTGCTATAGGTGGTTGGCATTGTTTGTCTTGTTTCTGTACATTGGAATCTGTTACTTGGGTCCTATCTATCCAAATCAGCGGAAGAATAAATTCTTTTCTGTCTCGTTTGTATAGGTTGGAAAACCTCATAATCGATGCCATAAAAAGTCTGAAGGAGCCCAGTGGTTCTAATAAAACAGCAATTGCTACATTCATTGAGGTACTTCTCTTCTTTAAGGATAAATTTTCCATGATGTATTCTCTTTAGATTTCATTAGGATATCTATTGTGTGTTCACTGTCACTCTGACTGCTAGCTTTTCCTTTAAAAAGCTGGTGTCACAATTGCTGTTGAAACTTTTTGCCCTTTTCACGAGTGGGTGTGGTCAATTTAGATTGTAACAGGAACTTTATTGTTGGTGCAGCTCGAGATTTAAGTTTATTTTTGGACACGCATATAATTTATCTGTTTACCTTGTACTGTACAGAGCACCTTTACCAGCTTGTTATTGTTTCTGTTAGATTCGCTAGCCTGCTACTTCTAAGGGGACAATCTTATTTAGGCTTGTGTAGCGCTTTTGTGAGTAAGTTTGAGTATCAACCTGTAGGTTTGGTCCACTCAATTAAATTGGCACTTCTATGTTCTCCAAGCCATTAGTCATTGAGTCAGTTGCTTGGATTTCTCTATCTCAGATTACTTTAGAAGAGTGAACATTTCCCTTGACATTTTCGGATTGGAAAGTCTAAAATAACTTGAGAATGTCGGAATGAATTCAGCACCTCGTAAGTTGTTTTAATTTGCCATATGGTAGCTCCACCTGAATTGGCTGCTTCTCGATGACTTCTATATCTTCAGTTGTTTATGTTTCCGGTTGAATTTTTCCTTTTCTGCAAAATGATGTGTGTTGCAGGCTCTTCTGCAATTGTTGTGAAGCTGAATTTAAGCTTAAAACTTATCTGCTTAAGTAGTCAGTTAAAGATTTTCTGCTAACATCTTCCTTTTTCTTTGTTTCTGGACTTAAGATGTATCACTGTCTAGTATTCTGTGCAGCACCATGGTAATGATGGGATGCAAATGCATTTTGACAGCTACTTTTTAGTTATTGTATCAAAATTGCCACAGTGAACCCTTTATAAGGACTCATCCGGTTTATCTGTTCATATCTATAATCATGGTCGAATTGTGGCTATTTTTTCACATTCAATTTTAATTTTCAAATCCTTAAATGCCTTTTAAAATCCCTTTTCATATTTTTTGTCATAGGATTTGCCTGTTAAATAAGAGTTGTTGCATTGCAAGTCTGTTACCTTTGTTAGTAATGCTTTCCCTGGAGGGTTTTTATGCAAGCATTTGCATGATGAAGTGTTAGACTTTGCAATATTCCTACTTACTTCTATAGGTGACATGTTATCATTTTATTGATTGAATAGGAGCAATATTGGGCACCTCCAAATTTCAAGAGGCTGCTGTCAGCAAAACTAAAGTACTTGATGTCAATTGGCAAATTGGTTAAGGTAAATTGAAGAATTACTGTCTTGAGCTTAAAGTTTGTTGTCATAATTCTGATTCCTAACTAATTTGTGTTGTCCCTATGGGCGGGGGTGAATGTGTTGACTCTTGTGGTCTTGGTCATGGGTGGGTCATGTATTTTGGATTGCTGGTGGAAAATGCAAGTTGGATTGGCCTCTTCACTTGGTCTTTGCTCTTTTCGTTTGTGGTTACTACTCATTAGTGAGGCTGAGCTCTTCTCCTGCTATGTCCTGTGAGAAACTTTTGCTGGTTTCTTAATTCTTTTATGCACTTCCAGTCAACTCCATTTTACAGATACATCTTAGCCAGATTTTATTGAGAAGCCTTCTTGGTTGTTTCTTTCCGGGATAAGTGGTGACATGACATTGCTGTATAGGTGAAACGCAAGTATAGGATTGCTCCTGGACCTGGCTCTCTTGCTAGAAGAAGGACCTCTTCGATGTTTCTGTCTGATGGATGGAAGCTTCCACCAAAAGTGGATAGAAATGATGATGAAGATGATGTGCTTACTGCGGCCCAGGTTGACTTGGAGTTGGCCAAGATGAGGACTATGACTCCAGAGGAAGCTGCTGCAGCAGCTGCTCGAGCAGTTGCTGAGGCAGAAGCTGCCATTGCCCTTGCTGAGGAGGCAACTAAGGAGGCTGAAGCTGCTGAAGCTGATGCAGAAGCAGCACAAGCTTTTGCAGAAGCAGCGATGAAAACAATGAAAGGAAGAAATGTGCCAAAAGTGGTAGTGATTTCATTTGCTTTCTAATCTTGTAATTAAGTATTTTACTATCATCTCTTAACCAACAGTCTTCTGCAGTTGATGCATGAGACGAGCTTCCAGAAAATCTCATTGATATTTATTTTCATATAGAATACTAGGACCTGTTGACCCGTGGCTTTCAAAATGCATGCTTAGTGATCAGTTTAGATTGCCATTTACTTTTCCATTCCAACTGTTGATAGCTTTGTTGGAGCTTCTGACACTACTTACTTGGCTTCTGTTTGTCAAATGTTGCAGATGATTCGAGTATGACAGCATCTCTGTCAAGTGCAGATAGGAGCTAGGTGTTTTGAGTTTTCCTAGACGAGAGCTCATGTTCTGATAGTCTGCTGGTATCTCATATCATTTGTAAATATGTCAGAGACAATTCTCTCCCCTGTTGATGCTGTTGACAAGTCTTCTTCATGCGTCGCTGTATTGAGCCGCTGCATATTGCACTATTGGAGGTTTGGACTGATTGGATGATAGATCTCATGGTGCAGAAGTTTAGACAGCTGATATCTGCAGAAAGTTTTCGACTGTTCTTTTCATTTGCAGTTTAGTCGAAAGGGATAGATTGGAGTGCTCTAATTTATTTTTGAGAGCAGCAGGGTGTACATTTTCTTAACTCTAGGCGCAGTTACATTCGACGGATTTTTGTGCCTTCTCATTTTGAACGTGCTCTTTTCAGATTCTTTTAAATGGTGTATCCCAGACTTTAGGCTGTAGTTTTTCAGCTATGTAGCAGAAATTTCATTTAGTGAAGACGATTGAGGACTGATAACAGTTGTAGGACTTGTAGGTACTCTCTACCTTGTCGTCTGTGAGAACTCAATTGCTGCTTCAGATTCGGTTCCATCTATTTCGTGGAAGCAATGACTCGGCAGATGCGTGCATTTGGGTTTTGTTTTTTAGAGAGAATTTCATGACAAAGGAAATACTTTTGTTAGAAAAGTTTTTCCAAAAAATGGATAGTTTTCTTTTATTTGGTGATATGTCATCGAAAATGTTTTTAGGTGTTTGGATTTTATTTGGAAAATAATTTCAATTTCATGGTTTTATTTCGCAGGAAAAAAATTTGGTTTTTAAAATGAATTTTGATTTTTTTCCTTCTTCTTCTATCAATCGTTGAGCCTCAATGGGTGAGGTCGAGTTTTGTCGAGATCCGGTGAACTTGATTTTATTGGCCTTGGGTGGGGTCGAGCTTCGCCAGCTTGTCCCCGGCCATTGTCAAGGCTAAGTGACCAGCAAAGGAAAAAAAGAAGAAAAAAAAAGAAGAAAAAAAGAAAAAGCTTTAAAAAAAAATTGAAAGGAGCAATTTCAAGAAGTGTTTTCATTTCTTTAGATTCAGATATTTACTTTTTTCTAAATTTTTTTATTAAATATTTTTATTGATTATTTATTTTTGGTGAACTAAATGAGTGAATGTTCAAACAATAAATTTTTGAAAAATTATTTCACTCAAATAAAGATACCCTTAAAAGTAACTTTCTTTTATGAGCAAATCAATGTGTATGTCCGAAACACTAGTAAGCTATCACGCACATGCATGGGTCGATTATCTTTTAGATCTTATATGCCAATAATCTCTAATTATTTGTCTTCAACTTATCACAAATAAATAGCATTCATCATATATTCTTGAAATTTCAGACACTCAAAAGCTTATTACGGCTCAATGCAATGTGATATGTTTAGATTGTGCTTGATATCCATGGGTTTAAGAGATCTAATAATGTATGCACCTGGCATGGCAATTGATCTATTATTGCTCATGTAAATTGAGCAAAATGTAGACGACGAGATGTATGGGTAAAAAAAAAAATGAATATACAATTGAAACACCTACAAACCGTCGTGCCACATGTCGACGGCACAAGGACTTGGAGCCCAAAAATAAAGAGAGAGTAAAAGCAAGATAATTTAAGCATGATTGTTTTTGGCCTAACTCAGCTTTGTTTTTGTCAAAGGGCAAATTATGAAAAGAAATTCGCTTAATTTAAATAATTAAATTTTTTTAAAATTTCTTTTAATATATCAAAATGAGACGTGATAAGAAGCGGGCCCCTCCAAGGGGCAGTTTTGACATTTTGGTAATTTAAATGTGGGGGAAAAGGACATTAAGAAAAGAATCCTCCATCATTAAAGTAGGCAATTTGCCCAAGCTCGAACAACGGAAAAATAAAAAAAAAAGCCGTAAATTCGGATCAGTCCAACGTAGGAACGATCGATCGAGAGGAGAGAGAGAGAGAGTTGTCGTCTCTTCTCCGTCTTCGTACTGCTCGATTTCGTGTCGGAAGGGCTCTGGTGGAGTCGCGTCCTCCCCCTCCGTCTCCCAGGTAAAATCGACGATTCCGTCTCGGTACGCGTTCGACCTAGAAGACGGGGAAGACCTGCGAACTTCGTGCCTTCTCTCCTTTGATTTTCGCGGTTTCCGATTCTTCTGGGTCGTTTCAAGATTCCTGGTTGAGCTTCGCGTGTCGTGCGAATTCGATTGAATTTCGCTTTTCGCTGCTCTGTCTTGGCAGGTCTTCTTGCCCAATTCAGTGTCCGTGAGCTCCGTTACCTTTTTCATGGCCGAAAACTCCGGTGGCACCGAGCCGCTGGAGCTTCGCATCCAGCAGCTCGAGCGCGGTATGTTTTGTCTCCCGTTTTCGGTGTTCACTTTTCCATTTGGTCTCGCGGTTTTATTACATGGGTGATGTCTTCTTGTGGGTAATTCGCGGTTTGCTTGATTTGGGACGTTTTCTCTGTAAAATTTTGATCTTTCCCTCGTTAGGAAGAAGTCTCGCGGTAGTACTGGGATGTTGGAGAAGGTGGTGTCCGTCCTAGTCTCAGTTTTGGTTCCTCTAAGGTGTATTGAACGGATTGGAAATCTAAAACGCCACCTTTTCGATTCTTTTTTGCATCTCTATCTGGCTTGCCTCACTTCTTTTCACCCGTACTTAATATAAGGAAGCGAGAGAATTGATGGATGCTATAGCTTTCTCATTTGGGGTTATGGTTGATGGAATTCCTTTGTGCAGAGCGCGACGAGCTGCGTAAAGATATCGAGCAATTATGTATGCAGCAAGCAGGGCCTGGCTATCTTGTTGTGGCTACTAAAATGCATTTTCAAAGGTAATTTTATTAACTCCTACCTTTGAGATTGATGGCATTTGTTTCCTCGTTCCTTCTTTATCTTCTAGATTTAGCCTTCCAGGTTTTTTGTTGTCCCTTTCTCTCCTCTTTGTTTGGGTGTATGATAATCTCTATTTTAGATGGAAATATAAGAAATTTTATGTAATCACTGTGCTACTAGGACAGCTAGCTTGGAGCAGGAGATCGAGACTTTGAAAAAGAAGCTGGCATTATGCACAAGAGAAAATGTAAATCTTCAAGAGGAACTTTCAGAGGCATACAGAATCAAGGTAAAATGGGGACTTGCTTTAGGTCAGTTTATGAGCTGACGTATGAGAATTTAGGAACTCACTTATCTTCATCCATATTCAGGGCCAGCTAGCGGACTTACATAGTGCAGAAGTCACAAAGGTCTGCTTCGTTTCTCAATTCTTTATTTCTGCTTTCTTTTGTGAAAATTTGCATTAACTATAGCTTTCTGCAGAACCTGGAAGCTGAGAAGCAGCTAAAGTTTTTTCAAGGCTGTGTTGCTGCTGCTTTTGCTGAACGGGATCACTCAATAATGGAGGTCTTGAAATATTTTGAGTTATAGCCAAATTTATCTTGTTCTCCCCTTTTTTATAGATTGTGTTTGACTGTTGAAGAGTGTTAGTGATGAGCAGTATGGTTATTTGGTGGCAGGCAGAGAAGGCTAAGGAAAAAGAAGAGACCATGTTACAGAAATTAAATGATGTTGAGAAGAGGTAATTATTACGCCGAGCATCTGGCTCTTGTACTGTCACATATGTGTTTTATGATCGGAGAAACATATTATAATGGCAGGCCACATATCATTAAAATTATCTAAGCAAAATGGAAGTCTCGGTAATCAATTTATGCTGATTAAATCAATTACGTACATTTTTTGGCATTTTTCTGGAAGAATTAAATTTTATAATGGCGGCTGGGTGTGTAAATCTGACCAATCTGATCAATGCTCTGGTGTTTTGACCTTTTCGTTGTTTCTAATTTTCAATGTCCACGAAAGGCGGTCTAAGTTGACATGAAGTGCTGATCCCTGTGACTGTATTATTGTCTCGGAATTTTATATTTCTAGGGGGCACGGATGTGGAGTCCTTGTGACCAAGGGATTTATGACATGAAAAAGCCTTACAAGTGAGGAGGCTGAGACTCCTTTGGTGGTCTACATGTCTCACAGAGATTCTTTGTACATTCTTGGATGTAGAATTTTGTTATACATATATTGTTATGTTCGAGAATTTCTTGAGGGGAGTAGATTTTCTCTTGATTATGATATTGTCCTTGTCTTTGAATCCATATCCCATTTTTGGCACAGGATGCAAGAGCTTACATCGGATTCTCTTGAACAGAAGAAACTTATTAATAAATTGCAAAGTGAGCTAGCTAAGCAAGAAGAAAATAATGACCTGTTTAAGAAGGTAATTAAATTCCTCCATTTGCCACTTCCTTGGGTCTAAATCTTTCACTGTTGTGGTATTTCTGACAGCTTTCCCCATGGTTAAATTTCGTAAACTGATCCTGGTACAAAGGGTGTGAGAAAATTAATTATTTGTTGGAACAGGTTGTTGATATGTTTTATGAGATTAGACAACAATCTCATCTAGATTTTGAGGACATGACGTGGGACCAAAAGTGCATCCGCCTATTAAATGATCCTATGGAAGTGTGGAGTTATAATGATACGTCCACATCTAAATACATCGTAAGTTCTTGTGGACATTGTTTTCTACTCCTTTTTAAAAAGGCTGTTTACGTGTGTGCTCTTAGGATTTTGTTTCGGAGGTAACAGACTTTAGTGTCATAATGAACACTTTCTTGATTCTTTTGTATTGTCCCTTCAACCAAATTGTCTGTTCTCATTCCTTGTCATCACCTAGTTTGAGGTTCCATTTTTTGTGCGCAATTTGAATAAATTTTCTTCAGACAGAGTGCCTTGGAAGAAGAATTGCAGTTGGTTAGGAACTCTGTGGATGATCTTCAGAATAAGTTCCGGGTGGTAATATTTTGGATTTAAGCTTTATTTTCAACTCATTTGATTGCATCTTAGTGTTTCTTGATCGAATGTCTAAGAATCCGAATAATTATGGTGTATAGGGATTGGAGATCGAAAATCATTTGAAGAAGAAAGTTCACGAATTGGAGAGAAAGAAAGTAAGATATCACTTTTCTAAAAATACAAAGTACTATTTTCCATCACTTTGACCTCTCTCAGTTTGTTATTTTATTTTATAATTTTTTTGGGGGGCTCCTATGCAGATGGGTGTGGAAAAAATGGTAAGAAATGTAATAGTGGGATTGCGTCAGGAGTATTCTCTTCACAGAAGCCATATCAAGCGTATACTCGATGAGGAAAATTTCCATATGAAAGCTACTATGAATGTGATAAAAGAAAGATTGAGCGAGGTCAATCAGAGGAAGCTAGAAGGACAGCCAATTAATTTTGTGAAGCTTGACAAAAATGGATGTCCAGATGTACATCCAAAAACCGATGCTGCCTTCCATGCGGTCTCTGAGGTACTCTAATGATAGGCACCTGTTGCTATATTCATTCGTATGTTTCTCATGAGTAGAATAAAATATGGTAAAATCTTTTCTTTGCTTCTTGAACATGTTATTGATTGTTGATTTATGAAAAAAGAGCACAGAATGTGCAATTGTGATGCTTGATTTGTTTTTATAGATCACTTCCTGTTTGGCCTGTAGACATGGAATTTAAATGAAGAACTAAGCATGTGTCACTGTGCTGTTTCTTATTGAAGGACAATTTTAAGTTATACTTTAGCTTCATTACTATTGATGCAGGAGAGTAATACTGGCTTCCCAGACATCCGAGTTGATAGAAAGATTGATGCATCTGACGCCCTTGCACAGGCGTTGCAAGAAAAGGTTCTGTATAAATTTCCAGTTTGCATTTTTTTCAGTTGCTTGTTTAGTGTAATGATTTACGCATTGAGGTGCTTCAAGCAATATTGTGAACATTTCCATTGAGTAGGAACAACATGGACACTAAAACGGGGAATTGTTGCAGGTTTCTGCACTACTCCTTCTATCGCAACAGGAAGAGAGGCACTTATTGGACAGAAATGTTAATGCTGCTCTGCGGAAAAGGAGTGAGGAACTTCAGATAAATCTAATACAGGTAATATGTTTCTCATAATTCCTGAGGATTTCCTAATTCTGATACCCTTTGCTCAGTTTGAAATGCCTTTATCTTGCTTATGACATCCTGTTGGTGTATTGATAGAGTTTCACTCTTTGAAAAAAAGGGCAACTGTGTGTTAATCACTCCAATTATTCTTGGCCATGTTATATTCAGGCTGGTTGGTTTTAGTTCTTTCTGCATCACTTTCCCTAATGAGTCTTATTTTTTTTTCTTTGTTGTTTATTTATTGATGTATTGACATCATTAAAGATGAAAAAAGTATTGACAAACTGCTTTTTCTTAAAGGTTACAAATGAAAAGGTGAAAGCTCTCATGGAGTTGGCACAACTAAGGCAGGAATATCAATTACTAAAAGAGTAAGACTCATCATTGAACTCTTGAGGGAGTGAGAATTTATCTTTCCAATTTGTGGTATCATGTTCGGTTTCTGTTTTACTGTAAATAGTGAGGTTCGAATATGTCGCCTGTATAGGTTTTACATAATAAAGTCAACATAGTTCCGATCAGGCCTACTTAGTTAAGAATGACCATGTACTGTGAAATTGAAATTGCGAGAGTGGTGCTACTTTAGTGTTCTTGGCCTCGGCCAATTCTTTTTCTTTTGTGAATGTGCAAGTTTTGTATAACTGGACAATGCATCTCAAATGTCTATTTTGTGCTGTTACTAATCTCTGCTTCTATTCTATGTCAAATCATCTGAACTTTTGTCATACTCCATGGAGGACCAAGTCATTCGAAAGAAGGATTGAGTGTTCTCAATTATGAGTTGGAGTTTCTCATGGCATTTTGGTTTGACGTCCTTTGTTATGGTATTTCGATCATCAGGCTGCCCTAACTAAAGAAGAGATTTGTTTTTATACTTGTGCTATGAAAATTGGATATTTGAGTTAGTTGTGTAGTAAATGTCTTGAGGCTGTCCGTCTATTCGAACACAATTTGCACTAAAGCCCAGACATGCTTCTACTGTGTAGCACATAAAAAAGTTCCGTCCATAGCTGTTAAACTGTGATATATGGTGCGCATTGAAATCTGAAATATATGCGTTTGTTGTAGGAAAATGGGTTCAGAGACGAGACAAGGAAGAGTTTTGGCTTTTGCTGGAGAAAAAAAAATTGCTGCTCATCAACAAGATGGAAAATTGAGGAATCTTCTTAAGAGAACATATCTGAAGCATTGGATAACCGTGGGAGATTTTGGAGGTGCAGTAGAAGCACACCCTTCTAGTGATGGAGGTATATCTGGCAGAAAATCCAGTGACAGTATGGACATTGCCAGGTTCTTAACTTGATCCCCAGTAAATGAATGCATGCTCAATGACGAATTTCCTATGTAAATCTTGGATATGAAACTTCCCTTTTCCCTTCTTTTTTCTAGCCTCCATAAACCCTGACTCAAGCCTTTTCTTAGAATGAGAATCGAAAATGCTACCCTCAAAGAGAGCTTGGATAGCATGGAGCATATAACTTCTTCAATCCACAGGCTTCGTCTTGCAATTCTCCAGGTAATCCTGATGGATCAGTATTTAAACTGCAGGCTGTGATGTATATTCTATTGGTATAACCTAAGTGTCTGATTGCCTATGGCCTTCATCAACTCTTGAGGAGCATAATATAGTACTTCTGGCTTGCTTTCTTCTAATTTATGAGCATGACTACAATGGGCATTCGATTTTGAACCTCCATTTTTCTGGAAACTTTTTTATCTGCACGCACTCATGTTTCTCATCATGTTCCTTCTGTGCAGGCCAAAGAATCCGTTGGGATCTCAGAAGCTCTAGAAGATGTCATTTCTGAGGCAAAGCTTGTAAAGACTGCTCTCGGCAGCTGCCTTCCTGTTAGTTGGTCAGCTGGGATGGATGAGGAATCTTCTCTCGATAGTGTCAGCAGCGATTCTGGTGATTTATTTGGTGATCCTGGTGGGGAAAAAGTTGATTCTGTTTCTGCAGCCGGATTTGAGATGGTGGAGCTCTTAATACTCGCAGCTCAAACATTGAAGGAGACGGCCACTAAAACAGAGCATGGAATACCAGCTGCTTGAAGAGCTTGGATCAAAAATGGTTGCCTAACCAAGCATTCTTTTATTCTGATGGATGGTCTGAGAAAGGATGGGAAATCTCATGGACCTTGCGTAAATATTACCAAGCAGACACATGGAAATTACACTGGGACTGGGAGGGGAAATGGAAAAGTCTGTCTTGTGTTGCATGTTCATTGTACCGATGCTATCCTTCTCAGGTGATGATCGAAGAAAACCCTCTTGTTTGGGTTTAGAAAACTACTACCATATGTGTACATAATTATTGCACTCCTTTAATAGGATGTACAGTGTTGTTCTGGTGAAAATTAGTTATCAGAAGTAACGAGTCTTAGTCATTCTATTTGCTCCATGACTTAAATTGGAATAGGACAGATTTCAATGCTCAATATCCTTCTCCTGCTCCAATGATTGTTTCAGATGCTTGTCTTGGCATATGGCATTTGTTCCTTTGGCTAATATCACTCATATTTGATGTGCAACTTGTTAATGTTTAAATTGCTTTCTGTTCTTTGGCTTATCCATGGTCTAAATGAGATTGACCAGCAATATGCTACTGGAAATGGCTCTTGATTCATGGACAAAGATGAGGGAATAGGTTTGTGCGGGTGAATTGTTTCAGTTTGCCATTTGGGTCACAGCAGGATGTCATTTTAAGGCAATGCAGAGTTTTAGATCTCTTTCAACGGGACTGCTTCCGTCAGTAGCTTAGATATTAATTCAATTGCTGTTGAGGTTTACTCCGCATCAAAACAAGTCTCTCCAAGTACAGGCTAAATTTCTTCATAATACAAGCATTCTTCCGGTCAGTTCAACCACAGACAGCCCAAGAAATTGCCAGGAAAAAGATAAAAGGAACTGAATTAACATGAATTTCAATGTGCTATTACTCCGCAAGAACCTCCACAGCTGTAACTTTAGTAGCTTCAAATTTTTTGTTGCTGGTATCGAGCTGGCTGTAGTTTCCTTTCTCCTTGAACAGCTGGGTGTGGTGGTGCTTGCAGTAAAGTTTTCCCTTATGGGCAATGTAATTTGAGGGACTAATGGTACAGCCCCCATGGGTGCACTTGAAACATCTCTTGTGATATCCAGTCCCATTCACAGTAACCTTAGAGACAATTCAGAGGCCTGTGTTAGTGATTTGTGTTATAATCGTATTAAAGCCGAAAGGTTCTGAAAAAGGCCCCTACTCCAGTATTCTCTCTTTGAGAAACATATACTATGGCCTTACAAGAAACGGGTGCCGATTCATGGACAAAATGTTGGTAGAATGTTTCACCTTCTCAATGGGATATGCAGTCTTATTGCAGATCGCACATTTGTCTCTGGTCCCTGCAAAAAGGGCGGAGACTCTGTTTGCTGTGGCAGCATTCTGTCGTTTCATCCATTCAACACACCAGGCAACACACCGGGTGAATAGATGCAGACATTTTTTATACGAATTCTTACACCAGGTTGTGTATTGAGAGGGATTTTCGCTGGTACATTACCTCATTAACCGTAGCTCCTGGTTTTACAATCTTCGGAGTTCCTGATGGGTAGCCCATGGCAACAAGACCAGATTGACAATAAGAAAAGAAGTCGGTATTGCTGCAGCAACAGCAGGTATACGACTGTAGTTTTAGGTGGAATTGCTAATGGTATTTACCTTCAAAACTCTTGTCCAGACTGCCCGTTCTCTTGAAGAGCTGATTGAAGTGGGGCCTGCAATAGAGGACCCCCTCAAAAGAATTGAAGTTGCCCAGCTGAAAATTAGAATTTACTGTGTCAGAAGCATTACACCGCCCATGCTGCCTCGGAATGGAAAATACAACATATTGCAAAATTTGGACTTTCAATTCATGGGATTGATTCTAAGCTCAAAAGAATGCAATGCACATGCAGAAACTGTGCTGACGTACCTTGAGGGTGCCATTGCAGTGGTGGCATCGGAAGCAGGCCTTGTGGTAAACCCGGCTATTGGCCATCAACTTGTCGACCAAATACACGGTCTTTTCGCAGGCTGTGCACTTCTGGGTCGTCCCTGCAAATGCCATGTCTTCCGATGCCTCACCAGCACCCTCAGGTTAGATCATGAAAATACCTGTTTTAAAGTGAACTCCATCGTTGCCCTGCTGTTCCCTCAATCCTGCCAACCTCTCCTGCTCTGTCACCTCATCACAAGTTTGCTAAAATGGGAGAACAAGAAACCAAGGGAGGAGATTGTATCAGTGAGAGAGAAACGAGGTCGCAGAAAATTAACGATTTCATCTCAAGTAAATAGGGAAAAGAAAAAAATAGAAAAGCCAGATCATGATGGTTGCAAATTTCACATTACAAATGAAGGATATTCTGCAAATCATGTCATTTTAGTAAGAGACATACGTGCGGGGTATCATATGGCATTGAAAATTCAGGAATGAAAAGGTTTACCCAATGCCCATTCTCATTCTTGTGAATTCTCAATTCTTGTGACCATTTCATGGGAATGCCCATCTTGTAGAAGCCGATTACATACACCTAAAAAAAATAAGACTTGTCTATACTGTGCAACTTAAACAGAATATTTGTAGGGGCAGAACTGTGTTTGGCTGGACCTGATGACAGAGGGATTTCGGTCGAAGCATTTTTCCCTCTCTTCAATTTGTGAAAATACAATGCAAAGCAATCAAATGATAAGAAAGTAAAACTTCTAAAATATCAACAAAATGTTGAAAATATTCTCTGTCCCCGCCTATCCGATGTGACTTTAGTAAAATCAAAATGCCTTTTTTAGGGAAATAATTTGACATGGCCGTGAAATGGAGGCGATTCCGTTTTGGCGTATCTCTCAGTTGTCGAAACACTGTCCTTTGCCCCAAATTGACCTTTAGCTAACCCAAAAATAGAAACCACGACACTTGTGGTCACAAATTAATGGTATCAACATATAGGTTTAATCCCATCATTAAAGTTGCAACTTCAACGGCCATATCCATGATTAATTTCTTTGTCTATGGCGCATCGAAGGCCAAAAATGTTATATTCAAGGTCTGTATGTCGTTTCGACCCAAAAAAAAAAAAAAAAAAAGAAGGTCTGTATGTCGCCTCAACAAAGAAGGCACAAGCCCCGGAAGATTCATTAAGGAGGATTTCTGAAATTCTTCAGGAGCGTAGGGATCACACAGCTAAGCTCACGGCTCAAGAAAACGACAACGTGTAAACCTCAAAACTTCTAACTCCTAGAGTTTTCTTGAATATTTTAAAATATTCCTGAGGTGGTTAATACTATAATTATACACTATTGTAATAAATGCGGCTAATTGAGCAAATGGGGAGATACAATCTCTACCCTAGATGAAAGATAGATGTACGGCTACGGTTGAACTTGTACTTTCATAAATAAGGGCCTCATTCCCTCATTTGTATCCATCTTACAAGTAACATAATCTTCAAAGGAAATGCTCGAATTTAGTTAAGCCATTTTTTTTTTTATCAATTTAGTATATCTGAAATGATATACACTTTTCCCCCTTAGCCTCTTGGAAAAGAATATATACTCCCTCCCCTCGATATATATATATATATGCCAGACGAAAGGACAACAACAAAGAAGTAAAATATCAACAGTATTAATTCTTAAGGAACTACATAAAATTGAGACTAAAGAAGGCGAAATCCACACACCAGTTAGTAAGAAATTGTGGGATTGGAAATAGTGCCGCTTCAAGCAATGGTTAGGTTCATCCAATATAAGAGTTAATGGGTGTGTCCGCCATCAGTCATGTCAAAACTCACCTCGTTCAACAAGACCGTGGGCAAAGCAAAACGACAATTTATTACCTCTGAACGTCTACATCCGGTTGAGGAGGAACGGTATTTCGGATTTGCAGATTTTCCACACCATCCTTTATATTCGTAATATTTAATCAAAATGTACACATATCTTTGCACCTTTTGATAAGAAAACACTAGAGGAAGACCTAAGAGAAATAGAATGTTATCAAGACTCTCCTAAACAGTAACACATTAGCAGTCCCCTGGAAAGAATCATATCAAGCCATTTTCAGAATTATTTATCAAAGTAAGTTCAACATCAAATAGGAAGTAATGCCAAAGCTATCAGCTATCTTATAATTATATGTCTTGATCTGTAAAGTTAATGCTAATGCTTTAAGAATGTTTTTTGTACTTTGAGTGATGCAGAAAAAATTGGATAACGATCAAAATGAACTGTTCCATTACAATGACGTGTTTCAATAATTCCAAGTGTTAACTCTTCATAGTTTAGGAGACTGGAGTCTCTTACGACTATGAGAATTGAACTAATGTTGCAGCATCCAGCATCCTCCCTTGCTAAGGTGATGTGCTCCAACTGCGTAATGACCGGCGAGGATCTGTTTAATTAGACCACCAAAAGTCCATATTATTTCCTTTTGCCATGGCCCAAAATCTAAAATGTCCTCCCATTTGGGGAAAAAAAAGTAGAAGAGAACTGATGTGAGGGATGCTTGTTGTTAGGGTTGTGCCCATGTCAATCACAGTATGTTTCGTCAATCTGCTTAAAAAGTTATTATCCAACAAAAAAGAAATGCAGACAAAACCAAAAACACAAAAATAAATAAATAAATAAAATAGGTACTGCAGACATTTCAATTCTCAACGAATTAAAATCCAGAAGAAATAAACACATATGAGTTTCAACAAGTTTGTAGAAAAAACTTAAAACAAAACGTTTTTCTATTAAGAAAGAGCAAAACATATATTCCGTGCCTCAACATATCTTTCTCTCGTCACAGCTACTTCAATGAGATTTATGCAGAGCCAGTAAGAGACTGCATTCTTTTCCAGTCTTTTTGTCCTTCGTCAAGCATCCAACCTGACAGGAAGCATAAGGCTACTGTCAAGACGAAACCTACCGGCTCCGATCGCCGGATGGAATCTACAAATACGAAGTTGCCTCGGTCGAAGCATCGTCGTGTGAAAGCTCATCAGATGGCGTTTGTTCAGTCTACTACCACAGAGGCTGATTTTTCCTTCGAAGCCTGAGCCCGGAAAGGTCAAAATCTGGCCAAGAGCTTACTGCACGAAACATCGAATGCCGATCGGAAAGTCAGCAACTGTGCGGGAGAGAGTAACGGCGCAGTTTGTGATTAGCAATACCACCAAGACGAGTATCTTTCCATTTCAAGGCCACATTAGATTATCTTTCTATAAAAATTACGTCGTTTTGGTTTCATCAAAATCACGTTGGATCAAAGTCT
Organism: Eucalyptus victrix; assembly: GCA_016097545.1. Lineage (NCBI taxonomy): Eukaryota > Viridiplantae > Streptophyta > Magnoliopsida > Myrtales > Myrtaceae > Eucalyptus > Eucalyptus victrix. The sequence continues at coordinate 11,769,447 of CM027843.1, forward strand.
GAATGGCATAATCTAGTCTTTCTTATGGCATTTTCCCGTAATTGTATACTTTGAAGGCTGGACCGAAAGATTTTTTTAGAAGACACTGACTTAAAAAAGAGAAAAATGGAAGTTGGCACCGACACCATGAGATTCAAGCCTTGGATCTCGCGTGAGGGCCTCAAAGTCAGTGCAAGATCTGCATTTCAAACTGTTCTACTTTAGTCTCGCATAAAAGGACAAAAACGATTGGTACTGACTGGGGTAATCATAGTTCAAACCCTCGACAAACGCCAGAAAGAATCTGGACAATAATTCAAAACAAAGAAAAAGTGTAGGTACATGCTAGCCCCTGTCCTGGCCCGTTTCACATGCTACTACCCCTTGACGCCAAAGGTACATCCATAGCGCAACCGAGAAG